>OU426918.1:2751367-4167735 GCA_911387795.2 Apamea monoglypha
CCAGCAACTCGATTGTGGAGGTCAGATAGGCAGTCGCTCCATGTAAATTCCGGTATTCAGCTGCATCCAGTTATACGGGAAGCAGACCCCAAAATAGTTGGGAAAAGGCTAGGCAGACAAAGCGCGCTTGTTATATGCCACAACTAATACTGTACATTGAATTTTGACATTGAACTTCAGGCCAGAATCGTATGTTTTATGCGTTTTAATAAAAATATATAAAAAATAACTATCTATAAAACAAAATAACATATTGAATATAACATCTGTGTAAGCCTAAAGCGGTATTACTTTCTCTGGTGATTCATTTAAAAGGTAGTGAATTCCAGGCGTATAATTAACTAAATATTAATTATGATTGAATTTAATTAACTTCGTAATTAGTGTAACGAACTAGTTTTGTCAATGCACATTCTACTTAGACTACAGACTGGTACAGGTGCATTTTCTCTAAATGAGTTTCTTTAAGTATACCCGATTTCCTCTCAGCAGAAGTTTTATTGATGGCAGTATTGTGTAACGAAGGGGGGTAATTACGTAACACACTATCAGTAGCAATGGCTTTCATTTTGACATTTCAACAACATTCATTGCGTTATTTATGTTGTTGAGCAGACAATTTGTATGTAATGCCTAAAATAACTCTAACGCTCCTGTACGTAATCAAACGAGTGTGCAAACAACTTTTGTCGAAGCGTTATTATTATTAGTGTGACTAAAATAGTATTGTAATGTAGCTACAAATTAACAAATTGGTTACAGTAATGAGGAATGGCCAAGTCTGGTTGCTAAGTTCGTGGTACATTTTTCCCATTAGATAACGACTGTTAAATGTTAAAATAATTATTTAATGTGGTTCACTATGAGTGTTCGTGAAGACTTGTAGTGTTTTACGTGAATTGTATTAGATTTTGTTAAATTATAATGTGACTAGTGGATCAATAAAACTTAATTTTTATTTTGTCTGTGACCTCTCTCGTGTGTGTTTCACGAATTTATAAGTGGTTGGTAGGTAGACCCCTTTAGATTTATACACGAGGCAATTTTGTCAATTGAAAATACTGATATTATAAATATGTAGCAATAAACCTATTGGAGCATGAACCTGGGCTTCTTCCCTAGGGCCCGGCAACATGACCACGACACGTTTTTATATATTGATGAATGTTTACGCCTGTCTTGACGTCAACGTCTTCCTTGTATTGCATCGTATTGAAACTTCTAAATGGTTTCTTGTATTGTTACAGTTGCAGAACTGGTGACGCGTGACACCACTAAATCAATATGAACACAGTTATTGGGCTGAGTCCGAAGAATCCTAGCTGGGACCTGAACAAGAGTAAATGTGAGTAGTCTTCTCCCATAATATTTGAGAATAATACGTATTATATCAACATCAGAGAGCAGTGGTGGCCCAGTGGTAACGGCCGCGACTTACGAGTTGTAGGTCGTGGGTTCAAACCCAAGCAGGCAATTTGCTTTGTGTTAATTATTACATCACCACTGCTCTCAAAACAGTGAAGGAAAACATTGTGAGGAAACCGGCATGTCCTAGAACCAAAAATTCGAAGACATTTGACAACTACCAGCCTAAACTGGGTCCGTGTGGTGGATTATGGCCCACTTCCTCCCACAGAAAGAGAAGGCTTAGTCCAGCTGTGGGAACATTATAGACTGATTATGCTATATCCTTAATCATATCATTCCTCAACCTCACACGGGGCCCGCGTGAGGCCTGTTTTCCAGTGGTGGAAACAACAGGCTATTTATGATATCCATATGTGTCAGATGAGAAGGAGCACGGATCTACATAAAAGCCACTCGGCTCAATCGATCAGGGTTAAGCTACGGATCCATCAGCATGGGTATGTGGATGGGTAGACCTCTATTCCATATCGAAAACCCTCCGTGACTTGGAAACCACGTTAAAACTTGGCTCCTGGCATTCTTAGACCTTGGACCGTCGTTACGGGCACTCCATAGATATAAGAAAGGAGCAGTCAGATGCCCGAAGGTCTGACATCCACTCTTGCCAAGGATTATTGTAGTGTTAGTCAGTAACTGGGTTGCAGAAGTTAGATGCACTCGTTCCATGTAAAATATGTTGATCAGATCAGGAGCCTTTTTAGGACAGCGGACAATGCGACATATCTGTTAAAAAATTACAAAATTTACGCATTTTCACGACAAGTACTCTATGATGGCTGGTTTGTAGGATTGTCACATGTCAGCTCTCATCTGTCGGTTTTATTAAATAGACTCCAATATCAATCACAACCATTCAATACGCTTTCTTACCGAATCTAACATCAACCAATGTTATCGTATTAGTCCTATACACGCTGTTCACAAGTCGAAAACCCGAAAACTTTGTTATTATAAATCAAATAGACGAGCGCTATTCTTCCGAGAGTTGTTTGCAGTTGGGCGCAATACAAATCAGGTTATCGAAATGTGTCATTTTCGATACGATAACCTGTTGGATGGTTGTGAATAGCTATGTAGATCAGCTGTGGGATAAATACAGACAGGTACACGACCTCACACCATATTATTGTCTATTATACTTCCCAGTACATTACGGTAGCAGTGCAGTACAATTACACAAACGACGCGTTGATCTAGTTATTGGAACGGATGAGCGTTGTTAAACTTTCAAATTGAAAACTATAGCGGTTGTGATCATATCGACCGTGAGAAATTGAAAACATTGGCACTCTTCCAGCGGGTAGAGTGAAGGTACCCGCTGGGTAATTGCGTAACAGACAAACAGTAGCAATGGCTTTCATTTTTGAAGCAATATCCTTCAAAATCATTCAGGTTATGATTTTAATTGTGTTGTTTCATTGAATTTTGTCTAATTTTCTTAAACTAATTTAATTGGCTGATAGCATTTAAAGGACACTGGACTAAGTTGTATACGGGACACGATGTAGTATCTTTTTTATTTTTGGCTTTTTCAATGGAAATAAATATTGGTTATTTTATTTTATTTTATTACTTTTAGGAAAACTTACAGCTAATGCATTATAATATCAAGTACAATGTGTAAACGATGACCAATTACAAGCTTCCACTAACGATCAATGTGAGTAACATTAACAAATCCGCGAAAACAGCGACGTTAGAGATACGCACATGAATTATCAGACGCTCAAAAAGTACAATAATAAAAGAAGAGAAAATAAAATAGATATACATCGAAGACACAATTATTCAAACTTTGCTTTACTTCCTTAACACTACTAGTAAATAAATGTAAATCGACATCCTGACACACCATATTAAAAGTACGACAAGCTCTTATCACGTACGAGTTCTGTCTGTGGATAGTTCTTATGTAGTATCTATGACACGATTAGGCTTAAATATATATAAACTCACTTCATCATTATCATCCATAGCCCAACATCACCCTCTGCTTATATGGCCTCTCTTTACATGTGCATGTAGAACCTGGATGATGCTGGCATAGGAGCGTGGAGGAAGCTCCTGTACAAGCATCATCCAGGTTCTACCCACGATGGTAACCATGTCGTTCGTCTATCTCGCCGCCTGACGACCGACATATCGTCTCCCAGTCACTGAGGTACATGAAAACAATATATCTAACCTAAAAATATGAAGTTCGTCAATTATGAAACACCCATGCAATGTACTTAGGTTTTAGGCACATTCGTATAAAAAATACTGGAACAGTTAACATTGTTTCCTATCTGCCCTCCGCTTCGTGGAACTGCGTCACACGCACACCCGCGCATACGCTTAGCCTGATGGATGACGCCTGTGCCATAGTTTGTTAGTCATTTATTATCTTATCATTATTATCATAATCATTGTAGAAATACCTAGCTAGTGACTAATTTACTAATACTGATCAATTGATTGACAGCAACTATCTTCACTATTAATTTGTATCTATAAGTGGGTTATAAATACAGGACGCAATGCAAAGTAAATTAGGTAGGTAGACTGAAATACGATAAATTTAGATAGTTATAATTATTCGTGTGGATAGTTCGTTCTTCTCAAAATTATGAAGTGAACATATTTTTGCCTTTTTTCACTACTCATGGATGTCGTGCGACTGGTAAAAGAAGCAAGTAAGTCGGACACATTGAGAATCAGATCCAAAAGGGGAGAAAACTGTTATTTTTCTACAGGGAGATGCAATAAAACATGCTGAAAATAAGTTGATTTAGTTATTTTATTGGGCATGCAGTCAAAATGACCTCTGCGCTGCCACCGACAACGCCGTGGAAGTGGCAAAGTTTTGGGAAGACAGCATTTAAAATACAGTCGTGCCAGCGACACGAAAAAGAAGATTGGGACAGCTGCTATTTAAGATTAAAACACTTTTGGCACACAGTCCTCCTTAACATTTTATTAACCAAAAGAATATCACGTGTTGTAACAATAAGCCATAAAATACATTCACTATTTATTACTGCAATGCGGCGAGTGTTATGGGCACCTTTGCGCCGGGTGCGATCAGGGGCGGGTTGTTTTGTGACCTTTGACTGTGTATTTCAACACTATCATTTTGTTGTTTTGTTTATTTATATGTAACACAATTGACGAATAAAGTTTTCTTACTTATTATTTATTACTACTATCAGCATAAACATTAATAGTTTTAGATTAATCTTAATTGTAATTTTGTTAGATTTCATTGCGGAATGCTTCGTTGTGTGCCTGATGGCACGCAGACAGAATAAAACGTTTTGTTTACTCTGGGTGAAATTTACAAATGAAAATGAACGCGATCACTGTATCTAATTCCGCATGTATTAATACAAAAAATGATGACACTGACAGCTCTTGAACGCAGTTTGGATATGGTTTTCAGTTTAATTGATGAATTTCGCCCATAGTCGTCCTGGATGAAAATAGGCAATCTTTTACTCAATATAAAACCCTGAACTACCGCGTTAAGTAGCCATGAGAATAGATTGTAAAATGCATACTGCGATCGCCAATCCAAAAAATGACGCAATGTCCTTTGAAAATCAACTTCACGATGGCTCATCTTTGCAAAAGGGAGGACTATGTCCATGCTCGGAAGAATCCATCCATACTTATAAATGTGAAAGTAACTTTGACAGTCACCTTCTCACGCCTTAGCGGTTGAACAGATTTCGATGAAATTTGCCACTCAGGTAGATCATGGGTTAGGAGTTAGGACATAGGATACTTTTTATCCTATGTCCCGTGGGATAATTTTCGACCGGGACAAAGATAATACGATATATTTTTCTCATATGCGAGTATCTCATGTCGTAAGTACCTGCGGATATCCTTATTGTATCACCATAGGTAGGAAAGCACGAATAAAGATGAAGTTGTGAACTTTTGATAACACTTGTCCTTTCTCGTTCCAGATGAAGAAATCGACGAGCTACCATTCATGGCCTCTCTTGGCCCAGTCGTCACCATACTGGCGGTCTACCTAGTATTCGTGCTGAAGATCGGACCAGTGTTCATGAGAAAACGGGAGGGTTACAAACTGACACACACGCTGCTTGTCTACAATGGCATTCAAGTTGCTATATCAGCCTATATGGTTTACAGAGTAAGTTTTGTTACTGGATATATATTATCTATTATTCATTTTTTTTGTGGTTAGTGGTTACACTCTGTCTGTCTTCGTATTTTTTCAGATTTAAAAAAAAAAACACGAAGTTCGGACGACTTATGTAAACAAAGCATATTGGTATAGACTACAAGCAAATATTTTAATGCGATTTTTGAACGCAAGTGTTCGAAATGACACATAAGCAAATATTTTCATGCGACTTTTGAACGCAAGTGTTCGAAATGACATTGGTTTAAAACATTAAATTATTACATGTAGTCAACGTGCCAACATAGTACCAACAACAACAACAACAACAACATAGCTGGGAAAAGGCTAGGCAGATGATGAATACATGTAGTCAATGTACTGACTGTAGTGTGGGACTTCCCCGAGCTAGATGGACTGATGAAAAAGGTGGCTGGGCCAGACTGGATGCGTAAGGTGGTCGACTGTTGTGGCGCAGCCTAAGAAAGGTCTTTGTCTAGCAATTGTTTGGCTGAGTTTAAAATCTAGAGGCAACTGTAATTAGTATAATTCCAAGTAGATAAATATTGAGATTGACATGCCTACGTTAAAACGGGGTTTTCCCCAAAACAGTTTAGTGTCAGCTTAAACTCGAAATAATTAAAATAAATATTCTGATCATTCGCTAAGTATGTGTTTAACAAACAATATTATTATGTTCAATTACGTAACTTTTATGAATACACGTATATAACAATAAATCACGTGAATACTAATTGGAATTAATTGTTTACTTCATTTCTTGAGCAATCTCCCATTGAATGGGTCTTATACTCGTAGGCAATTAGGAAAAAGACAATGGCAATGAGTTGTGATTTTTGTGATAAGATGCTACATGCGAGTGCTAGATTGTATTGTATGTTACCAGTATTGAACCCTAAATAACAACTCCTATTTTATGTTTGTATTATGTATTAGGTACACTAGGCTGGCTAAGTAATAACAGCCGCACGGGTCGATCGATCAAGTTAAGCTTCGCTGGCCGCGGTTGGTCTGTGGATGGGTGACCATCTTCCTCCTCGGAAAGCACGTTAAGCCGTTAGTCCCGGCTGTCATTCGTGTATCTTTGACAGTAGTTACGGATCGTCAGTGGCCCGAAAGTTTGACAACAAGTCTTACCAAGGGGTATCGTATTACCAAGTAACTGGGTTGTGGAGGTCAGATAGGCAGTCGCTCCATGTAAAATACTGGTATTCAGCTGCATCCGGTTAAACTGGAAGCCGACCCCAATATAGTTGCGAAAAGGCTCGGCAGATGATGACCTAGGCTGACTCAACCAACTCGCATTTCAAAATTAAACATAAACTTGTTTATTTTTACCAACTATTTAACATGGTCAGCTATTAATTTTAAGAGCGCCTGATAACTTTCGGCTAGCAAGTAATCGCTATATAAACTACTTAAGGCAAATTGTTCCTAAGATATTTTTCTGGCTAGGGGATGGGTCAATGTATGTAGGTACAGACGCCAGCAGGTCAAGCTACCTGAATGAAACTGTCAAATTTTCCCAATCAACCTTGAACCTTTAAGCTTTAGCGATAAAGTTGAAAATCTATTAAAGAAATTTGACAGATTGTAGTAACTTGATGTGCTGGCGTCCGTACCATGTTAGAGCAAATATAAAAATATCTCTTATCCTAATTAGAAAAGGTACGTTTAAAGGTGTAATCGCGAAAATATCTGTTGTTCCTATGCCGATATAAATGTATGCATAAAATCAAACTCATCAAAATAAAAAAAACTCATTTTTTTTTTTAATTAGGCTGAGAATCAGCTCTTTTCGAACTCGAGTTACACGTCTTTAGTTATTTTTATTACACGTCAACAGGTAGACTAAATATTTCCGGCTGTAATGTCCTCTTGGGCAATGAGGAAATTTGTCCCATAAACCGGTTCAACGTTTCCTGTTACAGCCGCGTTCCCTGCGGTACGACGTCAAATCAAAATAATGTACGCAATACAAATTCCTGTATTCCTTCCTGTAGACCTCGTAATTATTTTATCACTTTTGACAATTCCCAGTTAATTTATATTTCACTAAGGTTTATTTTTTATTTTTTTGACAAATAAACCTTATCGTATTATGACGTGCAAGTGGCTTTTCAACCTTAGGATCATAAAGTAATTACGAGATTACCTAAATTTAAGGTACGGTCACCAAAGGAGATAAGTAACCAGTGTCGTCGGATATAATTGAAGTTTAGTAAGAAACGAATTGATGTTTTGGGATAAAATTGTATTTAATTAATAGAAAACAAACAGTTCATTTATCAAACTAAATTTCATTCGAAAACATCCATCGGTTGCTTACTAAACTTCAACTATATCCGACGACCCTGGTTACTTATCTCTTTTGGCGACTGTACCTATTTTTCCCAGATTTGATGTTCTAAATATGTTTTTTTTTCTGGTTCCAGTTCCTGTCAGACCTCATACAGATGGGTTTGGTACCAAAGAAATGTTATATGAACGAAGATAATTCAAGAAGCAAAGTAAGTAGCCATACATTTCTTACCAATCAATTGGGTGCGATGGTTGAGATTTGCCGAAAATCGAGTTGAATGGCGTGCAATAGGAGAGCCGCATGTCCAGGAGTGGACAGCTGTAGGCTGATGATGATGATGATGAACTAATTGCGCCCCACAGTTTTACCCGCATAAGTCTCAAAATGGTGGGTATAGTGGGATAAAAAGTCCTATTAATCTAATCCTATGTTAGGACATGACCTGAATTAGGATTCAGGTCATGTTTCTACCCCCTCTACCCCTGTGCCTAATTTCATTTAAATCCATTCAGCCGTTTTAGCGTGAAAACGTAACAAATAAACATACAAAAAAACAAATCTTATCTCTTTATTAGCATATAAGTTTTGATTTACAAATTGATCGCTGACTTTCGTTTACCTAAGTACTAGGTACTCATGCTCCTGCTCCATCATCTAACAAAGGCAGGAATTTGGGGTCGCGAGCGATCAGAGTGGGGACTCTGTCGGCCCACTGAGTGACCTCAGGGAAGGCGGCGCACAGTGGTCATGTGCTGCCTTGCACAGTCAGGCTTCGGGGAGACCCCTTTATAGTCTCACCAGAGATGTGCCCTAACAGGCGTTGCACAGAGGGGGCTCCGGATTAGTCTTTTGAGAGGTAACGGTACCCCTTCCATGTGCAAATGGTGACCACCGGGGTGGTTTTAGTGAGGTAAAAATCCCACACTCCCTGGTTTTATCCCCAAAGATCAGGCGCTTTTTGAAGGTTTCCCCCCGAAAACAAAAAAAAAAGGTACTCATGCTGCAAAAACCCGGATGTTCATGAATTCCTTTGTAGGTACTTCTAAAAATGGAGATCTTAATAATATGTCCAAAACACCCATGATAAAATTCCCAATGATTGACCAGTATAATTAAAATTTAATGATTTTTAAATGTTTGGTTCATACATTTCGTTAACAACTACTTTTCCATTTCAGATCCTGTTCGGCACTTACTTATACCTAGCTGCGAAGCTGTCAGAACTTCTAGACACAGTCTTCTTCGTCCTAAGAAAGAAGACCAGCCAGATAACCTTCCTCCATTTATACCACCACACAGTCATGGTGATTGGCACATGGGCTTTGCTCAAATATTGGCCGTCACACACGCTTGTATTCATCGGGTTCCTGAACTCTTTGGTGCATGTCTTCATGTACACGTACTACGGGTTGGCAGCGTTGGGGCCAAATGTGGCCAAATATTTGTGGTGGAAAAAGTATATGACGAAGTTTCAGCTGGTGAGTTTGTTTTGAAGACTTTTTTTCCTTTCACTAAGAGCACACCATAGGCTCAGTAGTATATATATACAGTGTCAACACCGATGATCGTGGGTGATGCATCCGGTTTGCGGTCAGCAGTGTACGGAACCTTCTATCCAGGGCATCGAGTTCGGTCTAAGTTCATTTGAGTATGCCGAAAGAGTACATCGAAACTGGTATGACCCAACCGTTGAAGGCGCGCTCCTTATTTTCGCCCGAAAGAAGACTAATTAATACCTTCTTTAGGCGACAAAAGAAGCGCTCCGTAACTTTGCTTAGCACAGTGAGTGATTCAGCTCAGGCCTCATTGATGTGGCTTCAGAAAGAGCTCTTGGGAAATTTTCCCAAGACCCCATATTGGAACAGTAATAAATAGGACTGCTTAAGGGTAGCAGATGAGAGCATCTTTATAGTAAACGTAGACCCCAACCCAGGCTAAGTTGTTAGGATGATTTTTGAAAACAATTTTTTTTAATACTTATTTCAGTAACTGATTTATGAATCACCATTTTCTTTCTTCTTTCCATAAATTTCAAATGCCTTTTTTTTTACAGATCCAGTTCGTGTCAATCATCGTCCAATACGTAGCGACTGTGAGAGTGTCAGACTGTCCCCCAGCAAAGGGAGTGGCCATATTCGTCTCATGCAATACCGGAGTCATTCTCCTTCTCTTTTTAAACTTCTACAGACAAAACTACAACAAGAGAAGAGGGGGAATAGCCACTAACACGTCCCTACCATCACTGTGCCTACAAAAGGAGGACTAGAGTGCGTTTTCATAGTAGTCTATGAAACTTTTGCATATCACGGGTGAAAAAAACGAGTAGAACGAACAAACGAATAGTATCACAGTGTTTCAGTACAGTAGTTTTGTGCAATTTCATACATTCATCATCATTCAGCCGTCCACTGCTGGTCATAGACCATACATTCATACATTAATTTATCTAAATATATCTTGCTGACTCTCGCGTTGGATTTTGGCTTCATATTTACGATTTTATTTAAGGTGTTTTAGATGAAAATGCATGATTTTAAGAAGAACGGTATATGAAATTGCATATAACTGCGGGAATTAAAACACTCGTGTGATACTATTTTACAACTCACGAATCGTGGTTTAAAAACCCCTGATAGGAGTATGCAGTTTCAAAAACTACTATGAAACCATTATTTTGCTAGAGAAAGTGTATTATAAAAAAAAAACTTTTTTAACTTTATTGAGAGTTGTACGGGGATAAAGTCTAGGTACTATTTTTGATTTAATAATTAGAATTTTAGAATTTGTGATTATATAATAGTACATTGTAATACAAATGAGCAAAATGCTCATGTGTATCAAACGACGTTTTTCAACACACTTGCGAGGAAAAAATAAATAATTTATTGTAACAAATCTTTGTGAAAAATGGCTTGCGGTTTTAATAAATACATTGTGAACGTAAATGCTGTGCAATAAGATCTAATTTACGAGCAAGTGTGTTGAAAAATGTCGTTTGATACGCGTGAGCAATTTGCTCATTTGTATTTTAAGTGATATTTAACGAAACCTCTGTGATGACATCGACAGTTTACTTGTCGTGAAACGGTCTGACAATTGTTTCGTTTTTTTTTTTAATTCAATCTTGTCACGATCTTTGTAAATAGTCCTAATATTTATAAATGTGTACAAAAAAAAATGTAAACTTTGCAATTAGGTACATAATACCCACGAATAGACAAGTGATAAAGTTCAGTGTTGGAACAAAAGAAATACTAGTTTTGTAAGGTTTTTTTTTAGGCTGTGAAGTATTATTGAGGTTCTTTACAATTTTTGTTATAACTTATTGAGTGCCTTAATACTCTCGGTATGAAATTTTTCGGTAGAACCCTATTTTGTTTCAAAAGGCTTTTCTTACTACATATTTAGCTTTGAAGTCCAACGTAATATGTTTAGGTTAAGGTTTAGGAATAAATTATTACATCAATAATGGACCAAATTAAGGCATTATTGATTAAATATCATAGTTGATTGGGGGTCCAAATTAAAATATTTCTATTGTATATTCGTTCAGGAGTTTGGAACATTTGGTGTCCATAAAATCGGATTCAATGTGTTCATATTAAAGTTTTAAAATTTCATATTCTATATATTTTACATTAATTTGCATTTTAGTAAGTTGAGACGGTTTTAAGTCTTTTTTATAAAATAATAATAATTATGAATTTTTAATATGAAGTTTTTGAAGATTTTAAATGACTGCATTTTTTAACCTAGGCGGTGAAATAAAATTCAAATATTTATGAAATAATTGTCTCGGTAAGCAATTGAATTACCTACTTACACGAAAAATAGTACTTTTTAATGTGCAAATATTTTGAAATATTAAAAAAAAAAATGTGCTTACTAGAATATCAAATGTACAGAAAGTCGAATATAGTTTTAGTTTGTAATTTTTTTTACAGCGTATGTAACAACTATTTATTATTCGGTACTTATGTAAACGAAAATTATTTGTAAATTATTAGGCTTTTAGACGGATGAATGTTAACTTAAAATAAATGATTTCTATCAGTTGTATTTTGGCTTATTTTTTATGAATTTCTTATTCCTTTTTAACGTGAATTCTTAACAACAAATTGAAATACCTAGACTTAAAAAATAGAACAAATTCGCTAACAGTAGTTAATCCACAATCCCACACAGCAGTACTTACTTGTCCACTCATTAAAAACCTTGAAGATTGTACAGAATGATAGGAAAAAAGAAAAACAACATACATAATTGTAGTCACATATATATTATTAAACATTATAAACCCGATTACGCAAATGTACAATTATTTAATGTATAAACGTGCAACTACATAATGAAAGATGCTTGAACGATTGCATTTAATTTTATGGCAGTAGCACACCTAACTATATCAACATAGTTATGTTTAATGACGATGTTTGAGAGAATAATAACACTGATTTTGTTGTACCAACTAAACTTAAATTAGAGTATTGCTACCTCTTATTAACAGATAAAGCGAGAAAAGGACGGTGATAGAAAAAACCCAGCTAGGCTGTCAAATAAGGTGGCGTTTTAAACGACGCCGACGGCCTGTTTTCAAGTAACGTGTGCTAACGTCTAAACTTATTTGCAGAAAGTAATTTCCAATCCTTATACTTTTTTGACTATATGTAGCTTTCTGATTTTTTTTGAGAAAAATAGCAATAACCATATATAAGCTTAGTTTGATCACAAAAGAATCAGCTTCAATGAGTTCTGTCTCAGCGATTGGTCCTCCTTCTAGTACAGTCGAGTGTGCCACTACCTTTAGGGCTGATTTTTTTATCGACAGATATTTATTTATTCGTATAATAAAATTGACGTCTGACAGATTTTGTATGTAAGAACTGTCAAATATTCAAAGTTATTCCTCTATTAAAATTATCTGGCGTTGGAAAAATCTGCCCTTAGTCACATTTTGGTATTGAGCATAAAGAAATCTAAATCGCTAAACGTCAGCTAGTTGCAGAAAACCAGTATACCTAAATATTAAGTAGCCTTATTTTAAATTCGTAGAAAATGTCATATTGCTGGTTAGAGTATTATATTTGATAGATTGCGAAAAAAAAAATTCTTTAACTCATTGCTATGGAAACTCATTTATTTATTCACTAATCACGTAATATTTTTGCTAAAAATAAATAAGTTTTTTCATGCTAATTAAAATTAATTTAAAGAGCAAGCTGGCAAGGCAAGCTTGATTGAAAAAATATTTTCTAATATATTTGTTTACAATCATTTGAGCGTTTTCAGTTGGGGCAGCCATTTTAGAATTCTTTCGCATCTTGAGTATCAATACATTCCTAAATGAAAGTTTCGAGTGCTTCTCATAGACCCCGATAAACAAAAGAAAATATTCCCTTAACAAGAATGAAAAGAAGAAATATTCTAAACCATTGGAAGACAGTATTAATTATCACTTTATATTACAGTAATAAATTGACAGTATTTCGTGAATTCTAAACAAAGTTAAAAGGATCTACAATTACACATTTGCAAAGACCAACAATTTTATATTATGTTGCTATTAGTAGAATTAAATTTCTATATACCTATCTACTTCCAAGCAGTTTTAGAATCTTTTTCAGCTCCTAGATATACAAGCGGATTAATTTTCGTCCTTTTTTATAAATAATTTGACCACTTTTAGTAAGCTTTACCCACATAGCATAAAGTATTATGACCAAACATTTTAACACTTATTTTATTATTTCGAAATATTTTTAATGGAGCAAATGTATCAAAGCACGGTACTTCGAGTTTCATGGCAATATACTCAGTGTATCATCTAAGTTTAAACAATAATGTCTTAAATACATGATATAACAATCTAAAGTATATACACCGTAACATTCTTATTTATAACTGAAGACGTAACATAATTAAACAATAAAAAAATCCAACAAATTAGAAGTACTGAAGACAGCATTGGATAACATCTATAAGATGTTAGATGATGAAAAAGTACTTACTAATCCAGTAACAGTACAAGAAAGGTGAATTTAAGTTAGAATTTGTTCAACATTTGTTACATGGACTTCCTCTAAAGTAATCAATATTCAAAATTAGCTAAAACTAAGATTGGTATTGTTATTAAACAACAAAAATATTTACATATGCTTTCATCACATTGTTTAATCAACCTTTTTACCATTGGATGTACCGTTGGCTATGCCATTGGCTTTGCCATTAAGTGTACTATTAGGTGTACTATTGGCTGTGCCATTGGCTGTGCCATTGGGTGCACCATTTGCGATTCCATTGGTAGTGACCTTGCCATTCATGTGACCATTGCTCGTTATCTCTTTAGCGTCTGTTTTCTTGTCATTATCTCCTTTCTTGGTAGGTTTGCCATATGCCTTGTAATAGAAGTCGTAGAAAAGGTAGTAGAAGAAAATGGAGTTAGGGAGAGTGAAGACGACGGACCAGCGAGGGTAGCCGCAGTCGTAGAAGAGGAGCTGAGCTGAGTGGAGGAAGGCAATGCAGAACTGGAGCTGGAACGAGAAGATAAAACAAGGGTTACAACGATATCAATAACTAGATAATTACTTAATGCAACGCTGGCTCAGCAGGCTGTTCATTTCACAATTCTAAACTGGTTTGCGTTAATTAAATTATCTTTAATATGTAGTGTAGTGCAAATGCGTACAAGACGCCTGGTCTTATTTAAAAGCAAAACAATATCAGACGATTCTGTATTAGAAACTTTATAAATAGGTTCTTCTTTGATTTCCATTACTTAAAATTAATCCCCAGTTTCAACAATAACTTACCATTTGTAATGTGGTTATGTATTTCTTCCAGAACAGGTACCTCTGGAACTGAGGTCCCATAGCTGAGAACATGTAATACGTGTACATGATAATATGAACGAAGGAGTTTATCACTCCGATGAGAGTCCCGTGCCCTCCTGGGTAATACTTTGTAGCTCCCCATGATATCATGGGCATGACTGTATGATGGTACAAATGGAGGAAGGTGATCTGTCTATCCTTTTTCCTGATGACGAAGAATACCGTGTCGAGGAGTTCAGACATTTTTGCCAGGAAGTATATGTAGACGCCTATTGCAACCTGGAAATTTGAAAAGGTATTGTTAACAAAGGTACTTTTTTAAGGAAGGGATATTACTGTGGTGGATATGATTAAATTCGGAAAAAATACTTAACATAGTTAAGTCAAATAAATGTCAAAATTATCGACACAACTAATGTTATATAAACATGCAATCTCTTGGAGAATTGTAGGGAATACAGGAAGCATAATTATATAAGTCACCTACTAATACACAAACTAGCATTTATATTTTAAAAGATTGTTTGCCTATAAGTCTGTTCTAAATATATATATTTTTTTCTTTCATTGTTGATCTTTGTAAACTGTAATTAAATAGAATGTGATTAAAATTTAGTAGAGCGTTCATCATAATTATGAATAGTGCCGTAACGACGGTTAATAACAGTACTTCTAAGATAACTGTGCCTACTGTTTTTACTGCCTTGGTGAAAGACATTTTATGAGTGTTTTGGGCGTCGCTTACATCACTCAAGGAAGGTGGTATTATTATCAGCCTAGCCATTTCTAATTCTGCCGCAATTGTATCAACTGCCATTTTATTACAAATCTAGTATTACAAATTATAATTATATAGATTATTACCAACACACCCTGGGCCCGCGTGATGGATTACAGCCCACTCCCTCTCACAGAGAGGAGGCCTGTGTCCCAGCAGTGGGAACATTATAATGTGGGCTAATTATGCTAAATAGATTATTAGAGGTCTAGTATTACAATGATTATTTTGTACTGATTGCTTAATGTGCTCTCTGAGATGTACTGGTCTAAAGTCTATGATGAAATGAAAGACACTACAGGAATTGCGTCGAAAAAAAATTGAACCAATATTGGTCAGCACCAAATTATCACTATGCATACTGAACTAAGCCCTATCAAAACTAATATAAAGATGATTTTCCAGCAAAGCGTTACTCAGTGAACAATTTGCTCATAATTACGCATGCATCTTGATAGTAATAAACACGATGTAGAGGAAGGAACGGTGACTGATCAACACGACAACATTATGTATGATGAAAACAGACTCTGTTGTTATTGATGTTCGTGTGTTTCCGTGTAACTTCGGCTATCTAGATCGTGTAATTTTATTATTACTTGATATGGTTTGGTATGGTTATTGTAACACTTTTACTTTTTTTAGATTAGTATTTCTTTCGGTGTACTGTGTTTAGAACTTGAACTTATATAATAAATAAAAATTTTTGTCCTCTTGATCTGTTAATTTGCCTCCAATTTTTTTTTATCAAATAGTTTTAAACATTTTGGGCTGATTTTTCAGTCATCTGTTAACTTTATTCGAGGAATAATTTTGAAATTTTGACAGGTATTTCATACAAAAACTGTTAAAGGTCAAGTTTATTCCTCGAATAAAAGTTATCTGGCGATGGGAAAATCAGCCCATAATCATCTTTCATGATCTATCTTTACCGAGGGGACGATTTCTACCTTATACTGGACAGCCGTAAACAATACACTTATATGTATTGATAGGTACCTATCACAGATCATTATAAAATACTTCAAAGCATACAATTATCTTATTATTTTGTATTAGCATCACATCACATACTATGTATGGGGATTGCCTGGCTTCGAAGGTCAGTTATGTTTATGATTTCAGATAATCATAATAAAGAGTTTGTCTTTAATAGAAGACCATCTTCTTTTTTATTTATTAACTTTACGGTTATAGCCGCGCCATACGGTCGATAGCCGCGCTTTTATAAGCGATACTCATATCTTGAAGGAATTAGAGAATACTTACATTAGCGGCAAAACTTGAAGTTCATCTCAAAGAAATCATAACCATTTTTATTTTATAATTCTTTCGCCTCCTTTAAACATAACTGACTGCCTCATGCCGCAAGCACTACTGCTGAGCATGAGGTCCTGAGTTCGATTCTTATGTCGGTCAAAGTGTTATTGGTTTTTCAATCTGGAATTCCTCAGTAGCAGCCCAGTTTAGATTTGTGCACGGTTGATGGCAATAGGACCGCCTATTGCCATTAGCCGTGCACAAATCTAAACTCATTTTGGATGGTAATATTACATGGGACTCAAACATAAAATGTGGCTGTTCTATTAGGTATAGATAAACTACTGCCTAACATTTTCGTTTTAGCTGGTCTTCGACGGAGATCAAGAATTGATGCCACAGCACGAATACTAGCAATACTTACTCTCATACCCTCCGGCGATCTTGAGAAGTCAACCGGTTGGCATTTCCAACTATAAGTCCTCAACCAGCCTGCAGCGAGGCCCTGGAATAATAAACAACATGTAGCAGCAGCGGTGAGGTTTAGAGAGTAAATTCTATGTATTCGCCATCTTTCTTACAATATTCAAGGAGAGGGGTGAGGGAACAATATTTTGGCTAAAAACCAATCACGATCGAGAGTTTACTATTACGTAGCGTACGGTGTCGAAAAAAAAATCACAATTTGCTCAAGAATAGAATAGACGAAAACCCCCAAACTTGGCATTTGCCAGTATCTTGACGCCAATGCGGGTGGCATTGGCGTCTGTGTCACGGCATTGTGTCACCTTTTGTAAAATATCTACTATTATGTCTGTTTATATTTACATGGTGTTGGTGATGGTTATGTCTGTTTATACCTACTAACCTCATGGAACAACCAGACGCTGACGATGACTTGAATAAAATTATAAACGATTAAAGTCTTCTGTAGTTGGAAGGGTTTCTTGTCTGCCATGTACCTCGGCCCCCATTTCAGCGAGAAGTACAGGTACAGGCCGATGATAGTGAGACCGGGGACTGGGTTTGAGATCAGGAACCAGTCGTTTGTTCTGGGATCTGGAAATTGAGAGAAGATGATCTGTTAGTGACTGTTCACAAAAGAATGACTGTTGTTATTCTTTATGTGGTTTAAATTCGGCAAACTTTGGAAGTTTGAAATATATATATATGTTACCGTGCAGTCTAACTACTGAATAGGTTCCTGGTGTTGTTGACTTTATTTAAACTAAGGTTGCCTGGAAGAGATCGCAGAACGCGATAACGCAGCCCATTGTATGTTTTGTAGTGTTTACATTCTATCCCGATATTTTCACGGGATCGAGAGTTATACGGTTGAAACCATGGGGCGCAGCTAGTAGTAATTAATTGTGTACTAGGCCGTAATTGGAAGCCACAGGCATTATTGTTTTGAAATTCTGATTGTATCACTTTCAGACCAGTCTTTCAGTGGTCAGGTTTTATTCCTTTCATTTTGTAATTCCAAATTACCATACTATACTAACTAATAAAAAAATAGCGAAGAATTGAAGATGTCTAAATTACACTATCGTAAGCAAACCTCGAAGATATAATAATATGTGACGGAAATGGTCTCTGTTTCGAAATCCCAACTTTTATTTTCACAGATAATGCATGTTCTTAATTATGTTCTACTTAAACTAACAGTTAAAAAGATTATTAGATATCGCAGACTTTTAAGAAGGCCATGGCGGCAAAAATAAATGATGTTTTCACATAATTATGTAATTTTTTTTTCATCTGCCGACCCGCACTGGGCTCGCGTGGTGGATTACGGCCCACTTCCTCTCACTGAGAGGAGGCCTGTGTCCCAGCAGTGGGAACATTATAGGCTGATTATGTGTTGTTTATGTATGTATTTTTTTAATTAAATCTAGGCCTAGTTTCAAACGTAATTTGACATCAGTAATCAGACATCATCATTTTGCGTAACACGATGTTACATAGTCATCATGATCATCACTCATTATCGTCTGCCGAACAACGTCAAACTGCTTTATAAAGATACACACAACAAAAAGAGTAGGACACTCCCATTTTATGTCCAGGAAAATCACTGTGCATTCCATGGTTGCCTGGAAGAGATCGCAGAAAGCGATAAAGCCGCCCATTTTATATTTTGAATAAAGTATATATAAATACATAAAGATAGAGGTTAGATACTATTGAGATTGTCCCTTTATCCATTGTATTGATATGAACTATAAAAACGACTATAAAATTATATTATTATAATCCGACATTCACGTGGTCTTGAAATACATTCAGTTCAATGTATTCAAATTGCTATTCAGGTTAATGTTATTGTTATGAACCTAGCTGTAGCAATTGATATGCAATTTCTAAAAAAAACCTAATCAACCGTATCAATTAGCATTTCATTAGATATTCAGAGGCTAATGAGAAATGCATTCACATCAATCAAAAATTCCAGTAAGTTTATGCAGGCTATTGAGTCTCTAACATAGCATAGCTTGACATGTGTAATACCTATATAATGAAAACAAATCAAGCAATGACCAGAAGCATGACTGTGAATCGTAATATTCAATTAAATGTATGTTGCATATTTTTTGCAAAAGACAATGACCAAAAGTCATAACAAAAAGTCTCACGCATCAAGATTAAAATATTATAGTAATTATTTTCATAATTTTTTACGACATTACGCTTCCGGGATTTGATTTTTGGGGATTTAATTTAAACAAGATTAAAATATTATAGTCATTATTTTCATAATTTTTTACGACATTACGCTTCGAGGATTTGATTTTTGAACAGGGGATTTAATTTAAAGTATTATTTAAATGATATGATTAGTATAACCTTGAACTTTGAAAGTGTCATGTTCACGTCTTTCAAAAAACTTGTAAAAAAATTATACTTTGCCGATTCTACATTAATTAAAATTAACTAGAATATAATAGAATAGAATTTTATATAAACGATTATCATTTTTTTAGAGCAATGTGGATGCTATGTCAAACAAGATAAAGTACCTAGTTTTTAGGTTATATCGATTTTTTTGAAAATCTCTGAAACCCGAGTTTTGTTTACAAAAAGAACATTTGTAGGAGTTAATATGATAAGTGTACTATATGAAAAACAAAATTTGACTTTGATGCAGCATGGTACGGGATTCCATACATCCATGAGCGTTGTCCTTTGAGTCATCCATCTGCCTAGCTTTTTCCCAACTATGTTGGATCGGTTTCCAGTCTAACTGGATACAGCTGAATACCAGTATTTTACATGGAGCGACTGCCTATCTGACCTCCACAACCCAATTACTGGGTAATACGATACGGAAGACTGGTTGTCAGACACACAGAATTTGTGGAGTTTCTATTTATTTTCGCAATTACACCTTTGAGAGAAGAACGAGTACTTACCAGCTAATTCGGTGAACAAGCGATGATAAGTTCTTGAAAAGGAATTATTGAACAGCGCCATCTTCAGGTTTCTAGGTACTAAGCTGCAGAGTTAACTTCTACTCGTTTGTCATGAAGGGCTCCCCCGCATTTTATGTTTGAATTACTGATCCTTTATATGCCTGAAACAAGAGAGAAAGATTATAAGCAAGTCACAAAACAATATAAGGAATTGGTTAAAGGACCTGTAGATATGAAGGTAACATAATTTTACATATATAGCCAATATTTATTTGAAAGACCAGATAGAACTGTGTGGCGTTCCCTAAAGGCTTCCGCAGACAGAGGCAACGCGACTGTAGTATAATTTTATTTATGGAAACTTCATGGACATTGTTCTACCAGAATCGCGTCAAGCCTGGCTGTGGGAGCCTTAAAATCTCTGGTTTCCTAAGGAAGCGGACAACGGTCACACACTATCGGCTGTCCAAATGCAGAGATAACTTGTTTTCAAATATTTGTGAAAATTACAGATTTTTATGACGGCCGGTATAACCGGTGTAGCTTTTCTAAGAAACCGTAGCTTAAGAAAGCGTTCTTCAATAAAAGGAAAAATGCAGCACAAATAGAACAAATTACTGAAGTATATTATGAAAGAAAGAAAGAAAAAGTATTTATTGCGACTCGTACAGGAAGATCGTATACTAAAATAAACACAGTCAAAAATAAAAAACCAAATTGTATAAAAAAAAGTGACAAAGTAAAATGAAACAGAAAGTCCTATACGAGGACAAAAGGCTCCTATCTAAGCATGATGCACCTTATGTGATTACATTATTGAATTATTTTTATTTATTTATTTATTTAAATGCCTTAAAACTATCTTCACAGGTCTTACTTAACCTAATGCGATAGCCAAGTCACACAAATTATAATGTTATAAAAATAACATAGTCTATCTAGTGTCTAAATCACATAACTGCTTTTTATTGCTGATGTCTAATACAGTTTCGTCTGGCGCCAATTATTATTAGTCCTAGACTAAACATATTTCTAATTGGCTCATTGTATTGGGTTGCTTTTTTACTAGTATTTTCTAAAGTTTTACTACACTCCTCTTGAATATTTCGACAATACTAATAGGTAGAAATGTGTATAACATTCCTTCTTCTTCGAAATCAAAATGGCACATGCAACATGGCAAAATGGGCACTTATGAAACGTCAGGAACTAGGTGCACGGTTCCAATTTGTCGTTTCCTACGGAGAAAAGCCGACAAGAAACTCCACAGTTACTTCTTTTACAAATAATTGGCTTTTACACTGTTTTCAAATTACAGTATTAATAGGTATGGGAGAGCAGTGTAGCCCTTTCGACAAGTACCAGGTACTCAATAAACTGAAAATGGTCTACAGATCTACTGTCTACTGCCCTTATTATGTACCTGCAGCTTCTAAATACATTCAGCATCAGACTTTAATTTCCATACAAAGGTGCATAACCGTCGAAACGAAAAAGAGGAAGTTGGTTTCTTAATTGGCATATATTATAATCAAGTAATTTATTAATTTTCGTATTAAAGCTTAGATCATTCTCTTTGATTTAATTATAAAAAGATTAAGGTCGTCGTCATTTAATATAATATAAGTATTCAAGCTATACTATTGTAACGAAATACATAGGCCACCTCTGACGTAAAGCCTATCTACTTTCGCTTGCGCGATGCTATGACCTTTGGCCTTTTGATTTCTCGCCCCAATCCTGGGAAAGAGGCTCTACGTTTAGATATCTATTGAAATAGACGAAAATAAGCAAGATTACCGCTTACCATGAAAAAGATATAGGAAATGGTAATTTTCAATATGGATTTCGTTGTTAAGTGCTTTTACCGTGTCATGTTTTCCAGTCAAAAGTTTATTGTTATCAGCAAACCCATAAGATGAATAAAAATGATCTCTCAGAAAATGAAAATGAACAAATGTATTATGAAAATAATGCTTTAGAAAATATCTGCCTACGTTAATATTTATAACAAACAGACTTTACAGCGAAAAATAACATCATACAAATATCGTCCGTATTACTATATCGAACTTTAACGCACACTGCGGACCAATTGTCCAAACTGATCCGACACTTCACTAAAAGGCCGCAATTATTACCTATAATACATACTACGTTAACATATCTGCATAAGTCCATGAAACACTACAGGAAGACATTGTAGGAAGCACTGAATCTGCAATTTGTTTTCACATCATCATTAACATTTTCATTTATATTTGTTTTAGTCACGCGCGTAGCGGTCGCACGTCCGCTCGCTCCGAAATCGTTAGCGCGACTGAGCCTTTATCTCCCCTCCACCCGTTGTGGGAGTGACTGAGTTAAGAGGAGGGGAAAATTCGTGGGGTGGTTGGGAAAACAGGGTGCTTTCCAAAATGTGTGCAGGTTTTGTTTGAGTAGATAATTTTCCGGCGACCAGAATGAGCTTGTTTTGTCTAGCGTCGGTTACAGTGAGGGAGAAAGTGAAATGCAAATATCTATTGTGTTGTTCTAAATATGGTAGAGCTTCATGCAAATTATGTCTTGTCTGGTTAGATGAGAACCTTCGCTTTCTGGTTAGCAATATTCTGGTCTGTCATCGAGAAATCTTATAATGATGTCTAATTATAATAACTATGGATTGGCAGGGTAGGTCCACTTTAAGATTAAACTTAGTCTAATAACTAATGTCTAAGGGAAACCTATTAACCTCAAAAGACCAGTATTACAACTTGAATTCAATCATTCAGTTCCCTTTAAAAAATTTAACAACACCCTTTCAGCCAGACGATTGTCTCTCCACGTTCAAACAAATATTTTGTAGATGTAGTTACCCCTGTATACAGGCTGTAACTGCCTACAGCTTACAGTGCTACCGGGCGCCACCCTGCAGCCATTCAGCCACCCTCTGCCTTTTTATCTCAATATGTGTTTTGAATATTTTTAATTTGAGTGTGTTATAATGAGTGTCTATTGTATGTTTGTATTATGAATTCAAGAATTTCTTCTATCTATGTTTTGATTATTTCGATTCTTGTTCGTAGTAGGTAAGAATTAATGTTCATTTTTATTATTAAAGGCATGTTTAACTGTATCAGGATCTATTATCAGTCTGCCAAACACATTATAATAGAATTTGTTTGAAATTGTCTACCATACAATGTTGAAAACTGTTTAGATGGCTTCGTCATGTAGAGAGGATGAATGGAAGGTGACTAACAAAAAGTATTTACAAGGCGTGAAAATAAAGTGAGTGGTGAGTGAAAATAAAAAACAGGGGACGCCCCAGGAGGACCTCCGTAAAGTGACCTTATTGGTGATGATCTTAAGAAAGATCAGGTGCGTGGTACTCGCAACGGGCGTGCGTGTATGACCATATGTATGAACGTGAATGAGGCAAAAGGAGTATTTAAGGATCGAAGGAGGTGGCGTACTGTAGTATCTGCCTACCCCCATGGGGAGAGGGCGTGAGTTTATGTATTTGTATGTATATTGTCTATCATACATATACATGCATATGTTAACGGAAACTTATGCAGAGGTGGTGACACAGATGGTGTTACAGGACATAAGATGAATGACTGTATGCGTCTATAGGAGTGGTATATGTACAGCGATCAATATTGCCAAAAAAGATGGCATATGGTGATAACTAAATTTAAGAGAAGTGTACAGTTACTATAGCTTATATTAATAAAAAAAGAAAGAAAATAATGTTTATTTGCGTTTAACATGACGCGAACACAAATAAAAAAAAATTACGCAAAACGGCCATCGCTCAGCATAATGCTAAGACCCTATGCGAGACAGAGCCCGAGCGCTGCCTTTAGCGACAGCCACTACTTAAATCCATTGACCAAGACACACATACTTAATTCACAAAAATTCCATTAATAAGCAATTCGTTAGCAAATACATAAAATTATGAACACGCAGGATTGAAAACGGATAAAATGCAATCAATAAGTAGTCACATCCTTTGATTGCGGGTAATGAGGGAATTATTGTGCAAACATCTACACTGCATACATTCGTGTGTTTAATTTTAATTGTACCTATTGATTTATGAGGTCAAAATTGTTCATTTATTTGTCTGAAATGTTTTATAAGGTTATTTATGACTGCTTATTTAAAAATTCAATTCCTTTCGCTAAATTACTGTATTAACTTGCTTGACCATTTCTCATTACTGACCCCTCCAATACCCAGTGCGAGTGCAGTACCTCGAATCAGACCATGCCCCATTTGCTGGTGCTCCCTAAGTACCCGTTCACCTGCACCTTAGATGACCTGAAGATTGCCACAGATGCCGCAATCAACGTGGCCAGCTACCAGTATAAAACATTAAAGAAAAACTATTTTTTTCTTTTTTTTCCGGATGGTCTCTCATCGGTGGTCGGAAGGTCGGAAGGTCGGAAGGTCGGATGGTCGGAATCATCAAATGACCCCTCTCGCTCTGGGTGGAGCGGAAGGGAGTATCAGACTCTTACTGACTAAAACCCACCCATGTTCCTTCCTTTGCCCTTTATGTTCCGTGGTAGCGGTAACCCTTTCGGACAATCCCGCTGAAAAGAAAAACCATTGACACGAAAAAAAAAAGAAGAAGAAGAATCATTTCTCATTCATACTATTTGGACGACATGGTTACCGACGAGAAACCTTCAGTTTCATTTTTCTCGTTAGCATTATTTTAAGCGAACTTATGGTAGCCTAAATAAATGCCCTCTAAATGATCTAATGCTAGTAATCCACACTTGGTCGGTGCCCAGAGAGGAATAGGCATAATCCTCCCTACATTGTTCACTGTAACATTACACAAGAATCATCACAGGACGTGAATTGTAGGGTCTTCACCGTAACACTAGTAACAAAGTATTTGTGAGGACTACTTCGATAAAGAGTAAAGTACTATAAAAAAACATATATTAAAAAAACGATGATGAATATACTATCCAAAATGTTACCGCATCTCATTTTGTACAGGTAGCGTTTGCAGAAGCAACTGCTCATACAAGGGACAATGGCACGAAATATTTCAGTACATTTTCCGATGATACCGAAACCAATCGTTAGAACAAAAACAAACTTTTGCGTCACACTACACATGTAATTTTCGCAACGGAACAAGTCATTCATACTTAGCATCGTAAAACGCCTTACAGGTACTGACCACCATAACTTTGAACGCACTTACGCAGGACTCAAAAGGGTACCGCATCTATTTGCATAGCTCTTGCAAACTGGTCATAGCATTACAAACAGGGTTGAGACGTGCGATTGCACAAGACCTTAATTGGGTAAACATAAAGGTGAAAATTGAACGGGATGGCCACATTAGTGTTGTCCAGACTGTGTCGCAAGTGTTTCGCTCCGCTGGCTGTCCTAAATACTTCGGTCCAAAGATTGCCGTTCGGAAACCCCTTGCTCTCACTCTTAGAGTGATAAGTGCCTGTTTTATGCGTTTGTAATGTGATTTTGATACCGAGATTGACGTATTAGAAGCGTCGATTGCCTCGCTTTTATGGTCGTGCTGAATATCCGTTTCAGAAATGTCTTTATCTGTAACTGCCGTCAATGATAATTTCCTTTAATATGAAATCAGTCACAAGTGTTAACTTAGAAAATCATCGTCACACAGTTTTAAACAAAACTTCTCTGTTTTACTGCGTGACAATTCTATCAAACCTTTTGATCTATTGTGATTATTCAAGGCATAGAAAGTTAGAATGGTCAGTTCAACTGATTGCGTACATACAAGTAGCTTTCTGCTCTATTCTCAGAAACAGTGATTGCCAAAACGCCTTTTTTCATGCACTCTAAGCCCTCTATTTTCTCAGATATCTTTTCAAACATTAGCAAAAACGTAACGACCACAAGGGCCTTTCTCCACTGACGTCATATACCGTAGTCGTATCGTTAGCGTCCCGGACGTATGTATGTAAACCGAGCTTCCTTATTTAGCATAGATTTGTATTACATAAAGTGTCTAGACTTATTTTTATAAGCCTTAGCCCGTAGCTTAGCCCCCTTGGAGATCAAAAATTATCCCTCGGAAACACACTATCGGGATAAAAAATACCCTCTGTCCAAACCCAGGTTCGCAATATGTTTTCCCGTTAAGGCGTGAAAGGGTTACAGGGAGACAGATAAAGTTACTTTCGCAAAGTATATATTTTAGTTTGAATCACCAAAGATGATTCGGGAATGACGGTTTTAATTATAACGATTAAATAGATGATTTTCAATGCCTTATACTAATGGTTTTACAATATAAAATAATCTAGCGTCCAACTCTAGGAATAAGCTGTATATCAACATTATCCGGTCTCACATTTAGTACCTATATGTTTTTCAAACGTATATTTTTCACTATTTTGGTTGGATTTAACAGTAAAGTGTCGTAGAACATGCACTAAACCAGCTAGTACTTGTAATTTGGCATATCTGGCACCTATACACGTCCTGTTACCCATCCCAAATGGCATATAAATGTCATCACTAGGTTTCCTATCCTTAGAAAACCGTTCAGGATCAAACAACTCTGGATCTGGATGTATTTGGTAAATTGGAGTAAACATTTTTGTCCCTTTCTCGACTTTGATGTTACCAACTTCTAGAACAGTGTCTTGAACGCACTGTCGACTCAAGTATCCATTAGGAGGGAGTATCCTCATCGCTTCACTAAGCATCTTATCTAAAAACTCCATTTCACCAATAACGTCATACGTTATTTTGCTGTTGTATTTCTCGAAATGTTCACCAATTTCTTGGTGAACACTTTCTAATATTTCTGGATGCTGACAGAGGATAGTTAATGTTGAGAAGAAGACGGTGGAAGCTTGTGCAGATAGTAAGCCAGTCGTCGGTTCCATGTCGTAACCAGTTGTTTCATCCCTCATAGTTCCATTCCTCTGCAGACTCATACATAAATCTGCAAAGTCATGCCTCTTAACGTTCTCCTGTTCTCTTTTATTAATTACTTCTTGTATCGCACCAACGAAGACGTCCTCTTGCTTTGCGAACAACTTTATTCCCAACCATTTAGATATTTCCGGGCTTAACCCACCATTACAAATCTTAATGTATTCTTGAATTTTGTTGCTGACAGTTCTTTGTCAAGTTTTAGGAAAGGTGAATCAAAAGTTGATTTTGACGCGTTACCAAAAATTGCTCCACAAACAGCGGCATTCCTAAATGTAACTAGAGTGGTATAAAAATCACCTTCCCATGCCTTGGGGTTGTTTTTCGAGTAGTCTACAAAGTCTTGGGCACTTTCTTCCATGATGTAATACATGTTCTTTAATTTTGCTGCTGTAAACAGTGGACTCATACTTTTCGCATCAGCTTCCATCTAGGCCCATTCATGAAGAGAATATTATCAGATAATTGATCACCTTCAACACTTTCCATTCCTCTATGATGAAACGATTGGAAGTCAGTGTACAAAACTTGTTGCACGTTTTTTGGGTCTATAACGAACAACGCAGGTCCAAACAATTGTCCAATCCCTACCTAGCCGGTTGATCTCTATACTGTTCATACAGTTTACCAAACACCTGGAACGGTGCACGTTTTGAAGTGAAGAATTTCCAGTACGGTTCAATCACTTTGTTTTTATCGTAGAATTTCACTCCGCGTTTTTTCCAGTAGTTCTCATTGTATCTGCCTATTTGGTAAATAAACAATAGGAACACAACTATTGCTATTAAAAATATTGGAAGAATCATTTTTGGCTTATCTAACACGAGTGTGCAGTGTAGAATAATAAACAGCACTGAGCTCTGAACTTTTTATCTGCAGTGTGTATATAAATTATAATCTTATCAATCATTTTCGGTGCGAATAGGCTGTTTCCCAACTTGTAAAATTATTGTTTAACCCATTGAAAAACACTGAACGAAACACAATAAAAGTTTTATTGTTATAACGTCAGGGGGCGTTTAGTGTGCCGAAAAATGTTAATCAGTGTTGTTTTCGCAGATTTATGAGCTTTGTTTTATTAATAGGTAGGACAATTGATTATTGACCTACATTATAATGCTTCTAAAGATACCAGTTGCCATTTAACTATTTAGTCTACCACTGACACACTAAACTTGTAAAAATGAAACTATTTAAGTCATAGAAAAAAATGTGCAGAAGTTTTAAGAAAATATTCCTATAGTTATTGCACTAAATTGCACATGCTCGACTTTAGAAAATCACGAGTTGGGAAGTAGCCGTCATTTAAATCTTTCGTTTTTGCTGAGTAATGGCTATACAGCGATTTCTGCCAACACTGGTTTAAGTTTGGCACGTAGATTATTTCCCATGCTTGACTGAAATCGGATAAAATCCGTTTTTATCAAACAAATTGTCTGATAACGGTATTAGAGTAACTTTAACGATAAAGTTTAACTCTAGTTATTTAAATGATGGAAGTGGTCATCACTTTTAACCATTTATTTAGTAATCAAATAGCCAATGTGGTTTAATGTATTAATTTTAATTTGATAAACTACTGTTAAGGCGGGTCTTCGTCCGTACCTACTGCAAGCATTCATTCACCAGCAATCATGATTGAGTTATTTTATATTGATTCGAAACAACGGTTAGAACTACATAATGTATATTTTATTTTATTTCTGATTATAGTTTTTTATTTATATCTAATCGTATGCTGCACCGGTTGACGTCATCACGTCAATACCGGCTGTCGCTGTAAATCAGCGCTGGGGCTCTGTCTCGCATAGGGTCTTAGCATTATGCTGAGTGATGGCCGTTTTGCGTGGATGTGATGAATGTTTTCCCCAACTTGTTATTGTGTTTTTGTTCTTATTTTACCGCAAATAAACGTATTTTATTTCTGTATTTCTTGGAACTTGGAACGTCCTATACAGCATGTATCAGAAAGTAGTGGTCATATTTAAGGGTGTATTACAGACCATAAACTTGAGTAACTTACGCGAAAAAATTACCAAGTATCCCATACAAACCCCAATACCTACTCCAACCAAATGTAAGGAACAGCTTATTAATTTTTTCACAATATTTTGATTTATGATTGGTAACTGGGTTGTGGAGGTCAGCTAGGCAGTCGCTGCATGTAAAATACTGGTATTCAGCTGCATCCGGTTAGACTGGAAGCCGACCCCAACATAGTTGGGAAAAGACTAGGCAGATGATGATGATGCTTTTGATGTAAAATACTTTATGCTGGTATTACAATAATGAGGAAAACTGACGAGCTGTTTTTTTTTTATTTTTAGACTCATTTAAAATGAGTCTAACGTAAAGTATTTTAACGTTAACAGCAATAATAATATTAGGTCCGATCGTCCAAATATTGACCTACTGAGTTGAATATTATGATTTTCTAAGCCGACTATTGCCTACAAAAATCGTATGTTCGTTGACAAAGGCCGCGTAGAATTTTTGCGTGAGGTAATGTTTTTAATCTGACATTAAAATATTGTGTCGTACAAATCGATGTTGGTACAGACGCCAGCACATCAAGCTACCTGAAACTGTCAAATTTTCCCAATCAATCTTGAACCTTAATGCTTTAGAGATAAAGTTGAAAATCCATCAAAGAAATTTGACAGATTGTTGTAGCTTGATGTGCTGGCTTCTGTTTTTTTTTTATACAATTATCAATCGATGTTGGTACAGACGCCAGCAGGTCAAGCTACCCGAAACTGTCAAATTTTCCCAAACAACCTTGAACCTTAGCTTTGGTGATAAAGTTGAAAATTTAAAGAAATTTGACAGCTTGTAGTAACTTGATGTGCTGGCGTCCGTACTTGGGGACCGGCCGGCACCTTTCCAGACTAAGGGTAGCTACTGAGAAATTCCTAAAGGAAAAATAATTTTAACGAAAAGCAATTTGGCTGATCGAAATAAATTTCGAAATCATTTGGAGTCATCAAATCATCATCATCATAAAAATGATTATATAGGTATAATACATAACAATATAGAGTGATATATATACCTTCCTTTTACATAACTAAATTATGAGAATCCGTCCTAGATAATTCAACACACCATGTTTAAAGGTCAGCTTGTGTTATACGATTTTGATTCTTAAATCACAGACCAATGGAGTTATTATTCAATATAACATTGTCGGCGCTTTCTTTTGTGAATTAGATGAGCATCTTCCGTGACCTTTACAAATTGGAATTTTGAAAATATTTTTTGTTAGGTAAAAGTTTGAAAGCTTTTAGATGGATTAATAAATGCAATTGTACAGAAAGATTTAAAGAAAGATTTATTATTTTATTATTCAAAAGATCAATTTAAAAATAATTTAGTAGTAAATAGCGTTAGAGACCAGCACGCTAATTGCGTAAAACACTATCAATAGAATAGAATAGAATAGAATAGCATTTATTTGCAAATATGGCTAATACATAAGTAGATAGTAGTAGGTATAAATCAGAGTTCTGCCATATTTCACCATTCGGCATGCAAACATTTTCATTATACAAAATTATTAAAATTTAAATTCTCATTAAAACATTGAATTAATTATTACATTCAATAAATAAAATAATTGTAATTCAAATTGTCATTAGAACTAACTTAATTATTACATTCAATAACAACAATTATTAAAATTCAAGTTACAACAATATTACTACATTAAATAAAATGGTCAAAAATTTAAATTGTTATTAGCAGTATAATTATATAAGAATACAAATCGTGGTCAAAACATAAATAAACAAACACATTAAAATTCCAGGTCATAGATAATATGTAACATAATAATTAATTTAAAAATTACAGGTATTCAGAAAAAGTTTTGTCCGTTAAAAACTCAGTTACACTGTAGTACGTTTTAACTATTAATAAGTTTCTAAGTCTTCTTTTGAATTGCACCGTTTTCAAATCTTTCCAAGCACGTGGCAATTTATTATAAACAATTGGGGCCATGTAATAAATGCTTTTGCGAATCATAGTTGTTTGACACAATACCTGATTTAATTTTGTATTGTCTCGCCTATTTCTTGGAAATACATCGGTCAAACGTTCAAAACGATTTGGATTGTTCTTTATAAACACAGCTACTTCGAGAATATAAATACAGGGAAGTGTCAAAATGTTGTACCTACTGCTTAAAATATGGCTTGCAACTGTCGGTGGTTTTTAGTTTGAACATTGACCGGAGACATCTCTTTTGAGCCATAAATGCTGTTTCTTTATCGGTGGAGTTTGCCCAGAAAATGACACCGTTGCGCAAGTAAGATTCAGCTATGCCGTAGTAAGCCGCAAGAAGTGCTTTGGTATCGACTATGGATGATAACCTACATGTTTATAGCATATGCCGACGAACTCAAATTTTTACACAACACGCCCACATGTGCTTTCCAATTTAAACTGCAGTCTATTTATAATCCCAAAAATTTGGTATCAGTTACTTCATCAATATCGTCAGTTTTGTTATGTACATACATATATGAAGGTTAGGTACACCAGGCATACGTTGTCTAAAGTGCATTATCTTAGTCTTACTTAAATTTATATTCAAATTATTTTTATCTAGCCACTTAATTAAATTGTCAAGAGAATTATTTATGTCCGCTTCATATGTTTTTAGGTTTTTACAATGGATTGTAATGGTGCTATCATCAGCAAACATAGTTAAAGGGTGTACAATGGACGTGGGCATATCATTAACATATAATATAAATCCAAACGGGCCCACAACGCTTCCCTGTGGAACACCGAATTTAATTTTACGTTCTCGTGATCGTGATATCTCTTCATGTTTATTCATCACATTAATGCGACTAATCTCGGTTATCTGTGTTCTGTTTCCTAAATACGATTTCATAAGTTCGAGCACGTTACCTCTTATGCCGTAGGCTTCTAATTTACTTAACAATGTATTATGATGGACGTAATCAAAAGCCTACGTCATATCACAAAATATAGCACATATGGGGGATTGTTTATCCATACTACTAATCAAAAAATCATAAATTGTCATCTCAATGGTTCTATGCTGCCTAAATCCTTTTTGTCCTTTACATAATATATTATTCTTTTCAATGAAGCTATTCAACTGTTTGTAGATGTACTTTTCAAATACCTTTGAGATGACTCATATGAGTGAAATGGGTCTATGATGTTCCATCAATTCTTTATCGTCTTTCTTAAATAATGGCTTTTTTTTTCCGGTTGGAAATCATCAAATGACCCCTCCCGCTCTGGGTGGAGCGGAAGGGAGTGTCAGACTCTTACTGACTAAAACCCACCCACGTTCCTTCCTTCGCCCTTTATGTTCCGGGGTAGCGGTAACCCTTTCGGACAATCCCGCTGAAAAAGGGTATATCTCCTATACACCTCTCATATCAATGTTAAAATCGCCTGCAATAACAATATTCTTATTAAATCTGTTGGACAAATCTTTGAGTAACAATTCAAGTTTATTAAAACATTCAGTTATATTCTTAGTATTTGATACTCTATAGAGACATATGACTAGCAATTTATAATTAATCAGCTCAACACCACAACACTCAAAAATCCCTGGTGATGACAATCTTGCTATCAATCAATCACGAAGGATATTGTTTCATAATCACAATATATGTTCGAAAAATTTGTCTGCTCAACAACGTAAATAACGGGTTTTGTATTGTATTGTTAACGTATTGTTTGATATATGTGTGATGTGTTGAAGTATATGGTCTGTGAGTCTTTGTAACTCGAATGAATAAATGAATTATAAATAAAGGAATAATATAATCACCTGCTATTAACACATATTATACACCTTCAAATTTTAGCTCATCTTCGTATTAATTCATTACCTACACACACTTTTTTAATTGACGATTTGTTGTTACGCTTAAATCTATTGGTTTTACTCAATTATATGATTATCTCGCATTTGAAGTGAACAAAATGTGTACACTAATATATTATTTAATTACTTAATTTATTTTGGAACTGACGTCTAATTTATATATACTAATAATAAAGCTGAAGAGTTTGTTTGTGTGCGCTATTCTCGGGGACTACCAGTCGGAATTGAAAAAATATTTTGGCATTTGATAGCCCATCTCTTGAGGAAGACAACACACTAGGACCCTCAGGAGCCGAGCAAATACAAAAAAAGACAGAAAGAACTGAGCGAAAACGTAGTAATATCGTGATGCGATGCGATGCGATGGGGTGGGTTGGGGGAATAAGAAATTTCTTCGCGGACGAAGTCGCGAGCACAATCTAGTTATTACAACAATAAAAGTTATTTTTAAATAAAACTATAATTGTAGGTACCTACTAACTTATTAATATTTTACTGCTCTCAGACAAAGGATGTTAATATAAAAGTGTAGAAAAACGCGTAAATTCCAAGTTTCTTTTCATGTGAATTTGATTGTCAACGGTTTTAAAAAAAAAAAAACAAGACATTATAATAAATTACACAAAAATTACGATAATTTTATTCTCAAAAAGAACAATTACCTACAGACTTATTCCTAGGTATTCGAGACGTAACTCATAAATAATGTTTCAAAAACTTTGCAATCTACCAAATTACAGACATTTTGAAAACGTATAACGCTTTCTTATTTGAAGTCTCATTATGTGCACGAGGTATATAAGGAATTGTAAAATAAAAATCTTTACTGTTACTTTACTGTCTTCGTGAGCGTAATAATATAATTTGACCTTAAATAATGAGACTAATTAGTCCATATTTAAATACTGCTTTCAGCCGTTATCTTGCTGAAACTCTGGGCATTGAAATTTGAAAGCACTAGTTTTGTTAATTTATAAGACACCAAGTGGAGGTGCTTGGGCTCTCCCAAGCACCTCTACTTGGTGTCATACATAAACACGAGCGAGCGGAAACACGTCCAATTCCACGTTCTCTGTATGCCTTATTTTTACATCTAAATTTAGTTTTAAATTATTATATAGTTTCTTCAGAACATAAAAAGTTGTCAATCGGGTCTTTTTAGCGCAAGTGAAGTGTCACGGGTTCCCCGATAGCCGGAGCGGTACTGACCCTATGTATATAAAAGCGTACTGTGTGGGTACTGACAAGTACTGAATCGGGGTCCTGTCGGGGGCGGGTGGCAGAGCGGTTCAAGGTGTGAGTGGTTATAAATCTTGATATTTCCAATCTCATATTTTTACGTTAAATGTAACGATTAAAAAATAAAAACTAACAGATGACACCTGCATAATTCGATTAGCCTGCAAAGTTTCATGACCTAATTTGAAAATTTTCACTGATTATTCTTCTTTTATTGTACCGTATAGAGGTAACTTTGAGATTTCTTTGTATCGAGAAAATTATATGCAATCGTGTTTTCGCAACAGACGACACCTCGCAGTAGTCCTCATCTTTATTGTGTATTATAGTTATTAATGTTAAGACAATTTTCGCCATATGGTAGTACAGGCCCTGAATATTGATGAACTGACTATTCAAGAACAAGTGCAATTTACAAATAAGTTCTGGTTTTTAATAACGTTGTCCGTGATACCTGCTTATGTAAGCAAGAAGCGCATGCGCTGCGAACTACAAACATAATTTGATCACCTTTAAGATAACGTTCCATTACTTTAATTAGCATTTGTCTTTGTGTTCTATAACTGAATCGTAAAAAAAAGATAAAAATATTCACAAAAGTTTAAACAGGTTAACTATCCACTACCCATAGAAAACAATAATCAACTAACAATTATAATGTACCTATGTTATTTGCAAAATTACAATAAAAAACAATTAAAAAATACAATTAAGGTAGGTATATAATTAGTGTAATCATAATTGCTTACACGAGATATCCTAGATTCTATTTTTATAAATTAAATGGATGCTCAACCACAGACTCATTTCATTCAGTCTTCCAACATTTTTTTTATCAAAAACCTTAGCTAGTCCAACTGCATGTTCACAGACAATAGCATTTTTTTTTAATATATAATAGATCTACATGGACTTCATTTGATCTTACCAAGACTATGTTTGGACTGTGACCTCTGAGTTTGTTTCGGCATTTCTTCTCAGACTAGTCAGATAGGAAATGTCGACCTCATCTAGTTTTTAAAACATGATTGACATGTAAAAGTGTTTGTACAAACCTACTTACAAAATAAAATCATTTATCATTTAAATACATTGTTTAAGTACCTACCTTTACATAATTTTATTTAGATTGTAATTATGCACTTAAAGTTATCACATACCTCTTGGACCACAAACGCGTGTTCACTGTCAGAATAAAACTACATAAATAGTCGGAACAAATGTACGATACTAGCAAAAGTGAGTGGCTATGAATCTGAGATGACGATCTCAGGGTTATTACGTGAAATTTTCATATGTCTATGAATATTAAGATTAAATACATAACAGAACATCTAGCTTGAATTCCTCTATGAGGTAGACAGAGGTTTATTTCTCCAGTTAATAATATCTGGTACTAGCTTCTGCCCGCGACAGTGTGTGTTGTGGTCCGGTGATAACGGCCCCGACTTACGAATCGTTGGTTCAAACCCAGGGAGGCACTTTAGTTTGTGTAAATACTTTCATCACCACTACTTTCAAAACGATGAAGGAAAACATCGTGAGGAAACCGGTAAGTCCTAGAACCAAAAATTCGAAGACTTGTGACTAATTCGCAGTGGGCCCGCGTGGTAGATTACAGCCCACCCCCTCTAGAAGAGAGGAGACATGTGTCCCAGCAGTGGACGCATTATAGGCTGATTACGCTAATCTATTTGCGTTATAGGTTTCAAAAATTCAACGCAAATAGCGCAATGAATGTGGTGGATGAACTGTCAAAATAAAATCCATTGCGATCAATAAAAAAACATGGTTTACAATAAAATTACGCATAAGGTAAGTAGAGTTGTATGTTAGAGTTACAACCAATAACTAAGCTAAAATAACTTAATATCTTGTAATCCTACTGTATTATATTATCCTACTATCCTATTCCACTTCCTACTAATATTATAAATGCGAAAGTTTGTATGGATGGATGGATGGATGTTTGTTACTTTTTCACGCTAAAACTCATGAACGGATTTGGATAAAATTTGGCACACATATAGTTTATAACCAGGATTAACACATATAATAATTTTTATCCCGATATACGCATGGAATCGAAACTTGTGCCGGTGAAACAGCGGGGCACAGCTAGTAATATTATAAATGCGAAAGTTTGTTTGTATGGATGTTTGTTACTTTTTCACGCTAAAACTACTGAACGGATTTGGATAAAATTTGGCACACAGATGGTTTATAACCAGGATTAATACACAGGAAACTTTTTATCGCAATATTCCCACGGGATCGAAACTTATGCGGGTGAAACAGCGGGGTGCAGCTATAAAGGTAATCTATTAACGGCTACAATTGTTAACGAAGGTGGGCGCTGATATGTATAGTTATACATATCAGCGCCCACCTTCGTTAACAATTGTAGCTGATGATCAATTACATAACATAAAATATGTATTTTACTTTCATGAGTAATTTCCATACCTAGATATCGTCATTTTATGTGTGTTACGCAATTACGCCGCAGAATTTATCATCATGTTGTTACCCTATGTGCCTTTATCTTAGTTGGCAGAGCTCCAAGTATCGATCCAAATTGAAACCTAGTAACCGTATAGTTGATTAAGTATTCTAATTTATTATGTACAGTCACCAAAGGAGATAAGTAATCAGAGTCGTCGGATATAGTTGAATTTTGGCAAGAAACCGGTGGATGTTTTCGAATGAAATTTAATTTAATTAATAGAAAACAAACAGTTAATGTATCAAGTTAAAAGCGATTGTTATTACTTAGCCACAAGCCCCTCCTTGGTGTATACCGTGTGTATTATATTATCTTCCATGCTTATTTCAAAAGTTGAATTTTAAGGTTGTCAGGTCCCTACTTAAAATCACAAATATTGTTTCACACATCTCGGTCACGACGCATGTGGTTTCGACTTCCATTCCAGCCTGCCTAGAATTGTGGTTAGTCTTAAACATATCTGTGGCCGTTTAAGAGCTAGGCTGAAACGTTTAGTGGTTTAAATAATTTGCAATACTTGAACTAGGTGCGTTATTGACCTGAAACTTTGACTAAACATTGGACTTAGGTAAACTGTGGTTCTAATGACGACTGTAAATACCAAAATCTTGTCACCATCAGGTACTGCCGATGTATTCTGTAAAAATCTCACCATAAAAACTTAGGTGAAATGAGCTGTGTGTCAAACCGTAGCATTAGGTGGAATGGCAGCTCACTTCAGTCTCACTTCGCCTAAGTTATCACGGTGAGATTTTTACAGAATAGACCAGCTGGTCTTTAGGCGTTTTTCAGCTGAAATTTAGTCCATTGAAATCTACATCTGGGCAAAGACCATTACAAAAATAAATATATATTGCATTGTATCTATCCTTAGGAAATAAATCTCTATTTATAAAAAGTGATGTCTGTTATAGTGTGACAAACAACTAATATGTGCATACGCAAGAAAGTGCTTACTAGCACACCTACTATGTTTCGATGCTTAGCAGAGTTTTATGTTATAAAATAATCAATCTTATTCATAATATGCAAGTAATTTGAGTGCAATCGAGGACACTTAGTATCTTTATTAAATGTTTTCGGTTTAAAGAATTTATTCTCATAAAAAACGCTTCACATAACATATTATGATACATACAAATAAATAATGCAATTAAGGTAACTTAGCGACTTGGTGAGATCGGACAGTTAAGCACAGAATTAACATTGGATGGATGAAATGGCGGCGGGTCACGGGAACAATCTGTGACTCCCGCATTCCCCTTAAACTTAAGGGGAAGATATATAAAACCATGATTAGACCTGCTGTCTTGTATGGATCAGAATGTTGGGCCACAAAAGGGATGAATGAAAGGCAATTGCATGCAGCTGAGATGAGAATGCTAAGAGGGATGTGTGGTGTTACACGAATGGATAGAATAAGAAATGAGTACATAAGAGGAAGTCTGAAAGTGGCACCGATAACTGAAAAGTTGTGTGGAAATCGGTTGTCATGGTATAGGCATGTGTTACGGAGAAATGAGGAAAATGTCGTGAGGAGAGTTTTGAGTATGAATGTCGATGGGTATAAGAGTAGGGGAAGACCAAAGAAACGATGGATGGAATGTGTGAATGATGATATGGTTAGATAGGGGGTGACTACCGAGATGACGACTAATAGAGAAGTATGGAAGAAAATGACATGTTGCGCCGACCCCAAATAAATTGGGATAAGGGCAGGAGAATGATGAGTGACTTGGTGAGTCGATAAAATAAAAACAGAAATATGACGAGTCGTATTCAGTTATTTTCCTCCACGTTTATTATGCGCACAGCCAAAGTGTGGAACTCTCTGGCTGTGTTCTCCGTGTCTTCCCGGATCCCACATTTTACCCGTCTGCCTTCAAACCAAGCCATCTTCTGAGCACGCTCGTTCCATCATAGACCTCATCCATCACTTTCCATCAGGCATGATCGAGGTCAAGAGCAGGCCCATTTAGCAATCCTACTAATATTATAAAAGTAGTGGAGTAAGTGAAAGTTTGTATAGATGAGTGGATGGATGGATGGATGGAAGGATGTTTGTTACTCTTTCACGCAAAAACTACTGAACGGAATTGGATGAAATTTAGCATACAGATGGTTTATAACCAGGATTAACATATAGGATATTTTTTATCCCGATATTCCTACGGGATCGAAACTTATGCGGGTGAAATCGCGGGGCGAAGCTAGTATATTATATACAAATACATAATAAAAATCGAGGAGCTCATTGAGCATAAAAAAATAATCCAACCTTATTATCTAATTTGTAAACATATCTGTTCTGTATTTAGATATGCAAATTATCAAAACGGGATCGAAACATAAATGCGGGTGAAACGGCGGGGCGCAGCTAGTAAAAAAAAAATAAAAAGAAAGTAGGCCTCAAACCATTTTAAATCCAACGAAAAGGATAATACACAATTTTTGGTTCTCGTATAAATTCTTCTCAGAGTACAAAAGTATTCGAAACACATTAAACTCCTACATCAAACACATAAGAACTAAATTGACTCGAACCTCAGGCGCGTAGTTTTCTCTCAATTATTCTATGTTTTCACTATAAGTGCGCAACTGTGCCGAAATATGGGAAACCCTTTCTTATGTCATAACTTCCGTAAAGAAGTAACTAGTTTATGGCATTTTTATGCGTATTATATGACGTAGATTAGACGCGTTTGTCAGTGTTACGTAAATTGGAACGCGAATTTGGACTGTGAAGTCGGATTTGCGTGAACAAGAATTTTGCAGATACATGGTTTTGGATTCTTGTGTAGCGATCACTTATGGATTTAATATGCTTTTTTATAACTTTTGCTTTGTTTGATACAAAGCAAACGCAGAAAATAAATTAATAAGTAATATAAATAAAATTATTAAAACGCATTATTTTGGTTTTTTTTTTTTGTTAAAAAAAAACTAATAATAGAATAATTAAAAAAAAAAACGAATTTTATTTTTTAAATAACATATTAATTTAAATTCAATAAGTTATTTATGTAATAAAATAACCTAAAAATGAACTAACCACCACCACCGTGACCGCTAAAGAATTTATTACCTTCCAAACTTGGTACTCATCAACAACGCAACGCAACGCAACGGCAACGTCAACGTCAACGTCAACGTCATCTGCACATTAATCGCCTGTAATGAATTTATTGCACAATTTATTATTTATTATAAGCAACTAACTACCTTTTCCTTAACACCACATGTATTGTTGAAAACGAACCGCCTTGCCAAGGCAAACGTCGAGTCTCGCAGGTATCAAAATTTTAGGTCACGCGGTTTCCTAATACCTGAACCTAACCAAAAAAAGGTTTCCGCAAAGCTCAATGTTCCAATGGTCAATAAATCTTGATGGGAACCGGTCACAGTGTAGTAGATATACGTCAGTAGGTCAATTATTGTAAACTGTCCCCGCATTCTCTTCTAATTGAAGATTTATCTATTACGGCCGTTACGTGATTTGAGATTGCGTGTAATTATTTAACTGGTTTTAACTGTGACTTTCGATAGTACCTATGGTAGAATGAATAGGGAGATTTTTTACAACTTCATTTATGAGTTCAAAACCGAAACATTTATTCATTCATTGATATTATTGATTGGCACAAATATGTTTAGCAGGGGGAAACATAGCATGCAAAATTTCAGGGTTACATTTGATTTCTAATTGCCGGCAAGCAAACCAGCCGGTATTTAAGTCATTACAATTTATAGCTTAATACATTATTAAGTGTTTTTCAATCCATTCAACTTATCCTATAATTTACGGCAAACATTACTTGTCAATGCAATATCAACTTGTTTTATGAATAACAGATAGTGGAAAAATGAGTACTGATCAACAATAAATAAATCATTTAACAATTACCTGCTATAATGACATGTACCTACTATTTGCTTTGATTATTCAAGTAAGAAGTAGGTAAATTACTTGTTTTGAAAGTTTAATATGTGCATATTAAAGTACTTTTACTATTCATACTGTAAAGAAAACACATTTCATTATGTTATAAATTTTTCGCAAAATTAAATAACTTCAAATTCACTTTTCATTACTACGATCGTATCAATTCCTCACCATTGACCTACTGTATTCCGTGCACTACGTCATACTTAACTTACGCCAATACAGACCTTTCAGCTATCGCAATAAGATCTAAATTAGCATATATATTTCACGCAATATGAGTGCCTACTTGTGACCACGGTTACGAAGTAAGCAAATACCATTTGGTGGCAGTAATCGCACTGGTAGGCATTTCTAGACAACCCAACGCCCTACTTAAATTGCAACGAAACGTCTACTACGTTTGTTTACTGTGCGGTTCGAGATGTGTTATGAAATTATTATTGTACTAGCTGTGCCCTGTGGTTTCACCCGCATAAGTTTCGACCCCGTGGGAATATCGGGATAAAAAGTATCTTGTGTTAATCCTGGTTATAAACCATCTGTGTGCAAAATTTCATCCAAATCCGTTAAGTAGTTTTTGCGTAAAAGAGTAACAAAGATCCATCCATCCATACAAACTTTCACGTTTATAACAACACAACATAGTAGGATTATTTTAATACAAATTATACGTCATATCTACATCGTCCTTCTGCCTACCCCTATGGGAAGGAGGCGTATATGGATTCGTCATATCAGCCCGAAATATGGGTTTTGTATCACAACAACGGCTACAACAGGGTTTGATAAGGATGTTGCCTGAAACACCACACTTGGGAGTAAGAATGGTATTCGCAGATACATACAGATCATTTACGGAAACCTTCTTAAGGCTGTGACCGATTGGCGTCCAAAAATTGGAAAAAGAAGTGTTGGTCGTCCGGCGGCGAGATGGGCGGGCGACATCTTGTGCCATTGGGGGTAAAACCTGATGATGGGTGAGGCTAGTACTGGAGCGTGGGCTATTGACACAAGCGAAGAGAGCCTTTCCACAGCAGTGAGTGAAGTCGAACTGATGATGATGACTTGTTAGACACTACCTTCCGGCCGCGACTTCGCATGCGTGGTAGTCAACTACACTATAAAACATATCCTATGGCACTTTAGCTTTCAGCCAATGAAATAATGGTAAAATCGGATCTGTAGATAGGTACTTCCAGAGATTACCTCCTAAAAACTTTATCTGTTTATAATTCCTTTACATCCAAGCATGGAAGAACCGAAGGCCAATTCTCGTAATTAAAAACGACTATATTTTTAATGTAGTCGTAATCTCATCTCAGCAACAATCAATGTCAAAACTTGGCAAAAATGTAGAGAAATTAGAAGTATTTTTTGACAAATTGAGCCTATGATCAGCCGATCGATTCTGTGAAAACCTCACCGTGAAAAGTTAGGAGAAATGAGCTTAGAGTGAGCTGTCAATAGTGTCAATGTATTAGTTGACATGACAACTCACTCCACGCTCACTTCACAGTTTTCACGGTGAGATGGTTACAGAATTGCACTGCTGGTATCTCGTTAAGTTCAGAAGTACTCATTATCAACTCATTCTTAAAACCGCAAAGTCGAATGGTAGTAAAATTTAAATATTTAAAGTATGTATGTTGTAAGAATAATCTTCTTAATAATTTCCGGCATCGTGCAATCCTATTCAACATTTTTGTAACATTACTGCCTCTTTCTACTGCATATTAAAATCTGTGTAAGCGAAATAATTCATTCATCAATAATATTATTAGATTGCATAAATTGATGAAGCAATACGTACCGGTTATTATAATCAATGTTTGTGTGTGAAGTAGGAAAACAACTTTGTTACTAACATAAAGTATGTTTAGATTAATATAGATTCTTAGATAGTTGCAATTTCCTCTTCAGCTAGACTTATGGTAAGCCATGGATTCTCGACAGGATTCAACACAGGAATCAAAATCCTGACAGTTATGCAGAGTGGCAGAGACATCGACGTGTAAACTGAAACCGTGAATTCAACACATGATTCTAGATTACTTCTACATTACCGTTTAACTCTTAGGTCTAATCTTATTTCGTTGTGTAGTTTTAAGTGTTACAAATCTGCACATGGAGGTAAAAGAGTAAAACACTTATTTTGATTATTATCTTTTGGCACCTGAATTTTTTACGCTAGTCATGATGATAAATTAATTTCGGGCAAAAGATAACACACTGCATAATATTATTCTAGCACGCGATGGTCAAATTAAAACTGAGACTTATTCAATTTACTTCTTGTTCTACTATTTGAGTAGTTTTTTTTTGTTAGCCTATACTGTCCCACTGCTGGGCAAGGGCCTCCCTCAAATTCTTCCAGGAACTCTTTTCCCGCACCACCCCGAACCAGCCCTCGCGGCCGCCGAGCCCGGCTCTTTCTGGGTGCCTGAAGATTCAAGCACACATTGTGTGGAGTTTGTTTTTAGTTTTTGCCTGCTTTGAGTAGATATTTATGTAAATTTATAACGATCTACTACAACATGCCTACTTCAACATTTTGTTGACCAATGTCGATATTGCTTTAATATGTCGGTCAATAGACATAACAGTTTGGTGATTGCGTGTTAAAGAGTGATGAGTTATGTTCATCGTTTAATTGGTAAATATTTTTATATTACTCATTGTTAATGTCCGTGGACTTTCTTGCCCGTTCTTCTCCATAGGTTAGACTTTGGAATGGGCAACTAGCTTCAGTTTTCTGACTGACCCCTTCTTCTGATCCCCCTTGACAATTCAAAAGTGTCTGTAATTGTATTATTTGAAATAAATGAATTCAGTATATTAAGCTTACTACAAAAATATATTGTATATGTTTACTTCAAGCAATATATCTCACAGGAGTAAAATATCAAAAGTTTTCTTTTATTATGACACTAACAATAACAATAAAATTATGTAACAACAAACTCACTTAATCAATGCGTGTTATATACGAGACTTTCAAGGCCTCACTGATTCCTATTACCTCATCCAACCAATGGAAACGCTCCCTAAGCACACTTTCGCCTTCTATTACACTTTCGACCATGTTATGAGATACACAAAAAAACGCCTTGCTTCTGTTACAGTGCAGTGACTCGAAAGTACACCAGTAATTTGGTGCTATATAACATCGCTCTCATTTTTTTTTTCAAAGTGTCGCGAGTTTTTTACTTGTGTTTCGGCATTTGTAGGCTTGCCTTCCCCCAGCTAGGTGGGCCGACGACTTTTAAGAAGATGGCTGGGACAGACCGGTTGTGCATGGTGGAGGACAGGGTGTTGTGACGTAGCCTAGGAGAGAGCAGTCGACTGCGATAGACTGAGTTGATTGTGGCTTGCTTTCTGATTGAAAAGGAGACGAGTGCTTTTTATTTATAGTTTTCTTGACTATTGTTAACTACCGTTAAGTTACGTGTGGGTGCAAAGGTAGTGAGGTGATCGAAGTAGATTCAAAGTAGATAACTGTAGATAACAAGTTTTGTGTTAATATTATATGGACCTATTCCATCAACGACTACTTACACGATAAGAATATAGGTAGTTGGTTACCTTAGTTAACGCAAGACAATGTTTGTGTTCTTTCTCCAGAATTAGCTTACTGACAGGTTATTGTTATTAATTAATATTAATAACAATAACCTGTCAGTAAGCTAATAAGTAAAATAAATAAATAAGTTAATACTTATTTATTTATTTTACTTCGATAGTCATAGTTTATCATTTGTGACTTCAAGTGACAGCTATGTGAACAGAACCTAGTAATGAATTATGCATATGTAAGCTGTTTATGCCTGAAGGCTTTTATTTACATTTTTATTTTAATTAATTATTTTTTTAGCTTGAGTACGTATAGTTTTTTTTTATATTTGTTGGTATATTGGCGTGGCTAGCTGACATATGGCAAATAATTTAATTTTATGTTCTGTGTCATGTAATGTTAATTACTTAACATAGGTTTGTAACCTAGTATTGTATACAGTCAATTTTCTAACTGAACAGACAGCTGTGCTGCTGGGGAGTTTGTTGCGCCACTTCTTCTTCCCAGCGATAGCACTAGGAAGTGGTGAAGGGCGGGCGTTTTTGGGGGACTGTCTTTTGTAATTTTGACGTTCGAAAAGTGCTGATTCTCAGCCTAATTTGAATAAATAACTTTTGATTTTGATTTTTTTTTATTTTGACCTTATTTATCTGTTATTCAGTCGAACTGTTCGGTACGGTGCTTGACTTGTATCAAACCAAGATGTTCTGTTCATGTTCATACAGGGTGGCAGGGACATAGACGCGCAACCATGCAAAAGTGCAATACCTACGAGGCCAAAATGTATGGAACAGGATTTATTTTTATAATAACCAACAAAAAAATGAACTCAGTGGTTTCAGATTTATGTACAGACGCCAGCACATCAAGCTACTACAATCTGTCAAATTTCTATAATAGATTTTCAACTTTATCCTTAAAGCATTAAGGTTCAAGGTTGATTGGGAAAATTTGACAGTTTCGGGTAGCTTGACCTGCTGGCGTCTGTACTGAATCCATGGTAACAGGTTACACGTTGATGTCTGCCCGCCAACCTGTATTTTAAATATACCTATCTTATGTAATAATTTTACCCGAAATAATTATTATGACCATTATTAACTTTTTCCGGAAACCCAAACATAGTAATTATAAAAAAAAACAAACGAAATAATAATGACAACACATTGTTTTAATACCATTTCACTAATTATGTCTAGACTATTGTGTTTTATGTAATGTTACGTTCATTCTTAGTATTGTTACGAATAATATCTTGAACCTGACATTGTTTAGCCGTTTATTTATTTAATACTTTAAGCACATAAATGTAGAGAGGTGGACTTAATGCCATTGGCATTTTCTACCAGTCACCCTTTGGGTGATTCAGAGACTAAATATTTTAAATATAATGATACGCATAAAACTATTTAAAACGATATATATAATACCTAATTACATATAAATATACATAAATACACGAATATACAAAAAAGAAATAAGACAAACAATGAGAAAACCTTACCGCTGTGATGATAACTGATATTAATAAATATGACAGAATAATTAACTTTATCTACTGAACACAGTAAACACAAAGTACTTGCCATCTTTGACGGCATGGTTGGCGCAGTGGTTAAACGATTGACTGCTGCGCTGCGTATCGCGGGTTCGATTCCCGCACGGAACAAATATTTGTATTACCTACAAGTAGTTGTTCTGGGTCTAGCTGTTTGTGTATGTGAGTTTAAATGTTTGTAAACGCACCCACGATACAGGAAAAATTGCTAGAGTGGGGAAACGTTTAAAAAAAAAATCTAATCTCTTCACCACTGGTCTCTATCTCTTCACCCTTCACAATTTGGTTGACTGGCAGGGAATGCTTAAGGCATTAAGTCCGCCTTTGTAACTTTTTGTACGAAAATATTAAATAAATAAACACCCATTTTTATGATGCATCTCAAATGGCTATTAGATAGGTCACGTAGGCATAAAATAACTTACGTACACTAAGGTAAGATCTCCTAAAATACATAGTATTGATAGATATTTTACGATGTTACGAACAGATTTGTTATTGAAGCCATACAATATTATTAAATAGGTCTTTTCTCAATTTTTATTTCACAAGATAAACGTTTTTGAATTAGTTTTCGAAGTGTTTGATCAAAAACAAAAAGGATAATAACATCCAAAAATTATTTTTATCGAAAGTCAAACCAAATTCGATTAGTACCAGAATCTGAATACTGTTTTTTTTTGTTTGTGTACGTATTTGATAAACCAGTTTAGTAAGTGTTGCACTGGTTAGAGACTTTCTCTGTAATTTTGGAGAATACCGGCAGAATACATACTGTTATGTTTTAATTTTTTAAGGTCACAATATTCGGTTCTTAAAGTAAACGATCGATTAATTAGGTTAAGATTTAGGATATAGTATCTAATTTTATAGGATGTAGATTAAGGATTTAGCACGTAAGGCCTCTCTATCGCATTAATAAATAAATAAAATAAAATAAATAAATAAAATTTGTCTGTCAATTAATAAACATAATATTCTATTAGCGAATGTTGTCGTAATCGATATTTACGCTTATTCATGCAACTAATACGATTAATTTCAAAAGAAATGACGACGTTGCTTTTTACTTTGTTAAAAAGGGGAACGTTTTACACTTTTATAAACCAAGTAGATGACCCAGTAAACTTCGTACCACGTGAGACAAAAAAAATTTTTTTTCTAGTTTTCATTTCTTCTAAATCATTAAAATAAAAAAGTATTCATTTCGGTCGAGCCATTTTCGAGTTTTTGCGAGAGTAGTGCACGGCAGTTGATTGAAAATGGGCTTTTCAAAGCCTTTTCTTGTGGTGTATTACGGCCCTCTCCTTGTCATCCCAGCATAAGGTAATATGTTTAGGCTGTACGGAGGTAACTTACCGTCTTTTTGTAACGATCCCTTAAATCCCTTTTACTTCATTTCAAAAACAATACATGGAATTTAACATTAAATTAAAAATGCCACATTTTTACAAAATATTATTCTTTATAATAATTGCATCCATCCAAACACGTGCAGAAAATTATTTTATGCAACAATTATATTTCCGTAGAATAAAATGATCTTTTGACATCTAATAGTATGTATTTGGGTCGAATATTTTTCTGATAGAGTGTTATGTAAAGAGGGCCACTTTCGCAGCCTAGTTCCTAATTGTAGAGGCGTAAAGATTTATTATGTGAACTGGTACTTTAATTGTGTAATCTGACCTTGTTTGGTACTTAAAAGTGGGTCTGTTTATTAGATAGCTTATATAATTAAAACTAACTTTGTTTTGTTTTTATATTTTGTAAATAGCTGTTTTTTTTAAAGATATAAAAATAAATATATTTATTCATTATGTAAAACCTTATTAATTAACAAAAATAACAAAATGATATCCTAACTTAACTAAAACTATTCACAACTATAGCGTCGAAAAATTCATCCGCATCGCTGTCGACTGGTAATATACCCAAGAGACTGGCAGCATTACCACGTTGAAGGCAATGTTTTTTTTTGGATTCGTCTTTACAGCAATTATAATTATATTTCATTAATTATTCCTTGTCGAAATAGGAATTGCCATCGCTGCTACTGAGAATTACCTAAGGGAAAGTACAACCACAGCTTGATGTGATTTCCATGAAATGATAGAGAAACGTGTACATAATAATAAACATAAACATAACTTGGAACTCTAAGTTCAATTGGAATATAATTTTCTGATCATTTTCCAAGATTAGAAATGAAAAGCTCGGCTAAAATCTGATTAAAGATGTGAAAATCTGGAGCATTCGACGTTGACAGTTTCATTTCGAAGAACACAAGGAAACTGTAGCCCATTCTTATCCCACTACAGGATAGAGGCCTCTTCTTATAGAGAAAAGGCATGAGCATTGATCACCATGCTTTTAAAGTCCTTAACCTAGGATAAAAGTAAATATTTACTATAAGTTAAAGACAAAGTGTTAATGACCCACAAAACAGACCACCAAGTAGATCATTACCAATATGATTTACATCCTAATCACTGCTTAGCAATTTGTTCAAGAGTAGGTACCATCACATCAGTACAGTTCAGCAGAACCTTGTAGGAGAGCAAATAGAGATGGAATTGATTTAATTTAAAATAAATTTTACGTGGTTTTAAATTCGCGTGCTGTCGCGTCATTGAGCCTATGTTTGTCGCGGTTGTCAGTAAACTAGTGATTATTCTACGTTATGACATCCTAGTACATCGTTTGTGGGTCAGGTCCTTTAGTGCATGGCTGATCGAAGATGTGTCGTTATTTTAGGTTACAAACCGACAGCCTGATTGACAACAGTTCGATTTAATTGCCTTTAGCATATCTACTATAAGTTAAAGAAACAATAAAAGTTACATCGTCTAAACAGTGTTTAGACATGCTAGTCATTTGTTTATGGGCAGAGTAAATACGGAAGTTACAGCAGAGTTGCATGATGAAATGCAAGTTGAGGCTGAGCCATACATAGGCCAAGCAGTTAACTACGTTGAATTGAGTTGATTGATTGAAAAATTGATTGATATTTGTTTACAGATTCATGTTACGTAGGTACCTACCGATCCTAAAAAAGACTATTTATATTTTTCTTAGATATGTTTAATGATATTTTTACGACAATTACATAAGACTAAATTTGTTTTTAAAGAGATTTACTGTACCCATTCTTCTAGTAATACATATTTTATTATTATTATTTAAGAAAAAAACAAAATAAACGGATAATTATTAAAAGTTTATATTCTGAACACGAAACCAAAAAAAGGAAGAAATAAAACAATAGTTTCAGTTTACTAACAGATGATACTACATTTGAGACACACGTGAGAAAATAATAATAATAATAATAATAACGTTTATTTATAAAAATGGTGCAGATTTACAATAACTTATCTTAAAAAAATTATAGAGGACACAGTTGCTCATTTGCCTGAACTAGGTGGAAACCTGTGTTTCAGGCTAGAAAGGTGCTTGGAGTTTTAAAACATATAATTAACCACCGAGAAGACTAATTAAAAACTAATATTACCTTAAAAGACTAACATGTTTTATTTACAGACAACGAGTAAATCCTCTGTCTCACTGTATGATATGCTAAGTAAAAATTGCAGAATAAACTTTTCACAGTCGTAATTATTTAATTTATAGATACTTAATTTCCTATTTAATGTATTGTATAGAAATGGGCCTAAAAATGTATAAAATCTGTTTACAAAGACATATTTAGAGGATGTATTTGACTCACATACAATATCATTCCGTCTCTTATTAGTACTTTCAATGTTATAGGAGAGCATTGTATGCTGTTTTAATACCAAGTGCGTTATGCAAAGCTGGCGAACAGTCAGCACGTTACAGGATTTATATAGCAGGTCTGTGGGGGTAGAGGAAGGGATGGAAGTTAGCTACTTTTAAAATTGCTCTCTGTGCTCTTTCAAGAGGCAGTAAGTTTTAGGTTCTCCACCCCATGAAGTAATACAGTACTGTATTACAGATTGACCTAGGGCCAAGTAAACTTGTGACACTAGTTTTTTATCTGCGATTGCTCGCAAATGTTTAAAAACAAATATTAATTGCGCAGTCTTGTAACCAAACTGTCAATATGTGGTCTAAATGAGAGCAACTCGTCTATTTGAACCCCGAGATATTTTATGTTACAGGTTTTAAGGAGGCCATAATTTTAATTTAATTTTAAGGAAAAATTAATTGATGATTTGATTAAATAATAGACAATACAGCCTACTGACTTTCACTGCCACTGAACTACTCGTACTTATTTGGCTGCGCAACATAACATAACATGTTGCTGATCCAAAAACTCCAAGAGCCGTGACTAATACTATTTCTCTTTGAGATTAATGACAAGTGCAGGGCGTGCCACTATACAGATGTGGCATAACAGAGCAGGTATTGTTGCGTCATTTACTATGCCTTCTAAAAGGCTCAGATCAGCAACTGCCCACCTATTTATATGCTCATTGCTCGGACTCAAGTCTCATAACATAACACCTGTATTTTCCAAAGGATTAGGCAAAGGAGTGCCTACAATACACCACATGTAGCCAGATGTTTAAGTTCCATGTAAAAAGGACGAGCCTATTGCCATGGGTACCAATCCAGACTTCAGGCTGCTACTGATTGAGAAACCCAATAACATCCTGGACCTCATGCTCAGCAAAAATGCGTTATTGATGTTAAATGCTTTAAACAGGCAAACAATATTATTTACTCTATCTATAGACTAAACATCGACAAGTTTCAATTTCCAAGAGTGTCAGACTAAAGAAAAGCTTTTACTCAGCATCTTCAAGCTGACAGTAAACCTGTGTGTAAGACAAAACTATGTATTTAGAGACAAAATGTTTGCTTTAACCTCCTGCATCGATTTCATCTACCTGTTTTCTTCAATTTAAAATTTACTATATATCATTTTTTTCCATCCACCATTCCGCACGGGGCCCACGTGGTGGTTTCCAGCCCTCTCACAAATACAACGCCTGTGTCCCAGCAGTGGGAGCCTTATAGACTGATTATACGTATATTAAATATTTTTATGTAACTTCGAACAGCTTAAACTCTACTTTGAAAAACCATTCACCAGCCTAGCTACAAGTATGTCGATCACGAGTATTAGGTAATACGCAGCCACTTAATATTTTTGCGTGCGATCATTTTGAAGTTAGACACGCAGGAGTGAAAGTCGAACAAACTATGTTGGTAGCAAAATTACATACATATGAACAAGAATAGAATAGAATAGAATACTCTTTATTGTACACCATACAAATTATAAAACATAAATATACAAAATTTTTACAAAGGGTGACACAATGGGCGGTCTTATCGAACAAGCTATTGTGTCAAAGAAAGAGCTTTGAAGTTATACCGTAACTTATTCGGTGATTATTATATTGTACTGTGATTTTGTCATTTTTGGGAGCCTTCAGCTGATTGATGTTGATTTAATTATGTTAGTTTTGAAGCTGATAACAGTAGTTGATTGATTGATTAAAATAAAATAATAATATATAGGATGCATTTTTAACTAGTGCGCAAACTAACCATGAATTCAGCACATGATTCTAGAGCCCCTAGCATAGAAATATTTCGACGGTTATCAAAAAAAAAAATCAACTGTTTTATAGAAAAGTGTCAAACCGTCAAACAAGTGACCGACGCGGTCAAAATGTACGGCACAGCCAATTTTTTTTTTTTTTATAACTGTCGATAAATTTCAACGCAGGTGGGTTCAGAATCATGTACTGAATTCACGGTTTCAGTTTGTGCACTGATTAAAAATGTATCCTATACAGGGTGATACATCGACGCGCAAACGTCGTGAAAAGGTTACACCCGATACCATAAATAAAATTACGAAAGTCATTCATCTCGGAAATGACCGGTTAAAAAAATTTACATTTTTGAGTGCGCAATGTATTGTAAACAACGCGATCAAAACGCTCCGCGGATGGCGCGCGTGCGCGCTACCTACCGCGATACCGCACGCTGCCCTTTCGGGTTTTATTTACATTGCTGTTTTAAGTGAAACAAGTGAATTTACTATTTTTTAATATTAAGAAAAAGCCGACGAAAAATTTCAACGCAGGGGGGTACAGAATCATGTACTGAATCCATGGTAAGCGATTGCGCGTCGATGTCTCTGCCACTCTGTATATTATTTTATTTTATTGTATATTATAGTTGTTTTTTTTTTTTGCTTTATTATGGGTGACCATCTTCACATATCAAGACCCCTCCGTGCCTCGGAAAGCACGTTAAGCCGTTGGTCACGGCTGCCATTCGTGGATCTTTGCCAGTCGTTACGGGTCGTCAGTAGCCCGAAAGTCTGACAACCAGTCTTACCAAAGGGTATCGTATTACCCAGTAAGTAGGGTTATGGAGGTCAGATAGGCAGTCGCTCCATGTAAAATACTGGTATTCAGCTGCATCCGGTTAGACTGGAAGCCGACCCCAACATAGTTGGGAAAAGGCTAGGCAGATGATGATGATCATAGTTGCTTTTTATGTCTGTGCTTGTGACCACGTCGTTCGTCTAAACTACAAAATGGATTTTAATGCGGTTTATTCCGGAAGGTTTTTGTGTATAGGTACTATAATTAAGAAATCTCGATGTCTAGTCTAGTCGTAAAAACCGTGCAAAGTAGGGACGGGTCGCCAGTACGGTGCAATTCCTAAAAATAAAACAACAGCAACTAAATATACAGCGCAATGTAATATATAGCTGCAGCTAACCTAACCATGTCTAACCTTTCCCAGATTTCTCCATCATTATCGAAATAGGACATGTAAGAAAGCAGACACACAAAAGGATCTGCTGAACGAAGCAACTTTGAAATGAGGTTCAAAGGTTGTGCGGCAAAAGTGATTTGAAAAGCCACAAGTCTATCGTCTGCATTTATAATGTGTTGCCCTCAATCATACCTCACGACAAGTATTCAAAGTTGGGATCACTCATTCTATATAGAAGCACTTTGCTTAAATGTCTGAAAATTTACAGCCATTTATAGTCTTCTTCAATATTATGAAGAAGTTATTTGTCATCAAATAGACGATTAATACTTTGCACGTGATGTAGATAACAAAGGCAGTCATCTTTTGCCGTAATCCCAATTTTATTTAGAGTGCGCGGACCCTAAATATGTCTCTTTTTTTCTTTATTTAATTAGAAACTTTGATAGTCTCGACAGACTTTTTGCATCATCACCATTTGCCATCACCCAACATCTCGATATGATCCTTTTTTGTGTCTCACAAAGGAGTCTTTCACGCAATTCTTCAATCGTTTTTATAGTCTTCACCTACGGTTTTAGTCATTCATAATATTTTTCAAAACATGTTCCACATCCCTCTGCATCTATTCTCGTATCGTCAGCGAGTCCTACTTACCATTAAGAGTTATTTTGTTTTTCAATAGGAACTTAGCTTTTATCTAAGAACTTCACAGTTTCTTTCAAACCAGTATTAGTATTTACTCATTTAGGTTATGATCACACTTTCGTTAGCTCGTTTGCTCATCTATACCTTTAACCTATGACTAGAAGTGCCAGTGAAAGGTTACCATACCTATATTTCTACTCGTATTGTAGGTTCCTCATTTCCCTCAATAACTTTGTAAACGCCGTACTGTCTACCCGTGAAACTTTCGTTTTGAGTTGCCATAAGTGCGGTCACCACAATTTCATAATTACAGAGGTGTAACCACATTGCACGCGATGTAGTTTTTTATGGGTACACTCTAAGCAATGTCATTTCTTAAGGTTATTTTTTTGAGAAAAGAATAGCATAAAGATTATCAGCCCGTAACGTTCCCACAGCTGGGACACAGGCCTCCTCTCCGTGCCCTCTCACGGAGTCAGTGGGCCATAATCCAAAGAATGATTGCTATAATTTACTATTATCTAAGACGAATAATAGTTTGGTAAATTGACAGTCTTGTTACGGATGACTTTAGAAGAATCAAGAATTAGAGCATATTATTAAAATACTAAGTACTACTAGAGAAGTAACAAAATGGCATCCGAAAGAAGGAAATCTAGAAGAAAAGAAAAATACCATTTCAAAGATGGGATGATGACTTGAAAACTAACTGTGCTAAAGACGAAAGCAATCCGGAGATTATTTCTAATTCCTAAAAAAATGATTTAAATAAATTGTAAAACTAGTTAAGATATGACGGCTATTTGAAATTAAAAATTGTAATACTACTAAGTCTAGTCAGTAGACTAGACTTAGTACTCGTAGTATTTTAATTTCTCGAGAATTAAATAAGTCAATCGTAACACTTTCACTCACCATTAAATTCCACCAAAAAAGTAAGTAAAGTAGTCGATAGTGAGGTTAGATGAGATTGACACCAGAATAAATTGATACTTCGAAGAATGCAGCTCGACAGATAAAAATGTCCATGACAACCAGAACAGCGGCAAAATAAAACACAAACAAATGTGCCCTGACCCCGTTATAGCCAAACGTGCTAAAAGTGAGTAAAATGTCGGTCATATTTTTAGTAACATACATCAAGTCTTGTTGTCTTTATTGTTAATCTTTTGAGTCGGTCAGCTTAAGAAATTGAGGGCAAAGGTAGTGACCAAGTAGGTAATTGTATGTGTTGACTTTATGTAAATAGGGAAATACTTGTTACTTATAATATTATGCTGTTTCGATAGATAATGCACATAACAGACATACATAATCAGCCTATAATGTTCCCACTGCTGGGACACAGGCCTCCTCTCTGTCAGAGGGAATGGGCCGTAATCCACCACATACCATACCACATATATAAGATGCCTTTTTTTCTGGTGGGAAATCATCAAATGACCCCTCCCGCTCTGGGTGGAGCGGAAGGGAGTGTCAGACTCTTACTGACTAAAACCCACCCATGTTCCTTCTTTCGCCCTTTATGTTCCGGGGTAGCGGTAACCCTTTCGGACAATCCCGCTGATTTCGGACAATCCCGCTTAATATAAGATGCCTTAGATAAAATGTAACCTGGCTCAGCTATTAGAAAAAAGATTATCCATTGATTACTCCGTTGTTTGTTAGAATCAATTCCCAAGCCAAACTGGGGGTTTTAGCACTGATTTATATCAGGTTTTTTAGGGGTTTGATTTCATTACGTTAACGAAGAATTCCATGTCTAAGATTCAGACAACTTTTTCTAAAACGCCTAGAAATATTCCCATATTTCCGATTCAACTTTATTTTTGCACACTATAACCATTGATTATATTTTTCTCCTAAATCAACTTTCAAAATTCGCTAGATAATACGAGTATGTGTGTCAAAACGACACACCCATTGGGCAATACTCAAAATTATTTTTATACCTACGCCATCTTCCGGCATTGAAAGCAATCGCCTCGAAACGCACATACGTAACACTATGTTATAATCAATCATAATAAAATCTATGTCATCTGTCTGTTGGATGGACTATACTATAAGTTTATAATTAGTTCAGCGAGTTCAACAATTACCATGGTGTGTAAACCGTAAACAATTCACATTCACCTCTTGATTGAGTACTCAATTACGAGATGTAATCTTTGTAGAAGAAAATTGGTCATATTTGTATAATGTTTAGAGCGATATCAAGACTATTGTTAGTGCCAATAAATGCCATTAATGAAAATTATAATGTAACTGAATAAAAAATAAAAACAAACGCCTGTTGTTACACAAGTCAGAACTATCTCTTTTATTCACTAGGTAACGACGCGGCTGACGAGCTGGCCAGAAGGGCATCCAGCTCGTCAGTCTATGGACCGGAACCAGACGTGCCCAACCCCTTCAATCAACTACGCAGGTGGCTACAGAAGCACACCCACACACAAGCAGAGAACTGATGGTCCTCGTCACCGGGCTGCAGGCAGTCCAAGGAGGCCATGCCATCACTAGATGGCAAACTAACCAAAAGATTACTACGCCTGGATAGGAAAGGCCTGCGCCTGATGACGGGGACCATCACGGGACACTGCTCTCTAAACAAACATTTTCACACGATAGGTATAACGGACAACCCCCTGCAGAGCCTGCATGGAGGCTGATGAAACCGTCGCGCATGTGCTCTTTGAGTGCACAGGCGTCACCCAGATTAGGGCGGAAACCCTCGGGACACCCAGATCCTACACAGAGGTTCTCAACAGACCAGGAGACCTAATAAGCTTCTGGAGGGAGGTGAGCTGGTTGGAATAACCACCGACGGCCGCCATGGCCCACGTACAATGGTCCACCTGAAGGACTAAGTGCGGAAACCAAACCCGTAACATAGAACATAGAACTATCACTTTTTTTTGCCTACTAGTGCGATTGCACATTTTATGGTAGAAAACTTGGTAGGAGGATGAGTCATGAAGTAATTTTAGTCTACTCTTTGGAAACTTACATTATTTAACCTGTAATGATAGTTTAAGAGTTTTAAATAAATAAATAATAAATAAATTTATTGAAGAAAGTCAAGACAAAAATTAAAAGATGAACGTCGAAAAACTCCCAACCATAACAAATCAACGATCCAACCAACTGCTGCGAATTGCTAACAGTGCTAACTGAAGAATTTCCTAATTGAGCGGATTTAAAAATAAGCAATTGGTTTTCATTACAAATACTCTTCAATAAATGAACCATTGCAATAACAACAAAACATTAACGTTACACATAACTGAATAAACGAAACTAAAGGGTAACGTTTTCAACAGCCGGATACCGATGTGCAAGTGCAGGATGTTTAGAAACACATGCATTGGACCGTTGTGAAACACCTGTGTTAGTTTTCACAAATTAGTACTGGAAATGTGTTGTTTTTACAACATACATATCAGCTGGGCTCGTGTCTAAATAATAACAGCTGCACAGGTCGATCTTCAAGGTTAAGCTACGCTTGCCGAGGTTTTTAGGTGGATGGATGACGCTTTGACGTAGATCTTTGACAGTCTTTACGGGTAGTCTGAAGCCCGAAAGTCTGACAACCATTCTTGCCAAAGGGTATCGTGTTAATCAGTACTGAAGTGGGTCGTGAAGGTCAGATATGTAGTCTCCCCAGCTGGATTCGTTTAGACTGGAAACCGACCCTAACATAGTTGGAAAAAGGAAAGGCAGATTATGCTGATGATGTATGTTTTACACATTCTTTGTTATTTTAGCCTGTATAATGGATATGGCCTAATATGGGCTGCTTCATTCCCAGTTGTAGTAAGGCAACATGAGAAACAGGTCCATTTTGACTTAGCTTGGCAAGTTGATGAGTACCTACCGTTCTGTAATTAAGTGTGCAGGTAAAATAATGGGTAAAATCCCAAATAAGGCTTATCTTGATCTTTGTTTTTTTTTGTTCTCATTAAGACGTGTTTGGGCTCATACATGATCTTGAATTAGCTAATTTTGTAACGTAAAAAGTAATAAAAAATTCTTCGAAATCAAAACGTCATAAACGTCTTACTTGGGAAGAGACTGGAGCCCACGACACGGGGAATCCTAGTGTGGGGTTCAGGGCATTTATAAAAATCTAGCACCTGTAGTCTGTTACTAGTTTTTTTTTTTTTTTTATATATTGTTCTGTGTATTTTTTTCTGAACAGATTTTTTTTTTTTTTAACTCAAACATTGAGACCTTGGTTTGCCTCCAATCTGATAGTTCTAAAATAACAGTACAACAAATTATTGTAAAAATTTACTGTGTACAAAATATGTTGTATTTACAATTACGCATGTGACATTGCCCTTCACCACCAGACAAAAAGGTGACGTTATGTAGCCCAGACATGTCAATTCACACTTCGATGTTAGTTCTAAAATTAGCATAACTTTGCAAACATTAGAATCACTGTAACATATTTAGATTAGATTTTAACTTTACACGAATTGTTGTCTGCAATCTCAAGCTGCTGTCGACATATTTTTTTATCGATAAGAAATCATAAGAATGCAGTTATGAATAATTTGCATACCTACTTTTAATGCACGCGTCATTGCATTAAAATTGGGCAAAGTACGAAACGAATGTTGTGAATGCAATAAAAACAATAAATAATAATAAAATATTCTATTATTTTTTGTAATAAAAAAAAATTAAAAATTGCAAGAGACTCATCAACGAAAGTAAAAGGAGTACGTAACGATCATAGAAGTTCTGTTCAGTGTAGCGTTCTATTCTGTCTAACTACCCCCTGCGGGAAAAGGCGCGAGTATATGCCTAAGTGTAGATTCATCAACGCCAGCTCACCTATTAATTTAATAATCTCATGCATCCGAGAGAGGGTACTGCAAAAGTTCAAATCATTTATCAAGCTCGTGTATTACAACCATTTTATCATTACCGGGTGTTTAACGTTGGCCATGCATTCTTAACCTCTCCTTGAAATATGTGACAAGGTACTATGAGTGTTATAGTTAATTATATAATGCCCGGAAAAAACACTATATGTTAATGGTAACACGATTCTATTACACCCAGCACACGGGTGTCACGTGGCTTGACCCCCAGTATGTAAAGAATTAATACACTTTTCCGGCGTTGAATTCCCTTGAAAACTTCAGTGTGTAATTAAGTATAATCAGGGTCAGAAATCATTCATATTTTCTTATCTATTTAGCTTATAACATCAATTCGTAATTTCCCTTGTTATATATGTTATATTTCGTAGACCTTTTTCAGTTGTTACGTGTAGTGCGAATCGCACTACCAGTCTTGCCAAGGGATATCGTGTTACATAGTAACTGGGTTCTGGTCTGCGTGTAAAATATTGGTGTTCAGCAGCATCCAGTTAGACTGAAAGCTGACCCCAACATAGTTACGAAAAGGCTAGGCAGATGATGATGTTAATTAAGATTCATAAGCGATAAATCACCGTCTTAAATTTTATACCTTCTAATCGATTTCTTCGGACGAATTCTTGACCAAGATTAATTAAGAATTTAAAGAGGTAGTTACATCATTTATCAACTTGCGTCCTCATACATATAAACACGCATAACAAAATACTGCCGATTCACCATGTCTAATAAGACACAATAATTATTCTCAGGTGCAGCAAAAACATGTACACTTGCATTTTCTCGTTCCCACACAACCGTGCTAATAGTCATTTGTCGAATTATTAACAGTACATGTTAGAGATTTTGCGATACTTGGTGATTTAGCAGAAATAACATCGTGGGCGGGCGCGTGACTTTCATTGTAAACTTGAAGATACTTGGAGATATAAAGCAAATGGGAACGTGAAGGAATCCAATAATTATGGAATAGTCTCAAATTATGTTAGAATTATCTTAATTGATTGGAAAGTATGACTTAAAACAATGCATCATCATATCATTCCAACAAGGCAAAGTTACTGCTTAACCCCTTTACCATTATGCACAAGCATCACACCTAACTTCTTGAAAATGTTTAATATCACTTTTCATGGCCATAATCTATGACGGCACGGTTGGCGCAGTGGTTAAACGATTGACTGCTGCGCTGCGTGTCGCGGGTTCGATTCCCGCACGGAACAAATATTTGTATGACCTACATGTATTTGTTCCGAGTCTGGGTGTTTTTCTATCTATAATATGTATGTATTTAGAAAAAAAAAAAAAAAAATTGTATATAAGTAGTTTATCAGCCATCTTGTTACCATAACACAAGCATTAGGTTGCTTAGCTTGGGACAAATGGTGCTGTGTGAAATGTCCAGGGATTTATTTATTATTATTTTTAAGTAGTTGTTCCGGGTCTGGCTGTTTGTGTATGTGAGTTTAAATGTTTGTATACGCACCCACGATACAGAAGTAATTCCTAGTGTGGGGCAACGCTTTAAAAAAAAAAAACAAAATCTAATCAGACCCTATTAGTCAGTTCCACGATTACTTAAAAAGGATCTAGGATGTAACACCTTGTAGGTGTTAGTTCGAGTTTCAATCTCAATATCATAAAAAAGCACATTATGTTATGAAACGGATAACACCATTGGGCCTATCATACATTAATAACAAATGTTTAAAGATCAGTAAAAGTTATAGATTTATGGTTAAAATATTCATAGGAATATTGCCTAATATTAAAATTTATTGATATTAGATGCCTATGGTGGACGTTATAGATATTGTTATGTTGGCCGCATTGCATGCGCCTATAGGCGGATTTGATTTGTTTGACCCCGTCACTTTTATGTAAGTCGACACTTGCAACACCGATGTATTCAGAATTATACCAGAAATAGAATCCTAGTAAAAAGAAATACATACTTCCGCGACTTATTGTCTAACAGATAACAACTGACTTCATCTTAAATCACAGAAAACCAAAACTTTGAATTAAATGATTTTCCTTAGAATGTGAAAATGGCCCTATGAAAGAATTTTCCGAAAACCCTGAACGAGTACCACTTATGTTACTATAAATCCCATAAAGTGAGGTTAATTTTCATTCTTGAAATTATAAAAACTATTAACGAGCTCGAAATCATAATTACACTATATATAATTATCTATCAACAAGTAATAAAAATAACTCGCAACACTAAAATTACTAACCTAGATAATAATATAAACTATAAAATAAAATTTGATTAATTGCAAATTACAGTAACTCTTTTCAATGTTACCAATATTTAGAAAACAATTATTATTGCCGATTTATAATTAAATTCAATTGCAACTACTGAAATTGGCAATAAAACTTATATGTGAGCAATGAATAATGTGCTTTTGATAAGTTAATAGTGTTTTAACTATTACTGATATTTATGAAACCGAAGATTATTATTTTTCATTCATTTACAGAACTCATTTTGTCGAATTTATTACGGTGATTAAGTTTAGATGAAACGATCTTTATGAATGAAATTGACTGTTTAAATTACATATGTAAAGACCAATCAATTAGTATTTTGATTGATGCCGTCAGATGGGCTGACGACATGGTTAACATCGCGAGTAGAACCTGGATGAGGCTGGGACAGGAGCGTGGGGATTGGCACAAGTACAGACAGGCATATGCTCAGTAGTGTGTGAAGTCGGGATCATGATGATGATGACTATTTTGTTTTAATTTATTCGTACATAAATAATTTAATGTTACATAATAAGTAACTGAACTCGATTTAAATAACATAGAGAGTAAGCTGTTACCTCAAATAGAACAACTAACGTAACAATGAAGTCTACGTCACCTCTATAACTATTATTCCAACTAAAAATAGAAATATCAAAGGAAAGTCTGTAAGAACTTGACCTATGTAAATGATTAAATGAAACTAATTTCTTGGTAGCTTTAGCTGAATTTGAAGGCACTTGGATTTTAGTGATGGTTTATACGCTAATTTTATGCTTATTAGGTTGTATACTTGATGTTGTTGCAATATTTAATATGGTCAGATATTTTTTTGGTGACATCTTTTAAATGCTTAATATGTCAAGATGCATATTTGTTAGTTTTGACACTGGTAAGTAGGTAATAGCTAATACGGGCAGGTGTCCGTAACTCTACGTCGATGCGCGTAATTAGGTAAGTTTAAATTGAACTCGATCTAAAATAGGAGTAATTAAGAAAAAAATACAACAAAAGGTATAAAAAAATCAACACAAACTTTTATCAAAAAGTTACAAAATAATTACCGCTATCATTTGAATGACACACATACATTCGAGCATGGCACCGTTTGGAATGTTGTAGTTACGCAACAGTTTTCAAGTTTAAAGTATTGCCGACCCTCGCCCTACAAACCTAGAGGCAGATCTCAAAGGTATGATATAATTTAACATTATTAATATAAACAAAATATTGTTAAATCATTTTTCAAAGTAAAACTATTGAATTTCCTGCCCGTTCTTTTTCACACGAAACTATGTTTTGGAACGACTGGATTCAATTCTTTGTTAATTTTGACATTCAAAAATGCCTATAATGGTCTAATTACAAGAATACGACACGATAAAATAACTTTAACTTAGACATTTTCTAGTCAATAAAACATATATTTTTTTGTTTCTCAACACCTTGGTTACCATTTTACAATAGTAGAAGATTGATGAGAAATTACTACATCAGAAAATGCCCGGTCCACTTGAAAAATATGCTCTAACTGGCCAAAACGGTTTGGTCCCATAGTACGCCCTAGAGGAAGCCCACCCAAAGAACTGGTTCTTCTATCTCTTGGAAGCAACCCAAGATGATGTAGTGACAAACAAGATATTACAGTCTAATTAGAAAGTTAATAACCCATAGCTTTACGTGGTAATGTGATTGAATCCACGTGTTACAAGAGAAAGTACAGATCAGTGATCCAAACATGCGTATGGTAAAACTAGAATGAATCTTACCAGCAATCAATGCCGATCTTTTTTTTCTACAAAAAGTTACGAGAGTTTTAGATGAAGAGGCTGGCAGTGTGATGGTAAAGGATTTGTAGGATGATGACGGAGATTTAAATGTTGTAACACTAGACGACAGAGTTCGATAGGTAGAAGTCTGCTCCCTGTGACCCGACAGGCGAATCTTCGTAAACGATACGAATGAACAACAAAAAGAAAATTCTCTGTCTTTATTATTTGGTAAGAGAACTCAATAACAGACTAATTGCCGGACGTCATTTGGGACTGGTTGCATAGGAAATTAATAAGAATCTAGTGAATAAAGACAATAGCAGGTAGGTATATTATATTACTACTATATACGAAAAAAAGTACCTAGTGTGGTGAATTAACATCTTTTGTCAAAATAATTCCACTTCAATTGTGCATATAGTACATTTTTTATTTGCATTTGGGAATTATTTAGCACAATTAAATATATTTTGAAATGCAAATAAAAAATGTAATGTAATGTATCGAATAATTATGCATTTGGCAATGTTATGTAGGTACATTGTTGCTAATTGTTCCGAATTTGAAAACGTAAGACATCAGCAATTATAGTCAAACTATTCATTACAATTTTGAACTAGATGTCCAGGATTAACTTCGTACTTACACAATAAAGTACCGGCTAATTACTGAAGGTACTAACGTAGTTCTTCTGGAAATTAAAACTGAAGTCAAAGTCTGGTAGTAATATCATAAACAGAGCACTTATATGATGTGATGCAGAAGAATGGAGGTCATGTCGCGAGAAAAGTTTTGAGTGAGAATGTAGATGACTAACAGATTATAGAAAAATCCAGGAAAACGATGGCACTATTTTAAGACAAAGGTATGGCTTGAAAGGGAGTAAATACTGATATGACGGCTGATAGAAAATATATGTATGGAAGGAAAAACAGGCTGCACCCTTAATAAATTGATATAAATGTATGTATATTCCCACAGTTAAGGATCTAAATCACACCAATGCACACATAAACTGATCGCACATACTGATACTATTATTTTCAGGGTCATACTCAGTACTCTCCAATCTGATCAGAAAACATTCCGTTATCTTTTCCGAACCACAATCAAGATTCAGACGTATAATCACGACCACAATCGTAACCTAGGGTCAGACAAAAACATAATATCCTGCTATTAAGTTCTCGTGTAACAGTGTCAAAGTCCATGCAGTGTTAGTAAATTGAATCATTAGTTATTTCATGCATTGAGGTATTCTGTCTTGTTTGAACTGAATCAAGTAAAGACCAGATTTGCCAAAAAAAAATCATAAAACTTGTGATGCTTATAGAGAAAACTGTTCGATCAAAGCGAAATTTTAGCAATAAAAAAGAAAAACGAAAAAAGGGTAAGGAGTCTGAATATTATTGCGGAAGAAAAAGTGTGGCTGAGAAAATATACAATATTCAAAACACGTTTCAATACCATTAGGAAGAAAGGCATAATCATCATTCGTTTTATTGTTATCCTAATTTATTTAAGCTCGGTTCACCAACTCTCCGTCATTCATACATCTCTTTAAACCGTCAGGAAAGACTTTCTGGCAAAATTACGATGAAGTACCTGATTTTCCGCCTCATTGGCACCATAAGCAAATAACACAACAGCAGCATTCTTAACCACATAAGTTTAAAACATTATTACTAGCACCACTGAGCATTGAGAATATAATACTCTGTTGCTCAACACGCCATACGACACCAGTTTGTCGGTAGTTGCAATAAAGTGATCAGTTTAAAGATTGCAATACATACGATGACATGTTACGCATCGTGCGTACGTCAAACTTGGGGAAGCATATTATTTTCCTCAATATTTTTTTAGACGACCATAACGTTGCTTACATAAATAAAAAACCGTCTAGAATCAGCCTAAAATGAAGTTTATCTAATCCTCTACATAATCGTTAGAAAGTAGAGTATTTTTTCTGATTTCGCATTGTTAGAAGGAAGTCTTCATCAAAAGAATTACCTACAAGTGGGTAAGCCGATCTTAACACTAAAATAAACATAATTAGGAAAAACGAAAATTTTATCAGTCTTAGTTTAATTTAGAAACAGCCACATGTAGGTCCCGTTAAGCATGTAAATTGGGAATTTAATTTTACAGTTAGTTTTGTTTCAGTGCCTGAAAGCAAATCCTTTTGAAAAAACACAGTAGAAAAATTAATAAGATTTCTTAGTTTCGAAAATTTTAGCAACGATTTCCATGTCGTTCAGGAAGTCAGTTAATTTTTATGAGTTTTCGTCGACGTCGACGTCGACGTCCGTCTACATGAGTTTTGTGATTCTTTAGGCTATAACTACTGTCACTTATTATTCTGGTATATATTAAGCTTTTTCTTTGTGATGTGAAATTCTCTGTAAATGTCGTATAGCTTTTAACACCTATAGGAGGCCTTTAGAGTTTCTTTACTGACGTCACAAAAATAGTAATTCGATATTTAGTTTTTGTCTCAGGTGGAACCCATATGAACCAGGATTGTAATAGACCTACTTAGTTTAGTTGGTTAACCAGGGAAAATAAAACAGTCAACCTGAACGTCAATATGACAACTGAGGTTGAATATGTTATGGCTTGGGTTAAGAATCTGAAGCCGATTCTAGTATACAATAAGCTTCTTGATATCCTACCTATCATTCACAAGTGAAGGTTCTAATCAATTTCCAAACGATAATAAACATAGGTGTACAAAGATTTCTCAACATTAAATCGACAGCTCGACGTTTATGTTCGTTGTCACAGAAGTTATAACCATGGCCTCACTATAAATTTTACTTTCAGCATAAAATTCTAATCTAGGTGGTCGATGGCACACATTCAGTCAAATTATACTTTTTAATACAAATCACACATATTTAAAACAAAACTAACCTTCGCTTTTTGATGCGATCGGCGAAAAAGTTGAAAAACTCAAAAAATTCCTTTTTTATTAAATTTCAAAATCACTCGCGATTTTCGAGTCGCCCCGGATAGTGGCACGAGCGACTAGCGCGGTGATTGGAAGGCAACTGAGGCTGTTGTTGCGAACCTGCGTGCACGCAACGGTCAGTCAAAACCTCCGGATGAATGAAGCCTAGTTTACAAGAAGCAGGTGTAGAGCTCACTAGTTTTTGAGGAACTTGTTCGTTGCATATAACACGTGTATTATTATATCATCTAACCGGTAGTTATTGCCAATTAGTCCCATTAGGTATGCTGAGCCATATTAGTAGTTAAATAAATAATTTCGTATTAATTGACATTTAATAAAATTAACAAAAAGCAAGTTGAAGTTAATCCGGCCAAGTGCAAAGTTGTACTTAGTATTAAACAGCATTTTTTTAAACAGTTCATGTCATTTAAGAGCTGATAAAATCAGCACCCTTATGGCGTAACACACTTTCAATCACAACCCAAGGGTTTTGAAGGACCTCCTTAATACATTGCTTCTTAGGTTAGAAAAATTCGTCTGCTCAACAACGCAAATAACACAATGCACGTGGCTAAACTGTCAGAATGAAAGACATTTGCGATCAATTGTCCATTTATGTGTTTTACGCAATTACCCCACGTTATCATATTTCATTATAAAGTTTAAAGTTTAAATATAATTTCGTTATAACATTGCATGAGATAGATCGGCACGCAGAGAAATTAGCATTGAGATGATAAAGATTAGTATCCCATATTAGGTAATAAAACCTCGAAATCACATTACTTATAACTTATGTCATAAGTCTCACATTTCCTTATGAAATTAAATATTGCATAATTTGAGTTCACTGTTGTAAATTAATTTGATTCCCGAAATATAACATTTTGATTGGCAAGATTATAATTATGTTTACATTCAAAACGTAATCAACCGCAAATTTATTTGCGAATGTGCCAAATACGTTATAATTTAAATAAGAAGTTCATTTACAACTCAGAGCATAAACAACTGAAGATCGAATTAATTTGAAACATGAAATCCAGAAGACAATTATAAATATTCTAATAGGGTTTTCGAAAGTAGCCTCAAATTGGGAAAAGGGGTGTTTAGAACATTATCCGGAAAAGAACTGGAGTTACCGACATAGCTTGCAGAGTAAGCAAACTGAAGTGACAGTGGACCATGTTTGTCGAAGGACCGATGGCCGGTGGAGTCCTGGAGTGGAGACCGCGTATCGGCAAGCGTAACGCGGGATGCCCCCCAGCTAGATAATCGGACGACCTTTAGAAGGCGGCTGGGACCGACTGGATGCGGAAGGTGGAGGACAGGGTGTTGTGGGGCAGCCTGGGAGAGGCCTATGTCCAGCAGTGGACTGCGATAGGCTGAGTTGAGGAAATTTACATCATGACGAATGATGTAATTTGGCCTAAATAAGTTAGGTACGAACGAAGTTTGGATATAAGCTAGAAATAATCTATTCAAATACACACTTGTACACTATTCTTTATTCAGTTGTTAGTCCATTATAATTTCCACACAGTCTATTGGTAATCGTTTTAGTAAATATACAAGAGTTATCGTACATACGTTTATATATTTACTAAAACGATTACCAATAGACTGTGTGGAAATTAGGATTAATTATTATTTATTATTATTTATTATTATTATTATTATTTATTATTATTATTATTATATTAACCAATACATAGAATGTTTGTTCGATATTATTTATTTTCGATGTCTAAAGTGGCTGACTGACTGTCAAAATTAGAATTTTAATCGTTTTTCGTTTTTGTTATTGATTATTTGAGTTAAGTGACAGAACTGGAAGGTGGATCCACGGTAACACTGAAAATCTTGTAGGGACCGGTTCCTTTTTTTTTCCGGGGTGGAAAATCCTCATAGATGTCCGCCGCCCTGGGGCGGGCGGCGGGATCTGTCAGACTCTTACTGACTAAAAACCACCCCGGTGTTCCATCTCACATCCCGGCATAGATGTGAGATGGAACACCGGGGTGGTTTTTAGTCAGTAAGAGTCTGACAGATGAGTCAGTAAGGGTCGCGGGAACGTACGATCCTTCCGCAACCCCCGACTGGTGCCGGCCCGCCACCGCGGGCCTCCTCGGGTCAGGGGGGGGAGTGAGGTGTTCGACTCCCCCCGCGAGACGTCTAAGAGGGGCGCGCGTGGAACACTACGCGCCGCCACGTCGGGTGCTGATGTGTGGGGGGCGACGGACGAGGGACCGTTACCTATCCTAAGTATTAGTTCTTAAGCTCCATTTTCACGATTCAAGTGGCTTGCCTGTGTCGTACAATCAAATCGAAGCAACAATAGACTATAATACATTATGATAAAAAGCACTTCCTCTATCCTTAAATATCATCATTACATTTTATTTGCTCCTGTTTCATGTTTATTATTGTGTATAATATACTTTATGTATGTATTTATTGTATTATGTAAATGGTACACCACAGACTACCTACAGTATTTGTCTCTGTTTCCTCTTTTTATTCCATCCAAAGGTTGTCTTTAAAAGATCGCTCTTAGCGATACGACACGAAAAAAAATAAAAAAAAGTCTGTATAATTTAAAATCTGTCCAAGTGCATGTCGGACTGCGCACAATGAAAGGTTCCGCAGTTAGAATGAATTTATCCCAAGATCAAACTAAACATCGTAATAATTGTGAAACATGTTCTCCCACATATTGACACATCCCAACTGCAAATGTAAGTTTGTACGCATATTGGGAGATTTACCATGCTATTTTAAGACCGCAGACTTTTTTTCCTGTAATCTATAAGTATAAAACAATTTTCTGAATAAAAACGGGAGATAAGAAGGGGGGAATAGTCAATTTCATCTATTTTCTTAATTAACTTAAAAACTATTTATTTCAAAATTATTTTAAAAAAATATTTGAGATACTCAGGCATGTTCAAAAATTCGAAGACATGTGACATCTACCAACCCGCACTGGGCCCGCGTGGTGGATTACAGCCCACTCCCTCTTGAAGAGAGGAGGCCTGTCAAGTCAAGCCAAGTCAAATCATTTATTTCAAATAGGGACATAAAAGGCATTTTTGAACGTCAAAAACACCTGTATCCCTGCAGTGGGAACATTAAAGGCTTATTATGTATGTTATGTATTTGAGACACTCAAAGTAAGCCCTTTCATTTAATATATCACACGGTACAGTTTATAAAACTTTTTTATTTTTTTTATTTTCGCAAAATTATCCCCCATATTCAATAGGTATTCATTTATTTACGTTACATATGTCCGTTAAATTCATATGTACCTTTTAACTTAATCGGCCCATTGGCTACGACCGACAGACACACGAGTGATCCTGATCCAGTCTCCGTCGCCACTCTGCTGGATAGGCTGGAATCAATTGGAGTAAGAGGTATTCCTCACGCCTTGCTCAGAGACTATCTAAGCGAACGCAAACAAAAGATTAAGATAGGCCCATTAGCTCTGAAGAGACCGTGCAGTTCGGAGTTGGCCAAGGTAGTGTGCTCGGACCGACATTATTCCTTGGACTCATTCTTTCATACGCAGATGACACTCTTATAGTGTTCAGTGCTGCTACCTGGGACAATGTCCATATAACTGCCGAGCGAGGACTGGCAAGGATATCAGCCTGGCTTGACCATAACCTTTTAACCTTAAATACCTCTAAAACTTCATCTGCTTCATAAAGTACAACACCTCTCAACCCCCTCCAGAATCCAAAATTAAGTTTAATAGATGCCATTATCCTGTAAACCCAAATGTTCTTGCACAGAAATTACTAGAGTGGTATCCACCAAATACAGGTATTTATAGTTGATCAACTATTGTCTTAGCACAATCACACGGAATTAATAATGAAGCGATTATGGAAATTAATTTGGACTTCCAAGACATTCACGTCATGTAACCTCAAAAAACTCCTGCTACAGATTTACATCTCACTTGCTCAGTCCATCTTGGCATATTGTCTACCTGTCTGGGTAGGTGCCACTAAAATTAAATTCCTAGACCTTGAGAGGGCTCAGAGATCCCTAATGAAAGTTATGTTTTTAAGCCCTTCAAATTTTCAACCGAAAACCTTTACCGGACTTCAGATCTTCTGACCGGTACCCCCTGGCCACAGCCAAGCGCGGCGCGGCGTGAGGCGCGGCAAGCGGTGAGCGGCGAAAACAAATGGTAGACAACCTACTATGAAGTATGCCACAGCTACCCGGCGACGCGAACTGCCGTGCGACCTGCGGCGCGTGGCGACGGGCTGCGCGGTGTGCGAGTGAAACAAATGTACTAGCGAGTATCGAGGTGCCCACAGGTCAGACAGAGCGACGCGCGCGGCGGCATCGGTGGACTTATTCAGGCATCGCACGATCGAAACAAATAATTTTGTTTTAACGCGTGTTGTGCTTATTAAAATATGGATGCGGAACAATTTATTAGTGAAATACTGAGTAAAAAGTAGAAACAGCTGCTCTAGAGGTAAAACCATTTTCTTGAAATTAACTTTAGCTTTCTAGTATTCATGCATGTGGCCAAGTATATAATCAAAAGTTTCTATGCTTGCCCTCGTATATTCTAAAAAAATATCGGTATAGTTCCTATATTCATAATAAAGAGTGTGAAATTGTGTTTTGTGTTTGTTTGTGTTTGTGTTTGTGTTGTTTGTGTGTTGTTTGTTTGTGTGTGTTGTGTTGTGTGTGTTTGTGTTGTTTTGTTTGTGTTTTTGTGTTGTTGTTTTGTGTTTTTTTTTTTTTTTGTTTTGTTTTTCGTGTGAATTGTTTTTTGTTTTTTTTTGTGTGTGATTGATTGTTTTTTTTTGTTTTTTTTTTTTTTTTGTTTTTTTGTTTGTGTGTGTGTTTGATTGTTTGTTTGTTTTTTGTGAGTGTGTGTGAACGTTTTTTTTTTTTTTTTTTTTTTTCATTCAAATTCGCCAAGTTCTCTCCTTTTCTGGTTAACTGGGTGCGCTCCTATTCTTGACTGAATGATATCTTGAGCTAAGAACGCACTTGATTCAAGGCAATACCGTGAAACTTTTGATAGGGCCATTTTAACAGTTTAGCCGTTCTCAAAATACGTCCACCGCTGACGCCGCCGCAGTCGCAACTAGTCGAGCTATGGCATACCACCGCAAATCGCGCCGCTCGCCGCGCCTCCCGCCGCACCGCGCGCCGCGCCGCCAGAAACTGTGGTCAGGCCCTTAAAAAGCTTTACATACTTAATATAACTCTAACTAAGCATAAAACACTATCGTTCAACCCATAGAAGACAAAAGGCAGAAGAAAAAATACGGTTGCTCACACTGGGAAAGTCTACATTCGCAAAAAGACCTAGAATCAAAAACATATCATATTGACGTAAGGTGACAGGGTGATCCTACGTCAATATGATTTGTTTTTGAGTCGATTTCGCTGATTGACGTCAAAACTCAAAAGTCAAGAGTTCATGCATGTCTATTAATAGTCAGTGCAAATCATTTTAGGTGCACGTGAAAGTACCAGTTGACCCCAAAGTTGACAAGATAGTACCAGTTGACAAGGTAGTTGATAGTAGAATAAAGGTCGTCATCGACCAACAGCCGACCTCGTAATTACTTTATCACCCATAGGTGGCTGATTTCTTCTGCCATACTTCCCGGTTCTGTGCCTCTCTCATCCACGTGTTTCCTGCGACTTTGACGATATCGTCAACCCAGCGCGTTTTTGGACGGCCCTGGGGGTCTACTATGAAGTGCAAAGTGCGAATGATCGGATCGGACCGACACATGGCCGAACCGAATATTATTGAAAAGTGCGAAAAAAGTTCGGATCGGCTCAGTTGGGTCAGGACCATAGACAATATTCGAAAGAGTGTAGGAGTGTAGGATCGGACCAACCGCACCAAATGTAACGTAGCAGGAAAAGGCCGAACTTATATCGATAACTTACTGCATTTTCGCCCCGGAGAGAATCTGTTAATTTGACTGTTGTGCGCAATAAAATTGTTCAATACTGCACTTATGACTATATCGGAAGACAATATTGACGCCAAAACATATTTTATTTTTGGTTTTGATTTTTACAAATACGACAAAGGTTAAAAATGTAGTTATCTTCCTGCATTAAAATAGTAGATAATTAGCAGAAATTGTATCACTAATACTGAACGGATTTATGGAATTCTAACGTGGAATATACAACGATTAATTATTAAACTAACTAGAGAAGATACTTGGCATCTATTCTCAATGATAATTCAATGGAATGTGCACTTTTATAATGTATATCGTGACGATATTATCGTGAACATCCACGTCCATGTCACGGCATCATGATAACATAGAGAAGTAATATTATGTATGGTGGAAATATATGAAGACCCTTTTATCCGTCCACGATAACATTAGAACGTGCACTTATTTCCATAGATATTATGGACGTGGGCGTCCGTCCGGACGATAATATCTTCTTGTAAAAAATTATAAAACTGCACAATAGGTCGCTGAGGTCACATTTAGAACCGGTTACTGCGTTGTAGCTTACAAACATTATGGAACTAACGTTTGAGGTAGGTCGATAGTACATTCTATTTATACCTGCATGTGTTAAGATGAAAACATACGAAATAAGGCTAAGTTCATATGACCGCGCGGTACCGCGCCCAATTACTAACCGTGTGGTGCAAGATCTTGCATAGGGGAAGCGCTCACACTTACGCTCAATTTACACTGCCGCGGAACGGATTGGAAGCGCTTTTTTTTTGTACAAAGCATAATGAACTTTATGTCAAAAGAGTAACGCACAAATTAGATAGATAGATAGAAGATAGAATACTCTTTATTGTACACCATACAATTTATAAAACATAAATATACAAAAATTTTAAAAAGGGTGACACAATGGGCGGTCTTATCGCTAAGAGCGATCTTTTAAAGACAACCTTTGGATGGATTAAAATTAAAGAGAGACAAATATGGTAGGTAGTCTGTGGTGTACCATTTACATTATACAATCAATATATACATAAAGTATATTTTACTCGTCTAAATAAATATATACATACAATAATAGACATGAAACAAGAGCAAAAAAAAAAAAAGAAAATATAATAATAATAATAAATAATAATAATGATGATGTTTAAAGAGAGAGGAAGTGATTTTTTATCATAATTTTGAAAGTGGACAGAGATTGAGCACGCCTTACCGACACGGGCAAGTCATTCCATAACCGTACCGCTTGAACAGTGAAAGACTTGTCAAAGAAACTGGTGGAATGCATCGGTATCTCTAGTCTCAGGTTTTCCGATGACCTCAGATATCTATTATGTGTGTCATGAAGGAACTTGAAACGTTCTTTAAGATAACAGGGGGTTTTAGGATTAAACAAGATACTGTAGAGCTGAAATAAGATATGAGAATTCCGGCGAAGACGTATGGGAAGCCACTTGAGCTTTGAACGAAATTCAGATATGTGATCATATTTGTTAAATTAGATACACACATACGCACAGGTCGCGAATCTTCTGGAGAATTATCGCGCATTCTCGGGAATTCCGGCAGTAATAAGCTCGTATCTAGTTTGTACGAGACAATTGACATAAAGTTCATTTTGGTATGTATAATATCGCTACGAAAACTCGCTTCCACTACTTTCCGCGGCAGTGTAAATTGAGCCGTACGCGCTGCGCTGTTCCACGTGGTAGCGCGCGTTAATTTAGACGATAAACACTATTCAGTTTGATCTATCGCGGTATCACACGGTCATATGAACTTAGCCTAAAAGTGCAAACGTAAATACGATAACATGGAAGCGATGCAGTTTATTTGCACTGCGTTTATAATAATTATGTAGTTATGCTTATGCTTTATGTCACCCCCAAATATAACACAAACATTTTGTAGTAGTTATCTACCTAATATTTCTTAGTATAACCCATTATTTCTTAATATACCTAATATTTCTAAGTATTTTTTGTCGGATCACTGTGAAACAGGTTGCCAAGGTGACTTGAGACATGAAGTGAGGAAAATCCCCGGGCCAGGACTCGCTCGGCATAGAACACTTGCAGCATGCGGGTGTTCATCTGCAGAGGGTGCTCGCTATGTTGTTTACATTCTGCATAAGGCATTCATGCCTCCCTGAGGCAATGATGCGAACTATAGTTGTCCCGATAATAAAGAGCAAGACAGGAGATGCCTCAAAATAAATAACTACAGGCCTATATCACACGCGACAGTCATTGCTAAAGTATTGGGCGGTGATAATGATATTCAGTTAAGACAACACCTACAGCTTCATGCTGCACAGTTTGGCTTTCGCCCAGGTTTGTCAACAGAAATGGCTATACTGAATCTCAAGCATACCGTCCGATACTACACGGACAGATGCGGTGTGCGGTGATTGTGTGCGGTGGGCGGGGTCACTATCGGTTGAGTACAGGTTGGAATGTGGGGTAAGGCAAGGCGGGCTAACCTCGCCGACTCTCTTCAACTTGTATATTGACCGTCTGATCCGTGAACTCAGTAGCGCCGGTGTGGGCTGTTCTATTGATGGTGTTCTTGTCAACAACATCAGTTACGCGGACGACATGGTGCTGCTGAATCCATCGATCAGTGCCCTTCGAAAACCGATTTCGATCTGCGAGCGGTATGCGGGGGCCCATGGTCTCAGATATAGCGCCATTAAAAGCGAGATCATGGTGTTTAAGGCGGGGTCTAAAACTTATGACACTGTACCACAGGTCATGCTGAATATCAGTGTCCTTAAAAGAATCTAAAAAAAAAGAAGAAAGAAGAAAAGAAGAAGAAGAAAGACCTCAAAAGAGAAGAAAAGAAAAAAGAAGAAACGAAGAAGAAGAATCTAAGTAGAAAGAAAGAAAAAGAATAAAAAAAAAGAAAAGAAAGAAGAAGAAGAAAATCAAAGAATCTAATAATCTTGCAGTTCAAATATCTGGGCCACTGGATCAAAAACTACGTTGTTCAGGGCATTTTGCCAATCGTTTTACACGTGCAGCCTATGGGTCAAGTCACAGAACAGATAAACTTTTATCTGTTCTGTGGGTCAAGTATACGAAAAAATCGTACGACACCCTGTGTGTTCTCTACAATAATGCCTTCAGGGCGCTGATGAAACTGCCTCGCTACTATAGCGCGTCAGGTATGTTTGCGGACGCAAATATAGATGGATTTGCGGCGATTATTCGCAAGAGAGTTGTGTCCTTATGCGTCGCATACGAGGCAGTTCCAACAGCTACGAGTACCTGCAACTGTTTGCATGAATGGATTTGGATCTGGATTGCCCAATAATGCAGTACTGGACCAGGCTGCATATTGTGCACTCCGGATCCAAACCTAAATTTAGGCTAAGATGAAACATTTTTTTTATTTGAGGAATTTTGTATTTTTTTAAATTAATCATTGTAATCTTTTAAATATATCTTATAGTATAGTATAATAAAATTTGTATGTATTTTTATTTGATTTGGACATGTGTATGTATTTTAATTGTATGTGATTTGAATGTTTGATTATTATTTTATTGTGGCGGTGTGATTTTTATATCAATTTTATGTTTTTAATTTTAGTTTTAATTTTAATATAATTGAATATAATGGACTTTGTCTGAAATAAAAATGAATTATATTATTATTATAACCAGCCTATAATGTTCCTACTGCTTGGACACAGGCCTCCTCTATGTGAGGGGGAGTGGGCTGTATACCATCACGCGGGACGTGTGCGGATTGGTAGATATCACGTGTCTTCGAATTTCTTGTTCTGGGACATGCCGGTTTCCTCACGATTATTTCCTTGTAATTTTTTTTACTGTTATGCGTTAGCTTATATAGGTACTGCGCTTATGAATAGATTTTGTTCGTGCATAGATATTTCCTGTAAGTCTGGTCAGTCTGTAGTGTATAAATGATTACGCTATTTGCTATAGGGGATGAGCAATATTGCAATATGATCGTATTCTTCTACAGTTTACCGCTAATTGTAAAAAGAGGAGTCAATATATTGCAGATAGTTACAGACTTAACTTTCTAAATGATTATCATCACCTTTATAGAGCTAAACAGTCAATCATGACATATAATAATAAACCCATAATATAATAAAACAAAGATATGAGATCTTTGTTTCCATATCCTGCAATAGTCCTTCACCAACCTGCATACAGGGTGGCCGGAACATTGACGTCCAAAAATAAAATTTAGGTCCCTCGTATCGTGGGGTATCCGAATCACCCCCATGTATGTTCCGCGACTTTTCATAGTTTTCGAGTTACGAATTTTTTTCTGATTTTTTGAGAATGATCGACCTGACCAATCTAAAATATGGCTTTGTCGAGATTTTTTTTTTGCAACTGAATCTTCGTGAGTAGTACTTTTATGCATAAAATAATCAGCTTCGTAACTGTGATGAAAGTTATGAAAAAGTTGGTCTAAAGTGAAAAAATTACGTTCGGTAAATTATGGCTTAGCATTTTAACTTTAAATAAAAAATTTAAACAGGAAACTTCATGGTTCCTAAGTAGGCTTCAAGAATGCGCCAAACTCTCAGCTTTCATAATCATAAAAAAATTTGCACTTTAGACCAACTTTTTCATAACTTTTATCACAGTTACGAAGCTGATTATTTTATGCATAAAAGTACTACTCACGAAGATTCAGTTGCAAAAAAAAAATCTCGACAAAGCCATTTTTTAGATTGGTCAGGTCGATCATTCTCAAAAAATCAGAAAAAAATTCGTAACTCGAAAACTATGAAAAGTCGCGGAACATACATGGGGGTGATTCGGATACCCCACGATACGAGGGACCTAAATTTTATTTTTGGACGTCAATGTTCCGGCCACCCTGTATATAGGTACACTTGAATAGTGCAAACTGGGATAATCGTCGGTTGGTGCCTCATTTCAATGAAAACATCGGGCCTGTGCGAGTTGGCTTCGGCCCCTCCTACGCCTTCCAAAGGTCCGGGACCCCAGGGTCCCGAGATATGTCAAAGACACTTTCAACAATAGTAAAATCGTTTATTTATAAAAAGGGGATACATTAACAATGAATACCTTAACAATGAAAATAGCGCACAGTTGCTAATTTCCCTGAACTAGGTTGAACCTGTCACTGAAGTGCGCTTAGTGTAATAAATTAACATAAAAACTAAATTAAAACTTAAGTAAATAAAAGTAAAATAGCATGTTAGCAGTTTTATTTGCAGACAATAAGTAGTTCTTTTGTCTGTGCATAGTCGGTAGTTAGTAAATAATTAAGTAAGTATATTTTTTTTTACAGTTATAGTAATTTAGTTTATAGATACTTAGAGGATTATAATATCCAAGATAAGAATGCTTGGAAACATGCTAGTCCTGCTCCATAGGACAATCTCTAGAGTCTAGATAAAATCAAACTGGTTGCTAATGAATTACATTAGCAACTGGTTTGATTTTATTGATGACTTATAATTTATTCGTTTTTTTTGTCATTGATTTACATGCTGTAATTACTTAAAGTCACATCCGGACTTATTACCTACTCTTTATTTTTTTATTATTAAAATCGTCTACTTTTAGAATGACATTCTAAAGGTAGAATTGTTTTGTAAATATGTGAGCACTATGTATCTATCATTTAGTTAATTTATATGTCATGGTTTCATTAATCCATTTTAATTCTTTTACTTATATATTGTGGTATAGTAATTTTATTTTAGGTACATCGTCTTCACATACAATTATACAACGTGCCGCTACAATTGCGACATTAATTTAACACACGGGTAGGGCTAGTGGTCGGTAATCATAAAAGTTATAACAACCAATTTGATTTTGATACGTACCCAAAAAAGGGTACGTATCAAAATCCCGAAAGTTCATAATACCTATGATTGAAATACCGACGTCCAAAACACCGAAATTCAAAATACCGAAAGTTTTAAATGCCGATAGTCGTTATATCGAAACACAAAATACCGATGTTCAAATGCCCGAAAGGACGAAATCCCGAATGGACGAAAATGGACATGAACATTGTTCCTTCACCTACTGAATTCATTAGTAATTATTTATTATTAACGCCACGCCGCCCGCCGGGTTCCCTCCCAGGTTTCCGTCAGCAGGTCGACGAAGCCCCCGCTACGCGGGGCTCCTATTTCTGTCTGCAGGGTTTAAAGGAACCTAACCAACCGAACCTCGGGGTGCCCCTGACGTCGACCGTCTAGGGATAGGGTATCCGTCAGCAGGTCGATATATACATACATACAGTAATTAGAATATAACGAAGAATAATCAGAAAGGCCCTTCTTATTTCAGTTTTCCTGTTTCTAACCCCATAGAGGAGGCCTGTGTCCCAGCAATGGGAACATTACATGCTGATGCATAATCAGCATGTAATGTTCCCATTGCTGCTGTTCTCTTTTGTCGGTATGCATTTATTTTTGTTCCAATCAACTCAGCCTATCGCAGTCCACTGCTGGACATAGGCGTCTCCCATGCTGCGGCACAACACCCTGTCCTCCGTCTTCCGCATCCAATCTGTCCCAGTCAACTTTCTGAGTTTGTTGGTCTATCTAGCTAGGGGTTATTTTTTGTTTGGTACAGAAATAGTTGAGCATGTCACCAATGCCCTTTGTAACAGTAATACAGAGGAAATTGCTAAAATTGAAAGGCAAAATCTGAGTCAGTGTGTGTCTATACACCTCTGCTGAACCCTTCTTGGAATACAAGGGTCTTCAACAACTAAAAAATTAAGAGTAGAGCTTGCCTTCAGAGGAATTTAAGCATTTGTTAGAAACCTTTTCAAAACAAGCCGAATGGCCATCTTATTTACACTGGCCTATAAAAATCGCACGTGGCTGGTTCATTATGTCGAAACCTATTCTACTTTGGAATTAGTGGTTTTAGTCACCTGCGGCCTAGCCGAATTACAATCTAGATCTTTGGCCGTGCGGTGAAAATCGTGCGGCTATAAGCACCTGTATAAAGCCCGCAAAATATTGTAGTAATTGCTTCGGGACAGCTTTGTTGTTCAACATATACAAATACTGCTAAATCGAATGTGCCGACCCAAACAAGTATGTGGCTTGCCTAACAGCTACAAGAGAACATGTTGTTAGATTTTTCGCTTCATCTAAAAGGAGAGGTGTCTTTCACACATTGACGCTTTTATGAACCGCAAACACTTTACTCAGAAAAGTGGTGTGTGCAACTAAACGTACATAGTTCACTAATGTAAGAATTGAGGCCACTGCTGCTGACTTTGTTTGATTTGTAATTGCTTAGGTATAGACGTTTAGCTTACCTACATGATTTCTCCCTAGTTTTAGAACCCTTTTAAATTATTCGCGTTCTTTACGATTGTTCTTAGTAGTTCACATATATATAAGATTTCTATGGCAGTACAGCTACACACAGTTTCTTCCACCTTTCCACGGTCTGGAACTAAGACTGAACCGAACATAGCCAATGGGGCCGATTCCCTTGTTCACAAAATAAACTAAATTTAAGTTCAGTGCATCTTTTTCTATTTCATTAAGAAAAGGACAGAAGATAAATATTATTTTATTTATTTATTTATCACATGTTTCCTTGGACATTGCAGATATTTAATCTAATGCGACAGAGTAACTTAAAATATACTTAACTATATAATACCTTACATGCTGCACAGCACTTGTGGACTCACCCAGTGTACAGGTGAATACGTCTATGGCATCTGCCACCGTGTTGAGAGTGCGCAGCGCACGACTCAGCGGTACGCGCCGCAGTAGGTTAGTGCGCGCACTTGGCACCACCAGTAGCTGCGGCTTGCGCCGCCGCTTCACTTACCTATCCGGTAAATTAAACCCGTTCCGATAGTATACCTGAGTTTTGTATACTACCTCTTAAAATTTTGAAAATATGCATAAAGATATATATAGGTATATACAACTTGTCCCGGAATTAACGCACACCACCAGACACCCCAATTAGAATGTTATGTTATAATCATAATACATACACTGATTTTTTATTATTATTTAATAAACATTGTTTTTCTCATAAATTAGTTACACTGATTGTGGGAGAAAATTGTGGTCACATTACAAATCTACGCATGCAAACAGTCGCACTAGTTTAGGGGTCTAGCGCAGTAGGTACTTCATCTATTTTGGTTTGTTTCGACTGTACAGCGGAAGTGTGACAGTAATTTACGTAGTTTTAATTATTTTTGGGATAAAATATTACCTATATTAAAAATTACAGAAATCGATTCAGTAAACGATTCTGAACAAACTACTTTAATAATGTGCATTAAGTTACACATTGTATATATATAAAGAAAAAGATGCACTGAATTTAAATTTAGTTTAGTTTAAGAACAAGGGAATCGGCGCCATTGTTTGGCCATCAACAGTGTAGTCCTATTCGTGCTTCAGAAAGCACGTTCAGCTGTTGTTCTCAGTGGGCATATTAATTTCTTTACCAGTCAGACCCAAAATTTCGAGGAGCTCCTAAAGAATTTAGTATTTTTGTTTTTACAAATTTTACGGAAGCTTGTATCAGTAAACATAAACCAGCAGCATTAATGTTGGTTACCAGATTACCTACTATGATTTTGGTTTATTATTCCATTTTCTGACCTGCAGGCAGAGGTAAACAAACAAATAAAAAAGCTAATACAAAATACTTTATTATTAAAGCTATGTACATTAACAAACATTTACATTACTTATCGAGTTTTAATTAATCTCTCGTCAACAACAGACTCAGCACTTCCATTATTCTGTACCAATTCTTCTTCTTTATTCTTCTTAGATTTGCTCTTGTAGCTGTTGATGTAGAAGTTCATAAAGAGACCGAAGAAGGAACAAATGAGGAACATGCAAAAGTTGTGGAAGAAGTTGGGGATCGGGCACGGAGACAGCTTCTGCTGGAAGTGGAGGTGGGAGACCACTAGGATGAACTGGATCTGAAAGATAGAAAAATCACTTTTAAGAAGAATACGATGATATTGCATGTAAAGTATTAAATCCTTTTGTGAAAATGATTCTCTGTTATGAGTTAATAGTTTTCTGCTGAAGGATGCACAATTATGTACATACCTATGATTAAGTAATTATAACTCAATTACGTACATCGCTCTTTTAAATGTGACTGTAATTATAAGAAGTTACATTACACGATTTATGATGGAAAACATAACTTGACCGTGAATGTTTAGAGAGATATAGTATTTGATCAGAGACAATATTTGACATAAAGTAAAAATATCTCTGATACTACTACAGTGCGGCCGTCGAGAGAATGCGTTCCTGGTACCTGTCAGTGCGACAATTCTAGTAGTTCATAAAGATCAAATTCACAAAACACGAATTCGTTTCTATGAAACTGACAGGTGTCAGGAACACATTCTCTCAACGGCCGGACTGTAGTTGCAAGTGCAATATTTGTTTAGTAATGAACTGAAACCAATCATGGAACACTGGCATTTGATACGGTCAAACATATTTGTAACTCAAGCAGCGTTGAAGATGTCATGCTATTACTCGATGACTGTAATACTGTGAGAATTTTATATTGCTATACAAATTCTTGATAGATTGCTGTTGTAACGATTTGTTATTTAATTGAATTATCCACGCTCGAGCTCGCTGGCTCCGAGTTTGCTTTACATTCGCAAAATTTATAAAAAAAAAAAACATTTTATAACTTTAGTAATGTGACTTCATGAAGTGCAATAAGGTTCTTATCGTTTACGTTCATACATTTAGTCATAAACGCACGCCGGTTGCAACTACTACGCAACTGACCTTTCTGAAGAACATCACCAATAAGGTCACTCACTCACATCTGCCTTGTAAATACCTATTGTTAATTACCTTTCATTCATCCTCTCAACATGACTAATCCATCTAAGCATACTCTTTTCAACCTTTATCACTATATCTAGAAATTCAAATGAATTAAAAAAATACTAACCAGCTGAACTTTGGTCAAGTGCTTCTTCCACCAAATGTACTTCGCATACTCAGGACCCAAAGACGAAATCCCATAGTACGCGTACATCACAACATGGACGAGACTGTTCAACATGCCAACGACCACGAAGTTGTCAGTCGGATGGTACAAGAAGTGAAGCCAGGTCCAGGTGACCATGGATGTGTGATGATAAAGATGGAGGAAGGTTATCTGGTTGTCTTTCTTCCGAAGGACGAAGAATATTGTGTCTAGGAGGTCGAGGTGCTTCGCTATGAAGTATGGGTAGATTTCGTAGACCACCTGGAAATAATAAAAGAAGTGTTTTATTATGAATGTGATTAAATATAGGGTGGCAGGGATATCGACGCGCCATCTATTACCAGGGCCAGGGCCTGTTACGTGATCCTGAACCCGCCTGCGTTGAAATTATTCTTCCGTTATTAAAAAGAAATAATGCTGTTCCATACATTTTGACCGTGTAGATAAAACAGCAGATTCTTTTTTTGATAACCGACGAAAAATTACTACGCTAGGGGTCTACAATCATGTGCTGAATTCATAGTTACTGTTTGATGCTGCAATTACTGTCAATCTCCCCTGCCACCCTGTATAGTTTCAGTTTAAGCTATGTTTGTTGCAATCATGCCTCTGATAGTTGAAGTAATGTTCATGTCAAGCCAACTTGACATGAACATTACATCTCACCTATCGGAGCCTAGACCAGTGAGAATCGCTTTAAAAGCATTTGGTGTTTCTACAACGGCTTTCAACAATAATAACGGTTGCTTATGTCAGACCCATATTTCTTTTACTTTTCCATCTTCGTTATCGCTGATAGAATGTGTAGGTACAGCCAGAGAGGGTTGTATGATTTCAGCTATGACTATTATTCTGGTTTTTCCCGTCCGAATTTTCAGTATCCGCTGTAGGGTTTCCGTTTACTTCAGTAGTAGGGTAACAGAAATCAACCAGGCAAGAGTGCACGTTCAATTACAATCTTCTGTTGATTATTATATTAAAAAATGAAGGAAGTGAAGGGCGGGCGTTTTTGGGGGACTGTCTTTTGTAATTTTGACGTTCGAAAAGTGCTGATTCTCAGCCTAATTTGAGTAAATGACTTTAGATATTGATTTTGATCTGAATCATTTTGAGGGATCTTGTTAATGCATTGCTTCATATATTCGAAATATTTGTCTGCTCAACAACGTAAATAACGCAATGAATGTTATTGAACTATCAAAATTGCGACATTGCTACTGATAATGTGTTACGCAATTATACCGCTGGTTGGTGTTTCAGACAATAATAAAGTTATAATTACCCCTTGCAAATCATCTCCTTGTGGACATCTAATTGTTATTACATTATATCTGTAGATGTATCTCATGTACTGAAACAGAAAATAAAAAATAATCGCAATAGTAATAAAATTTGAAAAGAAGCACTTAAACTTCATCACATCTTGAAAACGTCCACTGCTTCCTTCTTGAGGCTCCGGCAGACAGGCGCGTGGCGACTCCAGTAGACTAGAAAATGATTGTTAATTGTCCTAAAACTTGTGCAATGTAGTTACAGCACCTAAACACTGTGGTGGGCCTGGAGATCTGTAACACAGGGTTTCCCTAGCACGGACTCCAGTCTCTCGCAAAGGAGCTTTTATCTTGTTTTTATTGTTTAGTCTTAAGGTGTTATTTTTAAGCTAACATTTGTGGAGAGAGAAATAAACTATTTTATTATTATTATTATATTATACTATGATCGCGTCTCACCGTCACGTTGCGCCTGTCTGCGGGGAGCCTTTACTCTCTACAATTCGCAACTGAACCGTTTTCAAACGGATTGACAATTAGTCCGAATCGAATTTAGTATTCAACCAATAGAACAATTGACTTGATTCGATAGATTATAGAGATGGGTCATCGACTAATTTATCAATTACGATCCTTTGCAATGAGAGAAGATGTAGTTTATATATTAAATCAGTATTGAATTACTTATAATGTCCTTAGTGACATGGCTCTTGGATACAAATGGCCTAATTAGAATATAGTTAATTAGCTTATTATTCCTACTGTATAGTAAAGTAAAGTTACATCACTGATTGGCTTACTTCTTTGGTCTATTATAATAACGCTTATGATGTGTCAACTTGTTCACGCGCTTACCATTTACAGAAAGGTAACAATCGTGTCCGTGAATTTTAAAACGTTGGTATTAGGTTGACCAAGGTACAGACGCCAGCAGGTCAAGCTACCCAAAACTGTCAAATTTTCCCAATCAACTTTGAACCTTAATGCTTTAACGACAAAGTTGAAAATCTATTAAAGAAATTTGACAGATTGTAGTAGCTTGATGTGCTGGCGTCTGTACCAACAATAAATAAATAGTAGTGCCATTCTTCTTCGTCGAGTCAATGATTTATCTGTTTTAAATAAGCTTCGACCAGGATTCGGCCACTTTAACAGCTTTATCGTTGGCTTTGCAAAGGTATTTCATAGGGCAGGTTGCACGACACGAAGTGAGGTATCTCACGAAGTGAGGTATATGGCTCATCGGAGTACACCCTGGCTAAGTTGTACCTGCAGCGGCCCACCTGCTTTATTAGTCGGTTAAGGGATTTTCACGTAGGCTATGGTAGTTGGTGGCCCGCAGGAAGCTAGAGACAGCCGGACAAAATACACCTACAAAAATATTATAGCAACCAGTATCACTTACGATGAACACTATGTATACAGAGAAGGCGACTTGAAACGCGTTGTAAACCAACATTATATTCTTTGGTTGATACGGCTGTCTGTTCTTCATGTAAGATGGTAATACCTTCACAACCAGGGTCAAGTATAGTCCTAGAACTATGACTAACCCTGTCAAAGTTTCTTGTAAAGTCCATGTTGGTAATGAAACTGGAATTTAAAAATGTTTACATATTATTAACAAGAGCTAATAACAATTGATTTTGATGAGTTGGACTCACAATGCGACCTTGCGGTACACCCATGACCAGATATTGTGAAAGATGAAATAAGATCAAAAATTCAAAGATAACGATTCAGGACTCCTTCTATCCTAGAGTATGGTGCCTATTGTCGCAATTTTCTGTAGTCTACAATAATCTTATTATGAAAAAAAGACAAAGCGGCAGTTAGAAATGATTAGTATATGCCTGTAACTAATTTGAATAACAGGTATGGCTTTGCAACTTTAACTTATTCCAAAAATTAATTTGAATAACATAATTAGGAGTCATCGTAACAATGATAATTAACTAACAAAAGTGAATGAACGATCAACGTATGTTGGATATTGAGTTAGGGAAGCACTTTTATTTTGTGTGAGTTAACTTTTGTATAATCTATTGGGTTTTTAAATGATGTAAAGAAAAAAAAATCTTTAATTTTATAAATTCAATCAAATTGACCGGTTTTCGTTACCGTAGGTATCAGTTACAGAGAGGTGGAAAGAGAGTAGGTAAGCCTTTGCCCAGCAGTGGGAAATGAATGGCTAAAAATAAATAAAAATAGGTATCAGTTAGGTCAGGTAAAGGAAAATAATTATTTTAAATCACTTACGACTCGCGTTGTTTAAGCCATGATCCTCCACAATATGTTTCAATCCTGCATCCATTTTGATATCAAAATAACTTTCACTAGCTTTATTTACCACTCCAGCTTACTGCATATCACGTTCAGCTCTAACACGATTAACACTGCAAGTGAAGATATCAAAGGAATTGGACCTAAAGAAATCTATGACAACTAGATGTATTCAGCTGTTAACAGGTGCAATAAACATTATCTATTGTATTCTAATAAAGTGCGTTCTATTTTCTGTTCAATATATACAATTAATTGGGCAGTTCTTTAGGCTATCACTATTAACAGTGAAGTTCAAAATTTATCAGCTAATATTCAAAAATATCCTACCTTGATTATCCTTTTAATGTCACATAGGCTGTCAAGAACTGTCTCTTGTAGAACAACCTCACTTGGCAATTAGCTCAAATGAGTATGACACCACAGAGTACATTTTTATATAGGGTATGACACTTAGACCGCAATGGCTACCATATAGGTTGGTATTCTATTTGTTAGATTTTCTTTACCTCACAAATAGACCTTTGTTGATCACAATCACAGTGTTATGATTACTCTTAATGGATGGATTAATATAATACTCGGGAGAACCTATTGTTTTGAAAGAGACCAGTGCATTTCTTATGATCTCTCGTAACAGGAATCCTACTAATATTATAAACGCGAAATTTTGTGAGGATAGATGGATGTTTGTTACTCTTTCACATAAAAACTACAGAACGGATTTAGATGAAACTTTACAGTAATATAGCTGCTACATTATAATAACATATAGGATACTTTTTATCCTGATATTCCTACAGGATCGACACTTACATGAGTGAAACCACGTAGCGTTGCTAGTCTATCATATTTACTAAATATACTCTTATCTTCCTATGGGTCCAATCCTGTTCCCTTCCCTTTATTTACATAGGTATATTTAAAAAAATTACTTCAAGTTCAAAATCATGACACCGATTTCAAGTTATTTCAAGTTGTGTAAATGTACAAATATCAAAGTGGTCACACGATAACTTCTTGACGTATTGTAGGTAAAAAATACACATTTTTGTGTAATATTAATGTAGTGGAAATATTTCATAATACATGAGACTTACACAAACAGTTTGAGACAAAAATAGATGTGATAATTTGAATTCTGTTTTTGATCGAGTCTAATTTAAAGCGATTTCTACTAACTTATCTTCAAAATTGATAAAAATGGTACAGACCCTCGATTTTTTTTTAACCTTTGCCATCTGCAAGCTATCCATTGCACTATATTTGTACTACTAAGCATAATCAGCCTAAAATGTGGTAGTCCTGACACAGAACACAGGCCCTCTCAGTGAGAGGGAGTGGGCCATAATCCACCACGCGGACCCAGTGCGGATGGTTGGATGTCACTTGTCTTTGAATTTTTGGTTCCAGGACATGCTGGTTTCTTCACGACGTTTTCCTTCACCGCGTTGTGAGCAGTGGTGATGCCCGGACGACCCACAACTTGTAAGTCTGGGCCGGTACCAATGGGCCACTACTGCATTTGTACTGTATACAATACCAAATATTCTGCTAGACTGGTCCTTCGCGACGAACTCTAGAAAGAAGCCAGATTTGAAGTAAAAAAAATAAAAATAAAAACATGCTTTAAATATTTAACCATTTGTGCACACACATATAAACAGACAAGAAGAAAATAACAGAAAAATACGTACAAAGGTGATGTTTGAAGAGAAGAGATGATTGAAAAATGATAAGGGAGAACATCCAGAGGATAACGTAAGTGACAAACACAACAACGACAAATCCAAAGAAAGTATGTATCTAGTACAAGAAAATGAGTGCGTATTTAAATGAATGAATGATGACACAACAGTATAGGAACGCAATTAAAGGCTATTATACATGCATGAAGTCATTGTTCCTATTTGGTAATGCAGAATTTATTTCCGGGTTCTGTTCCGATTAATTATAAAACATAATTCATCAATTTACTTGACTTTCATCACCATATTTGCAGGCGTTGCCAGTATTAAGAATTAGAGCAGTGGTGGCCCAGTGGTAACGGCCGCAACTTACCTGCTGTAGGACGTAGGTTCGAACCCCGTTAGGCGCTTTAATTTGTGTAAATTATTTCATCACCACTGCTCTCAAAACGGTGAAGGAAAATATCGTGAAGAAACCGGCATGTCCTAGAACCAAAAATTTAAAGACAAGTGACATCTACTAACCCGCACTGGGCCCGCGTGGTGGCTTACGGTCCACTTCCTCTCACTGAAAAAAGGCCTGTGTCCCAGCAGTGGGAACATTATAGGCATCAGCCTATAATGTTCCCACTGCTGGGACACAGGCAATTCTTTATGCAATTCTTGCATAATCATAATCAATGATTATGCAAGAATTAATGTGTAGAATTAGATGATAAAGAGTAGTTCTCGAAGGACCAGTTATTCTTAGTGAGACAAACATATTATAATATTTTACCTATCCAATAATCGCTCACATTGATTCGGTAAGTGTGACCAGTGCACATGAAGTAGGTTGGACGCCTTGGAGTCAATACGCTGTATCTCATACAGCATGTTATCAACATTGTGAAGGCGATGAATTAAGAGTAGATAGTTATGTTTGAAGACCACTGCTGCGTGGAGCCAGCAGCTGGTCCTAATTAAAGAGGGTAAAAAACCTCTACCAGCTTTTTTTCTTTTTTTCGAATTGAAAATCATCAAATGACCCCTCCCACTCTGGAAAGGGAGTGTCAGACTCTTACTGACTAAAACCCACCCATGTTCCTTCCTTTGCCCTTTATGTTCCGGGGTAGCGGTAACCCTTTCGGACAATCCCGCTGACCCGGCAGACTTCGACCCTAAGGGGCCCCTCAAATTATGCTGACAACTCTTTGAAGCGCGCGTGGAACACTTACGCGCCGTCCGGCACGGGCCTGGTCCTGATCGGACGGTGAGCTACCCATTGCTCTCCGCCCGCAGGCCCGCGCCTACGGTGGCCGGGAGTCGTCAGGCGCCTCCCGACGCCCGGAGCGTCTCCCGCGGCGGCTGGGACGGGAGGCTCTCTCCCTCATCCGTCCCGCCACCTCCTTCGCTAGCATGACTGCTTCGCAGAATGAGGCGACTGTCTCCCACTCCCTCTTGCCCCGGACCATGGCTTGCACCAAGGCCGGGCGCGAGAGGCCGCCGCTGCTGCCAATCGCCTCTACGAGGTAACGGCGGTGCTTCGCCCAAGCGGGGCAGACCTCCACCGTGTGCTCCACCGTGTCCTCTGGGCGATCCTGGCAATGGTGACAACCGGGCGTTTCCTCCTGCCTAATGATGTGCAGGAACCTCCCGAAACTTCCGTGTCCGGTGAGGACCTGCGTCAGGCGGTAGGTGAGGGCGCCGTGGCGCCTCTCTAGCCATTACTCAAAGAGGGGTCTTATCGCTGCTATCGCGGCGAGCCCTGCGCTGGGTTGCGACAGTCGCTCTTTCCATGTCGCCGTGAGAGCGCGCCGGAGATCCGTCCGCTCCGCCGCAATTTGCCACGGGACCTCTACCAGCTTAAGATATGCTTGAAGAACAAACAGAATGGAGGTCAGCTATCTTCTTCGGTTAGCTATCGTGCCATTAGTTCTATTTTTATAATTTCTACAACTAAAAAATAACGCCTGACTTGAAACTCCGAGTTTTTGGCAAGTATACAACTTGTTGCTATTATTATTTTTAAGTTTTTTTTTAGCAAACAGCTTCGGAGACGATGATTTTGTTTGTAAGTAGTTAATGTAACTTTCAACAACACAACATGTACATATCCAAAAAATCCTTTTTTTTTAATAATGCTCAACCTGGTGCAAGACAGGCTTAATATTTGGACTGATGTTTGAACGTTTCTGCGCTTCTTGTGACTTTCAAGCGCCATGCTGGCAGGCGCTTTCCTGGCAGGCATGTGGAGGTTTGGTACATGTATTTACGAGTATTAACTTGTACGTTTCTAATCATTTTACTTACAGATTTCGAGCTGAATTCGCAGCCGAAACGTGAACACTCACGGTACGGCTGGTCCATAAATTCAAAGTCACTAATCGAGCTATGCAATTACGAGGGATTGAATCCGCAACGAGGTGATCTGGCAGAGAACCAAAGTTGTCGATATAGGTCACAGAATAAGCAAGCTAAAGTGGCAATGGGCCGGCCATATTAGCCGTAGAACCGATGACCGTTTGGGACAGTCGGTTTGGCGGGTCTTGAAAGGAGACCGCGAATCGGCAAACGTAAGGTAGAATGCCCTCAGGCTAGGTGGAGCGAAGAACTTCGCAGGGTGGCTGGTAGAAACTGGATGAGAGTTGCCAAAAAATGAGTTAAATGGCGTGCAATAGATGAGTTCTATATCCAGCAGTGGACTGCTGTTGGCCGATGATGATGACTAATGACGATAACCTATATGAGGTTATTTATTGCTTACAGGTAGATACACCTAACTAAGTTTCTTGATTAGAAACCACTGTTAGAAAACAGGACCAGTGTAACTATAAATTTTAATATTATGACCAAAGAGTACACAATAAAATCAATATCTGAAGACCAATTCACGTAATTTAAAATGTTCAAAATCTGGTCGCAGTCTCATCTCGGCGACAAACAAATGTCATAAACTTGCCAAAATGTAGGGAAATTAGAGGTATTTTTGACAGATTGAGACTGAGATCAGACTGTGAACGTTCTTAAAATTACGAGAATTACCCCTCAGGTATAACAGCGTAGAACGTTTGGGTACCTTATAAAATATTTTTACGACAATATAGCTAACGAAATTATTACACTACTTGACATTCGACACTGCTAACCTATGTCACAAGAAAATGCTTCCTAGCTATTGATTTGCGTAGATTAAATTTTTAAAACCTACCAAAAAAAAAACAACACAGCATTTTGAAAAAAAGCAAACAACTTGATGAAATAAATCATAAGGACTTTTTTTTGTTTATTCATTTATTATAAACTTTTCGCACAAAAAGGTACACAGACGGACTTAATGCCTTAGGCATTTTCTACCAGTCAACCAAGGGTGGTGAAGAGATTAGATGGCAGATGCTTTGGTTGAGGTTTGATTTCTCTACATACTTCAGCTCAGCACAGCTCATCTCCTTTGAAAACGCAGCCTTAGTTGGAAGTCAAAAGGTTTCTTTGGTCAACTTACCATGACCGAAACAATTAGAGATGAACCGCTTGGTTAAACGACACCTTTTTGGTTTTAAGATTGCTATCAAAAATAAGTTTAAGGAAGCCAAAAGATAAACAACTGTGATGACTTTGTGGTTTTGTCTGTGGGAACTTACCTTACAAAGGATTTTTTGCCTGTACGGACGTGTACAGACGCAATTCCTGTTTTATTTATATGAAAAAGATCTTATTTTTATTAGATTTATCAGGGTTATGCAGAGGTGTACCTATAGTACAGATGCCAGCAGGTCAAGCCACCCGAAACTGTCAAATTTTCCCAATCAACCCTGAACCTTAATACTTTAAATCTATTAAAGAAATTTGACAGATTGTAGTAGCTTGATGTGCTGGCGTCTGTGCACCCACATGTCGCCTAGTTATGTTATGCTCTCCCCCTATTACGTGGGACTTAAACATTGAGGGGTTTATTTATAAACGTTGCCTAAAGTTAAGTCGAATGTTTAACCATACGTTTTGACATTTAAACGGCTCTTAGCTTTAAGCAATATTTACAAAGAAAGGGGAAGCTATTTAATCACCTACATAATAAACCTCAAGAATTATTTTGTCTTTCCATACGCACAATGGCGATCCCAAATACGTAGAAGTTACAATAAAAAATTGGCTGAACATTTCATCATAAATATAATTTTAGTTACAAGTGAACGTTCCGTTTCGACATGGTTTCAACTAGAATTCATTAAAACGTTCTTGTGCAGCCTGACATGCGAAGTGGCATACAGTATCTTTATCTCACGAAGCGACGCCCGCTTTACTTGTGGTTATTATCGGAACAAATAAAAGATAATTAAAATACAAAAACAAACTGACGAAATCATTCATGTCACCGTCAGACGGAAATATGGTGGCCAATGGGAAGTACACTACTTTAAATTTTATCACAAAGGAAAATTACCAAATATTTTCCCATCAAATTATGAAGGCGGAAGTTTGTGAGTGAGTGTGTGTGTTTGTATGTTTGTTACTTCTTCACGCTCAAACAACTGGACCAATTTTGATGAAATTTAAATTTAAGACGTAGCTGACACCCTGCATTAACACATAGGATATTTTTATTTATCCCGATATTCCCACAGGTTCGAAATTTATACGGGTGAAACCGCGGGGCGCTGCTAATAATTAAGAACAGGCTAGGCAATTTTGTACGAAAAATTGCCAGCCGCGGTAACTACAGCATCCCTGTAGACTCTTAAAGGAAGAATGGTGTAGGTACTGTAGAGGTTTGTCTGCCGAGGGCAACCTCACATAATGCAGGCCGGCTATAATCTAGAACGGGTTACATTCGAACGTTCAAGCTAATGTCATATTTCTTCTATTAGGATTTTGGTTTATAACAGTAAGTGGTAATTTGATCTAGAACATGTAAAGACGTGCTTACAATATAATCTTAAAGGAGTCTTGTAGTTGTTTGATTCCTCCCGTTACCTCAGAGGGCTCTTCAAGCCCTCATAGTACTCCATCTAACCAGTCAAAAGGAATTTAGTCCTACGTGGTCAAAAAAGGTTATTCTTCTTCACAATAGCGAAAACCCGTGCGGCTATTTATTTATTTAGGGACAACAAACAGTAGTGTAATAATAAGTAAACATAACTTAATAATAGAGAAATACACTACTCAGAACGTTATCCACATTAATTTACTAAACAGATCGTTGTTAGAAAGAACGATATAAAAATAAACAGTATAAAAGTAAACATTACTTAATTTTGACGACACGGTTGGTGCAGTGGCTGAGCGATCGACTGCTGCGCTGCGTGTCGCGGGTTCGATTCCCACACGGAACAAATATTTGTATTGCCTACAGGTAGTTGTTCCGGGTCTGGATGTTTGTGTATGTGAGTTTAAATGTTTGTAAATGCACCCACGATACAGGAGTAATTCCTAGTGTGGGGCAACGTTTAAAAAAAAAAAAAAAAATTACCTTGCTGAGAAACATAATATCAGTTGAGCCAAACTGCTTATTATTACTTAACCACGAGCCCCTTTGTTGGCCACCCTGTCGTTGAAATGATAATGAATTCGAGTAAAGTCGGGGAACGTCTAGACTACGTAGAAAGTTTAGAGAGATAAACTGGAAGTTGCGCAAATGCCAGATTAGTTGCGCGAAGATTGAAGGTCAGGTCGGGTTAGCGCAACCTAGGTAGTTTGGTATTTTACCCCTGCTTGTTTAGGTTATCCACATTCTGATAACAATCCCAACTTCAGATTTTTTGGGTAATACACGGTGAAAAGGACGGAGAGGGTGAAAAGTTAATTACCTTCCTTGACTCAGGACTCATTTATAAAAATCGCAATTTCCTTTTTGAAATTGCGATTGGATTTTCGATAATCAAAAACCAATCTGGTATACTTAATGCAATAAGCTTAAAAAGATAAATTTTTCATCTATTAATGTTAAGCTCAAAATCTACTTGAATGATTTTAATATTAATTTAATTATGTCATGATTAACAGCAAATTAGTTAATTTCAAAACGCTCGTTTTCAACTAGACCTTAAACTGGGTCTAGTTGAAAACGAGCGTCAGGCACTAGCTGTCTGGCATTTATGCTGAACTGGGCGTATATAACGCACAAAATACTATTTTAAGTTTTTCTGTGCCTTAACCTGGTTTAAATGAATTAATTTTATTTCTCTCTTTCTTTTTTTTGTTACGACCATATATTGGGTTTCTCTGAATGTAAATCATGCGACAAAGTCTTTTAAACATCATCAATAGATTGGTGTCTCGTGAAACTTCTATACAGGATGGCAGGGATATCGACCCGCCTACTATAACCATGAATCTGCACGTAATTCTAGAGTCTAGAGTAGTTTTTTTTAGTAAATTATCAAAAAAAAAATCTGCTTTTTCATAGACAAGTGCAATTTACCAACGCGGTCAAAATATATGGAGCAGGTATTTTTTTTTTGTTTTAACAACTGACGAAAAATTTGAACGCCAATCCATAATCATGTATTGAATCCATAGTAACGGGTTGCGCGTTGATCTCCCTGCCACCCTGTATACACCTAAAGATTTTCCAACAAATCACCGTCATTCGGCCTTAAACGATATCTCCGGCGTTTTCACAACCATCGTCCACTGTTCCCCATTTATGTATCACACGTCACATTTATATACCACGTCAACGAATTTGTAATTTTTCCACTCACACACCTTGGAATTTCACCCACCCCTTACCAAGAAATGAGCGTGTCCATATCTGAATTCCATGCTCAATATGCTCGCTTGAGTAACTGCGCCCAGTATTCCGTGAGAGTCGCCGATTTAGATGCCTGAGATAATTTGGACGTAAGGATATAGTTGTGCCTTACTCGCTTGCTGCTTGGACTAGTTTCCTCATCCGTGTCTCAATATGTGTTGTACCTACTTATTTGTAGTGCCTAGTTCATGTACTTTTATGTGCTTCTTATATTGTAAGATACTAGTTATTAGGCTCTGTACTATTACCAAAACCTATCTGACCATTTTGAAAACAAAATCCCGTGCACATGATGACCACAGCATGTGTCCGTAAGTAAAACAAAAAAGGAATGAATGAATAATATATTTATTTGCAAGAATATAGGTTGCTAATGTAAGTTCTTAAGATTTATGGATTTCACTATATTCGTCATTTCTGCCGTGCAAATATTTAGATTTTACATCTTGGTTATACTTATCGCATGCAGTACACATTTAGTAATTATCAATAACATAAAAAGTAGGTACTAATAATAATTTCATAATTTAAATTTGGATTACAATGAAATTAATAAAATTAAATTAAATACAATTCTAGTCGTTAAAAATAATAATTTATATTAAAAATAGCGACCAATAATAATGATGTCATTTAAAAAAAATGTAAATGTTTCAATATTATTTAAGTAATGTAAATATGTTTATGTATCCTTTTTAGGTCGACTAATAATATGCGCTGCAAGCAGGAATAGACCATAAGGTGTCAGATATAGATTTTGGCGATAGTACATTAAGGTTGCTAATTCCATTGCTTTGCTGACAATTTTGTCTACTGCAAGATCAACACAAGACAATAGAAAGCGGTCTTCTTCTTTCTTGTCGGTATGAGAAATATGAAAAATGGTCCCTGTCCAATTTAATGATTAACCAGTTCGAAGTGTACTAGTCCAGCGTGAGCTATAAACTTTGATTTGATATGCACCTGTTTTGATTTTGCTACTAAGAGTGAGAATTAAAACTTCGCGTCTATGGTAATCGAACGCCTTACCACCGCCGAGAGAGGGCGCTAGGAGGTTACGAACAACTGCGAACAACGCTGATCACGTTTTTATGTCAATCTTACATGAATGAATAACATTTCTACTGACAAAGCAAAAGATGTGATGTTGAAAAAGAAATTCGTAACACACTAACTAATGGCTTTCATTTTGACAGTTCGACAGTATTAATTGCGTTATTTGCGTTGTTGAGCTGATAAATGTTTCGAACATATGAAGCAATGGATTAGCAATATCCTTCAAAATGATTCAGATTCTTCTTCTTCGTGTCGCTGGCACGACTGAATTTCATATCTTGTTGGCCCAAAACTTTGCCACTTCCACGGCGCCGACAGTGGCAGCACAGAGGTCACTTTGACTGCATGTTTTGGGACACAGAGGGTAGGATAGGAGGTGGAGCATGGTTTGCGACATAGCTCCACAATCACACCCTACCGCCGTTCCGTCAAAGTAGCCCCACTTTACCAGGTTGGACTTACATCTTTCCACTTGTGTCCGGAGACGGTTCAGGGACTTCCAGGTGGACCATGGAAGGTTACACCCTGCAGGGAGATGCTCCTTTGGTGGTAGATAGTAAGTAGGAGGGGGAAGAGTATCCTGCCATAGTTTGCAACGGGCGTCGGCCGGGTTTCCTGACAGAGACGCTGTCGATTTCAGGAAGCTGCGCCTCCTTTTTATCCGTTGCGTTGGTAGCTGTGCGCCAGGATTGAGGTGTTGTTGAGAGTTCATTCTATCATAGAAACAAGTAATTTTTGCAGTTTAAACGGCTGTCCCATTTAATTGTTTTCGTTAGTAATTTTTATTGGAATTACCCGAATTTTAATTACTGCCAATTTTGTTATTGTAATTCATAAAGGAATCGTCGTTTGGTGCTGAAATCATAACTTGACATAAACGTACCTTGACCAGCCATTGTCAAATTGGTCAGAAACGTTACGATAATTTTATTACGGTTTTCTTATTGTACGTGTGATAAACGGACTTTTTAAGATTCATAATTGATGAATTTTGTTTTCGTTGATTATTCAATATCTTCGAAATGATTGGGTATTGAAAGTACCTACTCATTAGAGTGGGTATTGTTCTTGGTTGATGAATCAATCGCTTTAGATGACTAACCAATATTAAACTGATGAAACATTAGTTAGTTATTTTCTTGATAGCGTGGTAGTGTTCTAAACTTTTTATCGTTTTATTTTACAAGTCTTTATATCATCATCTGCCTAGCCTTTTCCCAAATATCTTGGGGTTGGCTTCCAGTCTTACCGGATACAGCTGAATCCCAGTATTTCACATGGAGCGACTGTCTATCTGACCTCCACAACCAAGTTACTATTGGTTGTCAGACATTCGGGCTACTGACGACCCGTAACGACTGTCAAAGTTCTACGAATGACAGCCGGAACCAACGGCTTAGCGTGCTTTCCGAGACGCAGAGGGGTCTTGGTATGTAAAGATTGTCACCCATTCACGGAGCAACCGCAGCAAGCACAGCTTAACCTGATCGATCGACCCGTACGGCTATTATTACTTAGCCACAAGTATTTAAATCTGTCTATTTATTTCAGGTCAGCTTGTGTTAGGAAAATATTAGGCGGAAGAAACGTTGTATCTTTTTTATATATATTTTTAAGACTGGATTTTGAAGACAGGAAGAGTATTTTTATCTAATATTTTTAAACAAACTAAAACATCAAAACACGTTTTTATGACACATGGTTATCATAAATACAATAAAGTTATCATAATCAGCCTATAATGTTCCCACTGCTGGGACACAGGTCTCCTCTCTTTGAGAGGGAGTTGACTGTAATTTACCACACGGGCCCAGTGCAGGTTGGTACATGTCTTAGAATTTATGGTTCTAGCACATGCCGGTTTCCTGGTTTCCTCACAATGTTTTCCTTCACCGTGATGAAATAATTTACACAAAGTAAAGCACCTGACTGGGTTCGAACGTACGACCTACAACTCGTAAGTCGTGGCTTTTACCACTGGGCCGCGACTGTTGTATGACAAATGGTTATCATAAATACAATAAAATTGATTAACACAATCTCCACCTTTTACATGTACAAAACTTTTGTCAACAAACACGTTTTCAAGCATCTGACACCATGTGACATGCTTTGACGTCAGAAGGCCACACAACCATACAACTCAAGGTCGCATAACCGCTGATTCGAGCTTCTTAGTAATGACCTACAATGCGAGGCATAACGGTTTGTAAATGCCTTATGTAGTTGCGGTAGGTACTCCACCGACGTAAGAATTCAACAGCTCAATGGGGGGGCTACCTTGACGGAACGGTAGTAGGGTGTGATTGTGGAGATATGTCACAAACCATGCTCCATCTCCTATCCTGCCCCCTGTGTCCCAAAACATGCCGTCAAAGTGACCTCTGCGCTGCCACCGACAACGCCGCGGAAGTGGCAAAGTTTTGGGAAAACAGCATTTTAAAATACAGTCGTGCCAGCGAAACGAAAAAGAAGAACAGCTTAATCCTCTTCTTACCCCCCTTTGCTTATTTTGTGTTCTTTCTTTGCGTTATGTTTACTGCAAATAAACGTATTTTCTTGCTTTTTTCTTTTTCTCTCAATGGTCCGGTGCGTCCACGTATATCTATGCAATCCAACTGTGACGCAGCTTCCTAGCCATTTTAATTGCTGAAAAATGTTAGTAAAAACTCCTTAATTATTTAAAACTGCACAAAACATTGCTAAAGACCTCTTCATACAAATGCCAAAAAGCTGTCCAAATTATGTTTTTTTGTATGGAGGCCTATTCATGAAATCATTTTCATAAACCTTTTTAGTTTCCTTTATAAATATAAAGAGAATGCAAGCTGAACTGAATTGGAAAAATATATTCGGTGCTGTTTGTCATTTTTTGGACTTTTTACGGATATCTATGGGTACGTCAGTACTCGTAGGTTTATGTCATAGAGTAAAGTAATATATCGGTTCTATGTCCCCTTCGGGTTTTGAAATCTGTCAATCATCGCCATAATATGAGCTCAAAGCATAGAGTAAAGTAATATATGGCTCAGAGACATCTCCTCATGGAATCGCAACCACAGACGTCCAAGCCGCGGATTCCCGGGCGCAATTGACATCTTAACCAGGAACGGATGTGAAGATGGGGACTTTAATACAAAGAACTTTGTTTATAGCATAATTATGACAATAGGAATGTGACTACGCCATGTAAAGCTTGAGTTTCCTATAACAGCGATGGCCGCCACAAACGGCCACAGTGACGGCTGTAATAAAAATGATGGCAGCGGGGTATGACTATATTAAGGTGTCAAAAAATGCTTTCTAGGGAAACATACCCACTTACTTTGACGTCATTCGACGGTAAATTTCGAACGCTATGTAGCGGCCACCGAGTCTTAGGAAACCCTAGCTTGACGGAAAGCGGTAAAGCGGTGGTGCAGCAATCACAACCTGAAGCGATTCCTTCACTGAACATTTCTTAGGGTGTTCCGTAGACAACACCCCGCTCGGCCATCGCTCCTCTCCTGATATCGTGCCCGCAGCCGTACCTAATCATATACATTTATGGTAGTAATTGGTTCTGCGTCGTCTACCATATGGCCACTTACAGAGCCTAATTTCGTTTCTAAACCTTCCTTAATCTATATAATAAAAATTAAAACCTATTCATTCACGCGCATCACTTCAGAACGGGTTGACCGATTTGGCCATTTTTGGTTTTAAAATGTCCAAATCACGTTCGAACAGAATGAAATGTTTTAATGAAAATTGGGAAATTGGGTAATACTGAAAGTGCATTTATGTCTTTATTTATTACAGTATGGAAGATTATAGCTAAAAAAAATAAACAAAAAGGAAAACAAATAGTCGACAGAAAACCATTACAAGTCTTAGACTTATAATAGAATTTGTATTGTGAACATACAAGCAGTAACATATTACTATACCTATATACTATATTTTTGTATGGGTTTTTTGTTGGACGTCTGGCAGGTCAGCTAGCTACCAACACTTACACTTAATTTGAATAACACTTCTCTTCGTGGCAATGAAACAGATTTTTTACACGAGACATAGGAGCTTATATCAACACCTCTAGAAATTTGTCAATACTATATGACTTGCTAGATGTCGTCGTTCATACACGACAAACCAAGGTAACTATCACAGTCGGCACAGAAGGCCATGCTACCGCTAATTCAACTCATCTCAGTAATGACCTACTTACTTCTAAGCATTTCGGAGATACCAATGTGCCAGCACATCAAGCTGCTACAATCTGTCAAACCTCTTTAATAGATTTTCAACTTTATCGCTAAAGCGTTAAGGTTCAAGGTTGATTGGGAAAATTTGGCAGTTTCGGGTAGCTTAACCTGCTGGCCTCTGTACTTCAACGAATTGTAAGCAAATATTGGAACGAAGCAGTGGATGGAGTGCAGAGTGGGGTTTTGCATGCAGTTCAAATGTTCGAGCAACTTGAGAGTCTGTTTGTTTGATCGCGCTAATCCGTAGAACTGCCGGTCGGATGTGAAAATTATTTTTTCATTTGATAGCCGAATTCTTGAGGAGGGCTATAGGCTATTTAACATCACGTTATGACTCTTAGGAGTGGCGTAAAAAGAAAAGAGGTCAGATAGATCGCTAAGCGAAAACGCAAGTGACAGGCGGGGCAGGTGATGCAATGCGACGGGGTAGGTCGGGTGAACAAGAAATATCACGCAGACGAAATCGCGAGCAGAAGCTACTGTATACATAAAATCTTACCAAATTCAAATTCATTTATTCAGATTTAAATAGAGTAATTATAATCGATGGTTTCTCATGTTACATTATTCTCTATTTAGCCTGTGGTATGCCATGTGAAGTTTATTTGGTCTAATATGTATATAAAGAGATAGAAAAGAAATGGGAATTTAATATTAGTAATAATTTAGTCACAGTTACCTCTAAGTATTACTATAGGATGAAATGCTCCCATGAAAACTATACTAACTACGTATATTGGCAAAGATAGATATGTAGGTAAAACCTAAGAGATTATTTGCCTGTCACAGCGCAAATAAAATAGTTAGCCTCAACAAAATTGTATTACTGGAAAGACAAAGAACAAAAACCCGTAAAGGGACAGTAAGTGCAAGTGTAACGAATTGCAAATAAGGATTTAGCAAGAGTGGAGAGATATCACAATAAATTGCATTGGACAGTTTCATCATGGGTGCCCTGACTTGCGATATGGTGCGCGCATCTTACAAAATCATTTCTTTGTACAATATATTATGTGTCAGCCTCTTAAGGCTTGCTGAACGGACATACAGATTACAGACTATACAATGTATAGTGTGACTAATTTTGACGAGTATGCTATTGTTGTAGAGCTGGAGGGTATTATGATTGCAATTTGATATTTCAACTAGCTTAAGGCTGACAAAGACATGTAGCGCCGACGCCAAATAAATTGGGATAAGGTCAAAAGAATGATGGTAATGATGGCAGGGCTAGCGATCAATGGGAGGCTCGCATGAATCGAACGATCTGCCAGGATAAGCTGTGACTGCTATTAACTATCCGGGGAAGAGTGAAACACCAAGAATACTCCACACATCTGAGAGTGGCATTGCTTCTGGCTGGGTTGAAAAGTAAACAGGTACGATTGAAAGTTTTGAAAATTGGTCTAATAATCTAAATCATACACACCTGTGTTATCGCTCCAAGTGCGATCTACATACTTGCGAGAACTTAGATTGTATCCTCATATAAAAGTATCATGGCTGTATATTCATGGCTTTTTCCTCTGTTTATGTGCTGGCTTCTAGGACAACAGCAGTCCAGCTCCTGCTGACATCTTCGCATGCAATTCATTTACATCTTCTAGAACCATGTCTATATACCTATACATACATAATAATATGTGTTTGTTATAGTTACACAATATAGGAAGACCTCAGTCGTCTGTTTTTGTTATAATGTTGATTACATTTTTATAAGTATCGAGAAGCAATAAACCTCTTTATAGAGGTTATCACATAGTAGCGTCACTATTAAAAATAACGAATTGGTTTTAAATGCTGCAATAGCTCCACAAAAATCTTCGTTTTGTGTCAAGTCTATTTTTATTACGTCAACATGAAAAGGTTTCTGCCAGGTGACATAACTTAATCATGACTGTTAAATCACCATCGGAAATTAAAAGAATTCAGTTCTTCCAGAAGATGGCGAGATGACCTGGACCCGTACACATGAGCGGGTTCAACGTGCCACTGGAAAAATCCTGAAAGAAGTTGCGGCTGTCCAGGTAAGAGATTTAAAAAGGTATTTGCTACTAAAAATAAATCATCATCTCACTGGAAGTCTAACTGGATACAGCTGAATAGTGTTTTACATGGAGCGACTGCCTATCTGACCTCCACAACCCAGTTACTGGGTACTACGATACCCATTGGTAAGACTGGTTGTTAGACTTTCGGATTTCTGACGACCCGTAACGACTGTCAAAGATCCACGAATGACAGCCGGGACTAACAGCGTGCTTTCCGAAGCACGGAGGGGTATGTAAAGATGGTCACCCATCCGCCCCCCACGAACCAAACGCGGTAAGCGTAGCTTAACCTGATCAATCGACCAGTTCGGCTGTTATTACTTAGCCACAAGCCCTTTTTTATGTATAAGTAAACAAATTAATTTCTTCTCTTCAGACGCAAGTTACTTTCAGCAAGTTTAAAAATAAGTTAACAGAAGAAAGACGCCTATTTTATGTATGTACAATCATTTAAAACCCTGTCCTCTCTTATTGGCAAATCACCAACCAATGTCAAAGTTTTTTACCTACATATTTGCTTGAGCCCTAAACCTCCTCAATGATTTTTTTTAAACAAATGCAAATAATTTCACATGTACCTATATAAAATCTTTTAGTATTTGAAGGAAATCAGAAAATTTTATGATTCTTTATAGATGTGAACAATCTCAATAGTAGGTTTAATCAACCTATAATGTTCCCACTGCTAGAACACAGGCCTCCCCTCTGAGAGAGGGAGTAGGCCGTAATCCACCACACGGGCCCAGTACGGGTTGGTTGATGTCACATGTCTTCGAATTTTTGGTTCTAGGACATGCCGGTTTCCTCACAATGTTTTCCTTCACCGTTTTGAGAGCAGTGGTAATGGAATAATTTTCACAAAGTAAAGCGTCTGCCTGGGTTTGAACCTACGACCTACAACTCGTAAGTCGCGGCCGTTATCACTGGGCCACCACTGCTCACAATAAATTCTCAATAGTGAGATAATCTTAATAATGTATTAATTAATTATAAGAAACAAACACTATGTAGATGACTGCGATGCCTATTAAATCGCTCGGAGCCAGCGTGGTGGATTACGTTGCACTCCGTCTCACAGAGAGGAGGCCTGAGTCCAATGAGTATTCAGAAATTATTATATTTTAACTATAACTTTTATCGTCGCGTGCAACACAGGCAATTTTCCTAAAGTAGGTGTTTCTGCTCGTTAGAGAACCAACACTATGCTGGGTCAGTGGATTAATTATAATTCCTGAAGTTTTCCATCATGTGCTGTGAAATAATTTATCCTGGACTCTTCAAGCTCCATTACTTCGGTGCTTCTGCTCGTTACCATTGTTCTTTCTGGATTTCAAGAGTTGTAATGGATGCAGGATGAGAACATGGTGGCGGGCTTGGAATAAAAATGTGCTCTAAATAGCTATAAGGAATATTTTTAGGAGTACTGCAACTTACAGCAGGATCTGTCTTAGGATTACCAGGACTCTGGAAAAATACCCTAAATATATAGCCCCCACCAGAGTCATACAGAAAAGCATAATAATTATGTTTTAGCAAATGGCCTTGGAGGGATAAACTAAAAAAAACGACTTTCACAACCCTTACCGCCCTCTGTGTCCGCCCCAAAAATTTCACCCAAATCCAATCCCAACTTTCTAACACGAAAAATAGAAAAAAATAGAAACATGTTCTAATACAATCCCTTTGCCACAATCACTGGTTAAGACATAGCCGGGGTTGTGAAACACGCCGGTCGAGGCGTTCAGACTCTCAGTAGTGAACGAGCCACGGTAACATTTGTGCAACTCCTGCGCACACGACCTTCGCAACGGCCTTGGGTGAGTGGCGCAATTGAACTTGACCTTGCTTAATTTCTTATTTTATTTTTGATGGATGGGCGGCTATTTTTTGGAGGCCATGACTTTGTTTTTAAATTCGATGGTTTTGCGTTTTTGTATGTGCAATTGTGGGCAGTATAAGGGATTGATAATGGGGTGTAATTAAGCCTTCTATGTGCATTAATAATATATTATATTTGAGTAATCTAGTACTATGAAATGATATTGTTCACAATCTAGTCTCGGGGTAGGTCAGCGTTTAATGATTGTACGTACGATAAGTATAACAATTTGAACTTTCGCTTTTCACGAGTTCATGCGTTTTGTTGGTGGAAACGAGGTGGGTTTATTAATAATTCGCTATAATATTGTGAAGGGATTTTTAGGTAGGGTGCTTGGGTAGCTGGGTCAGTTTACCGAAAGTTAGTCTGCTTCTCTGAGAAGAATGGTTTGATTTTATTTATATTAATAATAATAGTCATCATAAGAAATGACTGCTAAGATAAATGTTAGAATAATCGGTCGATTAATCAACACGTACTCGTACAATGTTGTTTTATAGTATGAACATAAAACACAATATATTTTATTTGTGTTTTATGTTAACGTTAGTTTATGATGTGAATAATATTTTTACAAGTAATATACATAAGTAGGTAATGAAGTCATACAACCAATACATTTTTCACATCGATTATAGGTACGTTTTGAATTTGATATATTGATTTTGATAAGTATTATTACCTTTTTTAAATACGAGTTACATCCTTTTGGGTATATTTTTAAATTTAATGGCGTTGACGACCAAACAGCAGATGTCTCTAAAAGAATCTATGTAGAATTATCTTTACACGAAAATTATTCTCATGCACGCGAAGACATGTCATAACATCTGATGGGAAGGGTCAAGGTTGAATATACTAACTTGGTAGATACACAGTTAGATCGCAAACAGTAAGACAAGAAGACATTTATGACTTTGGCTTTCTGAGAAATGATGAGAGGCTTCCAGCCGATCCAGATTAAAATAAATATTTAAAGTTAGTGACAAAAAACTGAACTTGCGAATTATTTGAATATAAAGAAAATACGTTGACTTGCGGTAAACATAACGCAAAAAAAAAAACAAAAAAGAATATGTTAGAGGAAAATATGAGTCACTTAGTGGGTATTTTTTTCGTTAAACGGATTTTCCTTCAATCACCTTACTATTTTATTACGGACCTATCCTTCACACACTTGACAAAATGTCGTTACTTCAGTGTGGTGATAAAAGATCCAAGATTAATTTATTTGGTAATAAATAGAAGTATCGAATCATAAAGACTCCAAGGTCAAACTTTTGAAGTGTTACATCTAGCCGGTTATTTTGATATGTCGTTGATACTTTGACGATTGTAATTAAGGCAGGTAAAAGATCGCACGTGTGAAACGGCACGATTATAGTATAGAAATCTGTTGCTGAACGGATATTGTTAAATGTTGAAGGCCATCTAGCATAGGATTGTTAATTCATTCCTTTAAATTATTTATTCAAATAGGTATATGGCGATATTTTAAGCAGCAATATAACTTTTATTGTTGACATGTGGAAAACCCAACAGATTTTTGCATGAATGATCTTTTTTTTTTAGATTCCCAAAAGAGAATTGAAAAAAAAAACCTAACGTTTAAAAAGTTTTGATATGCCTATATTAACCTAGCACAATAATTGTTTTTTTTTCCATAATCACACCACTCACGGATCATTAAAACTTGTATTACTGTTTGCTCCGTACATGGGGGTCACAGCGCAGTATAATGGTTTTGCAGACTCAATTACGGCAAAGTTAATGAGTTCTCGTCACAAACATAAACAATGTGACAATGACACGTGTCTCTTTGTAATATATCGTCTCACCGAGTTCTTTTACAAGGTCCCTTTATGTAGAGCGCGAGTGAAAGACAATCTTTTGTATGAATTTGACTTGAATACATTTAATTTTTGATTGACAAAAAGATAACACACATTTTTCTCTACGACTTTTTCAAGAATGATAGCTGAATGAGATTATGATTAATATTCAGCACAATATAAAATCATCGAAATCTTCGATGTTTATTTAGCTGTCCCAACAGACGTTTTCCTGTCAATATTTCAATATGATCTTGAATTCATACAAAAATTCTATAGGAAAATGCACTTTCAGTTTTTCCAACTTTTCGGGCGACATTTCCCATTTTCCTTCCCATGAAAACCTAATTCGGACAATTAGGAACATCAAGTGATGCAACTACCAAGTTAACTAGTTACTTAACCATGTTTCCCGGCAATGAGACAAGACTTGAATTAAACTTAATTTTAGATTAGACTAGCAGCAAACCGCGGTTTCACCCGCATAAGTTTCGATCTCGTGGGAATATCGGGATAAAAAGTATCCTATATATTAATCCTGGTTATGAACCATCTGTGTGCCAAATTTAATCCAAATCTGTTCAGTAGTTTTTGCGTGAAAGAGTAACGAACATCCATCGATCCATCCATAAAAACTTTAACGATTATAATATTATTAGTTAGTACTAATAGGATTAAGTGATTAAAATTCAGAAATAGGGAGTTGGTTGTAAACCAATTTTAAATAAATGTTTTCATTTTAACTTAATTTGGATAAAGAGGGGGAGGAATGTAAAGTTGGATGTTGTGAGGAACGATATGAATGAAAAGGGAGTAATTAAAAGCGTGATGGTTCTTAGCGAGGAGTGCAAAAAAAAGGGGTTGCGCCGACCCCAAGTACATAACTTGGCACAGGAGCAGGAAGATGATGATAAAGTTTCAACTTAATTTAATATTAAGTATTATCTTCTTGTAACCTAATTCGATAATGAAATATTCTTACTAATCTACCTTTAGCCCTATCTTTAAACCCCAACATATTGCAAAACTGACTATAAAATGCAAGTTCAGTATATTTAACATTTAGCGGCGATAGTCGACGACCTGCCTAATGTATGCACGATTGCAGTATAAAACCTCTTGGCTGTATCTGGAAGTGATTGCTACATACACTTCTGGTGGATGTGTCGTGATGTTAATGTACTTAGAGATTAGTGCAGCAAATATCTTGAAGTGTTTTGAGTAGAAAAATGAAGATATAAACTTTGACCACGCGAGAACACATTTTTTGTAGTGACACCTGAGGGGCAATTCTCGTAATTTTAGGAACGTTCACAGTCTCAATTTGTCAAAAACACCTCTAACTTCCCTACATTTTTGACAGTAATTGCGAATAGATTTTGAACGTTTTTAATTACGGGAATTGGCCTTCTGGCCTCGACACCTCAATCAATATTAAAGTGATCATCATCATCATTTCACCCGAAAGACGTCCACTGCTGGACATAAACCTCTCCCAAGTATCGCCACATCCACAAGCGTGTCTGTGCTTCTCGCATCCAGCGGATAGTAACGGTCTTCCCAAGGTTATCGGTCGCGCTACGTCGTTACGTCTTCCGGTACGCGGTCGCCACTCAAGAACCGTACGGCACCATCAGCCACCTGTTCTGCGAGCAATATTAAAATGCAATAGGTTTTTGGTTTGTTTATTAGTTTGATTCAAAATTGCATTTGAGGGTTGGTACAAACTCTAGAGCAGATGTTTTTCCCTTGTCCATATTTGGATATAACGACTATAAAGTATTCCCTTCTATGTTTCTTACGACATTCAATCAAGATGCGCACTTTAGACTGCAGCCGAAGCAACACGGTATAAAATGAAGTTTACAAAATAATATGTTAACGTTATAAGAATTAAGCCAGTCTCTTGGGCACATTACCAGTAGACAGCGTTGCGAAGGAATTTTTCGACGCCATTTGGTTTGAGGTTTAGTGTTAGGATAATTACATTATTGTTTTATTTAATGTGTATAGTTTGTATGTAGATTCATCAACATTCTCCTGCTTTTAACCCAATTTATTTGGAACCGGTGCAAGATGTCTTTTTTATTTTTAGTCGTCATCTCGGCAGTCATATAATCTTCCACGCAGTCCATCCATCGCTTCTTTGGTATTTCTCTACTCTTACAGCACCCCTATTTCGTACCTCATTGGCGGAATGCATCACGTACTCACATATCACATACTCCACGTATCGGCAAGCGTAGTGTGGGACGCCCCCCGCTAGATGGACGGATGACCTAAAGAAGGAACAGACTGGATGCGGAAGACGGAGGACAGAATGTTGTAGTGCAGCCTGGGAGAGGCCTATGGCCAGCAGTGGCCTGCAATGGGCTGAGTTGATTGACTATTGATTAACACTACTCATATCTTGACAATCGTATGTAGATAAGTTTCACAAGTAAATTTGATACCCAAGAGTCGTTAAAACTAAGATCATTAAAAGTATATAATAGAGGTCAAATGTAATAATAAAATTGATTGGTAACGGTTTGAATACAATGTAACATATTATTAGTTAAGTACATTAATTATAGCAGCATTGTTACTGGACGATTTGTAACTAATTAGTCAATAAAAACGTAAATACTAGTCGTTGCTAAACTTCCGGATGGAAAACTGGGGTCTAAGTGCGAATGTTCGGATCGGACCGACACATGGCCGAACCGAATATTATTGAAAAAACCGAAAAAAGTTCGGATCGGCTCATTTGGGTCGGGACCATAGTCAATATTCGAAAGAGTGTAGGAGTGTAGGATCGGGACCGACCGAACCAAATAGTAACTTCGTAGCAGGAAACGGCCGAACATTCGGCCGATACCACTTCGGAGTAGACCCCCTGGAAACTTATATCCTCATGAAACTACTGTGATAAATTCTATCTAAGTTTTGGGCCTGATTTTTAATCTGCCTAGCCTTTTCCCAACTATGTTGGAGTTGGCTTCCAGTCTAACTGCAGTATTTCACATGGAGCGACTGCCTATCTAACCTCCACAACTCAGTTACTGGGTTACTGGTAATACGTTATCCCTTGGTAAGACTGGTTGTCAGACTTACGGGCTACTGACGACCCGTACCGACTCTTAAAGATCTACGAATTACAGGACGGCTTAAGGTGCTTTCCGAGGCATAAAGGGGTCTTGGTATGGGTGACCATCTCTTGGTGGACCAGCTCCTCTCTGATGGTCACCCATCCATGGACCGACCGCGGCAAGCGTAGCTTAACCTTCAATAAACCCGTGCGTGCGGCTGTTATCATGTAGCCACGAGCCTCTCTTTTATTTTACAAATGTCATGAAAAATAGAAATACTGGTGTAATAAGGAAACACTAATCCTTTATTACAATAAGTAGACATAAATAATGTCATTAAAACACACTATTTTTAAAGACATTGAAAGAAAATCTTGTCGTACACTTTACATAGTGTGGCAACACTGGGCATACAGCAGAGTTTCAAGCCGCCACTATATGTAGTACTAGCAGCCGTCAAGGTCAGTTTCACTAAAATGAATAGGGTGAAATACAATTGGTTGTTGACTCCACTTAAAGTGCGTTACACTCAACGCCATTACTCGTATTGTGTATCTCGTATTTGAGCTGGTTGCCTCAATCGCTCTATAGTATTATATATATTGAGGTATTTTTTACTCTTATAACTTTCTTTCTCTGTTTTTTTCTTTGGAATCAACGATATTACCTCAAATTCAAAGCATTTATTTCAAATAGGCAAACAAAGGGTACTTCGAATGTCAAAATTTACAATAAAATAGAATTGATTCTAGTCGCCCCTTCCAAAGGTAGTTTCGTGTGGAGAAGAATGGGCAAGAAAATCTACCGTTACTTCTTTAAAATGTTTTACAGTATTTTGTATACATTAATTATATAATTACTATGTAGACGATGCACCTAGAATAAAATTACTATACCACAATAGGTAAAATAATTAAAAATTAAGCCATGACAGATAAATTAATTAGTAGACGATTTCCCTAATAAAACTAACAAGTCATCATCATCTGTCTAGCCTTTTCCCAAGTATGTTGGGGTCAGCTTCCAGTCTAACCGGATGCAGCTGAATACCAGTATTTTACATGGAGTGACTGCCTATCTGACCTCCACAGTCCAGTTATTTGGTAATACGATACCCCTTGGTAAGACTGGTTGTCAGACTTTTGGGCTTCTGACGACCCGTAACGACTGTCAAAGATCCACGAATGACAGCCAAAACCAACGACTTAGCGTAAACATGCCCAAAAAGGTATTGATGTGAATCAGATTAAGAGACAATAAAACGTATATTAATACAATACAAATACAAAACAATTTTATTTTTCTCACCATAATATTTAAAAGTTAACAAGTACTGCTTAGTAATAGCTAGCTATTAATACACGTTACAATATTGTGGGAGACTGGTGCCTAAGCTAGGCCGAAACCTGTATTCCGGTTTCATATCTAAACTACGTCTCATAGATTGTCTATAACGAAACATGATAAAGTGTACCTATCATTCAAGGGAGTAGGGTATGTCCCGATAAAGACCTCGATAGTCTAAAGGTAGGTAAGTAGTTAATCGATCAATCAAAATAAAAATCAAATTAATTAATTAATTACTGGTAATTTGTAATCAATGCGCAATCACGAATACAAACATATATCACGAATCGTAATTTACAATCATTCTTCTTAATAAAAATAACTCCTTTGTGTTACGACAGAACAAAGAGACAAAAAAATTTACTGGCGAAATTATTGCTTTCAATGCTCGAATTTCAGGCACATTAGAACATCAAACAATTGTAACTTTTAAGTTACAAAATGATTACTTTGAGATAGATTTGCAACAGTTTGCATCAGTTTAGTCTCCGACCGTATATTTTTTCCTTTTGGTTACGATTTTGGTACAATGGCGTGGCTGCTCATTTCTTTAACGATGCCAACACTGTTATTTAGATAAGATAACCTAAGATTTTATCTATGTCGGTAGTATTTTTTTTAGCTACTAACTGCTGTGATGGTTGAATGTATTTATTATGTAAACGTAAAGCAACTAGTTATTATTTGTGACTTAGTAGACAAAACTTGCGTTTGGCTTATCTGGTATTATGCTGCTCATATAGGTCGGATTATATGATTCCGGTATTAGATTACCAACGTCTTCTCCAAGCGGGCAAGCCCCACCACGACGTCAAAGTATCAGGCTTAGTTTAAAATATATTAAATTAATACCTATCAACAATGCCTATTGACTGCAACTAAGTTAACGGTTATCGTGCGGCTATCCTTTAATTATTTCTGCTAATTGATTTTGACACTATCAGATTAAAATTCAATTGGCGTTAATAATTTTCCAATATGAATTATTACATAAATTATATTAATGTAATAATTTTATCGAAATAAATTATAATATTTTCTTTAAAGTGAATTAAAGTGCAAAGTGCGCATTTATTTGCAAATATAACCCATATTTGAAAATAAATGCGATTCTATTCTATTCTAAGGCAGATTGGAGTGTGCCGCGCGCAACGCAACAGTGAGCAATAGTCAGGTCAAATTGAAAATCCAAGATGGCGGCTTCAATTTTTTTAAATTTCTTGCCATGGGTGTCGTTTTCATGGTTTTCGGGGGTGCTAAAGCCGATAGCGCGGTAAAAATGAAAATCCAGGACCGGGGCTGAGAAAATTTTGAAATGTTGTCATTTTAAAAGTTTTACAGCCGCCATCTTGGATTCTCATATTTTATTTCAACTTGGTTCCTGCCTGGGGGTCCCCCGACAACATACGTTTTTTTATACCCAGTAAATCAATTACTTTTACACTTAAAGTGCCTGCGTACCTGTTCTGAAAACCAATGCACGCCAATGGTATCGGGTGCTAAGGAAGATTATAATTGTCTTATAAATATTTAGATAATAATAGTTCATAAAATTTCCGATATTAACAGCCTAGTAAAAAATAGAATATATAATACTTAAAAATAGAATACTTACTGTCACTATTTTTAGCTAAAAACAACCAAAGCCAATTTGATTAGATAGGTGACGTAGAACTAAATCCTTTAAAAATTTGGTGTGCCACAAGGCAGTATACTCGGGCCCACCTTGTTCCTTATTTACATAAATAATCTCTGTCACATCCAACTCCAAAAGGGCAAAATTATTACGTTTGCTGACGATACTGCCCTATTATTTAGTGGTGATAGCTGGGAAGAAGTATTCGGTGTCGCACAGAAGGGGTTTACTAGTTTCAACGCGTGACTGAAAAACAATGTGTTGACTTTAAACGTATGTAACCAAAACAACTTTTGCCTGTAGAACGAACCTTCTGCCTCCAGACTCACTTGGCACTAAAGCTCATGTCTGTGGATTTAATTTAATTATTTGCCATATGTCAGTTAGCCACGCCAATATACCAACAAATATAATAAAAAACTATACGTACTCAAACTAAAAATAATTAATTAAAATTTAAATGTAAATAAAAGAGTCCAGGCATAAAGGGCGTGACAGCTTACATATTTATGCATTGCTGGGTTCTGTTCACATAGCCGTCACTTGAAGTCACAAATGATAAACTAGGACCATCGAAGTATAATAAATAAATAAATAAGTTAATACTAATAACAATAACCTGTCAGTAAGCTAATTCTGAAGAAAGAACATAAACATTGTCTTGCGTTAATTAAGGCAACCACCTATTCTTATCGTGTAAGTAGTCGTTGATGGAAACTTACTTGAGCTTTAAACGCATTGAAAGGCAAGTCTAGCAAAGAAGAGCGTATCTTGTTATAAAAGGTTATACCAAACCCAACAAATGAGTTATGAACCTTATAAAGCCGGTGAAAGGGGACACGTAGTTTATCTTTATTTCTAGTGTTAACACTGTGAATATCACTGTTTTTAGTGTACAAGTGTAAATTTTGCCTAATATATAAGATGTTGGCGAAGATTAATTGTGATGCAACCGTGAGAATACCAACATCTTTAAAAAAATCTCTTAGAGAAATTCTGACACCTAGCTGGTAAATTGCTCGAACAGCTCGTTTTTGAAGGACAAATAGGTATATTTTGTATATCCGCGGCTTTGCCCTACAGCAGAATACCGTAGGACATAACGCTGTGAAAATAACTAAGATAGACTAAACGAGCTGTATCAAAGTCAGTGTATTGTCTTACTTTCCTGACAGCGTAGACAGTTGAACTGAACCTTCCTTCTAGACTTGATATATGAGGTCCCCACTGAAGTTTGGCATATACTGTTAGTCCTAGAAAAATTGCCGAGCCTACAGTTTCAAGCACCTCTTTGTCTAGGACGATGTTGGGTCCTAGGTTTCTAACATTCGGTAAGGCGAACTTTACACATTTCGTTTTCTTGGCATTGAGAACTAGGTTATTTGACGTAAACCAATCTGTAACTATTGAGAGTGCACTGTTTACGTCGTCAAAATCTTATCTATTCTTGTCTACTTTAAAAATAAGAGAGGTATCATCTGCAAACAGTACAACATCACAGATGCCCTTCAAATGGAATGGTAAATCATTGATATATGTGTATACTAAGAACAAGAATGGACCCGGCATTGAGCCATAACACGCGGGCGAAGCCGCGGGTGGAAGCTAGTCATCACAAAATAAAATTTAGATCTACTTCACCTATCAAATCAAAATGGCTAAAAATAGAGAGAGGAAGAATTCATCACTAAGCTGTTAATATCGGAAATTGTATCAACTATAATCGTCATTAGCAACGACCACAAAAAAAGCCGAAAGATTTGTGTTAACCCAAACTGACGAATTAAAATCCACGTGATCAAACAATGTATATTATTTAATGTGTATTAATCAACTGAAAGTGACGAACTATACTGCACGTTATCAAACAATGCAGTAACTTTAGATAAAAATCACTAAACCGTCCGCAATGTTGCAATTAATTGCGAATTTTTCGCGGTCGGATTTTGTAACCTCTTACCTCTGTAACGTTACGTAACGCGTCGCGTTTCAGTAACGCTTTGGTAAGTTAGTGCTAACGCGGACTCACCAGTCGCAAGTGATAATTAAGGGCGCATTCTATGCTTATTAAACAAATATTAACGTGTGTATTGGAAAAGTTTGCGCGTGTTGAAATTGTGTTAAGTGCGCGTGAGTATCTACTGTTTATTTATTTTAACTATAATATTCAAGGTTGCAGTTTTTCTGAATTTTAATAACTTGTTCTTAGAAAATGTGGCATAGAGTGTGATGCAAGCTTTTATTATGATTAAAAAGGAAACGTGAAGGAAGCACAGGACCGGTTCATGTGGTGATGCTTGGGGGAGTTCAATGCACAGCAGTGGACGTGTTTCAGCTGAACTAATAATAATAATTCAATTTATTGCAAACTAATTACATGTCCATAGTTGTTAGTAATAAATGTCTTAAAACTATGTTAATCAATACTAAAAAAAATACTAAAACAAAACACCTTTCAGACTCTCAAACTTCAAATAATAAAATCATAAAACCATCAATGTCAAAAAATATGTCAAAAAAACGAAACTCATAGTCAGTATTAATGTCATCTCGTCACATGAAGCTGGATAAATCTCCCCAACACTGCAGAGCCTGGCCTCTCAGAAATCATCCTTAGGAAATGACGATGATTATTTAAAAAACCGCAACGTAGAAAAAACAAATCCCAAGTAGCGATTCATGAACAATAGGACCATTTCTTTGCCAATAGGTACTATTTCTGAAATATTTAGTACGAGTTACTAGTTGCAGCCCAAACGTGATAATTGAGGGCGACATTCCAGCTGCATTTGTTAGCCATTTAGTGTTGAAATTACCGTTGTTTCGAGACATTCCTTAACTGAGTCTAAGTTGGGTTGACTATCTTCTAAATGCCATCATCACCATCATTCATAGAGCGTCTTCATTTACTGCTGGACAGGCCTCTTTGCTTGTATGTCAGTCTTCATGCTCCTGCACCAGTCTCCGCTAGGTTCGGTTGAGTTACCACCACGCTTTATAAACAAAGCGTTGATCGCAGAAAGTGGTCCTTAAAAGGGTAATTTGTTGCTTTTCTCAAATTTTCGTACGAACCATGGAGACCTACAGTGGAGACTGCGTATCGGCAAGCGTAGTATGGGACGCCCCCCAGCTAATTGGACCGACAACCTTAAGAAGGTGGCTGGGACAGACTGGATGCTGAAGGCAGAGGATAATTTTTTTCTGTGCCCGACAGGTTCATTGAATATAAATGCGTTAGTTAATAGATTTTTCAAAAATAACCTGCAGCTATTTCTATACTGGCTTTTTTGGCGTGTCCTTGCCCTATTCGGTTATCAAAAGTTGAATTTAAATGACTCCATAATCGTTTCGAAAACCATCAATCTTTTTTAATTTTAAATCTAGCTGCGCTATTTTTGACTTCGAACGGCAATCTAATATTTTTTTTTGGATCATTGGCGCAGACGGTAGTCTCAGCAAATATTATGCTGATCTGAAATTAACTATTAAGTATTTATATTATGATAACGATATGTCGTTATTAGCTTAATAGGATTGTCCATTTGATTTTTTTTTGTGTTTCCAAGGACGTTATTTTTCCACATACATACAGCTCATGCCTTCTTCCCAAGAGGGTAAGCAGAACCTACAGAACGCCATCTGCTACGTTCCTTATATACTCCTTCTGCCTCCTTTACGTACATACATCTGGACATACATGCATGCCCGTTGCGAGTACTACGCACCTGACCTTTCTTAAGAACATCACCAATAAGGTCACTATGCCCTCTCGGCGTTTCCAGTCACATTTACCTTGTAAATACTATGCTAACGCTATTTTTTATATTTAAATGTACCTACTTGTTTGTATGGCACAGTTAATGGGAAACTTAAGCATAGCCACTATTCTCCTACACACAATGATTCAGTACGTTTAACGCACCCTTAGCAGTAAGCCCCGCTAACTGGCTAATTTTGTCACTATCATCAATATCATCATTTCAGCCGAGAGACGTCCACTGCTGCCTCCCCCAAGCACCGCCACTTCGACCGTCACCATAGCGTGAGCAATTTATTCTCTTGCTATTAGAGCAGCACGGTTGCTCCACTAGCTCGGTCGAAAAGGAATGTAGCATAGACAACCCATAATGTTACCACTGATGGGAGAAAGGCCTCCTCATTTCGAGAGGCAGTGGGTTGTAATCTACCACGCGGGCCCAGTGCGGGTTGGTAGATGTCATATGTCTTGGAATTTTTGGTTCTAGGAGATGCCTGTTTCCTCACGATGATTTCCTTCACCGAATTGAGAGCAGTGGTGGTGCAATTATTTAAACAAAGTAATGCGTCTGCCTGGGTTCGAACCCACAATCTACATCTCGTAAGTCGCAGCCGTTACCACTGGGCCACCACTGCACAGAATGTCCCTGCATTAACACAATTATAACGATAGATTCGTCTTTAGATCATAATGAAATGTACCACGATCAGAAGGCCCATTCCTGTAATTAAAAACGTTCAAAATCTAGTCGCAATCTCATCTCAGCGAGAATCAATGTCAAAAACTTATCAAAACGTATTGACAGATTGAGACTGAAATCAGGCTGTGAATGTTCTTAAAATTACGAGAATTGCCCCTCTGGTTTCAAATAAACTGTAAAGAAACTTGTAATACGTTGAGTTTTTAACCTAAAATTAAAATGCGATTTTATCTTTTACTGGCCAATTTATACATGCACAAGGTCTAAAAGGAAAACATAATTTACCTTCCAATGAATGTAGTAAATCAGCAGATTTACTATAATGTAGCAAATGTGGGCAACCTTGTACGGAATAAAGAAATCGAGCTACTTTAGAAAGGACCATGCCAATCTGAGTGTACTCGTCGAGGTATGCGTCAGTCAGTGAACTCCTTTTGTCATACAATTCATTTTTCAACACTATTATTTTCAGTGTAATTATTTTGAGTGATTATTTTGGCATCATTAGTTCGGAAAATGAAGTACAGACGCCAGCACATCAAGCTACCCGAAACAAATTTTCCCAATCAACCTTGAACCTATTGCTTCAGCGATAAAGTTGAAAAGCTATTAAAGAAATTTGACAGATTGTAGGAGCTTGATGTGCTGACGTTTTCTGTACAAGTGTACATGCTGACATGAATTTGTCAAACCGTATTTCGCCGTACTTGGTTAATTAGAATGTCTAGGTCCAAAATGATGTTAGGTAATATATCTGAAATGTATTATCAAATCTGGGCGGTAATTGCAGCAAGACTACCGTACCACCAGTTGTGCAATCACTGCACCAAAATGTTAGTCTGAAGTTGCTACACAACTGAAAAAAATAGTGGACTTGTCTAACAACGAAGTAGAGCTCTCACTAAATTTTGATTACCTCATACGAGGTACTCGTACTACTTACTTATCGTGTATGTTTTGTTGTAACTATCAACCTGCCCCTGCTTCGCACGGTTTTACGACAAAACATCGAGATTTCGTTATTATAAGTAAGTTTAATATTGTATTATACAAATAAACCTTATTTTATTCCGAAAGGAATAAATTCTCTAAATGATGGTGAAAACCGCATCAAAATCCGTTGCGCAGTTTAGAAGATGAACGCGGTCACACAGACCGACGAAAAACGAACGATGTCAAAGAAAAATTAAATCGCACGAAAACAAAAGAATCACTAAATTTAGAACACAAATACACAAGCCCAAATTTTAATTTGGTATTTCTATCTGATCGCCAGATATTTGAAATCAAAATGGCCAGTTCGACAAAACGCCACTTACATATTATGTAAGGACCATTATCTGCCTAGCTTTTTCCCAACTGTATTGGGGTTGGTCCAGTCTAACCGGATGCAGCTGAATACCAGTATTTTACATGGAGCAACTGCCTACCTGACCTCCACAACCCAGTTACTGGGTAATGCGATACCCCTCGGTAAGACTGGTTGTCAGACTTTCGGGCTTGTGACACCCGTAACGACTGTCAAAGATCCGCGAATGAGAGCCGGGACCAACGGCCTAACGTGCTTTCCGAGGCACGGAGGGCTCTCGGTATGTTAAGATGGTTACCCATCCACAGACCAACCGTGGCAAGCGTAGCTTAACCTGATCGATCAACCTGTGCGGCTGTTATCAAGGACCTAATATGTATAGAAGATATAGACAAAAATTAGATAAACACAAATTATTGTATTTAAATGATGAATACTCAATAATTCATGCCGTACCTCTTAGCCCCGCCTGCAGTAAGCGTGGGATTCTTAAAGGCAATTATCTTCATCGTTTAAATTCCGTAGTAGTTTGTATACAAACAACAGCTGAATAAGGACTGCGATAACGAAAGAGTGGCTAGCTAGACCTAGGCTAAAATTGCAACACAACAAAATCTGTGTAAACAAGTAAGTGTGAACCTAAATCCCACTATATAATTATAATTATATTTATTTGTAATATGATAAAGTTTCTATGGATGGATGGATGTTTGTTACTCTTTCACACAAAAACTACTGAACAGATTTGGATGAAATTTAGTACACAGATAGTTTACAACTAGGATTAACACATAGGATACATATTCCCACGGGATCACAACTTATGCGGGTGAAACCGTGGGGCGCAGCTATTAATTACATAAACTAAAATGATGTTACGGAAATGGTATATGAAACCAAATCATCATCATTATTTCAGCCGAAAGACGTCCACTGCTGGACTTCCCCAAGCACCGCTACTTCAACCGGTTCTGTACTTCCCGCATCTGGATGCGGGAAGCACCGCGGGGGGTACCGGCCGTAGAAATCCGCTGGCGGATTCCTACGGCCGGCTTTATTACGCGGTCGCTCGAAAACTTTTCGACCCCAACTGTTCTGCGAGGAAACAAAACCAATGAAACCAACAACTACTGACAGAAAACTGTGAACATAAATAAGTACGAAAATTAATCAGTCTGTCTGTGTGTTTGCTTCGCTCTAACTGCTACAGCTTTAAACAGACAGAGGCGAATCTCGCACAGGAAAAAATGCGTAACTGTCAAAAAAGTTGAAGACGCGTCACTCGTCCCACGAGGGATTCGCCTTACTGTAAGTCCAGCTTAACTACATAACCAAAAACCTTTTTTTCGGCCTTTGTAAATGGTACTTACTTGTTCCGTAAAATTATTAAAAAAAAAACAAAGCTTCTGAACTAGAGATCAAAAACAAAATTTTCTCGCGAATTGTTTGAGTAGCACTGCCCACGCATTGGTTTGTTTACAAAGACGAGTGGGTGCACGTAATGTATATTTTAACCTTACTTATATCAAAACGACTTTCAACAAAATATCTTTCATAAACTCACTACCTACATAGTCCACATAGTTTTACGACCAGTCTAGCCTGTTAAGAACTGGCCCAAACAAGTTGAGGGGCAATTCTCGTAATTTTAAGAACGTTCACAGTCTGATCTCAGTCTAAATCTGTCAAAAAATACTTATCCTTCTCCCTACATTTTGACAAGATTTTGACATTTGTTTGTCGCCGAGATGAGACTGCGACTATATTTTGAACGCTTTAAATTACGATTATACCTTCCGGTATAATGTCCGAACGCGTGTCACAAGATTTGTCACAACCCTAAGTATATGCCCGTTTATACTAACACTTGGCGATGCCTAAATGAAAACCTAAATAAAAGCGCGCTGTTGGATTTTCAAACCTCGGCTCTGCGCCGAAAGTTGGAAATCCTACACTAACATTGGCGTAGTTATCTATCTTCTAATGATCGGTGAGACTTGTCATAGAAATCGGTGCAGCACATTTAGGACCGTATTTTTTTTTTTTTTTTTTGGGATGGGAAATCATCAAATGACCCCTCCCGCTCTGGGTGGAGCGGAAGGGAGTGTCAGACTCTTACTGACTAAAACCCACCCATGTTCCTTCCTTCGCCCTTTATGTTCCGGGGTAGCGGTAACCCTTTCGGACAATCCCGCTGCCCCGGCAGGCTTCGGCCCTGAGGGGCCCCTCGTTATGCTGACATCTCTTTGAGGCGCGCGTGGAACACTTACGCGCCGTCCGGCACGGGCCTGGTCCTGATCGGGCGGTGAGCTACCCATTGCTCTCCGCCCGCAGGCCCGCGACATTTAGGACCGTATTACAGAACCTTACTCAAGACTCTAGCATTACTTAAAACTAGTTTCAAACAAATGGCTTTAAACGAGTTTGAAGTAATTCTTGAGGTTTGAGTGAGGTTCTGTAATACGGACCTTAGACTCCGTATCAGAAAAAGTATGCATAAACCGAAGGTCAAACGGATCAAACCCGTGCAACTCTAAAAATAAAGCTCCAAAAAGAAAACATTCGAGATACAATTCGAATGACATTTAATTTGATAAATTAACTCTTGGTGATGCTAACAAAAAATTAAATTTTATTCGAAAACATCCATCAGTTTTTTACTAAAGTTCAACTATATCCAACGGGCCTGGTTACTTATCTACTTTGGTGACCATAACATACGATTTGTCCGTCATTAAAAATGAATGTTGTAAACTTGATTGGTTACTTCAAGTCTGCTCCTTCTAACAATATTTTATTTTCAAATACCTACAGTATCGTTTGTTAACAATAAAAACGGTTTTTAATACCTCGGAGTATTTTTGAATCCTCAATGTTTTTATTTTTAGGGTTACACGGGTTTAAACTTATGACCTTCGGTTTTTAAGTGCTTCTTTTTCTTATACGGAGCCAAACTTACTTGTTACTGTTAGCTTGCATCATCCTACTGCTGGGCAAAGGCCTCTCCCCATTACTTCCAGCTCATTCGATCCAGGGCTAAAGTGGACCACTGGTCGTTTGTTTGCAAGCCTAGTCCCACTTCAGCTTAGCGGCTTTTTCAGCAAAGTCAATAATCTGCGTTTTGAGCGCAGTGTGGTGTTGCGAATATGGTCTGTCAATTTGACGCCTAGGATACTGCGCTCCATTGCCAGAATTAAGCTTTTAAAATTGTTGCAGTTATTCAAGGGGTAGTGTTACCACTTTTCTTAGGTATATCTCCCGTCAAACAGTATTGGTGAACTTATTAAATGAATTGAAATCAGAACAGATAGCCGATGGGGCCGAAAGGTTCTAGAGTGGCTACCGCGTACAGGAATACGTCTTCCGGTTGGGCGTTAGAAGGCCTCTCACAAGGCGGACCGATGACCAGGTGAAGGCCGCAAAAATCAGCTAGATGCGAAAAGCACGGAACCAGTCAAAGTAGCAGTGCTTGAGGGAGCCCTATATTCAGCAGTGGACGTGTTTCAGTTGAAATGAAGATGATGATGAATTTAAATCTCCAGGGTTAACAGTGAAAAACGCAAGGTATTGCAGGCGTCTATAATTGAATAAAAAATAGTGCCCCTGGAGTTTCTTGTCCGGTATTCTCCATAGGCACCTACTATGCTTTGGAGTTTCCGAAAATCGAGTTTAATGGCGTGCAATAGGAGAGACCTATGTCCAGCAGTGGATTGCTATATGTTGATGATGATGATGCTTTGGAATGGGCAAATAATTTCATCTTTCTGACTGACTCCTTGACTAATCAATTGTGCCAGTAAATGGTTTCATTGAAAAAAATGCATTGAGATTTGAGGCCATAGGGAGCGGAAATGGTTCAGGATAAGGCGAGAGGAAACGCCAGGGTGTCACCACTGTGTGGATCGCCCGGAGGACACGGTGGAGCATACGGTGGAGGAATTAGGGCCCAGGTGGTTTTAAAACAGAAATCTATGAAAAAAACTTACAAAACTTTAAGATTGTCGCCTGTCACCTGCTTGGTTTATAAAAACAGGCCCTGGGTATCAATCAGTCTTTTTGCTGATAACACGCATTTTCACGCTTATCGTGTTTAATATTAAACACGACAAATCATACTATGTCATCACATTTCGCAAGAGAGACCAAACGTTAAACCTGACCTGCAATGTTTGGTCGGTTGGACCTTGGACCAAAGGGCGGGGTCAATGTTGGAAATTGCGTGGTCTTTTAAAAATAAATGTTTTGTGCTTATGATTTATAAGCTTCTCGCGTGCTTGAGATTTGGAAAGCTTAGCTAAATTGGTTAATTGAATTGGGATGAATTTAACAGAATCAGGTGACTTTTTGTGGTGTAATTATTATTTTTTGGTATTTTTTTATACGATTGGCCGAATTGTTCTTGCCTTGCAGAATGAAAACTACCTTTCATTTGATTGATTTTTCTTGTCTCTCTTAACATTTAATCCGTTCATTTGTCTCTTTTTATAATAAAGAAGCATTGCTGAGGGTAATACGGTACAAAAAAAAACAATACAAGTCATAATTTAATTATGTTTTTTTTTTAAATGGATGATTTTGGATTGACTGCTCTGAGAAGAAAGAGCGAAGCAAACTCAGAGGTCACAGTCTCGACATACTCTTTGTTAGGCCATATGAGGACCATAACTAACTGTGATTGAGCGATTTAATGTAATGTTTAAGCTGCATACTAGGTTGAACTTAATTTTATGTTAACTAAGTATTATTGGTAACCGGAGTTACCGACATAGCGCGCAGAGTAAGCAAACTGAAGTGGCAGTGGGCAGTGGGCTGGCCATGTTTGTCGAAGGACCGATGGCCGGTGGAGCAGACGAGTCCTGGAGTGGCGACCGCGTATCGGCAAGCGTACTGTGGGACGCTCCCCAGCTAGATGGACGGACGACATAATGAAGGTTGCTGGGACGGACTGGATGCGGAAGGCGGAGGACAGAGTGTTGTGGCGCAGCCTGGGAGAGGCCCATGTCCAGCAGTGGACTGCGATAGGCTGAGTTGATTTAAGTATTGCGCTCTTCTCGATCTCAATAATTTAATTAATTTAATTACACACTACACACATCATCATCTGTCATGTATTCACATGACAGTGAATGAGGAGGCAAATGTTACTTAACAGTTTGTTTACATTTAGTTAAAATACACTAAAACTAATTAATTACAGTTGATTAGTGCTACCTACCTATTATCTTATTAACAAACAAAATGGGAAACATCATAAGGTACAGGTGACTCGCATGCACGAGGTTGTGGGTTTAAATCCAGGCAAGTACCAATGTGACTTTTTCCATCATAATCATGCACTCTTAAGTTTATCCTGGACACCTGACATCTGTGAAAGAAAACATCGTGAGAAAACCTGAACATATAGTTAATAATTATAAGTCTGAAATCGCCAACCCGTCTTGACCAAGTGTGGTGATCAATGACGAGCATTGTCTGATTGCATTCTCTGAATGAGAAGAGGCCTCTATCCTACAATGGGACAATAATAGGCTGATATTATTGGACAGTGCATTACAGAATTGGAATTGTCAATCAAGTTTCGATTCTGGCAACATAAAGTGTAAACTTGAACAATTAACTTAAGACCTTTTTTTGATTGCGTAATTAAGGTCCCACGGGTACTGATTAAGACTAAATTAACAATAGATTGTATTGTTGGACTCATAGTTGAGTATGTATTTTATCTGAATTATGTCGTGTTTGATTGCGTAATGCCATACTTCGAATATGACATACACCACTCAATTCTAGAAGGTGGCCCGTGCTCACTAATACTAGACGCTACCTAAATGTAATGCTTTAAATATTATTGCAACGCTGGATTTTTTAACCCTCACCGCTGAGCCGTGCGCTAAAAATTCAACAGTGCGCTTCTATTTAGGCATTATATTTAGGATACGTGATCGTGGAGGAGACCGTGAATAAATAATAACAGCCGCACAGGTCGATCGATCAGGTTAAGCTACGCTTGCCGCGGTTGGTCTGTGGATGGGTGACCATCTTTACATACCGAGACCCCTCCATAGTTCGGAAAGCACGCTAAGCCGTTGGTCCCGACTGTCATTCGAAGATCTTTGACAGTCTTTACAGGTAGTCAGAAGTCTAAAAATCTGACAACCAGTTTTACCACCATGGGGTATCGTGTGCCAGTAACTGGGTTGTACAGGTCAGATAGGCAGTCACCCCGTGTTGTTTGTTAAGTTGTCCCCAACAAAGTTAGGAAAAGGCTAGGCAGATAGCTGAACTATTACAATTATAACTTAGCTATAACTTGGCATACAACCAGACCCTCGGGCAAAGTTTACCTTCTCTTTTCCATTTAGTCAGCGTCAGACTAATCTTTTGACATTCACTTGTCCTTTGAACTCGGGCCTATAGCTCGATCCTTCGCAAATTAATATCATGTGCATAATGTGATTTTGTTTTGAAACTAATCTATGAATATAAATTTTGCACTGCCTTGAGATTATTTGCCTAAAATGAGCCTTATCATTATTTTATAGCCTTTGCACTTGACATATTATCAAATTGGGCTGTCAAATTAAATATCAGAAATCTGACAGAGTCAGAGACGGGAGGGACGGGACGGGTCGTCGGGAGCCTGATCTGTCAATTGTGGTATAGTCATTTTATTGTAGGTGCGTCGTCTTCTATAAATGAATGTATACAAAATATTATAAAAGAGTAACGATGGAGTTTCTTGTCCATTCGCCTCCATAGGAAACTACCTTTTGACTAGTAGCGACTAGATCAAATTCTAAAATAAATTATAAAGTCAATCATATTTTAAAAACTAGTTGAGGTTGGCGTTTCCTATCTGACTACTCTGAGAAGAAAGGCCGAAAAAAACTCAGAGGTCACAGTCTCTTTTATAGTCCAGATATAATCTTGGTCAGGTAGACATAATCCCGACATACGAACTCTGCAAACGAATTGGTGATATTGATACTATCATCAAGATCAAATAACTATTACTGACTTTGAAAATACTGAATGTTAGCATACACAATGATCGACTATTTAACTAATATTATTTGTGGGTTGCAACATTGTCGTTTTTTAAAAAATTATGGTTTTTCGAATTATGGCAACCCATAGATGACTTTTGAAGAAAAAGGGCGGGGAAAAGCAGTCTTGCATTCTCAGCTAGAGACGACGAAAGTGTTCTTGAGTTACAATTACTATTTTACTGTGTTGAGTACCAATAAAGTGATTTGTACAAGTATTCGAGTGTAAAATTTTATCATGAACACAATCACGAAAAAAACGATCATTTTCGTCATTGTTGTGAAGTCAAGACGTCACAAACCGTGTCACATCATTAATGAAAACAAAAGAACATCATTCAGTATTCGAGAAAAATTCGCGACACATGTCTTGCCATCATGCGTGCTGAACTCTGTCACCGTGACGAAACGGACGGACGGACACAGCACAGAATTATGTTGGCGTGTACACACAACCTTGACCCAGTACCACCAGATGGGTACGCTGCATGCAATTAGTGTGATAACTGTATAGTGACCATCTTCGGTAGGCTGTGGTCGGTTTGTGATCTTGGTTTGGTGAAAGATATCTAATGGCTGCGGTTCCGGAAGTTTATTAGGTAATTGATATTTTTTTCAATTGTTAATTATTATTTCTTAATTAAATTAACCTTTTTCAAATAAAGTTTCTTAACCCGTTAACGAGGAGATGCTAAATGGCAACCTAAGTGTGTCAGTGATGTATCTTTATTGTTTATAGAGCTTTATTTCTGAGTTCTTTGCTTATCGTATTAGTCAATTCCAACTTAACCGTAATACAACAGCCAGACTTGCCATATTACGTCACAGGAAATTCAATATACAAATGTTTTGGCAATGCAATTTCAAAAAACAATTTTCAATAATGTTTATCAACAGCGTTTTTTTGTTTCCATTTCATTCAAGCGCAAAAAAATCCTTGTAGCACTAGTATGGATGGTAGATTTCATGCATCTTTCAGACCTATGGATAGTAGACTTGATGAATGTTTCAGACCGTCCAGTTTATCTTATCGTAGTCAGAGTTTAGTCCACTTTCTTGGCTCTCAACGGCAATCCAAATCATTACAAATATTTGTGCCTCCTTTGCAATAAGTGAGTCATTTTAAGCTATCCAGTTTCAAGTACTATTTATTAGTAAGATTGCAATACCCGTAGTGCACCGGTGGAGGTTGCAAGCCGGTAACAGCGCAAAAACGACCAGTTTTCCTCGCTCACTGATGCAACTCGCGTAAGATGTAGCTGGTTCATACTTTTTCTGACATTTTCATTGGTAAATCAGTCTTATACAATTTCGTAGTTGATCGCAATAACTAAGGTTAGCATAATCAGCCTGTAATGTTCCCACTGCTGGGACACAGGCCTCCTCTCATCGAGAAGGAGTGGGCTGTAATCTACCATGTGGGCCATATAGTTCGGGTTGGAAGATGCCACATGTCTTTGCAATGATGACCCAGTGGTAATGTAACTTACGAGTCGTGGACGTTCGAAGCCACACAATGTAAAGTCCCTGCGGCTTTACATTGTGTAAATAATTTCATCACCACTGCTCTCAAAATGGTGATGGAAAACATCGTGAGAAAACTGGCATATCCTAGAACCAAAAATTCTAAATATGAAAAATATTGTGTATCCTGCCTGTCATACTGATGATGTTCGTCTGTGCTGTGTGTAGCATTTAGCGATCTCTGCTGTTTGTATAGAAAAATGAAAGATCTGTTAACATCAGAGCAATTCTCGTAATTTTAAGAACGTTCACAGTCTGATCTCAGTTTCAAACTGTCAAAAATACCTTTAATTTCCCTACATTTTTGACAAGTCTTTGACATTGATTGTCGCTGAGATGAGACTGCGACTAGATTTTGAACGTTTTAAATTACGAGAATTGGCCTTAAGAATTTTTTGATAAATGCTCTTTACCAAAAATTAAAAAAAAAGGTTTCAGGTGATTTCAGCCAGTATTTTTCTTCCATACATATTATTACAAATTGAAGTCACGTTTCAGGTGTTTGTGTGACCGCATTGTTCTTCTAAGCTGCGCAACGGATTTTGATGTGGTTTTTACCACCAATTAGAGAATATATTCCAACAGATTTATTTGTATAGGCAATACACTAATTTTTAACTTACATATAATAAAGGCGACATGCGATCGCATCGCATATTATTTTTCTTAGCGTGTCGATAGCAATCTAAATGGACTCGGCCCAGAATTCGGCCATTTGTTGGGCGCCATCACCAACGTCCACCAGTTCCTGTAACGTGCAGCTGATAGGACACGCAGGACACGTTATTAAGTGTCCCATCGTTTGTGAAACCACATTTACACTCTAAGGCGGAGTCGTCTATGAATCTCCACTTGAACAGGTTTTCTTTGCTTCGGCCAACCTGGGTCCGGAGTCTGTTTAAAGACTACCAGGTTACCCAAGGTAACTCATGTCCAGGTGGGAGGTCTTCAGCGGGTGGAACGAATGTATCAAGATTCCTTTATTATATTTAAGTTAAACGGAACGTGGAAAGAATCGCTAATTACAAAAAAAAAAAATATGATACACTATGAGGTAATCAAAATATAGTGAGAGGTCTACTCCGATGTTAGACAAGTCCATTTTTTTTTAGTTGCACCATTTCCAGACTGATATTATGGGTGCAGTAATTGCACAACTAGTGGTGTGGTAGGGTCGCTGCAATCACTGCCTAGATTTGATAATAAATTTTAGAAATAATAATAATTAAACAAATACTGCGAAATACTGTTTGGAAGATTCATTTAAATAATATATTAACTTAATTTTCTACGACATGATGACACCAAAAGATTAATCCAAAATATTGTTTTTGCGATCATCTAGATTGCTAGATGATCACGAAGAACAGGTTTTGCTGAGACTTTGTTGTTTTCGCCTTTTTGTGTTTGTAATGATATGTATTTCCTCTGACGTATAATGGTCACTTGTCCCTAAAGTTCAATAAAAAACCAGCGTCAGAGAGCATCCTTCTGGCATTAATGCTGAAATGAACCTTTTTGGCGCCACCGTGAGGCACACACTATTGTTGTTTGAAAAATTATTTTTATTTTGTTAATTTTGTATTTTGTGTTTCACGAACTGTGTCCAAATAAACTTTATTCTTTCGTATTAAAAATGAATGGATTGGCCGACAATCGCAGTAAACCGGGAAAAGTGGAAAGAGGGGAGGGAGGCCTTTGCCCAACAAAACAACACAGCACAACACAGCACAACACAGCACAACACAGGCAACACAGGCTTATAATAAAAATAATGACAAAAAGAGTTAATTGATTGTCGCATACCTCGTCAAACGTGTCGTACCGCGAGTTCGATTCCCGCACGGAACAAATATTTGTATGACCTACAAGTAGTTGTTCCGAGTCTGGCTGTTTGTGTATGTCAATTTAAATGTTTGTAAACGCACCCACGATACAGGAGAAATACCTAGTGTGGGGCAACGTAAGTAAAAAAAAAAAGCGCTCATATTAAAACTTTGCGAAGTAGTTTGTATTGTATATTTTAAAACTGGGAAAAACATTTTTTCCGCGAAATAAAAAAAATCATAATAATTTAGGAAAAATAAGAGCATCTCCCTTAGTCGTGAAGGTAATCTGAAGGACGTTAACAAGTTCCATATTTGAATTAAGAATTTGAGCCAATTTTCAAGTCATGGAACAACAAACTGAATGTCATAAAATCAAATCAAATCAATCAACTTAACAAAGTTCAAATTCCATTGCAACCAAAACTTATTAGGGCCTTTTTGTTACAAATGGTCACTCAAAAATCAACTTAGAATACATTTCACTAAAGTAGATAACTTAAGTGGCGATGGAATGTAAATTGTCTTCTAGGTTATGAACACGGCTATAGGTACCAACATTCTTGGTAGACATGCGCAATACCTGTCCAAACTCTCTGTTGCAATCTATGACTAAACTCAATACTAGCTAGCTCTAAAAATATTTTGGCCTTGCTTTTGAAAATAGAACCATAGCCATTACCGTTGTGTAATTGAATCGCCGAAAATATTGATAGTATGTTCTCAGTTGAACGTATTGTAATGTTTGACCTTAACATTCTTTAGACCTGTAATTTTGTTTTTTAAATTTTAGTGGGATTTCTCCGTTGGTTACTGAATCTGAGGCACTATACAGTGTTTGGGAAATCGAATCGAAATCGAGACGAAATGTTTGGCCTTAACATTCTTTCGACCTGTAATTTTGTTTTTTAAATTTTAGTGGGATTACTCCGTTAGTTACTGAATCTGAAGCACTGTACAGTGTTAGGGAAATCGAATCGAAATCGAGACGAAACGTTTGGCCTTAACATTCTTTCGACCTGTAATTTTGTTTTTTAAATTTTAGTGGGATTACTCCGTTAGTTACTGAATCAGAAGCACTGTACAGTGTTAGGGAAATGGAATCAAAATCGAGACGAAATGTTTGGCCTTAACATTCTTGAGACCTGTAATTTTTTTTTAATTTTAGTGGGATTACTCCTTTGGTTACTGAATCTGAGGCACTATACAGTATTAGGGAAATCGAATCGAAATCGAGACGAAATGTTTGGCCTTAACATTCTCTCGACCTGTATTTTTTTTTTAATTTTTATGGGATTACTCCGTTGGTTACTGAATCTGAGGCACTATACAGTATTAGGGAAATCGAATCGAAATCGAGACTAAATGTTTGGCCTTAACATTCTTTCGACCTGTATTTTTTTTTTTTTTTTTTAATTTTAATTGGTTTACTCCGTTGGTTACTGAATCTGAGGCACTATATAGTGTTAGGGAAATCGAATTGAAATCGAGACGAAATTTTTGGCCATAACATTTTGTAGACCTGTAATTTTTTTTTTTTTAATTTTAGTGGGATTACTCAATTGGTTACTGAATCTGAGGCACTACACAGTGTAAGGGAAATCTAATCAAAATCGAGACGAAATGTTTGGCCTTAACATTCTTTAGACCTGTAATTTTATAAAAAAAAATAAAAATAAATAAAAATGTGGTTGATCCGTTGGTTATTAATAGGAGGCACTATAGAGTGTTAGGGAAATCATTGTTTCAGTGCGCGAGAGGAATGGAAATGTACCTATAGGACGAATACCACTATTCCTTTTTTTTGCCGTTGCAGAATAGTGCGTTGGAATGATGCGTTGCGTTGGATAATAATGTCTGAAATGACACATGATAGTACGGCCTGAACCAGACAAAACCATGGAAAGAAAAGAAAGAAAGAAAATAAGTTTATTTGACCCGGGTTAAGTAAGGCACACAAAGAAAAACAGAAAAAAATAGTTGTGTACCTCACACAATACGGTGGTTTGTGTGCGTACGTATTCTATGCTCATAGCGCTAAGAATACCTGTAAGTAAGGCTCGTGCCAATAAGTGAGGTATGTAAGTTAGATAAGTTATTTTTAAGTAGATAACTACACTGTCGCATTTTTCGCATTCGCACACATACAGCCAGACCCGGAACAACTACCTGTAGGCAAAACAAATATTTGTTCCGTACGGGAATCAAACCCGTGACACGCAGCGCAGCAGTCGATCGCTCAGCCACTGCGCCAACCATTTCGTCATTTAGTTATAAGGATGATAAATACATAAATAGGAAGAAGAAGTTATGTCCACTAGGACATACGTAAGAAAGTGTTGAATTCATCCATACGGTCCAGTTCCTCACGGTTTAGATGTAAAGTCAACAGCATGATATGCTATTATACATACAATGTGCCCCTACAATGGCGACATTAATTTAACACACGGGCAGGGCTAGTGGTCGGTAATCATAAAAGTTATAACAACATGAAAAAAAACCTAACTTGAAAACTTCCACCTGCGCCGCTCGCCGCCATAGGGCTGTCTCTCTTTCCTTCAATTCGCCTTCTATTTGCACGTTATGTGTTTTAATTACATTGATGCGATGTTATGATCCGTGACCCCGGCAAATGACCTAAACCAACCTGACTTAAAGAACTGTAGCGCAGGGGTCAAAATTGTTAATAAATAAATAAATATATTTATTAACAATTATCTAAAATAGCATCTTAGAGCAACCTGACTTAAAGAACTGTAGCGCAGGGGTCATTTGCCGGGGTCACGGATCATAACATCGCATCAATATTATTTTACCGGATCAGGTCTAGGGTGAGGAGCCAGACCAAGAGAGATACAGGAACCCGCAGGGCAGCATGTGGCGAGCTGTTGGGCAGTAGCGACCCCACGGACCCTATCTCCCGGGAGAAGTCTTGTTCCTCACCTCTGGCTTGCCTTTATTGGCCGGCTGGAGTGAACACTGATGAGGAACAGAGCTTCCACCTCATTCTTGCCTTTATTGGCTGGCTTGAGTGGAGATTCGCAAGAGCAAACGTGCTCGGAGGAAGAAAGTATTTCAGTAAGATGCTGGTAGGGATCTTGACCGTACTTCCGGGATTGTCCTGATAGCCGTGGAATATCTCTCCATTCCTCACAAGCACCTCAGGACATGTTGCCCCCTTGTTGCTACGACACTGTGTGCTAGCGACCGTTTTCGGGGGCTCATTATTGAGTGTGCAAGTCACCCCCTGCCATTTCATCTGTGTATATTATATTTCATTGGTCAGGCAGGGGACATAGACCTTCCATAGTTCAAGGTAACCGGATCCACTATAGCCACCCAAACCCATAGCCCGGTATATTTTGTTTCCATGTTCTGCAATAGTCCTGCACTAACCGGGGGTTGTCCTTGGCTGCACTTGCATGGTGCATACAGGGATAATCGTCGGTTGGTGCCTCCTCATCCTTTAAAATTGTGTAAAGGGCCTCTGCGAGTTGGCTTCGGCCCCTAGTACGCCTTTCAAAGGTCCGGGACCCCAGGGTTCCGAGATTTGTCAAAAAATAAATATTAATGTTTAATTGAATTAAAATATATTCATACAACTAAGACGCGAAACCGTATACGTGTGTAAAATTAATGTCGCCATTAAAGCGCCACGCTATATATATTATCTTTTTATTTTTCACCTACGTATTATTATATATATAGTATATTCTTGAATTTGAGACTAACCATCATCATCATCTGCCTAGCCTTTTCCCAACTATGTTGGGGTCGGCTTCCAGTCTAACTGGATTCAGCTGAATACCAGTATTTTACATGGAGCGACTACCTATCTGACCTCCACAACCCAGCACCTTGGTAAGACTGGTTGTCAGACTCACTGAAACTTTTGAATTTGAGACTAACCCAATATTAAAATAAAATATTAGGCATGTTCTTGAATCACTTTTTGCGTCAATATCTTCAAACGTTAGTTGATTTATACACGGAACTCCTTTGTTTGGTTTTTTGCAGTTGAGTTTTAGATATTTTTTTAATTCTTGAGGAGTTATTTACTGAAATAAAAATATATGGACATTGTAGGCCTTGTATAGGCTTAGCGGGCCCCTTATAGGCACAATTGACTAAATTCTTTTTTTATTTTTTACTAATTTATTTAATTTTTAATATCATAAATTATTATATTTTTAATAAAAAAAATTCAAATAATAAAAATAGTTCAAAATTAAAATTCACTGTTCGTGTCTGCGGGCCCCACAGGATGACTAAAACAATTCCGTGCGCCCAGTCGAAGAAACTTTTTTTTTTTGTTATATATATGTACTAATAGCCCGTTCAAATATATGCAATGCAACATGAAATGTAACACCACAACTAGGCGAACTTGTTTCAACGTGTGTAACATTAAAATTTTATAATACATTTTAATATCAGCACCCTAATTGCGTACACAGTTTCAACCACAATCGGAATCATTTTGAAGGATATTGCTAATCCATTGCTTCATATTCAGTTCGAAAAATGTGTCCACGCGCGCCTCAAAGAGATGTCAGCACTAAGTGACGGGGTCCGATAGGGCCGATGCCTGCCAGGGCCGTGGGTTGTTCGAAAGAGATACCGTGGCCCCTGGCACAGGCAACTGAAGGAACTCGGGTGGGTTTTAGTCAGTAAAAGTCTGACACGCCCTCCCGCTCCGCCCAGAGCGGGAGAAGTTATTCGATGATTTCCCACCCAAAAAAAGGATATTGCTAAACCATTACTTGATAAGTTCGAAAAATGTGCCTGCTCAACAACATAAATAACGCAATAGCAGAACAGCTCAAAAAAGATTGATGTGAAATTGTGTGTCCATTCTAATCAGCTGATTGAATTAATTTAAAAAATAGGTTCATAGCCAACCGGCTATGTTTTTATACAAGGACAACACCTTCTCTAATTATTGAAAAACATGGGTTGAAAAATAAATTTTCACAATAGATATTATAATTTTGCGCCTAGAATATTTTAATATTGATATGGCATCTGTCATTTAGGCTGACTTCTGCTGGGTGCGTTTTATTATTTAACATTTTTTAATGTGCATTATGCATAAAGTTCGCAAGACTTTTTTTCAAGTGTTTTGTTTTTAGTAACTAACTAGACTTTAGTTTGTGAAAGTGTCTTTCTTATTGCTATTCAAAATTGAAAAAGGGAACACAATAAAAAAAAATGACCTCGGGTAGGCTTAAAAATCGAAAGAGCTTCTTACGCTCTACGCAAGCCATCCAGGAAAAACCACCTAAGGACAGAAGCAAATTGTGGGAAGAGAGGCCCAGGTCGTTAAACCCCAGGAGCATTTGCCTCCCGGGCGTGATCTGCATTGGCCTATATGGAAAGCTCTCAATCGATTGCGTACCCAAATAGGCCGCTGCAGACACAATTTTTCGAAATGGGCAATTATAGACCCACCCAAAATCCAATGCGATGCAGTGCTTGTGATTAGACCATGCCCCACTTGCTGGAGTGTCCTAAGTGCCCGATCACCTGCACCTTGGATAACCTAAACATGCACTGATGCCACAACCAATGTGGCCACCTACTGGGCACAAACTATTTAAAAAAAAACAACAAGTAAGAGTACCATCGATACGAAAAGAAGAAGATTTGAACGTTAATCCCAAATTAATTGAATGATATTGCTAAAGGACAAATAATAAATACAAATATACAAAGAAAATAAAAGAATTTGTCAACCCATTAAAAATGTTGAGGCATTTTCTACCGCATATACATTAATTATTTTATTATTATCTGGTATTCAGCTGAATCCGGTTAGACTGGAAGCTGACCCCAACATAGTTGGGAAAAAGCTAGGCACATGATGATTATATATATAAATTATTTTACACGTAGTTGTTAATAACCGTAAAATATTGTTACGTCATAATAAGGACTCGGCAAAATAACTATAAATAAAATTCAGCTGATAAACAAATTACCTATCTTTCCGAGTTAGAAAACAATATTTTATAAAATATTATTTTTTTGGCGATGGCTACATAATACATGCAAATAATTTACTACTTTTTAAAAAGGACACATAAAGGTGTGAAGACTGCTTCCCAAAACCGAGCCCTGTGTTTTGGAAAACCAGGCATTTCTCTATATTTCTAAGCCAACATCCTAATATCGTAACTAACAACTCGAACCGTAGGTACCTAAAATCCATCTCGTAGCATTCCACAAGCCGGGGAACCGGCAACACGACATCGGAATCGAGCGTTTTGCAATCGTCCACACTGTCGCAACATTACCTTTCTAGATATTATATCCACCGGCTAACTGAATTGTAGCGAACTCGCGATCGGGAGCGAGATCCGAATGACCGCGACCCGTGACTATCGCTTCCGACCGTGTGAGTGGACTTTTATAATTTTATCCTTGGGACAGTTTCGAATTTGGAATTACTTACTTGTTTTTTCTTTCGGTTTGCAATATTATTGTTTTTATAAAAAGGTTGCTATGTGAACTTCGAGCTTAGAGTGTTTTTCTTTTTAATTGCGTGGTTATGTGTGTTGGTAAAGAAACGTGAATGCTGAAAACTGCGCGAATTTATAGGAGGCGATAAATGATACACAAATTGAATTTTTTTTTTATTGATGAAACATTTGAACTTCAACATTTCGAAAATCAATTAACAGCTCATTTTATGAACATTTTATTACTAAAGGGCGAATTTTTTTATGGAATCTCTAATGTTTACCTATAGAATCAAACCAAGGTGTTAGACTAATAACTTCTATAAATTAATGAATGACCTTGATAAATGGTAGGTACTCTAACAGCTTAATTACGCACATTATTACGCCTATTAGTAATTAATATAAGTAATAACATGCTTTGTTTTATTACTTTAAAGGTCATTTATTTCACCTTGTTACCAGCTAAAATAACATTATGCTGAAGAAGTCTGTACACTAAACTAGTGTAAGAAAAAAGTAGGTCCGTAAATGGATTAAAGGGATGATTTAATTTAAAATTAGCTTTAACAACCCCTTTAGGCTCCCGCAGACACACGTGACGCGATGCTGTCAAGTGATTCTAGTAGTAGATTCTATGAAAACTTCAAGTTAATTACTTGAAGTTTTCATAGAAAGTGTTCTACCAGAGTCGCATCACGCTACGGCAGCCTTTAATGTTACCTGTAGCTACCTTAGTTTTTTCCAACGATATAGATTGCCAGCATTAAGACTATAGTTTTCCATGGTTTTTTTTTCTCTCAGCAATCAATCTCTTATGTCTCTTCTTCTTCGTATCACTGGCACGATAGTTTTCAAATCTTGTTTGCCCACTTCCACGGCGTCATCGGTGGCAGCGTAGAGGTCACTGATTGCATGTTTTGGGACACAGAGTGCAGGATAGGAGGTGGAGCATAGTTTGCGACATAGCCCCCCACATCCACACCCTGCAGCCGTTCCATCGTCGTTCGGTCTAAAGTCACCCAGATCACCTAAGTGGAAACCCCCATTCATTTATAAGGAACTTAGCCTGAAATAACCCGATGATAAAAGTTCTCAGTCGCATCATTATTTCGTAGATTTGTCTTTGTTTGATGTTTTGGGTTCAAAGACATTTTATGACTTCCTATAACATCATTTTTATATTCATACTAAGTTCAATGCCTCATGTAATAAGTAGTTTCAAAGATATAATTTATAATGAAGATGCGTTGCGGTTTGAAACTCCCAAAGAAAACAACCAGATATGTACAAAAGATTCTTAGATCATGGAGAGCTAAAAAAATTTTTTTATCTTAGCGGAATTATGAGTAAATAGAGTGCTATTCCTCATATTGCTTAAAGATCCGACTGTTAAAGAAGTAGATTTATTTAGAGGGTTTATTAGAAAGTTCGGTACGTTGCAAATAGAAAAGAAAGAAAGAAAATAAATTTATTTGCGGCAAACATGACGCATAAAAAAGAACACAAACACAAAAAAAAATCAAAGTTGGAGGTAAATACGTGTCTAGTTTCTTCTTCTTATATTCTTATCGACGGTACATCTATGTTGCTTATACTGTTTCGGCCCAGCAGGTGGCCACATTGCATCAGATGCGTTATTCAGATCGTCAAGGATGTGAATGGACAATTGGGACACTAGCAGATGGAGCATAGTGGTCTAACATTTTTAGACCATAGGTGTCTAATATTTACGTTTTGATTAATTTATCTATATTTACTAAATGAAATTGTGAAATAACGCTCCGTAATACATTATAAAATCGATTATAAATGAAGTAGATGTAAAAACTGAAGCATGCTACTCGTTGTTCTAAAATAAAGGATAACACAAAAACCAAAACCAATTACTTATAGTGGTCCACTAGGCCCTACAAACTATACCTCGAAGGATAGAAATCTGGCAGAAATATACGACCTACTTAATTGCGCCGACGTTCATATTTGTTTCTGTGTCGATGCCAGTCGGGGCCAAATGACCACTCCAATTACTAAATACTCTGTGCTTTCGTCTAATCACACGTGCAAATCTCGTCCATTCATGTATAATACGTATTTTCGTGATTACGTTTATCTCTCTATAAAATCAGAGTGTCCTTCCGTCCGAGGTTGACGTACTTGCGAAATGTGTGGTTAATCATACCAAATGCTTTTGTCGTCGCACGAATTATAATGTAGGCACACAAAGTGTGAGCCGATGCCTGCCAGGGCCGCGGGTTATTCGAAAGAGATAAAGAAAGAAAGAAAGAAAAAGTATTTATTGCGACTCATACAGGATTATAAAATAAACCGAACTGAACCCGAACCGAACCGAACCGAACCGAACCTAACCGTGGCATAGGCAACTGAAGGAACACGGGTGGGTTTTAGTCACTGAAAGTCTGACACGCCCTCCCGCTCCGCCCAGAGCGGGAGAAGTCATATGATGATTCCCACACAGAAAAAAAAAGGCACACGAAGTGTAGAACAAAGAAGTAAAACATATTTTTTTTAAACGATTTCATTCGGCTTCACACTCCCGTTACTTGAAAGATAAACGCACTTGGCTATACTCAGTCGTCTAAATGGTTAAGTTATTGAGTTCAGACAGGTAATCGCATTCAACACGTAAGCTTCCTAAAAAGTTTTCTAATTAAAAAGAAACAAGGTTGCAATAGAGCAGTGGTGGCCCTGTGATAACTTACAACTTGTAGGTCGTAAGTAAATTTAGCTTTGCGCTGTGCCCTATTTCTTTTTCTAAAATAAAAGTAACCTGAGTTACTTCTATTTTAGAAAAAAGTTCCAGCCGTTTCGGGGACGGATCAATGTAATATGAAGCTGTAAAAACCCTCTCTTTTCCTCATTTTTCCGTTGGGAAATCCTCATGGGCACCTGAGGAGAACATAGGGTTATATCGGACTCCTACCGACTAAAACCCCATGGTTCCACTACCATGGGGAGTTAGTCGCTACTATTTTAAACTTTAACAGAACGTTGGGCTAATAATTAGAGCGGACCCCCGACGCGACAACACTTAATCAAAAAATTTCATACGCACTTACGTAGGGTCATAATTTCAAGGTTATTTTTTTCTTTTTATAGGGTTTCACGTTTATACCTTTTTTGTTCTATTTGTGGCTATATTTTCATAGTTTTTTGAACTTGTTTTGTAATCTATCGGTTTATAGTTCTTCAATCTATCAACGGTTTTGCGAGGTGCAGGAGGTTGAATAGCCATCGTATATAAATAAGTTTTCTAAAAAAGAAAAATGTGTGTGTGGTAATTTTAAATGTTCCTTTTTTTACTGTTTGAATTTTCAAAGGATAGCTCAAATGAAACTCTTTAATGCATCGTACCTACATAGTTTAAACCTTTGGTCAAACTGAAGCAAATCGCACGTGGGTCGCGGGACACCAGTCCACCACAGGTGTCGATTGTTTTAGGCGAGTATGACATCTCCATTGAGATACCATATCACCGAAACCGCAGTAGTTCCGCCGTAACTTGTCCGCTGTATGACAAGCGAAACTGCCTGTTCTAACGCACGCATATTTGACTACTCGTATGATTATATCTTTTTTCCGCGTGATTTCGCCGATCTGCTCGAAAGCCAGTTAATACCTCCGCGCTCTGCCCGCTGTTTTGTTGCGGTGCCGCGTTTGTTTCGTACGTATCTGTGGCAGTCGACATGTTTATAAAGCGAACTTTTTTTTTGTACAATGGATTTTGATTTTACGGAAATCCAATCTAAGAGGTCCGAAGTATACCTATACTGTATTTACTAAGTCGAAAACGCCGACATTTTGCTCCGATTGCTACAATTCTACTGACTCTCATGATGTTCCGCTACACGAATTGCGACATATGTATTATTGCGTCAATTATAGTAATGTTTCTTAGCAGAATTCGTTATCCTGCGCTGGATTCGATTCAGTTTGATCAGTCCTTTAGTGTTTTGATAATAATCTAACAACTAATCAACTTTTTGTCTTTGAACTAAACACCTGCAACATAGAAAAAATCCTGTAATCATGTAGGTACTCATGAATCGGTCAATGCCCTGTCAGAAGGAGGTCGTGATGTCAATTATATTTTGAAATATGTAAAAAAAAGGTATACCGTAGCGAGAATTAAAAATACAGTTTTAAAAACTAGAATTGTAATTAATCTTGTAATACAGTTATTGCGTCTGATTTTTCTATGACGTCATCAGCACCATGATAACCGATACAGGTTATTGTGCGTATAGGTATACGAAAGGGGGACGATTAATATGTCACCGGCTGTTCTGTAAACATCTCACCGTGAAAACGTAGGTGAATTGAGCTTGTAGTGTCAAAGTCAAGGCATTTATTTCAAATAGGCACATAAAAGGCACTTTAGAACGTCAAAAATTAGGTATCATAAAATAGAATTGATTCTAATCGGCCCTTCCAAAAGGTACTTTTCGTATGGCGAAGAATGGGCAAGGAACTCCACTCCGTCCAGTGTGCCGTCTTTTCCCATTCCAAGATTGTGTCTGGACTTTAAAAGAGACTGTGACCTCTAAGTTTGTTTCGGTCTTTCTTCTCAGAGTAGTCAGATAGGAAACGCCATCCATATCTAGCTTATTTTTTTATGATATGACGTGTAAAAGTGATTCCGATATCCTATATACAGAATAAATAATTTCATTACAATCTGATGCTACGGATTGACACTATTGACAGCTCACTTTGACACTATTGACAGTTCACTTTGACACTATTGACAGTTCACTTTGACACTATTGACAGTTCACTTTGATACTATTGACAGTTCACTTTGACACTATTGACAGCTCACTTTGACACTATTGACAGCTCACTTTGTCTAAGTCTAATCACGGTGAGATGTGGTCAATCCGTGATTTTTCTTAGATATTCATCGTGTAACGCCTATTAATAGATTGACGCACCATTCATTTAGATTTGTCTTAGGGCCTCGAAGAAAAAATCATAATTATATACGTCGCTGTTAATGGATAAAGTGTCCCAAAAGTTTAACAGCATTGATATGTTCCCTGCTTCTATACCCGAAAAAGGCTTCTACAGCTCGTTCACAGTTATTTCAACCTTATTCTATTCAATTTTTTCTCTATAGCAATTTCGATAATTCTGCCAATTCTTAACAAAAATTTTGACAATTCTTAATGTCAGATGTGATATGAAAAAATGTGCAGAGAAAACAAAAAAAAACCTAAAATTCTAAATCCAATACTAGTTTATTAATAAAACTTTGAATTTAATGTGAAACTTGTTGACTAGTACTAGTAGGTACACTGAAAGAAAGGAATAAAAAATATGGTTAATTATATGTATAATTATTAAATACAAGCTTCTGCCCACGACTTCGTCCGCATGAAATTTCATGATTAAATAATCATGATTCGAAAGGCACGTGGCGCGATCTATTATCATAATAACGTTATTGTTGTTTTCCTCGGGAACAGCACCTTTTTTCGGGATGAAAGGTATCCTATGTCCGTTTCTGTACACCTGACAAAGTACATTATATGCAAAATTTCAGGATGATCGGTTGAGTGGTTTAGGCGTGAAAAGGCAACAAACTTACTTTCGCATTTAGAATATTAGTTAAGAAGATAGGATGTACATAAATGATCACACAAAAATCATCATAATTTGATGTCATTGACGCGGATAAAATACATCAAAGCCTTTGGGGAAGAATGGGGAAATTTATGGAGATGGCTATACAAGTCATGGGCTGGGCTATTATTGGATACAGCAACCTGATTTTGACAGACCTGTCAGTGGCAGCAACCCAACAACAACCTTATTAGAATGAGAATAAAGATCACTGTGATTTGGAGAGGGATGCAAAATCAGAGGTAAAATAACTGTGAAAGGACTGTTATCTCGTAAATAATTATTTAATCGTTTGAAGATAATGATCTTGATAAAGAAATCAGTTTGTTTTTTTTCTTCTTTCTCGATATGCTTCTGCCACATCGTGCATTGTAAGTTTTAATTTTCCGCTATATATTAGCACGTTCCTCATTATTACTTATATAATATACATATTCTTACGTACCTATGTATTTTCATTGTAGTCACAATTTGCAACTAAGTTTACAGTTGTTATTAATCAAATTGTTCTTTGTTGTTTCGCCTAATAAAATAATTCCGCCTAGGAAAAAATACCGGTTTTATTTAATAACAGTTTTCCTTGGGAAAAATACGGAGAATCGTAATGACGTGTCGTAAATAATAAAATGAGAATGAAAACAAAGTTGTTTTCAGGTACGGAAATCAACACATCACTATGCAACTCCATAACAGAGTATTTATTGATAGTTAATTCATGATAAAATGTATTATTATATTATTATAAAGATTGTTTTGTGTTTATTAGTCAGATATTTGATCACAATTAATATCGATGCAAAACAAAAGTCAAAGTCAAATCATTTATTTCAAATAGGCACATAAAAGGCACTTTTGAATGTCAAAAATTATAGTAAAATAGACTTGATTCTAGTCGCCCCTTCCAAATGGTAGCTTTCGTATGGAGAAGAATGGGCAAGAAACTCCACCGTTACACTTTTAAAATGTTTTCCAATATTTTGCATACATTCATTTTTTATTTATTTATTTTTATTTTTTTTAATAACGTTGCCCCACACTAGTAATTACTCCTGTATCGTGGGTGCGTTTAAAAAGATTTAAACTCACATATACAAACAGCCAGACCCGGAACAACTACCTGTAGGCAATACAAATATTCGTTCCGTGCTGGAATCGAACCCGCGACACGCAGCGCAGCAGTCGATCGCTCAGCCACTGCGCCAAACGTGTCGTCATATTATTATAATAATATTATGTGAGGACTACTCAATATCGATAAGGGATTTGAGAATCCTTACCTACCGGTACCTACCTTACCTTTCCGGTTTCACTCTGTAGTCACTTACCAAAAACGGCCCTCGTAGCACTCGGAGCCAACATGCTACGACTTACTACGAAAAAAATTCGTAGCGGCATGGCAGCCATATTGTCCCTAATTTCAACTTTAGTCAGGTGCCGTATTGTAAGGTCTTCGATTCCAGTGTAAAAGAGAGACGGAGCTATACATGACCAATAGCACCATCCCTTTTTCGCACTGGAATCATGAAGGCATTAATACTTCGTAATACGGCCCTGGTAAGACCGCTATGATGTTTAATTTTTTATAACATTTTATTTTTATTAATACGCATAAATAAAAAACTGTTATTCTTTTCTAGAATGAATTAATTATTCTTGTATCAATTTTGTTATGTTGTCATGACGGTCATTTTGTTCCTATAATCGCCATTTATGATAATTTTACCAATATTAAGACATCGGGTCGCCGAAACGTGGACACTGACGGTCGGGCTGGTCTACAAATTCAAAGTCTCTTAGCGCGCTATGGAGCGAGCTATGCTCGGAGTCTCTCTGAAGGATAAAATCAGGAATGAAATTATCCGGAAAAGAACCGGAGTTACCGACATAGCTTGCAGAGTAAGCAAACTGAAGTTGCAGTGGGCTGGCCATGTTTATCGAAGGATAGATGGCCGGTGGAGCAGACGAGTCCTGGAGTGGAGACCGCGTACGGCAAGCGTAGTGTGATGCCCCCCAGTTAGATGGACGGGCGACCTAAAGAAGGTGGCTGGGACAGACTGGATGCCGAAGGCGGAGAACAGGGTATTGTGGCGCAGCCTGGGAAATGCCTATGTCCAGCAGTGGAGTGCGATAGGCTGAGTTGAATAAAGGCTGGCCAATGTCATCATCATCATCTGCCTAGCCTTTTCCCAACTATGTTGGGGTCGGCTTCCAGTCTAACCGGATGCAGCTGAATACCAGCATTTTACATGGAGCGACTGCCTATCTGACCTCCACAACCCAGTTACTGGGTAATACGATACCTCTTGGCAAGACTGGTTGTCAGACTTTCGGGCTTCTGACGACCCGGAACGACTGTCATAGATCCTTGAATGACAGCCGGGACCAACGGCTTAACGTTCTAACAAAATGTCAGAACTAAAAATGTACCTAACATTTTGTGTTGTTTTAAAATTTAATGTTGTGAGTTCCTGGAAATATGTTGGATAGTTCCGTACTACAGAACAAGTTACGAGTTCCTGGGAGGAACTCGTAACATTTGAAAACAACACAAAAAGTTACGATGTTTTTTTGTCATATCATTGCGTTTAAATCTGAACCGTCATTCCATATCATAACCAGTTTGTTGTGAGACAATAATATAATAATTAATTTAAGACGCAATTCCCAGCATTATAAGATGACGAACTGTTAATGGATTCCCAGATAGTCAGAGATCACCGTTGTTTTTCAGTGTGGAATCTTACTGACTTTAAATTATTAAATTATAATTATGTTTACATCGTTAAGTACGTAATTATTCGATAAAATGACAGCTTTTCTTTAAAGAAACCTACCTAGATCAAGTGCTGTTCTGAAACTAAATTTATCGTAGCTACAATATGCTACTTTTACCCCTGAAAAAAATGAACAAGAAAAAAAGTTTACTCGTTTACACGTTACTTAAAGATTATATTAAGTAAGTAAGCATTTACTTACCAAAAGACTTAGACTAGGTAACATCAGTGTTGTTTCAATGATGGATATGGCTATTACTGACAGATGAGTAAGACCCGAAGCTGTCCTTCAAACTAGGAAAATCCTGGTCTTTAAGAACAGTGTACTTTAGTGAGATTGACACGTTTTTACTAAATACTCATAAATGCATAATAATTCTGATGGCAATATTGTAATGGTCGACGAGTAGAGTTTTCTTATTAATATCATATTTTTCCTAATAATAAGAGTAGGTATGAAACGGAATGCAATAAATCATTTCATAATTACACACCGCAAGACGAGGTGAATCGTGGGACTTAAATGTATAAGTTTTACAGTTCTGGGTACAGTGTAATGTACTTTTAGACACTGGACTGGACACATAAACATAATACATTCAAAATTTAAAAAACCTAGATGTTTAAAAAAAACAAACGACTAAATAAAAAAGGTAATCATAAAGCTTAAGTAGAACTGGGCTGGACACGTTTGTCGCATGTCGAACGTGTCATGGGCGATATTTTCCACCATGTGGGTCCCTGAAAACGTCCGGCGACATCGAGATAGGCCCAGGGCCAGATAGCGGGACGTGCTTGACGCCTACAGACAGGATTGGTCCACACGAGCTCAAGACAGAGAGGAGTGGAAAGGAGAAAAGGAGGCATTTGCCCTGCAGTGGTACAGACGCCAGCACATCAAGCTACTACAATCTGTCAAATTTCTTTATTAGATTTTCAACTTTATCGCTATAGCATTAGGTTCAAGGTTGATTGGGAAAATTTGACAGTTTCGGGTAGCTTGACCTGCAGGCGTGTGTACAACGTAGGCTAAAAATAAAATAAATCATAAAACAGTAATATTATAGGTAAGTAGATAGTTTCTTTGAAGTAACACCGACTAATTTGGTTTTATCAGACCACCATACAAATTAACACCACAAAGTCAAGAAAAAAGTTCTAATAAAAAGCAAAAAGATTAAAGATAAAAAAATATTATCTGCGTATATGAATGTACATTATTTTGTTACATTGACGTCATAGCTTTTTGGTGCCCACGATTTTGTTTTTTACGTTTTTTCCCAGACGAGTTCATTGGTCACTCAACGCTATATTTATTTTTTTATTTCAAACGGTCAAGTACGAATTGATGTAACACAAAACAGACCATCCTAAAAAATCATTACGTGTAAAGGGTAAACATATTTCCTCTTAAAATAAATATAAATAAAAACTGAAATTCGGATTAATGCAAATATGTGTAAATACAACAACAACACAATCTACCTGCCTATAGTATTCCCACTGCTGGGACTCAGGCCTTATCTATGTGAGTGGAAGTGAGCCGTAATCCACCACGCGGGTCCAGTGCGAGACAGTAGCACAGTATCCACATGATACATTTTTCATTCATTGTCCTTGGATCTAACGGTTGACAAGTATACTATGTTTTATGTATATATATTATTTATTATATACACATATATAAATGGTACACCTCACGCTACCAGCAGTATTGTCTCTCCTTCTTCCTTAATTCACCCAAAAGTCGTCTTTAAAATATCGCTTTCAGCGTTATGGGCCCACGAGCATCTTTTGTCTCCGCAACTAATTTGTCTCTCACGTCAAGTCTACGGGTTTGTATGAAAGTGTGCGCATGTAGCGACGCGACAGTTGGGAGACATTTTTGTCCGCGGGTTTGGACGCAACTGTCGCCCGTCTATTGGTTGCAATGCAAGTGCGCGCACGGCGACAAAAAAGTTGCCGGATAGCCAGTTGCCGCACAACCGATAATTAAACAAAAAAGTAGCAATGTGCGCATCGTCCAAATCTCGGCGAGGAGACAGAGACAGAGACAAAAACTACTGTACTACTACTGCTCGTGGATGCCCTGTCAAGCCCGCCCATTGTGTCACCCTACATTTATATCTGTAATTTATATGGTATATATTTAAGGAATCCTACCTAACAACATTCGAAAATTCATATGAGACAACATTTTTTTTGTCAAGTCACGTTTGAACTTTGTTACCCATTTAAGAATCTCATAAATAATACCTGCTTTATATATATAATATATATAACATATACATAATATAAACTTTGGACATTAACCACAAAACTACGCAATTAATAAAAAAATGTCAAGTTCACATCAATTTGAGATACATTACATAATGAGAAGTAATTGAATTTGGCCTTATCTAAGAACAATCGGTAATTATTCGAGATTGTGTTTTTAGGTGCTCAAAAGTGACCGTAACGACATTGTCGTTTTATTTTTGTGATGTGTAAACAACATGGATGCTTGTGGTTTGCCAGGGTCAGAAATAAGGTACAAGGACTGCGGTTTTGACTCATTAAAATACTACGTACTAGTATAATGGGTATGCGTTCATTATGCAACAGTGTGATGATCGAAGCGGAACTGAAAAAGCACTGCTAAAGGTCAACTTTTTCTACTTGCTTCATCGCCGCTCTTTTGGATGCTAGAATTGTCCGTACTATGGCATGGGTACTATTCCCGCTATGGACACAGCATGAAAAAGAACATATGCGGTCGGGGGACCCCCGTCAGGAACGACGCTCCTTACGCGATGCTAGCAAGCACACACTGTCGTACGTGCACGAACACGTTAAAAAAGAAAAATAAGATAGAGAGAAAGAAAATGTGGATTTAGTACGCGTTTTTAATACAGAGCCACCTAGTATAAGTTTTTAGATACTCTAATAAAGTGGTCGTCGTTTTGGATTTTCACTTGACCTCACAATCGATTTTAGCACCCTCTAAAACCGTGAAAACGACACCCATACTGAAAAATTTGAAAATTTTCGCAACCGCCATATTGGGTTTTCATTTTGACATGAGGTCAGCTCGGCTTCAGCACCCTAGCCACCCTCGAAAACTATCTCTCGCAAGTCGCATGGGCATAACGTTTTTTCGTTACATGACGATTTCTCCCAGTTTACTACTACGGCAAGGCATGTTAAAGAACTACGTTGCAATATGCTTATCCGTACCTATTCTGAATCGGAATTGAACGTAACAAACTTCAAATAAAAATTGAAAAATTATCTAACACAATTATGACGCCGTGCCTCATTTTTGTAAATAATTATGATATATCTTTACATACTCTTCTCTTGCTTCTTCCATCTTGATTAATCTTGAGGTATGAATCTCTAAACCGATTCTTATAAAGTAAACCACGTACACGTGATTTCATAGGCGAGAAGCTGGCGGACAAAAACTAACACGTGACCCGAAATAAAAACGTGTAGTTGAAGTTTACCCAACTAGCTAGACCACAAGTCGCATCGAGCCGACTAAAGTTGTCAAAAAATAAAAGGCCCGTTTTGACATTGACAGTTCTAATAGTTAATAAAGATCAAATTCGCAAAACACGTATTCGTTTGTATGAAACTGACAGGTGTCAAGAACGCATTCTCAAATGTCAAAACGGGCCTTTTATTTTTTGACAACTTTAATCCAACCTTTTTTCTTCCACTAAAAAAGTCAATTACTAACAGTAATAGCATAAATCAAACATAATCATCAAAACATTATTAATATGATTGACCTTTCCGAAAACACGTGTTTTAATGACGTGTACAAGAATGGCGGTTAAAACGTGATAGTGATCAAACGTCAGTGATCATCATGGTCGCTAATGATCATACGATATGCATTAGTATTTCCCTACATTACTCTTGTTGGAGTTGGAGTTTCCCTGATCGTCATTTAGCTGTAGATAAAGTTGTGTTGCGATGCGATACTATGCGATGCTATTGATGACTGTTGTAACCCTTTTCAAGATTTTTTTTTTATTTTGCAGCGCCCTCAAATTCTTGCGTAACAACATAATTCGGCTGTGATTTATTTTATTTTTATTTTATTACTTTTAAGTAAACTTATAGGTAATGCATTATAATATGAAGTACAATGTGTAAATGATGGCCAATTACAGGCTTCCACTAACGATCAATGTGAGTAACATATTTGAGGGGCCCCTTAGGGCCGAAGCCTGCCGGGTCAGCGGGATTGTCCGAAAGGGTTACCGCTACCCCGGAACATAAAGGGCGATGGAAGGAACATGGGTGGGTTTTAGTCAGTAAGAGTCTGACACTCCCTTCCGCTCCCCCCAGAGCGGGAGGGGTCATTTGATGATTTCCCACCAGAAAAAAAAAAAAAATGTGAGTAACATTAGCAAATCCGCGAAAACAACGACGTAAGAGATATGCACATGAATTAACAAAAGAGAAAAAAAATGGTTATACATCGAAAAAACAATTATTCAAACTTTACTTTACTTCCGCACTACCAGTAAATAAACCTAAATCGACGTCCTGACACTACATATAAAAAGTACGGCAAGCTCTTATCACTTACGAGTTTTGTCTGTAGAAAGTTCTGACTTGAAGCACATGGAGAAGACGTGTTCTCCGAAGAAAAGCACTCGGTACACGAAGCCCAATCTTGCCCACCAACTCAGCGACGTCAGTAGATCCGTTCATAACGCTAAATAGGAAAGCAAGATCTGCAATTTTCCCTCGCTCGTGTAGAGGCAGGATATGATTTTTTTTTTATTTTTTAACACCGACTTATATAATTCGGGAGATAGGTATTAGAACGATATTGAGTGTACGTCAAAAAATGTGAATGTGATCTATCAATCGATCAGTGTGATCTAACGTAGAACAGAATCATATTTTTATTAGATCAATGCGAATATGCCTATTACAGTAAGGTGGGTCGGTAATGGCACGGTACTTAGATAAGATAAGCCAATCAGCAAAATTGCAAGGTTCCAAGCCGAGCATCAGCGAATTGTATGACTACTAGTTTTACAAAGGTCGCAGAACAGATGACCAAAAAGTTCTGAGAGGCGACCGCGTAGAGGAAGCGATGGAAGGCCTCTCACAAGGTGGACAGATGTCCTTGTGAAGGCCGCAGGAATCCACCGGATGCGAGAAGCACAGAACCGGTCGAAATGGAGGTGCTTGGAGGAGGCCTATGTCCAGCAGTGGACGTCTTTCAGCTGAATGAATGAATGAATAAGTTTTGATGAATTAATATCTTTAAAACACATTTAGTTTAAAATATCTTTGAGATATTTGGCCACAAGAATTCTCAGCCTATGTTCCATAGGTGAAAACCTCGCAGGTCATTGTGCAATGAATTGTACTTTTTATTATCACTTCAACTTATTCAGTGATCATTAAATATCACTTATTAGCTTGTTAACGTCACTAAAAACATATGGTTTAGTTCACGACAATGTATTTAATGTTCGTGCCAAGTAAGGAAGCGTTTTATGTGAAAATTTAATGCTTTGCCAAAATGAATGACTTGGTGGCAGATTATCTAGTTTTATGTTTTTAGTGAGGAAATACGTTGAAAACTTATACTTACTATTAGATAATACTAGCAGCGCCCCGCGATTTCACCTGAATAAATGTCGATCCCGTTTCATTTCGGATAAAAAGTATCCTATGTGTTATTCTGATGAATAAGCTAAGCTATATGACTGTAAAGTTTCATCGAAATCCGTTCAGTCGTTTTTGCGTGAAAGAGACTTTCGCATTTATAATATTAGTAGAAACAGGCAAAAAAATAAATTTTTAACTTTATAGTTGGTAATATCATAAGGTCAACTGGTGTTGTTGTGTAGTTTAGAGGTATGAGGAACAGGGTGTAAAGTTCACTCATCCTCCATAGAAAAGGGAGGATCCTCCGACCAGACGGGCGTTGTGTCTGGCGGGCAATTGCCCAACGATTGATATCTGGAAGTTGTATATATGCTAGTTGCGCGGTAAACTCTGCTTGCGAGATGCAGGATTTGCGTGACGTCAGTATGACGCGTTGTTCGCACGTGGCGTTGTAGATACCGCTACAATATAGATCTGCAAAACGTGTTATTTTTCACACGTGATTACTTATAGGTTTTTCAGACATAAATCCGATGGTTTTATACACGGTACAAAAGTAACTACCTCGTCTAGTGCTCATTCTTCCGCTCTGTGGGGGTTTTCCGTCGTAAAATTCTCCGTAGCATCTAGTAGGAGTTAAGATTTGGTACCGGTTCAAAGGAATAGGCTCGCTCCTTGTAACTTGAAACATGATTCGTGGATGTGAGTTGCCTGTAAATACTATACATATTTGCCACTATCCATAATGCTGGGCAAAGGTCCCAAATTCTTTTACTCTTCCCTATGTGTTGCAATCCGTACTAGTTTATATTTCCATACTAATTTTATAAATGCGAAAGTAACTTTGTCTGTCTGTTAACTTTTCATTCCTAAATGGTGGTTAGGACGTGGAATGCATTTTATTGTGGGGTAATTTCCGACATCCACGCAGACGAAGCCAGTGACAAAAACTATTCCTTATAAAGACGGAAAAATATTTTTTTTATATATATTTTCTTGTTCCAGCTTGCATTCCCTTGTACTCTACGATGTTGTTCAGCATACTGGTGTACCTGTTCTACTACACGACGTACATGATCCTGTTGGCCATCGCTGGTCTGTGGTGCTTCGAGGAGTGTGCGCTGACAGAAGAAGAGGAGTACGAGTTCTACCACCAGTATAGAGCAATGCCGTATTGATTGATTCTTGTGAGTACTTACATTATCATTTAGTTTTTACTAGCTTTTTCCAGCGGCTTCGCCCGCGTGGAGGTCGGAAATTATCCCACGAAAACATACTACCGGGATAATAATAGTATTCTATGTAATAATCCAGGTTATAAACAAACTGCGTGCAAAAATTTAATCCAAATCCGTTCAGTAGTTTTTGCGTGAAAGAGTAATAAACATCCACCCATCCATCCATCCTCACAAACTTTCGCGTTCATAATATTAGTAGGAAGTACGATTTTAACAGTCCTAGCAATGCCGATTACCACAGCGCACCAACTATATTTATAATATCAGGAGAGGTCTGGCTTCTGTAATGCCGGAACTCCTAGTACAAGAGCCAGGGCTACACTGATATTTGTGTCAGACTGAAGCGAAAACAAATAAATTATTATACAAATACTAGCGACCCGCCCCGCTGCCAGGTGAAATATAGTATGTCATAACTATAGCAGGGATACAGTGCCCTCCGTATCCAGTACAACAACGCGTTCCGGGTAGCGGGCGGTGTTGGGGCTGCCCCGTTTCTGTAGCGCATCAGGGATGTTCGCGATGGCGCGCACTGATTGTTTCCACGCTTCTATGCGTAAGCGGTGCGCGTCCCTGGTGCGGCGGGTGCAGGCCAGCCCCGATGCTATTCTGGCAATGATCGCGAATAGGCCGGACTGCCTTATGTCCGGCATTGCTGTGGCAGGCATGTTGCTGTTCCAGTGCCGATTAGGAAATTGTAATTATTGTGTTTGTTTTATTTTTACGACCAATAATGTATGTAATATCAATGATGAATGAAACGATGAATGGAATGTGTGAATGATGATATGGTTAGAAAGGGGGTGACTACTGAGATGACGACTAATAGAGAAGTATTGAAGAAAAAGTCATGTAGCGCCGAACCCAAATAAATTGGGATAAGGGCAGGAGAATTCAGCGGGATTGTCTGAAAGGGTTACCGCTACCCCGGAACATAAAGGGCGAAGAAAGGAACATGGGTAGGTTTTAGTCAGTAAGAGTCTAACACTCCCTTCCGCTCCACCCAGAGCGGGAGGGGTCATTTGATGATTTACCATCCGGAAAAAAAAAAAAAAAAAAACGGGCAGGAGAATGATGGATGACTCTAGTTTTCAGCACCTGAAAATGTCGATTATGTTTACAGCACTAATTTAAGTTAGGTAGGAATCTGTATACGTAAGCAAATAATTTATTTTAGTTTTCATATTGAAATATCCGTTGATTTTAATTTTCTTGAACACATTGAGCCCACGTAGCAGGGGCGATTTTTAACGCGACAATTTCTTATCGCGCGCAGGATTTTTGACACTCGGCTTTTTTGAGCTTCTTCTTCTTAGCGTGTAGATAGCAATCTAAATGGACTCGGCCCAGAATTCGGCTACTTGTTGGGCGCCATCACCAGCGTCCATCAGTTCTTGTAACTTGCAGCTGACAGGACACGCAGGACACTATATTAAGTGTCCCATCGTTTGCGGAACAGCACCACATCTACACTCCAAGGCGGAGTCGTCTATGAATTTCCACCTGAACAAGCTTTCCTTGCTTCGGCCAACCCGGGTTCGGAGTCTATTTAAAGACTTCCAGGTTACCCAAGGCAACTCATGTCCAGATGGGAGGTCTTCAGCGGGTGGGACGAATGGTTTGGGTAAGGAAGCACAGTCTCGCCACAGCTTTAGTATTTCTTGCAATTGTTGGCCAGTGAGTGGGACGACACACTTTAAGTGGGACGAAATTGTTTCGACTCTTAAGCCTTTGTGGCACAAGGATGCTGTCATGCAAAGGGTGTCGTGTGTCGGAGACCATTTTGGCTCTTTCACTGGAGCTTGCCACCGCTCTACGAATCACTGGTGGCGCTATTCCTGCCAGTTGATACAGCATTTGTATTGGGGTCGGTTTTAGGCATCAAAAAGAGTCAAAAACACACTGTTCGATTCTCAACTCTCGTCGCTAAGCAGTACGTTGATAATCCAGTGCACGGTAAATTATCACTCGGGCGAGAACGGCTTTTTCTAAAAATTGTTTTCGCGTAGACCACGAGAACAGTGAAAACACGATCAGAGTTTTATTGCGTTTGTCTTTTAGATCTAGAATACAAAATAGACAGTGACATCATGCGGCAAAAAATGGGGCTCAGGAACTAATTAACCAGATTGTTATTAGCATAAAATGGATGGATTTTTATTACCCACACAAGTTATACTTGTTATATGACGATAAGATAAGATGGCCTAGACTAGACGTCAAACTCCTTCTTTATTGAAGTTCGTTTAAAAATATGCGCTATATATTTTCATTAATTATACCTATGTTTTTATTGAGTAAGTATTTAATGATGGGGAATCCCTTGCACGGCTACGTAGCGTCTGTATTGAGGTACGGATTGCTCCTCAGGGGTAACTCATCAGACATACAAAGAACGTTCATAGCGCAAAAAAATGCTTGCGAGCAATAACTGGGGCGCCTCCATACGAGAGCTGTAGACCAATTTTTAAAAAGTTAAAGGTTCTAATTCTATCTTCTACTAACATCTTAGAAATAGTCATATTTGTCAGGAAAAACTCTCACTTCTTCTCCACAGTAGCCGAAAACAATAGTTTTGCAAAAAGGGACCCCACCAAGTTAAAAAACCAATTTTGTAATAGTACTGTCCACTACAGAAACAGCTACCTTATGTCCATTAAAATATATAACCATATTCCACAACTAATAAGAGAGCTACCATTTAATTTTTTACAAAAAAAGTCTAAAAAATTCGCTATTCCAAAATAATTTTTACACATTAAAACAATTTTTTGATTATAAGGGTTAATAAGTAAATAATATTTTTTTTTATAATAATAAGGTAGATTTATTTAGTTGTATAATAGAAATATTGTTATTTTTATGTTTTTATTTTATTTTATTTTATGTTGTATATTAGAGTACAAATGTCTATAGTATAAGTGTTTTGTATTGTTTACTAGAGTATAAGTAGTATATAAGTTAGGTTTTATACCCACTTGTACATTAGGTTCACATTGCAAATATCGTTTGCCGCTAGTAGCGGCGGATGTGTCGAACTTATCCATATGTACCAACCATCTTTGTACCTACCATATCCGACGAATAAATGTCTTTGTCTTTCTAGTCATTGGTAATTAGGAAGTTACATTAAGACGTAGTTTTTTTTTTTTGCATGAATGTTTTTTGTGCGCTAAAACTAAACTCACTCACTATACAGGGTACATCTACGCACAAGATGAAACCATGAATACAGGACATGATTTTAGACCCCTAGGGCAGGAAGTTTGCATAGGTTATCAAAAAAAGAATCAGCTGTTTTATAGAAAAATGCAATACGTACGCGGTCTAAATATATGGAACTGCTATTTCTTGTTTTTTAATAACCGACGAAAAATTTCAACGCAGTTGAATTCAGAATCTATGTTAACATGGTTACACGGTAACCGCAACCATGAAGTTTCAATTAATAAATCAATATTACTAAATTAAAATATGAAAAATCGCACAGTGTTGTACTAAAATATTGATTATGAATGAAATTTCTATAATAAAACTGGATTAGGTGTAAAAAAAGATTTCCAAGTATTTTTTCACACCTAAATGCTCTCTCCCACAGGCGCGTTATTATCGGATGATAATATTGGATGCGTTATTGCGATAATGCGTCCCGATATCAAATTCAAATTCAAATTCAAAATATTTATTTGCCAGAAAATACATTTTTCAACAAGGGAAGATCTTAAAGCCTAAGAGTTCTTGTATTCTGCCTGCAAGCAAGCGTGCAAATTACATTCAATAATAAGGTCATTCATTTTCACATCGTACCCAAAACAAGTCAAAACACTAAATAAATTAAATAAAAATAAAAAAAAAACAGACCAAACCAAAACAAAATTGATGCATTTCAATACTTTAACTTCTTGCCACATAGCTTCGTTTTAAAACCTACACTACATGCCCCTGCCCGCACTACACGTTACTACTTTACTAACGCAGGAGTGTCTAAGATCGTATGCATCCTAACTCAAAATGTTCTAAGAAGTCATATTGGGATATCGCAGGATGGAGGAACGCAAGCGTCTTACTTCTATTGCGTCGCTATTATCGCAGCAGTGTGTAACTTCGCGACCGTCCTAATACAAAATGTACTGAAAACAGATATCGCAGTAACGCATCCGATATTATCGACTGATAATAACGCGCCTGTGGGGGAGAGCCTTTAAATTTAACATTCAGTGTCACGATATTAGTTGTTGCAAGCGGGGCTACCTTGATAAAACGGCAGTAGGGTGTGATTCTGGAGCTATTTCACAAACCATGCTCCACCTCACAGCTCCACCTCACAGCTCCACCTCCTATCCTGCCCTCTGTGTCCCAAAAATGCAGTCAAAGTGACTTATGTGCTGCCATCGAAAACGCCGTGGAAGTTGCAAAGTTTTGGGAAAACCAGATTTAAAATACAGTTGTGCCAGCGACACGAAGATTAATTTAATTAAAGATTAAGTTTTTGCAATTAATAGTCAATATTTTAATTATTGTAATATTGATTAATTGATCAAACAGCAAAAAGTTTGACAGCTATTTCCAACGTTGCCAACTTTAAAAAAGAACAGTTTTAATAACGGATAAATCATTTAATTTAAAAGGTTAATTACCCCCGTGCCTCGGAAAGCACGTAAAAGCCGTTGGTCCTGCGCCTGACCTCTCTCCGGTCGTGTCGGATTGTCGTCCCATCGGACTATAAGAGTAACGGAACAGAGAGTGCACCTGTATTTGTGCACACACTTGTGCACTATATTATCTCCTGCATACCTGGCTAATCTCCGTTGAGATTGACCACCGTGACCAAAATCGTTCGGGAGGCTATTATTATCAATGAAAACTTATGAACAGTGATTTACAATAACATTAACGATTGCGTTCGCATTATTCACAATTGTTCAAACAATCATTTAAATAATTAATTTAAAAAGTTTACCTAAACAAAAACTGAGTGTGTTATGTAAGAAGGTTAATTTTAATCCAAATGTTAGTTATATCCGGTGACCCTTAAATTATGATATTTTTAAATCGATTTTTTATTCACAATAATTGTACAAATGAAGGTAGGTTTTGTAACTTCCTTCGATTTTTCCCTTTGTGTACTTTTTTTGTACTTCATTCCACATAATATTTTCGTTTTATAGTATTTGCCTTAATAAAAAAAGAAAAAAGAGAAGTAAAAGATTTTTATTAAAAATTTCCTTTAAAATCAGATTTTCGCAGAATAAAGACTTAAATTAAATTCTAAAATAAGGGTTCCAGTATTTACGGATTTTATTTTTATTTTTTTTGTTTCGAATCTATACCATAACACTTTTAATTCACTACAGCCAAAAGCAATTCACTCTTCTCTAAAGAGCTAATGCTACAAATTGCCGGGTAAATAGCTCAAAATTACCTTTTTCAATAACCACGTGAAAAACTTCAGTGCTTTGACCTTAGAAGACGCCACTTTACAAAAAACTTACATTAACCTTCCTATATTTTATACAAGAAAATAGCCATTCAATAAACAGTTATAAAAACCACAGATAATATTAGCAGATATTTACATCAAAGTGAGCAAAAAGTATGAAAATAATAGTTCGATCATCAATCAATCAGTAACAATGATTGGGCAAATGTATTATATTCATACATGTTCCGGGTTCAAAGTATGTGTGAATACTTATCAGAATTACTGTAAGTATGTAATTTATAATGTGATTAACTAATGATCAATGGATCCTTACCTCCAAAACGATTTCTTTAAACGGCCATAACAGTGAAACAGTTCTCGTTTGAGCACTCCCACCTCCCACCTGGACATGAGTTACCTTGGGTAACCTGGAAGTTTTTAAACAGACTTCGGACCCAGGTTGGCCGAAGTAAAGAAAACCTGTTCAGGTGGAGATTCATAGACGACTCCGCCTTGGAGTGTAAATGTGGTGCTGTTCAACAAACGATGAGTCACTTAACATCGTGTCCTGCGTGTCCCGTCAACTGCACGTTACAGGAACTGATGGACGCTGGTGAAGGCGCCAAACAAGTGGCCGAATTCTAGGCAGAGTGCATTTAGATTGCTGACACTCTACGAAGAAGAATTGAAACAGTAGTAATACAATATAATATGATCAGCCGGTATTGTCCACTCACTCAACCCTAAGCTAATATGGAACAATTCCTCCTATAAGCGTTAAGTTCGTCCCGCTATCTACGTCTGGGTCTTTCGCGATGCCGTTGGACAAGCTGTAACACCGCCACCGTCAACGAGAAACAAGATTATTCGAACTGTATGTGACGTTCCGGTAACGGTTTGCGATGGAAACGCGGCCATTTTAAATTTATCTCTACTTTAGCGCCGTCATCTCGTTCTCGTTGACTTCCCGTTGACGTGGCGGTGGACAAACGGCCTAGTGGTCTATAATAAGTGATTATGAGTATCTCATTTTCCCAACTAGTGTGTACAATTGCAATCATTGTATCCTTTCAGTCTTCACCCATGGTAAAACTGAAAGGATACCAAAACTGAAAAAAATAATCTGCAGTTATAAAACCATACGTCATCAAAAAAAAAATGCTTTTTATCGTAATTTTAGGTTCATTATACATAATAGTCATTCATATTCATGAGATTATTTAGCCCCTGTAAAGCCGTGTCTCCTACCCGTGTTTTTTGAAACATTACACCAAAACATCAAAACAAAGAGGCGTGGCCATATACATTTAAATATTTTAATACGCAGGAGACAGCTTGTGTATGAAAACAAATGTTTATGTGTAAATGTTTTTTGTGTAATGTGTCGAAAAAACACGCGCAAGAGATAAGTGATTTATTTTGCCCCCTGTATATCTGTCAAGTCGCAAACCAGTTTGTCGGCAGGAACAGATCAAAGTAATCACCATACCGCGTCTTTAAGTACCTACAAAAAGCAACTAAGTGGAGAGTCGGACTCGCACACGAATGTTTCCAACCACTGTACAATATTTATCTATTTATTTGATGTTGTAGCAGCCTTGGTAGTACACTCTGTGGATATTTCAAGTGTCTACCTGTTACGGTTCAAAAGATATAACCCTGTGACAGACGCACGGACAGCGAAACCTTAGTAATAGGGTGCAATTAGCACCCTTTGGGTACGGAATCCTAAAAACGAGCATGCGTTGAAACAAAAGACTGTTGCACCCGCAAGGTGTACGTGCACCAAGCACTTGGTTATTTCTCTTTTACAGTGAAACAAAACTTTGCATGCTAATAAATATATGCGTTTAAACTTGAGCCATAAAAAACTGGGTTCATTAAGTAACTATTTACAATTTCAGTAAAAATGTATGAATAAAATAAAACTAATCATTCATACATGCAGTTATTCTAATCAATCTGTATGTAATCGATTATAAATAACATGATTAGGATTAATAATTGGAATAGGTATGTTATTAAATCGGAACATAAAACGAAGCAAACATTTTGCTTAACCACAAAATAAAATGATTTACGGTCAAATAATCTTTAACTATCTATTTATATTCTTCAAGAAATGGTTTGGTTCAATGACCGTTCTTGAAAATTTTTACTGTAATTTAATTTTGTTTGCTAAGGTGGTAATTCTTCTATGCTCATTTGAAGGCATTCGAATTCGATTAGTGTACGTACCAGAGACCAAAAAAATGTGTTGGGTCGGGGGACCCCCGTCAGGAATGAAGTTCAACATTAAAATCCAAGATGGCGGTGGCGAAATTTGGAATATAACCAAATTTATTTTTGCAGTGCCTTTCGTGGATTTTCATTATGAACTTCGTTCCTCACTGTCGGCTTTAGTACCCTCAAAAACCATGAAAACGACACCCATGACGAAAAATTTGAAAATTTTCGCAGCTGCCATCTTGGATTTTCATTATTTCTACCAGTTTACTCCTACTGATACCTGCGTTAAAAAACTTGTTTCCAAAAAAAAAAAACACAAAAAGTCACATTAAGTAAGACAGAAACGTATTAATGTAGTATAATCAAACCTGCCATTATAAGTCATAATAATCGAGATCTTTATATGAATCTGCGTCATCGTTGTAACTTTATGTTGCTATAACTTACGATACCTACTACATAAATAAAATGTCGTTATTTAACACTAGCTTCTGCCTGCGACTTCGTCCGCGTGAGTCTGCTATTATTTCGTTTTTCGCCTAGCGTTTTTCCTGACCCTTCTTCTTTTGCTCGGCTCCTAAGGGTCCTAACATGTTGGGTGATTTAGCCTTCCTAAAGAATTAGGCTATCTTATGTAAACGTTTTTTTTTTTAATCCACCTGGTTGTTCGAGAGATTAGCGCGTTCAAACAAACAAACAAAAACAAACAGTCTTCAGCTTTATTATTAGTATATAGATTGTAAGATACAAAACAACTAAATAGATAGATTATTACCTACATTTTTTTTCTCGTGGCCATCTCACGATCTGATTTACCAGTCAACAAAGTCGATAGAGAGGGCGAACTGTCTGGACGCAACTTATTTAAGCCTTGTGAAACTCAGAAAGTGCAGCAATTTAGTGCCGTGTATATTTAACACTATAATTTAATTTATTGCGAAGATGTGGTTTGCACTTTTTATCAATGTTATTTGGCAATTGGCTTATTTATTACACAGTAGAACTTGTTACAAAATATTATGGAAAACAAAATATAAACAACTGAATTGAGGATCTCCTCCTTTTTTGAAGTCAGTTAAAAATTTGGAAAACATTAGGTAATATTTGCTAAAAAAACACCTTGAAAAGGATTATACACATCTCATCATAAGCCAAAAGTATTAACAAAATAAAAGAACAACTATACTAAAACAAGGGGTAACCCCCTCGGAGGCCACAATATTACGAGTTCATGCCCTCTATAAAAACGAGAACAACGGTCGTCATGGAAAATACCACTTTTTACCGACCTAATACATAGCTATCAATATCAAAAGGATGTGTTTATGTGTACTTTATTACGCCGGTTAGCTACAAAATAAATATACATATATAATAATAGTCATGATACTGATAATAATACGGCTCGCATTGTGAGGAGGTTCCTGTCTCTGGAGCCCTAACCACCGGTAGCTTGGACCCTGCTCCCGACATCGATGGATCACTATTATTTTATATTTTTAAATGTTCGCAGCAACCTAATTAAAAATTAGGTTAAAAAAAAGAACGTATTTAAATAAATATTTTAAAATGTAATAAAATAAGATAAGTAAATCAATAAACGAAATAATAATCATGATAACTTAGAGAGATTGCAGAGCGAAGAATGCGGTAGAAGCACCGTTGAAGCAAAAAAATACGGGTAAATTTGTTTTCAGAAAACACCATTTTGCTTTTTTTTTGTTTTTGTAAAAATAAGAATGTTTGCGATAAGTGAGCTGAAAAAAAACTGTAAGTAACAAATGACTGATTATTTAGAGCGAATATAGTTACGTAAATCTTTTGTGATAGCATTTTTTGGTAATAACGGCTATGTTAAGTAAGATCTCAGACTAAACGTATATCTTCTACCTATCTTTAAAATAAATGTTTCCTCAGTAACCTTCATAGACGTAGATGATGTATGTCAAGTCTTATGTAGCTTCGCATAAGTCCCGGCAGTGTAACAGTATATTTGCGCGCTAAAACGCAACGCAACCACCGCAGTCAATTTCACAGGTAACATATACATATTTCAACGGTAACATATCATGTTCCGCATGAAAATTCGATAATAATTAGAATATGATTGAACTAGAAACACAATTAAACCAGCATAATGCCAATGAGGATGCTCACATCCACCTTGGAACTAATTACGGAGTAGAAATCACATTTTTCTAGAAACGTCAAGGTTTCTCCCCCTCTCTGAAAGTTATTACCGACATGCCACCTCTATCCGTTCAGTGGTCTATGTCAAGCAGTAATAGGCTGTCGTCACACAGAACCCGTCATCCATTTGGCTATATAGAAATATACGACGTAGTACAATCTTTAGTCCGCAGCAAGCCTTTTATGAGATTTCGGAATGTTTCATACTTTATAGTGGTGTATAGTGAAGTGCTCTTCTGATTTGTGTATGGGTAAATTAGCAAGAGATAAGTGAGTGATTATGACTTCGAAGTGCTATTGGTATGTAGCTTTTTGACTAAATTTTATAGGGCTTTTAGGTATGAAATTTAATATTTTTAGACAAATATTAAGATTTCTAAAAAAAGACAAAATTCTATTTTAACGAAATAGGTAAATAATAAAATATCAAAACCTTCAAAACAAAACTTTAAGAACAGAAACTAGTTCATATGTTTTAAAATTAAATATTAAAATATTATAGTTGCGCAAAAATTTTAACTCAAGAAGCAAATCGTGAAAACGTAAAAAAGAACTGCAATTGTTCTCACCGCAAACACAAAACCTTCAAACTAAAAATGATAGGTACTTATTACATCTTATTAAATAATATGTCGGTGTATCTTCGTGATCTAAGCACATTAAAATAAAACATTACCTACCACAAACTCAGTTTTGTAATCCATTCAATGCCAAATTAAGTTTTTCCTGAAACATTTTGGTAGCGAGGAAAAGACATCAACGACACAAAAGTATATTACGGTAATATTTTTACACAAACCAACTAAAATGAATTTGAGTTTAATGAACACATAATTTAAGACTCCTAATAAAAGTAAACTAAATCGTATAAAAAGATGTTTTAAATTATTTTTTTTTTTTTTTTTTTAAGATTAAAAAAACTATTTTTAATCTTTCAACTAAAAACCACATTTTCACTAGTTGGTATACACTACACATACATGTAATAATAATTAATATTAGTCATATTTTTTTTAATTTGTCATGGCAAGTAAGGAAAAAAATGTATGATAAATAGTCACTATGGTCAGATTGTCAACGTAAACAATGTCATTGGCCATTATTATAATACCTCACAGTCACTTAAGTGTGACAAATAATAATTATGTGTCAACATAGATATAATAATTTGTCAAGTTTATAACGGCAGATACTTTGTATTTTTTTTATTTTTTACACTTGGCTTAATTATTTTTAGAACTATTTTCATTAGTATGGCTAGTCAATTTACATTAATTAAATATACGAGTGATAGTTATATTATTCTAGCAGTCGTTGCTTTGTGGCGATGAAGGCCGTCGTGTTAACAAGAATTAATTACTTCTCATAATTCAATACTTATCTGATAGTATACCCTTCTAGCTTCAATAAAATGTAAATACATAATTTTATTAAGGAAGTATCTGTCTTAATGTGAAGTATATTTGTGATATTTTAAACTGTAGTACATTCTAATAATTAACACATATTATAAACAAATAAATGGCACTTCCTTATGTGCTTCCTGAATTTTGAACTTAGATTCATTGTTTACATAAATGGAAACCCTGAATAATAATTCAAGGGTAGTGAAAAAGTGTGTTTCAAAAATAAATCTGATGTTGTAACGTAACATCACGCCTGTAATCTCCGATGAGTTAGGCAGAGGTGTACCTATAATATGTCTCATGTAAAAGGGGACGAACCAATTGCCATCAACCGGGCACAAGTCTAGACTTCGGGCTTCTACTGAGAAATTCCTGGTGGAAAAACCCTATAACACTTTGCCCGACCTGGGAATCGAACCCAAGACCTCTTGCTTAGCAGGCACTTGCGACCACTGGACTTCTTTTTAAGTAAATACAGTCACGAATCTCGTGGAAAATTTACCTTAGAAATCGATTAATGCTATAAACCTATATGAAGGTAACTACTTATAAAGATAAATTCTTATATTAAGTTAATAACCTAAATTAACGTCTTTGGTAAATTTTCCATGATATTCAAGGCAACAACAATATTATTAGTATGTTTTGGAACAAAATAATATGAAAATAACCCGTTTGTTTACTGGCAGTGTCAGTATTAACAAATAAATTTGTAAACAAAATTAATTAACATGTGAATATCGTAAATTATTGATTAGGATTAAATAAGTTTTTCTTAAAGAATTAGAATTAAATTAACTTTTCTAAAAAAAAAATAGAATTAAGTTAGTTTTACAATAAACATTTTAAATACTTTTCCATAAAATAATTTGTACTAATAAAGCTGAAGAGTTTGTTTGTTTGTTTTAACGCGCGAATCTCTGAAACTACCAGTAGGATTTGAAAAAATATTTTTGAATTTTATAGCCCAATTCTTTAGGAAGTCTATAAGCTAATTAATATCACGCTTGGGCCCTTAGAAGCCGAGCAAAAAAAAAATGTCATAAAGAACGCTAAGCGCAAACGGAGTAATAGCGCGCGCGCGCGTGGGTCGCGGTAACAAGACATTTCACGCGGGCAGTAGCTAGATCAAGTATATAAATAAAACTAAAACTATAAAAGAGAACCTTGATTAATAGTTAGCTAGTCCAGACTTGAATTCTTTACAAATTGCTGCATTTTTTTTTTCTCATTAGTCAGTACACTCCATATTACCTTGATATCGATAGTCTGAATTTTAGTAAGCAATGAAAAGTACTCATAAATTGCGCAAATACTTTCGCAACCCACGAATTGATAGTGCCAATCCTGAATGTTTGTTCTGCCTCAAGGCAACCCAACCTACTGTACTAACCAGACCTCGCTTGACCTTCTACATTGCATAAAATTGATTGCACACACTCTATTAATTCTAACAATTTTATGCTAAAAATAACTCGCACATGTGAATGCTAAAAAACCCGTGAAATTCCTTGTTGAGCGCCCGTTTAGCCGATTGATTCTTCACGTCTATTATCGAGAAAGAAACTTACAACTTATTTAATTGTTTTGTGTAGCATTGTGTTAGTAAATATTGGGTTTATAGTGTTTTAGTTACTTATAGAGCCTCGTAGCTAAGTAATAACCACACGGGTCGATCGATCAGGTTAAGTTACGCTTGTCGTGGTTGGCCCGTGGATCCCTCCGTGCCTCAGAAACCACGTTATGCTGTCATTTGTAGATCTTTGACAGTTATTACGGGTCGTCAGAAATTCGAAAATCTGATAACCAGTCTTATCGAACGGTATCATATTACCTACTAACTGGATTGTGGAGGAGGAAGTCACTCCATGTAAAAAAGTGGTATTCAGCTGCATCCAGTTACACTGGAAGCCGACTCCAACATAGTTGGGATAAGAACATCAACATACAATGTCTACCATTACGTCATTACATTATGACGAACTGAAATTACTTGTCTAGCAGGTCATATATTTACAATAATACATCCTTTTTGACGGGGTTTCCCATGTGCATGGAAATTTATTTGTCGGTAGTCAGTTCTATTGCGTCATTGTCATGTTTTCGCTCTTTTTTATCTTGCGTGATGAGATAGATTCTGAGATTATCAATATTGCGTGTGTAAGGACATAATTTAAATATTTTGAAGACTTTAAATTATGTAAATATTTTTAAATAAACGGTTATAAAAATTTAAATATTATGCCACTTATCGTTGGTATTTTCTTTACTGGGGACTTACCAGAAGAATCTGAAAACATTTTTTTGACTATTTTTAATAGCGATTACGGTTATATCTTGTGATTTATATCTTGTGTGTCCTAAATAACAATTTGGTATTCATATTAATTACTTTTATTATTTAATACATGTACCCTTTTTTTTTTTTTTTTTTTTTTTTTTTTTTGGGATGGGAAATCATCAAATGACTCCTCCCGCTCTGGGTGGAGCGGAAGGGAGTGTCAGACTCTTACTGACTAAAACCCACCCATGTTCCTTCCTTCGCCCTTTATGTTCCGGGGTAGCGGTAACCCTTTCGGACAATCCCGCTGCCCCGGCAGGCTTCGGCCCTGAGGGGCCCCTCGTTATGCTGACATCTCTTTGAGGCGCGCGTGGAACACTTACGCGCCGTCCGGCACGGGCCTGGTCCTGATCGGGCGGTGAGCTACCCATTGCTCTCCGCCCGCAGGCCCGCGCCTACGGTGGCCGGTAGTCTTCACTTGACTCCCGACGCCCGGGGCGTCTCCCGCGGCGGCTGGGACGGGAGGCTCTCTCCCTCATCCGTCCCGCCACCTCCTTCGCTAGCATGACTGCTTCGCAGAAGGAGGCGACTGCCTCCCACTCCCTCTCGCTCCGGACCATGGCTTGCACCAGGTCCGGGCGCGAGAGGCCGCCGCCGCTGCCGATCGCCTCCACGAGGACACGGCGGTGCTCCGCCCAAGCGGGGCAGACCTCCACCGTGTGCTCCACCGTGTCCTCTGGGCGATCCTGGCAATGGTGACACCCGGGCGTTTCCTCCCGCCTGATCATGTGCAGGAACCTCCCGAAACTTCCGTGTCCGGTGAGGACCTGCGTCAGGCGGTAGGTGAGGGCGCCGTGGCGCCTCTCTAGCCACTCCTCAAAGAGGGGTCTTATCGCCGCTATCGCGGCGTGCCCTGCGCTGGGTTGCGACAGTCGCTCTTTCCATGTCGCCATGAGATCGAGCCGGAGGTCCGTCCGCTCCGCAGCAATTTGCCGCGGGAGCGGACTTTCCCCCCGGCGTAGTGCCTCCGCGCGCCACTCATACAGGCGCGCGAGGACTATCGCCTCCAGATCCCATGGCGGCAGTCCGGCAAGGAGGCTTGCCGCCTCGCGCGAGATCGTGCGGTAGCCCCGGATTAGCCTTACGGCTACCACCTTCTGGGGCGCGTTCAGGTAGTGGGCGGCTCGCCGCCGCAGTGAACGCGCCCACACCGGGGCCCCGTATATGGCCATGGACCGCACGACCCCCGCGTAAAGCCTCCGGCAGGAGGCGTTTGGCCCCCCCAGGTTGGGCAAGAGCCGCTTGAAGGCGGCCCCAGCCCGTTCCAGTTTGGGGGCCAAACGTCGGAAGTGCTCGACGAAGTTCCACCGGCTGTCGAGGACGAGACCCAGGTACTTCATCGTCGTCTCGATGCCGATGTGAACCCCTCCTGCCGTTAGTTGGGATCCCGGTGGTGGCGCGTTCCGGGGCCCATGAAACGTCATGGCCTCGGACTTGTGCAATGCCACCTCGAGACCCAACTGCCGGATCCTCTCCACGACTATCGCAACCCCGCGTGTCATCGCGTCGGCCGCCGCCTGATGCGACCTCCCCTGCGCCAGGACCAGCGTGTCGTCAGCGTAGCAAACCACGCTGACGCCATCAGGGAGGTCGGCCCGCAGCACCCAGTCGTAGCCGATGTCCCACAGGAACGGCCCCACAACCGATCCCTGCGGGACACCGCACGACATCTCTCGCCGGTTCCACTCCCCATCGCGACCGGGGTAGCTGACGGCTCTGTCCGTCAGATACGCCTCGACTATTCGACGGAGGTAGGGCGGCACTCGGTGATACCGGAGTGCCTCCACAATGCAGCTCCAGGGCAGGGTGTTGAACGCGTTGGCGATGTCGAGTGACACCGCCACGACGACCCCACCCCGGGACACCGCGTCCCCCGTCGTGAGGGCTCTCACGCGCATGATGGCGTCCACCGTCGAGCGCCCCTTGCGGAAGCCAAACTGGCTGTCCGCAAGATCCGGCCCCGTCCTCACCAAGTGCCCGACGAGGCGGTTTACAAGTACTCTCTCAAAGAGCTTGCCCACCTCGTCGAGCAGCACGATGGGCCGGTATGCGGACGGAGAGTCCGCTGGGCGCCCTGGCTTCCGAATGAGGACCAGCTTCCCCGTCTTCCAACGAAGCGGGAACTGGCCTCTCTCCAAACATGCGCTTAAGAGCGCCTCCAGTCGAGGCCCGAGAGCCCTCGAGGCCAGGACCCAGGCTTTACCTGGCAAGCCGTCGGGTCCTGGGGCGGTATTTTTGGCCTTCAGCCTTCCTACCGCCACTCTCAGTTCTACCCCGGTCACTTCAGGGATGTCGTCGTCGTCCGCGTGGTCCGCTTCGGGCACCGCAGTTGGCGGAGCCATGGGCGGGGGTGTGTGCACCCCCCGTGAGGGGAACAGAGTGCTCACCACCTCCTCCACCAGCTGGGGGCGGAGACTCTGCGTCAGCGGGGGGGCCCAGGTGCGGAGTTTATTCCGCACCATTTTATAAGGGCGCCCCCACGGATCTCCGTTCAGAGTCTCCACCATCTCCTCGCGGGCCATATCCTTGGCCCGCCGGACAGCCTCTCGGAGGGCGGTCTTCGCCGCTCTGTACCCCTCGTACAGCTCCGCCTCCGTGGCTTCCGCATCCGGAGGGCGAATGCGGAGCCTGCGGTGCCTGGTGTACCGGTGTCGCGCGTCGACGCACGCCTTGCGTAGCGATCCTAACTCCTGCGACCACCAGTACACCCGACGCCGGGCGCGTCCCGGCCGGACTCGGGGCATTGCCACGTCACAAATGTCGGACATGGCCTCCCGGAACCACTCCGCCTCATCGTCGATATCGGCAGGCCTGTCCGGTGATGACACCCAGGCCTGCACGATCGAGGCTTCCAGGAGGAGCTCCCGGTCCAGCTGCTTCAGCGCCCACCGCGGACCACTCGGGGCCTGTCGGACCAGCGCGCTAGAGGTCTGGGTGGAGACGTCGAACCGGATATACCGGTGATCGGAGTAGGTCTCCACCTCCTCCATGACGCGCCAGTCAATGACACGCTGTGACAGAGCGGGGCTGGCGAACGAGATGTCCACCACCGACTCCCCCCGCATCCGCACACACGTGGGAACAGAGCCCCGATTTAGGACGACCAGGCCTGTTTCCAGAGCCCAGTCCTCCACCATCCTGCCCCGCACATCCGTGCAACGGGAACCCCAGGCCAAATTCTTGGCGTTGAAGTCCCCGAGCACTAGAACGGGGAAGGGATGGCTTCCGGCGACGACGACACTCAACTCTATTAAAGAGTTGTGGAACTCGGCGAGAGTTCGGCTCGGAGAGAAGTACACTCCCACTACTACCATCTCTCCGAACCGTGCTGCTACGCACCCCTGTCCCTTCGTGACGCATTCGAGGGACGGGGTGCCGGCGGCGGCCGACGAAATTATGGCCACTGAGCCGCTCAGGTCCTCCACCCAGTCATCCCTGGGCGGGACAAAGTACGGCTCAGCGACCACGGCGATATTAATCGACCACTGCGCCACGCTCTGGAGCAACAGGTCCTGAGCGCAGGCGCAGTGGTTGATGTTCGCCTGGAGGAGGCGTAATGGAGGAGCCATTACTCCTCCATTTCAGCCCCCTCCCGGGCCCCCTGTGAGGGCCCCTCGCCAGAGATGGCAGCGGCGGCGGCGGCGGCGGCGGCGGCGGCGGCGACGGTGGCGGTGGCGACGGCGGCAGAGGGCCTGCCCTTCCACTTCGCTCCGGTGGGCGGAGCGCAGGGTTTGCTCCCCGCCCGGTGATCGGCCGGCTTGCCAGCTGCCGCACATGCGATGCAGTGCGGCGCGGCGTCGCACGAGCCGGCCTTATGTCCGGGCTGACCGCAGCGGAAGCACAGTGTGCTGCGGTCTACCTCCGAGGTGCACTGGACGCCAACGTGGTGCCCCACATGGCATCGGTAGCACCTCAGAGGCTTGGGTTCCAGCAGTTTGACCTGCGCTGAAACCCAGCCCACCAGGAGCCTTCGGCCCTCCACAATTGTTTTGGCCGCCGTCACGGGGCAGCTTACCACTAGGGTACGCATGCCCGTGGAGTCTGGCCGTATGGTGCCGGCCTTCACCTGCTCGGCCAGACACCCGCCCGTCCTGACGACGGCGGCCACCACCTCTCCCTCCGTTACGGAGTCATCCAGGCCCGAGATGCGCATGTCTGCGCACTTGACGGGCCTGGACACCCGAGCCTCCTCCGCATCAAGGGACGCCCTTAGCTTTTCAGCTAGGGCGTCAGCGGTGGGGCCGCTAGTAGCCCCGGGGATCTCCAGCATGCGGGCGCCAGTGGCGGTCACCCTGTGCCGGAGGCCCCCGGTGATCCCCAGCTCCCGGAGGTCCACCGTCGCCCTCGCCTTTGTGAGCACGTCGCCGTAGGTCACGCCCCTCTTAACCGCGTCCGGCTGTAGCGTTATCACTACAGCCGCGGTCTTCGGGGCGCGAAGCCTAGCCGCTACGGCTCGCTCCTTGCGCCGCTGCCGTTGCGCCTTCTTTCTGGCCGCTTTGGCCGCCTTTTTCTTCTCCCCGACCACCTGCCATTCGGCGTCGGTCGCGGGAGAAGTGGGAGGGTTTTGCGGGCGGGGCGTTGGCTGTGGGGCCTTCGCCTCCCGCGCCGTTTTTCCCCTCCTCTGGGCCTGTGCCGGGGCTCCACCTGCCGCCGCCGGTCTGGCCGGCGCCGGTTTGCCTGACGCCGGTTTGGCCGACGCCTGGGCCCGAGACGGCCCGGGTTTAGGGGCGGCAACTGCCGCAGCGGCCGCATACGTGGCCGCCTTCGGCCCCGGGGCCGTTCTCCCCGCCAGCTGGGGGCGCAGCACTATGCCCTCCAGGACGGTAAACCGCGCCTGGAAGGCCGCCAGCTCCCGCCGAACCAGGCTGAGGACCTGGTTCTCCTCCGGGTCGGGCTGGCTCAGCGGTTTCGCCTGCGCGCCCCCGGCGACCCGCAGGCCGGCCAGGTCTGCCCGGAGCCTCTCGTTCTCCTTATGGAGAAGCTCCGTGGCGTTTGTCAGGCGGGCCACCTGCGCCCGTAATTCGGCCACTTCGCCGGCCGAAGGGCCGGTGTAGTTGGCCGCCTCCGCTGCCGCCATAATGGAGGCCGTCGCCGAGACTATGGCCCTGTTTTTGGAAGCCTGCAGCTTCTTCAGGGCCACGTCCCGTATCGCGGCCTCCACGACCGCCGCAAACCGAGGTTTGCGTCGGTCCTCCTCGGGGTTGGGGGCGCCAACCGCATCCGCCTCGTCGCCCGAGGGCCCCGAAGCGTACTCCTCCGAAAGTTCGGCTGCCTCGCGAGCCGTGAGCCCCCTCCCCTTGCCTCGCTCTCGGACTCCACCCCGCCTACTGGTGGGGATCTTCCGAGCCGAGGCCAGCTCTTCGTCGGAGGACGGCCCCTGGCTGTCCCCTGACCTTGGCCGCTTGCTCTTCTTCGCAGCGGCCACCTCCTTGGCACGACAGGGGCTCCCTGAGCCTCCCGTGCTCGCGCCTCCAGATGCGGCGTCGGACTCCGACCCCGCATCACTCCCCATCTCTTCTGTGGTTTTTTGTTTTTGATATTTTTCCATGCTGTTCCCACGAGTAATAATCATGTTGTACTTGCTCAAAATTTCATGGTCCGCACTAGCGACTAAATCAAGCTACCCATTAGCCAAGCTTACAACCTCCCTCACGGTGCGCCGCCGCTTGGAGGTTTGGGGAATTTTTTATAGAGGTTAATCTTCCTCGCGATCCGGGCGGTTAAGCCAAGACCCTCGACCCCCTTCAACAGCCAGAGACATGACCTTAACTGTCTCCGGGGCTACGAGTTTAGCAGCGGTGGCAGAAGGGTTGCCCCTCCTGCCTGCCCGGCGGCAGGGTAAGTGCACACCGGGCCCGCTCTGACCCCCCACAGTTGTTGCTCTGCTACTCAGAGCGACCTGTGTGGGGCGATCCTCTTGGCAGAACATTAGCATGCGGACAGCGAAATCCCACTGGGAAATAATCCCAATGGGAAATCGCTGCCCGCACCCCAGGATGTACCGGCCCGAACACTGGACTTCCCCTAGACGTATCCAGAAAGGAACCCCAGTCCCCGGGCACACGTGGAGGTTTTCTGCCGTGACATCCCAATACATGTACCCTAAAACGTTGACTAACTACAGTTGTAATAGCTTTCATTTTGACAGTTCAACAAGCTTCATTGCGTTATTTATGTTGCTGAGCAGACAAATTTATCGAACAATAACATAAAGCAAATTAGCTACCCAATTTCTTCAAACTTTATGGCAGCTCGGAACATGAGGCGAGTCGCTGCGCAGTAACAAATTCACCGGGCAGCGGAGATGAGGGGTGAGGTACTGCGCAGCAAGTAGCGAACTTCAGAGCCGTCATAAAGTGTGAATCGAGGTGTACCCATCCATCAATCGTCATAAAACTATCGCACTGCGTGATTACAATAAAAACAAATGAAATACATTACTTATTTACATAAAAATGCTAATTTTAAATACACGTGTTTCATTTCTTATAATATGAACAGATCAGCATGTCCATTGTCTAAGGTGCCGTTGACCCAGTGTCAAGTTCAAGTTTGACGCACCATAATATAGTGGTTATTACGGCTACACTATTACTAACCATTCGAAAGTAGGCGTGTCTGTTTGCCTCAGTTGGCTACGGCCAAAATTGCTGAACCGATTTTGATGAGTTTTGGTGGCGATGTGAATTCCAAAAAAAGGGGTTAGGATTCTACGTATATTACTTTTACACCCTATAATTTTCATCGAAATCAAAGAAAATGGAAATCGAATCCTGTATATAGTACATAAACTCTCACCTTCTTCCCATGGGGGTAAACAGAAACTACAGAAGGCCCGATCCTTAAATTCTCCTTTTGCTTCGTTTATGTTCCTACATCAGAGGGGCAATTCTCGCAGTTTTAAGAACGTTCACGGTGTGATCTCAGTCTCAATCTGTCAAAAATACCTCTAATTTCCCTACATTTTGACAGGTTTTTTGACGTTTCTTTGTCGCCGAGACGAGACTGCGACTAGATTTTGAACGTTTTAAATTAAGAGAATTGGCCTTCTGGTCATACTCGCACGTCGGGTGCTTTTTTCCTGAAAAAAATTGTCTCTGTAATAATTATAATTAGGTATGTACATTCTTACATATGAAACTATAGCCCTATTGGTAATCACTGATGTTTTGTTCTCTCTTAATTTACATGAATTACAATTACCTACATACAAATAATATTTATAAAGTGTCTATTAATGTCAAGTTTTTATTTAAAAGGGGGTTAGTATGTATACGCATCAACATAATCGCGCCAAACAACAAAAAACATTGACGTAAATGTATAGTTTTTGCTAAAATACACTTCAGGGTACGAATGATAAAAAATCACAATCGTTATTTGACAAGTAGACAGACATAATGTTGACCGGTACTGTACCTCATAAATTGTATTTAATTTTAGTATTTATTTATAAACAGCTACATAGATAATTATTACACAATAATATATATTATTTGGTTTTTGTTACTATTTTTTTCCTTTATATACATTATTGATAATAAATTATTTAACAAGCATATATTATTAGAAGAATAAAAAAAAATACTTAACCATTATTGTTTAATAATAATACTTGGGCCTTAATAGGGACTTGTCACGCAAAGGACTAAAAACTAAATCGCAATTCAAAAAAGTTTTTGATGATCGTCACTTATTTTTTATTAATCACAGATTGAGCAAAAGTGCTTTTTAAAGCATTTCATTATGCCAGTAACAATTTACTACGATACCGAAGTGTTTGCCAAGGGTAGCGAATATTGGAATATTTAAAAAAAATAAACACTAATTTAAGCTGTGTCTCCTGCGTGTGTTTTTTTGAAACATTACACAAAAACATCAAAACAAAGAGGCGTAGCCACACACATGTGTGTATGAGAACATGATGTTTTTGTTTTCCGAGCTGCATGGAAAACATTCCCCGCGCACGTGAAGAGGGGAAGGAAGGGTTTGTTTAATTTTAACTGCCATGCGCACCGCGCACATTTACCATTTTGAAAGCCTAATTCCAACTGACACAATTTTGAGGTTATATTTTCTTTTGAATAGTTGACACTAATCTAAAAATATTTTAATACTCAAGAGCCAGCTTGTGCACAAAACAAATGTTCATGTGTAAGGTGTTTTTTCTGTAATAATTCGAAAAAACACGCGCAGGAGACACGGCTTAAGAATAACACAATATATTCAGCAGTGGATATTAATTAGCTGATTTAAAAAGAATATCGTAATCCACTGAATTATTTATTAGTTAGCCTGCAGATTAGTTAAAAAATACAGGGAAAACATTAGGGTCTGGAATTTTATTTTGCACTAGCTTCCGCGCGCCCGTCGCATCGCATCGGTTGCCCGCGTTATTACTTCTAAGGGTCCTGGTGTGATGTTAAGTAGCCTTCATCAAGAATAGGGCTATCAAATGCAAAAAAAAAAAAATCTGATTGGTAGCTCCAGAGATTAGCGCGTTCAAACAAACATTTCAAACAATTCAGCTGCATTATATTTTGCATAGTAGATTATTTATTATGGTCAGTAAAATTATCTTGTATACTAGATTATATTGCTTTTATTCAGTGCAATTTAGTATAATTGCAATGTAATGGATCTGAAAAGAAAAAAAAACACGATTTTCTCATAAAAAAACGAATAAGTTTATTTGTTTTTGTTATGTGTTTTTTAGTGTAGAATAAAGTATATATAAATAAATAAATAAGCATAAAGCAAAGACAATAATATCATAATAATCATAGGCATAATCGCCCAACAACTTTTCCACGGCTGGGATTCAGACCTCTTCTCTACGAGCAGAAATGGACCATTATCCACCACGCTAGCCCAGTGCAGGTAGGCTTACTGTTTAATTAAACGGATTAACATAACTACAACAACATTGAGTCATCGATGGACGTAATGTTGGTCAATATATGGTAATTGTTTTCCTCCATCCTTTGCGGAATACCTGGAACTAATGCCGGTTCCTGAATCCGTTGTACTTGATAGTTGAAACTACGTACCTAATTTACATGTGGCTGTACAATAAAAACTAAATACTGCCCGTATTTAGTTTTTATTGCTACAAAATAGAAGTCAAATAATCTAAGAATCTTAGTACCTTCATACAGGGTTGCAGGGTGGCTGTTACCATGGATTCAGTACATGATTCTGAACCTCTCTCATTCTCCGAGTTCACATTGCATCCGTTGTACTTGATAGTTGAAACTACGTACCTACTGTACATGTGGCTGTACAGGGCAGTATTTAATTTTTAATGCTACAAAACAGAAGTCAAATAATCTAAGAATCTTAGTAACCTTCATACAGGGTTGCAGGGTGGCTGTTACCATGGATTCAGTACATGATCCTGAATGGTGATCCTTCCATGCATTTTGTTTAATGAAACAGCAGATTTTTTTTATTTATTTATTTATTTATTCATTTATTTCAGGCATCAAGGCCCATAAAAACACATACAATACAATATAAATATAACTTAAAAATACAATAAATACATACAACATTTTACACTAAAAAACAAACTAACGCACACGAAGTGTCTGCGTCGTGTTTCGCTGACTGGTGTCATGTAGCCGACCGCGAAACCGGCGATACACAATACCCTTCGGCCAGAACTCTTCCTTGAGGAACTTCTCGAGATGATGTGTCGGAACACGCACCACGAACGACTTGAAGTCCGAGTTGTGACGCGACTCCAACTTCTCGACCCTCAAAGTCCAGTTGGTCTTCACACGCATGTACTCCACGATCTCCTCAACCTTCGTGGAGTGGTGCAGTCTGGACACGTACAGCTGCGCCGTCCGGATTGCTGGACGCAGCAGCATGTTGGGTCCTGCCAGCGCGGTGCCGCACTGGTTCTGACAAGGAGGCTTCTTCTTCTTCTTCTTCTCCACCTTGATGAAACCATCCTCGTTGCACGTGTCCTTCTCTGGACCCTGCCTTTTCAAAACCTTGTTGGGTTTCGACGGGCTCCGTTTACCCCCTTTTGGTTTTCCCGCTAGTTTTACCTGCAAGTTCTGCGACTCAGCAGGCTTGTTAGCGGCTACTATTGCTGCGTAGGCTCGTTTGGGGGTCGACGAACCTACACACGTCGTTGTCTCTACCTGTGTCAAGTGCGCTGTGTGTTTTTTGATAACTGACTTAAGTTTTCTACGCTAGCGGTCCAGAATCATCTGCTGAATTTATGGTTAGGTACAGTCAGTGCGTGGATATCCTGACCGCCCTGTATTATTCTTTTACTAATAAAGATACAGCTTTTTACACTGTGACCGCTGTCTGAGTATGTTTCGGTCTTTCTACGCAGAGTAGTCTTATAAGAGACCCTATGAACCAATAAATCTGCCTAGCTTTTTTATTGAATCAATTTACAAAAATAAATATCATTTATCGTTTACAGTACCTATATTTCACGTTAAGATGCAGGTACCTGAAGGCCAATTCTCGTAATTTAAAACGTTCAAAATCTAGTCGCAGTCTCATCGACAAACAAATGTCAAAAACTTGTCAAAATGTAGAGAAATTAGAAGTATTTTTTGACAGATTGAGAGGAGATCAGACTGTGAACGTTCTTAAAGTTACGAGAATTGCCCCTCAGGTAGCAACGAGATCATTCGATTTTCATAAGAAAAAATGGGTATCGAAAACATAAAAAAGCAATATGTCACTCCCCATTTCAAAAACAGAACAGCGCTCACGTCACTATTCTGATAGACCTCACATTGCTTACGTGCATTACCGCACTAATCCGCTTGACTATCCTTAACACCCACTACTGTGCTTCCGTCAGTCGGAACTCACTCGGTTTTCGCCTCTATCCTTGAATATGCCGGTTGCAATATCCGCTCGTTGCGTGTGCAGCCACTGTGCGTTCATATTGCACAATGGTCAGTAATGCACGTTCTTTATAAACTCTATTGTAATTTCGTCGGAGATTTTCAGGAATAGGTCTCACTTACTTGCTGCTTAAATAAATTTGTCGAGGTTTTTATTATTTTTCAATTTTCACTTATTAACCTTCTACGGTATATTTTGATCGAGGTCGAGCAACCAGTTAGAGAAACACACCATTAAAGTCGTACAAAATTAAAACCAAAAAACATGAAAGTCCAGCAGGTACGGTACAAAACAAACACGTTTTCAAAAAGCACATATTTCAACCGTTATACTTTATTATTAATTGTAGTCTGTCAAAAACGACAAGGCGACTAACTGCGAAAAAATAAGCTATTCAAAAAACAAAACTTGTTCATTAATAATTATTTAAAATGACAAAAAAGAAGTCTAGCTTAAACATAAATAAAATAAGTCCGAGCCAAATTCCATGAATGTACAGTTTCTCATGCTACCTACTGGTTAGAAATAATATGTGTATTAATCTTAGGCGGTTTAAATCGTGAAATACATAACCTGCGCTATGGAAATACTGTTCCCAACAAAAAGTATGTGTAAAAATTTTAGTCAAGTCTACAAAAAAATATCTTAAGTGCCAAGTTAAGGCATGAAACATACAAAATATGTCATAATTCAAAACCACAAAAAGAAAATACTTTTACCTACATACATGGGCACTTATGCAACGTCAGAAGCCGAGTGCACGGTTCCAATTGGTCGTTTCCTATGGAGAAAAGCCGGCAAGAAACTCCACGGTTACTCTTTTAAAAATAATTGGCTTTTACAACGTTTTCAGTTACAATATTAATAGGTATGGAAGGACAGTGTAGGCCTGTCAACAAGTACCACGTGTTTAATTTAAAAAATGGTCTACAAAATCTAGTCTACAAAGCCAACAACGTTCTCACATCCACAAAATATAAAAGAATCTATCAAAAAGATAAATAAAATATAAAAACCTATTAAAACCAAATTATACGTTTGCCATTACAAACACTAATGAAGAGTTGAAATTAGAATGTTCGGTGCATAATGTCAAATAAGAAAAAGGTTATGTAAAATAAGTATGTAAAATAAAAAATAAACATCGTAATTTGGTAGCAGTTATTAGACATGTGAGCAGTAGTGGCCCAGTGGTAATGGACCCGACTTACGAGTTGTAGGTCGTGAGTTCGAACCCAGGCAGGCACTTTACTTTGTGTAAATTATTTCATCACCACTGCTCTCAAAACGGTGAAGGAAAACATCGGGAGGAAACCGGCATATTCTAGAACCACAAATTCGAAGACATGTGACATCCACCAACCCGCACTGGGCCCGCGTGGTGGATTATGGCCCACTCCCTCTCACAGAGAGGAGGCCTATGTCCTGGCAGTGGGAACATTATAGGCTGATTATGTAATAGACATGTACAAGGTTATGCTGTTACTGAGGTGCTAGAGAAGCCACATGTGCAAAAGAAATTATTACCAAAGTACCTTGTCTTCAACGTAGGCTCTATCTAGGCTCTATATATCTTATAATAATATGCTTTTATGACAAGGACACCTGTGGTGAGGATTTTGAACTTTCCATCGCTAAGTTCTGTAACCGGCTTTGGCAACTTGTTTAAAAGCGGATACTGTTTATAAGAAATGACTTGCGAGTTTTAGTTAAATTTAGGTATCACAATTTAATTTTTATTTCGTGTATTCAGCATAATCAAGCTATAATGTTCCCACTGCTGGGACACAGGCGTATGCTTTTTGAGAGGGAGTGTATTTATATGGAATTTATTATGGAAATTGATAAGTTTTTCTTTGCCCCCCTGGTTTCGATTGTCAGAAATCAGTTTCAGTTTCAATCTTTTAATCAGTTCTTATTTCAGTATAACACACAATCAACTTATATTTATAATAAATTGAACCTCAAATTGAATATTTACCCCATGCTGTGGTACGAATGTAAAAATACTCTAACGGAATGGTTAAAGTCACAAACGTACGTAATTATAATATACATCAGTTATTCAATCATTAACACACACACACACACCTACTCACACCCACATACACACACACTACACACATACCTGAACAAGCTACAAAAATTGTGTAACATCCCAGAATCTAAACCTTTTCTTTTCTTTTTTCTTTTAATTATGTCTCAACATTGTAGATAGTAACCCATGGGAAGTTGTCAGGTAACCCCATCACAAGTATCCTTATAAATGTTGTGCTGTAAAACAATTGTATGAGAAACAATAAAAACTATTTATTTTATTTATTTTTTAACTGCATCAGGTGACCTCAGAACATTTGTGAAAAAAGTCTTGAGTCATGTTGCCATTATTTTTTTCTGGATACATTCCAAATTCTACCTACCTATCAAAAAACTTAAGATGTTTAAAGTACTATGTAACCATGGCGAACCTATTATCATCAACCGGGCACAAAACCAGACTCCGAGTCTGGAGTCTGCTACTAAGAAATTCAAAAGATGTCGTCCTCATTCTGTCTAACAGATTACAAAACAATGTCTTGTGTATGTTCCGGATTCATTTTGACATGCAAGAACAAAGAATATCAAAGAAAATAAAAAAGCATCAACATTTGCCAGACGCTAGGTGATTGCTCTTGGTTCGCGAATTACGAGAAGGTAAAAAGCTAACAAAGTAATCGTATTCATGTGTGTTGCAAGTATTAAGTCTAGACTCTAGACCATTACTTAAGTTATAATTGATACATAACCAGCGAAGTTGTCCGGACAGACTCATTGCAAGACTTTATTTTATACTAGCTGCGCCACACGGTTTTACCCGCATAATTTTCGATCCCGTAGGAATATCGGGATAAAAAGTATCCTATATGTAAGTCCTGGTTATAAACCATGTGTGTGCCTAATTTCATCCAAATCCGTTTAGTAGTTTTTGCGTGAAAGAGTAACATCCATCCATCCATCCATCCATACAAACTTTCACGTTTATAATATTAGTAGGAAGGATTTGCACGCCGAAATAAAAGGTAGAATAATAGAACAATTTTGTACATTTTACCAACTTTTGATTTTGAAAATATTGTTGATCTCGAAATACATCTGTGAATATGACTCCGCGTATCATAAAAATTGTACTTCCCTTCTAAGTTTACTTAACTTAAATCTAAATATGATACCTAACAATACGTCGTAAATTCAAATAAAATAAAACCGATTCAATTAAAATTCAAATGGATGCGATCAAACAATTTTAAAACGTATTTCAGATTTCAATTTATTTATTCTTTTTAAATTCTATTCAAGTTAACAAGTCTTAACCGACTCAAACTCGTCCAAACTCAATTTTTTCGGGTCCATCTTTTATAAAGTCACCAACAATGTTTTTAATTTGGTCATCCAATTTACGAGATCATTTTTTTCTATTACGTTCGCTTTCATGAATTGATTTTTGTCTAATTTTAAAATCAATGAATTCAGCCTCCCTTTTGATAACATTAATAAAATAGTATATTTTTGGGGGTTCCTTTGCCAAATTTTCTAATTTATCCGATTTTGCATCAACCATATAAATATGCGATGGCGTTTTAGGTAATATACAGGGTGTTAGGCGGAGGGTTAGCCAAACAAGGGGGGTTCTTAGATAGACCTTTTTAGGAAGTACATATTTAGTTTGAAGACCCTAAGAGTTCACAACTTTTTATATCATTTTTTCTGTAGTTTTTTTCAAGGATATCCAAAATGGTAGCTTTTAACACCTGTAACATTCCTTTTACATGTGTCTAAAGCTTTTTCTTGTATGTGGTTGGTGTATGATGCATCCGTAGTCTAGCAAAGGCAATATTAGTTGCAAATCAAAGCTGAATAATTAGTTCTGAGATCTCAAAGTACACAGTACACCGTTAATGATTTTGATTTCAACGGAACTTTAGAACACCTCTGCCCCAAATTAAATAATGTATACCGTTTTGCTTTCATAACTACTAAAGGGGATGGTTCAAGAATGCCTGAGCTCCATTTTCATATAAAAAAAAACCAAATTTTTTTTTTAAACACAGGTATTATTCAGATTGATGCGTACTTCAGGTTCTAAGACCCCTTTCTGGGCCTCTCTGACACTGACCGTAAGGGTCACTCGAGGTAGACCGGTCCAACCAACATGAAGGTCACGTTACAAAACTTCTTTTGTAATTTATACATAAATTATGATGTTCAAGATTCACGGGTAATCTGTGAAGAAATGTTAACCTTTTGTGTGCCAGTAAACGCTCGAGTTATCTGTATAAGGCTGGCTGTCAAATTAATTATGCTCTAAATAATCAGTGCTCCAGATGTGCTATGTTCTAACTGTGTTGTGACATTGTAATTAGTTTTTTCATACACAAGCCCTAGTGATGAGTTATTCTAGTAGCTTAGGCGGATCACACACTACAACGCGCCACGCGACGGGGCGCAGATAACGCCCGACACGAGATTTAATAAAAACGCGTTTCTGCGCGCCCCGTCGCGTGGTGCGTTGTAGTGTGTGATCCGCCTTAGACAGTGTTACAGTGATTGTTGCAATTGAACCTACATCTTTTATATTCAAGTATTTAATCATATTTTCATGTATACATCATTTTAACATATTTGCCTTGTAATTAAAAACAAGCCGTTTGCCCGATGAGAGTTTCCATCGGAAAAAAACTGACTAACTTCCATATAAACTTTCATCTCCTATCTAACCCCCTTTTTTTTGTGTTTTTTCCTTCCTTCGCCCTTTATGTTCCGGGGTAGCGGTGACCCTTTCGGACAATCCCGCTGACCCGGCAGGCTTCGGCCCTAAGGGGCCCCTCGTTATGCTGACATCTCTTTGAGGCGCGCGTGGAACACTTCCGCGCCGTCCGGCACGGGCCTGGTCCTGATCGGGCGGTGAGCTACCCATTGCTCTCCGCCCAAGTATCTAACCCCCTTAGGGGTGGTTACATCATTCCTTTTTTTTTTCTGGTGGGAAATCATCAAATGACCCCTCCCGCTCTGGGTGGAGCGGAAGGGAGTGTCAGACTCTTACTGACTAAAACCCACCCATGTTCCTTCCTTCGCCATTTATGTTCCGGGGTAGCGGTGACCCTTTCGGACAATCCCGCTGACCAGGCAGGCTTCGGCCCTAAGGGGCCCCTCGAATTATGCTGACAACTCTTTGAGGCGCGCGTGGAACTCTTACGCGCTACATCATTCCCTTAGGGGATGAATTTTCAAAAATCCTTCCTTAGTGCTCACCTAAGTTATATACGGAACTCCTGTTATTATTACTCATTTCATGCTTCTAGCTAGACCCAGAGGATTTGGTAGTACGTTGCTTGTCAGTCTACGAATGAATATAAGATTTTTAGTAAGTAGAAGATACAATTGAGTATATAAGAGGAAATTTGATAGTGGCACCGGTGACTGAAAAGTTGTGTGGAAATTGATTGTCATCATATGGGCGCGTTATGCGGAGGAATGAGGAATATTTCATGAGGACAATTTTGAGTATAGAATGATGTGAAGAGTAGGGGAGGACCAAAGAAACGATGGATGCACTGTGTGAAAGATGATATATTATGCCTGGAAATCATCCTCATTCTCCTGTCCTTATCCGCATAACATCAGGAGAATGACTATAATGTTGATGATGAAAAGATATAATTGCCAACACGGAGTGCAAACGAAAATGTATTACTAAAGACTGTAAAGAGAATGATTGAGAAAAATAATAACGTTTCGTTTCTCACAACTATTTAAATATTTGTTCTGTTTGCCTGAAACAGCACTATGTAGAGCGGAACGTTGCATAAGATTAACTTGAACTTGGCCAATTCTATTGTTAATGCAAAATGTTTTACCAATGCATCGAAGATTTTGCAAGACACGTAATGTTGCAGGCGGAAAGAATATTTGAACATAACATTCATGGATGTACAGACGTCAACGCAGCAGGTCAGGCTACCCGAAACTATCAAATTTTCAAAATCAACTTTGAACCTTAATTCTTTAGCGATAAAGTTGAAAATCTATTAAAGAAATTTGACAGATTGTAGTAGCTTGATGTGCTGGCGTCTGTACAGTGCTGCGAAATAGAATGATAGAATTTGTAGAAATTTCGAACTAGTTCTTTGGGGTATTTGCTTAATACACTATCAGTAGCAATGGCTTTCATTTTGACAGTTCCACAATATTTATTGCGCTATTTATATTGCTGAGACGACAATATTTTCGAACTTATGAAGCAATGGATTAGCAATATCCTTCAAAATTATTCAGATTGAAATTGATAGTGTGTTACGCAATTAGGGTACTAATTCATAAGGTTTAGCTACAAAAAGCATCTTTGGGGTGATTATAAAGAAACATGTTAACATGTACAGACGCCAGCACGGCAAGCTACTACAATCTGTCAAATTTCTTTAATAGATTTTCAACTTTATCGCTAAAGCATTAAGGTTCTAGGTTGTTTGGGAAAATTTGACAGTTTCGGGTAGCTTGACCTGCTGGCGTCTGTACAAACATTTTAGTAGATAATCAAAGCGGTGGTTTAAGTCAAAGAATCCTAATAGAAGAATTATATCCATACTATCAATTTTAATATTATAAAATCGAAAGTAACCCTGTTTACCTCAGCGGGATTGCCCGAAAGGGTTACCGCTACCCCGGAACATGAAGGGCGAAGGAAGGAACATGGGTGGGTTTTAGTCAGTAAGAGTCGGACACTCCCCTCCGCTCCACCCAGAGCGGGAGGGGTAATTTGATGATTTCCCATCCGAAAAAAAAAAAAAACCCTGTTTGTCTGTTACATTTCACGCCTTCACGACTGAATGGGTTTCGATGAAACTTGCACACAGATAGACAGACCATGACCTAGGTTAGGACATAGGATACTTTTTAACTCGGTAGTACGTTTCCTTGGGACAGTTTCCGACCTCCGCGCGGGTGAAGCTGGGGGAAAAAGTTAGTGTATAATATTTAGAGTTTTTTTTTTTTCTCCGAGAGCATTCCTAAATGGACGAGATCACCACATAAAATTAACTTGACCACAAAAATGCAGCTGTTCTGAGATGACGTGTTTTACGATACCTACTCAACAAACAAATGAATGTAACGTTATATCTGAATTCAAATTTTAACCTTATTATCACACGACCACGGATCAAAATGTGAATAATATCCTTCCCGGACCTTACACCTAATGTTTTGAATTATGAGACCACGTTACAACATTCTAGGTTTTTTTTGTGTTTAAAAATAACCGGTTTCAAAAGAATCTAAATATACCAATAAAAAAAACTTGGCCCAACCCATTAAATTCAATCTTATTTTAAATGAAGTAAAAAAAAAACCCAAACTTATAAATTAACATGCATGTAGGTATTTTTATATCTTTTACTTTTGAAGTTGCTACACGATTCTGGCAATTACCGCTTGTTTTCATTGAAGTCTCAATTAACTTCCCTTGTTGACTGATTTATGAATTGCAAGTAGTTACATAATTATGTATTCATAGAAACAGTGAAAAATCTGATGGGTCTTAAAGAAATTAATAAAAAAAAAAGTATTTGAATGCAATTTGGCACAAGGGTAGACCATGATCTGGAGAAGGACATAGGTTAATTTTCATTCAGGGGTTCTACTACGAAATGCAAAGTCCGAATGATCGGATCGGACCGACACATGGCCGAACCAAATATTATTGCAAATGAGAAAAAATTTCGGTTTGGCTCAGTTGAGTCGGGATCATAGTCAATATTCGAAAGAGTGTAGGATCGGGACCGACCGAACCAAATAGTAACTTCGTAGCAGAAAACGGCCGAACATTCGGCCGACACCACTTCGGAGTAGACCCCCTGGATCGCAAACGAAGTGACGGACAACAGCTATTTTAAACTAAAATTAAGAAGAGACAAGATTTGATTCTTTGTATGTTTGTTTGTTACGCTTTCATGCTAAAACGGCTGAACGGATTTCAATGAAATTTGACACATGGGTAGACAATGACCTGGATCGGGACATAGGTTTTATCCCGATATTTCCACAGGATCGAGACTTATGCGGATGAAACCGCGGGGCGCAGCTAGGTAATTAATAAATCTATGCACAGATCGAATTAACCAAACAATTGAACATCTTGTCGGGTTTGGATGATGTTCAATTTTCCATTTCCTGAACTATCATGATTAGCTCACATGAATAACAGACGTCTAACGTTAGGCTCCGTGCCCGCTGAAGTGTAACCCCGAATCACAGCGAATCTCAATCAATCACACATAATTTAATCAAATGCACGCAAGGCCTTCGACCAGTTCCTGATGAATGGTTAGAAAACATTTTAATTATGGATAACTGTGTTTCGTGCAATTTTATTGCTGGATTTTGATTCACCTGCCATCTTCCGCCGCGTGCTCCATCTACCCTACAAGTGCTTGTGTGACAAGAATTTATTTAACTTATAAATTTCACCGAGGTCGATCCAGAAAGAGATGACGAGATGACCTGGACACGTACTGCGAGGCTCGATGTGGCGCGAGAAAAGAGTTCCTGGAAGGATTTGGGGGTGGCCTTTGCCCAACAATGGGACAGCGTAGGCTAAATAAAAAAAGCACTACTAAAATAGATCTACGCAATAAAAAATTGTCAACCAGATGACTTATTTATTGATCTGCTTCCATATTTCAAAAGTCAGCTGACTACGGCAGTAATTTCTTTTAAAAAAAAGTTTTTAAGTGACGGCAGGTTAGACTAAAAGCCTCCTTCAATGTTGCAAGGCAACAAACAAAGCAATATGGACACTTCTAACTTGTAGTTGTTAAAATAAATATTCAGTGTCCACGTTGCTGACTGTATACAATACACTTATTTATTTTGCAGTTGTTTCTATATGAAAGTTTTTAAAGCAAATATTGAATCTTAGTCTATTCTGTGATGAAATTACGAGAACCTAACTTAGGCTTATCATTACTTAGCACGTACTTTGGCTTAGCGTTATTCTTGTCACTGTCGCACTACTGTCAAACTACCAGTGCAAGATAGAGACGCGAACATAATTAAGTTTAAACACGAGCTAACGTTTATAGATCTCAGCCTTAGTTCATAGGTAGTGCTCGGTTCCTATAAACAAAAAGGAATCGTTTTGCTTACCAATAATGGCAAATAGAAATATCTAATAATATCTAACATATAGAAAGATTCGTAAGCTAATTTCACCCGTAATAGGTACTTCCATATGGGAGGGTTTACTATGCAAAGTTATGAGATATTTTCTTCATTATTAGGTTAAGATACAGGAGTAACCAATAGCGGTCCGTTAATAATAGGAATCGCCCGTTAGACTAAGCCGAGCTATACTAAATCCTCTGCTAAAAATGAGTCCGTTTATATACCCTCTACATATGTACCAACCATACAATTAGTTAAATGCAAAACCTCTCACGTCTCCGTAAAACAAAATGAATAAATCAACTCAAGATAACGACTGTGCTAGTGCAACTACTTGCGAAATAAACGCATTGCAAATGCACAGTTAAATTATGACTTTACTCATTATTTTATATTCATATTTTACGAAATAGAAACAGTGGTTATGCTTAATAATATTGAGTCCCCTAGGCCTCTCTGGGAGTGGAAAAAAGCATTAGATCAGAAGATCTTGCCGAGGTCGGTCCGTGCATGGGTAACATAATGCCAAGACCCCTCCATGCCTCGAAAAGCACGTTAGGCCGGTGCTCCCGGCTGTCATTCGTAGATCTTTGACAATTGTTACGGGTAGTCAGAAGCAATATGTCTAGCCTAATGTCTTGTAACCAGTCTTACCAAAGGGTATCATGTTTCCTAATAACTGGGTTGTGAAGGTCAGACAGGTAGTCCCTCCATGTTAAATACTAGTATTCAGCTGCATCCAGTTAGACTAAAAGCCAACCTCAACACAGGAAAAGGTAGATTGATTGATCAGAATATCTAAGGCCATGTCTCGATAGGATTTATGAGTACAGCAGCTATGACAGATACAGAGGTAAGCGGGTGCACTTCGAAAGTTGGCAGCTATCAAATATTTCGCTACCTTGATTTATTTTCCAGTATTAGTTTAATATCGCTCTGCAAAGAGGTTTCAGAACAACTCTGGGGCTATAAACAAATTTGGTAAACCGTCTTATTAAAAATAGGAAGTTCAAATCAAACAAGATGAAGTTTAATTTGAAACACTACGTGTTGATTACAAAACAATCAAAGTTAAAAATAATTACTGTAACATTTTTTGAAAAGCTGTGTGGCTCTTCAATGATCCTCAATTTATTATGACATTTAAAAATTTCACAACGCTATTGACTACGAGTACAACGTATTGTACTCGTAGTTAATAGTGTTGTGATTTTTTTTAAACTAAAATGAACCATGAATTTAGTGATACTTCATGAATGAATGTAATCTAATATGAACTATTAGATTTTGTTCGAGTACACAATGATTATTCAAGTACCTATTGCAAGAACTTATTATTTACCTGACAGTTTTGCAATGCTCTGTCCAGTTAGCTGTCATTATTCGTCTGCTGTAATTCAAACCACGATTATTATATATTAAATGACAATAATTATTAACTTTTTAATATAGATATCATCATCATCTGTCTAGCCTTTTCCCAACCATGTTGGGGTCGGCTTCTAACCGGATGCAGCTGAATACCAGTATTTTACATAGAGCAACTGCCTATCTGACCTCCACAACCCAGTTACTGGGTAATACGATACCCCTTGGTAAGACTGGTTGTCAGACTTTCGGGCTTCCGACGACCCGTAACTACTGCCAAAGATCCAAGATTGACACTTGGATTTTTTTTAATATAGATAGAATATTCTTTATTATGTACACCATAAAAATACAGATATAAATGTGGACATTTTACAAGGGTTGACAGAATATTGGCTCGAGGATATATATGTAATACAGCCGTCGTATAAAGTTTAGCTATATCAGCAAGTTGATAGCGAAACTGAATGATCATCATTGCGAACGCTTAAGATACAGTGCTATTAATTGTACGAATCTTGGCAACAGTAGTCATTATTGATTAGCATTATTGATTACGCCGATTCCTGTTATTTGGATGCCCCCAAGGAGCTTTTAAATAAACTTGAGCGTTTGCAAAATGTCTGTATTAGTTTTGTTTTTAACCTTAAAAAGTATGATCACATCTCCAACTTTCGCAAGATACTCAAGTGGCTCCCCATTCAACTTCGCAGGAACTCGCGGATTTTGTGTCTGTTATTCAATCTCCTTCACAATCCTAAAACACCATCCTATCTGCGGGAGCGTTTTTCCTATGCCCGTCCTTCAGATGCGCCTTGCAGGTCACATCTTAAAAACCTTCTCAAGTCCCCTCCCCACTCCACCGACTTCCACTTACTACCGCCTGACATTAGGGACTGCCAGACTGTTGCAGTTTTTAAAAGAAGTGTAAAAGAACACTATCTGTCCACTTCATCATAGTTGTGTATGTATTTATTATTTTGAGTATGATATAATTATTATTTTCTAGTGATATTTATTTTAGAAGTAGGTATGTATGTATGTTTATTTGAATGTATGTTAGTATATTCTCGTAATTTTTGTTTAGTTCTTTAAGTGAATTGTTTTTGATTGTATGTATTATTTTTTTGTCTCCTTTACTATTTCACACGCGCTCTACAATTCTGTATCTATTGTCCTGTCTCGGGTGTGCTGGAAGAGATTTCTTGTGAAATAAGCATCACCTCTGTACCTATTGTCTCTGTTGTTTTTCTTGTCTGTTTATATATGTGTGTACATAAATGGTAGAAATTGTCGAAAACATCATTCAAGCGTCGAACATTTTATACCTAAAAATTAAAGGAAAAAAATACTCAATCACAAATAGCAGCCGGGAATTATAGACTATCGTTGTAATAGTAAAAAATGGTCAAGAAGAAAAAAGGTTATTTCCCTTAAGAACATAGTACTTTTTTTTCGGTACGAAACAAAATGATGTCCTTTTCACAATTTGAATTGCCCGTAAGCACATCATGAGGGGGCCCTCAGGGCCGGAGCCTGCCGGGTCAGCGGGATTGTCCGAAAGACCAGTTATGAATGCTCTGTCATTGCACCCCAGACTCCCTACCCAATCGGCATGAATCATAATGCCTAAAGGCATGTGAGATTTCTTTTGTCAGATCATATTAACAGTAACACCTACAATCCTTTACATTTTCTTTGTGCACGCATCCTGGACGTGAGCTTCCTCTGTTATTAATCATTCTGAAGCCTTCTCAAGTCGCAATAAAATTATGCTGCGTAATTAAAAAGTTAAAAATACATTAACAATGAAACATTCTAAGTGTATTCCCACCATCAGTGCAAGACTTAAGTACTTTGTTGTCGACCCACCACTGCTTCGAATGTCCTAACGACCTGAAAAAACATTGAGAGAAAAAAAACAATGAAAATACATGTAGTTTCGGCAAATATGACGCATAAAAAAGAACAAAAACACACAAAATATAATAAGTTGGGGGTAAACATGCGTCACATTCACGCAAATCATAACGTAACACATAACATTCACGCATAACCTTTTTGCCATCGCTCAGCATAATGCTAAGACCCTATACGAGACAGAGCCTCAGCGCTAGTTTTCAGCGGCAGACGGCGTTGACGACATGACGTCAACCAGTGCAGCATGCAATTAGGCATAAATAAATACAAACAACAATCAAAATATATGAAAAAAAATAAAATAAACCAGTGCATCATATGATCAGACACAAACAAAAAAAATAACAATAATCAAAACATGAAATTTATACATTAATTTTAAGTTCAAAATTAATGTATTATACTTATAAACCATCCGGAATAAATCCCCTAAATGATGGTGAAAACCGCATCAAAATCCTTTGCATAGTTTGGAAGACCAACGCCGTCACACGTAAAGCGACATTAATTTATACGCCATTTTTAAAATTATCCAACCCGGATTCATTTTATATCAAGTTTTTTAGCACAAGTTTATGTGTTGTACAAAGTTCACACGCACATGCATAATACATATATTTTGGATCACCTGATAAAGTTTATAATTAGAAGCATACATCTATTTCTATGAGTTTTTTTTTTATTTAATTATTTAAGTTTTATTATTTAATTAAGTAAAAAATGTCTAAAAGATTCATTTAGATTAGGATTTTGTAAACTGCTCCTTTTAAAATGGCATTTAATAAAAAATACAGCTTTCAAACTTGATGTACCCATTAATGGAATTAAAGTTATTTATTACCTATAGGTAAGTAGTTTACAAATTGTTAGCGGTAGCCAAACTAGTTTAGATGTCGAGTGATATTTGGGCACGTTTATTATTATGATACAGTCATGGCCATTCGGACACCGAGCTTAAACCCAAACAGATAAACCGTTACCACGTGAATAAGGAAAAAGAATGGAAGAAAATACAAAGACACAGAAACAAAAAGGACATGTTTGAGAAATATATACGTCAAAGACAAATCATTTATTTTAAATGATTGAGAATGAGAAAAATTCTTTATGTGCCTACATAGAAGGCACTTTTGAACGTCAAAATTGACAAAAAATAGAATTGATTCTAGTCGCCCCTTCCAAAAGGGAGTTTCGTATGGAGAAGAATGGGCAAGAAACTCCACCGTTACTCTTAAGGTTTTGTATACATTCGTTATATTATTATAATTATGTGTAGTGAAGTCACCACGCATAGCGGCCATCGGCCATGTAACCCGTTGGAAACATAAACAACGAAGACTTGTCATGGTTTTCCAAATTTTCTATTATAATATTATATATTTTTAAGTCCGGGTCCAGTAGCCCCGATTTATTACGCCCATTCTAAGACTTTGTCAGCAAGGTGTGTATACTTTACGTCAGAGTACATCAATTAAACGACTCATTATTCTCAGAACACACCTTTACTTGCATCTTCCTATACTAATGATGAAATGACAAATAATTTGAATGTCAAACTGTTTAGTTGATCAAGTGGGTGAAGGTTTCCACGGTGATACTCATCGCGTTTTCTTCAATGGCATGGTTCTACTGCAGACAAATAATTTCTTCATCGGTCGATAGTTGAAGACTGGTAGTAACCTTGGTGAGACCGGTAATAACATTGGTGGTTTGATAAACTTAACTGTTCTGTAGTTTAGTTTATCCAGATTATAACACGCATGCAAATAATTATGTTTTAAGAGCTATTTCTTTCCGATTTCCTAGTCAAAAGTTGTAATAGCTCAGCTAAAATGCAAGATATAAATATAATTTATAGCCTATAGCACTTGGGAATAATGCAGCCTTGCTACTAGTGTAAAAAAATTTTAGAATTGGATCATTAGCTCCGGAGATTACCCCTTTTTTTTTTTTTTTTTCTGGGTGTGAAATCATATCATATGACTTCTCCCGCTCTGGGCGGAGCAGGAGGGCGTGTCAGACTTTTACTGACTAAAACGCACCCGTGTTCCTTCAGTTACCTATGCCAGGGACCACGGTATCTCTTTCGAACAACCCGCGGCCCTGGCTGGCCGGAGATTACCCCTGACATACATATAATCAAACAAACAAATTTTACCTCTTTATAATATTAAGTATAGATTAGTATAGATTAACGAAACATTATAGCTTAACTATAACTCACTAGCTGAGCCCCGCCGTTTTACGCGCACAAGTCTGGATCCCGTAGAAATATCGGGATAAAAACTATCGTATTTTCTAATCCAGGTCATCGTCTACCCATGTGCCAAATTTCATCCAAATCCGTTCATCCGTTTTAGCGTAGAAGCGAAAACAAACAATCATCAATCAAATATTTTCGTTTAGAAATTAAATCTGTTATATTTATACTTAATATTAGTTTAAACAAAAGATGAACAGAGATTGTATATAAAAAAAATGTATTGAACCGTTTATTCTATTGTAAAAAACAGAATAATATTTGGGAATGTAGTTTTTTTTCTGCTCATATTATTCTCGTTCGAGTTAAAAGTTTATTTTCTTTTTATTTTACTTTTTTCGGGAATCTTACAGCTAAGCTAAACGGTGTTCTTAAACAATATAACGTTTTCATTGATAAACACGTAATCCTGAAAAGTACAAAGAATCTTCTATCTTCACCGTAGTGAAGATAGAAGATTCTAAAAAAAAAAAGCTTAAAAAAAGGATTCTAAAAAAATAAATTCTTAAATATTTTTTAACAAGATTTTTTACTCGTAAGTAAAAAATCTTGAATTGAAAACGTAATATTTAAGAAGCTAGTTTTTATGTAAGTGCTGTGTATGTGAGTTATGGTGAACACCATAACTCAATGCTTATGTCATTTTTTATTATATTAATGTTTCTAATGAATAAGTCGTTGGTGTACCTATCAAATAAAATAAAATAAAGAAAACTACGAACACGAATTTCCATGACAATTTTTTTCTTATAATTATTTAACTTTATTGTCCCTACGAATACAGAAACAAAGAGAGAGAGAGAGAGTATTATTGATGTTGTAATGATATAACACAACATAACATCACGCCTGTAAGTCCCGAATGGATAGAACAGAAGATGAGGAAGAAGTGATGGGATTTTTTTTTCAAACAAATCCTCTATGTTTGTAGGTTCTGCATAATCAGCTCAAAACTCAAACTCCAAGCATCTATTTCAAATAAACTAATTACAGGCACTTTTGAATTGTAAAAGGGTCAGTCAGTCAGAAAGATACAGCTAGTTGGCTATTCCAACTAGTACCTATGGAGAAGAACGGGCAAGAAACTCCACGGACACTCGATTTTAAATCATAAAATTGTTATTTTGGGGCTGGGACACAAGCCTCCTCGCTGTGAGGAAGTGGGCCACGCGGGCCCAGTGATGGTGGTTTGCGGGTTTACTGTAGCTTCTACTATTTTTATTTCCTATCAAGATTCATTATCTGTAAACATAATTACTACACATGTGCATTAGCATGCAATGCTTTGTTCTATTGCAAAAGATTAATATCTTGTTAAAAAGATTAATTGCAACCTTACTGGAACGATTCCAACTTGTGATACTGTATCATAGGTTATAAATAAAATATGTACTTAATATGTACCTACCTTTATACTGAAATTTATAACAACATTCATTTAAAATCAACCAAATACCAAAAGTTCATAAACATTTCAGGATATATCAGGTTATTCTTATTATTATTAAAACGGGCCATTTACATATTAACATGTCAATTAACTTAACAAAAAACCGGGCAAAAGCGTGTCGGACCACGCACAATAAAGAGTTCCGTGGTTGGTATGCATTTATCCCAAGAACAAACTTAACATTGTAGTTGATTTTTTTTTTCCCTATGCTTCAATATACGTCACGCTTAATTTTGCATTGCCAACATAAGTTTGTAAACGTAATTTTTTTTTACTCTATTAATATGTACTACCTACTAATTAACGAGTTTCGGACCTTTTCCTTTACCTTGCTTCTTGCCAAATTTCATGATTCTAGGTCAAAGGGAAGTACCCTATAGGTTTTGATTTATTTGCAAGTATCAAAATATGTCGCATAAATTACCATATTTTTTTATTGTGATAACTTAGAACCTTGATTTTTGTAGATCTCCAAGGCACCGTAGACCTACGTATTTGATAATAATATCAACTTGATACCTCCACGCGTTCCTGAGAAAAGGGTCTTAACAGACTGGCAGACAGGCAGACGGACAACGAAGTGATCCTATAAGGGTTCTGTTTTAGGTACCTACGGAACCCTAAAAAACTTATAATCATTTTATGGCCGTGAGAAGACAACTCTTTGGCGTCACACCCATAAAATAAATTAACTAAAACTGCTAAAAAAAACAAAGCATACCTAATAATTTTATTATGATTAGTTTTAATTTGACATAATAATATTATTCTTAAAGTTTTATAACCATAAAAACATGTTTTGTTGAAATGGCAAGAAAAAAAGGATTCTAAAAAAAAAAAAAACAAAAAAAAATGTTATGTTTTTATTGATCGAAGTATGTTTCTCAATAAACCATCTAAAAATAAAAATATTACCCATGTTGAAAAATTGAAAATGCCAAAAACATGAAATCCTTGATCTAACGCCACATTACCTAGGCAAACAAAATGAAATCGTAACAAATGTTATGATAAATCATTCGAATGCTTCTGGAAGAAAATTTAGCAAAGGAAGTAACTCATTACGTTCAAAATAAATGAATGAATGCAAATCATTGATGATGACGTTGATAAATAATTGATTTATCAACGTCATATCGCGCATATAAAAGGCGATCAATCATTTTATCGACCTATAATCACTCTGTGTTGAAGTTATGTTTCCATCCATAAACTGTATTCTTTAAAAACAAGTTCATTATTCATTCACAGCCTATTAAAATATATTTTCCTTCATTTAAAGACGTTAGTTCATTGTATTTAGAGACAATCGGGAGAAACGATGACACTACGAACAATTATTCCGGTAACATAACATGTTCGGCCTATAATGTTCCCACTGCTGGGACACAGGCCTCCTCTCTGTGAGCGAGAGTGGGCCATCTACCACGCGGGCTAGTGCGGGTTGTAATTTAAAAGAGTGTCCATGGAGTTTCTTGCACGTTCTTCTCCATAGGTACCTACTACGCTTTGGAATGGGCAACAAGCTTCATCTTTTTGACTGACCGACCCTTGACAATTCAAAAGTACCTGTAATTGGTTTAGTTGAAACAAATAGTTTGAGTTTGAGTTTGATGGATAAAATAACAAAATCGGCCTACAGGTCCCACTGCTGGGAGACAGGCCTCCTCTCTAAAAATAAAAAAAATCTCAAATCAAATCAATCTCTAATTGTTTAAAAAAATTGTACCGAAGGACCAGATATTTAATTAATGGGGACCCTAGCAATGTTTTAATGAGAATAAAGTGAACAATGATGAAATTAAATGTAATAATACTTTTTTCATAATTAGGCCATTCCCGTCGGTTTATTTTTTTTTTATTCTCACAGAGTAAATTAACACATACAACGTACAGCGATAATTCTATATAAATAACAATACATGAGCACTGACTGCATCTCGTAAGTGTACGTTTTCTATTACAAAACCGAGCCGACTGACATTGACTGTGACAAAAGTGTTACAAGTTCACAAATATGTATAGTTGTGGTGAAAGCGGCCGGTGGCGCCGCCTAGCTGAGCTTTGACGAACTACAAACTGAGCACACGATGAGTTGATGCCAGGGATATGTCTGGAGATACTGTCCGGTGAAAACTGCTCGGAAAAGTACTACATTATTTAGAACCATTTTTCCCAAACAATGTGTCGATTTTGAAATATGTAGCAATAAATACTTTAGAAAATATGATAAATATGAGTTAGGTATTTGTAAACATTACAATATTTATGGCTTTTAGTAGTCCTAAAATAACTTGCATCAAGTTATAAATAAAAATATTTTTACCACGTTTTTATTATGGTAATGATAAATAGGTACTTTGAATGATTAAAAAACAAGATAGATTTAGCCATTCATTCAGACATACTAATGTTAATAAAATCGCCACATTGTATATTATTTTTGCTTTTTTTTGTTTTTATAAAGTTATTGACGTCAAAGCATAAATTTGGTTATTTCTTTGGTTTATTTTTCGGCCTTAGATATTTTAACATCAACTTTATTTATACGTACTATTTTCAAACTAAAAGTGACGACGAATTTTTTTTACTGCAAGTGGTCAAGGTTTGTTTATCAGGAACTTGTTTTTTTTTTTGTTTAGCTATTAAATATTCGCTGTATGTATGGAAAAAAGTGTTTATGAATTTTAGTTTGTGCGTATTACATACGTTGTAATTTCATGACCTGATTGTGCGGTTACTGTTTTTTTTTTTTTAATAAAGTGATAGTGAAATTAAATAAATATTTTACTAGCAATTTTATATGGAATACTACTCTAGTAATTCACTGTCTGCCATTTACGCTGAAAGAAAATTACTATATTTTTTGCACGTGGATGTACCAATTAATAATAATTGTTGCAGCTATGGGATTATCCAATGACGTAAGCACTGTCTGTAACTTTGTTATGTTCTGTCTAAAGGTTCTTTACCCTTTGCCCACGATCATGTAATTATGAAACGTAACGAACAACAATATTGCAATTAAAATCAATTATTGACGTATGAATGACAGACGTATATGTATAAAAAATAAGTTAAAGTAATCATAATCATAAGTCTTCTATCAATTGACGATTGAGATATACATGCCTATGATAAAGTTTTTTGTCTTATATTAACATCCTTTTATACAAAATAAATTGAAGCGTCATATTCTCGTACAAAAATTTTTACTCCGTTTCTAAAAATTGCGTATTCATAAACCAGCCTACAAAAAGCATAACATAAAAATATGTTTAATTTTGGGAACTTCTTATTTCATTTTGAAATAAAACATTTATAAAGAAACAATTAATTGTAAGTAACATAAACACACACCAATCAAAACGTAATTTTCTTACGTATTATTTAAAAACAAACTAATATCTTATCCCAAGGTAATGGTCCGTGTGGTAAATAGTCATAATTGTTCACAACTCCACATTATTGTAACGGGTAAATATTACAATATCCGAAGGCCGATAAGTCCGAAGATATATTGCTAAATCGCAATCACTTGTGCGTCCAAGTGCAGGTTGCACAATATTTGACGTCTTGATGCGAAGCGAGCGCGGATTTACGAATTCCACTAGCTTAGCCCACGGCGACGCGTGCGCTAAAACTTTTTGAAGTTCAATAAGCTAAAAAGTATAAATAATTATTAGGACGCATCTCCTATTTAAAAGCGATCGTCGAGCGAATATGCAATCACATAATCAGCCTATAATGTTCCCACTACTGAGACACAGGCTCCTCTCTGTGAGGGAGTGGGCCGTAATCCACCACGCCCAACCTACTTGTTAGTCGCGGCCGTTACCACAGCTCTACTGGGCTACCATTACTCTACGAAAACAGAAAAGCGCCCTCTGTCGGCGCTACCACGTACCCAGTTCACCGAACAAAAAGTGACTTATACTATTGCGTATTGAAAGAAAGAAAAAATAAAATACGTATATTTGCTGTAAACACGACGCAGAAAAAGAACACAAACACAAAAAAAATAACGAGTTGGGGGAAAACATGCGTCACATCCACGCGAAACGGCCATCGGTCAGTATAATGCTAAGACCCTATGCGAGACAAATCCCCAGAGCTGGTTTTCAGCGATTTGACGGTTGACGTGATGACGTCAACCAGTGCAGCATACGATAAAGTATAAATAAAAAACAACAATCAAAATAAAAAATAAAATAAATATACATCACCTAATTCTAAACGTTGGTATAAACCTGGGGGTCTACTCCGAAGTGGTATCGGCCGTTTCCTGTTTTCCTGAAGTTACTATTTGGTTCGGTCGGTCCCGATCCTACAATCTTTCGAATATTGACTATGGTCCCGACCCAACTGAGTCGATCCGAACTTTTTTCGCATTTTTCAGTAATATTCGGTTCGGCCATGAGTCGGTCCGATCCGATCATTCGCACTTTGTACTTCGTAGTAGAACCCCTGTATTCGCGCGACGATAGATTTTAAATAGGACGGGGGAAAAAAAATGAAATTGTTAGTTGAGTAAAAAGGTTATCGGAATCACTTTTACACGTCATATTATAAAATTAAAATAAGCTATAATAAAAATAAGGTCAGATCATGGTTGTCATAACAGTGCGTGGTTTAAATCGTGGAATATCGGAAGTATACAGATCCACGAATGATAGCCGGGACCAACTCACGGCTTAACGTGCTTTCCAAGGAATGGAGGGTTACTAAGATATTTTATAATTATATTTCTGGTGTGTAATTTGATTTTACTGTCAAAATTTTTAAAGCAACTATAATTATCGTAATATTATACTGCCACACCCGAAATAAAACATCCAAGAAGGATAACGCAGTGCAAAGTTCGATGACCGACGGACGATCTCTAAATATCTTTTCTAAAATTAGATTCACTCAGGTACTTTTTACTTTAATAATTTTGACATAAGAAGCAAATGACCTCTGCACCTTTTTTGCAGGGTATGTTCTGTATTTTTCCTGTCCTTTTTGCAAAGTTTTTTTTTACTTTTTTGTGCACAATAACCCAATACGCAGTTGAAGATACATCGATCGTTAATCAGCAAAACATTCTGACAGTAAGGAACTTTCCAGTAGTTTTTTTTTGTACATTTACAGTACTGCCGATATTTTCTGCAGACATCTCACCTTGAAAACTTAGGTGAAGTGAGCTTGAAGGAAGCTATCATTCCACCTGATGATTGACAATATGGACAGCTCACTTTACCTAAGATTTCACGGTGAGGTTTTTACAGAATAGATCGGCTGTACTTCTTGCCGGCTCTTCTCCATAGAAAACGATCAATGGAACCGTGCACCTAGCTTCCGACGTTTCATAAGTGCCCATGTAGGTTTATGTGAAATTAAAAATATTTTGAATTTGATTTGATTTTACCCATCTCATTACTTTCCTAGGAATGCATGACTTTTCTCCGAACAAGGTACTCCAAGAGTCAATCTTCTTTTCTTGTTTCAGTACAAAACTATTACAGAAAAGCCCACACCAAGTTATAAGTCAGTTCGTAATGAGGAGCTGACTACTCAGCACCCTAATTGCGTAACGCACAAAACAATCAATCAAAGTCTGATTCTAATGAAATATCAGTTCGAAAAAAATGTCAGCTCAACAACTTAAATAACGCAATCAATTTTGTTGAACTGTCAAAATGAAAGCCATTACTATTGTTAGTATGTCACGAAATCACTCAGGTTGCGCCTGACGTTGCATTTGTCGCCACGCGTGGAGTATATTTTGCGGGGCATTTAAATCATATATTTTAAAGCGCATAGGTTTAGGTCCGAGACTGTATATCCAGTTTATTTTCAGGCATTACATTAAGAGTGTTCATGGAGTGTCTTGCCCGTTCTTCTCCTTAGAAACCTACTACGCTTTGGAACGGGCAACTAGCTTCACCTTTTTGACTAACCGACTCCTTGTCAGTTAAAAAGTGCCTGTAATTAGTTGAAATAAAATAAATGTTTTGAGTTTTATAATTTACTCGGGTACATTACTATCCTGTAAAAATGCTTTATATATATTTATAGGCACCAAATATACAGAAAAAGTTAATTACGGACGCCAGCACATCAAGTTACTACAATCTGTCAAATTTATTTAATAGATTTTCAACTTTATCGATAAGCATTAAGGTTCAAGGTTAATTGGGAAAATTTGACAGTTTCGAGTAACTTGACCTGCTGGCGTCTATACACTGGTCCTCATCCAGACTAAAATGATTATACAATTTAAGACAATATTAAACGGTGGTGTGTTAATGTGATGTCATGGACATATTTCGTTCTTTGTTTTAATGACTATTTCTCACGTTTTTACGCGTAATTCTTGTCTAATTAACCTGGTATTTTCGTGAAGGCTATGTACTAGACACGCAGGTATTTGTATATTAAAAACCAAGAACCCGGAAGTGGAAGCAATATAGTATTTAAAATTAGTTAGTAGTTAGTATTTTTTTTTAATCTGGGACAAACTTATGAGTTCATTGTATTAAGTAATTTCAGATAATAGACAAAAAATAAACAAAATTAAAACACTGTGCTACGTAGTTGGAAAATACTGACGCACTTCGAACTCCACAAGAAATCTGACCGCTCTGTAACACACGGAAAAACCGACTTTTTGTGCACGTCAAAAGGTTCGATATTCTTTAACGGTGTCATGTGACTTGTGACCTTGTGTTCGCGTGGGAGTAGGAAGGCTTGTGATTGGTGGAGTAAGCGCGGGCTATTCAATTGTGGCTCGGATATCGGCGTGCGCACACTTTCGCAAAACTTCAGTTAAGTTTTCGCTTTCATCCGCTGAGATGATGCGCGCACGTGTTTAGTTTTGTGGCCATTAATAAATCTATTGACGAAAAATGCTGGCTACTAAATACCATAGGTAACACTAATTTATTTAAATCGTGTAAAATTGTTCTGAAATATGTTTAATATTTATTTCATTAGTAAATACTGAAATTTTAAATGAAAATAATAATATCAAGTGAAAAATTAATACAAAAAAAAATTAAATATTTGGTGACGACACAAAGAAAAGTTTAATTGCTTTAAGAATAATTAAACTTTAATTTTAACATCAGTTTTATTTATTAAAAAAATATGCATTAAAAAGAAAACCTAAAGTATTATGACTAACAATGTACGTTGTAAATAATCAAAATATTATTTTAAAAACCTCTTTGTTAAAATGTTCCAACAACAATTTAATTTTTAAATTACCTCAATCAGATTCTTTAATTAAAAAAAAAAATTGAAGATTGTTTCCCCGTTTTATTATATGCTTTCACTAACTTTCATTGTATAACTTTTTTTTTTTTTAATTTCAGGTGACAGCTTGCTCTACGCAAATTGTTACCAGGACTGTCAACGAGCAAAAGACTTCATAAAAGTGAAGTGGCAGTGACAAGTGAGAAGTGAGACTGGAACAACAATAATATTATTATTAATAATAGTTCAGTGACTAATAAAGAAATAGCAAAAATGACGGGCGTTGTGAAAATTGCCTTAGACGATTATTATTCGGACAGCAATTGGACGACGATTATCAACAAATATTGGTTGCTAGCAGAAAGAGTTTCAGGTAATTATTACTATTATTTTTTTTGTTTAATTAAGCTTAAGTACTCGATTAGATGCGTCATTGTTCGTTAAATGACGAGCAACCCGAAAAACTAAAAACACAATAAAATAAGAAGTACAGACGCCAGCACATCAAGCTACTACAATCTGTCAAATTTCTTTAATAGATTTTCAACTTTATCGCATCAGAAGGCCACATCTCGTAATTAAAAACGATCAAAATCTAGTCGCAGTCTCATCTCGGCGACAAACAAATGTCAAAAATTTGTCAAAATGTAGGGAAATCAGACGTATTTTTGACAGATCAGACTGTGAACGTTCTTAAAATTACGAGAATTAACCCTCTGGTTCAAATTTGATTGGGAAAATATGACAGTTTCGGATAGCTTGCTGTACAATCTGAAAAAAATAAACATAAAGGAAAATCTTCTCACGGTAGCCCAAACATAAAATTATATCTTTCATCCATCAAAAATAATAAACACAGACCATTAAATGATATTGCCAAGAAGTTACAATAAGATAATGCATTGCCTAATGTAACATTTCTGAGATCGAAAATCATAAGTCATCGAAGAAAGTTTATAGCATTCCTAAATACCTAAGCACTAAGTTTACTTTCTCGAATTATATTAACTGTCTAGCGCAGGATATTAGATAAAATCACACAAGGTATCAATCGAATTAAAATGCAATTTATTACTTAGAAATATAAAAAGAGAATTATAGCACTTAAAAGTCAAGTTTTCTAACTTAACAGACAGCTGTGCTGCTGGGGAGTTCATTTTGCCACTTCTTGTTCCCAACTAAAGCACTACGAAGTGGTGAAGGGCGAGCGTTTTGGGGGACTGTCTTATGTAATCTTGACGTTCGAAAAGTGCTGACTCTCAGCCTAATTTAAATAAATGAAATTTGATTTTAAAAAGGCGTGAAACATTTAAAACCATCAGCCTTCAAAATATTATTTTAATGAATCCATAAATTAAAGGGTATTAATTTATGGATTCATTTATCGTTTTGTTGTATATTTATCAAAGAATAAATTATCCACTCCAACTTAAAAGGTGTTAAACAAAGCAAGCCCTTTCACCACTCAAAAGAGCAAAGAAACCTAGTCACAACATTCCAAACGATTTTCCATCGGAACTGAACAAGGTCTACGCACATACAAAGAATATTACAATACCTGTACCTCATCACGCGATATATAATAAACCTGTTAAGTTATACAATGGTGTAACAATAGGAAATTACATCCGACAGGTTTTATTGTGTCATAAAGACCTGAAGACCAATTCCCGTAATAAAAACCGTTCAAAATCAGCGACAATCAATGTTAAAAACTTGACAAAAATTTATGGAAGTTAGAGGTATTTCTGGCAGATTGAGACTGAAATCAGACTGTAGACGTTCTTAAAATTACGAGAATAACCCCTCTGCTGTTAGTACTTGCTTGACAGGTAGGCAGCTAATAAAATGGCGGTATTTTGGGCATACTGCATCTATCTAGATTCTTGCCAAGGACGAGAACAGCAACAGGCCAGGGTGCGCCAGACGTATCTATATTTCTCTAAAGACACTCATAGATACAATTTATTACACGGACTAAATATATATATCGTAGTAGAACGGATTCTTCTGCATGCTAAAGAATCTTAGATAACTATAGCTAAATACACATCTAAACTACTAAACTACTTACAAATAAAATTTAACAAAAAAAAAAAAATTAATTTAAAATAACCTTGTCTGCACAACGAAACAAAAAACCGCGTTTATCTTAATTAGTAAATATAATATCTATGCTATGCAAATCGAGAGTGAAAGAAAATGCAGTTTAAATACGACTTCCCGAGAAACCGGAATAACGTGTGGCTAGTCGAAGTGCGTTAGTCGTAGTACGGTCTCTACGATGGGTTAACAAGACGGTTACTGGTTTAACTGCCATAATAAGAACTCGGAAGAAATGAATATGTATTCACATTAATTAGATTAAAATGTTTAAGGCAGAGAGAAAGAAAGAGCTGCCTGTCTCGTTTGTTGGGTCTAGCGTTTTTCCAAATTAAATTTCCCGGTTTGTGAAATAGGGTGACTCTCTTTTTATATGTATAAGACTTGAAGATAACTAGCTTTTGTGGGCACACACCCTAATTGCGTAACACACTATCAATCACAATCTGAATCATTTTGAAGGATATTGCTAATCCAATGCTTCATAAGTTTGAAGTCTACCCAACAACGTAAATAATGCAATGGACGAGTTGTTGAACTGTCAAAATTTTGCATTGCTACCTATAGTGTGTTACGCAATTACTCCACAGGCACACCTATGCTTACCTATTTGAGGAACACAGCCGTGATGTTATGTTGGTAGGGAGAACTTTTTTTTAAAGAAATAGTCATTATACGAAATAAATTTTCCTATACCGGGATATAGCGTTATTATTAAAACAGTGGCTACTATTATTCTGTATCCATTAAATATAAATATATCACACTCTTTATTTTAAATAAACAAATCAATCAAATCAACTCAGCCTATCGCAGTCCACTGCTGGACATAGGCCTTTCCCAGTCTGCACCACAACACCCTGTCCCTCCGCCTTCCACATCCAGTTCGTCCCCGCCACCTTCTTTAGGACGTCCGTCCACTACCTGGGGGCGTCCCACACTACGCTTGGTGATACGCGGTCTCCACTCCAAATAATAATAATAAACAAATAATAATTAAATATCTTACTCATCAATAATTCAAACTGAATGATAAAAAGGACAAAGAGTGCAATGAGTGTACTCTTTGTGTCTTTTTTCTTATAAACTTACTAACTAAAATAATAAAAAGAAAAATAACGTCAAAATTCTTCGTTTTAGTGTCAATGTCAAACTCGAGTTTTCAATGTCATTACCTAACGCGTTAGGAAAACTTGTTTGCGAATAAATTTATGTTGTGATGCATGTAAACAACGTAATGAAATAAAAAAGCCGAATGCGAGTCGAAGTTGAACACGAAGGGTTTCCTACCACCGTACAATACGGACCGGAATCCAAAATTCCTCGTATTTAACATCGTCATCTTCAGCCTATAGCAGTCCACTGCTGGACATAAACCTCTCCTATTGCACATTACAACATTTAACAATAATTTTCTTTAAAGCAGATTTCTAGTATATGTTCCCACTGCTGGGACACAGGCCCCCTCCCTCTCTTCGAGAGGGAGTGGGCTATAATCTACCACGCGGGCCCAGTGCGGGTTAGTAGATGTCAAATGTCTTCGAATATTTGGTTCTAGGACATGCCGATTTCCTCACAATGTTTTCGTTCACCGTTTTGAGAGCAGTGGTGATGAAATAATTTACACAAATTAAAGCGGCTGCCTGGGTTCGAACCCATGACCCCGTAACTCGTAAGTCGCGACCGATACCACTGGGCCACCACCGCTCCCTTAAATCCCATTTTTTCTGTTTATTATTTATTGTCATAGCAATAATATTAGTAGTTTGATAATTTCAAGTGTCTACCTATTGCGGTTGAAAAGATACAGCCCTGTGACAGACAGACGGACAGACGTACAGCGGAGCCTTATTATTAGGGTCCCGTTGGCAACCTTTGGGTACGAAACCCTAATTAATTAAATTATGGAGCTGTGAAAAATAGTTACCTAGTATATTAATTAATATAAAACAAATTGAATTAGTCAATCTTGACGTAATTGGAAGATTTTATTATTTCTATTAATATGATTAAAAAACACAACATAAAATCACGCCTTGTTTCCCTGAAGGGTTGCGTAGAGGTTTACCTTCAGTACATCCATATATCGCCAGTTATATTTAAGTCCCGTGTATTAGGGGGCGACCCTGTTCCCATGAACCGGGCACAAACCCAAGCTCCGGACTGCTATTGTGAAATACTAGGTGGAAAAACCCTATATAAATTAAATGGCGGCGATTAACGTTAGAAAAAATAAACAAGAAGTTCTCATAAAACGAATCAAAAATATAAGAAAGTGGTCTTACTTGTTAATTTATTGGAATTGTCTTAAATGTATGTATAATCAATTTTACCAAGTTATGTACATATTTAAAATTCTGAGAATGATTAAAATAGATGAACATTACGTTTGTTTTTAGTTATAGTATAGACCTTATAGATGATGTTCTTCAGAAAGGTCAGGTGTGGTATGAAGAAGGCCAATTCCCGTAATTAAAAGCGTTCTAGTCGCAATCTCACCTCAGCGACAATCAATGTCAAAAACTTGTCAAAAATGTTGGGAAATTACACAGATAGATTTACACTGAGATCAGACTTGAAATTTTCTTAAATTTACGAGAATTGTCTCTCAGATTTATGAACGTTAATAAAGCAAAAGGAGTATCTAAGCATCGTAGTAGTTGAAGTTTTGTAGTGTCTGCCTACCCTCATGGGAAGAAGGCATGAATTTATTTATGTATGTATATTTATGTATAGAGTCAAGAGAGGCTACCAACCAATGTCCACCAATGTATACCAATGTCCTTCCGTTGTACGTACAATAAAACACGTATAAATTAAATCTAAAGAGTGATTGTGCAAAATTGACGCAATTGCACTTTAATAATGATGTCAAGGACTTAATCCATAAAATAATTATTTGAACAAGTTTAACTTGAGCACTGAAGTGCGAATGAAGTGCACTTCATACTAACTAATACAATGTATTAACACTCTTCATACTAACTAATACAATGTATTAATACTATTACACAAACAACAAAAGCGTTCAGTTCTGATTAAAAAATTAATTACGAAGAAATAAAAGCATTGGTTGGTAGCAAAACAATAATAATTTTACAAGAATAGAAGTCTATATCTATTTGTTAATTATATACAGATAACATATTAATGATGTATAGATAACCTAAACAATAGAAAGCAAATACATCATCTTGGAACTTCTACGGAACAATGATACGCCACTTTCACATTCTGATTTCACGCAGTAAGTTACGCTGACCACGGCGTGGTGACCACACGTTACACTCGATCATTATGTGGCTGTTATCATAATTTATTTACTTCACACCTGATATTATTGGTTGTAAGAAAAGTTTAGGTAAAACGAAGTGTTCTTACATAAAACCTTTTACTGTTATATAATGACTGGATTAAGCAAAACGTAAAATAAACAATGCCTTCCAAAAGTTAGTTGATATTTTTCCACTTTAGCTGTGATGCCACATTATGATTTAAAATCCTAATTTGAAATGTTTAAACTGTATGTACACTTTAACATTTTTATTGACTAAGGGTTGATTTTTCAATGGACAGATAATTTTAAATCGTGGAATAAAATTGACGTCTGACAGTTTTTGTATAAAAGATATGTCATAAATTCATAATTATTTCTCCGATAAAATTATCTGGCGTTGGAAAATTCAGCCCTAATTCAACTACAAAAAATATAAATTTTTAATTATTTATTTTTATATATTAACACTTCTCAAGACCATAGGGTCCCTGTCCTTTTGAAGGCGTACGAGTTGGCGAAACCAACTTATTTATTCATTATTATTGTAATATTGACTAAATAGGCTCTTAATAAATGAGTACGCTTTACCATCTACGATTGCATCACTGCTTTCCATCAGGCGCGATCACAGGCAAGCACTAGTTAATAAAATAAAAAAAAGAATAGTCATCATAAAAATAATCTGGATTACAGCTAACAGCTATCGCCTGTGATAGATATCACGCGTTGATGTCTTTTTTACTGAAAATTCTTACAGGTCTCCGAAAATAATGCTGAACAAAATATTTTTTTTGACAATCAATAATTGTCTTACCCCATCTCTTAACAATAGTATCATTTTAATTATAGGTATTATACTTACCGAATTAATGTTTTGTTTACTAATAAAAATTTGTTAGATGCATTATTCATATTTCTTGCAAGATTCGATTTATTTAACTAACGCTTTGGATTTAAGCTTAGGCTTAATTTACACGCAGTTCCCATTATAATAATCACGTGGTAATATTTTGATAAAAAAAACCTTATTAAATAACAAATATGATGAATGTTATAATTATCACTGGTCAGGCAGGGGACATAGACTTTCCATAGTTCAAGGTAACCGATCCACTATAGCCAGTTAGCCACCCAAACCCATGGCCCAGTATATTTTGTTTCCATGTTTTGCAATAGTCCTGCACCAACCGGGGGTTGTAATGGGTGCACTTGCATGGTGCATACAGGGATAATCGACGGTTGGTGCCACCTCATCATTTAGAATTGTGAAAGGAATGGAGTCGTGAAATTTTAATTAAAGGGTAAAATTCAAAAAATGAAATTCTTGTAAACTGTTTTGACAAGTCAATTATTGTCTTTCTTTTCCTGTTAAATGGCCACATATTTTATTCGACATGGCCTGTGAGAAAAAATGGCCGACATTGTCCAGTAATCAGTGCACTGCCCGATAAGTACTTTCCCCCTCAAGGGCTTATACGTAGTAATGTTGTAAATTGTATAATATAATTGTAATTACTTTAACCGCTACAGCATTACTTACCGTAATTGCACTCTCTTCATATGTTTATTCACACAACGGAAGTGGCTTTCTATTTTGGATTAAATGTTATAATTGTGGGTTTTCTAAAAAAAACGAAAATTGTGTGAGATTAGGCCTGGCTTAATTATTAAGTGTTTTTTTTTTTTGTTGTTCATGCTCATTTTTTGGCGAAAATTTTGAAGAGCAAAATTTGCTTTCAGATTGCATAATTTAGAAGTTTTAGAAGAGACTTGAAAAATGCAACTGCGGAAATAAAAATGGCTTTTCAATTACTAGCTGCGCCCCGTGGTTTCACCCGCATAAGTTTCGATCCCGTCGGAATATCGGATAAAAAGTATTCTATGTGTTAATCCTGGTTATGAGCTATCTGTGTACCAAATTTCATCCAAATCCGTTCAGTAGTTTTTGCGTGAAAGAGTAACAAACATCTATCCATCCATCCATCCATCCATACAAATTTCGCATTTATAATATTAGTAGGATAAACATGTTGCTTATTATTTATTATTATGATTACATCGCCTTATCTCTTCCTTGACGTTGCTATTAACAGCAAGGCTACCTGGCGTGTTGCTTGTCAGAGAATTAAACGTAATTATCTTACGTTATCATCACTACCGCTACAGAATGATGATAAAAATAAAAATAAATTCTTCTAAAATACTGGCAACAAGATGATATAGAGATAAAATGACAAAGCACAATAAATGAACGCCACGCGTAAAACCAGTTCAAAGATATGAATGGAAATATTAATGAATGAAATTGTTATATTGCTTCACATAAAATAATGAGGTTTATTTTTACATACAATGCGTCGTTTTTTGCCTTTTTGGGAGTGTATAAAATGTCGAAGGTAACAAGAGGAAAATTGCCTAATTCGATTTATTACTATGTATGCCATCGGCTTTACTCGTGTATGATGACGTTTATTTTCCGAGGCTCCAAGCTATTCTATTGACTCTCTTTAAATCGGATCAATAAACCTGCCAAAATGTACCACATAGGTCATTTTGGATGGGTTTTTTTAATACGGTTTGTTTCAAAGTAGGTACTTATTTTGTATACAAAAACTTGGTATTTTCTCATGTAAGTTACAGTAGAAATTACAAAACACCATTTTTTTTTTCAACTGCCCCTGGAGGGTCACGTACTTTGGGATAACTTCTTTACCTATTTAATTTCGGAAAACTAATCCAGTACAAAAACAAAGTACCTGGTCTTTTCTTTTGAGCCATATAAAAAAAGTAAAAAAAGAAAAAAACTTTTATTTACATAGCAAAGACTAAAAGACACAATACAACAGATACATACATCAGATAGCAACTAATAAAAAAACAAATAGAAAGTATAAAGACCTATGTAAGAAAATAGCATTCACAAAAAAACAAAAGCACATCACTGAAGTCTCTTATCTAACATCTGCCTTTTCATTCCAGATCCACGCGTCCAAGGATGGTTCCTCTTCGACACACCACTGCCCACCGTGGCGATGGTGTGTGTTTACCTGGCGTTCGTGATGGTGGTTGGCCCACTATGGATGGCGAATAGGAAAGCATTCCAGATACAGAACACCTTAGTTGGGTACAACGCGCTACAGGTGCTGCTGTCTTCGTATATGTTTTATGAGGTGAGAGTTTTTTACCGCCACGTTGGTCCATGAGTCGCAGTAGCATAATCAGTAAATATGCCATATGTTCCCACTGCAGGGACACAAGCCTCTCTGCGAGAGGGAGTGGGCTATAATCTACCACGCGGGCCCAGTGTGGATTGATAGATGTCACATTTATCCGGCAGTATTACAGAAAAATTATGAGTAGTTTCCTACCAAGGACACGGCTTCTTTGGATGATTTCAAACGATATTGGAAGGGTTTTGTAATCCTATCTCTACATGTTCGGAAGTTATGAGATTTTTTAATACATTGATACCAGAAACCAAACTTTTAAAATTGAAATAAGCACATCACTAGCACTAAGTCAGCTAATCTGGATTTTTGCCCTTATAATGGAAGTAGACCGGCCCTACCGGCCCATGGCATTGAAGTAATATTAATAAAGTTTATTCATCAAAAAGTAAAAATACAATGTGACTTCGGGATTCGGTGCGCCACAAACTAAGCGTCGCTTGTATCTTGTGGCTCTAGGGTGCAATTTTTACCCATTTGGGCATATCAACAAAAAACTTACTCATTTGGGAACACAGGCATTAAATATAATTTAATAATATTTCATAATTGGAGTTATACTATTATTCTGATGAATAACCAGTTGGAAGTTCCTACATTTACTGATGTAAATGACATGAATGAAAACTTCCAACTGGTTCTATAGCAAATGCAGCACTTCATAGGTCACGTCCACAGAAGACGAGTTCTTTGTGCCATGGCACTGCGGCCGTCACCCTCAGACCAAGTTGAATATTCTCATGTACGTCTAGTTTCTCTGGTATATAATTACATAACCTTATTTAAATACCGGAACACAGGTTTACATTGAACTTGGTATTATTAATCATGGTTATGTTATAACTAGCTTCTGCCCGCGACGTTGTCCGCGTGAAATTTCGGCCCCTGACCCACTGCATCGCATCGCATCGCCCATCCGCGCTATTACTTCGTTTTAACTTAGCGTTCTTTCTGAGTTCTTCTCTTATTGCTCAGCTCCCAAGAGTCGTAGCGTGATATTTAATATAGATAAATAAATCTACAAACATAAGTTATACTATCAACTTTTTGATAAAAGACCCCATTTTCTAATTTTTACATAGTCAATGAATCCCTGCCCCGACCCCGGCTGTCATTCGTAGATCTTTGACAGTCGTTACGGGTAGTCAGAAGCCCGAAAGTCTGACAACCAGTCTTACCAGGTGGTATCGTATTACCCAGTAACTGGGTTGTGGAGGTCGAATAGACAGTCGCTCCATGTAAAATGTATTCAGCTTAATCCGGTTAGACTGGAAGCCGACCCCAACATAGTTGGGAAAAGGCTAGGCAGATGATGTTGATGACATAGTCAATGAATCATGTGAACAACTTTCTGATTCAGATAGTATCTTTTGAGGCCAATTTATTAACCCATACATAATAAATGTTAGTCAGGAAGCAAAGATATTCTACAACATGAAATATCCGCAGACAATTTGGCAATTATAAAGCCAAATTACTAGCTGTCTAGACACCGAATAATGCAAGTAAAAAAAACATGAGTCCATCGTATAGAATACAAAAAATGCTTTATAGAATTTTAAAATAAATCAGTAAATAGCATACATAACAGGCAATAAATTAATTTGATATGCGAACTTTTTATTCGCGTTAACACCTCAATTAATTAAAATTACACCCACTAATTAACATAACAATTGTGAATTTGCTTAAAACTTGTACAATATAATCGTTAGCGTTCATATAAAAAAATTTGCTTTTGTAGTATGAATTAGGTGTATAGCGCTTAGGTAATCAGGAGAAGAGCTTACTTACAATTACGAGTTTTGACGATTCCAGAGGGTTAAGTTGGATCCTTAGTAAGAACTGATAATTTATACTCGTATATCCTACAGTTATTATTTGTTTTGAGTCTTTTAGTTCGTGCCAGTAATAGATTTGTTGCGGTTGAGTAAGGAAAATTGCATTAAGTATTATAAAAATCAAATCTTTTATAAATCAATATTCTCACTTCATTGTCATAGTAATGCAAGTTGTGGAGGCAAATATATTTAATAATGTTGATATTAGTTCATACTTTAGCACACAGTTATGTAGCTTGTCTCATTCATACTTCAAGCCTTGCTCCTGTACAAACAAAGCGAAACAATTAACAAATCGATTGTTCTACACAATTGCATGGTTTAGCAATATGACATGTCAAGGCGGCTTCGCAATTTCATGGGCCCATGACGGTGCGATACATGCAACCTTGGCTCGTATTTCAGGGAGATTAGAGTTGAATTTAGATCGAATAGAAAATCGTTTACGAGAATGTCAATTGGAAGTGTAATTTTACTGGTTTTTAAGTGTCTTTCAGTTCGTTCTTGTAGACATATTATTTACACAGATTGTTCACATTATGTGAATGAATTTAAAATGTAAAGATGGTCACCAATCTACGGACCGACCACAATAATTTCTCTTAATTTATATTTTAATAGCCGACAAAAAATTTCAACTCATGGAAGTTCAGAATCATGTACTTAATCAATGGTAACAGGTTGCGCGTCGATTTCCCTGCCACCCTGTATATAACTGACTGTGGCATCTTTGAGCCACTTGATAAGTCATACCATTACATATTTGGCAATTGCCCGCCAGACACAACACCCGTCTGGTTGGAGGATCCTCCCTTTTCTATGGAGGATGAGTGAACTTTACACCCTGTTCCTCATACCTCCAAAATAACATTAGTATACACAGAGTAACAGTGATATTAACTACGCTGCAGAAGTCTGTATACAGATTTTATGAGCCCTGCCTCTTAAACTAGGATAACCTGTATCTTAAGAGAATTTACCACGCTAACGAATTGGAAATTTTTCCCAGTAATGTTAGTAGTGTTTGTGATAAATAAATAAATATTTAATAGGCTTTAAATTAATAAACTATGCTCGGTTATCGCATGCCAGCAATCTCAATAGAACATTTTAATGGTTGTGTTGTGTCACTGTTAATGAAGACATGTTAACAGCACGTAGGTACAGATTAAAATAATAAACTCGGGCGGAGTCGGAGAAAGCCAATACCTACATCACCTCATCGATTGTACGATAGATTGTCGTGTTTTTTGCAAGGTAACTGCTTTAAATGATAGTTCGAAAATACGAAAGAGAGAAATAGGTATTTCTGAGGCCGTTTCCATACAATACTTTTTATTACATCGAAATAGAATTTTTACCCAACTTTCGTTATTGCCAGAATGTGTCATGGTTACACTCTTTAACTACCATGATAATACAAGTTTACATCAGTCAATAAGTAACTTATAGAAAAGGGCAGGAGCTCATTGGGCATAAAAAAATTCGCCCGCATCGCTGTCAATGGGATAAGTGCCCAAAAGGCTGGCAGCATTACCACGTTGGATGGCAATGCTGATTCTTTGGGCTAAAAATAGGCCAGCCCTCTGGTCACGTGAAGAGTCAATAATAAAATAATAATAGTAACGTATTAAAATGACAAATACCGTTTATTCATGTGGGTTGGAAAAATCATCCTTAAGTAGACTGGGAAAAGCTGTAACAAATCCAGAAAGGATTAAGAGTAACAGAAAGAACGAAGAAAGAAAATACATTTATTTGCAGTAAACATGACGCAAAGAAATAACACCAACACAAAAAAGAACAAGTTGGGGGAAAATATGCGTCACATCCACGAAAAATGGCCATCGCTCAGCATAATTCTATCGCTGATGTTCAGCAACAGCTGGCGGCAGTATACAATGATACAAAACCAGACCCAAACCGAAATCGGAAATGGTCAAATAATATCGTACCTGTGACCACACGGCGCCACGCTGCGTGAAGACCACGGTCCATTGGCCATTGACGCAACCATCTGACAGTGTGACAGTATCACTAGTGCAAAAGCCACCCAGTAATAAGGTCAAGGCATTTGCAGGTTGCTGATCTAGAAATTGTTTCTTTCTTTTCATGCGAAATTGTCTACGATTTTTGCACCATTGCGTTGCGTTTCTTTACACAGATGTTAGCTATTTACACAGATGTTGTCGTAGTAGGGCTTATAATCAAGGTCCAGAAAAATCGAACTTTTACATCAATTTTTGCTAGTAAACAGCGTTAATCTGTTCGTCTAGTACAAGTGCTAGTTAGCTCATAGGCATAGATATTATGGCATTATCTTTCGGATGGGCAACAATCTCATAGGTCTACTAGAACGGTCAGTTTTGGTATCGTCTTTCCTTCAGATGTGATCTTGTTCTGTATGCCAATCTACTTCATCATCAAATATGCTTGAAGTTCCTTCAATCGTGTTAAAGGCTGCATTTCAAAGAAAGTCCTCTTGGAAAACTTTCCGTCGCAAAAAAGGAAAAGATCCTGTGATGGTTTGATTTTCAGTCAGGCAAATTGTATATGAAATTGGCATGCTGCTTCCATTTACCATTATAAATACATTCCATACAACTGTCAAAGAATGATAGTTGTAATTTGAATATACGACAGTGTAAGTTGGTAGTGAATTTGATAAACAATAAACTCTGACTTTACAAATGCAGGCAGAAAAACTAAAACAATAAGGTAACGTGAAATATAACACTTCAATATGCACTAAGACACTAGCAACAAATTACCTATCTATCAGTCGTCTACCACATTAAGAGGCCTCTTACAGTCCACTAGCGCCGCCAATCGAAAAAATGTCAGAACTCGCAAATAGAATCAAAAATACAAAATATGTTCTATTATTACTGTGGAAAAGGCAATAACGTAATTGTATAACACCTTATCAACACTTGAAATATAGCTGTTTAGCTAAATCGTGCATTCAAAATATAAACGGCCGTTTTTGTTACAAATGCACGATTTAGCTAAACAGCTATATTTCAAGTGTTGACAATGTGTTATAAAATTACGTTATTGCCTTTTCTACAGTAATAATAGACCACATTTTGTATTTTTGATTCTATTTACGAGTTATGACATTTTTTTCGATTGGCGGCGCTAGTGGACTGTAAAAGGACTTAAACCTATTAACACCAGGAGGTATATTTATTACAAAATTTAGGCAATCTTAGACGGTAAGAATAGATAGTGCAAAATTCCAGGCAAACCGGTCAAGGCGATATAGGTTTACGATATACAATATAACAATAGGCATGACGTGAAATAAAAGTTATCGAATAATTACTATCTGTAACTTTATTGAGTTACGAATCGTTAATGGTCTAGTGCTTGATCTAAATTAAATGCGGTCTAGGTCATTTTAGACTTTTGCACGTTATATAGTCATAAAATAGTATGATAGAGGTGTATGTAATAATAACAGCCGCACGGTTCAATTGATCAGGTTAAGCTACGCTCGCCGCGGTTGGTCCGTGAATGGGTGACCATCTTTACATACCAAGATCCCTTCGTGCCTCGGAAAGCACGTTAAGCCGTTGGTCCCGGCTGTTATTCGTGGATTTTTGACAGCCGTTACGGGTGGTCAGAAGCCAGAAATTCCAATAACCAGGCAGTCTACTCCGAAGTGGTATCGGTCGAATGTTCGGCCGTTTCCTGCTACGAAGTTACTATTTGGTTCGGTCGGTCCCGATCCTACACTCCTACACTCTTTCGAATATTGACTATGGTCCCGACCCAACTGAGCCGATCCGAACTTTTTTCGCATTTTTCAATAATATTCGGTTCGGCCATGTGTCGGTCCGATCCGATCATTCGCACTTTGCACTTCGTAGTAGACCCCCAGTCTTACCAAGGGGTATCGTACCCAGTCACTAGAAGTTCTTGCCATAGTTTTTTGGCTGTATGGGCCTGCTCTTGATGTTGCTGATCTACTACTCGATCATGCCTGATGGAAAGCGATCGATGAGGTCTATGATGAAACGAGCGTGCCCAAAAGATGCCTGTTCACTCTTGCTTCGAATTTTACTAGGAGTCCCATGAAACCCTTATGTTCAATGAAATTATTAACAAAATGCTTGTCTTTGTCTCTAGCACTTGGCGTCAGGATGGTGGGGAGACTACAGTTTATCGTGCCAGCCCGTGGACTATAGCGACAGTGAGAAAGCAAGACGGGTAAGTTACAATAAGAAACCTTATTACTATTTAATAAGGACTATTATGGTAGTTAAGTGTGTCATAGAGCTGAGCAAGCATAGATAATGAATCCGTAATATGAAAAAGGAGTTTTAATAAAAAAAACTCACACATATCAATACTGTTTTATCTTGACGCTGATGGAATTATACCAATATACGACATGATCTCCTAAGCAAAGATACATCATAACCAGCCTATGATGTTCCCACTGCTAGGACATAGGCTTCCGTTCGGTGAGAGACAGTGGGCCGAAATCCACCACGCCGGCCAAGTGCGGGTTGGTAGATGTCACATGTCATCGACTTTATGATTCTAGGACATTCCGGTTTCCTCACGATATTTTCCTTTACCGTTTTAAGAGCAGTGGTGATATATTTGTTTATTGACACACCAACGACTTATTCACTATGACATTACAATTTTGATTTGCACGGAAATAGTTTGCAGTGAACTCGTCACTTACAGTTGTGCACAGCACTTCTATAGTTAAGAATAAATAATAGATAAATTACTTTATTTATAAATCAATTTAAATTACATTGAACTAAATTAACAATAAATAGAAAAATTAAATTAAAAATATTAACAAATGAATTGCAGATAACAAATAAATTACAGATATCAAATGAATTATGTCAAAGTACATGCATTACAATTACAATAAATAGATTAAAATTGAATTGTAAGACATTGCGCTCATAATAAAAGGCACTGTGGATCCGAAATCGAAAGCAAAATAATGTCGCCAAAGCAAAAAGTGCAGTTATTGTGTAGCACTTTTGTAGCAGAAACAAAGAAACGAATTAAGAACTGAGGGCTTGGATATATCGTCTGAATTCATTCGGACTATTCGAAAATAAGTCTAAATTGATTAAAATCCAAATATGAAAATAAAAAACATCCAAATAAAGCGCTTGTCTGGGTTTGAACCTACGACCTACAACTCATAAGTCGCGGCCATTACCACTGGGCTACTACTACAAACCAAGTAAAGATACAGTTGATGATAATCCTGTCATCAATCAATCAGTTATTTATTATTTGTGTAGTTATTTTTTCATCATTCGTGTGTCGTACTAAATTACTAATTCTTAACACGGTGGGTCAATAATCAATATTTAAATTATACTTCGAAAGTTTAAAACACATAATCGTATGATTGACTTGGATTTCTCTAAAAGTCTGTGTTTTAGAGAAATCTAATTCATTGTCACCTGGCCAGGTGTGCCACTTGATTTCATAATCCGCAAGCCAAAAATCCTGTCACCAGTTATGCAAAATCAATAAACTTTCCACCTACACATTTACATGTACTTTTATTAAAGTATCAACGTCTACCGAGATACTCTCCACGCGTCTTAAGGTGTAGAAAGTACAACCACCATCATAACTTAGCGTAGATTATGAAATTATGACGCAGACGGTACTGACGCCAATATATCAAGCTACTACAATCTGTCAAATTTTTCAACTTTATCGCTAAAGCATTAAGGTTCTAGGTTGATTGGGAAAATCTAACAGTTTCGGGTAGCTTGACCTGCTGGCGTCTGTACATTGCTTATTTGAGGAGCTGGTGGCTAAATAATAACAGCACCATGGCTCGATCGAAGGTCAAGCTGCACTTGATGAAGTCGGTCCGTGTATGGGAAACCATTCATTACATATCGAAACCGTGCCTCGGAAAGCAGTTTAATGTGCTTTCCGAGGCACGGTCACGTTAGACCCAGCTGTTATTTGTACATCTTTGACAGTCGTTACGGGTAGTCAGAAGCCCGAAAGTCTGACCACCAATCTTAGCAAGGTACTGGCGCCGATTCCCTTGTTCATAAACTAAACCAAATTTAAGTTCAGTGCATCTTTTTCTTTCTGTCATTAAGAAAAGGACAGAAGATAAATATTAGTCAGTCTAGCTCATGTTTTGAACATTAAAGAGCACTCGCATTAAAATGCAATTTTATATGAAACGTAACCATTTCCAAAATATTATACAACGATAAACAAGAATCATCATCATCATCTATTGTCCTGTCTCGGGTGTGCTGGAAGAGATTTCTTGTGAAATAAGCAAGACAAGAAAAACAGAACAGAAAAAATAGGTACAGTGGTGATCTGTACCTATTTTTTCTGTTCTGTTTTTCTTGTCTTTTTATATATGTGTGTACATAAATGGTAAAATAAATAAATAAATAAATCATTTACCACTATAAAAACAAAAGCAAATAAGTAAATTATGAAAATAGATTACGGCCCATTCCCTCTCACAGACAGGAGGCCCGTGTCCCAGCAATGGGACCGTTGCAGGCTGATTATGATTTAGAATAAAATACTCTTTATTGTACACCATACAAATTACAGAACATAAATATATAAAATTTTACAAAGGGTGACACAATGGGCGGTCTTTTCGCTAAGAGCGATATTTTAAAGACAACCTTTGGATAGATTAAAATTAAGAAGAGAAAAATATAGATGGTAGTCTGTGGTGTACCATTTACATTGATGATTTACTAAGTAAAATATGGAAATGTTCCAATTGACATTTATTTTTCGCAAATTGTGACCAACTTCAGTCTCGTCATACAAGGTCTTTAAAAATGGAACTCGTGGCCACATCTATTTGAAAGTACGACCATCATGGTACGACCCTATTTTAAGCCCTAGGGCCGTATTATGACGTATTAATGCCACAATTTGTCTAGTGTGAGAGAGAGAGGGAGCTATAGAAGCCCGATAGCACCATCCCTTTTCAGACTGCAATCGTGACGGTATAATCCTATTATTATTATAAATGCGAAAGTTTGTATGGATGAATGTTTGTTACTCTTTAACGCCGAAACTACTGACCAGATTTTGATGAAATTTGGCACACATATAGTTTATAACCATGATTAATATATAGGGTGTTTTTTATCCCGATATTCCCAAGGGATCGAAACTTACGGGTGAAACCGCGGGGTGCAGCTGGTACTTCATAATACGGTCCCAGTTCAGATCGCACAGTACCTACAGTCACCTTTGACTTTGAATGACTGTCAAAGTCACTGTGATCTTTATTCTCGTTGCAATAAAGTTGTGTGTGGTTTGTCAAATGTCGGTTCTGCCTTATTCGTTAGTCTATGCCTAGAGGCGTCAAGCTCGTCCAACGGTACCGACTTCTCGACACATGGCTTTCGAATATTTTGTTTACTTATATACAAAAGTGAAATTGCTATTTATTGTGTATATTTAGTGAAATGGAAAGGATGTGGGCGCGTGGAGATGTATCGCTTTGGAATGTCAAAGGTGTTTTACTACTTTAGAAATAAATCTTAAGTGATTGTGACACGAGTAATACTCTTTTGTGGTTTTAGAAGGTTCAAGTTCATGCCTTAGAAACAATTATGCGTTACGAATTTTTTACGTTTTTCAATAACTTTCTTTAATTGGCTCTTAAGAAGGAGCTGAGGGGGCTTGTGGCTAAATGATAACAACCATACGGGCCAATCGAAGGTTAAGCTATGCTTGCCGCGATCGGTTAGTGGATGGGTGACCATCCATAACGTATCGAGACCGTGCCTCGGAAAGCACGTTAATCCGTTGCATTAGGCAGTCATTCGTAGATCTTTAAGAGTCGTTACGGGTCCGAAGTTCAAAAGTATGGTCCCTGACCAAGGGGTATCGCCCCTTGGTAAGACCATACTTTTGGACTTCTGACCCGTAACGACTGGTTACCCAGTAACTGAGCTGTGCAGGTGAGATAAACAGTCGCTCCATGTAAAATACTAATATTCAACTGCATCTGAATCATATGATGCGCATGTACCTACTATGGCATTACCACTGCCTGGTAAAGACTACTGTCTCAAAATCCAAAAAAGTTTCTTCTTGAGCAAAATCACTTTCAAATTAAAATCGTTTATCCTCAAAACATAATAGCTTAATTTGAACATAAAAATGTAATTGTTTTCAAAAATGGATCTATTAAATACTATAAATCATCAAATTCAGAAGCTACATCAAAAGAATGAATTTCTTCATCCGTCATGGTCTGTGGTCATTTATCTTTTATTTAAATCGATTGATAAACATTTATGTCTTCATTTTAGAAACCAGTTTTGATCACAGATATTATGTATTATTTATTACATTACAAGTCTCTCCTCCCATCATCTACCTTTCCCGACTATATTGGGTTCGGCTTCCAGTGTATCCGGATGCAACCGAATACCTGTATTTTACATGGAGCGCCTGCCTATCTGACCTCCACAACCTGGTATTGTGAAAATATTAACCTGCCAGCATGGTTGTTAGGGAAGCTGACTGCCGGGGACCTGCTGAACGTTCAAATCAAATCAAATCATTTATTTGCAACGAATGTAGGTTATTTTAAAATACAGGTGGAGTAGATAGGAGTGAGCCATGTACATTCTGCCTGGAAATAGGCACGCAAAATTTATAAAAATTGTTAAGAAGCTAAGTATCTAAAAATAAAATTACAATTTAAAATGTCACAGAATTATTACAATTTTTCATACATTATTTTCATTTTTCATACATTATTTCATAAATTAAAAATAAACGCATATTAGGTCCATATGTTCAAAATAATATTAATTATATTTATTACACATTGCTGATTAGAAAGTTTTGTCCATTAAAAAATCATTAATCGAATAATAATATATTTCTATTAGGAAGGCCACTAATTGTAATTTGTACCCTCAAAAAATCATAAACATTTTTTTTTAAACTAGCTGTTTCAATTATTCTTATGGAATGAAAAGTTCCGTAATACACACACAGTACACTGACAGTAGCAATGTCTTTCATTTTGACAGTTCAACAACATTCATTGCGTTATTTACGTTGTTAAGCAGACAATTTTAGAACATATGAAGCAATGGATTAGCGATATTCTTCAAAATGACTCGGATTCTGATTAATAGTTTGTTACACATACAATGAAACATAATTTTGTTAACAAAACTACCCAATCCAAATTCAATGCCACTGCATCATTATAAAAATATTACATGTCAACGCCCATACAAAATTTTAAGTACCTATTCATAAAAAACAACAATCAAAATGCTAATATTTTTTTAACAAGGCATTAAACCTTGTTGAATCTATGTACCTTTGGTTTTATTTAATACAAAAATAAGCCCATAACCTTCACACAAACCTCCACAAACTTACATAAGTTTTCACAAATTTATCAAAATTCTAGAACAATTATCATATTTTTGATTCCTATAATGCCAATTCTCATATCAATGACCTCAAGCCTGGCAAATCTTTTGTTATGTAATACAAACTCGTTTCGCAGCGGATATTTTACGATTTGTTTACAATATTTAATACCAATGTGCAATGTCAGGGCCATATAGATATATTACGAGGAAAATGATTATTTATAGATATTCAATTTCGGTTTCCTGGCCTTTTTGGATTTCGTGAGACATAAACACACATATTTCACGCCTGTAATCCCCGAAGGGTTAGGCAGAGGTGCACCTATGGCACACTCACATTTTGCCAGTTATGCTTAACTTCCATGTAATAGGAAGCGAGCCTATTGCCATCAACCAGGGACAAATCCAAACTCCTGGTTGACAAATTCGTATTAAAAACCCAATAACACTTTGCCGGACCTGGAAATCGAACCCAGGACCGCATGTTCAGCAGTAGCTCTTGGAACCAACGGGGCAGTCACTGAGACATAGTTGTGTATAAATATACATACCGTTTGTTGCCCATGGCCCACCCGCTTAGTTCACCTAGGTGGACTATGGGAAATTATGTTTTCCATGGTCCACCAGAAAGTCCATATTATGTTTTTATCGTAGTAGGTATTACGAAAGAATAGTCATATTAAATTGTAAAGCCAGGGTGAAAATATTGCAATCTATTTATTTGTACCTCAATAAACGTTAGACATTAAAAAATTGTTAGCAAAATTAATTACATAGGCTTGCCTTTTGCCGTCAAATATTGAAGTGTCATATTAGTGGAGTTTTTCCAAAGCCTCTCCTACAGTAATTTGGAAAAATAATTTCCCTGAAATAAACTGAACAAAAAAAAAACACGACTATACATTTAAAGTTGACTCAAGTCCTACAAAAATATTGTTTTTGAAGATCTAAGTACTTACATAGTCTATTCAATCGCTTTTATTGACCACATCAACATTCCATGAAGTTAGTACTCTATGGATTAAAGAATGCCACTATTTAAATCGGACGTAAGTGCAGTCAAAATATTAGCTTGGAAGATCTAATAGTGTTTGCTGTCCATTCAAATACAGATATCAAAAATACTTACACGTTTATTGAATAAAATGGGCTCTGACTATGTAAAAAAACAACGATCAAGACCATCGACACAAAAAGAATGAAATAAAATGCTAGTTGGTGTATTGGTGAAGTCAGACGCAGACCTTAAAAAAAATCAACAAGCATTGGGCAGTTTCGGCACTCTGCAACGAAAGAGGAAATTAATACTTTTATTGCATTCCACATGTAGGTATTCTTAGGTGGTAAACTTATAATTAGATCATAATATGGACCCTGTCGTGCACAGCAAAATAAGTGAATTAGGAGAGAGGAAGCATTTGTTATTTATACTTTAGAGGTATGAGGAACAGGGTGTAAAGTTCACTCATCCTCCATAGAAAAGGGAGGATCCTCCGACTAGACTGTTGTGTCTGGCGAATTGCCCAACGACTGATGTCGGGAAGTTTGTATGTATGCTAATTGCGCGGTAAACTCTGCTTGCGAGATGCAGGATTTTGAGTGACGTCAGTATGACGCGTTGTTCGCATGTGGCGTTGTAGATACCGCTTCAATACCTATGTATAACATCACTTACCAAACTACTAATTAGATAGTAAGGCCATGAATCAAAATTTAGCGTTTAAAACTTCTACTAACTAAAAGAGGAAACTATATAAAGGAAATTAAACCGCTACTAACTTCATAACGGAAGCAGCCATCAGGAAGTTTAACAACTAATTAGTAGGTACATATTATGCAGTTAGATGATTTAATTATCATTTTGATAAAAGTTACCAATTACATAGGAAAAGACCTTGCATAACACTTATAAAGTGACAGATACGACATTTGTCTTACTATTACACCTCCAACATAATCTCAATCTAAACTAAGGACATATGGTCCCTATTTTAAAAACTATTTCGCTTATCAAACGGGGGGCTTGTGGCTAAGTAATAACAGCCGCACGGGTCGATCGATCAGGTTAAGCTTAGCTTGCCGCGGTTGGTCCGTGGATGGGAGACTATCTTTACATACCAAGACCCCTCCGTGCCTCGGAAAGCACGTTAAGTCGTCACTGGTAGTCAGAAGCCCGAAAATCTGACAATAAGTCTTACCAAGGGGTGTCGTATTACCCAGTAACTAGATTGTGGCAGTTGTTGCAGTCGCTCCATGTAAAAATACTGGTATTCAGCTGGATCTGGTTAGAAGCCGACCTCAAGATAGTTGGGAAAAGGCCAGGCAGATAATGATGAGGTGTCTATATATTTTAGGTCCTAACACCAGAGGTAACATGACTGGGGGCGCTAAATTCTCAAATATTACCACAATATACGAAACATTTTGGAACAACTTATAGATGAACCAAAAATCGCTGGTACGTGTACTAATGTCCAGTTCCCTCGAGCTCTCACAAAGATTATCAAGTGTGAAAATAGCCATCAAAACTTAGAAAGTAGACAAACCCACATAAATATTTTCGAGACGAATAATCAAAAATGATTGTCTGTGACTTCCTTTGAAAGAGAAACGACCGCTTCAAAATGCTAATGGGTTTTTTGAACCACTTTTGCTTAGTTTGTTCTTTATTTATTAGCGAGTTTAGACAATTAGACTCCAAGAATCACACTTGAATGTTAGATCCTGGCCTTTAATGATCATCCCACTAGTTTACAGATGTTAAGTTGCGTGCAGTATCCTTCCATTAAGTATTTTGCTCTGATTAAAACTATAAACGATTTGGTACCCCGAATGACGGTTAAATACTATATTAACTGCCCCGGTCTCGTGGTCGCAAGAGCTACTGATGAGCGCGGGGTCCTGGGGTCGATTCCCAGGTGTTGTTGGGTTTTTCCGTTAGGAATTTCTTAGTGACAACCCGGAGTTTGGAAGTTGACGGTGTGATACCACCGTGTCTCGGAGAGCACTTTAAGTCGTTGGTCCTGCGCCTGATCTCTCTCCGGTTGTGTCGGATTGCGTGACGTCCCATCGGACTATGAGATTGAGAGAAGAGGGAGTGCACCTGTGTCTTCGCACACACTTGTGCACTATGATATCTCTTGCGCCGGTTCGGTTGAGATAATTAAATACTATGATCGATCAAAAGGAAACTATTATCACGCTTCAATGGATAAATGGACTACCTAGTGATCGCACTTTGTTATTGAAAGTAAACACAGTATGAAGGTGCTAATATTCGTGAACACTTGACGTTGAACTAAGGAAAGTTGTTTAATTTTCTGTTGCTCGGTTTAGGTTAGCTATAAAAGTTGGTAAATAATAAGCTTTTCTGTTCTCGATGTAATAAGGATAAGGGTCAGTTTTGTAACCCAGCTTTTTGAAGACTCTGCGTCAGAGTCACAAGGGTATATATATATTTTTTTTTATCTAAAATTGACCATTTGTAGAACCTTTAACGACTAAACGGATATCTTAAACCTTTTGTTTCATCTTCTGACGTCATTTTCGTAGATTACCTTTATTTATTTTTTGTGCACAGCATCCTTCCGTCAGATAACGACACAAAGCAAAAAGTGCCCATTTTCCTTATTCAGATCTCTTGGTATTTACCACTATTTGTTAGGAAATAATAAGACCTTATAAGTACCTTCTTCGTATACAAGTAACCTATTGCGCAGGAGTGGGAAAGGGTGAGGTTTAATGCTAAAGATGAGTAATGGGTGGAGCGGCAAGTAAAATGATGTACTTTGGATATTATAAACTTTATATGAAATCTTTTATCGAGTAGCATATAAGGATTGACAAATGCGATTGATATTAAATGAATAAATAAATGAATGAATAAATGAACTAAATTATTAATATTAATAGATACTTAGGTACCTATTTTTTATTATCTTTTCCGGTCTTTTTTCTGCTTTGCTATTGAAATTGTTTATATTTATGACCTCAAATTTTCAATAACGATGACAATATGTAAATGTTGACAAATAGTTGCATTCTTCTATCTTAGCCCCTAAGGCCCTTCCCTAATTCCACTAGAATATCCGGTCTTTTGACTGACTTCCGCATCCATTCTGCCCCAACACCATTACTTCATGATTATTTATATTGTCTTTTAACCTGAACTAGAAATCTAAACCCAGGAAGCCTTGGCTCAGTAACCAACCAAAAATCTCCAAATACATAAACGATAACGTACGTTCTCTTAAGCGATATCTACAACGTATAACGCACACATTCTCTTTAACACAACAATTTTGTCATCAATGAAACCTATAAAAAACGAACTCAAGTCGCAATGTCAGTTTCACTTTCAACCGGAGAGCGATGACGCAATAACAGCTGAGTCGAAGAGGCTTTCACTGTTCACCGCTGTACGGAAGCAAGTTCATTCCGACGATGGTCAAGATCGATGGTGTCGTAAGCCTTGGTGGTCTTGTACCTTTGCCACGTTTTGAAGACCAGTACAATGAAACAGACTATGTGGGTCATTTTTTTTTCTCTCTGTTCTGTTAGTTTTGTCATGGTCTGGCAGTTTGAGTAATTTATGTGACCTACCCAAATGTCCTTTCTTTGGTATTGTTCGACGAATCGTTGAGCTCATTAAGTTTTGAGTTGAGCTGCACGATTTCTGACAAATGCGTGCACTGACTGGACAGGTCCTCTGAATCTGTGTGGTTCTTTCCTCAAAAGACCATCTCAGACATCGATCTACGAGCACATGGTCTTCATATGATCTGACCAAGATTATGTCTGGACTTTAACAGAGACTGTGACCTCTGAGTTTGTTTCGGCCTTTCTTCTCAGACTAGTCAGATAGGAAACGCCGACCTCATCTAGTTTTTAAAATATGATTGACGTGTAAAAGTGTTTGTAAAAATCTACTAATACAAAATAAAATAATTTACCATTTATCAATGATTTATGGATATGAGAAATGGAGTAGTAAACAAAACTAAGTGTAGATGGGGACACGATAGAGATCAATGATCTTAACTTATTCCGAGGCCGAGATTTGTAAACGTTACTTAGCTCGTACGGCTAAGCGTTTTTTTCTGTCATTGTCAAACTACAAGTACATAATAGAGACGGGACCATGTCTGGGTGTATCATGTAAAGTTTATAGATGTCGGACTAAGTTTCTTATAAGTAGGTACTGATAACTTAAATGGGTTGACGAAGCCAATGGAGTCATGGTGGTTTCAGTCACTGTGACATTGTGATCTGCTGGTAGTTAAGCTAAGGCGCATTACACACTACAACGCGCCACGCAAAGGGACGCGGAAAAAGCAGGCAAATTCCCCGCGCGACGGGGCGCGATATCTGCGCCCCGTCGCGTGGCACGTTGCAATGTGTGATCCGCCTAATAGTGAAAAAATTGGTCCTGAGTACTACCACCAAATACTAATTCTTCTACGACTTGTCAGTATTCATGAGACTGATAAACTTTATCTCAAAGTCTGGTAACATAAACAACAATTCAATACACGATGATTCACCGGTTCGTTGAGAACCACTTTCCATAAGTTGGGTTGTCACGTTATCTACTAAACTTTCTTCGCATATAAGACCTCTAAAAACTAAATGTCTAGACTGTGTATTATCTAGACACAATCTCCATTGTTTGATTAAAATGAATAGTGGTCCCGACGAAGACGAAGTACATATATAGCTTTTGAACCTGCGGCCAAATGCCTTAAGCGTTTGAACAAAACGCGTAACATCTCGTAATGTAAAAAAGAAAGCTCATAATCATAAGAAAAGCAATCAATGAACGCGAAATTCCGGTTTGTGCGCATATTGCCCCCCTGATCAAGTTTATAGACTGAAAATCTGTGCTCAGATAGCTGTAATTATTATTGTGAACTCATACTTTACTAATATGGCGAGCTTATAGGCTAAGTCCCTTTGTACACGACACGGTTTCTTTAATGTATAAACCGTGCCGTAGAAAAAACGTGTCCATCAACAAGCTTCCATAGTGATCCATACAACACTGTCAACCGTGCGTACACACGGCGCAACAACCGCGTCGTAGAAAAAACGTATCCGTCAACAAGCTTCCATAGTGATCCCTATAACACTGACGACGGTGTCTATACGAGTTAAATTACGGGAATTGCCCCTCTGATAGATTCTCTAGAATTATTCTCCCGTTTTAATGATTTTCAAATTCTGCAGAATGAAAGCACAATGCTTCAAACAAATGCTATATGCATATTTCCGCGAAACATAATCATAATGTTTCATCATTATCACCTGCCCAGTTTTTCCCCCAACTATATTGGGGTCACCTTCCAGTTTAATCGGATGTAGATGAATACCAGAATTTTACATGGAGCGACTGCCTAATCTGACTTCCACAACCCAGTTCCTGGGCAACACGATACCCCATTAATTATTATGTTAACCTTCCACCAACTTATTTTTCTCTTTGTTCTCCAGATGTTGCACCTATGCTGGGTGTACTACTTCTCCAAGCTGTCAGAGTTTGCAGACACCGTGTTCTTCGTGCTGCGTAAGAAGAGGAGCCAGATCACCTGGCTGCATCTGTACCACCACTCGCTGACGCCGTTCGAGGCGTGGCTGCTTGTGAAGTTCATTGCTGGTGAGTTTGCCTTTCTCTCCATATAAATAATAAGGGACATCGACGCGAAACCTGTTACCATGAATTCAGTACTTGATTCTAGGACAACCAACACTGAAAGTTACCGTCGATTATTTGAAAAAATCAGCTGTTCCACACATTGCATAGCTCCATGCAAACAGCAGATTTTTGTAAAATAACCGTTAGGTACCTGACAAAAAGTTTGTGCCCCTCTATATTCAGAGGTGTTCCAAATCAACCATCGTTTTTAGGACCTTCAAAATCCTTCTTTGAGAGAAGCCTGGACCTAATTATTTATTGCTGATATTAATCATAATTAATTCTGGTGGTAACAATGCCGGTCAGCTAGGTTGATAGCGATTCACTCCAATGATCGCTACAATAAAAGATCAAAGGAGAAACTTTCCCAATCACATAGCTCCAATACCAGGCAAAGAGATAGATTATGACAAAGCCAACTCGAAGAAATCCAACCGGTTCAGTGTCACTTGTCCAAACTTCCGTCGTCTTGCGTCAGTGACCTTTGTTCTCTACCGGGGTCACTCTGACTCTATACGAAGAAATGCAAAACAAATATGAAAGATTGTACGTAAACGAATAGATTACAATTTGAAGAGTTCGTAACATTGTTCTGAACAAAAGAAAAGAACCGTTTCAAATTGAAAGTGAAAACACCTTAGGCCCAGTGAAGTGACCAATAAATCAAGGTCAAACACAGCGAGATCTACTGCGACAAATTGGTAATAGGAAAAGGTTATGACTTGATGGATGTTTATTGTCAGTAATTGAGAGGTTTCACCGGAAAGACCTCTCCCTCTATTTATTAATCCAAGATGGCCTTTGTGGCGGTAAATGCAAACAGCAGAATAAGGAACCAACTTGTAGTCTCTCTCTCTCTGTAGTTGGTCCCTCACGTCTGAGGATCGTGGTCAGCTTCGGAGTTGCATCTGGTGATGATGATCCGCCTCCACCGGTTTCTGTCCAGCGCATCCCTTACTACCGTGTAGAATTTAGAGGACGATGATTCCTTCACCTGATCGATTCCTTGTGTTGGTGATCGACCACGAAGTTGTAGTATGTAACATTTGTTCATATTTAAGTATGTGAACAATTTCGCGATTTATTTTCATTGCGAAAAACTGACTGAAGCATTCGCATCTAAACTGAAAATATCAATTCAAAGAAAGTAAGAAAGAAAGAAAGAAAGAAAGAAAGAAAGAAAGAAAGAAGAAAGAAAGAAAGAAAGAAAGAAAAAGTATTAGCCAGTAGTACCAGTAGTTAATGCCAATTCCCACGCTCTTGTGCCGGCCTCATCCAAGTTTTTCCCGCGATGGCAACAATGTCGTCTGCCCTTCTCGTAGTGGTAACGGCCAAATTCCCCAAAAAAATCCATTGTACAGACGCCAGCGGGTCAAGCTACCCGAAACTCTCAAATTTTGCCAATCAACCTTGAACCTTAATCCAATCAAGTCAGCCTATCGCAGTCCACTAGGTCCAGGTCGTCCGTCCATCTAGCTGTGGGGCGATACGCGGTCTCCACTCCAGAACTCGTCTGCTCCACCGGCCATCGGTCCTTCAACAAACATGGCCAGCCCACTGCCACTTCAGTTTGCTTACTCTGCGCGCTATGTCGGTAACTCCGGTTCTCTTCCGGATAATTTCATTCCTGATTTTATCCTTCAAAGAGACTCCGAGCATAGCTCGCTCCAGCCCGACCGTCAGTGTCCACGTTTCAGCGCCATATGTCATGATGGGGAGGACGCACTGGTTGAGGACCTTATTCTTCAAACACTGTGGGATAGGCGACGAGAAGACTTGACGGAGTTTTCCAAATGCTGCCCAACCCAACCGAATGCTTCTGTCGGCTTCTTTGTCAAAGTTGTATCTACCGAGCTGGATTATTTGCCCCAGGTAGACATAATGCTTCACAACTTCGAGAAGCAACCGTTCGATGTGGATTGGACTCGGCAAGACGTGCGAATTGTACATGACTTTCGTCTTGTCCAAATTCATGCCGAGGCCAACCCGCCGAGAGGCTCCATTAAGGCCGTGCAGCATTCGGTCTAGCTATTCCTGCATCTCTGCCATTATGACGATGTCATCGGCAAATCGAAGATGTGAAATGTACTCATCGTTCACGATGATACCCTGTCCAGTCCAGTCCAGCGTCTTGAAGACGTCTTCCAACGCAATTGTAAACAGTTTTGGGGATATTAAATCCCCCTGTCTCACCCCCCTGAGCAGTTGAATGGGGCTGGTTTTCTGGTCCTGGATCTGGACAGTCATCGTGGCAGCGTCATACAAACATCTCAACACTTCGATGTAGCGCCAGTCAATTCGACATCGTTGCAAAGAGGCCAGAACTGCCCATATTTTGATCGATCGGAGTCGAAGGCTTTCGCGTAGTCCACAAATGCCATACACAGCGGCTGATTGTACTCCTCGGTCTTCTGTACAATTTGGCGAACAGTATGGATGTGGTCTACGGTGCTGAAGCCTTTTCGAAAACCGGCATGTTCTGGCGGCTGGAACTTAGAAACCTTAATGCTTTAGAGATAAAGTTGAAAATATATTAAAGAAATTTGACAGATTGTAGTAGCTTGATGTGCTGGCGTCTGCACATCTCAATTTACACTACTTTGTAGAATCAACGACATCGCTGTCATAACACTTTACAGTAGCTGCATTCAGGTTTTCCTTGACAAAGGCTACAGGAAAAGACGTTGTAAAGCATAATCTTTAAACAATCAGTAAGAGCAATGTTAATGATCGGTGATTGTTTTATTTTAATTTATTACTAGCGATTCCCACGGCTCCACTTGCGTATTTTTTTTCTTTTTTTTTCCTTAGTTTTTTTGTATTGTACAGACGCCAGCAGATCAAGCTACCCGAAACTGTCAAATTTTCCCAATCAACCTTGAACCTTAACGCTTTAGCAATAAAGTTGAAAATCTTTTCAATAAATTTGACAGATTGTACTAGCTTGATGTGCTGGCGCCTGTACAGTTCGTAGCTTTTGGTAACATCGAAATCATTTTGTATGAAGTGACCAGGCAGTCTTCCGTATGAAAAACACGTGTAATAAAGATGTTCACACGTATATTAAGATTAAGGAAGCTGTCCATCTATTTTTGGACATTTTTAAAGGCTAAACGAATTTAACAATTAAGATATACATAATTCGGCAAAGAATAACCTATGTTGCTAAATATTATTACGCCAAAAAAAGTTCCCATAAACGAAGAACTACTTGACTTAGGCCATAGTAAAAAAAATGCCACTTAACAATGTAGAAGCGGAGTGGAAGGGTCAGACTTGGCCCGACATTTATGTAGGTATCCTCTATTTTAATTGGCCCCCACAAAATAGACAAACTTCATTCTTATTCACCTTCGTTCACAACTAATCCCTCTTTATAATGTTCTAGGCGGTCACGGAACATTCTCGAACATCGTGAACAACCTGGTGCACGTCATCATGTACAGCTACTACATGCTGGCAGCGATGGGACCTCAGTACCAGAAGTATTTGTGGTGGAAGAAGCATCTTACCACTCTGCAACTAGTAAGTATACGTTTAAAAATATTCATAGTAGGAGCACTAGAAGAAGAAGTAGGAGCCGTCTCTTTCTTTGTATGAAGACATAAAGTTTTCTTCGTAGAAAGAAGGAAGTTGTTTGTAATCGGTAAGAGATACGTGTCGTCGTAATGTGCGACTTGTGACTAGAAAAAGTAGTAAGCTTCCTTTTCCTTGAAGAGCAGTGGTGGCCCATTGGAAACGGCCGCGACTTACGAGTTGTAGGTCGTAGATTCGAACCCAGTCAGACGCTTTACTTTGTGTAAATTATATCATCACCACTGCTAAAGGAAAACATCGTGAGGAAACCGGCATTTCCTAGAACTAAAAATTCGAAGACATGTGACATTTACCAACCCGCACTGGGCCCACCTGGTGGATTACGGCCCATTCCTTCTCACAGAGAGGAGGCCTGTGTCCTAGCAGTGCGTGTATTTTAGGCTGAGTATGTAAGCTTCCTTTTATTCTTGTTCATTGCGGGGAATGAAAGACAATGGAGCAGGACAAGATGAGTTCAGCCAAGAATCAATTCCTCTGGTCCATCCACTCAAAGAAGAGAAACCTTCTTTGAATAATACAAGATTCTATGGGATATACCCTGCCACAGACAGAGACCACCCCCTCACAGAAGCCTCTTCTCTAGCAGTAGGAACGTTATGGGCTGATTATGCTGAGGGTTACATTGGTTCGTACAATGAATTAAGAAGGGGCTGACGGGGCTTGTGGCTAAGTAATAACAGCCGCACGGGTCGATCGATCAGGTTAAGCTACGCTTGCCGCTGTTGGTCCGTGGATGGGTGACCATCTTTACATACCAAGACCCCTCCGTGCCTCGGAAAGCACGCTAAACCGTTGGTCCCGGCTGTCAATCGAGGATCTATGACCCGAAAGTCTGACAACCAGTCTTGCCAAGGGGTGTCGTATTACCTAGTAACTGGGTTGTGGAGGTCAGATAGGCAGTCGCTCCATGTAAAATGCTGGTATTCAGCTGCATCCAGTTAGACTGGAAGCCGACCCCAACATAGTTGGGAAAAGGCTAGGCAGATGATGATGACAATGAATTAAGAACTTAAATAAGATGGAAAAGGACTTGGATGACTAAGCCAGCTTTACGACTGAATGGCATACCTTTGGAAAGAGTTGATTCTTTTAAGTACCTTGGCCATTTAGTCACTCCCGATTTGAAGGATGATACAGACATTGAACGGGAGCGAAGGGCGCTGTCGGTCAGAGCGAATATGGTGATCCGTAGGTTCGCACGTTGCTCAGTACAGGTTAAAATTACTCTATTTAGAGCCTACTGCACAACTTTATATACATGTAGCCTATGGACCAACTACACGCAGAGATCGTACGGCGCCCTTCGTGTCCAGTACAACAATGCGTTCAGGATGTTGTTGGGTCTCCCCCGTTACTGCAGCGCCTCGACAATGTTTGCAGAGGCACGCGTAGATTGTTTTTACGCAATGATGCGCAAGAGAGGCACTTCGCTGGTGCGGCGAGTGCGGGGGAGCTCCAACAGCATGCTGGCCGCGCTCTCAGAAAGGCTCGACTGCGCCTACATAAATCATTGCTGCAGGTTGCACATTGGATGCGGGTAATTCATGTTAGTGTTGTCCTATAATTTAAATTGTATTATTCTTATTTTATCAATGTGACTGGTTGTAGTAATTAATAATGTGTATATGAGTCTTGGTAACTTGAAATAAAATGATTATTATTATTATTATTATTAAGTCCTTATTACAAACTTTATTCAGACTCTCTAGGACGCAGATAAAAAGATACCATACTCGTACATGCACTGTTCTACTTCAGTCCTAGTACAGTAGAGCATCCATTTTCCTTCACTTTTCGCAACATCTCACTGGCACCAGCACTTAATTCCGACAACTCGACGTACAAACCCACATTCAGTTATCTAGATAAACCGTCGCCACAAGCACGGTCTACTTAACGGTTACCTCGATAATTAACAACACGAACAGAACTCTCTTAGAATATTTCACAAACTAACCATTTAATTATTGCATCGATGAAATTGTTTATTTAGTTTCTTTCGGTTTTCGACATCGGATGAGTGTATCTTGTGTTTCATTTAAAATATTTCCTTTTTACAGACATTTCTTTAATAAACTTGTTATAGTACGCATCAGCAAAAAACAGAAAATTTGATACCTTCTCATATTATTTCTGTACCCGGCGTCCTAACCGGAAGCGACCATCGCGCGAATACGCGATCGACACGATAGTTTGTATGAATTACGAGTGGACGTACAAACGCGACTTTATTAATTGTGCGAGTTTATTAAGTAAGAGTGTATACTTATAAAAGAGCGCGACGATCGCCTACTCGCGCGGTATTTTCGGTTAGGAAGCGGCATTAGATTTTATTTTTACCTGACTGCCCCAGAATGAGGGTAATGCGTTTGAGGCTAGTTTAACATAACTTTTTATATCCGAATATAAAATAAATGAATGCAATTACTGCAGCCGCGTATTTATTTACTTTGTAATGAAGAATGATTAACAGCGCTCTACAAACCAGTTAAACTAACTAAGTAAATAAAATCTAAATTGCACATAACTCGAATTAGGTAGTTATTCAACGTATTTTTTAAGTATTCAATTTAAATAACTAAATACAGGTTTAAAATTAAAAATTAATTAAAAAATATGACTTTCACTAAACTAAAGTGCCAAAATTTACATACCCACTTAATATGTTATATTAATAAAAGCAGTTAAAAATAATAAAGACATGAGAATAATACGGGTACCTGCTTTATGTTAATTTACATTATATTATTATACATACATATTCTCACAAATTATTTAATTAAATTAATAATACCCCACACGCTTGCATTATTATAAGCATTAGTTTAAGGGGGTAGTTTGGTTGCCCCGCGAAATATGTACCTACTCATCATCATCTGCCTAGCCTATTCCCAACTATGTTGGGGTCGGCTTCCAGTCTAACCGGATGTAGCTGAATACCAGTATTTTACATGGAGCGACTGCCTATCTGACCTCCACAACCCAGTTACTGGGTAATACGATACCCATTGGTAAGACTGGTTGTCAGACTTTCGGGCTACTGACGACCTGTAACGACTGTCAAAGATCCACGAATGACAGCCGGGACCAACGGCTTAACGTGCTTTCCGCACGGAGGGGTCTTGGTATGTGAAGATGGTCACCCATCCACGGACCAACCGCGGCAAGCGTAGCTTAACCTGATCGATCGACCCGTGCGGCTGTTATTATTTGTTTAATATGTACCTACTATGAAATACAAAGAATTGTTGCGGCCGGTATAATCAATATTGTGCATGCGTAAATATTCATCACTACTACGAAATCCTTCACTGAGGGAGGCCTCACTTGGCTGGTTTATAAAAAAATCAAGTACTATCGAAAATACCTAATTTCAACCGCGTGTTAAGAGTGCGTAAATGTAATTAAACCCAATAATATAGTGAAGGTGTTACAGCGAATACTTCCGTCGCCAACGTGGAACCACCAATAAGGATAGATCGCACCGCGCCTAGCATTCCTTTCCACGGAGCTGCTCTTGCGCAAATGGGTAGGATATACCACGCACGGTAGAGTAACACTGCAGTTGCAGAATAAAATATGAACGTTATTTAAAAAACTTGTGACTAAAATAAAAAGTTGATTTTTAATTACCGATACAGGAGAACTTCCTAGTGTGGGGCAATGATTTTTTTTTAAAAGCAAAGAAAAAAAGAAACAAAAAAGAATTACCTGACTCCTAAGATTCAGGCAAATGCCAAGTTTGGAGGTCACCGTCTATTCTATCCTTGTATAAATTGCCCACCCGCACTGGGCCCGCGTGGTGTATTACGGCCCACTCCCTCTCACCACGAGGAGGCCTGTGTCCAGCAGTGGGAACACTATAGATTGATTATGATGAAATAATTCGATTTTTTTCTAGCGTGGACTTTTGTTTTCTTCTTTTCGCGTCGATGATACTCTTCTTCCATATTTTATATTGTGGGCTTTTGTAACAATATCATAATAATATTCCCGTAGCCATCCTTAGGTAGTGAAAATATTTAGCTTGTATATAATCCTTGCTGGGAAGAGTATATGTTCCACTTATGAGCTCAACAAAATTGCTCGTCAAAGGATAACAATATTAAACAGTTTTATCCTTGATGAGTAGTATCTACTACTAATGACAAATAATAGCAGTTAGTTGTCCGTCGCGTCGTAATAGACATTGACCAAGGCCAGTGTAGCCTCCACCCGTTGACTCCAACCTATTAATTGGCGACTGAATTAAAAAGCGGGTGTGTACCTTTAAAAGTATATTAAAAATAAAGCCAGTCAGAGGCACACAAAGATTTGTGGGTCGTGGGTTACAGATGTCTGTTGTCACTTCTGCAGGGATAGGTACTCCCTTGTAGTTGCAGGCGAAATTCCGCCGCTGGCCGGAGATGGAAGTTGGCCGAAATTTCAGTGCTGTGCTGTACGGTGACGTCACAGGGGCATAAAACGGCACAGCCGTCCGACTTGCTCAGCACACCGGTGGCGAAGCGACGTGGATGCCCTCGGTCCGTAGGAAGCTGGACGCGGTGCTGATGCTGACGATGGGTGGAGGATGACTTGCTAAACAGCCATGTTGCAAGAATCAAACTATGACTGTATTAATCATACTTTCAATCATGATAATACTTTTTTTAAAAAAAAAAAAACGTTGCGTGTACAAACATTTAAACTCACATACACAAACATCCAGACCCGGAACACCTACTTGTAGGTCATACAAATATTTGTTCCGTGCGGGAATCGCTTAACCACTGCACCAACCGTGCCGTCATATAACATCTGGAAATAGAGAAAAAATGTAACCTATGATATTTCCAAGTATTTCCACAAGCGCAGTCCTAGTCGATCGTGCGGGGGCAACATTCAGCCACAGTTGCAACACAAGCCAGCGGAACGCGCTGTATCCTTTCTCCATTAACAAACACACGTTCTATAAAATGTTTTACACTTAAATTAACTTGAGTACTTGAAACTACCGACCAACTTAGCTTAGTGCGTATGAAAAATTAAATCATCTAAGGAGCTGGATCACTGCTGGAATACCGCAATTATAGAAATATCATTGTGTTTTCACATAGATCTACGTTACTTCCAGTATATAGCCTGTGCAAATCATAACCCTCCTTTGACTTTGCCGTAGTCGGATAAAAAGGTTCATTCTACTGCATGTTAATTACTCGCGACCATCCGAAAGGATCAAGTTCTTCTTAGTCAATTAAAGGTATACGTACAGACTTAGGTATATGACGAAAAGTTGTTGGTTCGGCCTTATCATCATCAGTATCTTTATCCCGTTTCAGCTTAACTCCACCACCACCACCCACCCTACCACTGTTCAATATTTACTGGTTGGTATCGACCGCAACCATCTTTGGGCACTTACGTTTTTCCCTGCTCCTTAATCTATTGTTCGATTTAAGCTTCAATATTTTCTTTTTCCATAAAATCTTACAAAGTATTTTTAGAACAGGATCTTGTAAGCTGACGCGAAGGATGAAGGTGCTAAATTCCTTATTGTTCTGCTAATTTTTGCCTGCGGCATTCGTGGCTCAATAATTGAGTTGCTAAATAACGTAATTATTGATAATATTTACATATGTAATATTTTTATAAAATCTAGCCATCGACCATCAGTTCAAAAACGACATAGTTGTTGAAATATTAATGGACGTAGCAGACTCATAATGATTTGGTGAAATACTGCTTTATCCACGCTCAGTGCTCATATTGCATTTATCAACAAAAAGTAATTTGTAATAAAAAAACTTAATAACGAACGCCGTTGGTGTTTTATTGAAGATTACATACGTTATTAGCAGTCATACAATTTGTAATGGAAAGTCATTAAGTTTTCACTGATTCCAATTTATTTATTAAAACCCCAAAATTATGCTGATTGCGAAACAAAAAGACATTAGGCTCGTCATTCTCTTGGAAGCAATCATTGTACATTGGACTTTAAAACAGAGAAAGTTCGGGAACTTTCTTCATTTTTTTAACTAATTAAAGCCCTCTTTGTGTACAATATTAGTCATTTTAATAAGTCTATTAACATAATGTATTCTAAAGTGTTGCTGGGCCAATGAAGGCAAGAGCGTGACGACACAATTTTTGGGTTTCTGAAAATAATGGAGACAACAGTAAATAGTGAGAATAGTGGGTCATCATCTAGAAAAACCTTTAAAAAACTGAGAGACTTTAATTGAGGAGAGAACATGGAATACATATCACTGATAAAAGAGATTTTTTTTTGTCATAAATTATGTCAAAAACCTAAATATGTTAGGACGTACTATTTGGTCGGTCAATGTCCATGCACAGTCACACAATAAACCTGTGAGCGAACTTGCATAAGACGAACAGGCCAATTTATTAGAAACTCGACCACATAAAACCACATCATTACGAGCTATAGGTATAATTAATGGGTAATAATGTTTAAAAGTACAAAACGATAGATATAAAACAGTTAAATAATATGGACACACAATACATTGTATTTTTCTTCCAGGTCCAATTCTTCATGGTGCTCTTCCATTCAATCAGCGCCTTGGTCTACGACTGTGGATATCCCAAGTAAGTACTTTTATCATCATTATTCAGAACATCTTTATTAAACATCATCATGATCTTCTCGTCTTCCATTATTAATCTCTCGAAATACTTGTTATGTTCTTGAACCATTTATGATGTAAAAATTCTAAGCTAATATTAAATAAAATAAAAAAGAGATATTTCTAAGACAAGGCAAGGAGTTGCCCAAGTAAAGCCCTAGCTGTAATGTGTTAGTATCTAGCTACGCAGCATCGAATCGTGTGCGATCAACAGGAATGGTGGAATCAATCAATCAATCAAAACTATTTCATTCCATTTCATCTTCTGAGTCATCTAAGAGCATGTCGGCAACTTCTAAGCTGGCATAGTGTTTTTTCTGGTCATGTTTCTGGTGTTTCAATGCATGTCGCACGAAGTGCATCAGGAAATGTACTGTGATTTAGAAACATGCGGTAATGTTTAGATGCATTATCATTCATCCATTGCAGAACAATATCTTACGAGGATAAGAATTGTGGATAGATTAGTTAGATGTATATCTTCTTAAATGTTTATTGTAAGACTTATTTCACTGTCAATTACTTTTAAGAATGATAAGTCAAGTGAACGTCTCGAACAAGAGCATGACGGATGCAATCAATTACTGCCAATCTTATCTTGTAAAAATCTCACCGTTAAGACTTAGGTGAAGTGAGCTTGAAGTGAGCTGTCAATCTTTAGCTTCAGCTGAATGGCAACTCACTTCCCCTGAGTTTTCACGTTGAGAATTTTACAGAATAGCACCGCAGGTCTGTACTGAATAACTCTTACATATTATTATTTTTTGTTTCAGATTAATCGCCGCTGGTTTAATCCTGCATTCAACCATCTTCATTGTTCTGTTCATGAATTTCTACCTGCAAGCCTACAAAAATAGGCCAAAGGGGAAGGCTGTATCAGTGGCTGTCAACAATAACAACAATGATGAAACTCACACCTCCAATGGAATGATCAAGAGTGAGGCTAATGGACATACCAAGAACGGTGATCTCAATGGACTCCTCAAAAATGGAGAACTTAATGGACACCTTAAAAATGGAGAACTTAATGGTCTCCTCAGAAATGGTGCCCTAAATGGACATCTGACAAATGGTGACTTAACTGGGCATATTTTCAAAAATGGAGACCTAAATGGACATATCAAAAATGGTGAATTAAATGGTCATATAAAAAATGGAGATCTCAATGGACATGTTAAAAATGGAGAATTAAATGGTTTTCTACGACATGAAGCTAATGGACACGTGAAACCCAACGGCCATTTACAAAATGGCTACACGAACGGTCAAGTGATACATGACATAACAGATAAAAAAAAAGTGCAATAGCCTATACTGTATTGTTAGCTTAGATTGTAAACTTTTTATTAATTCCATTTGTATAGAAAGTTGGAGGTACTTGGGTTTTTGTTGGTCCCTTCTTACTTTTATAGGAAAAAAGTAACTAGGTGTCTGTAGAAAGTATAATTTCTATGAGTTAGCGCTGCGTGAAGCTTTCAACCAACTGAATCAACATCACGTTTTGTGTAATTATAATGTGGTCAACTTGTAACTTGATTGACGATAGATACCTAATACGAAAACGTACGATGGGAGGCAATTCAACAACGAAGTCGGAAATAGGCTTCCGACAGATATAAATGTATTCCTGCAAAGACTCAACGGTACACTCCTGAACTCTAAACAATATCGTACAGTTAGAACCAGTGTAAAAACAATTTATTTCATGTGAGCTATCTTGAACTCCAAAATGGTGCGTCTACATATTAAAATTATTAATTATGTAAATAATTTTTGGCAATGGGTGACTTCGAAAATTGTTAAACAATTTTAAATGTTTTCCTTTTTTTTCCTTTTAACGTTAAAACTACCTCATGAGTGGACTTCTTCATATTTTACTTATAAGATTTTAGCCTCGAATTTGTTAAAAGTTTAATCCGCAAAATGAGGCCAGTCAAGTGTTGCTCATTTTTTTTTTAATGTTATCCTTTTTTTTTGCGAAATCTTTGCTCACTTAAATACTTTATACTAAAAGACTTGCCTTTACTAGGCATTAGGTCCAGTACTTCCGTCCATACTAAGCTTTATTTAGTTATAAGTAAACAATAGCTGTAAATAAAGTTTTAAATTATTTTTGTTTATGAAAGTACAAGACGTAATTATTTAGGTACATGTACTTTTCACAAGGTCATAAAATATAAATCTTTTTTATTTGTTTTCTCGAGTTTTGTTTTTAATGCGAAAAATTATATAAAATCAAGTACAGTGATTGCTTAAATAAGTATTAATACATAATGTAAATATAATTAAGTTGATTGAGATTAACTACAATTTATGTGCGTGATGGGAGTGATTTTTGTTTATTTTTTACAAAATAAAATAATAATTAATGTTTATTATACTTTTGTATTTTATCATTCTCGGTGGGTGATTGGGAGGAAACTCCCTTAAAAAGATATTTTATATAATTGCTAAATAAACTAAGAAAACCAGTCAGTTTTAGCGAAATTTTAATGATATTATAAATAGGTGTTTTATACATACATAGACTTAATCATTGTAAGTGATATGTGGTCAAACTTGTATACCCTTTTATACGATAACTTTCAAAAATAAAATATTTGAAATTATGTTTTTTTTTATTGTGTCTATTGGCTATAGAGGAACCCAGTTATTACCTCAGTGTGAGTTCTTATGTTGATTGGTAGATATCTATACCTAATTACCCAAATCACGCCTGTTAGTCATTTCGGAAGGGTAAAGCGGAGGCGAAATGTGGGTATACTATAGTAAATAAAATAAAAAAGAGTAGTACTGTACACCTCTGCCTTACCCTTCGAGGATTGCAGGTGTGATGTTATGATAAATTTGACATTTAATCTTATAAAAATTAAGTGACTTTTTTATTTGGTTTCATTCCGTATTGTCCATGCGAATCCACTTGCATCGCTTATGGAAAGGCTGCTTATACAGCTTTATATACTACATAAACGCAATAGCTAACAGAGCCATCTGTCGACTTAACTTAAAAACACCTAAGTACAAAGTTAACCCACTGACTGCTGATGTAGATATTTGAGTCATAAGTTACGATACATCGAACAAGTTGAACGCTTACTTTCACTGTGTTTCATGAGTATTTTAGGGTTTGATACAGATGTCGCTACTGGTAGGTAGGTGAGTTTTTATTTCTCTTGATTTAATAGTTCTTGTCAAGTTCTTGTTGAGTTTTAGACGCAGGCTATTGTGATTATTGTTATTGATTTTAATGTACTACTTATTTCATGGAACTCTGTTCAAAATATGGAGAACACTTTTTTGAGAAATGGGACTTAACCGTTTGGTCGGTTAATTAAAATATTTTTGTTTTTTAAGTTAGGTGTTATAAATATGTGAAACTTTCAGTTATATTTGGTTAGATAAAACCGTTTAATAATGAAAACAATATATATATATTTTTTATTTATAGTATAACAGATTCAGACAACAATACAGGTACTTATTTTTAAAATTATGGATTAATTTATACATTTTTAATCGCCAAAAACGTAATTTCCCTAAAATTAACAAAACACGCATTTACCAATATATAGCCAATTAAAAGAATTAATTGCAAAGAAAATCGAGCTTTTAAAATTTAACGGTGTGTCGATAACAACTTGGACCCTCGCTAAACCTTAATTATAGCCCTGCAAAATGTCAATAAACCTGACATTGGAACATTTTTTCTTCCCCTTTCTAATTTGTTAGCCCTAAAATCGTAACCCTACTCAACCAATATAACTTGACCTTTAAAGTCCACCAAAATGTTACTCACAATAGGTCATGATACGTTGGTTATGTAACGTGTATTGAGAAGGGTAGATACGGGGTTGAGACACGCACAACTCTGTCACCTTTTGTAAATGATGGAGGGAGGGAGACAGAAATAACGCTGCCCTTGTTTATCGACGTTACGTTTCACGGAGTTAGTTGGTTTGACGTTTTGTGTTACTATAAATAACCATGTAGTTCTAAAAATAGTTTAAGTAAATATGTACTACAAATCTATATACATTGCACTGTATTTCTTTTTAAACGACTTTATCAAAAATGTAACAGAGGAAATAAAATGGGGTGTTTTATACTTTCTTTTGAAAACTCGTTATTTTACTCTGACGTTGGTTTAAATACATTAAAATATAAAGTTCAAATAACAATGGGTTTTTTTAAATGAGTCAATGAGCTTTTTACCCCTAGGGAAATCAATTATTGTATAAAAGTCTTCAAATTAATAACATAAAATGATTAATAACTACTGATTTGAATTAGGTATACCAGCCCGTATTTGTTTTTCAAATATGTTGAATATCTTATGGTAGTTTTGAATACAATGCAAATGTTATATAGATTTAGTTACCCCTGTAAATATTAACACATAACATCTTTGTACCCATTTTTCTGTTCTTCTCTTCTTGTATGTTTATAATATGTGTTCATAAATGGTTAAATAAATAAATAAACATCACACCTGTATTCCCCATCCCCAAAGGGTTAGACTGAGGTGTACCTATAGGACCTAAACCCACATTTCGCCAGTTATTTTTAAGTCCCCTGAAATAGGGGGCCAGCCTATTGCCATACCAAAATATAACAAATAAAACAAAAATATCAGAAAGAAATTCCAAAATATTTGTCAAAAGCACTTCACTATACGAATCTTTCCTCATACAATCAATATATCCCGTAAAACGGAACGCCTGTTCGCCGGCCGGGACGAAAACCCTAGCCAGGGGTAGGTACCTTCACTCAGTCAAGTGCGCGTTGTAGCCGCGCACGCACGCGCGCCGCGTCCCCGCTCCCCTCACACACACAACAAAAAACCACAAAATCTTAACAATCAACCCAACGTGAATAACATTAGTGCTATAGTGTACCAATAAGTGTTATTTGTTAACTATTACAGTGATAACAAACAGTGACTCAGTGGAAATCGCGACAGAACATCGCTCAGCGTCCATCCATAATGATATAAAACATTGTCTACAATAAATCGCTTGTTACTGTGTTTTAATCGGTAATGTGCCTTCTTTGAGGATTGCTTGTGTTATATATTAAAGTATTATGTTCGCCGACCGCAGTGTGGGGGTGGAAATCTATGTAATATGCTAATAAGTTGGTTTCTTTTAACCCGCACACAAAAAGCTCTGCACTAGACACTGCAGTGCGATTTGTGTTGCAAATTTACCAGAATTTATATCTTTTCCGTCTGTACGTACTATTTTATCTATTTTCATGAACAAACCCGGAGTTTTGTACTGTGTCTGTAAGTTATTTAGTCTGGGTGCTAATTCAATTTTGGAATTTTTGCTTCGAATTCTGTTATAATCAAACCAAAATTGTTTCAACTATGTTTCAATTGATTGATACGTCGAATTGCGAAACAAAATTCTACAAATTTGACGAATTCGCAGTGAGAAATTCGATTACAAACAGTTTTCACTTCATAATAGGAACGGGTAGTGTCATTTCCTTTGTGCCAATAGTCTATTTGCTCTAATTTCCTGCTTTGCTAGTTATTAACGTGTCTGCATCAGATCTAGGTTTAGATTTGTCGAGCTCAATCGGTCTATTAGATTCGATTGAATCGTAAGTACCTCTTCAATTTGAATTTCAAATCAATCGGTTATTTGTTTTGCTTCGATTGATTGTCTTTTAGTAAACATTCCAGGCGGTGAATACCGTTTGTGTTTTAATGGAATTGATAAATAGACAAGTTACATCAATAACTGACAAAAATTAATGCGAGGTTACTTGAGCTTTTTGTCGTAAGGGTAAGAATTCAGATGACGTCACACAAAAGGCTATGAAGCAAAAAGCCAGTACCGTTGGATTAATATTTGACTAGCATGAACATTCTCAAGACTTAAGTTTAGTATAAGCAATAAAGACACATCACTAAGTAGGTACCGACAATCTACATTACTGTTGTAGTTGGAATAAAAGCTACAATCCTCTAACAATGGTTTGAGTTAATGGACTACTCTGAATAGTCTGGATTACGGACTGGTAATATTAAGACTATAGGTACTCGCAACTCCATGGTTGTATATTGGTTGTGAATTGGTTCTTACTAAAAACCACAACAATATTCTTTGCGGCATAAAACAGATTCCGTAAATTGCATTTGATATCAAACAATATTCCATTGTTCTGGTGCATGGCTACAACTTTGAAATCCTGGATCCAATTTCAAGAAATAACTTTTCTGAAAGAGCCATGGACATGCGCGAAATCACACACGTGACATAAGAATATAACAATCCTACTTCCTACTATCCTACTAATATTATAAACGCGAAAGTTTGTATGGATGGATGGATGGACGCATGGATGTTTGTTACTCTTTCACGCAAAAACTACTTAACGGATTTGGATGAAATTTGGCACACAGATGGTTTATAACCAGGATTAACATATAGGATACTTTTTATCCCGATATCCCCACGGGATCGAAACTTATGCGGGAAACCGCGGGACTCAGCTAGTAACTGATATAATAAAATTGTTAAAATTACGACACGATAGATGATAAAACTAACTATGGTACATGATAGTAATAAAAAAAGAATATTGAAATTCCGCCGATGCTATTACATACTCCGTGACCTAGACCTTAGCGGTTAAACCAAATCGATATGAAATTGATAACCAAGTGGAATCCAAGCGGATATTTAAATTGGAGTTCAGAAATATTTCAATAAAACTACGGTATTCGACGATGGTTCAAGTTTTTTGAACAGCTGTTGTAATACTGGACTACCTACATATACTAGTTTACTTGTAGTTATATTTTTTGTGTAAGAGCTTTTGATTAAACACACTTTCATCAAGCTTTAATTTATAAGCCAGAACATATGGGATGAATGACGCCGTCAATAAATACAAAATACAGATAATTATAAATTCTTTCAAGACTTAAAATTATACGGATTCATAAACCACTAGAAACAAGAAAAGGGACAAATCCTTAAATTTTAAATAAAATTGCACCAAATTCTTGTTTTTGTCTAATTTATTCCAAAAGGGTTTTCAATAATAGCTTTTACAAAACGAAACTTAAAATCTTTCGATAGAATCATTAGGATCAGTCTCAAATATCACTTTGCATTTTCCGAAGGTTTCTACACGGAAAAGATATACAAATCGATTTGTTTTCTTCCTAACGTTAGGCCAGTCCATTGTTGCTATGACAATTGCTATAAATAAGTATTTCCTCTTCTCTTATTGATAAATTCCGTTTCGTCAAAACTATACACATTTTGCCCAAATATCTAAGGGCTTCCACAAGTAACCATGCTAGGTTCTCTTAGTTCACGAACGATGTATGCTGCTATGTAGCCCTTAGTTAAAATAACTACTATCCTCTTTCCTATCATTATGGGTACCTACGTCCATTACTGCAACCTTTGTGTAGAACGGCTTTGTTATTGTCATGTATAGCTTTAAAGGTTCTCACGAAACTCACATTGACACCGTTTGAGAGCCATTTAAGTTGTTAGAGCAAGCTGTTGAAAAAAACTGCAACATTGAATGTAAGAAACCACTTAAAGTGTATTATTAAGATTACAGGAAGTCTATTGGTGGCCTATTCTATCTTTCGTATACAAATAAATATGAAAGACGACGGCTTAATGAAATAAACAGTGAAGCCACAGAAATAATGAGTTAGTAGAAGACAGATAACATTCTGATAATGATGTATATGCAATTATATATACAGAATAATTGGAGCGTTTAAATATAGCACTGATACTTATTTCGGTGACATAATATTAACCTCATTACCTTTGACTGATAAATTGATAACCTCTCAAGCTTCCGTAATAATAGGATCCTATACAAACAATTTGGTATTTGAAACCCCGTATTTTTCGCTCAATTGGGAGCAAACAATGACTCCCTGTAACTATACCATAGGATTATACTAGAATAAAATGAATAAAGGAAGCATGAGTGCATAGAACAAAAGAAAGACCAATACATCTTCGGTGCCAAAATAGAATAAAAGACACGGGCTTAAAAATAAAAGCATACGAGAGCTATCTCGACGACTTATTTCACGTCCGGAAGTTATCAGAACGACCGGTTATTCTACAACAATGAGGCCGGTTCTTATACGTCCAAAGTAATATGAAGATGCAGTAGTAGCAATCCTGACAAGGTTTAAAATCTAGGAGTACTTAAGCACCATTCATCTCAAACAAAGCAAAGAATAAGTTGAGGCCTCTTCCAATCAACTTGGTCCTGCTATGATTATCATGTTTCATATTTCCATGAACTGCATCGTTTTTAGACTCTTTGTTGTGTATTGTATGTCAACGGGTATTCTGGACTTAGTTATTTCATCTCCATCTCCATTTGGATCGTATATGCGTATGCGGCGATGTTGTGGCGTTTTTATTGGAGTAATGTTTATTTATTTATTGGTTGTTTGAAATTGGAGTAAGAAGTTGTTTATAGTCTTGGATTATTGTATTTACTTCGTGATTTAGTGTAGTGGGTTTTTCTATTTCTCTTTACTGTTATTCTACGTTACTTTATCTTTTGTATGTTTCCTTTACTATTATGTCTTCTATAAAATATTCAGTTTTTTGAAAAGTCACTTTCAGAAGTCAAGACTTTTCTTACAGCAAATCAATACTCTGCATTAGATAGTCACCATGACTTTCTTTTATGTTTATACCTACTTGAGACCAAAGTCCTTTTCTCAATCGTGCGTTATTTTCATAGCCGACAATACATATATGCATTATAAGCCTCCTACTTCATGATATGAATTTTAATCTCGATCAACGTTTTAACAATTTGGTTCTACAACAATCCCAATCAATTCTACAACCAGTTCTTTACAATCATTCGTATCTCGCGTATGCGTATGAGTTGATTGAGAGCACGATCTGTCTGCCGGTGTACGGTGTATTTTTTTATTCAGGTTAGCATTTGTTTGGTCTCGATCAACAAGCTATCGAGTAAACCCCATTGAGTTGAGGTTTTGTGTAGGGGAAATTGGACATTGCTTTTATTTTTGTGTGAAAGAAAAACGAATGAAATAACGTTCCGAGTTTTATTGTTACTCATTCTATTGCTGTCTCTATTCATGACTGTGCTATGCGTAAACTACATGGTTCGTTTATTTACTTAATGTGTTGTGTAGGTAGGTATTTATTTCCCATCGAAACATGCAAGCTCACTAAATAAATATTCTGCACCCCAAAATTCGGGGCCCGAAATCAATCATTCATAGCCGAATGTTTAACCCTAAAAAAACCCAATCATGCGAAAAAACGACCTACGTCTGGTCGTCATTTCCTTACTAAACGGTTAATGTATCGACCTGTTTATTTTCGGCTCTATAGACTTTATTATAAGGGTTATTTTAAATGTGGTAGTGGGGATACAGATGAACAAACACAGCACGTGTCACGTCAAACCCTTAAAGATAAAAAATGTTTGGGTAAACGATGCGCGTAGCGTTGTATTCAATTAGTGATGTCGTTATTTCTATTAACTAGAATGGTTGAACTCGTGTGAAATAAAAGAACATCTGGGATTTATAGTGTATTTTTAGACTTAATAATAAGTTGTATTAATTTTAGTGTCCTTTAAGAGAGATCACATTTTCGCCAAAGATGGCTTCTGAATGTATGTTTATGAACTTACTAGTTACTTTATAAAAATTCATATAACGTAGCTACAAATAATGACTAGAAGTTTTTGGTCATGTCTGTCTGTAACACTAATTTGGCGATAACCTAAACTAGGTACGGTTTCTTGGTTGCTCATGCTATCTTCGTAATGTTTAGTAACTTTACCACTTTATTGGTAATTTATACTGTTAAAAGCTGTGAAAAATATTAAACACCGGAGTAATTTTCCCTCATTTGTATTACAAACTCAACCATCATCCATCATCATCAAACCTCAGAAACATCAGTAAACATAAAATCATCAATAAACAACGATATAATCTCTGTAGCTAATTACTTTTCCTTCCTATTGACGAATTAATTAGCAATAATGGTTGCTCCCCTGTTTTTCTCGAAGTATTGTTTAGAGTTTAGCTCATAAAATCGATGCGGCTGGACAACGTACTCTCTTGAACATCGACTCTCCCATACATTGTCACAATGAACGAAGCTATATGTACATTGATCCCCATGCCGCTCTTCACTGGTTTGGGGAGTAGGGACACTTTCATAATCGATATGCGTGGTATTATTAGAATTTAAAAGGATGTTTCTTGTGTCGTCATAAATTGTTTTAATACACAGAAGTTGTCCTGAATTAGAAGGTGCAATCTGGATATATTGTGGCATTCGGCTTTGAGACAGTTGAGCCAACCTATACAAACCATATTATTTTGATTTAAAAGAGTGTCCGTGGAGTTTCTGGCCCATTCTTCCCCATAGGTACCTACTAGGCTTTGAAATGGGCCACTAGGTTCATCTCCCTGACTGGCTGACTCCTTGACAATTCAAAAGTGCCTATAATTGACTTATTTGTTGAAATAAATGCTTTGAGTTTGAGATTGATATGAATCCGACAGGTGTCGTATGAACGAGCGAATGCTCATAAGAAATATACGCTCGAAACGACAATACCTAAATATAATCATGGAGACCGTTGAACGCTTATATGTGAACGGCTTCTAGTAGGCGATCGTTTGTCGGAAGGTATATTACAAATACAAAATGTGGTGTTCATTTATGTCATGTATGTAGACATCGCCATCTACAGATTGGTTTTATAATTATTGAGAAAAAAAGCAAACATATACCTATTCTTCTTCTAGCTTCCCATACATTGAAAAAATATATACAATTTATTATATCTCACGCAATAGATATTTACAACCAGAATATAAATGTATTCCGCCATCAAATCATTTGATACCAGATTCCCATGATAATTATATGGGGTATTACAGTAACAATAAAAATTTATAACACCGCTCGCCATGGGAGATACACGATAAATATCGGTTACTTATAGTACCGCCTCTTAAAATGCTACGGGAAATAGTATTTTGATGGAGCATCGTAATATGGAACGTTTTCGGAGGTTTCGAGGTTTACTGCAATTGAAGGAGGAAAGAAAGAATAGATACACTGTTTAATGAAGGACGAATAGTGATTAGACTGACAAAAATAAATAAGATGAAAACAAAAACAGCCAAAAGATTTATTGCAATCATACGAGTTTTGCAGGGGTGTGCTTTTTAGTCTGTGCTAAATAAATGTTTTGTTTTTCTTTCTTTAAAGCAGATTCCACAGAATACTGCTTAGTCCTTACCAACACAATCAAAACCATTTATTTTAACTGCTATTTATATTTCCGACATAAATTACCAATGAATAAACCAGACTCTCGAAGAAAGGAAGCCTGTGTCGCAGCAGTGGGAACATTATATGCTGATTATGGTAAATAACCAAAAGAGTGATTACATAGGTATTGCTTGTGACCTAAAAATTCTATACCTGTTAGGGTTAATGGAGGAACACCAAAGGAAAGGCTGTTATAAGGATTTATAATATGTTTATTATCCTTGTATATTTATATTGGAAGGTGTGTTTACGAGTACTATATCTTCTTCTCTAATATAATGTCTTAGGGTTGATTTTTCCAACGCCAGATAATTTTATCGGAGGAATCATTTTGAATTTTTGACATTTCTTCCATACGAAAACTGTCAGACGTCAATTTTATTCCACGAATAAAAATTATTTGTCGATTGAAAAAACAGCTCTTGAATAATAATAAGACTTTAACTGTCTTTCTTATGTTTATAAATAAACTACTCAAAACTAAATAGGGCCCACCATGTTTTTTTGCCTTAACTTAAAATTGAACGTAATTGTTCAGTTTTTATGAATGTACAAGTGTCAAGTGGGCATTCAGGAATAGTGTAAAAATAAACAATGGAATCATTTGTTTATTTCCTTTAATAAAAACACAAATAACAGTTTTTAGGAAAAATTACACAAAATAAAGGATCAACATGATCTTGTAAAGCACACGTCTTCTGAAAAAAAATATGGTGCTTGTTATTTTTTAATAACGAGTGGATCCTCCTCTGCTCCTTATGCACTCTCAGAGCCTATCTGGTACACTTTCAATCAAGTGAGTCACGTTTGTATGCGGTATTTGTTCCCAACAGACTTTCAGGGCGTTAATGAGCTCCTGCTGGCTGTTAACATCACTGTAGTTTTCTTTCAGGCTTCTTTTGAGTTGATCCCATAAATGCTCTATTGGGTTGAGGTCGGGACTCATGGCTGGCCATGGCAAAACGGTGATATTGGCTTCAGAAAGGGCTCTTTGTGTGGTGCGGGCTGTGTGTGCGCGAGCGTTGTCATGCATAAAGACAAAATTATTGCCCACTCTTTGTGAAAACGGGATGACATGTGGCCGGATTACTCGCTCGATGTAACTGGCGGCGGTTACGGTACCTTCATTGAGAATTACCAGCTCTGTTTTGCCGTGTAAGCTAATTCCACCCCATACCATAACACTGGGACCCTCCCATCGGTCTGTTCCATGGACGCATGGTTCAGAAAAACGTTCCCCTTCTCTTCTCCACACGCGTATCCGTCTGTCATCACTGTAAAACTTCACTTTAGACTCGTCCGTAAAAAGCACATTCCTCCAGTTATCCATGGTCCATTCCAAATGTTCCCGGGCGTACCTTAATCGTGCTGCACGATGAGCCCTCGTTAGTTTCAGTCGAATAGCGCGTACTCTAGAGCGTTGTTCATCTTCGTGAAGCCGATTCCGAATGGTTTGGTCGCTGACTCTCGTCCCTGTGGATTGCCGTAGTCGAGTTTGTAAGGTCCGAGCGGTAACAGTACGCTCCCGTCGTGCGGTTAACCTTAGATATCGGTCTTCCTGGGTAGTCGTAGCCCTAACTCTTCCTGTGCCAGGTCTCCTAGCTACACTTCCGGTCTCCTGATACCGTTCCCAAACATTTCGGATTGCTCGTCGCGAAACACCGAGGTGGATAGCCACAGACCTCTGAGACTGTCCCTCTTGAAGCAAGGATACTGCTCTTGCAGCGGTTTCCATGTCCATATGACGGCGAGGACCAGGCATAGTGATCACAACTAACACAGAAACTAAACAAAATTGTTAAAAACGTGAGTATTCCCCAACACTGTTTAGTGTAGACTGAAAACTTAAGTGACTGAGAATTTGTGCATTCGACGATTTTTTCGAGTACTTCACTTTTTTAGCTACCCTCTTGAAACCAATATGAATGTTGTCGAAATAAACATTGATAAGGATTCCTAAACATATCAGCTTGACGGTTCAATGCATAACTTTGTCAACAACTACTTAGATAACTTTATTTTGACCAAAATAGTGACTGATTCGAGGTGGGCCCTATTTTGTTTTGAGTAGTTTAGAACAGTTTACTGAGATAAGCCAGCTGTTCACAATAACCTGTACTTATAATACAAAACGGTTGTAATTAAGTGCCACCTGTCGCGAGGATACCGATACAAAGAAGTTTCTTTAAAAAATAAACCATTTAAAAACACTGAATATGACAACCACTATCATTATACTCGTACCGATCAGCACCATAATTGCGTAACACACTTTCAATCAGAATCTGAATCATTTTGAAGGATATTGCTAATCCATTGCTTCATATGTTCGAAAAATTTGTCTGTTTTTTTTATAACGTAAATAACGCAATGAATGTTGTTGAACTGTCAAAATTAATGCCATTGCTACTATTAGTGTGTTACGCAATTATCCCGCTGTTTTGTCCATTGACGATCGTGTTTGGGGAATAGCTTTCGCATCTCTTGCACTCGGCGTATGTGATAAACGTAATCGCAGTATCGTATTCACACAAAGTGAAGAGAAATACCCCTTTATATGTATACATATATTACATGTATGGTTTCACCAAATGACCATAACGTTATTTTTCAAGATATATCTTCGGAACTTGAAACAACAATTAAAGACAAAAAAGTCAACACTGTGAATGAAACAATAAAACACTGTTTCAGATACTGTAAACAAGAACTCTAATAAGAACTGAACATGACACGTGCAAACGGTGGTATTATTTACCAAATCCTATAGTAAAAAAAAAACATGGGAAACGATGAGAAAAAACCGCAAAGCAAGCAACGCTTACCCCATAAGTTATAAGTTCCCCTTCAGTAATGGTATTTAGTGGCAATAAAACCAAGCATTCAGAAGAGATCCCTTAAACAAATAGGCGACAAACAAACATAGACACAATAGATACTTTAACTATTGTGTGTTGTTAACTATTGTTACAGCACCATTAGTTTGATGGAAACACTGCATTAACCAATATCACTCCCTGGTGTTATTTAAAATGGAGTAATAGTTCTGATGTTAAAGGAATGGACATTTTAGTTACTTCAAGCTTATATCTTTTTTTGTATCTATTTCTGAGCATGGCTACGCTCTTATCATAATACTATCTATCTGCAAATCCTGCAACAATGCAGCATAGTTTCCGAAATTTTGCTAAAATAGTTTTGATGACCAACCCGGATTCATCAAACCTTTCTAAAAATCTTTGCCATGGTAACTGCAAAACGAATTACATATATCTACCGCAATACTACCTATCTGCACTCCTGCTTGACTTAATGTCTACTGACATTAAGTCAAGCATAGTTTCCGAAATTTTGTTCACATGGCTTTTGTGTTCAACCCGGATTCATGAAACTTTTCTAAAATCGCCATGGTAGGAAAATAATATTTATATACTGCATAAGTACGCGTCTCGGCTACAAAAGTATAGTAACTGATACTTTTGAACTTTGCAATGAATCGGCAAAGCCTTGACTTCAGCAGTTTCATGCGTCTAATGAGTAGCGGTAACTGCAATCTCCACCGTCAGAGGGCGTCAACCTGCTTGCCAATGATCTAAAACATAAAAAAAAACCTTTCAATATCGGCATTGCAGTCTAGTTTAAGCCCTACTCAGCTCGTCCAAAACCCCCAATGTGTACATATGTATATGCAGGTTTATGTATGTACCTCAGTTTTTAAGCCAAGATTAAGCTTCCCTAAACACACAAAGACCCTTATAACGTACACATAATATAGACTATTCCTTTTGTAATAGGCATAGCCAAGTAAAATATCTTTTGGTAGAGTAGGCCGCATGTTGGTGATAACAATTTGACGTCGACATCGCCTTTATATCGTAGCAGTAGAGAAGATTTTCGTAGTGCAATAGAGGTTTGCTGTACCAAGTCTATACGATACGGAGTCAATAAGGTATTCTCCCAGATAAATAGAGAAATAAATTAGTTATCTTATTACTGTATTTTTTTTGTACATACATTAGAAGCAGATAAATGTTCTGGGGAGTCTATTAACTTTTTTTATGTGTAAAAAGCTTTTCGGATTCTGTTATTGTATCGGTAGATCGATCTGTATTTCTTTGGACGCAATTGTCTATTGAATATGGTTACTTAGTATAGTTGGATCAGGATTGAATAGTGGATTTATTTGTAAAGGAAACGGAGCCCTATCTGTAAGTCTTAATTAGTTTGATACAGTATCTTTCAATGCTTTTGGTGGAATATTTTTGATGATGGCGTAAATTGCTCGTGTTGAAACCTTATCATTTTGACTACAGGGAATATTAGTTATATTTCCTGGTGGACGATAAAAACAGACATGCTAAGGGTCACTTTAGTTGAGCCACCACCAAAACACAGTGAAAAATGTGGCTTGATAATTAATTGTGTGAATGTGAATAATTAATTTTTAATTGCGTATATGTATCATCTAACAAACTGATACTGCTAACTAGGGTTTCCAATCGTACTACATATATAATAGCAGGATACTAATCCTGCTATATTAGAAGCCTAAACACTACATTAAAATAAAAAATTGTAGGCGAAACTACTATATTTCCATTACAATACAAAATGGCGAAATAAACATAACAGGGCCAGTATAAAAGCTGAATTAATGCTATTTTAGCTATAATTGAAAAATAAAATAGCATAATAGTTTCTTATTTTTTCGCCATATATATTTTTACAGGCAATGGCTTTAAAAATACTATACAGAACCCAGCAATGCATAAATATGTAAGCTGTCATGCATGCCCTTTATGCCTGGAGGCTTTTATTTACATTTTAATTTTAATTAATTATTTTTTAGCTCGAGTACCTATAGTTTTTTATTATATTGTTGGTATATTGGCGTGGCTAGCTGACATATGGCAAATAATTTAATTTTATGTTCTGTGTCTTGTAATGTTAATTACTTAACATAGGTACCTAGTATTGTATACAATTATTTTTTTAACTGAACAGACAGCTGTGCTGCTGGGGAGTATGTTGCGCCACTTCTTCTTCCCAGCGATAGCACTAGGAAGTGGTGAAGGGCGCGCGTTTTTGGGGGACTGTCTTTTGTAATTTTGACGTTCGAAAAATGCTGATTCTCAGCCTAATTTCATTTATTCAATAAATGACTTTTGATTTTGATTTTATATTTGATATAAAAAAGTTGGCAAACCTACCGCTAACATAATAACAAATAAAGCTTGTAAAATAACTACCCACCCTATTACCATAAAAATCTCCACACCAGACACAACAACGTAACTCTCAAACTCCCACTAGCAATTTTTAGCCCAAAACCTTTAATAATTCCGTAGAATGTCTTTTTCAATACAATTCCTCTTATTTGTCCCTCCGTCCCTCTCTTGATTGACGTGCGGAGTGCGGATGCGGTCCCAGTTGCGTCTAAGCTGAGCTGTCACGAGCACATGACGTCATCCCTTCCACTACAATGTGCGTTTCATTTTCTAAAATTAAACGCTACCCGACGTTAACATAGTTTTGGTTTTAATATGGGAGAGTATTGGTTTTTCGTGCTGGTTATGTCACACGTAGTCGTCAAGGACTTAATTGGTGGCGGGAAACATCACAAATCCTTGACGACCGGATCGACCCTCATGACTAAATCCTATCACAATATTTTTATATGTAGACTGATTTCATTATTAGAAATAAAGAAACTATGTTTATTTGCCGTAAATATGACGCAGAGAAAGAAAAAAAACCCAATAAAAAAATACAAGTTGGGTAAAAATATGTGTCATATCCACGCGAAATGGACATCACATCATCCACATCATTCTGATTGCCATTTACAAACAAAATGTGTTTGTAAATAAACTTCGATATGGGTCAATTTGAGAATCACCTTCTTCAGGCTCTTTGAAAGTCGGTTGTAGGTGGTCATCATCATCCCCTGATAACATGAAAAAACAACTGAGTCTCAAAGGTGCTAAATAACTTTGATGACTATATTAACACTATTTAGGGCTGATTTTTCAATAGAGAGATATTTTTTATTCATGGAATTAAATTGTCGTCTGACAGATTCTGTATGAAAGAACTGTCAAAAAATCAAAATGATTCATTATATGGCGTTGGAAAAATCAGCCCTAAGTAACACGAAATTGTATTCGAATCAATCATACTAAAATATAGTATACTTAATACAATTTGTTTAGAACTGTATACAGCTCAAAACAACAATCAAAATATCGAATACCAGCCCTACCACGTTCCCAAAATATGACCTTTAACCGTTTATATTTTGAAAACAACATTTCGAATCGCGTGTTCTATTCAGTCGCGGTTCTTGTTAAAAGAATCGAGTATTCGGAACAAATCGATTGTAGGAATCACTACTTGATTTCTAAATCGGTTATTGACTTGTTGAGCTATGGCGGAGAGCCAATGAAAAAATTATGATATTGAGGGAAAGAATTCTGTTATGACTTTTTTGTGAGTATTCGTGAAATTGGTCTATTAAAAAGGGTCACGTAGGTAATACTTTGAATGCTATGACATGATAGTGCGGTATTAAGTATTCATGGAAGATCAAAGTGAATGCTCCCATCAATTTCACGATAAGACGAGTCTTATCACATTTTCGATTTCCCGCAGCCACAATTTTGTAGCCTGGTTTTAATGCATGCTGACGTAACTTGATCAAAACAAAAGAAGACCCAAATGTGTATAACACTGTTGTAAAAAACATCTTTTTATTTTAATTAAACTAGAATTCAAAATAGAACGACACATGTTTTCTAACAGCCACAACTAAATCGAAAACGCATCGACACAAAAAGGCCAATAAAGAAATTCATTACAGAGTAAAAAAGAACATTTTATTGCACATCGGGGCGCATGGAGGGGTCTCAACCCGTTTGGAAATAAGTCGGTCAGACGGCCACTGGCTGCATGGGAAATACAAGGGACGGGTAACGCATGACTTGGTTAGGGAGACAGGCTGGAAACTGTGGTATTTTATTCATATATATCTTTTGAATTGAAATGTGGGGCTTGTGGTCTTCGTAGAAAAATTGTGGTGAGGATAAATGTAAAGGATCTTCTTCGTCGTATCGATGTTTCCACGTATTATTATCAACATAAGTTTCGACCAGAACGCAGACATGATATAGTTTTCACTAGGACGGTGGTCAGTGTGAATTAAGCCCAAACAACCGCATAACGTACACAGGTATTTATAAGCACATACGTAATTATATTCGAATTAGTAGACACAAATCACAGGATTGTTGGAATTTGTGTGTAAGGTCTGTTCTTTTATATTGTCAATAAACTTTTTACTTTTTTTTTATGATGCGGTTACACAATACGTTTCGGTCCCTCTCTCTGGAGCCCTGACCGCCGGTAGCTTGGACCCTGTTCCCGATACCGGTGGGCTACTATTTTTTATATTTTTTATTTAAATGTTTTTTTTATCTTTTTGTTTATAAAAATATTTAAAAATGTAATTTGTAGGTATTTAAATGAAATAAAGGAAATAATAAAAAATAACTCAACTATGATTAAGAGAGTTACCGAGATGACGACTAACAGAGAAGCATGAAAGAAAAAGACATGTTGCTCCTACCCCAAATAAATTGGGAAAAGGGTAGGAGAATGATGAATATAATTATGCTTAAGCAGTGTCAAAATAGAAATATGTATGTTCCAAAGACAGTCTATGCTTCACCATTTTACAACGGATCTTCTCCCATCATTACTACTAGACGAAGGTATATTTGAAGGGTAGTGGAGTATCTGGAACTGGACATAAGCTACGATATTTTTTTTTATTTAGCCTACACTGTCCGACAGCTGAGCAAAGACTTCCTCTAAATCCTCCATGAATCCTTTTCTAGCGCCACCTCGATCCACCTCCTTATTTTTTCGTGTTTAAATATCGATACCTATCTCGTCTGCGGAGTGTCACTAACTAATTTAATTTAACTTTACACTAGATACCAAATTAAAAAACTAACTAACTTATTATAGAAATATTTAAATACAAAAACAAAAGGATATTAGATAATTGTTACTCTCATCCCCATTCGCTACAACAGTGAACCTTCGAGTGAGGGCTACTCAAAGATGAAATAGTTGGTGTCACTTGTGCATGTTCCCACGTACATTAGGTAGTCAGCTGAGGGCCATGTCTTTGGGTGAGGGTGATATAATTACATATCTTCGGTATTTATGTGTACTATTTATCTCTTCATAATGCCTCCGCTTGTTAGACTGCAATAAACGGATCATTAGTCTCCTGCAATTTACCTTACCAAGTTACCACATTATGTCCGTTAGATGTTTAACACCTTACAGTTTTAACAATGGAATTCTTTTTGGATCTGTCTGTGTGTCCAGAATGTCGCTTAAGTCAATCAATCTGCCTGGCCTCTTCCCAACTATGTTGGGGTCGGCTTCCAGTCTAATCGGATGCGACTAAGTACAAGTATTAACATGGAGCGGATTTCAGACTTTTGGGCATCTGACTACCCGTAATGACTGTCCAAGATCGACGAAGGACAGCCGGGACTAACGGCTTAACGTGCTTTCCGAGGCACGGTTTTGGTACGCAATGAATGCTCACCCATCCACGAATGAACCGCGGTAAACGTAGCTTAACCTTCGATCGACCCGTGCGACTGTTATCATTTAGCCAGGAGAATGTCCCTAAAGTCACAGAATCCTGCAAATATTACAAACGCGAAAGTTTGTGAGAATGGATGCATGGATATTTGTTACTCTTTCACGCAAAAACTACTGAACGGATTTGGATGAAATTTGGCACACGGATAGTATATAAACAGGATTAACACATAGGATACGTTTTATCCCGATGTTCCCACGGGATCGAGACTTATACGGGTGAAACCGCGGGGCGCTGCTATAAATATTTTGAACGCTAGACAACATGACGATGTACAAATCCTACATTTCTGTTCGTTTCATTTGTCGAATTTTCTTTTTAATCCTTCTTGTACTTAAAAGCATTCCACACAGAGCCTTTACTTGCTCATTAGCTATCTGATTTGGATCCTCGCCAATACCCCTACATGCTCTATATGTTAATCATTTTAATTTATTGTCAGCTAAAAATACTGACTTGACGGCAAACTGTCGTGACGAGATTTGTATCTTAGTTGATATTCAAGCGTGGGCCATGTCTTGGGAATAGTAATAGGACATAGGTAGTACAGTCGTGCCAGCCTTTGTGCAGTATGTGTAGGTAGGTGGGTCGTGTAACGAAGTATTCATAGTCATGAACTACAAGTTACGAGTAGCTTCAGGAACTGTCCTTTTGTTTTGAGTTAGACTGTCTTATGAATGTTGTATATCCTATAGGTATTACTGCAACTGCTGCGATTTGTCTTAAATCCTTGTCATGTTCTTAGGGAAATTAAACTAAAGTATCTTCACATACGAGCCATACCCAACAGTCACTTTCATGTCATAGTCGTCTTTGAGTAGCAGTCAGTATTGTCTGGTATTGTCAATATTCGACACTCGACAATTTGGGTTCGATCTTTGAGTTGGGTCTCCATGTTTCCTGTTTCCATAAAAAAACCCTTTTTAAAGAGGACTTTCATCATAATTTCGGTGTATTTCATGAATAGTAACAAAATAAATTTTTAATTTTCGTAAATGGAAAAGTTGTTACTTATTGATGACTAGCTGCGCCCCGCGGTTTCACCCACATAAGTTTCAATCCCGTGGGAATATCGAGATAAAAAGTATCCTATATGTTAATCCTGTTTATAAACCATCTGTGTGCCAAATTTCATCCAAATCCGTTCAGTAGTTTTTGCATGAAAGAGTACTAAACATCCATCCATACACACAAACTTTCACGTTTATAATATTATATTAATACTGTCAACTGGCGTGCGTGTATGACGATGTATGAACGTAACCGAGGCAAAGCGAGTGTATGTACCTATGTGTTGTAGTATGCATGCAGGTGGCATTCCCCAAAAAAGCCCGTCCTTCACCACTTCCTAGTGCTATCGCTTTATTTTTATTTAAATTCAAACATCCCAAAAACGTCACTATAAATAGTTGAACCGTAAATTTTCAATAACTAAAAAGTAAAAAACGCGGTTAGCCACAAACACCTGCCTAACTTTAACTAATGCTGTAACTAAAGGTGCATTTGAACCGGTCCGACATGAATCACTCGGTTTTGTGGGCAGACTGCTTTATTGTTTATTTATATTTCTCTCATTTCTTCTTAACAGTTTGTATGTTAATTTGTAAACTGATTAGGAGTGATTTACGGCGGATTAGTTGATTATTAAAAAGTGTGGGTTTATTAAGAGGTAAATCTACATGATAAAGCCAATAATATGAATGAAGAAATGTACAGCAACTTGAACGAATGACCACTCAAAGATCACGGCAACAAGGTTGATTTTCAGGAAACTTAACTATATCCAATCGAATTAACATTTCAAATCATACAGCGTCTTATTTCTAAGAAGCTGATGTAAACTTACATAGTAATATTTGTATGATTTGTGTGAGAAAATCTTCTCCTCTAAGTATACATGACGCTTTTAGAAATAATCCGTTAGATTTCCATTGAAGTCTTAAATCCCTTTGCAAGAAATTAAAATGTTGTTACGAAGAAAACGGATTTGTTATTTTTAGTAATGGCCGACTTGTACCAAAAATTACTAAATTGATTTAGTGTAAAACGAATTTAAAACATCGTTCCATTTCTGTCTATTGTGTGAAGATGATGGAGAGAGAATGATATTATAAATACTGTTCTTTTTTAAATGTTATTCAATTAAGTTTAGTGATAATAGGCTTAGGGCTGATTTTTCCAACGCCAGATAATTTTATCAGAGGAATAATTTTGAATTTTTGACAGTTCTCCCATACAAAAACTGTCAGACGTCAATTCCACAAATAAAATTTTTCTTTTGATTGAAAAATCAGTATTATCCATGTATCTCGCTTAGAAGTTTTAAACTTTTAAATATTGTCACATTGTCGTGACAAAGCAATGGTATGGTACCTCTTCAAATTGTATCAGGACAGTACATTTGATTTAGATTCGATAATTCATTATTATCTTTAAAAAAAAATGCCAACCCGTCTTGAGCAAATGTGGTGATCCATGCTCGTGCCTTCTCTGTATGAGGAGAGGCCCTTGCCTTGCAGTGGGACAGCAATAGGCTGGTATTATTATTATGTACTTTATTTCATTATATATGTACAGACGCCAGCAGGTCAACCTACCCGAATCTGTCAAATTTTCCCAATCAACCTTGAACCTTAATGCTTTAGCGATAAAGTTGAAAATCTATTAAAGAAATTTGACAGATTGTAGTAGCTTGATGTGCTGGCGTCTGTACATACATATTTTATTTTTAAATATTAGAATATAAAAAAAAACAGTAGACCACCGGTATCGGGAACAGGGTCCAAGCTACCAGGAGGTCAGGACTCCACAGAAAGGAACCTCCTAACAATGCGAGCAGTATCCAGAAGTACCACTTTCTGAATCAAGCCCTTGATCCAGCTGCCCAACGATTATTTTTATTATTTTTAACATCAAGAATTCAAACGATGAACCGTCATATACTGCCTATATCAAACTTATACAGCATTAATAAAACTACACCCAAGTTTTTTCACATAACGCCGGAAGCTATAGATCAATAAAATTAGCCAGCAATAATTGTGATGGGAATATTTATCACCATTGGACATGACATAATAACATGATGGTCATCGTAAATGTGGATTGATAACACCCTCGGCTTCGAACTGAAAGGTTTTCTTTATTTTATTAGAAGATTCCAATACTTTCAAATGTTAATGATGATAAAATAGAGCCGTGGTTTTAATGGAATTTTATTTATCGTAAAGCTGTATTTTTTTTAAATTATTTATAGATTAGAATACTCTTTATTACCTACACCATATAGATTACAGACATAAATATAGATACAAAGGGTGACATAATAATGATTATATATTATTATATTATTTTTCATTTGTATAATGAAACATACTTAAATACAAACTAACACTGAAATACATATATACAAGCTGCTGTTTTGTATCTTCGTCAAATTTCAGGAGGCTGGTATGAAAAATATAAATAATCAAATCAAATTACGATTCCTGGTAAATAATGAATACATACTTGTTTTTTTAGTTATTTAAGTTTGACAGTATTTCAGAATACACCACTTTCAAAGAACAGAATCGCGTTATTGTATCCTATTAGCGGCCGCGTTTTTATGTGTGTGTAAAAGGGCAGTTACAGCGCAGTCTCACACAGGTCGCGTTTTAAAATGCGTATCCCCCCCCCCCCCCACACACATGCTGTATTCCGAAAATTTGAAAAAAAAATAATATATACTTATTTTATTATTGATTCGTGTCGAGAATCAGTAGCATAGTTACCTCCTTGAATTTGACGAGGATGCAAAACGACACCTTGTATATAGAATTATGTACGGACGCCAGCACATCAAGTTACTACAATCTGTCAAATTTCTTTATTTTTTTCTAGATTTTCAACTTTATCGCTAAAGCATTAAAGTTCAAGATTGATTGGGAAAATTTGACAGTTTCGAGTAGCTTGACCTGCTGGCGTCTGTACAAAAAAAGAGAAAAGAACCCATGAGGCCAAGCATTGCCACTTTGAATGGCAATGCTGATTCTGATAAGTTTTAATAATAAATTATGAATACTACTTGATCACAAATAATTTCGATACATCAAAACTGTCTGATAGTGTTATAGAAAATATAAACACAGACAACAATACTAAAATAACAACACTAAAATAAAAACAGATAGAAATAATTTTGAAATAGATAACAAGCCTGAAATAAAAATAGATCCACCGGACGAAGTTACACCATTTATTGGAGAAACAACAACAATAGAAAATAAACCAGCAGTAACAATACCCGATCTAAATGAAGAAATAATAGTTGATCCATAGAAATAAATAAATATTTTCAAGCTTCAAAAATTCTACTTGAATGTGTACCTATTTATACTCCCACTATACCATAAATTCCAGGTAACAATGCTCACTAAACAATCTCAATTGGAAAGCATTACTCCGAATCATCTCCACTCGAATATTTTGACGTGTCAATAGCCATGGGAAGAAATGAAGCCTCTTTGGTAGTACCATTGTAAAATAGGGCCAACTACCTGCCTCGAACTTCAATGGATGAAATCCCATCACCAATGTTGGCGTGTTTGTGATCTACATTGATAGTTTAGTGGGAACTAGTGTAGATGTCTTGTTTGAGAATGCAGCAATGGGCGGTGATATTTGGCCAACGTTGGCGTGGTTTATTTACTTGTTTTTTTTTTGGGATATGATTGCATTTTTATTGAGAGGTACAGGCATGTTTTTAAAAACCAATTATTTTGTAAAGGTGTTTCGAAGTGTATAGAAATGTGGTCCGATTTTTTTGGTAGAGATCTTTTCATTTGTTTTTTTTTTTTGTTGGGTATCGATTTTAAACAATCATGCTTGGTTCGGTGGTTGAAGGTGGTAAAAACGCAATGATCTTATGGTTCATATTGAAGAATCCATTCTCTAGCAAACACCTTTCAAAATCTTGTGTTTATCTATAAAGTAGTAACGAAAATTTTTTGTTCGTTTATCTGTTTATCTGGATGTATGTTCCGGATTGGCGCAAAAACAACTGAACGGATTTGGATAAAATTTGGCACATAGATATGGAGTTTATAATTTTTTTTTTTTTTCTTGGGGAAATCCTCATGGATACGGTTACGTCGGACTCCTAATAGATTAACAACAATGTTAATCCAGGTTATAAACTATCTGTGTGCCAAATTTTAATACCGGTAGTACGTTCTCGTGGGATATTTTCCAACATCAACGAGGGCGAAGCCGCGAGCAAAAGCTAGTCAGACAAAAAGTTTACTTTAAAAACTCCTAATTCCGTATCGACGTAAATATTATTTTACGAAGTAATAACAATTTTAAGTACTTTGATACCTTTAAAAACCTGTTAAGTTGAAACGAAAATCATAAAGTATTTAGTAACGAGCTACTAATCCATCAACTTACGCATTAAAATTTATAAGATCGTATTAAATAAACATTTTACGACATTTTATTTTCCTTCTGAATAAAATTGGAATCAAAGTGCTTTAAGCTTTATTATTCATTCTTTAACGCCCACTGCAGCTTAAAGAAGGTAACGTTCTCATCCCACTTGGAAAATACTTGACCTTTGCAGTGTTCAGCTGGATTAGAATGTCAAAAATAAGTAATAGGAAGTCTCGAAAGCCTTTTCACCTTTATGGTAAAATTTTTGCAACTAGCAACACAGTGCTTAGCCAGTCCTCTTGCACAAGCACTAGTGATGGTGTAAGTATCCGTCATCGTGCTGTGCTGGGGCATTTTGTTGACTGGCTAATAGCTACAAGAACGGTGCAAGTTACAACCAAGATACAAGGACACAGTTCAATCCCCCGATAATAGACTAACCGTTGGTAGACCTGGGGGTCTACTCCGAAGTGGTATCGGCCGAATGTTCGGCCGTTTCCTGCTACGAAGTTACTATTTGGTTTGGTCGGTCCCGATCCTACACTCCTAGACTCTTTCGAATATTGACTGTGATATAGACCCCCAGGTTACGTAATTCAGCTATAAAGACACAGACTTCAAAAATGTCCGCGAAACAACATAAGTTACGGTGAAACCAAAATTTAAACGCATCTTCAATTTAATCCGCAATGGTTTTTTGTTCCTCCCACCACGACCAGCTAAACGACATCTATTTCGATCCACTAAAATTCCAGTAAAGAATAAAACACTCGATCAATGCGACATTTCGAGACAATGGCAACACGATAACTCACTACACAACCAAGTTTTGTGATAAAAGAACAAAATTCTGCACCAACAAGCCATTTGAATTACGACCTTGTGGCATCAAGATAAGGTGCACAGTAACCGTAAACTGAAAGTGGCGAGGATTATTCCCCCGTCACGCGATCACCTGATTGGTTGAACAAAAATAACATTATTAGACATGGAACCACGCTCGAAATTACGATCACGATGTGTTCAATCATATTACTATTAGGATAATAAATTTTAGGGTGTGCGTGAGCGTTTGTAGGTCATTCTGGAGGCTTTAGCGGATGATTGGTCCAGTAGACCTGCTTCTTTAAATCCCGATTGGGATGAGTTTATGCGAGAATATGATGTAAAAGTATATGTCACAGTAAAGGTTGGATTTTCTTGGAAGGCGGTTCTGTCATATTATAATGGCCATCATGATAATCTATGTTCTATTTTCAGTCTATTTTCACTAGTATTTGACATTAAGGGGGATAGGTAGACGAGGTAGCCCGCGAAGGTCAAATTTTCTTACTTGTTGTGCAATTTGTAAGACCGTGTCAAGTTTTATGTTGAAAAAAATATGATTCGCAAGCGTAACAAGTATGTATTTACAGAATTATAATCATTGTATCTATCTAACTAAAGGGAGAGGGAGGCCCTGCAGTGGGACAATATAGGCTTATATTGTCCCACTGCAGGGCCTCCCTCTCCCTTTTCCATACAATTCTGTCTTTTGCGAGTGCCGGCCAGTCCCTACGGTAGGAGTCAAGCTCGTCCCGCCATCTTCGTCTCGGCCTGCCGCGATGGCGTCGTGCGTTTAGTGGGACCCAATCGGTGGTTCTCTTAACCGAATTGTCATCTGACATGCGGCAGACATGTCCGGCCCAGTCCCGCTTTAGTTTGGCGGCTTTCTGGTTAACGTCTGTTATCTTTGGTTTTGGCGCGCAGTATTGTGTTCGTTATACGGTCAGAAATTCGAACCCCCAGGATACTGCGCTCCATGGCTCGCCGGCAAACCTCGAGTCTGGACCTCTGCTGATAATCATTAAAATCATCAATACAACCCTCGTAAGTTCATTTGAACCTATTGATTGAAAAATATAAGAAAATTTTAATTTCGTGGGCTACCCTGGCACTTCTCCCTTAAGGTGTCAAAAAACGCTCTGTATTTGGATAACCGTTATTGTGTGACCATTTTCCGCGCTTTTGGGAAACCAAAGCATAACTGTCGAATACTGAATCGATATATTTAATATTACTCAATCGACAAAGTTTATTATTAAAATAATTGCAGTTATAGCTAGTAAGGTGCCCGCTTTTATACTAATTACGAAGCCATTCGAGCTCAGCTCTTTTAATATTTATATATGTATGTATTATTTTTTTCTCCAGGATTATACCTCGACTTTTAATCGTATTCAGTAACTTGACAGTTCGAACGATTTTGCGTAAAGAACAAATGATAAAAATAAAACTAAAACTAACTTACTAACGACTAACAACAACAAAAACTAACTGACTAATTTAAATATAATTTTTAATATTCGTATGTAAGATGTGGATTATAAGAATCATTATTAATAAAAGTCGTTATTAGTTAAGTAAAGTAGTAATTTCCTTTTTTTATTTTATTCAAATAGAAACAAAATAAAAATATTATTATTTTACTTTTTTTTACTTTTGTCATTTTATTTCCTGTGGCAACCCTAGACGTAGGCGTCATTCTTCTTATTTATTTTTAAGACATGTTATTAAATTTAAAATAAAAAGTTTGCATTTAAGTACATTATTTAAGTTCATTCAATTTCGTTCATTCTTGCACCACTTCACTACCTTTTTTCGAGGATTAGTTTGCAACGTAAGGCCGAGTAATTTTAAAAGACAATAAATACATAAATCTAATCTTTACTAGACCTGCATTGAAAGTTCCTGTAGGTAATCATAGGGCAGCATATCCGAAGAGATGATTGCCTCATTTCCGTTTAAATGATAGTAGTAACACACTGCACCAGTTTAATATCAGCGTATCGACCTATATCCATTCCGCCGTACACTTAAATGACTATTAACAGTACAATTATGGAAAAGAACTCGTCATTTTTAATATTGCGATAAAGAATGACATATTTTTGCCTCAGAACTCCGACATATGTCCCATATAGTATATAATTTAGGTCATCATTACAACAAAATCGACATAATTACTGAGCACATAGCGACAAAATACTTCTCATTTTTTTAAACCCTTTTAAATAAATGACAGGTTGTAATACACAGAAATACAGGCCACTTATAATGCTAAATATCCTTTTAAAATGGAGCCATACGAATAAATAAGAATGTAAAAAACTAATAAGTAGTGGTATAATATATGACAGCTGTTAACTGATGAACCAGCCAGTACAAATAAGCCGTTTACGAGTACGAACACAAAAATCGGTTGCTATGCCTGATCCCTGACTTGATAATCTCTGTTACAATTAGACACGAAGAGATAATTGCATAAATGTCCGTAATTTCACCAAAAAGCTTACATTTTCCGCGTTGGCCGTTTTAATGGTTGGTGATGGGTGAAATATGGGTCAATTGGATTTGTTAGGTCTAGCTAGTGATTTCTGAATATGTCAGACATAATGTATAATTAGGCAGTTAACCATAAGCATCAAGATATATCCTATCACATAATCAGCCTATAATGTTCCCACTGCTGGGAGTGCTGGGACAAAGGCCTCCTCTCGGTGAGAGGGAGTGGGCCGTAATCCACCGCGCGGGCCCAGTGCGGATTGATGATAAACCTATCACGATCCTAAAATATTTAGAAGAAATAATAATAATAATCAAGACAATCTGACATATTTCTACCTGAACAAACAAAAGATGGAATGGTGCGGAAACAAAATCTGTAGCTCTATTTCCGAACAGAAAATGGTGGTTCCATTGCTATTGTGAAACAAACTAATGTTTTATAGTTGCCATGGTTACAAACATTTAACTCTTTGATTGTAGTAATTAGAGACACAATAGAAAGACAATTGCTTATGTCGGACTGTGTAACATAAGACATTCGAGAGGTTAATATAGACAGAGATGATTATACCCTACGTTTGATACCGAAACCTGATTGAAGCCAATATCGTTACAATTCAGTACTACTAAATTAGCAATTCACAGAATTTAATTTGAAATCGTCCGAAACAGTAGTTACCAAAGAGCGCCAGACTAATTCTAGTACTTGACGTTTCTGTGACGCATGATTCATTTATTTGCTCCTTGTAAAACACTGGTTGGTAGGCATGCATTCAAATTTCATGACACAATGTTAATTCATGTACCCTGTAAGGGCACTGCAAATTGTACATAGTTGTAGTTGTAGTATTGTGTTGTATTGTGTTGTTGTTGTAATTGTTTTTTGTTTTTTTTTTTTTTTGTTTTTTTTTTTGTTTAATTGTGCTTATGTTGTTGTAATTGTGATTCTAATTATTACAATTTACATGACACTAGATACTAACAATTAAATATAATTCCAAAAAAAAATCATTACATTTTATTCTAACATTATTATTACCTGTATTTCATTTAAATATTTGCAAATTATATTTTTAAATATTTTTATAAACAAAAAGATAAAAAAACATTTAAAAATTAAAAATATAGTAGCCTACCGGTATCGGGAACAGGGTCCAAGCTACGGGCGGTCAGGGCTCCAGAGAAAGGAACCTCCTGACTATGCGAGCCGTGTCCAGAAGTACCGCTTTCTGAATCGAGCCCTTGATCCAGCTGCCCAACGAGAGCCTCCTCGGGTGTTGGTCGAGGTTCTTGGCTATTAAGCCATTGGCATAATAGTCGATTAATATGTATCATTATTATCAATTTGTTCATTCATTTTAGTCATATAGGTAGTTTAGTATAGTCAGTTATTATTTCACATTTACGTCAAGCATATTATTAAAAGTTGATAATTTTGACCAGCACCCCAATTGCGTAACACACTTTCGATCATAATCTGAAGGATTTTGCAAGAAATTCCTAACCTATTGCTTCATATGTATGAAAAATTCGTCTGGTCAAGAGCACACAATATTCTTGACTTCTCAAAATTGCAATTAACGCAATTACACATCATATTTACTTTGCAAATCCTTTTTTTCTTTCGAATTCAAAAAGGTATCTCTTTTTTCTTAGGCCCTGTGTTCTCGGCTGTATTTGCAAGGATTGTAATAGTTTGTTAAATTCTTCTTCGTCCCCCATTGTTCATTTGGCCTAATGCCAGTATTCGAGGAGTTTACTAGCTTGCTTTACTTGGTCTTGTGCGACATTGATAAGAAAGTACGCTAATTTAATATAAGTTCATTGTTCATCTAATTTCGAAATTAATGTTTGGCCTAAGAAAACTAGAGCTGAGATGATAAATGACTAAATACCTACTCAAAATAAGTCCATAATCGAAAATATATATAATAATATAATAGTTATGAAATAGATTAAAAAGCTGTATAAATAATCTCCTACTAATATTTAACCAAAGTAATATATATTGTCCTCCAGACCATATTTCGGCCATGACAGCCAATCTCAACGGAAACTAGCCATCTACGCGGGCGATACAACTGTGTGCGCAGACACAAGTGCACTCACTCTTCTCTTACTTTAATAATCCAATGGGATGGCAATCCGACACAACCTGAGACAGATCAGGCGCAGGACCAACGGCTTAACGTCAAAATCAAAAGTCATTTATTCAAATTAGGCTGAGAATCAGCACTTTTCGTATGTCAAAATTACACAAGACATTCCCCAAAACGCCCGCCCTTCACCACTTCCAAGTCCGTACCACTTCACATGCTTTCCAAGGTACGGGGGTATCACATCGCAAACTTCAAAACACAAACACCCCAAACCCCAAGGAATAATAGGCCATTGACAACATCTTCAAATAAAACAGTCCAGTCGACAAATTCATGAAACTGATGTATCGCCTCATTTTATCGAGTAAGCGAAACCAAAAACTGCAATACACAAGTATTTGGCAAGTTGCCTAGCGACAGACGCTACAGCCTACGAGAAATATTCTTATCTCACAAGATAAGATCGGCGTGAAAAGATCAATAATGAAACTGTCGCTATAAATTATATCAAGATCGAGCTAGAATCTACTGGATTTGTTGGTGAATTAATGCTTCTAGGTCTTAGTAATAGATAGCAAGGATAGCTGTATCAGAAGAAATAAAAGAAAGAAAGAAAATATATTTATTTAGCACAGAGTAAAAGACACACAATACATCAGATACATACATCAGATAAAAAGTGTAAAGTCCGATATATGAACTTAGCAGGAAAGGATGCCTCACGGCTGCGCCAAAAAGGCCCAGTTCAGCAAAAATGCCAGACAACTAGTGCCTGAGGCTGGTTTGCAACTGGACTTGATGAAGAAGAGAATTGGCTCTATTCTCGTGGATTTTCCTATTAGAAAAGTAACAGTACTCTATTGTTATATAAATCAAGCTTTCACTGATATCATTGACGTGGTTTGTCATTTTTTTTTTTTTGTTTATTGCTCGATTTGTGGAAATTCTCATATGACTTTGCTGCCCTAAGACGTCAGAATTTTGATTTCCATCAGCTTAATCCAATTATTGTAGTTCAGTAACATCACTGTCTTCCGTTTTCTCCAAATTGCACAATAGCCCATTTCCGAAGCCTCCAATCTTTACACAAACTTGAATAACAATCGAAGGCATTTGAAGGCTCTACGATGATGACTTAAAAGCTCTCTTATCGTAGATCTGTTGTAGCTTTGTGATTTATTAAGGCCAGAGTCTAGATACGGCACGTTCAGTTCCCTCCGCCATTTTTTTAAGGTCAGATAATTTTGCTATTAAACGTTAATGCGTAGCTACACCTATTAGTGCTAGGGTGACAGGAAATTATAGCTGTCTAATAAAAAATACGGACTGACCTTTTACCTTTAACCTTTGAGAAAATTGTGGTCTACTAAGTGTAAGCTAAACAGCTATGAACTTCTTATCGTGTCGATAGGAATCTAAATGGACTCGGCGAATCTTGAAGCTACGAACTTTTATTTGTCAAGCATATTTTTTTATTAATGCTTACCTTGCTCTCCTTATTGTAATGATTTGAAGCGACCATAACACATTCAGTCCAACTTACCAAGGTGTATAGTATTACCCAATAACTGGGTTGTGGAGGTCAGATAGGCTCATGTAAACTACTAGTACTCAGCTGCATCCGGTAATACTAGAAGCCAACCTTAACATAGTCGGGAAAAGACTAGGCAGATGAAGATGAATAGCACATTCAGTCCGTCTTGACTGGCGATCGTCAAGTAGTCTAGTACTCATGAAAAAATAGCATTGAATCTACCAGTGATTAACAACGTTTAGTCTTTTAAGTTATAATAGCGACAGCAATTCCAACTGCATATTTAAAGCTCCTGCAGACAGGTGCCACGCGAATCTAGTAGAACAATTTCTACGAAAAGGTCATCGAAATGATATTGCTCTACCAGAATCGCGTCACACCTTCGCGTCGCACCTGTATGCGGGGGACTTTATGTAAACGCCAGTTCTTTTACTAAATGTGGTGATTTCGTCATTTACTTATTGAACATACATTATTATTATGCATAGGAAGAAAAAAATCAGGAACATGACTGTTTTCTTTCTGAAAAGATTATGTATTATTAGATATATACAACCAGCATCGTCCATCTCCATAATGTGATTAAATCTCGGCTCAAAAAAATTATTGAAAAATCCATTTTAAAGATATAGTACAAAGTGTCAATAAACGGCTTGGCTTTTTTTATATCTCATAATCTCTATTTTTTACAGGTCCCCAAACAATGTGAGCCACCTTCTCCACCAATGGTCCCTCGTTTGATGCGACCATGGCAGTGCAGGCTCGGCCGACAGCGCGTCACTTCCACAACCAGCCCGAGCTGCAGAGAAGCAGGGCTGGGCTCATGCTGCGGTGGATACTGCTCGTCTGGGTCGCTAGCTGCGGACCACTGGGGAATACTGTGAAACAAGATGGTGAGTTGTATTATGGGCTTTCAAATTTCAAATTTTTAATCAAACTGTATCTACATATAAATAATCAGTTTGGACTGTCATCCCCAAAATAGGCGTTTGCCTGTATCTTGGGGGTTCAGATGATGTTCTTAAGGTTTTAAATGTGGTCAACAATTGGCGTCGTACTGTTGACTCGAGACATCGAAGAGAAAATATGGTAACCGGCCGTTATTATGGCACATCAGAACTAGACTGTCGCCCTGGTATGATTGGTCCTAGTACCTAAGTTAATCTTAAAATTGCTGGCGAGCTTACCTACTTTGACCTGTTTTACAATTATTATCCATGCTTTCAAATATGTAGATCAACAGTTCAGTGTGCATACACACAAGCGACACGTGTCGACGACAGCAGCTGCCGCCGACACGTGTTGACGGCTGTCGCCGTCATGCGTCGACAGTTGCAGTTGCCTCTGTCATTGACGCGTGTCGCTCGTGTGTATGCACTTGCACACTAAGACACCCTGCAAACCGATACACGGAACCCTTTTTATCGAAAAAATCTTTTCCATATTTTTATTTGCAATGGAATTAAAAACAATCCGCAAACTTCCATTCGGCTTAAAAATAATGTTTTTAATAAAACATCCATCCAATATTTTTCGTCATTTAACTCGCCGACAATCCGCAAAACAAACAATTGACACACTTTCCCTCCGCTTCAAAATAGTGGGGCATACGAAAATGCATTTAAACTCGAAATCTCGTTCACAATCCATATTTGCAGTTGCTACAATCAAAAAGCTTTTACGTCATGACGATGACAATTTCAACCGCAATGAATAGTAGTCGTACAGATACGGATGTAGACAGTGACATTTTCAGATATACCATCAATGACATTTAACGACTATTGTTAAAAGGTACTTCTTATAGGTTTCCTCAGTGGACGGAGTAAAGTCCCTTAATTACAGTAGAATCATTTATTTATTTGCTAAAATGGAATTGGGCTGGACACATCTGCCGCATGTCAGACGTACAATGAACCAAACTTACGACCCAATGGGTCCCTCTTAATGGCAAGCGACATCGCGGCAGGCCCAGACGGAGATAGCGGGATGAGCTGAACTCCTTCAACAAGAACTGGTCCTCAGATGCTTTAAGCAGAGAGAAGTAGAAGGAGAGCAGGGAGGCCTTTGCCCTGCAGTGGGACATCACAGGGTTTTAATAATTAATAATAATTATTATTTGCTAACATGTAACACACTGGTTATTAGGCATGCATTCAAATTTCATGACACAATATTGAGACATGTACCCTCTAAGGGCACTGCAAATTTTATATATAAAATTAAACCTCACCCACCACCCTGGTTGGCAAACATTTTGGTGTCGTATTGCTTCTAGAATACATGCAGTGTGTAATTTACCTGATGGTTACATATAGAGTCTTTGGAAGCTTCTCTTAATAACTTCTTCGGAAATTGTGCTTCCCTGGTACCTAACCACACAACACCCACAGGAAGAGACCTAGTTGTCTCTTCTAGATTGATAACTATGCGATCTGCGAATGGCTTGCACTGATGTAAAATCAGGGAAATTAATTGTTATGCAAATTGACTACGAGTATCAACTAAAATTGTCCGAATATTCAAATCACAACTGTCACTCTTTGACATGCATTGCATTGTTTGCATGCGTTGCATAAAATGGTTATAACACGGCAAATTGATGCAGGGTGTCAATTTGCTTAACAATTAATTTGACTGACTGCATACAATCAAGGCCGTACATATTATGTTATATTCATCGTCTGCCTAGCCTTTCCCAACTATCTTGGGGTCGGCTTCCAGTCTAACCCTATTATCCGCCTATAATGTTCCCACGCTGCAACACAGGCCTCCTCTCTGTGAAAGGGAGTGGGCCATAATCCACCACGCGAGCCCAGTGCGGGTTGGTAGATGTCACGTGTCTTCGATATTTTTGGTTCTAGGACATGCCGGTTTCCTCACGATGTTTTCCTTCACCGTTTAAAGAGCAGTGGTGATGAAATAATTTATACAAAGTAAAGCGCCTATCTGGTAGTCTAACCGAATGCAGCTGAATATCAGTATTTTACATGGAGCGACTGCCTATCTGACCTCCACAACCCAGTTACTGGGTAATACGATACCTCTTGTTAAGACTGCTTGTCAGACTTTCGGGCTTCTAACTACCCGTAACGACTGTCAAAGCTTCACGAATGACATCCATGACCTATCGGTGTGTAAAGATGGTCACCCATCTACAGACCAATTGCGCAAAGCATAGCTTAACCTGATCGATCGATCTGTGCGGCTGTTATTATATAGCCACGGGCCCCTATGTTTTGTATCAATTGCCCAAATGTTTCTATCCAACCGGACAATTCATATTACACCCGTATTAATCAATCCAGGTATTGTACCAATCCCTAACCACCGTCCAACCCGCAGATCCGAAAACAAGTAACGACATTACAGATACGTCCACTTTCGGTACAGGCCGGCCATTAGTTGCGGTCTTGTCGGGCACACGTGCGGCCGCGATTAGGCGGACGTGTGACCTGCGCCTTATATCCCAGGTACTGGCTTATCTGTTGAATAGTGGCGAAGTGTTGGTCCTGTTCGAATTGAATTGGAGAATGTTGGAGAACTTTTATTTTGAAATCTGTTGGCGATTTTGTTGAAACTCTTGAGTTTTGTAAATAGTAGTATATTTATGTTAATCAGATAGAGAGATTAGAGTAGAGAGTAAATTAAAATAGAATTGTAATTTACTCTCTTAGGGTAGCTTACTACCGCATGAGTTGAGTATTATTAAGTCATTGACTGCCACCGCGGTCACCGGTGACCGCCAATAATAGATTTTCTATTGTGTCTGTTGTCTGGCAGTCAACTGTTAATACCAGACTATAACTGTCCCACTGCAGGGCAAAGACCTCTTCTCATACAGAAAAGGTACCGACAACGCCGTAGAAGTGGCAAAGTTTTGGGAAAACTACATTTCAAATACAATCGTGCCAGCGACACGAAGAAGAAGAGACACAGAAGGCACGAGCATTCACGAGTCTTGAGTATGCGTGGTGCTCGTGCATCTCACCACGCATGCTCAAGACTTAAATTAAATAGAGTGTTTTTCAAATTATTCAAAGAATGAAGTGGCCAATTCATCGTAGAAGATTTAACGAAACATTAAATTAAGTAACACAAACAAGCTGCCTCAGACTGTCTCAATAAAACTAAAACACAAACCCACTATAAATTAACTAAACATCCCAACTATCCTACACAATTCACAACTCAAACGAAACACTTCCCATAATAAAAACCTAATCAAAATATTTAAAAGCACGTATCTGGATCAGGGTTTCGCAAGAGACATAATCGGGCCGTAAAATAACGTTTAGCGTTTATGTCTGCCGCTATAAAAATGTTGAGAACCACTCGACATTTATTTGACAGCCCTGCAGCGATGTTTGGCTGTTAACGGCTGCTATCCTAATTCGGAATTAGGAAGCTAGCGCTATCTATTTGGGAATTATGAGTGTTAATTTCTAGTTGACTGCTTTGTTGGTCTAGTAGACGTTAGCGCGACTGCTGATTGTGGAGTCCTTGGTTTGGTCCCCGGATCGGGAAAGGGGTTATTAGACTTTCATCATTTGTCATTTGCACTCGATTCTTTTCAGTATCCTCACCCTAACACATGGGTCTTATAACATACATACATAAACTCACGCCATCTTCTCATGGGGGTAGGCGAAGACTACAGATCGCCATCTGCTACGGTCCTAACATGATCCTTTTGCCTCGTTTACGTTCAAAACATAGAGTCAATAAGTAGGTACAGTAGGGCGCCCGTGAGTGGTAATACTTTGACCTTGACCTGGCCCAGTTTAGTACGGAGTGTCAATTGAATAAGAGGCCAGCTTAGCGTGAGCCAGAAGCGTTTTTCGCGTAGTACGGTAGGCTACGACCCAAAAAAGTCTTCGGGCCGCGGAATCCTAAACGCTGTCTTCCCACGTTGCAAGAGTGATGGAGCTATTTTTATCGAGGCGATAAGCAGTTTGAATCTTTAATAGCCACGTGACATGACGTAACAAACGTATTGATCTGCATTTAAAAATATACCAAGTAGATAGGTACATGATTGTTTGTTTTATTTATTTAGGTAGTAAGGACTGGGGCTTGTGGCTAAGTGAGGGACTTGTGGCTAAGTAATAACAGCCGCACGGGTCGATCTATCAGGTTAAGCTACGCTTGCCGCGGCTGGTCCGTGGAAGGGTAACCATCTTCACATACCAAGACCCCTTCATGCCTCAAAAAGCACGTTTAGCCTTTGGTCCCCGCTGTCATTCGTCGATCTTTGATAGTCGTTACCAGAATAATATCAGTTAATCAGAAGCCCAAAAGTCTGACAACCAGTCTAACCAGAGATTTCGTGTTACGTACTGGGTTGTGGAGGTCAGATAGGCAGTCGCTCCATGTAAAATACTAGTATTCAGCTGCATCCGGTTAGACTGGAAGCCGACTCCAACTTAGGAAAAGGCTAAGCAGATTGAGATTCAGCAAATTATGTGATTTTCTAAGAAACGTTGTCGCAATGGCATCAACATACAGTTATTTTTGTCTAGGATCGTATTGATTATGTTACTTAGTACTGAGCTATTCTTGGATCGACCGTAATCATGTCAGGGAACCCTGATTGCAAGTTATTATGTACGACGAAGGTATTAATTAAGTATGAGTAATTATACTGCAACCACTGTACTGATAACAGGAAGTGTAGTTTATTAATAGGACCTAAATAATCTATTTACTAATAATATAATACATATATAATAAGCTGAAGAGTTTTTTTTTTTTTTTTGTTTCTTTGAACGTGAACGGGCAGTTTTTCCGTACACTGAGATATAGAGTGTAGTTCTTTGGCAAAAATATACAACAAAATACCTATTGACATTCTGAGCACTAAGGAACTTCCAGTATTTAAAAATATATTACGTAACTTTTTAATTGATAAAGCATACAACACGATCCAAGATTTCTTGAATTATGGATTGAATTGTTGACCATGTATTAATTTGATTGTAGATTGATATTTTGACATTTATAATAAATAATAACTAAATTAGACATGTAAAATAATTTTAAATCTAATGCCACTACATAATTATTGTATGCCTTTTAGGCAGGACATGTTGGAACTTTAATTTATTGTTAAGACATGTAACTAACATATATTTTATTTTTATTACAATAAATATATTTTGAATTTATTTGTGACATAATATAGGTATTTACATTATATAAGCTAAAATTTAAAATAATGATAATAATTATGTACAGACACCAGCAGGTCAAGCTACCCGAAACTGTCAAATTTTCCCAATCAACCTTGAACCTAATGCTATAACGATAAAGTTGAAAATCTAATAAAGAAATTTGACAGATTGTAGTAGCTTGATGTGCTGGCGTCTGTACATGAGAAAAAATAAGCAAATTAATCACAGGGCATCAAAAAATTCGTCCGCATCGCTGTCAACAGGAATTAAAAGGTTAATAGTTATTATTATTATTTCCTTTATTTCATTTACATACTTACAAATTATATTTTTAAATATTTTTATAAACAAAAAGATAAAAAAAAACATTTAAAAATATAAAAAATAGTAGCCCACCGGTATCGGGAAAAGGGTCCAAGCTACCGGCGGTCAGGGCTCCAGAGAGAGGAACCTCCTGACAATGCGAGCCGTGTCCAGAAGTACCGCTTTCTGAATCAACCCTTATTATTGTTATTAACACGAATTCGTTATTTTTTTATTATGTCAACATAAAAAAAACGAATTCGTGCTTATTTTTGAATTTTGAATTTTGAAAAAGTATGTAGACTGTTATTTTTGCTCGGCTCCTAAGGGTTCCAGCGTGAAGTTAAATAGCCTATAGGCTTTCTCAAGAATTAGGCTATCAGAGGCAAAAATATTTTACCAAATCCGACAGGTAGTTCCAGAGTTTAGCGCGTTCTGTACGGCCAGTTTGTCCGTACACTGAGATGTAATATGTAGACTGTTGATGGGTACGAATCACACGGGCTGACATCACGCTAGGACAACTAGGAGCCGAGCAAAAAGACAGAAACAACTTTAAGCGAAATCGAAGTAATAGCGCGGACAGGCGAAGCGATGCGACGCGGTGGAAAGGAGGATATAACAAAAAAAATCACGCAGATGAAGTCGCGGGCAGAAGCTAGTTATTTAAATCAAATCAAATCAAAATATTTATTTGCTAGAATATGATACAGACGCCAGCACATCAAGCTACTACAATCTGTCAAATTTGTTTAATAGATTTTCAACTTTATCGCTAAAGCATTAAGGTTCAAGGTTGATTGGGACAATTTGACAGTTTCGGGTAGCTTGACCTGCTGGCGTCTGTACATAAGGTGTTACAGTAAATTTGTTTCAGCATATTCTGCCGTAACATGTCGTGCAAATGTATTCACACTCAGCGATGTCAACTAATCTAACTTACAGATTCTATTGATCGGTCTTCTAGATAGTCCTTAATGGTATAATAGCTTTTAAATATTAATAGTTTGAAAAGTATTTTTTTTAAACGTGGCCAGCGGTAAGTCTTGAAAACTATTATATTCTCCTTTATGCATTTGGTTTATTGTCCTTGCCTCACTTATTTTTATCTCAGAAGACAGAGCAATAACTTAGCAAGCTGTTTGATTGCTTTTCAAAACACTTTGCAACAATTAATTTTATTGCTTGCTCTTACTTATTACTCTTTCCTACCTTATTTAACTAATGAATTGCCATTGCACTTAATGCTAGTCATTTTTAATAATTGAAGCAACAGTAATAACCTGACAATGTCATAACAAAAACAATTTTTTTTTTTCGGTACCCTTTATTGTTGTCCCTCTGCTGGGCAAAAGCCTCCCCCCATATTCTTCCACCTTTCCTTGTGCTGTGACTTCTCCGTTCAATCGCTTAGGAACGACTAACGAGTCCAAATAGTCATGCCAGCATTTCTTAGGCCTGTCTCGGTGACGACGCCCGTCTCCAGGCACCCACTGTGTGATGACTTTGGCCCATCTGTCTGGATGCATCCTACAAGGAAAATTAACTATTACTAAAATAGTGTACAGACGCCAGCACATCAAGCTATTACAATCTGTCAAATTTCTTTAGTAAATTTTCAACTTTATCGCTAAAGCATTAAGGTTCAAGGTTAATTGGGAAAATTTGACAGTTTCGGGTAGCTTGACCTGCTGGCGTCTGTACTTTTAGGAACAACCTGCATCGATTCAAACATATTCCTCCACCATTTTTGATTCAAGGACGGCCAGATCGGTCCGAAATCCAACCTAACTTAAAAAAAAAATGTAAATGTAGGTATGTGAAAGATTGGTCCTTGGCAGCTCTGCACAGAGAGAGGTGGAAAGAGAGCCCTTTGCCCAGCAGTGGGACATTAAAATGGCTAATAATTAATTAGGTATGTGTGCTACAGAATAAATAAATAACTAAAAAACGATTTTAGATCTATTTTAAGTAACATAGAGTGCTATCATTGTCACCATCATAATTATTTTAAACCAGCACCCGATCAATCACAATCAAAATCATTTTGAAGGATATTGCTCATGCATTGCTTCACATGTTCGAAAAATGTGTCTGCTCAACAACGTAAATCAAGCAATGAACATTGTTGAGCTGTCAAAATAAAAGCGATTGCTACTGATAGTGTAATACGTAACTACCCCGCTGAATGCACACATCCCAAAATTCCGTTTCGCATAATCCTCAAAAATTACACCTTACTAAAAGGAAGCCATATCATCATCATCTGCCTAGCCTTTTCCCAACTATGTTGGGGTCAGCTTCCAGTCTAACCGGATGCAGCTGAATACCAGTATTTTACATGGAGCGACTGCCTATCTGATTTCCACAACCCAGTTACTGGGTAATACGATACCCCTTGGTAAGACTGATTGTCAGACTTTCGGACTACTGACGACCCGTAACGACTGTCAAAGATCCACGAATGACAGCCGGGACCAACGGCTTAAGAAACCATATATCACCTATAAACTTACGTAATACAAATACATAAATATAAGTAAATACTTATAGTAGAAGTACCGGGCACCAATCTGACAGTCACAAAAAGGTTGTAAATTCACTAGTAGTCGTAAACACGTCAGGAACAACACTGGCGTCGCCGTCGCCGTTGTCAAACTCTCTAGTGATGGGATTTAAGTATTAGTTCGAGTATTTTTACTTAAGCGTTCCGGAATTCTTTAGAAGTATACTGTGCTGGTGATGTCTTATTTTGTAGCTAATAATACAACCTTTTTTAACTAAGAGGGTATTCAGAAACAGCTTCATGTGCGATTATTTCTACAGGGCTGAACACTACTTTTTTTTTTTTTTATTCTTTTATAAATTTAGGGGCTTTTGGTCACAGTAAGACCATGCCAGCCCCATCGTAACCTAATACAAGTGAAGCTACACACTACTTGAGTTTGACAATAGGTATTCTGAGCTTTTATTATTGTGGACTGTGGTTGTCATTAGGGCTGCCAGACAATCAAGCCAGCAACCTCATTGTATAATACACTTTCAATCACAATCCAACGGATTATGAAGGAAATTGCTAATCAATTGCCCTTTATGCTTAAAAAATGCGTCTCCTTAACAATGTAAATATCGCGATGAATGTTGTTGAACTGTCAAAATTACAAGCGTTGCCATTATGTGTTACCCAAAAGCCCCTCAGTGTCTATAGTTTGAAAAAAAGGTTTTCTGAAACATTCGGCATTTTATGCTCGGATCTATTCTGTCTAGGAACCTAGCAACATTTTTACCTGACCTCAATCCGCACATGTAGGCAAAACTGGAAGGATTAAAAGATTACAAACGAACAGGGGATGTAGACAGCAACAGGTTACTAGTTCGCCAACTCGAACATTACAATAACACACTAGCTCTGTGTGATTCTCTTTATCTCCTTATTTATAGTATTTACTTCCTAATCGTACTATTCTTTCAAAGGTTTCGAAAAGTATCAAACGCTTTGTAACCCTTATTTTTTGTGACTTATGCTTCTTGACATACCTACGTTATCATGGTTTCTATAAATAAATAAAATAAATAAATATTTTATTCAGTATTAAATTTCTATGTTCTATGTTAGGGAGTTTGGTTTCCGCACTTAGTCCTTCAGGTGGACCATTGTGCGTGCGCCATGGCGGCCGTCGCCGTCTGTGGTTATTTCAACCAGCCCACCTACCCCCAGAAGTTGATTATGTTTCCTAGTCTTTTAAGAACATCTGTGTGAGATCTGGGATCCCCGAGGGTTGCTGCTCTAATCTGGGTGGCGCAAGTGCTTTCAAAGAGCACATGCGCAACGGTTTCCTCGGCCTCCATGCAAGCCCTGCATAGAGCGTTGCCATGGTTTTTGAGTAGGTATAATTCCAGCCTAGCTTTATCAATCATAAAAATCTCTTTTATTTATTAAGATTAACATATAGCACTTAGGTATTAGGTAATACAGGCTAGTGTCCGCAACTCCACGTCAATATGCGGATTTTGCGTACATATAGCACTTAAATATATGATTCAAACATAGCCGTCACTTACTTTCACTAATTTCGTGCCATATTTTAAAACTATAGTGTATGGAAATCACGATCTTCTTTCCTTCTAACAAGACTCCTGGGGTCTACTCCGAAGTGGTATCGGCCGAATGGTCGGCCGTTTACTGCTACGAAGTTACTATTTGATTCGGTCGGTCCCGATCCTACACTCCTACACTCTTCCGAATATTGACTATGGTCCCGACCCGACTAAGCCGATCCGAACTTTTTTCGCATTTTTCAATAATATTCGGTTCGGCCATGTGTCGGTCCGATCCGAACATTCGCACTTTGCACTTCGTAGTAGACTTCTCGTGACCTATATTCGTCAAACACTTTGAAGTTTAGCGGTATTGTGTTAGTATGATAAGAGTGTAATGTAAATACATATTATAAACTAAAAAGCACTCATGTTGGCTTAGATCACTCAACGTTCCCATTATTTTCACATCACTAGCATAAAGTACCTCGCTATGTAAACTGTATAGAAGTTTTACTGGGCCACTACAAAAACCGGTTTAAACTAACTGTAATTGGTTTTTGAGATACCAACATTTACATTTTATTATTCTCACTAATTAAACAGCACTTACTGATATAAATCCGTCTATAAATATTATGTTTTATATCATAAATATTTCTGTGGGCTGACTTTATGGACTCTCGTGATTGCGTCGATAACTTTCTCTTATTGAAGTTAGAAGAGCTTCGTAATTATAACCGCAGTCAATCAATGAAGATACTAACGAATGTGATGCATGTGTTCTACTGATTCATATCTTGTCTCGTATTTTCGGCCTTTGCAGGGGTCGAGTTCACATCGAAGGATAAACTATTTTTGTTTTTCTATCTATAATATGTATGTATTTACAAAAAAAAAATTGTATATAAGTAGTTTATCAGCCATCTTGTTACCATAACACAAGCATTAGGTTGCTTAGCTTGGGACAACTGGTGCTGTGTGAAATGTCCAGGGATTTATTATTATTATTATTATATTATTATTATTTGTCCTTGTAATCAGCCTATAATATTCTGACTGCTGGGACACAGGCCTTCTGTCGGTGACATTGAGTGGGTGTAGATGTCACATGTCTTCGAATTTTTGGCTCTAGGACATGCCGGTTTCCTCACGATGTTTTCCTTCGCCGTTTTTAGAGCAGTGGTGATGATAAAATAAAATATACACAAAGTAAAGCGCCTATCTGGGATCGACCCTACGACCTACAACTCGTAAGTCACGGCCACTACCACTTGGCCGCCACTGCTCCCCAAGCTAAGCATATCTGGACAAAAATATTTTAGCGTCGTGTAGCACTTTTGGCATTGTATGGCAGGATTTGAAGTCACAATAGCACGCTCAGTCAGTCAGTCATTGCATTACCCAATGGTAACACCACTGGGACACCACTCTTCACACTGACACTGTCCTTTCTTAACCCTTGAACTATATTATTGGAAACATAAAGTCGTTACCTACAGCTATAACTCCATGTTCTCTTAAACATTTACACTATTTAATTGGAGTAGCTAAGCTTGTAAGTCATTACACCAGCACACACGCTGCAATTTAACATAATGTAGAGGCAACTCGCGTGCTCCCTCTAGCCTGTAACCTGCCTTTTACATTTGAATATTGGCAACGTGGTTTTCTAGAAACCAAGCCACACTAAACACCAACCTTGCAATGAGTTGGTACCTACTAAAAGTATTTCAAAAATATGACATAACATCACGCATGTATCCCCCAGAGGGTAAGGCAGAAGTGCATCTATAGTACATCCACATTTCGGCAGTTATGGATAAGTCCCATGTAATAAAGAGCGAGTCTATTGCCATCAATGTTGTAGGCCTTGTTCATAGAAAACGACCAACTGAAACCGTGCACTTAGTCAACAGCTGACCCTCGGCCACCGTAGGCGCGGGTCGACGGCGCGTTGTGTTCCATGCGCGCCTCAAAGAGATAACTGACGGGGTCCGCTAGGGCCGATGCTTGCCGGGGCCGCGGATTGTTCGAAAGAGATACCGTGGCCCCTGGCACAGGCAACTGAAGGAACACGGGTGGGTTTTAGTCAGTAAGAGTCTGACACGCCCTCTCGCTCCGCCAAGAGCGGGAGAAGTCATATGATGATTTCCCAACCAAAAAAAAAAAAATCGTGCACCTAGCCTCTGACGTTTCATAAGTGGCTATGTAGGTTTATGTGAAATAAAATATTTTGATTTTAACCCAGCACAAATCCAGAAACCGAGGTGCTACTGAGAAGTTCCAGATGGAAAGACCAAATAGCACTTTGCCCGACCCGGGGATCGAACTCAGGACCACATGCTCAGCAGTAGCGCTTGCGACCTGTTACAAGGCAGTCGGACATTTCATAACACGTTAAAAACTCTACAATTTTCCACTGCCGCAAAACCGTAGAAAAAAAAAAGAAATATCGATCAACATTGCTTTTTCATTGCGCCGAAACAGGGCTGCTTCCCAACCGTAACGGAGGGTCCCGTACGTACAATAGTTACGAAAAAACGAACCTATTGTCTCGCCCCTCGCCGCCTGACAGCAATTAATGTTTTATTTCACCTTTGTACACTGTCGAGCAACGGAATATACGAAACGTCGCGGTTTAATGGAACCACGACGTGTGGTGTTGCCAACAATCAATTAAATTCAATAAAGAATTTATTAGGAAGGTCATTCTTTGTAGTGCAAATTGGGGTAAAATGTCGGAGTAGTTAACGGGCTAAGACGTAGAATAAAAGAATAGGCAGAAACTACAGAACGCCATGCCACGGTCTTTACAAACTGTGTTGGTATTGTTTACATTCATACGTAATTTAGAATATATTTAAGAAAAATAAATGACTAAATGAATAAACCAAGTCTGTGTCCCAATTGTCACATTACGACGACGTCAGCTCGTGTCCCGTATCTATATTAGAGCGACTTTTGATCAATAGATCACTTGTTTATTTCCAAATAGGATTATTTTACTGTTACGTTCCAGTTATGTGCATTATTATGCACCCAGCATAACCAACAATGGCTTCTAAGATTGTATGAACCGTTACGTTATGCATGTCTGTTTTGCTTGCATTTGACATTAAAACGAAAGGTACGTTAAGCTATCTGTGTGATTCTAAACAATAATTTTCTACCTCGTTGGCCTACTGGGTCGTAAGCGCTACTCCTAAGCCTGAGGTCCTGGGTTTAATGCCCGGGTCGGGTGTTATAGATTTTTCCGTTTAGAATTTCTCAGTAGCAGTCCGGAGCCTGGGTTTATGTCCGGTTGATGGCGATAGGCTCATAGCCTAATAATGGGATCTAAAAACATAACTAACGAAATGGGGGTGTATTATAGTTACACCTCTACCTAACCCTTCAGTGAATACCGGCGTGATATTACGTTATTATTCATTTTAAAAATATTCTTTTTCTTTTTTCTTTATTTTCTTTCTTTCTTTATTTCTTTATTTCTTTTTATCATATTATGTCTGCTATCGATCATCAAAAACGACTACATAACTTAAAATGGACAAGCATTAAGACAAGAAAAAGTCAACACTTCAAAATTCTTTATCACACCACACAGCTCCCTTAGGCAAAGAAAAAGTGTTAGCTATTAATACCTTTTAAGCCGCAATTAAGATACTGCACAAGTTACGTCATAAATCTTGTGTTTAATACACAGGATCTATAGCAGAACCAATTAGTAGGAGACGATAAAGGTTATTAGCGAGATATTTTAACTTGATGTAAGCTTTTTTTCTGTAAAAATATGTACAAACCTAAGGCTTTTGTTGTTGTACTATCTGTGACTTTGATAACCGCAGTTTACTTTTAATATGCTCTGCTCTTGTCATCCACTTCCTTCAATTCGTCGGTATATGTATAGTATTTTTCTTTCAAATATGTTTTCTTTATTTTTTCTCTCATTTATCACGCGTTCGTTATCATACTCCGATGTCACTTCGTGGACAATAGTGTAGGTTATACGTTTTCTCGACTGTAATATAACTACTTTTTGTAAATGTATAACTATTTTTTGTCCCAAATAAATAAAATAAAAAATATGGATGATGAGACAGTTAACATTTTAAGCTAAATTATTATTTTTCTGTAAGTAGGTTTGTATAAACACTTTTGCACGTCAAAAATATAAAACTGTGTTATATTGTTGCTATATTTTATAACTAGATGATTTCGGTGTTTTCTATCTGACTACTCATGGAAGAAAGACCGAAACAAACTCAGAGGTCACAGACTCTTTTAAAGTCCAGGGGGTCTACTCCGAAGTGGTATCGGCCGAGTGTTCGGCCTTTTCCTGCTACGAAGTTACTATTTGGTTCGGTCGGTCCCGATCCTACACTCCTACACTCTTTTGAATATTGACTATGGTCCTGACTCAACTGAGCCAATCCGAATTTTTTTCGCATTTTTCAATAATATTCGGTTCGGCCATGTGTCGGTCCGATCCGATCATTCGCACTTTGCACTTCGTAGTAGACCCCCAGACATAATCTTGGTCACTTTCGTCGGCAACCATGAAATGTGACAAATCAAACCGTAATCTATTTGATTTACTCTGATATTTATGTTGTTTTGCTTTTCGTTTGCACCAGAGCATATTAATTAGGTGTTAGTTATCGGCTTACCTCTTTTCATCCTCATGGTTCAAAGTATCCTTATACCAGCTTTCATAAAAATTGGTCCAGCCATTTCGGAGATTAGACGGAACAAACCGACAGACAAATTCTTTTTTTTTTAAGAATTTATATTTTTTATACGATTAAGTACCGTATATGTATACTTTCATATGTATTTAGTAAAAAGCTGTTATTTTGACATTACAAACAAACACTTCAATTTTATTTATTTGTGTAGATATTGTTACTTACTTCGCTAGTTCATCACCATAGAATTAGGCCATAGTTATTATTATTATTATATTCACTGATCTGGTTCATTAGTTCTATCTCTACAAATTAACCTCGATTCAAAATTTTAATAAATTTCACCTCCTGTTAATTTTACATTTGACCTTATTTTTCTGCTCTCCATTGTACTTGCTGATAGAGATGTAACGAGTGCGGTTTCCACCTGCCGCCAAGCGGAACCCTAAAATGGGATAGTTAGTAGTATTGTTGTTAAAAACAGAGGAAATTTATTTTTAATTGTGTTCCACGCCCCGCTTCGTTATCATTTCTGTTGGTTCGTGCCGGTAATTGTGAACTAATGAACTTTTTGTGTCGTTTTTAACTTTTTTTTATAGTGCATCTGCTTTGATGACTTTGTTAATATTTGTGGCCTGTGTTGTATGAATGAGTTTGTTTTTTCGTTGGCGTTGGGTAAGCCTGTAAAAGTGAGGTCATTATTAAACTTTGAGTTGAGTTTTAATTACCTGCCTTTGTCTGTTTTAATTTTTCCCTGTCAATGCAATAAAATTGAGATAGATAGATAAACCATTTATTTGGCGCACACAAAAGACAAGGTGCCGACATAAAAACAAAAAGAAAAACATACATATCGAAGTAAAAGTGACACTATGACGAATTAATGAATTGCAATATTATTGTAATTATTATTCTTTCCAAAACACCTCTAGTCGATACTAGAGGTGTTTTGGATCTAGATACTAGTGAGTCTATCAGATTCATGAGAACCAAAAAAGCATTATTTTACAATTTACAAAACACACAAAACAACAAACAAAACTTGTACACAACTTTTTTTTTCTGGGTGGGAAATCATTGTGTGACTTCTCCCGCTCTGGGCGGAGCAGGAGGGCGTGTCAGACTTTTACTGACTAAAACCCACCCGTGTTCCTTCAGTTGCCTATGCCACGGGCCACGGTATTTCTTTCGAACAACCCGCGGCCCTGGCAGGCATCGGTCCTAGCGGACCCCGTCAGTTCGTGCTGACATCTCTTTGAGGCAACTTGTACCCACCTAACGTAACGATAACATAAAAACTACACTGAATCTAGATATATTTTTATTCCCGGAGCAATTTTATAATGGCTCAGGGTGGTGGCCCAGCGAGAGCTGGTGGCCCAGTGGTAACACCCCCGACATACGAGCAGTCGGTGCTTGCAAAAAATTTCATCACCTCTACTCTCAAAACGGTGAGGGAAAACATCGAACAGGAAACCGGTATGTCCTATAATCAGAAATTCGAAGACATATCATATCTACCAACCCGGCCTAGGCCCGCGTTGTATATAATATATAGCCGACTCAAGGAGGCCTGTGTCCCAGCAATGGGAACATTGTATGCTGGCGGAATAATTGGCCTACCTATGCAAAACTTGGAAAAATAACCAGGTCAGAGAATCCACAGAATACCATTCCTTATTGACATAGCTCTTACGAAACAAAGTTAACAACTTGAATATTCTTATATACATATAAAAGATTTTCCAAATAAACTTCAGACTTTTACAGACGTCTGCCTAGTAAAGATTTAGGTCGTTTTTATTGCGTATGTGCCTACAATTATGTTTCTTTATTGTGTGTAACCTCCCTGAAGAGTATTTTTATGAAGACTTTATGTGATACTCTGTAAAGATATGAATATTATTATGAAATATTGTCAAATTTAGGTAGCAATTTGGAATAGACTGTAGCTATAATTCTATATGATGACAAGGTTAGGCAAGTACTAGATGCTTGTTGCTAAGTACAGATTTTGTAATTAGGGACTTATTCTCGAGAACGACATACATCGAAACTCTTTCAAAATGACAATATGTTTTAAAACCAGAGGGTCAATTGTCGTTATTTAAAACGTTCAAAATATAGTCGCAGTCTCATTTCGGCGACAAACAAATATCAAAACCTTGTCAAAATGTAGGGAAATTAGAGGTATTTTTGACAGATTGAGACTGAGATCAGACTGTGAACATTCTTAAAATTACGAGAATTGCCCCTCTGATATCGGGACAGGAGAAAGTAAATAAAAGCTTATAAAAAAAAAACGAAAAATTGGTATAAATCCACTACGATTGGGAAAAATGTCCATTTTCTTCATATACCTACTACATATGCAGAAAACGGACGATAAGTAGACTTGGACTTGTCTATGTTAGCCGACCGAATGTAACACATATCTAAATCCTTTTGAAAAAAAAAAGATCTGCCAGTTTCATCTTTAATTTCCGTACTAACATCTACACGGAAAATCACTCACGTATATTCAAATACATGCCAATGTAAAAATATAAAAGCTGGTAGGAACGCGTATCACAGTTACGCCCGTCGTCCACGATGCTTCTCAACTATCGCCATCTACATAGTTTTAAACCTGATAAAACCTGATGACCTGTAAAATTGTCTTAAAATATCTACTTACGGAAATAAACATTTCATTTTATTTAAAAAGTAACGTAACTTAAAGTACCTAAATATACTCAAATTACCAATAATTAGCCTATAATGTTCCCACTGCTAGGACGCAGGCCTCCTTTCTTCGAGAGGGAGTGGGGATCTACCACGCGGGCCTACCGCTTTACTTACTTTGTGTCAGTTATTTTATCACCACTGCTCTCAAAACGGTGAAGGAAAACATTCGGCATGTCCTAGAACCAGAAATTTGAAAATATGGAAACTTACACAGTGTTCTTAAATAATATAAAATTGAAGGTCATTTACAAGTTTCCACTAGCAAACACTAAAAATAAAAACGTTAGTTAATCGTGTTTGTCCAACAAGCACATGAGGTATCACTACTAATCTGCTTTCGCAAAAATACCTGGCAACAAATGGGGCTCAAACTACAAAAATTAAAATATAATACAACAAGGAAAAGTACAGACACCAGCACATCAAGCTACTACAATCTGTCAAATTTCTTTAATAGATTTTCAACGTTATCAGTAAATCATTAAGGCTCAAGGTTTATTGGGAAAATTTGACAGTTTCGGGTAGCTTGACCTGCTGGCGTCTGTACCATCGATACGAAAAGAAGTCGCAAAAAATTTAAGCAGCTATAGGATGATGCTGAATTTTTTATGCAAAATACATTTGTATTTACGTTACCCTTTAGTGCTAGGCCCTCTGGTTACTTTTAAGTTGCGTCGTGGACGACGGGCCTTAAAGCTAAGGGAACAGAGCATGAAGTATCTAAGCAAACTTTATTCTTTGTTCTCTTAACTTGTGTTCTGTACAATCGCTAACATTTGAGTTATTGCCGAAACAACTTACAATTTTCTTTACCGAAGTACCGCAGATGTGACTCGGGTTTGTTAAGATTTTAAACCTTGAAAAAGAAAATAACATGCAAACACAGGACTGGAGTAACAAGCTTTTTATGAAATACAATGCAAATATTATAGTCGAGCGATATTTTCAAATGGATCCAATTTGTAGTTTTTAAAGTAACTCACATTATAAAAAGTATTAATCCATTCGAATAAACGATCACAAACCTGCTACTAAAATAAAAACTACAAAAATAAACGACAATTGCTGTCGTCAAAAAAATCTGCAGTGAACTCCCAAAACATTTGTCAGGCAATGTCTCTGGACGCCCACATCTCTATACAGCCACAAAGGATCCAACCTCGGCAGGTATTTCGGTCCAAATGATTGAACAACACTCGTACTTTCCTTTGCAGGTCTTTGTAGCTCAACTGTCGCAATCAATGTTCCAGTTGTTTGCAAATTTTAAAAGCGAGAATACTTTCCTGCTGTGTAGAAGGAAATTCGGAAAAAATACTAGTATCGCTGCAAAATTTGCTATCAAAAACTTGGCTAAGGGCCGATTATTCAATCTTCATACAACTTTTTTTCTGTGAATATAAATTGCGCTTTGACAGCTTTTGCATAAAAAATATATCAAATCATCGTATTTATTCTTCATATAAAATATTATACTAATACATAATATGTCTAATATATGTTATGTAATACTGGTGTTCAGCTGCATCCGCTTAGACTGGAAGCCGACCCCAACATAGCTGGTAAAAGGCTAGGCAGATGATGATAAAATGTTATATGTCGTTGGAAAAATTGAACCTAAATGTATGGAATTGACCAAAGCCTGCACTGGGCCCGTTGTTGGTTATAGCCCACTCCCTCTCACAGAGAAGAGGCCTGTGTTCTCGCAGTGAGAATACTATAGGCTGATTATGCATGACCAAAGTTAAAATTATCCAATCCTACTTAATATTAATATTTTAATTTAATATCCTTCCTACTATCCTACTTCCTACTATCCTTCCTACTATAATATTATAAACGCGAAAGTTTGCATGGATGGATGAAAGGATGGATGTTTGTTACTCTTTCACGCAAAAACTACTGAACGTATCTAGATGAAATTTGGCACACAGATGGTTTATGACCAGGATTAACATATAGAATAGGATTTATCCCGATAATAATAATACAGTAGGAAGGACCTACTATAATATTACAAACGCGAAAGTTTGTATGGATGGATGAAAGGATGGATGTTTGTTACTCTTTCACGCAAAAACTACTGAACGTATTTAGATGAAATTTGGCACACAGGTGGTTTATAACCAGGATTAACATATAGGATAGATTTTATCCCGATATTCCCACGGGATCGAAACTTATGGGGGTGAAACCGCGGGGTGCAGCCAGTAATTAATAATTCGCATGTATCATTGACTCTCGGATTTAATAAAGTGTCGAGAAAATAAGCATTAGGTAAACTTTTCCTTTCCAGAGAAAACACTTGGGCAGCACTGTCTTTATAAATACATTCAATTATATTCCAAGCTAAAAGTAAGTGGATCTCATTGCACCATAACGGAAGATACAGCCTCTAAGTTCTAATGTCAGTCGTTTACTTAGGAACCCCTGTTTACCTCATAAGTAAGTAGGGTTAACGATACATGCTCAGAGTCTTCTGAAGGACAATATGTAGTAACTTTAGCAGTAATCTTAACAAGCCCAGAGAAAGGGTCAAATATCAAACGAGGACCATCTTCTAATTACTAACCACAATTACGGACAGACACATTTCAACTATGACCCCAAATTGTTAATATGTATCATTCATGCCTTCCTCTCGATATGGGTTAGCGGAATTGGTACTAAGGAACTTAAAGCCGTAGCTATTTAAGTTAGAAGAAGCGTTGTGGATTTGAAGACATTAGATGACATTAAAACATGGCTAATGAAACCATTCACTTCCATTTGCGACCATGAATGTGAATTGTATCACTGGTTATCTGCTAATGGTATATGGCTGGTGTATTTACTTGTATGTTTTCTGTACTAAAAGTCAAACATAGCTATTTAAAAAAGTTGGTTATCATTATTTGTACCCGATACTGATGAATATACATTCACAAAAATCGGGTACAATTCAAGTCATCAAATATTGTAGGAATAGTTTAGAAGTTAAGATAGCAACGTTTTCAAAACACATGTCGTTAATTTCTAATTCAACACAAAAATCTATCCCAGCAGCTTATTTACCAGAACAGCTTTATTTACCTCCATAATATTCCTCCATATCTATACTAAATACATCGGGGATTTCGACATGCCTATCCCAACTCTAACCTCAATGATATTTCTAAGTGAGCTCGCCTCCCCGGGGCACCATTCATTGATATTAGCAGTCGAAACTCACTATATCATAACTGTACTATGTTGTTCAAGTTCGAGTTGATATTTGTTGTAAGGATACGCAAAGTTTCTATGGAAAGAAACGCATGGTTGGGTTCTGTATCGTAACTTGGATTTTTGTTAGGATTGCTTCGACTTTTTGCGGTAGCTACTTTGATAAAAATTACGGCTAGAGCAACCTAGAGATATATAGAAAGGGTTGGGTCATCATTTTTGTTAATGGTATTCCAAAAGTGACATTTGTTTAAGAATACAAAAGAAATAATAACAGTAGGTACTACTAAATATTATATAAGAGGCAAATCAAAGGGAGCTTAGACCCTTTGGTAACCTTTGCGGTATAAATGTTTACCCATTTTTGGTAGGGAATATCAAAAATGTCATGTGAACGAAACCACGGACGATACATTTATATTATTAAAACCTGCGTACGGAGAACGTGGCGTAGGTGCTTTTAGTACACTACGTTGTAATACATCTTGTACATTTACGTTGTATTATGAATGAAAAGACTTCATTATCACTCAAAAGACTTCATTGAATCTGTTCACAGCAATATCGTACAAAATTACCATTCCTAAACCTCCGTAGAAGCTACAAAACCGCTACATAAAGTTTATACAGCAAAATACAAAGTGATTAATGATATCGTATATCAATTACCAATGTCAGGTGCAACTTGGTTTTTGTCGGGAAGTTTTCAGAGGGGCCCTTAATGGTGCTCGAGAATGTACGGGGAACTATTGCATGTTTTATCTAAGAAATGTGCACGAAGATAGATCGGCAGGCAAGTAATGCGCCATTGTTGTAAGAGTAAATACTTATATTAATGTAGCCGTAGATATAAATGAAGCGAAGAATTCGGAATAAATGATTAATGAAATAAGAGACACGGATGAAATGAATTTTGTAATAGAAGTGTATGAAACAAAATCTGAATTGGGAGAATGAGGAAGATTAATTTAAAATAAGAGACTGTTTTTGCGTCGATATGGGATCCTTAAGCTATAAATGTAAAAGATTTTTTCGTAGTGTCGGTGAAGGTCATCTGATTAAGATGTGAAATGATCTTTAATATTGTGATATTCTGTGAAAACCATTATAGGATTAAATTAAGGGGATAGGTAAGATATTAGCTTTCTCTTATGATTTAAGACTTAAAGTGTAGTTATACAAACACAAAGTTCGATCCATCCGAGTATCCAGACATTGTCAAGGTGCTCCTAATGACAACAATACAGTCCTTGAAAAGTTCGTTCCAAATGTGAAAAAGTCCAACCCTATTATTTCTGTAATGTATTTCTAAACTGCTCAAAGCTTAAAATTTTACGCACGATAGAAAATAATTACTGAATCATGTCAAAGGCTATGTCTAGGATTAAACTTGTAATGCCTACGCTAAAGTTTTATATTCCGTACAGATAAAGAACAACATTGTTAAATCACCTAGCATGCTCCTAAGCGGCTTCACAAATCGTTAACTAAACCAAATCTAGAATTTACCGAAAGCAAAGCCTAAAGTAAGCAAAGTTAACCCAAGTGTAAAACCGCTTACAGAACCCAGAGCTACGTCTAAAAGTTCGATAAATTAAGTTAGCACACTCCTGGGGTACACCCGTACACTCGAAGTCAGAAGGTTTTTGAAAAACACCCCATTCTTGCATTGGAAAAGGTTTGTGCACTTCTTTTTCTGAAGGAAAATTACGTTCATATAAAATTGGAATGTTGAGAATTGGAAAACAGCTGCAAAGTTTTGCTGACCGATCCAATCCAATAGATTTTGGAGAATTTCAACTACTTCACATCGTTTTTGGTGGCGTCTCAAAGATCGATGTTATGTAACACCTCTTCATAATTAGGACCTAAGACGTTATCTAATATGTAGCCTGTCTTATATTTGTATACTAAATATATCCTATCTATACATTGTAAAGTAAATAAGTCATTGACTAAATAACCATTGTTATTTAAGATAGTTAATAGTCCTTAATTATGTTTTCCCTAATTATTTTTAACTATCTCATGATTTCAAAGGTCAACTTCGAATCTATACCAGTTCTTATAATTTAATTAGAGTTGTTGAGTAAATAAATTTAGCTTTAATCAGTTCGCTATTTATTGCGTATCAGATGGATGCAAAACGTCTTTCTAGATCTATCAACTCTGCAGCTCTGGACCCAAACACATAATTTTCATCACATTTAACACCAATACCACCTCTGCCTAACCCTTCGGGGCATACAGGCGCGTTGTTATGTTAACACCATTCTTGCATGCCTGTGTAAAACATACCTGTAACTGTTAATACCGTGATTGACACTGAAATGGTAATTATTCTTCTTAATTATCACATAGAATATATAGGCCACGTGATATTGAACTAAAACTGAACTCGATATTTCATATTATTCGCATCGAAAGCCTCTGTAAAAGCAAAACAAACACCCTTTGGGTGGACTGATAGTTTGTGTATGCTTCCGTTTCAAAAACTTCGTGAACGTAATTGAATTGGTGCAGCTCGGCTTTGAATTCAAAACTAGTACTCTCGTTTTTTCCAATACATTTTCGAATACGTGTAACAAAAATTTTGCTAAGATGTTATGGAAATGTGTTGTATGATACCGTAAAAAAAAACATTTCTTCTTAATGTCTAATTCAAAACAAAAATCTATCCTTTACTAGAACAGCTCTATTCACCTCTGTCATATTGTCTCTCTGTCCTCTACATCTATACTAAATACATCTGGGATTTCCGCAAGGCATATGCTGTTTGGTTTTAAAAACTGCACGAACAAAATTGATTTTTTGCACTTTGAATTTAAAAGTAGGACTCCAATTTCTTTTCTGACACATTTTCGAATACGTGAAACGAAAATTTAGCTAAGACTTTATGAAAATGTGTCTAAATTAACTAAATTGGTAACTAAACACCCCGCTAAGAATAATAATGGGCCAGTTTACCGCAAAGTGCTTTGCTGTGTCACCATTCATCATCCGACCTAACAACTACATTAATATTAAGACGGATCGCGTTTTGTTTGCTCACTCGCACATAGCTCGGTCCCTTTCTATTATTATCAGTTTGACAGCTTCTTGAGGATGAGATATCGCTACATTTTAATGGACTATATTTTTTGGAAGATTATTAATAGAGAATGAGAGTATTCTTTAAAAATCTTTCTGTAATCCGAATGAGGTATGTGGGGAATTATTAAGATAGATAACAGGGAGAAAGGAAAATTAATCGCTCCTCTTAATACGAAAGATTAGGAACCTCAAAATTATTACATTTTTTAACCATCCGAGCATAAAAGCGTTATTAGTAAACAAAAAAAGATATCTCATAGCAAAGCATTTGTTGGCCCTAATATGCACCCTTGTTGAAACAAGCTCGATCAAAGCTCTCACGATGACCTACTTAAAAAAAACAATACCGCACTCCGCATTGTACGAACAAGAGAATCGTTCTGAACATACGCTTAAACAACTGCAGAGCCAATTACACTGTGACAAGAACTTGCTGATCGTGTTACTTTATCAAAAGCATATGTATGAATTTGCTCACAACTCACGGGCTTTAGCTACACAGACAATTCCCTGTTTAACTTAAACCAATTTCCACTCATTAACTCAACGTACCTTGTTGAACATACTACGAAGTACGTATCAAAAGTATTGCCTTGTTAATTTTCTCTCCAAATAAGTCTACTTCGAACTAAGAACTTCTCCCATTATGAAACTCTGGAAGTGTTTACGTCACACATTATGAATCCCTATATTACTTGAAAATTATTTTGTCGCTGAAATAAACGAATCTTGAATAAAGTTGGTTGTATAACGAGTGGCGTTGTATGGAGTGCTCGCATTAGTATTCGAGCCCCGGGTCGAATGTGGCGCGAGATTGTTATCGCTTTGCTGTGCTCCGTTTTGGTACTTGGAATAGCACCGAATAGATGGTGTGTGCTGATTGGATCGCGTTTGCCGGTGGTGCGAATTGGTGATTTGTCTGATAGCTGAACATGGTGGGGTTGAACAACAGTGTGGTAGGGACAGAGTGAATGGGTGTTAGTTGCTGAATTCAGTTACGACGAATGGCAAAATAAAGGGTTAGCAAATTGTACGTATTTGTCTGATCGAAAACTTTTTTTTATATTAATTTACTTAGTGGGCCTGGCGGTAAACGTAAGGGTTTAAATCTTTTCAAAGAATTAAAAAAAATACTCCGTGTGATTTTATCAACAAATTACATTTCATCAACACTCATTAGGTAATTGTTACTACTTTTATTTAACAAAGCAATCAATCTTTGCCCAACTTTCATTGAGACAAATCCCACGATCAATTTCTATTAAAGCCCAAAGAAGGCGTACACAAAAGTTGTAAGCGGAAAACACATTGTTTCCCCACCCTCGTTAGCAAACTCTACGGCACTTTTTTGACGTCTGCTCTATGGCGTCTCTCTCAGTTCGAGTGTTTACCCACGCAACGCCACATTTGCAATCCCAAAACAATATCCCTCAATCTTATCACCAACAAAATAAGATTCAAATCTAAACCAAAATCCGGCATCTCAACTCCAACACAAATTTTGACAATGCAAGGTTATATTTGCAGATTGGTTACGAGTATTTGCGTTTAAAATGTTCGCGGTAAAGCTCAGAATCGGCTGGTTTTATGATCACCAATCGTTGTCCCACTGATTTCTGTGTTACATTTTGTTCGTGCGTTCTGTCTTGCCTAACTCTTGAAACGAGTATCTGAAACCTTCTTGAGTTTAGAGTCCTTTTCAAATATTTTTTATGAGTTCATTGTAACGAAACTCAATATATTGAAAAGCTTTTTAATAAAAATAAGAATGTGATATGATGCTTTGATGCCACCCTTAAAAATGTTCGTCAAAATGTAGCGGAATTTCGGAGCACTTTACCGGTGATAATTGCGCTCAAATCCGGTGTTTGAGCATTTTCATTCTGTTTTATGACGTCACTCCGGAACTTCCCACTAGACAAAACAATGTATCGTTCCTTCCAGACGATCTTACCACGATCCTTTGGCACGACGCACAAACCATCTCAAAAATAACGGAAAGGAACGAGATCAAACTGGTGCCAAATTCACAAAGGGCAAATATGATTCACTTGATTTGGGAATCTGTCCAAAGATGATTTCATCACGAGTTTCAATATTCCTTAAGTGCCCGCTGAATCACAGGATTTTTGTTAGTTTAGCTTATTTAAATTGAAAGATGGTCCACATGTTTTAGTTTCTGTATAAATTGAGTTAGCAAAGCATCTGTTTTATCAAAAGGCATCCTACTGATTAGTTCGTAGTGAACAATAAAATTTAATCTCTCTAAGATTTTCTGAATTAAAAGGGACATAATATATTCCACGCCTCCAACATCGTTCACAAAATTATGTCGCCTTCCTGAAATTCCCTCACTCCCAACTGAGCAGGATCGATAACACATCGAAAGCAAAATTATTAGCAGAAACAAAGGTATAACGTAAGTCCCATATCACATGTCATACAAGATTCCAATCTCACCCTTTTCCAAAAAACCAAAGAGACCCGTTTTATAATATTTCAGTGAACACAATGAGCCTCGGAGGGTTTAAAACTGAGGGCGATGTAACACCTGCTTATATCCGGATCGCCCCTGGGGCAAGCCCCTTATTTTTGCAATAAATTAGAAACCGCATCAGCCGTACCTACACATTCGTACCTGTCTGACTAAGACCTTTCCAATTATTGGGGCTTGCTTTCAGCAACAATTTGTAGTTGACCAAACCACGATTATGATTTATTCGTCTTCTTAATAGTTTTATTTGTGATCGTAAATATTCGTGTGTCTTTTGCAGGGGATCAATTTCATAGAAATAAATTTTATGATTGTCAAGCATAGATTGTGTTTCGTATATACTCGTAACGAAGCTGTCGGTTCGACTGACGTTACTTTTTGTTGTTTAAATTATTTTGCTGTCATATGCATCTGATATATCAACTGACACAGCATTTATTTTAAATTTTTGGACTGTTATTGGAAGCTTTATGAGTCCTAGAAATGAAACCATGAGTTACAATATTTTTTGTTACAAACCTTTGTGCGATTAAAATATCTTAAAACTCTAGTATGATTGTGGTTTTTGAATCAACAAGAAAATCCTTCTACGTTATAAAACAAGTTAATAAGAGGAGTAAGTCTGTCTGTTCATCTACTCATATCACGCAACAACCACCTGACGGAGCTTAATCATACCTACCTTCCTCGGGAACAATTCTTAGGGCATAGATAATAGAGTTAATAAAACTTGATCCCACTCAAGAGAAAACCGCAAATAATGACGTGGGTTAAAACATAGCACCTAAAATGATCATCTAAATTAGCATTATAAACAATCATGACAAATCCTAAAATCGGAATCGTATCACACCCGTATCGTAAAGCTAAATGTCCCAAATTGTCACTCGAAAGTGCCGTGACAAATTGATTGGTTTAATTGGCGTTCGCTAGTGACTAACGGACGGAACCCGGTGATAATTAAACGAGGAACCTGTATCGGACGTGTCCCGACTCACACTAGATTGCTATAAACAGGAGAGTTGACCGTCTGTGAAATTGTATTTGACTTTTCCTTAAGACTAAAGAAAGTAGTGCAAAATAGGTAAATTGAAAACGTAGGTGTTTCTACTTGGTTGTAAAGATTTGTTTTTATTTCTGAAGCTTTTGGGGTAATGCTTGCTGTTTCTACTGGGAGTGGAAACTGGACTCTCTAATGCCTTAAAATTATTTTATGTTCAGAAACTTTTGTAATATTTAAACTTAGGACATGTGGATAAGGGTTCCTTACACAGAAATAAATGGGCTGTATCTCAGTGGCTTGTTCATTCCTTTTAGGTTTATTATTATTGCTATATACTGGTCGAAATCATGAAATTATTTTTGGGGAGACGTAGTTTGCAGAAGCACATTTAAATAAAATGTATCGAGTTCGTAATTTCATTTCAAAACCTTGAGCCAAAGTAAACGGAATTTTCATACAATCTATTACAAGGGCACTTATCCCATTGACAGCGATGCGGACGAATTTATTACTCCTGCCTTTTTCTTTATTTTTTTTTATTATATATACTTGTATATAATATATATATTTTAGTGTTAGCTTGTAAAAATAGTATTTAATGTGTTGAGTACCAATAAAAAGACTATTTATTACAGGAGAATATAGAGAGACCTATTAGAAGTGCTTACGTAATAAATCACAAGATTCCTTATACCAATTTGTTATAAAAATTGTACAGATAGTTGTTCTTTATTGTACCAATTTTTGGCCCAATCAATTCGAAATCTGGAATGCTTTTTTTCCTGCTTTGCTTTATTTTTCCTCCTACGATATGGGTCACTACGGAATATTTTCTCATTTCTTTCCTTTTCATCCCCAAAACGGAGGAGTGTTGTCATGATACGCCTTTCATGTCCGCTCCAATGATCTATACTTACATCATAACAATAATTTTAGGTAGTACATTTTCCTCTATATTAGTAGAGCATATCCCAGAGAGTTGAACCGTTTCTGGATCATAATATCGTCTGAGGGCTGATTTTTCAATCTACAGGTAATTTTTATTCGTGGAATAAAATTGACGTCTGACACTTTTTGTATGAAATAACAGTCAAAAATTAAAAATTATTCCTCCGATAAAATTATCTGGCGTTGGAAAAATCAGCCCTACGTATGAAATCTTTATAACATATTTGATAAAAAGACATTTCATCATTCATCATTCATCATTTCAGCCGATAGACGTCCACTGCTGGACATAGGCCTCCCCCAAGTGTCGCCACATTGACCGGTCCCGTGCGACTCGCATCCAGCGGATTCCCGCAACCTTCACCAGGTCATCGGTCCACCTAGTGGGAGGCCTTCCAACGCAACGACTTCCGGTTCGCGGTCGCCACTCCAGAACTTTTCGGCCCCATCGGCCATCCGTTCTGCGAGCAATGTGCCCTGCCCACTGCCACTTAAGTTTGGCAATTCTTCGGGCTACGTCGGTAACCTTGGTTCTCTTGCGGATGTCCTCATTTCTGATTCGATCACGCAAGGAAACTCCGAGCATAGCCCTCTCCATTGCCCTTTGAGTGACTTTAAGCCTTCTGATGAGGCCCATTGTGAGCGACCACGTTTCAGTCCCGTATGTGATCACTGGCAACACACACTGGTCATAGACTTTCGTCTTGAGACACTGTGGTAAGTTGGACGAGAAGATACCGCGCAGCCTCCCGAACGCCGCCCAGCCGAGTTGGATTCGACGATTGACCTCTTTCTCGAAGTTAGACCTACCTAACTGGACCGTTTGTCCCAGGTACACATAATCGTCTACAACTTCGAGTGTTGAGTCTCCGATCTTGATAGGAGTGGGTGTGACATGGGCATTCAGCATGATCTTGGTTTTGTCCATGTTCATTTTAAGACCCACTCTTCCGGAAGCTCTGCTGAGGTCATCGAGCATTATACTGAGGTCCTCCATGGTCTCAGCCATGACCACTACATCGTCGGCAAACCGAAGGTGAGTGATGTACTCGCCATTGACGTTGATGCCTAGCCCTGTCCAGTCCAGAACCTTGAAGACATCCTCTAGTGCAGCGGTGAACAGTTTCGGAGATATGACGTCTCCCTGTCTCACCCCTCGCTGCAGAAGGATAGGTTCGGAAGCTTGGTCCTGAAGTCGGACTGACATGGTGGCGTTTTTGTACAAACACTTCAACATCTCGATGTACCGATAGTCGATTTGGCACCGTTGGAGAGACTGCAGTACAGCCCAGGTCTCGATCGAATCGAAGGCTTTCTCGTAGTCCACAAACGCTAAACAGAGTGGCAGGTTATACTCTTCGGTCTTCTGTATAACTTGCCGCAGCGTATGTATGTGGTCCACGGTGCTAAAGCCTTTTCGGAAACCGGCTTGTTCGGGAGGCTGAAAATCGTCAAACCTGCGCGCGAGACGATTCGTGATGACTCTTGAAAACAACTTGTAGACATGGCTTAGAAGTCAGATGGGCCTATAATTCTTCAACCGGGCATTGTCGCCCTTCTTGAAGAAGAGTACCACCACACCCCTGCACCATGCCTGTGGCGTTTTCCCCTCGATTATGACGGAATTAAACAGCTTCTGAAGGGCCTCAAGTACCGGTTTTCCACCCGCCTTCAGGAGTTCGGCCGTAATTCCGTCATCACCTGGTGCTTTGTTCTTCTTGAGACATTTCAGCTTTTACTAATAAGCATTCCTCAAGCCGTTCTTAAGATAACAATCATTAAATAAAGCAAATGTTGTTTGTAAGAAAGATAAAATACACTTTTTATTTTATACTAGTACTTGGAGATATGTCATTGCCATCTCCATGACTGGATTACAAACAAATGCTTTGTTTCCTTATCCCGGCCATCAATCGAATGCCACCTTTTTTGTTTATCTAAATTCAAAATTATATGATTTACTCTAACTCATTTACTTTGAAAGCATTCCCATTTATCATAAATGTCAGGTTTACAACAAAATATGATTCGGTCTCCAACCGTTATACATACTGATCCAGAAATAGACGGAAATAACACATCAGTTGCTTACCTCGCTACGTATTTCATTAGAGTTAACTAAGAGAAATGAATTACTGCGACATTCGTGGACGTTGGATTGGCAAATTAAAGCCAAAGTGTTAATCCTGTGTGTGGTTTTAACCATCTAACCGTGCATAGTACAGAAACGTGTTCAAACGAAATTGGTTCTTCACTTGTACAGTAAAGTAGGGGTTGTTTGACAGACAATGTAAGTAGGTATAAGCAATATTTACATTCATAATACCCTCTCCGTACAACCCTCTTAACTCTTCCAACACAATGGCGCAGAAATTCTAATCAATGCATTACAAACAGGCACATCGGAGCCAAGTTACCCTACTAGGGACACCACTGCCAAGATAAAAAGGCCGGGATTAAGTTATCGTTCCGTAGCAGCCCGAGGCGGCCACCATATCCCAATACTGTTTGATGACGGCCCTACGAGTTATTTGCGAGAAGATTCTGGGTGATTTTGAATTTTACTACACTTCTACATAGAGATTATGTAGTGGAGTTCCGATATGAGGCGTAAACGAGACGATAGAATCGGTATTAAACGACAGAATCGGTATTAAAAGGTATAGCTTTCTCTGTTAGAACATTGTTTGATCAATATTCCATACACAATTAGTATGCGCTAGGAACACTAAACAAAGAATGCATAGTTGTAGTACAAGATTTATTTTCTTTTGTGTTTACCGCGTGCTTTCTGATCGATCAATTTCAATCCCCGGGACATACGTGAGAAACATCCGATAATTACGTTTTTCTTTCGTTCTCAGATCATTACTGTAATTAACTTCATCAGCCAGGCCAAGTATAAACGTACAAGAGCAATTAAATTTCAATTTACTACCACATTATTTTCTCAAAGCAGAAATTGATTACCAAACCTTAACAGACTTCAATTTGGATGTAGCTGTTGATCGAGCAAATAAACTTCACATACTAGCAAGGTCAAAATAACATCTTACTAAATTAATTTTATGTTAACATGTGAAATTTTCACATATTAATTTGTTAGAAAACAATAACAATGTACACGAGACGGCGAACGCAAGAAAACATTTGACGAAAATGATACTAGGGCTTACGAGTAAATGGCGTGTTTCCATTCTTCCTGCCGACGACGACGGTGAAATTAGATTTTGATAACGATATTTTCATTGTTCTGCTTCCTGAGATCGTTTTAGTTTTAATTCAAATTAAATTGAACCTGTAGCAGTTCTTATACATGAACGACTAGTTTCCAAGTGCAATGCCTGATTTAACATTCAATTTGTATCACAATCTTCTACTTCAACAAATCACAATAAAACCACTCCCATAACAAGCACATTTAACCAAAACAAAAACACACAAACTATTTTTTTTTTTTGTTATGGTTTTTGTATCTTCCTTTGTACAGACGCCAGCACATCAAGCTACTACAATCTGTCAAATTTCTTTAATACATTTTCAACGTTATCGCTAAAGCATTAAGGTTCAAGGTTGATTGGGAAATTTTGACAGTTTCGGGTAGCTTGACCTGCTGGCGTCTGTACCTCAACAATTCTTATAGTTATACCCAATCATCCATGAAAATCTCCCATAGAAATAAAGATATCGTATATCAACGGAACTGCGACATTGTCTGGGTGCGTAGGTGTCTGAACTAATATCGGACCGGGGCCGACCGGTTCCTCGGCTATCGAGTCCCGATCTTCTTGGACATAGAATAAAGGAAGTGTAGAAGCGAAACACTCTAATGGGTACACAGTCGCAATAACCGTACGTGTGGGCACAGTTAACACCAATATTGAGAAATACGAGTATGTACATAGTAGATGTAAACAATTTGGACAATAAATGCCTACAGTATCGAGGTGTAAAATACGTTCAACACAGACAGGATGATATCGTCGCTCACGTTACACGCTCCACACTCATCTTCATCTACAACCCGACTTCACCCACTAATGTATACTCCTCTCTATACTTGTGCCAATCTCCACTCTTCTGTTCCAGTCTCATCCAACGTCTACCCGCGATGGCAACAATTTTGTCCGGCCATCTCACTGTCAGATGACCGACTCTCCTCACTCTATTATCGACTTTATCAACCTGGTTTTATCCAGGGTAGAGTGGGCCATAAAAAGGTAGTCAGCAGGTGATAACTTTGTTGAAATACGACATACAACGCGTTTGCGTTAGAGTATTTGAATTTCTCTTCTACACGATTATCATAATCTGTGTATACGAATCTATGGATCAGATGAATTTGTCGACCGGCTAAGAGCATCCGAGTTTTTTCACTACTTTTATTAGATACTGTGAAATTAGAATGGAATTTCATTTCAAATGATTCAACGATGTTTTACAAAAAGCTCGTGGTATTTTTTTTCATTGTGTGGGAATACGGAACTGCTGAACAGTAACAATAGAATTGTAGTTTTTAATAAACACTTCTGAATTTATTAGTTTCTATATCAACTAAAGTCTCACTCTGTGTAAAATGGCTGGTCTTAACTTGATTCCCTAACTTTTCCGTTTTAGCATTAATATTGTCCTACTATAATAATCCTTTATCTCACTCTTCACTCTTTTCCCCCATAACAGAAATTAGTAACAGTAATATCACACGTATAATCAAGAATTAATATACAAAATGATATCGAACGGTAAATCTATTTTAATAATTAAAACTAGAAAGTGTTTAAGTTCAATTAATTTTCAGACATAAATTAATCCAAAATTTTCCATATCGCTTCGTACTAATGCCGAAACATTAATTAAGACTTGTTTGTTTTCTAAAGTTTCCAATAATTCTAGGATATAATTACATGAAATATTTTTCATTTGGACCTCAGAAAGCCAAGATTTTACTTGTATTTGGACTAGCAATTTGAACTTTGCAGGGCGGTACTTACTTTTAAGTATTTTTTCTCCGACGCGGTCTAGCTGAAGCCTTGTTAGTAAAAGTTCTGGTGCTAACACTTCCTACGTCCTCAGGTCAAGTAAAGGACCGATTGGAATTCTATGTGGTTCAAACTATTTCTTATTAACGATGAAAGGCTTACCGCTGTAAGCTTTAGACCAATTACTCTTGTGATGTAAGGGAGGTATACGTTGCCCTACTTTTAGGCGAGATCCTCTGCGGCTTACAGACGTGACATTTGTATTACACTTGTAACCTTCCGTGGCTTCGTTTGCTTGGTTGTAATCTTTCGTTTGCAATCTTGTCACTGTACTCTGTACCTACATTATTTCCTAATAAAGCTTATGAAACAAGATTCTGTTGAGGGTGATACAAAGCTCGAAATAGCCTTTTTATTACAATGACAAAAAAAAATCTATGACCTGTTAAAAACCGAAAGAGTGATGAATAATGATTTTACATTTCTTCAATCAAATTGTTATATCTACTAATGGCGCCGATTCCTTTGTTCACAAACTAAACTAAATTTAAGTTCAGTGCATCTTTTTCTTTCTATTTCATTAAGAAAAGGACAGAAGATAAATATTAGTTTAGTCCTGGCAAATTAAGATACTCCATAGACAAATTAGACGTGATTATAAACATGGCTACTAAAAATACCGTCAATTTACATCAGACGCTGACTAATTTGACAGGACTAAACTAATATTTATCTTCTGTCCTTTTCTTAATGAAATACAAAGAAAAAGATGCACTGACCTTAAATTTAGTTTAGTTTGTGAACAAGGGAATCGGCGCCAATATCTGCTACTACTAAAGACTGATCTACATATTCTATTACGCACACCTCGACATTTAACCCTCCCAACCTATCGAGAACAGGTAATCAACTCTTAAAGGCCTTACCCGGACAATTTAGCTTTCTAGCGCCCACACCAATGTCTTATATACGAGCGAACAAGTCCTAACGGGGTGAACGTGACTCAACCGACGTCACTTGCGAGTGAAGAGGGATTTCAGGTTGTTGATTATTTTATATTTATTCTCCGAATGTTTCTTGAGTATTTTGCGGTTCAAGCGGGTAAGGATAAATGTTTCGTTAAATATTGTATGTACAATTTGGCTTTTGGTAATTTTTTACATCAGGAAATTTTTCGTTACTTATAATCAAATACTAAGTATGTAGTTACTGAAGAAATTTTTAGCGGGACTATTTATTAAACATATTTATCGTCATCTTCATCACAATTTATTTGAAGTCAATGCAGCATGTCTTCTACCACAACACAATTACTCTATCTGGCGTCATCCTATTCACCTCCTTTTATACAATCCATCCATTATTTCCTATGTACCTACAAACCTACCTACCTCAGTCTGTTTAAGAATAATAATATATTTTTATAGACACCCACTCCACATTCACACATCACATCAAAACTTTTCTCTCAATCTCATTCTTTTTAAACCTACTCGTTCACTTTAATATTTATAACAGCTTTATACTTTACAACTTTTTTCTACTTAATTCACAGAAATCCAGAAACCCTGCTTAAAATAGCTTATTTCGGAGTCTAGATTTAAAACTGGCAGATAACACTGGCGACCCAAAACCAAAAGTAGAACAGACTCGACCACACTTTGCTTTAGCCCTTAATCCTCTCCCTAAGTAAACTTTTGTAGACTAAGACAACGTAGGTCAACAAACTCTGGGCGAAGGTTACATAATCGAGAGAATTGGTAATTAGTAATATGATTTCTTCTTCGATTTTTTTTCTTAGGTTAATTTTCTTATATAAATATTGTATTCAATATTGTTTTCAACGAAAGGCTCAAGTGTACGCAATAGGCTGAACCTTGATTTCTTCAAAATTAATTCTTAGTGTTAATTTAGTTCTAGTACTTATTTTATTTTATTTTATTGTAGTTTATTCCTTATGTTTGGCGGTATCGATTTGATAATTTGTCGTGTATAAGATCTCTTACTGTATTATTGTATAGCTAGCCGTGAAAACCTATAATTGGCTTCATGTTTCTTATTCCAGTATATTTATTGTATTTATATAAAGCTGTTGGTTTTCCATGAGATAAATAAATAAAGTCGTAACTCAATGCGTAGCGGCATTTGTAAGCTATAACATAGTTTTAAATAGTTTTATAATTATTTGATGTTTTTTGTTTTTCTAATATAGTCTAGTACACTAATTGATAGTGCCCTGCTTTCCTATAATCCTACTAATATTATAAACGTGAAAGTTTGTGAGGATAGATGGATGGACGTGTGTTACCTACTCTTTCACGCAAAAACTACTGAACAGATTTTGATGAAACTTTACAGTAATATAGCTTATACATTAGAATAACACATAGGATACTTTTTATCCCGATATTCGATAGCTAGTTTAGATATATGCGTGAGATATAATTAAGACAAATACTTTTTAGTTAATGCTGTATATGTGTTTAGTTGGTAAGCCTTTATTATAAATAAATAAGTTTATTATTGTAAAGAACCTGAAAATGAAGTGTTACAATGTAGCCTTGCGTGATCCTGTCTAACGATCGAAGATTTTTAGATTAGTGATAAAGTTATAATCATCAAATTGATATTAGAACAGTTTTTAATACGCTATGAGTTACTAATGACCTGACATGAAACGTCTGTCGCTGTCTATATTTTTATTTTTGACATAATTATTACGAGTTGTGACAATACAAGCTAAGCACGAACTCATGGCGTAAACGTAACGTAAATTCGACTTGGAAAGAAAATACAACTATTATATCGCATTTTATTTTAAGTACCTGCGACAAGCATAATGCGCATCACCCATATATATGAATAAAGTCTTAAAACTAACTAAATATTATGTGCGAAACAAGTATTTTCAAATTTGAGATCCATCGAAATTACGTTACGTTTCGTGCTAAACCCACTGGTATTGTGATCATGCCTAATTGCTGTATCATTTAAAATGCTAGTGGAATAATCATTTCTTGTATCCAAGTTATCTTTTATTTACTTAAGTTCATGAGTATACCCAGCAGCACTTTTCCGAAATATCTCCTGTTCTATCTCCTGTTCATGTCCTCTTGCATTTTTGAACGCTCTACTAGAATACGTGCTAGAAATTCAAACCCTACATAACTGGCTAAGTAAATTTCCCTGCACTAAAACAATGCTAACAGCTTAGGATCTGGTGTCAGAATCCACATAGCTTTGGGAACAATGAAAGCATTCGCTGTAATCCTTTTGACTGGAGTTCTTGTATCCAAGTTATCTTTTATTTACTTAAGTTCATGAGTATACCCAGCAGCACTTTTCCGAAATATCTCCTGTTCATGTCCTCTTGCATTTTTAAACGCTCTACTAGAATACGTGCTAGAAATTCAAACCCTACATAACTGGCTAAGTAAATTTCCCTGCACTAAAACAATGCTAACAGCTTAGGATCTGGTGTCAGAATCCACATAGCTTTGGGAACAATGGGAGCATTCGCTGTAATCCTTTTGACTGGAGTTTGTGACGCATTTACGATGTGAGAACAACGGCTGTGGTATTTGATGTGGAAGATTGGTTAGTGTAGTGACTGGGTGATTGCGGTTTTTTGGTAGGCGACAATGGATTATAATAAGAAAGCAACTAGAAGAAAAACTGGCTTAATATGTACAATATACACATGATGACATGCATGTAGACATGAATTTAGCAAGAAATGATGAAAACTGGCAGCTAAAAATATCCATTTGGTGGCATACATACGAGTATTAAAGACATAAATTTTATTAGCAGCAGTAAAGATAAGTAATATTGATGGATGAATATAAGGAATATGACCTACAATGCCAATTAGACAAAAAATTAAAGATATTTTTATGAATAACAAGAATAAACAATTAATAATTAAAAAAAGAAGTGCTCTTTTAATAGCTTTTGTTGTATACAGTGAAAAATATTTCATCAGTTTAAACAATACAGTTCACAGCAGTGACCTACACACGAATGGACTTTATGAGCAAGTAAAATGTCATTGGTCTAGCGTATCAATGTAATTTTTTTGACATTTGCGTAGCAAGGGCTAGTCATCACTTTATACACGTCTGTTTTCTACGCCCATTACCGTATCACTATCGTTGTTAACTTATGATTAATGAAAATGATTAATTATTATTACATACTAGCTGCGCCCCGCGTTTTCACCCGCATAAGTTTCGATTCCATGGGAATATCGGGATAAAAAGTACCCTATCTTGGTTATAAACTATATGTGTGCCACATGTCATCCAAATCCATTCAGTAGTTTTTGCGTGAAGAGTAACAAACAACCATCCATCCATCCATCCTCCATCAAACTTTATAGTAGGACTAGCTGCGCCCCGCGTTTTCGCCCGCATCAGTTTCGATCCCGTTGGAATATCGGGATAAAAAGTATCCTATACCTTAATCCTGGTTATAAACCATCTGTGTGCCAAATTTCATCCAAATTCATTCAGTAGTTTTTCCGTGAATGAGTAACAAACATCCATACATCAATCCATCTTCACAAACTTCATAGTAGGATTAATCAAGGACATGATTAATTATACCAATTATTATTTCCCAAAACTTTGCCACTTCCACGGCGTAGTTTTGGGAAAATAACATTTAAAAATTCAGACGTGAAAGCGACACGAAGAAGAAGAAGATCAATTATTATTTTATAAATTTTACTAACTTATCTGTTTTAGCTCAGCTACGTTTTTGCTTTAAACCATATTTTCCTTCACGAAATGCCCTCTTTTCGGCAGTATTTAGGCCAAAACTCCCAAACTGCCTCTACTCATTACTTTTGACGGCACTACTGCGACCAGCCTAAAGTTTGTTTCGACAGCTATTAGAATCTAACACAATAATAACTGCCAGCAAGTTGGCTTCTACTGCATATTTCGAATGTAGTACGAGCAGTTTGCAGTTTGAGTGCGTCCAAATAACTGAGATATTTTACTTAACGTAATTACCTTAAAATAATTATTAATCTTAGTTTTTGTAATATCAATAGCCAAGATTTGATAATGAGTCTTCATTATGTCGTGTTCTTCTTTTTCTTTTTCGTGTCGCTGGCACGACTGTATTTTAAATGTTGTTTTCCCAAAATGTTGCTACTTCATTAAGTCGATGTGATAGACTATAATCGTTTTCATTTCTAAGCTTTGATTCTACTCCACCATTCAAGGAACTTCGTCGTCGTTTCCGCTACAATGGTTCAATTTATATAATTCAATTTCAGTCATCTCACTTCACAAACACTACAAATACTCCTCCACATCATTTATTCATAACCAACACCACTAACAGTTTAACAATCCCAGCACTCGATAATCCAATACTCTTCGAAAAGACCAACAATATCATTTACATCGTTACACATGCCAACAATGGCTTCAATTGGCGTCGTCCGGCGATCGCTGTCGATATCTGAGAGAGCATCTGCATAACAAAATCTCGTTCAATCCCTGTTACTCTGAGGTATACGGTACTGGTAACATTTCGATATACAAGGACCGACCTCTATGATGCATTTGCATTTTATACGGTTAGTGGATTTATCGGGATTCTGTCTTCTATCTTTGGGAGACATGAATCTGTAGGTAACTATTGTGTATAGTGATTTTGAATTTGGTGAACTAGTTTCTGTAGTTATGGAAGTCTAATCGAAAGATGTTGATCAGTAGACAGTGATTGATGATATAAGCAAGTTTATTTCTAAGTTACAAAACTTAAAACGGAAAATAACCTTTAGCAATATCTAAAGGTTATTTTCCAGAAAACATACTTTTGTGTGATTTTTTGTACTGGGACACAGGCCTCCTCTCTGTGAGAGGGAGTGGGCCTTAATCCACCACGCGGGCCCAATGCGGGTTGGTAGATGTCACATGTCTTCGAATTTTTTGGTTCTAGGACATGCCGGTTTCCTCACGATGTTTTTCTTCACCGTTTAGAGAGCAACGGTGATGAAGTATGTTACACAAAGTAAAGCGCCTGTCTGGGTTCGAAACTGCGACCTACAACTCTAAGTCGCGGCTGTTACCACTGGGCCACCACTGCTCTCATTTCTCATTTTTTGTTTATTAGCCTACAATTTTTCAGACCAGCCCTCAGCTCTCTGTTGGCCTTGCAACATTTTATTTATTAGCCGTTATGTCTCTCTGCTGGGCAAAGCCCTCCCTACTCTCCTTCCACCTCTCTGTCCAGAGCTGCCAAGGACCAATATTTATTAAAGGAGTCCAGCTCATCACACCATCTCCGTCTGGGCCTGCCGAGACGGAGATGGAACATTTATTGTAGGCCAAAGAGAAAAATAGCAGCCAATTCAAATTCCAAGTAGCACCTAGAAACAAAGTCGCCTCCCCGATCCTTCATAAATCCACCCAGAATCGTCCGAAAAATTCTATATTCAAAAAAAATTAAAGACGTGTAAACAAAAGAGGAAACTAATAAGAAATCGATGGAAGTCGACTCGGCACCGAACTGTGGACCGCTGAACTTTAGTTAATCCCCGCGAGATGAAAAAGTACAAAGGATCGGAATAAAAGCCGGTGGCGGGTAGAATCGATCCCCGGATGGAGCTCGAATACCAACTGTGACGTTTGTGGTTCAAGTGATCAGTTGGAGCGATCAATTACGTCTTGCTACTGCAGAAAGCCGTAGAGCTGTTGTCACTTTATTATTTGGAGTGGCAAGTACGGCCCATGGCAAGAGCGATGGTGAAGGAAGCAAGAAAGATTGAGATTTAAAAAGTCTGTTGGGAGTATCTGCTAATACCGGGGTAGATTACTGAGAGGCCGCGAAATAGAGGGAGGATGTATTATTTACATGAAAGAAGAAAGAGAACAAAGAAAAAAATATGTTTATTTTGCACAAACAAAACGCACATTACAAAAAAAGACGTAAAATATGTGTATATTTTATATGTATGTGTATTGTATGTGTTACAACGTAGTCAAAAGCCTAGTGCTCAAACATAATATAAAAAGTTGACATACTCTTAATCATAGGCAAACCCATAGAAATATTTAAAAAAAAACCTTTTATATTTATGGGCAAGCCATAAGATTGTTTTGTTAATTTTATGTTAAAAAAAAAAAACGCAAGAACAAATGCCCATCACACAGACAACGTTGGAGCTGAACCTCGATAATGGTTAACACAAACATATGTACATACAAACTACACTAAATTACACTCTACAAAAACTTTATAATTGTAATCTTCTTTAGTTAATTAAGTTTAAATGTTGTTTATAATAAGTAGCCAAACGATCACTGAACTACCCACTAGTGCACTTATAATGTGTCATTAACGCCTAAATAACTAGATCCCACGACACAGGGCATCCTAGTGTGGGGTCTGGGTCTCCCTTGTTTGACCGAAAGGAATTTGACAAATTTTCATTTCCCAAAAAATGTTTCGCATAATTTCATTTGCCAAATTATTACTTAGCAAAAAATCTATTGACAAAAAATTGTAACGCAAACCTAATGTTTGGCAAATGAACGTTTAAACTATAACTTGTTTACCAACTAGTACTTTTAACATTTTTCATTTAATCAAATGTTTCAGTTGGAATAACAGTTTTTACGCAAAATCAAATAAGCCAAATATTTAGTATCGTCAGTTTTCAATTCACCCTTTCCTATTCAGTCAAATGCTTCAATGACAAAAATGTGAACTGCTAAGTGGGTACGAGGTAAATCAAAAATTCTAAACAGGTAGGTAATAATAATATGAATATTAACTATTTTTTTTCTATATAATGTAGTCGTTCCTGGCACTCGCCGGCCGCTGCCGCGGCACCGCTCGCTTCGCTCGCTCGGCTCGTGCGTAGGATGTCACAGTTTTAACCTAACCTAACCTACCCATTTTTTTTAAAGAAGAAATTAACCTAATCTAAATAGTTGAGTTCCGGGTAACTTAAAACAATATCTTTTTTTCTATTAATGCAAGTCATGTCTGGCACTCGCCGGCCGCTGCCGCGGCACCGCTCGCTTCGCTCGCTCGGCTCGTGCGTAGGGGGTCACAGTTTTAACCTAACCTAACCTAACCATTTTTTTTAAATAACTAATTAACCTAATCTAAATAGTTGAATTCCGGGTACCATACTAAAAACAATATCTTTTTCCTATTAATGCAAGTCGTGTCTGGCACTCGCCAGCCGCTACCGCGGCACCGCTCGCTTCGCTCGCTCGGCTCGTGCGTAGGAGGTCACCGTTTTAATCTAACCTAATTACCAAAAAATGCTATTTTTGCCTTAACATTTTTTGTCTTAACAAATCATTTCACCAAACGTTTATTGTCTGAAGATTGTTTGCTGTAATAAATCATTTGATTATAGACCAAATGCCATAATGACATTATACTTGGCAATATTTTGCCAAATAAAAATTTGACCAAATGAAAATATGCGAACTAAAATCATTCGAAATATTGCAATGGTATAAAAAAAGGTTGCTAAAATTTGTTTGGGTAATGAAATTTTGGCAAAATCTTTTCGGCAAAACGGCAGGCACCCGTGGGTTCTAGCGCTACTCTATTGCACTATATCTTTAATTATTATTTTAATTTTTTTATTTTAAATTTTGTTTTACTATCTTTTGTTTGTTTTGCTTAACAAGTCATCAAATGTGTGTCTAAATAAATTTATTTTGTTATTAATTTACATATTATTATTGGTGATCGACCAAACTACCCCAGAATACAAAATCACATATCTCTAATTGTAAGCCTCTACGTGTTCTATACAGAAATAGTAAAACTTTCAGAAGCTATTGGGGACATATTAATTAAAAAGCATCGGGTCAAAACGTGTCTAGAATTAACAATAGTGGCAGAAGTAATAGTCGAACTTTATTTAATTGCTGTACCGACACTTGAATAAACAATTAGGCTAGTAGACCAACCCATCTCTGTTTAATCTAATGTGTTAGAAAGAGATGAAGACGTGTTGGTCGTAAAAACGAACGCTTTACGATCGTTCGGGAGATATAAACTACTTTTTTTTTTGTGTGGAAGCAAGCTGTCAATTTATCAATCGGTTGTTTTCGTAAGGTTTTATTTATTTGCATCTTGTCTTTGCTCATTCATTAGTTACCATCATTAAATGTTTTTTGTTTTATTTATTATTTGTTGAGTTAAAACGTAAAAATGGAGCTTTATTAAATAACTTTTCCGAACGAACCTGTCCAATTACTAACGTTATTAACTGACAAAACGTGATGTGGCAAAACTGTTATTTGTTAAAAACAACTTTTATAATACCCGACCCATGTTCTTTACCAACCGATAAACGGATAACACTAACAATTTTAAACAATATTCAAATACAGGTTTAATACATTAGCACATAGGAACAGGGTAAAAAAAGCAATATGCAATTAAACATTACCGTTACAATATAACCTGCGATTGGTACCCAAGCCTATGACAAGTTTCAGCGGGATTGTCCGAAAGAGTTACCGCTACCCCGGAACATAAAGGGCGAAGGAAGGAACATGGGTGGGTTTTAGTCAGTAAGAGTCTGACACTCCCTTCCGCTCCACCCAGAGCGGGAGCGGTCATTTGATGATTTTCCACCAGAAAAAAAAAAAAAGAAAAAAAAAAAGACTATGACAAGTTGCTAGGCGTGGGAACCGGCCACACGTAACCAGCCGATCTATACTGTAAAAATATCACCGTCAACATTAATAAGTTTTAATTTTCCAAGTTGAGATTTTTTCAGAATACATCGGAAGATCTTCGATTTTATATTTTGCATACACATTTACAAAACGCTACATCTCATACACTCAGACCACAGTCTAAGTGTAGCCTGACTTGGAACTGTGAAGTTAGCGCCGCGAACACTCCAGAGACCAAAGCAGATGGATCGAACAAATTATACAATTAATTTTAACATTTATCAACTTACACCTTGACTTGGCGACTATTTCAATCAATATATTGAAGAGGGAAATAATGATAGAGTAACATGGACAGATGTAGATGGTAACAAAATTAAATACTTACTTGTTACCTAGCCTTTTCCCAACTATGTTGGGGTCGGCTTCCAGTCTAACCGGATGCAGCTGAGCATTTTATATGGAGCGACTGCCTATCTGACCTCCACAACCCAGTAACTGAGTAACACAATATCCCTTGGTAAAACTGGTAGTCAAACTTTCGGGCTTCTGACGACCCGTAACGACTGTCAAAGATCCGCGAATGACAGCCGGGTCCAACGGCTTAACGTGGTTTCCAAGGCACGGACAGGTCACCGAGACCCGTCCGTGCCTTGGAAACCAAACTTCAACTATATACAAAGATCCTGGTTACTTATCTCCTTTGGCGACTGTACAGATGGTCACCCATCCACAGACCAACCGCGGCAAGCATAGCTTAACCTGATCAATCGACCTGTGTGCACGGGCCTCTCTATACTATAGGACCTTCTAAAGTCAATCTTGAAAATGCTTTAGCCTTTACAGGGCTAGGCCACCTAAACGTTGGTGCCGTAAATACAACAAAGGATTTAATCAAGGGAGGCAACTTGTATGAGTAAATAATAGTGCGGTTACCAGGTTGGATGCCAACTTGTTTACCAAGCTTTGTTAATAAGGTATTATCCTCTTTGCATTTTGTTGTTTGAACATGACCAAAGTGCTTATATCATCATATCAGACTCTAAGAAAGTGGAACGGACTTGTGTAAAGTACAATAAACACTATTCTAAGTTTTAAAATAATTATCACGTAATAAATTAAGTTAGATTAAAATTGCTTATTAGTCTTATAGGCTAGATTGTAATTAATTATTAAGAACCTGGTTATTTTTAATAAAGGATAAAAAAAACATTAAATATGTATTGTTGTTTGATCTTTGGACCATCTATTTACAGTCAGCCCAGAATTTGGAGGTATTCCAGTTAGAGCAGTGATGACCTAACTGAAAGAATGACTAACCGCACTGAAACAAAATTTTGTAACGTGCGGTTCGGAGGAACAGTTTATCAATTGCTTCGAGCTTGGCACCTTCAGTAGTGTCCATCTACTCCTGTAGCGTGCTGGTTATAAAACACTGTTTGTTCTGTAAAGAAGGCACATCCGTAGCCCAATGGTGCTCGACGATTTTTTCGTCTTCAGCCTAAGGCCAGCATTCGGCTGAAGAAGAAAAGACAAGTTATATCACTCAAATCCTACATGGATAACATAATTTCACGACTGTATTAAGACCATAACATATTATAATAATACCAGCTTCTGCCTACGACTTTGTCCGCGTGAAATTTCTTGTACCCCAGACCCACCTCGAAGCATCGGATCACCTGCCTATTACATCGTTTTCGCTTAGCGTTCTTTTTAACTTTTTCTTTTTGCTCGGCTCCAAATCGGTTATAGGAAGATGTTAAATATTCTATAACCTTCCTCAAGAATTCGGCTATCAAATACAAAAAGAATTTTTCAAATCCGACTGTTAGTTCCAGAGATTAACGCGTACAAACAAACAAAAAAATCAAGCAACCTCTTCAGCTTTTTTATTAGTATAGATACTCGCATATGTAGATAAAACGTTTATTTAATATTTCTTGAAGGATAAGAGGTGTACCATTAGTACTTACACCCACAATTCGCCAGTTATTTTTAAGTCCTATGTAACAAAGGGCCATCAACCGGTCACAAATCCAGATTTCTTCCTGCTACTAAGAAACTCCAGATGGAAAAACTCAATGACACTTTGGTTCATGAAGATGTTTTGACAAAACATGTTGATTGTCCGATCTAGGTATTTTTATATCAAGTAGTTTCCCTGTTGAAATCCTCTGTTATGGCTTACAACAAAGCTTGAGGAGCAACCATTAGGTACAAAGAAAGGAACATTCCGCAAATATCGGTGGATATATGTTTCCCAGAATCAGTAATCATTTATTTGTAGGATAAAGATAATGATCTTGGAGTTAACTGAAAATAATACCTGTCTCTTACCTACTATGTAAAAGAAAGAAAAGAAATAAAATACGTTTAATTGCGGTAAACATGGCGCATAAAAACAACATAAATACAAACATAATCAGCCTATAATGTTCCCACTGCTGGGACACATGCCTCCTCTCGGTGAGAGGGACGCGGGCCCAGTGCGGGTTGGTAGATGTCACATGTCTTCGAATGTTTGCTTCTAGAAGATGCCGGTTTCCTCATGATGTTTTCCTTCACCGTTTTGAGAGCAGTGGTGATGAAATCTCTAAAAAGAACACAAACAAAAAAAAAAAGTTGGTGAAGAACATGCTTCACAACCACGCAAAATGTACCGTACGTAACGTATTTTGTATTAGAAAATCTATTAGTCTAGTAAAGTCGACGAACTTTAAAAGCCATTATTTAATTCTACCTGCTAAAGTTCACTTCACATTAAAGTAACCATTTTTTTTTTCCGCAAGGCACCAAAAAGTTTACGTATTTTATTTCCTAAGTGCTACAAGCCACGGCATTACGAAGGCAAAAATGTTTCGGAAGCAGAGAGTAGGTGCATTATAACGGTTTTATGGGTTTTCTAGTACTGCTCCAACAGAAATAAGAAAGTCAGCAATACTGGTTTCCGGAAAACGAAAATAATTGAATATAATCGAATCCTAGGACTTCATCATTTTCGGTAAAACAGAATTTTCATAATGAGGTACGGTAGCCGAGGGGCTTGTGGCTAAGTAATAACAGCCGCACGGGTCGATCAATCAAGTTAAGATACGCTTGCCGCGGTTGGTTCGTGGATGGGTGACCAACTTTACATACCAAGACCCCTCCGTGCCTCGGAAAGCATGTTAAGCCGTCGGTCCTGGCTGTCATTTATGGATCTTTGACAGTCGTTACGGCTCGTCAGAAGCCCGAAAGTCTGACAACCAGTCTTACCAAGGAGTTTCGTATTAGCCAGTAACTGGGTTATGGAGGTCGGATAGTCAGTCACTCCATGTAAAATACTGGTGCTCAGCTGCGTTCATTGAGACTGGAAATTGACCCCAACATATTTGGGAAAACGCTAGGCAAATCATGATGAATCAAATCCTAGGACTTTATAATTTTTGGTAAAAAAGAATTTCGATAATGAGGTACGGTAGCCGATTAACACGGTTCGTGTATATGGAGAATATAATCAAGAAAACAGTTTTGTTAATATATTACAATCGACCCCATCAAAAGTCAAATCTAAATCAAAGGCGTTTCAATTTGAATCGCTATTGTATCGAAATCTTAACCCCGTTCAAATTAAGCTGCAGTAGGCCAGCTCCCAACTGACAACTGTGCCATAAATTATACATAAAAGCAATATGAGGAACCTTTCGCGAACATTGTGGCATGTATAGACACATATACAACGTATAGTTATGACATATCGCACCCTTGCACAAGAAAGACGTAGGTAAATGGAGATCATTCAAAATCGTATATAATTGCATTTCGTTTTTACTTCGTTACATTCCTGATTGGAATCAAGCAAAAAGGCAGTATAGGTATCTGATGGTTTTTGTTCGCGACGTACCTACTTTCTTATAAAGAATCGATGGCCATATATGCCACGATATAATTGACAGCCTGCTCAGATTGCAGATAAAACTAATCCTATATGTAGGCCTAGTAAATGCGGAACCTAGGAAATGTCACATACTTTCGTCGTTTTCCACGTAATGGGTTCTTACTTAAAGAATATACGAGTAGCTTCAACGATACCATTCCATATATGTTCATCTTAAGGGGTGCGCATCTGCCAGGGCCGCGGGTTGTTCGAAAGAGATACCGTGGTCCCTGGCATAGGCAACTGAAGGAACACGGGTGGGTTTTAGTCAGTAAAAGTCTGACACGCCCTCCTGCTCCGCCCAGAGCGGGAGAAGTCATATGATGATTTCCCACCCAGAAAAAAAAGGGGTGCGCATGGGTAAATTTTCTTACATATTTTGCGAATAGCAGGTCAGATTGTATGTTGATCCAAATATGATTTGTGACCGTAATAAATACATAATCAACCTATGTATAATGTTCCTATAGCTGGGACATAGGCCTCCTCTCTCTTTTTGAGAAGGCAAATGTGTTTTCAAAGAATGATTATCATTAAAATCATCAATTCAATCAAACAAATCACTAAGTAAGAATTGGCGGATAAATTCAACTAACAAGTTGTGATAATAGAAAAATAATAACAATTGTATTAGTCAACTATTCTGAGAAGTTAACTTGAGATATGGCAGCGTGTGAAAAACTGATAAATTCAACTATAGCCCTTAACAGAACAGTCAAACTACTGTTTCACGACACTATTTCCATAATGCAAACCCAGCTTTAAAGCCAATTCTAACTTAGAGAGCTGTATTGATGATTTTAATGATAACTAGCTGCGCCCCTCGATTTCACCTGCATAAGTCTCGATTCCGTAAGAATATCGAGATAAAAAATGTTTTAATCCAGTTCCTCGCCTATCCATGTGCCAAATTTCATCCAAATCCGTTGAGCCGTTTTAGCGTGAAAGCGTAACAAATATACAAATATTTTCTGTTTGTAATATTAGTTCAGATAATTCTGTGACAACTTATTTCTTTCACGACACTAGTTTCATAATGTAAAACCCGCATAAATGTCACGATTTCATAAAATAACCATTCAAGAGGGTAATTTTCTTAGTTTTTTAAGACGCTTTCGCCTTAACGCCTTTCTCGCCGATACTCTATCATTAAGCCTCGTGCAAACAATCAAACAACCAACAATATATCAAATAACAAACGTATATTATGACTAATGGCGGCAATTTTAACTACATTAGTCGATCGATCGGTCGGTCGGCAAGGTGAAAACAATAATAGCATTAAGTGCGTTGACATATTGATTAATGAGCTAAGTTGACAAGTTGTAATGATTGCTGCAATCATTGAGTTGGAAGGGATTTTGTGGCGTTATCTTAAAAGGTTATAATGTCGTGGCTAGAAATACTTTTGGCTTTACTAAAGGGGGGCTTACGAATCGTAGGTCGTAGATTCGAACCCAGACAGGCGCTTTACTTTGCGTAAAATTTCATCATCACTGCTCTCAAAATGGTGAAGGAAAACATCGTGAGAAAACCGGCATGTCCTAGAACTGAAAAATTTGAAGACATGTGACAACTACCAACCCGCACTGGGCCCGCGTGGTGGATTACGGCCCACTCCCTATGACCAAGAGGCGACCTGTGTCCCAGCAGTGGGAAAGTTAAAGGCTGATTATAAGGGCGTTTGGCTTTTTTTGTTTTTCCATAAGGAATTTCTCAGTAGCAGCCGGAGTCTGAATTTGTGCACGGTTGATGGCAATAAGCTCGCCCCCTAATAACTGCCGAAATGTGGGTGATGCCTCTGCTTAACCCTTCAAGGATTACAGGTGTAAAGTGGTTACTGCTACTGTTAGCCTGGATCATCCCACCGCTGGGCAATGACCCCATGACTTCCAGCTCTTTCCATCCAGGGCCAAAGTGGACCACTGGTCAATTGTTTTCTCCAGCTCATCCCGCCATCTTCTACGGGGTTTGCCGCGATGCCTTCGGCTTTTTTTTCTGTAAGGTTGTGTTATGTATTTATTAAAGGAATACGAGAAATGGCAGCTGTTTTTTGTTAGTAGAGTTTCGTTCAGCAATGGACTCTCAAAGTGGTCTTCGATGTTACGTTGATCAAAAGTAAGGGAAAATATTTTTTAGGCAAATTGAATACCAACTTAAATTGTCTGTACATTCAAATTACAACTGTCATTCTTAGACAGTTGTATGAAATGGATACTACACAGCAAATTGACGGAGAGTGTCAATTTGCTTAACAATTAATCTGACTTTACATACTTACATCAAGTATATGTCGTCAAAGTTATGTTCAACGGTGGAGTGTCGAAGAGGGGTTTAACTAGGTTTAATAGCCTCAAAGGCTTTTAATTACTCTGATAAGACATCTAAGACTTAGCTTTTATATAAATGATCTCCTGGTTAAAACCAGCATTTTAACTAAATTATTACAAGATATCCAAATTCCAGCCAAAAATTCTTAAATTTTCCTTTATATATTCAAATCACGTCGCCAACAACCTGGAATCTATTTAATCCTTCAGATCTCGTATTTAGGTCGACCTAGATGATCTAAGTCTCTAAGACATTGTTACTTAAATGACTGCGCCAAGACGTGCTGGCTATGCGGTCAGCAACAACTTCCATGAATAATCTAAGTTGTACACAACAATACTGTTCATCATAAAGGGAATTGTCTGTCTTGCAGTTGGTACAGAGGACACAGTTACTCTAATTAAACCTGCTTCCTGGAATTTGAGGAGTGATACGCTTTATCTACGTGAGAGCTTATCAGAGACCGGTATTTAACTACTGTTATATGGCGCATAAAGAGCTCAGTCAGAGTCAATGGAAATGTCTTGTGGATTTCACATTACTATTTCAAAATCAAATGATATAAGGAGGACTTTTCAAATGACGGTTTATCGTCACGAATCCACCCAACCCAAGTGGAAAGGTGTAAAACAATATCTCGTCTTCGGAACGGCAGTAGGCTGTGTCACAAGCTGTGCTCCACCTCCTATCCTGCCCTCTGTGCCCCAAAACATGCAGCCAAAGTGACCTCTGCACTGCAATGCTGCAACGCCGTGGGAAAGGCGAAGCGGCGAAGTTTTGAGCCAACAAAATTTGAATAACTGTTGTGCCAGCAACACGAAGAAGAAGATCGGCACGAGACGACACCTATCAAATGGAGGACATTTGGTAGTATTACTTTGCTGAACCCTTTCACGATCGGCCAAGTGTTTCCACGCGAGCCTACTTTTGACTCACTGTTTCTTTAAGCCACTCATCTCTCTCGCTCATGTTTATTGGATTAACATAATTACCAATTCTTTTCAGTTTTAATTAATATAATTATATCTTTTACAAGGTTCAACACAACTATATGTATATTACAGTCCACCACATCGTCATACGTCGCTTAAGCTCTAACACCACGTAAGTCAAAAATAACAACTTTGAAGTAGAGTGAAAAAACTGCATAATTTTACCTACATAAGATACCATGACGATACTATTTTATAATTTGTGTACACTTCAAATTGGATCGATTAAATGTGTAACTTTATTTTTTAGTATATAGAATCTATTAGATCTATGTAAAATGATGCCATTTTGTCACTATCCTGTAAAGTTGAAATTTTTGACACACGTGGTGTTAGAACTTAAGCAGCGCACAGTACCTACTATGACTAAATAACTACTTAACTATACAAATTAAAAAAAGGACACTTAGGCGTCGAAGTAGTCGTCCGCATCGCTGTCATCCGGAACCGTACCCAGAAGACGAGCAGCATTACCTATTGCTATTTAGAAGCCCAGCAGGTTACTTAGACAAGTAATACTAATAAAGTACACATAAAACAACATACATAATAACATCACACCTTTATTCCCTGAAAGGTACGGCAGAAGTGTACCTTTTGTACACTTACATTTCACCGGTTATGTTATAAGTTCCATGTAATTGGGACGAGCCTATTGCCATCATCCGGCCACGAATGCAGACACCGGGCTACTGAAAAATTCCCGATGGAAAACCCAATAATATTTTGCCCGGCGACCCACGATCATACGCAGTACACATTTATAACCACTTATCTACTTTCAAAAATTTCTCCACAAGACTTTTCCATGCCCCTCAGAAAATACCCTGGTAATTAATCAGCTCTACTCCCATACATAAAGTAAAGATCCCCTCTTTCACAAACACCTTCATTTAACAGACACGTCGGGAACTATTTAGCACAAATTACACCGCCCCGAGGGAGTCGACTCAATAATTTGAAGTAGCACATCTATCAATTAGAGGCTGCTCTCAATGAGCTATTAAAATGAGTTTTCGAGTTAGTTGTGGGGAGGTAAGATGCTGCTTCAAGTTAGTATATGGAGGTTATTGTTGGGGAAGAATGTTTGAAGAAGCTTGGATTGGATTAACCGATTTATATAGTAGAAAATACCTTTGTAAATTGTAGTGAACTAACATAACATCATGCTTGTATCCTCCTACTATGAACCTTCTCCTAAGGATTAGGAGAAGGTTCATAGTACCTACATTAGCAGTTGTCTTTAATAGTCCATGTAATAGGGTGCAAGCCTATTGCAGTCAATCGGACACAAATCCAGAGTACTGAATAGTGGAATAGCTAGTGACGCATATGAAAATTGATAGCTGGTCTGCCAGTCCAAGATACGTTGGTTTGGTCGTTTGTACCATCGCGGACACTGGCCGTGAACCACTTTTCAACCTTATTACTAAGGGAGGATTACTAAGGAAGCCCAGTAGAGCCTTTATTTATACATCAATGAGGACCTCTAGCTAAGACCCATTACATTTACCCGCAAATAACAGGCATGACCCTGTTATTCTCTCCTTCCAGTCCTTGCCACCTAACAAAATAAAACAAACATGCATCATTTTAGCCACCCACAGTAAAATGCCGGCACTTATTCGCGAGCAGTTTGGCAGACAATGAAAACGTATGCTGACGCTACCTGCTTCAGAAACAACGTTACACGTCATGACTTTGTACGAGCGTATAATGTTACACTTTTGTTTAAAACTAATTCACGTTCAAGACTATGAGAGCTAAAAGCATTTGATGCGCGTCCTTCTTTATATTATGCACGTCTAAAACGTGTCATCTGATCCTTACCTTTAGGAGTCTTGGTACTAAGGTGCAAAAACGGCTTAAACATTCAAAAACATGTCTTCAATTACCTAAAAACTAGCTAAAACGACTGTATCGTGAAAATTTGGCTTCCGTGATCTAAGATTTCAAGTGTTGAGCTACATGAAGTTGATTATGGTTACTTCGAGGCAGTCAGGCCCAGTACAAAACTAATGGCTAATCTTTTCACCATACCCATATAAAAGGTGGCGAGTCTATTGTCTTCCCATCAACCGGGCACACATCTAACTCCGGGCTGCTACTAAAATATATTATTGGGTTTTCCATCAGGAATTTCTCTGATGGAAAACCCAATAATATTTTACCCGACCTGGGAATCGAACCCAAGACCTCGTGCTCAGCCGTAGTATTTGACAACCAAACCGACGAGGCTGTCAACGATGTGGTACAAAGAAATTGGCCGAAAGTTCTCGCCTTGGCACACAAAGTCAATCGGAAATCGTAGCCTTTTAAACCACAGACAAATAAATTCAAATCCAGACAACCCATTCACTGCTACACCCTTTATGATTAACGTAAATACCCACTTTCGAAAATTACATAAAAATTGAACAAAAAATTAAAGCAGCCAGCTAAGAGGCATCAAATCCCGGGCCCCGGAATGAGCAGAAATCCCGGGATTGTCGCGGGAAAATATATTTTTATTAAATAACTTCCCACCCGCAGATGGGCGAGGCTTTTCGTTAACTTTTTAAATCGATTCGACATTGGCACTGTTAACATACAGCCTTGTTTGACGTTCTTTATTATCATGCAACCTTTTTTTAATTGTTTGAGTTTTATTATTGAGAAATTGCGCCTTTTGGCAAAGTTTATTTTAAACAGTTTTATGTATACCCATGGTATACCCATGGAACGCGTGGATCCTTTTTAATTTTCCGGGATAAAAATTTTGTACGTATTATCTTCTTCGGGCCAGGTTACCTCTCTACTTTTAGCTTCCTTTATGTTGAATGAATGTCTACTTCAGCCCTTCTTTACAATACATACTTCTGCTGGAGCTTTTCTTTTATTATGGTGCATTGTTAGGGAAATTATTGATTAGTCAAAGTGACACACTATGTCAATTTGCTGCGTTGTAGCCATTACATTCACCAGTCAAAGAATTACAGTAGTGATTTGATTATACGGATAATTTAAGTTGGTAGTCAATTTGATAAACAATTCATTTCTCTGACTTCACAAAACAAAGTAAAATACTTTCACCCTTTGAAATCTTCTTGCATAATATATCCTACAAGTTGACCACAACACATAATCCTCATTCTCCAAAGCATGTTCAGGTTGGCTTTCAGTCTGACATGGTGCAACCGCATTTGAATCCAGACTATGTAAATACTAGAATACTCAGCTATACATCAATGTAGAACAGAGCATCACGCCTCCTATTCTCCGACGAGATAGGCAGAGGTGATATACCAAATACCAGTTACAACATGTCGCTACGTTTTAAGTTTTATGTCAGAGAGTCTATGGGTTGTGGAGGTCAGATAGGCAGTCGTGCCATGTTAAATACTGGTATTCAGTTGCATCTGGTTAGACTGGAAGCCGATCCCAACATAGATGGGAAAAAGCTAGGCAGATTGATTGTAAGAGAGCCTATATTCAACAACTGGACACAAATCTAAACCCCGATCTGCTACTTAGATTTCCTTACAGAAATACTCACGACCCGGTTCTAGAACTCAGAAACCCACACGCACATGAGGCGTCTGTTGGTGGTTTCTTGATGAATAAGCCTAAATACTATTTTATATCAATTTTTATTTTAGATCAGTGATGGCCCTGTGTTAACGGCCCCCGGCTTGACACGAGTTGTAGGTCGTATGTGGACCCAGCTAGGTGCTTTACTTTGTGTTAATAATTTCATCACCACTGCTCTCAAAATGGTGAAAGAAAACATCGTGTGGAAGCCATTACTTGGCATTTACTAGAACCAAAAATTCCAAGACATGTAACATCCTGCACTAGGCCCGCGTGGTAGATTACGGCCCCCTAACCAAAAGGAGCCCTGTGTACCAGCAGAGGTAAAATTATAGGCTAATTATGCTATTTTATTCAGTACTTTTAATTATTATCAATATTAAATCGCTGTCTCCACTCTGTCTGAATGGAGTTCAGATTGAATACGCACAAACAGTAAAAAACCTGGGGGTGACCATGGACTCCTATCTGTCGTGGACTGCTCAGGTTGCTCAAGTCAGTCGCAAAGTGCACTATACGTTCCATTCCTTGAAATGTCTCCAGGGCTTCTTGCCCTTGAACACCAAAATCTCTCTTGCTCAAACCCTTATTCAGCCCATTATTGACTACGCCGATGCCTGTTATTTGGATGCCACCGAGGAGCTTTTAAATAAACTTGAGCGTTTGCAAAATATCTGTATTCGTTTTGTTTTTAACCTTAAAAAGTATGATCACGTCTCCAACTTTCGCAAGATACTCAAGTGGCTCCCCATTCGACTTCGCAGGAACTCGCGGATTTTGTGTCTGTTATTTAATCTCCTTCACAATCCTAAAACACCATCCTATCTGCGGGAGCGCTTTAACTACGCCCGCCCTTCAGATGCACCTTGCAGGTCGCATCTTAAAAACCTTCTCAAGTCCCCTCCCCACTCCACCGACTTCTACTCCTACTCCTTTACAGTGCACGCGGTGCGGTTGTGGAATTCACTACCGCCTGACATTAGGGACTGCCAAACTGTTGCAGTTTTTAAAAGAAGAGTGAAAGAACACTATCTGTCCACTTCATCATAGTTGTGTATGTATTTTTTATTTTATTTTTGAGTATGTTATAATTATTATTATTCTAGTGATGTTTATTTTAGGAGTATGTATGTATGTACGTTTATTTGTATGTATTTTAGTATATTCTCGGAATTTTTGTTTAGTTTTTAAGAGAAATGTTTTTGATTGTATGTATTATTCTTTGTCTCCTTTACAATTTCACACGCTGTCTACATCTCTATATCTATTGTCCTGTCTCAGGTGTGCTGGAAGAGATTTCTTGTGAAATAAGCATCACCTCTGTACCTATTTTTTCTGTTCTGTTTTTCTTGTCTGTTTATATATGTGTGTACATAAATGGTAAATAAATAAATAAAAATAAATATCAATTTTTAATATGAAGCTGATATACAAAATATAAAATTAAATGCAGTTGTTCAACTTGCATAATAATAAAATGTAACCGTTGGGAGCGGTCCCGAGCTCGTTACGTCGGTGTATATAAGATAATTGAATTACTGTATTCCATTATTTTTTACTTTATACTGGTAATATTCAAGGGATCTGCTTTAAATGGAAGGGGCGGCAATTTTTTCAATTACTTTTACTACAATTATCACCTTAGCATAAGTGCCTATTTCTGTAGTCAAGCACCGTTGTAGTGATTCGGTTTGGCGAGTATCGCTTCCTCTGGTATTCCGGATCTTAGCAGATCTTAGCATTATTCTAGCGATGGCCGTTATGCGTGGATGTGACGCATGTTTTGCCCCAACTTGTTATTTTTTTCTGTGTTTGTGTTCTTTTTATGCGTCATGTTTGCCGCAAATAAATGTATTTTCTTTCTTCTCTCTTTATCAGATGGGATCACCGCCTGCTTGATTTTCCATCAATGACATACAAATCAATAAAATTGAAGTCTGTTTGTAATGTCAAAATATTTTAGCTTTTTACTAAATATAATGAAAAATTATATACGGTACTTATGACATTTTCTGTTTTTAAATTTTAACTGTCTTTCTGTTTGTTCCGACTAATCTCCGAAACAGCTGTCGATTTTGAAGGTATTTTCACTAGAAGATAGCTGATGTTATAAGAAGTAACATACTTTTGGTCCCAGTAGCATATTCCCGTGGTATAATTTCCTACATCCACGCCGACATAGCCGCGGATAGAAGCTGGTATGCATATAAACAATTACATCTATAAGAAAGTAGTAGTTATATGAAGCAGACTTAAATATGTGATTGACTGCCAATGACAACCTATCTGCATAAGATTTCTAAAACCTATGTATATTTCTTAGACCGTTTACAGTTCTCTTTGAGGAGTGGCTGGAGAGGCGCCACGGCGCCCTCACCTTCCGCCTGACGCAGGTCCTCACCGGACACGGTTTTTTCGGGAGGGTCCTGTTCAGGATAAGGCAGGAGGAAACGCCAGGGTGTCACCACTGTGTGGATCGCCCGGAGGACACAGTGGCTCCACCGTATGCTCATACGGTGGAGGTCTGCCCGGCTTGGGCGGAGCACCACCGCGTCCTCGTGGCGGCGATCGGCGGCGGCGATCTCTCGCGTCCGGCCCTGGTCCAGGCCATGGTACGGAGCGAGAGTGCATGGGAAGCCGTCACCTCTTTCTGCGAAGCATTAATGCTCGCAAAGGAGGAGGCGGGACGCGTGAGGAAGAGGCAATCTCTGCGCCCTCACCCCTAGTCGCCGCAGGAGACGCCCTGGACGTCGGGAGTCACCAGCCGACTCCCGGCCACCGTAGGCGCGGGCTTGCGGGCGGCGAGCAATTGGCAGCTCGCCGCCCGGCAAGGACCAGGCCCGAGTCGACGGCGCGTTGTGTTCCACGCGCGCCTCAAAGAGATGTCAGCACGAAGTGACGGGGTCCGCTAGGGCCGATGCCTACCAGGGCCGCGGGTTGTTCGAAAGAGATACCGTGGTCCCTGGCATAGGCAACTGAAGGAACACGGGTGGGTTTTAGTCAGTAAAAGTCTAACACGCCCTCCTGCTCCGCCCAGAGCGGGAGAATTCATATGACGATTTCCCACACAGAAAAAAAAAAAAAGAAGACCGTTTACAGTTTATTTATTTTGTAAGAGAAAACAAACAGTACTAAATTAAAAATAAACGAAAATAGCTTAACAAAAAACGTTACAAAATGGAGACATTTGTTTCGAACATATTCTTCACAATAATAAACATACTTTCATCCTCTCACAAACCTAATAAGACCTGTTAAAAAAAGTTAAAAACTAAGAAGCCCAGGGTAATAACTAATAATCTAGCATCCTTATAATCCCGCACCAGTTAACGGCCGAAGGGATCCCGTTATTGTGATGCAAAAAGCAGGTCAAGTTCAAGGCGTTGTTCTATTTCCAAGTCTTATTATCGTATGGCAAAGTGGAAAATTCACTTAAATAGCTGTAATTAAGGAAAGTAAAGGATACCACCACAGTTCACCCCTATTGTAATAGGATGCCTGTGGGCATAACAGGGTGCGTAAAGGTTGTTATGCCTTTTTAGATCTTGTTTGCTTGTTTTATATTGGATTTTTTTGATAGAAAATTCTCAGTAGTACCTCGGTGTCTGGATTTATGCCCGGTTAATGGCTGTGGAGCAGTCGTGGCCCAATGATAACGGTCGTGCTTTACGAGTTGCAGGTAACACAAAGTAAATGAATCCAGACAGGCGCTTTACTACGTGTAAATTATTACACAACTGCTCTCAAAACGGTGAAGGAAAACATCGTGAGGAAACCGACATGTCCTAGAACCAAAAATTCGAAGCCACGTGAAATCTACCAACCCGCACAGGGCACGCGTGGTAGATTACGGCCCACTCCTTCTCACCGAGAGGAGGCCTGTGTCCCAGCAGTGGGAACATTATATGCTGATTATGTTAAATGGCTTTAGGTACACTCCTAATATATAGGACTTGCAATATAAATGGCTCATTAGGGAATATCGACGTTATGCTTTTGTTATTTCCTTTAATTAAAACATTTTAAGCTTCTATAGAAAAATATCATGCTCATAGTATCAAAACATTCGACTTTTGTACCGAATTGTTACGTCACCCTAATACAAAAAGATTTCCATCTCATAAACGCTCTTTATCTACCATCAAAAATACGTTGCACCATTTTAGAAGTAAAATAAAACTGACAGACTGTTTATAAAGCAATATATTTCACATACCCAATTTACTTTTCTAATACAACCAAAGATGAACTCTACACCCTAGTAACAAGGTTGTAAATGTGCGTGGCTCGGTGTAATAATATAAGTGCCATTGGCTCATTAGCTAACGACATTTCTTGCGTTTGATCGAAAAGAAAGATAGACCACAGCGTAAAGGGACTCTTTACAACTTCCGATACGATCCGTCGATACGATCAGTAAATTACGAGAACCAACCACTGAAGCATTCAACCGTACGGACGCCAGCAGGTCAAGCTACCCGAAACTGTCAAATTTTCCCAATCAACCTTGAACCTTAATGCTTTACCGATAAAGTTGAAAACCTATTAAAGAGATTTGACAGATTGTAGTAGCTTGATGTGCTGGCGTCTGTACATCAGTGGGAACTCTAGCATTAATCACCGTTACTGCTTCGTCCTAGAGCAGACCAGTGGTAGCACAGTGGAAACGGCTGCGACTTACGAGTTGTAGGTTAAATCCCAGGCTGTAGGCGCTTCACTTTGTGTAAATTATTTCATCATCACTGCTCTGCTGCTGCTCGCAAAATGACATAGTGTCAATTTGTTTTGACGGTGGCAGAATAGTTGACATCGCCTCTGTTGCCAAAGAAGAAGAAAAACAAATCCCTGACAATACTTAAAGCAAATCTCGTTAAGCCGTTGGTCCCGGCTATCATTCGTAGATCTTTGACAGTCGTTACGGGTAGTCAGAAGCCCGAAAGTCTGACAACCAGTCTTACCAAGGGGTATCGTATTACGCAATAACTGGGTTGTGATGGTCAGATAGGCAGTCGCTCCATGTAAAATACTGGTATTCAGCTGCATCCGGTTAGACTGGAAGCCGACCCCAACATAGTTGGGAAAAGGCTAGGCAGATGATGATGATGACATAAAGCAAATCTCACACTTGGATATTCTTGGTTCTTTTAGTCGTGCAGTGTAAAAGACACTTTTCCTAACGAACATGTCGTATTAACAAGCCCAAAAAGTGATTGTAAGTTGTAAAAATGTGTGTAATAAATTCTTTTAGACGTGACATCTGCCTATCTTTGCCGCGGCTATTTCATTAGACTATCGGGGAATTTGACATATTTATAACGAAACTATGCACTGTTAATACCCATATCATAGGCAGTTTATAGAGTTTGGTGAACCATTAATAATAGGAGATAGATTTGATTGCGTAAAACTCTGATTGACTTGTAATTAGTAGTCTCAATTTCGAATATAATGAGTTGTGTTATTCAAGTTATAAATGACTTTTTAAAATTATTTGGTCTCTCCTATCTTTTGATTTATGAAATTAAACTTAACAAATGCACATAGCCGGTGAAGCAGACGCGTCCGGAGAGATGATCGCGTATCGACAATCGTAATGTGGGACGTTCTTAAAAAGATGGCTGGAACAGTTTGGATGCGGAAGGTTGAGGACAGGGTGTTGTGGCGCAGCCTGAGAGATGCCTATGTCCAGCATTGGACTGCGATAGGCTGAGTTGATAACAAATGCACATGCCGCCTGTGTGACAAAAGGTATCAGTGACATCAATCTCTGATATAAAGTCTGATAACCTGTATATCAATCTTAAAATCAACCACTTACTTAATCACAATCCTGTATGACTTTATCTTAAAGTGTGAGACTTTCTTGTGTCCAAAAATGATGTGTTAAATTGTAAAAGGCATTTTATTTCCCAATTTGTCGCTTTAAAACTTATGTAACAAGTAAATGTGAGAAAAGAATACAAAAGACTACTGACACTTATCAAGTATTTGTCTAGCGGACGTCGTACTCCTGAGTTCGGGCCACTCAATTGAGGGAAAGAAATTACTTTATTCACAGATTACTTAAATGAACAATGCACTTCCTACAATTTGTGGTAACCGCACGCACACAAGTCATAGCTTGTTGACTTGGTTTTCTAAGGAAAATTTCGATGATTCTCGTAACTTTATTTTACCAGGTACTTAACGAACTCGTCTTATAACATATGGGCAGTGCATTCTATAGTACTGGTTCTAGATCCCCTAGCGTAGAAATTTTTCGTCGGTTATCAAAAAAAAAATCTGCTGTTTTATACAAAAATGCGATAACTTTTTTTTCATTAATCTATATTTTTCCACTTTTCTTTGGGCTGTGCCTTCTCCGTGCAATCGGTTAGGAAAGAGTAAAAATCGTCACGGTACCTACGCGGTCAAAATGTATCGAACAGCAATTTTTTTTTTTATTAACCGATTAAAACTTCAACGCATGGGATTCAGAATTATGTACTGAATCTGTGGTTACAGTTTGGGCGGTCATGTCCGTGCCACCCTGTAGAATGCACCGACCATTTATAAAGGTCAAAAGTGACAATATATCTACAGGATTATTAACAGATTTAGAGCTGATTTCTCAATCGACAGATATTTTTTATTCGTAGAATAAAATTGACGTGTGACAGATCTTGTATAGAAGAACTGTCAAAAATTCAAAATTATTTCTCGGATAAAATTATCTGTTGTTGAAAGAATCGGCCCTTAGGGTTGATTTTTCAATCATCTGATAACTTTATTCGAGGAATAATTTTGAAATAGTGACAGTTATTACATACAAAAACTGTCAAACGTCAGTTTTATTCCTCGAATAAAAGTTATCTGAAGATGAAAAAATCAGCCCTAAAAATAAGAAAAGTAATCTATTAAATTAAAAAGCTCGATCTCTTAAATTAATTGTCTTAAAACACAAACGTTAATGTGTTTACAGATTTTGTATCACCATTAATGACTGTGGAAGGGCCCATTCTATCACGACTCGGCCATTAGGGGATCTGACAATAACAGCACAGATTATAACCACAAATTTATTATTATTACTAATATAAACACACCTTTCGCGTGTCTGTCTGTTTATTTTGTTTGTCATTAGTTTTTTTATTGTGTTTTGTTTTTTTATGGAGTTTGAATTTTTTTTTTTGTTTTAAGTAAGTTTTCATGGAGAGGGAAATATTAGGGTAGTTCCTATATATGCTAAAAGGTAAACAATATTTGTGCGTGTATTATAATCGTGTGCTCTTCCCTTACTCTCATAGTCAGATAGGACGGCACGCAATCCGACCAACCTCGTTTCGAAAGAAATTTCGTATGAAACAACCCAATAACACTACCCGACCTGGTTATCAAGACCAGGACCGCGCAGGAGGTCTAACGGGGCAGTCAAAGTAAGTAAAAAAGTAAGAAAGTATTTATTACCCTGTAGTTTAACCCGAAAAATGTCATATGAACCAGCGATTGTTCACAAGAAAAATACACTTGAAACCACAATAAATATAATCATGAAAACCGTTGAGCGCTTACTTGTGATTGTTTGACGGGTTATTCAGCCATTCAAATCCCATAAGATGTACGACTCAACCATATTGGCATTAAAAGATCTCAAACCAATCACAAACTCACGCCAATTAATGTTGCTCCCTCTACAAACCGAAGAAATTTCTATCTCCAACAACCACTACAACCTAATCCTTACCACTTGTAAAAGAATTTGACGACACTCCTAAATTTAACAAGCTTGGTTAACACAACATAATGCATATTCAAACATCTAGCGACCTCTATACAAAATCCCCCAGACATAATAACTTTTAATTTTCAAATTGGAAAAACGCTCAATTAACAGCTCTTGAAAAAAAACCAAAAAAACTGAAGAGTGAGGGTGAGGGAGGCTGAGGCACTTGATTATATAGACAGAAAAGATTTAGCATTAATTAGTCCGATGCTCGTTAACGGAGCAAACTCGGATTGCCGAGAGCAAGAGCATTCCTGCCACAAGTTACCGTAAAATAAAAATAAGTTCACCCGAATTTATTGTTCTTGTGGAAATATACTTGGTCGGAATTATCGTAATTGTTCGTTTTAACTTTAAGTTCGGGTAATTAAGCTGTGATCGTAAAAAGTAATTAGTTGAAGGTGTTGATTACTGAAATCAAGTCGGCTAATACACACTACTTTTTGTTCCTGATAACAGTAATGTAATTGTTTAGTTTGAATGTTACGTTTTGTAAGTCATGCATATTCAAAACAAAGTGGACCTTATTCACATTTTGCGTAAATACTCGTATTAAACGGTCCTAATCGAGGACAGAGCCAGTATGATGTGACAATGAGGAATACTCCCATTTCTATTTTGTATAGGTATATAAATAGTCAAAGTCAAAATATTTATTGAAAACTTAATGTTGTGAATGTTGGTGTTGTGTTGTTCAAAAACAATGCGATTACATGGGGCTAAAGCATAACTGCCAAAATGTAGATGTACTATATTTATACCTCTGCCTAACCCTTCAGGACTACAGGCGTGATGTTATGCTCACAATCATCAATTCACTACTTATGATAAGTTTAGTACTTGGCTTATTTAGACAAAAGAGAAACTGAAAACTCCTCTTGAGATAAACCTGTACAGTTTCCAGAATCACACACACACAATCATATATCCAAACAACAAACACACACACAATTCTAAACACAATCCCAATACATTTCAATCCCCACATTCCACACATCCACCACGAGTACCACGACCCGATATCCACACATCCAAGCGGTTTACTCTAGCAAATTTTGACATAAGCCTGAATTCAGCCAGCCGGTCGGTATCTGACCACCTAGGTTTAGATCTTCCAGGTCATTGGCACGGATGCCCTATATTTCACCGCACCTGCATAACTATGCTTCACGAAATATTTGAATGGACTGGTTTTGGGTGAGCGAAAACTTTGTAGCAGGGTTGGACGGTTTGATTAACAAAAGTTTTAAATTGCTAATTGTTAATGTTGATCCCATGGTAAGACAAAGTGTTTTAGAGATATTATGTGTAAATAAACTATTATAAGTTAGTCAAAGTACTACAGCTAAAAGAGGAATTTGCCTTAAAATAAAAGCATATTAATTTAATTGCATGTTCAAAATGAACAAATCATCCAATGCGCGTTTATTTAATTCAGAAGTTAAGTCTTCTTGAGCTGTATTTACAAGTTCAATGCATAATCGACCTAAAATGGTCCCACTGCTGGGACACAGGCTTCCTCTCACAGAGAGGAAGCCTGTGTCCCTGTGTGAGGAAGGAGGCGGGTTGATAGATGTCACATCATGTCTTCGAATTGATTCTAGGATATGTCGGGTTCCTCACGATCTTTTTCTTCACCGTATTGAGAGTAGTGGTGATAAAATTAAATAAATAAAGTAAAGTGCCTGTCTGGGTTCGAACTCACCCACAACTCGTAAGTTGGAACCGATACCACTGGACCACCACTGCTCACACAATTTAATCATGCGTAATATAATATAATATAATATAATATAATATAATATAAATTTCGTTAATAGTATAATATAACTTTCTAAACACCCATTCCAAAATCAAAGACATCCCTACAGCTTTACACCCATCGATAAAATCAATCATTTCCCCTTTCAAAGGCGTCATGTTAATATGAAAAGCTCAGCACATTGAAAGGCAGACGATAGTTGAACTGCATGCAGTGACAGCAAAGATTCAACGTCAATTAGTACTAGCTCGTTAACGACGCAAACAGACGGGTGACGCTTTAGTAGCGACGACACGGATACGACACGAGATCGTTTTAATAAAGAATCTTCGTAATAAAATTCTTAAATTCATTCATTCTCCGGCTGGCAATGCGCAACTTAAACCGCGGGTGAACTGATGTATAAATTTTTACACAAGAGTTCCGTATATTATGACGAAAATGAGTATTATGGAAGGATTTTTGAAAATTGATTGCTTATCATCTGCCTAGCGCCCTAGCCTTTTCCTAACTATGTTGGGGTCGGTTTCCAGTGTTACCAGATGCAGCTGAGTACTAGAATTTTACATGGAGCGACTGCCTATCTGACCTCCATAACCCAGTTACTAGGTAACAAGATACCCCTTTTTAAATTCATCCTCTAACGGGGTTAAATACATAGTTGATGAAAGATTATACGGAAGTTTATCAATAGGACATCCCATTGGGCACACCGCTTGTAATGTAATAAAAACTGTAAAAATAAACCTTTCTTTCATCATCATCATCATATCAGCCGCACGACACCCACTGCTGGGTATAGGCCTCCCCTAAGGATCTCCACGACGATCGGTCCTGCGCTGCCTGCATCCACTGGCTTCCCGCGACCTTCACCAGATCGTCGGTCCACCTTGTCGGGGGCCTACCCACTGAGCGTCGTCCGGTGCGCGGTCGCCATTCCAGAACCTTTCCGCCCCAACGGCCATCGGTTCTTCTCACTATGTGTCCCGCCCATTGCCACTTCAGCTGAGCAATCCTTCGAGCGATGTCGGTTACTTTAGTTCTCCTGCGGATCTCCTCGTTTCTGATTCGATCACGCAGGGAAACGCCGAGCATGGCTCTCTCCATTGCACGCTGGGTGACCTTGAGCCTTCTTATGAGACCCATAGTTAGCCTTTCTTTACTTACTTCTAATTTTCAAACTTTTCCTCTATACTGATTTTGAGTTTGACAGTTCTACGATCACATTATGTTAACACGCCTTCCTCCCATACAGGTAGGCAGAGACTATAGAACGCCATCTGCTTACATACTCCTTTTGCTTCGTCTACGTTCATCCATCTAGTCTAACACGCACACCGGTTGTGAGTACTAGGTACCTTACCTACCTACTATCTCCCCGTGGTAGTGCAGAAAGCATGACCACATTTCTCCACGTTAAACAAACAAAAAAAAAAAAGGTACCTGACCTTTCTGAAGAACACTATGGTAAAAGTTCATTCCTAATTCGAACACCTAAGAACGAATATCATTTGTTTTAGTATCGAAAAGTCCTCGTTTGCAAAAAATACCAGTTGAGCTAAAGTAATCACTAAGCACTTTCTTTAGTCTTCACTTTACACTTAACTAGTTAGGTAAAGCTCCAATATTTAAACTTTGTAGGTATACAACCCGCACTGGGCCCGCGTGGTGGATTACGGCCTGTTCCCTCTCGAAGAGATGAGGCCTGTGTCTCAGCAGTAGGAACATTATAGGCTGATTATTCTGATAATGTTTAGGTACTTGAAGTTCAATAATATGCTTATTACACCAAAATCAAATCAAAATCCATTTATTCAAATTAGGCTTAGAATCAGAACTTTTCTAACGTCAAAATTACAAAAGACGGTCCCTCAAAAACGCCCACTCACATACTATATGTAGTTATAGTTGGAGATATTGTATAGTTTTTTTTTTTTTTTTAATTAATTAATTTTGCAAGTTGTATAGACAAGTTGTTATTTATGTTAACGGGCCTGGGGCTAAGTAATAACAGCCGCACCGGTCGGTCGATCAGGTTAAGCTACGCTTGCCGCGGTTGGTCCGGGGACGACCATCTTTACATACCAAGACCCCGCCGTGCCTCGGAAAGCACTGCTGTCATTCGTTCATCTTTGACAGTCGTTACGAGTCGCGAAGCCCGAAAGTCTGACAACCAGTCGTGCCAACGGGTATCATATTACCCAGTAACTGGGTTGTGGAGGTCAGTAGGCAGCCACTCCATGTTAAACTGGTACTCAGTTGCATCCCGTTAGACTGGGAGCTGACCCTAACATAGCTGGAATAAGGTTAGGCAGATGATGAAGTTGTCATGTCATTGTTGACAAACATAAAATTCTTCACTACATACTCATCTTTGACTTAAAGTTACAGCTGTAAAACAACCTAGTAGTAGTAGTATTTACTGAAAAAAACATGAATAAAACCTCTCACATTATAAAAAAGTAAAAGCTTGATTATTTAAAACTACATAACATTGCTAAAGACCTCTTCATACAAATGCCAAAAAGCTGAACAAATTATGTTTTTTGTAAGGAGGCCTATTCATAAAATTATTTTCATAAACCTTTTGTTAGTCTTTTATGGTTTCCTTTATAAATATGTATGTGGAGAATGCAAGCTGAACTGAATGGGAAAAATATATTCGGTGTTGTTTGTCATTTTTTGGTCTTTTTACAGCTATTGAGGGAGTAATCATTACTTAGCCATCTTTTAGTAATGCTAAATATAAGCGTTCGTCATATGACAGATTTTAATCTATACATACATACAGGATACATTTTTTACCAGTGCTCAAACCATGAATTCAGCACATGATTCTGAACCCACACGCGCTAAAATTTATTGTCAGTTATTAAAAAAAAATTATGAGGGTCTTGTGGCTAAGTAATAACAACTGCACGAGTCTGATCGATCAGGTTAAGCTACGCTTGCCGCGGTTGGTCCGTGGATGGGTGACCATCTTCACATACCAAGACCCCTCCGTGCCTTGGAAAGCACGTTAAGCCGTTGGTCCCGGCTGTCATTCGTGGATCTTTGACAGTCGTTACGGGTCGTCAGTAGCCCGAAAGTCTGACAACCAGTCTTACCAAGGGGTATCGTATTACCCAGTAACTGGGTTGTGGAGGTCAGAGAGGCAGTCGTTCCATGTAAAATACTGGTATTCAGCTGCATCCGGTTAGACTGGAAGCCGACTCCAACATAGTTGGGAAAAAGCTAGGCAGATGATATTAAAAAAATATTTGCCCTGCCATACATTCTGACCGCGTCGGTATTGCACTTGTCTATAAAACAGTTGAATTTTTTTTTTTTTTGTAACCGGCGAAATATTTCTACGCTATCCTGTATGTGGCTTACCCTGGTAAGTAAATAAATCTTGAATTTACATAAATTCAATCCAAAAACTGGCTGTTTCATTGGTCTATGGGTCGCAAATACTACTGATGAGCATGAGGTCCTAGGTTCGATTGTCAGGTTGTGCAAAGTGTTATTCGGCTTTCCCATCAGGAATATCTCGGTAGCAGCCCGGAGTATGGACGACCGACGGCAATAGGCTCGCCCCCTGCCGAAATTTGGGTGTACTATACGTGTCTCTACACGTTTAGTACACCCAAATTTCGCCAGTTATGTGTAAGTCCAATGTATATAAGATCACGCCTGTATTTCTCGAAGGGTTAGGCAGAGGCCTAACCCTTCAAGAATTACAGGCGTGATCTATCTTATGTTCAATCCATAAAACTGGCAATTGATACAAAATGTATATAAAATGAAATAAGAAACGAACAGAGAGCAGCTTGCATGTCACATAATACCAAATGTCGTAGGCGTGCCAACCGCTATTCGATTTCATCTTGAACAAAAAACTTACATGACAGAAAAATTCAATTAAAATCTTTTATCTCACCTAGATTTACATTTCGAAACTGAACTAGAACTGGGATAGTTTAATTCATTTGTTCTAGCTTTTGAAACAATTCACATTAAACTACTTATACATATATATACTAACTACGCACCGCGGTTTCACCCGCATAAGTTTTGATCCCGTGGGAATATCGGGATAAAAAGTATCCTATATGTTAATCCTGGTTATAAATCATCTGTGTGCCAAATTTTATCTAAATCCGTTCAGTAGTTTTTGCGTGAAGGAGTAACAAACATCCATCCATCCATCCATACAAACTTTCGCATTTATAATATTAAGCAGGAAGTAGGATAGTAGGATATTAATAGGAAGTAGGATAGGATGAAGAGCGGGCGTTTTTGGGGGAATGATTTTTGTAATTTTGATATGAAATGCTGACCGTCTCGTTGGTCCAGTGGTCGCAAGCACTGCTGAGCATGTCCTTTGAGTTTCTTGCCCGTTCTTCTTCATAGAGATCTACGTTTTGGAATGGGCTTCTAGCTTCAACTTTCTGACTAACTGACAGACTATTTAATTTTGACAATTCAAAAGTGCCTGTAAAATGGTTTGATTGACACAAATGTTTTGAGCTTGAGTTTGACCACCATAGAAACGGGTTTTGTCGACGGAAGAATAGACAAAATGTCAGAAATCTGTCTACAATCTGTCGGGCAAGGTGTTATTGGGTTATTTCTATCAGGAATTTCCCTGTACCAGGCCGGAGTCTGGATTTGTGCCCATAAGATGGCAATAGGCTCGCCCCCTAGAACATAGGTCTTAAACATAACTGGCGAATTATGTGTGCACTAACACCTCTGCCCAAACCTTCGGAAAAACAAGGCGTGATATTACGTTATGTTATAAAAATAATTCAAAATATTGTTTTGGCACTAAGGCCTCCTCTCCGTCAGAGGTACTAGACCGCAGTCCACCACGTGAGCCGAGTGCGGTTTAGTGGACCCTCTAATAAAATTTTCAAACCCCCAACGTGAACAGTGTGATAAATACAGCCCTATATATGATATATCGATGCCTGTCAGGCAACCCTGGCCCCGCCCCACCTCGGCATCAATCGTAAAAGCCAAACAATACCTGAAAAAAGCCGTCATATCAACGTGAGACGTTTGATGTTGTGGCGCAAAGGATAAGCGGAAACGTTGCACGAGAATTATGTATGACACTGAGTTAAAGCGGCAGGTGCTGTTGTTGTTGTGTGTGTTGTTGTTTATGACATTTAAAAATTACAAAATGCATATTAACAAGTTCGGCAGTAAAAACTGAGCAGCAAACTAAATAAAAATAAGTCATAACAAATATTTAAGTGGGTAATTAAATTCATTGAGCAGTACAATGACTGAACGGGCAGTTAACAAATCGGAATTAGTCGGTAAGAATCCTAAATTGGAAGTAGCGCTCACCGGCTGCTACCGCGGCACCGCTCGCTTCGCTCGCTCGGCTTGTGCGCGTTTGGTTACCTAACCCATTTGGTCGGGGTGCCCTGGCTTAGTTACTGTTGCCTATTCGGCTCGCGTGTGATTACAGTTCCAACCTAAACTATGAACTGCCGAACTATTTATCCGCCGCCCACCCAATTCAACCGCCCATTCCAACATTTTCACTGCCCATTCATTTATTACACTACTTGAGTATTTCTTTACCGATATTGTAGGATGAAATAAACGACCAATTTTCTTTTTATTACTGTTATGTCATACTGTCACACTAATTTATCAACCGCCGAAAAGTTAAATTATTGCCCATTTTATTTTTTCAACTGATCATAATAACGTCCCTAATGTTTAAATAACAGTTGTAAAAAAAAACCCTTTACCTATTTATTTTGTCGAACATGTTTTCTATCAGTTACCAAAAATCATGTAAGCCAATATTTAAAATGCTTGGTTTGCTACCGCTACCGTCATTATATATATATGAGGTGTGTATGTTTGTAAAGAAACACAAAGAATTGTTTAAAACAGCAGAAGAGGTATGTTCACGAAGTCGGCGTGACCAATACACACTTGTACTAGACGAGCGGCCTAGGTATGCAAAATATAATAAAAATTGTGTAGCTATGTGTGTACGTATATTTAATAATTTACCAAAGACATTAAAAGTATTGAATTGTAGGCTATTTAAAATTGAATTGTATAACTGGTTGAATGATAATAATTTTTATAGTATTAAGGAGTTTTTAGAACACTAACGTTGACAGCACAACTTTGCATGCTTTAATTATAAGCAAAACATGTATGATCACATATTGTATTGTAAAACCTTTTTATACCGTGTTTTAAGCAAATAAATATTATTATTATTATTATTTTTTTTTTTTTGTTTTAACATATCTCGGTACCAAGAGGTCCCGGTCCTTTGGAAGGCGTACGAGGGGCCGAAGCCAACTCGCAGAGGCCCCTTAGGAAATTTTATTGAAATGGGGCACCAACCGACGATTATTCCTGTATGCACTATGCAAGTGCACCCAAGGATAACCCCCGGTTGGTGTAGGACTATGGTTTTATTGTGGAAAAATACAAATTTGGACTATGGGTTTGGGTGGCTAAAGTGGACTGATTACCAATAACTGTGGAAGAACTATGGCCCCTGCCTGATCAATGTTTTATATATACACGGATAAAATAGCAGGGGGTGACTTGCACACCCAATAATGGGCCCCCGGAAACTGTCGCTAGCACATAGTGACGTAGCAACAAGGGGGCAACATGTCCTGAGGTGCTTAAGAGGAGTGGAGAGGTATTCCACGGCTTTCAGAACAATCCCAGAGCCCGGAAGATGGTCAAGATCCCTACGAGCACTTACTGGAATACTTCCTTCCCCCGAGCACGTTTGCTCTTGCGAGTCTCCACTCAAGCCGGCCAGTAAAGGCAAGAATGAGGTAGGAGCTCTGTTCCTCGTCATTGTTCACTCCAGCCGGCCATTAAAGGCAAGCCAGAGGTGAGGAACAAGATTTCTCCCGGGAGATAGGGTCCGTGGGGTCGCTACTGCCCAACAGCTCGCCACATGCTGCCCTGCGGGTTTCTGTATCTCTCTTGGTCTGGCTCCTCACCATAGGCCTGTTTCGGCAAAGTAAACTCTTCCGGCGCAGGCCTAGAGTTCGGAGCGCGCAAGCCCCACCACGACGTCAACGTAGAGATACGGCGGTAGGGTTATTATTATTATTATTATTATTATTATTAAAAGTTTCCAAAATATAAAAAAAAAACACTTCTTTGGACATTATTTATAGTGCCTAAGCATTGCTTTAGCTATGTATAGATATACTATAGTATAGCTGTCACTATGACAGCTACTTCATTTTCTCACCATCCTATTTCTCTTATCCCAATATATTTGAGAGTGGATCAGCCTATCTTCTTCTTCCATACATCTCTATCAGCCGTCTCAGTATTCACCCCCCTTGTAGCCATATAATTTTTGACACAATTTTCATTTCTTTGGCTGTCATTTTTCTTACATCAATGTTTTATCTGCTCAAAACTCTTGGCACAGTTTCATTTTCATTTATTAATTATGTGAACACAGGGTACAATGATGTACAAAAAAAATGCTTGGTCCCTCCCATGCTCCGCCGAAAAGCACACCAAATAGTGACGCTGAAGTGTCGCCAAAATCAAACCATCAAATCTAAATCAATTACAAAGGTACAAAATATAAAAAAAAATACAATGTCAGCAAAATTTTAAATTATCAAAATTAAATTAAGATGACGTACAAAATCATCTTATCAAAGTTTGTCATTATGGTATTCATCGACAGAATAATATGCCTTGTCATTCAATAATTTGAAAAGTTGATGTTTAAAACTATTTACGTTGTTAGCTGATATAATTAAATTATATCAAAATCAAATTTTGATTTGGTAATTTATTGTATGGTTCACCACTCAAAGCGTGTATATTAACGCTAAACGCTTATACTTTAAACCACAATATTGCTTTGTGTAAGTAAAATTCGATTGGCATGCCTCAGCCGCTTTCTGCTGTCATTCCGAATTTCAGCGAATGTCATCGTTAAGGGTTACGAACAATAAAGGGGTGTATAAGGGCCAACAGTTTATTTGCATTTACCGAGATGAGTGGCTACAAATTCATACCTCCCATACTTCTATGTATACAATATGTAAGATCTTTGATTGTAAATGGAAAACCTTGTAGCGTGTGTCATGTTTAAAAGCTTTTCACTTAAGATGTTCCTGAAAGGGGTTTTTTGAATAGCTTTTTGTTTCTGTCAGTCTTTCTGGCTTTCAATTGTTACGTCTCTTTGATTACTGTGTTACTTGGCGTAACAACTTTGGATACTCGGCTACTCGGCTTTGGAGCAAAAACACTCTGTGAACAGAGTGTTTCCAATGTGTGTGTGTGTGCCTAATTCTATCCAAAAACTTTTGTACCTACATTTACGTCCACTTAAAACCTGCTCATTTTAACATTCCATACTCATATATCCATCAGTCAATTTATAAACGGACAACCACCGAACATAATATACAAAACAAACAAATTACCCCATAAATCCCCCTCAAAACTTTTGCTATCGATTTTAAAATGACAGTAATCATTAAGGTATTAATCATTGTTGGTGGAAGCCGTTACTCATGTAATCCAGTTTGCTCGTCCGACTTCCTCGTGATTGCATTACAGCTGCTTGATTAGCATGCTCCGATTGGACTGCGTTGCTTCCATTGCTTTTCTACTTTGTACTTTTTCTATTTACCTACCTGTCTCTTGTAGCTGCCGTGAAAAATTAGTTCGATGTTCGTGTTTTTTTAAATTGGAAAACTTTTTTCGGAGTTTTTGGTGAGATTTGAGCGCTTGTTCGTATCTCTCTGGTGTATTAAATGTTAGAGTTAGTAGCGATGTTTTCGGGGTCACGTAGAAATGTTTTAAAACAAGTATCTTCCAGAACATAACTGAAAAAGAAAACTATTGTGCGCTTTTACAATTTCTAACGACACGATATTATTGTGGACGTCCCCGTCTACGTCCATACAATGTATGGAAATACGTGCACGTTATAACGTCAGCGTCTTCTTACACATATATTCATACATTTTACTTCCCCGCGTTATCTTTATGCGTATGCCTATCGTAGGCATCCACGCTGATATATCGCCTGGATAGAAATTATAAAAGCGCCCATTAGATAGATTCTGATGTTATATTCATAACACTATCTTGCTTTTTGTTTGGCTAAGAATACTCTATTCTTTATTGCATTCCGTATGTATTACATAGATGGTATAACAAAGTAAAAGATCAATATGGACCCTGTCGGGCACAGCAAAATTACTTAACAAAACATATACTACTTGAGAACTTTCTTCCTAAGAATCTTGTATTATATAATTTGCATTTCCGAAACTATTGAGTGGAGAATATTTCATTGGATTTCCCAATGAAACCCTTACGCATCTCAAAATTAGTATCACTTTCACGGTACCAACGTCCAACAAGATTTCAAACTCACAAGGTGTATCACATGATCCCTAGACACCACAACATATACAACTCCGGCATGTTCATTGATCAATGCCAACCCAACGCCTACGTTCAAATGACCCTTTTCCCTTACAAACGTAACAACATAACACTCATAATCTGTAACGGGTTTAACAGAACTACAATTAATGGCGAAGCAGGGCTTGAAGATGCTTCAAGTAATGTGGGTTGAGGATGGTAAATAAATTAAAATTAATACGTGTTGAATGTATAATATTTTCTAGTAGTCGATGGTACAATAGTTGGTCTATCTCTCAGCCATAATTATCTTCTAATTTTTACCGAAAGTCGGTGACAAAAACGAAAATACAGAACCAAAGACATCGACTTCCGAAATTAAAGATATTTTTCCCTTTGTAGTGTTTTGGAAGTCGTTTTTTTTTTGTAATAAAGTTTTTCAAGCCCGCAAGGGGATGGGCGTTTTTTTAACATTCGTGTTAAGACTACATATAGGGGTAGGGCCACCACCATCTATAATGTTCCTTTTATTACCTTACTTGGGTGCTGATGATTTCATACAATTACTGTTCCATTTTGAATTTATTCGGTGAATAGTTATTATTCGGACATCGTGAAACAGCTTATTAATTATTTTAATCAGAGCTTTTCGAAAATCCCGATCTCCTTTATTGGCAACTAAGCAACTTGTGTGTATATTACTTACTTTTGCCTGGCTCGTTGGCCTAGTGGCCGCAAGCACACCTGGTGAGCATGAGGTCCTGGGTGCGATTCCCGGGTCGGACAAAGTGTTATTTGGTTTTTTCCATCTGGAATTACCCTGTAGCAGCCCGGAGTCTGGATTTGTGCCCGTATGATGACAATAGGCTCGCCACCATGGTATTTAAACAAAACTCCACTAACCAACCCGCACTGGGCCCGTAGGAGGCTGTGTCCCAGCAGTGGGAACGTTATAGACTGATCATGTATGTAAACAAAACTGGTGAAATGTGGGTGTACCATATAATATACACCTCTGTTCAACCCTTCAGGGAAAGAAGGCGTAATGTTACGTGTTGTGTTCCTAATTTTAAACGATCGTTTTGTCATCGTCGCTCAATAAACGCTCTTTTGAAACTATTTTTGTAGCTACAGTTCTAGGTATTTTTTCATAGATACAAACTGCGTAGAAAAAGAAAAACCTTCGAAGTAATATACTCACACCAGAACTTAACACAAAGTAGTGTATTAAAAGAAAAATAGCAGCTCGTAAACTCATGAGTGGCAGGATATCCAATAAATAGCCGTTCGGGCCGCGGCAGTAATGAGAACTGGCCTCACAGTTACCGTCATTTAGGATACGCGAGGAAGTATACCTACTCGAACCAACCCTTTTAAGAATGGTGTTGGAAAGAAGGAAGGGTAAGCAGAGTTTGAAGTTAAGATAAATGGTACGATTATCGAATAATACTTTGTAGAAACTGATGCTGGCTTTTAAAAAAAATTGCGGGGTTCTTGTATAAGACTAGGAATGGCCACCCACTGGGCCCAAACTATATAACAACAACGAGAAAGAGTACCATCGGCACGAAAAGAAGGAGAAGAAGTAGGAACGGCTTTCATTTTGACAGTTCAATAACATTCATTGCGTTATTTACGTTGTTGAGCGGACAAATTTTTCGAACATATGAAGCAATGGATTAGCAATATTCTTTAAAATGTTTCAGATTGTGATTGATTGAGTGTGAATTGCTGGTAATCTTACTGACATTTTAAGGAAAATCTTACGTAAGTGAACACCGTAGATAAAATAATTTTCAGTTAATTTTATGAGAACTTTTGTTCTTGGATTTTCAAAAGCTGTTTATTACTTTTGTTTCTAAGAAAAATGTACAGAATGTTCCATTTCATGAAAGACAAGTTAATTAACGTCAATTGATTCCTGGTAAGACCTATGGCACTCTATAATGCAGAAGACGTTGAAGGAATTCTGTTGTATGTCTTCAAGGGAACCTACTTAAAAGTAGATCAATATTTTTTGCTCAATTACTGAATGTTTTTCAGGCCGATGTCACTCTTTATAAAAGTTAGGCGGGAAGGTCAAAACAAAATATTTTCATCCAAAATATCATCAAGTCCAACCACGTTCAAGATATCATCCATACTAAGAAAGGCCAAGAATTAGCATTATTGTATTAAATACATGGAAGATACCGAAAAGTGTTTTTAGAATATAAAAATTGTGGTAATTTCATCTATACTAATATCCTCCAGACCGTATTTCAGCCATGGCTACCAATCTCCAATCAACCCGCACTGGGCCTGCGTGGTGGATTACGGCCCACTCCCTTTCACCGAGAGAAGGCCTGCGTCCCAGCAGTGGGAACATTCTAGGCTGATTATGTATATACCTACTGCTACTAGCTGTAATACTGGAGACAATAAACATTATTCTATTCTAACTGAAGACCTTCCAGGACCTTTAGAAAAGTAAATGCCACCCAAAAATAACGATAACTGGATCATAATTTCAGTTGAAAAGTAAAACATCGGCGAACCGCTGGTTGTCGTTAAGTCGAATTTTGTTTTCAAATTAAAATTAAAACCGGCCGCATTAAGCCCCGAATCGTTAGTCTTAATTTGAGTTGGCTGATGGGTGAGGCTTGTGCACACTGTTGTGCGATGATATGTGAGTCAGTTATTCACTCGCTTAACCTATCTTTGGTAGCTTTGGTATTGAAGGCTTTCAAAATCAAAAGTCATTTATTCAAATTAGGCTGAGAATCAGCAATTTTCGAACGTCAAAATTACATTTAACAGTTCCCCAAAACGCCCGCCCTTTACCACTACCTAGTGCTTTCAATCTAGTAATGTCACAAAAGGATCAATATTTTTCGTGTTCATTATCATCTTCCTTCTTTTCAGTCTTCGCTCTCTATGCAAGAAAGAATGAATGAAAGAAAAATTGTTTATACTCAAAAAATGCTTCACTAGTCACGCTCTTCTGTGACTTAAGTCGTCTATTTTTACATAGAAAAGCGTGACTTAAGTTAAGTGCGGGTTTAGGTCACAAGAGCTATAAAATAGTATACAATACGTGTGACTTAAGTAGCCTATTAATTCAATTCAATTAATTAATTTTTCAGATCATAAAATCCAATTTGTTAGTAGATACACACTAGTGTTAGTATATCCATAATAATTGTTAGTTACGACGGTCTTAAAAACTATGTTAGTCACTACAAACTAAGTTAACACAACAATGAGCATGGAGCATTTTCTTCAAAAAAAATAATTCACGGAGTTTAATTTCACGCCGTGCAATAATGGACAACTTAAGTCACACGTATCGTAATGTACTATTATTCTACACAAATAAGACGCACATTATACTTGATATGTGTACATAGCGAGAACTGTTTACGACGCCTTACATAATTACTATGGCGGCTTGCAAATTAATTACCGCTTATTGTCTATCTTCTGCCAATGCACTGATAACTCAATCTTCTTCTTGACGGTTGGCGCAATGGTTAAGCGATTGACTGCTGCGCTACGTATCGTGGGTTCGATTCCCGCAGGGAACAAATATTTGTATGACCTACAAGTAGTTGTTCTGGGTCTGGCTGTTTGTGTATGTGAGTTTAAATGTTTGTAAACGCACCCACGATACAGGAGAAATTCCTAGTGTGGGGCAACGTTTAAAAAAAAGAAAAATCTCACATCCAAGCATAAGGCATTGAGGAACAAGTTTACATGACTCAGTCGTAAACCTTCTTTTCCCTATAAACAGCTTTTCTCTACAAATACTGCGCCTCAAAGATCAACAATTACTATAATTAGCACAGTATCACATTACATCAAATTAACGCTCTCTTAAACCGACAGGCTAATATAATACGCCACTCGTCTACAAAGCTAAGCGAGGCGATAACGGACAACATCTGTCAGTGCAGCGTGAACCTTAAATTGAAATGCACAGTCAGGCCACCGTGATTGACGAGCGGCAGCAGTAAGCAAATACGGCGCGTGCGTTTATAATGCACGACTGTGTAACGATACGTTATTGAGTTAATGGTTAGTGGTTGCAGAGTTGGAAATATGCGAGGAGGGTGTTCGGGAATGCGGAATTGTTAATTTCGTTTTTTATTTTCGTAATTAATTTGGTATCTCGTGCAGCTGTATTGCTCTAGGATGCATATCCGGTAAGCTCTTAAATCCTACCCTTTCCCACGGGCACGTCTTCCCTGCAAAAACCGCGCCCCCCGGTTTACTTCTTGATATACAATGGTCGCTGTAGCACCATGAACATGAGGCTACAGGAGCTAGTGTGAATCTTGGGGTTCATTCGATTAATCGAGTCTGGTCAAACCACGCTGGGAATCGTGCAATTCATATTCATATTCATATTTGTGCAACTGTATTCCGGAGATTTGATGTGAGGAGAAATAACGGAGTTCTTTTTTTAACGAAGTTCTTTAACGTGGCTTGCGGTAGTAGCAAACTAGTAGAAATCGTTACGTAACGAGAAAGCATTATTAGCTCCACACGACGGTTATCGAGGGTACTAAAGCCGATAGTGAAGTCAAAATGCTATATGGCGACACCTTTTTGAGAGCTCTATATTAAAAACGCGTAGTAAATTCTCATTTTTTTTTTTTTTTCTCTTTTTTTCGTTCATTTTATTTCATATTTTAGTTGTAGTTTATTTTTAGGCACTATAATTGTATGGGAAATTTGCCACTCTTGGCTAAATATACACCTTTTGTAAACGTTTTTATTAAATAAATTATTATTATTATGTCGTTTATTTATTTAGTTATCTTATTTTAATACATTTTTAAATATAAGTATAAAAAGAAACATTTAAAAATATAAAAAAATAGTGATCCACCGATGTCGGGAGCAGAGTCCAAGCTACCGGTAGTTAGGGCTCCAGAGACAGGAATCAGGCCCTTGATCCAACCGCCTAACTATTATTATTATTATTATTTCCTGACAGTGGTCCCCCGAACGCACACGTTTTTATTTATTTTTTCATAATTGATTTAGGGAGTAATGACAGGTAGTGAGAACGGTTACCCTTTCTGGCTTACCATTATGAGCTGGTTACGTCAACAATCTTATGAAGATATGATACAAGCACGCTTTATTTTTCAACTCATCGGCTGTATACAGGGTTATTTTTAATTCAATGGCGAAACTTCACAGACAGCTTAGGTTAGGTAACATGACATGGGTTTCTCATGAGTTCTGTTATTATTGCTGTAAGATACCGATACCCATAACATCTGTAACGTAATCAACAATAAATAAAAATAACCCTGTATATTCATACTTCACACAAGTAAAATTTTCTAACCACGACACATCGTATCGGTCGTGATCGCACCCTTACCGCCGCCTCTAAATCCCTCTAACCCAAACGGGTTTAAACATGCGAATTATTAAATTTGCACGCGCGTCGGTAATTATCGGTCGAAGTCAGACGTTAGCCTATTTATCTATAGTATACTATGAACATTACAAAGAGTTGTTCATCATTTTGCCAAGTAATAAAACGTTGAGGTTGTGTTATTGTTTTCGGGGGAAGTGTGTGTCAAAGTTGATGAGGACTGATGAGCGTAATGGGGTTTTGGGTTGGCTTAAATAAGAAAAGTAACTGAAAGAGAGTTTTTAAAATCGTTATTTACGTAACTGTAATTAAGGTTTTTTACGGCCTACAGCTGTGACTGTCCTATTTTTTTTGCTATTTTTTTAAAGTTAATTTTCAATGTCTCCTACTAATATTGTAAATGTGAAAAAATTATGTTTGGAAGTTTGTTACTCAGTCACACAAAAACGGCTGAACTGATTTGGATGAAATTTTGCACACAGATAGTTTATAACCTGAATTAAAACATTCATATGTGCTAGTTCAGGTAATTTTTATCCCTGAAGTACGTTCCCGTGGGATAATTTCCGACCTCAATGCGGTCGAAGCCGTGGGCAAAACCAATGTTTTTAATTTCAGTTATTTCAGTGACGTAACTTCAATTTCCATCTCTGTATTCCAATGTTTAAAATGTTAGTAACCCTATAGAATTTCGAATGTAAACTAATTATACTTTTCTGTTTGTTTCAGGTAAGTTAAGCAAAATCAATAAGGAGTAAAAGTCGAAACCATACTCAGTAAAAGTGGTGCTTAGACCGCACTTCGGAACATAAATTCTGAAATTCTGCAATGGTTATGAAAAACGTGCTGCAAACGAAACCTAACTTCCTTTTAAATCGCCTATTTCGTGCCTTCTCAGTATCAGAAGGGCCCTTCTGATACAGAGAAGGCACTGAATTGACTTTGAATAATACCAGCATATTAATGCCCCAACATTAATAGGCTGGTATTATTCAAATTCAAAGTCAAACCATTTATTTCAATTGTGCCTATTTATATGCCATATATAAATATAAAAAAGGCACGTTTGAATGTCATTTGCAAAAAAATAGAATTGATTCTAGTCGCCCCTTCCAAAAGGTAGTGTATGGAGAAGAATGGGCAAGAAACTTCACCGTTATTATTTTTAATTTCCTCCATCTAAGAATACCTAACTCCAACACCGGACTTACCACTATTTGTATAACATAAAGCCCACACCACCTACCTAACTAACACAATATTGCTACATCCATAATTTCAATTAAACCTCAAAACACGATTGCTATTCATCAACAACACGGACCCACTCCAATCGGCTTATCCCTTGAAGGGGGACCAACACACACACGGTATGTCATGCCATCCATAAAGTATTTACACCCAACGCTCACTCAGTAGGGACCACAGAGTACAGCTATTTACGACCACTTTACACCACAAATCCGAAAAGGTACGCAAATAAAACTATCAAAACAGTAGAAACGTACCCATTTTATTCTATGACCTAAGTCCCTATTTCCATATGCATGACTGGCAGAGGAACAAGCCAGTCCTGTTATTTATATATTCCAGTCGTTATCATATTTTGCACTCTATATCATTGGCGTAAGGTGCTTTATTCGACGGTTGAAGTCTCGAGAGTCCATTTGACTAGCACACATTAGTAAAAGTTCCCCGGGTTCCATCGTACGGTGGCCATGAGGGAGAGATTTCAAGGACTCTCTCAGTTTGTGGTGTGTGGGAAAGTAAATACACTAGCCGCGTAATAAACGCAGACTGTTGGAAGCTTTTATTGAGAAGAGATAGAGCGTATTTTTTACATGAGTAGGAGATTTCAATGAGTTTAATGAGGTTCTAGTTTATGATCTAGATTTTTAATTATACAACCTAAGCTGATAATGGGACAGAATTAAAAGTATTATTTGTAGAATTAAATTTACTTTACATACTTTCTACCTATAAACCAGAAAAATATTTACATTTGAAACATACAAAGCGTATAAACCAATCCAACGACACATCAAATCACTAGTTCAAGAGCGCCCCGCCGCGCCGCCGCGCCGACGTCACCCGCCGTCGTCGATCCCGAAGGACCGAGGGTAAACTTCCATCGGCACTTACTTGTGGCCACCCTACTTCTCACTATCCGAAATAAAATATTTATAGAACTGAGAGCACTTTTTCTCTTTGATTCAGTGGTTTTATTGGCTCGACCGTTTCGCGGTAATAAATGCTTTAGGGGTGGCCGTCCATAAATAAAATTAGTCACAATGAATGATTCTTTTAACTTGATTCGACCGTCATATTACCGATATCGCTCGATGGTGTGACGTTACTTTTATCGCTAACAGTAATATAGATAATTTTTATTAGGAATATCTGTGTATCGGCGAATTTATGGTCACTTTCGTCGGTATATGAAGATAAGCTTTTGTGGTAGAGGACACAGTGGTGTTAAATAAAGATGAAATAAAAGAATATAATAAAATAAATATGTTGAAGGTACTAGATAGGCAATAAAGTTACCGACCTAGTTTTAAAAATATGATTGTCTATTAAAAGTGTTTGTACATACAAACCTACTTACAGAAATAAATAATTTATCGTTTATCAGATATTTTTTGTGATAACAAAAATAAATACTGTTCACGTTTTAACTGAAATACATTATTTTTTTATCAGGCCACTGACGTCAAAATAGATATTTGCATTACTCAATTATTACAATCTACTTACAAAAATAAATCATTTATCATTTATGAGATATTTTTGAGAAAAGAAAAATACTTTTTTTATTTTACATTATTATTCAATCATGCTACAATCGTCATAGATTAGTACATTACTCAATTACTAAGGACGATTTTCTCCTAAATACTCGTACAAGGTAGAGCGTAGGAATTTTGACCTTGAGTATACACGTTTCTTGATTTTATTGCTACGGAAAATTACAGTTTGTTCCAAAAATTTATGACGAAAGTGTAAACCCTATTCAGGTTAAATTCTTACATAATCACTTACTAAAGGGAAAAACACATTCATCTGTATTGAGAAGTACTTGTTGTAATTGAAAAATCATCGATAAAGATTGAGTCGGGCTTAAATATTCAAATAATGAAATCAAAGCACTCAACTTGCAAGTGTCACTACAAATTAGCATCCACAGGTACATTTGTTTACATTTTGACCAGATACTTTTGGAACAGAATATAAAGCAGTACTTATTCATAATTTTAGATAATTACATTCCATCACTACTTAAGCAGTACTTTAGTGAAATGTATTCTAAGTTGATTTTTGAGTGAACATTTGTAACAAAAAGATTCCTTATACTCGTAAGTTTTTGGTTGCAATGGAATTTGAACTTTGTTAAGTATGACTCTCAGTTTATTGTTCCATAACTTGAATATTATCTCAAATTATTAGCTCTAATAAAAAGAAACATCTATTATAGGTGGTAAAGAAGCCATAGCAACGATTTTTTTTTTATCTTAAATATTTAAAAAAAAGTTTTGGTTTAAATATTTTTCTTTATTTTACTAATTATTATAATTTTAAAATTGCTTGAGAAATTTTGCATAAACCCTTTACTCCGCTTCAATGACAGTAAATACTATGTAGAAACTAGAAACTAGAAAGGAGCCAGGTTATGTGTGTCAAGAAACTTTTAATTTTTTAAATGTTATTATATCTCTTATATTCTAATATTTGAAAACAACAATAGAAATTAAGTTTGTAAATAAAATACAAAAACATAAGGACAAGAACAACACGTCAGCCTAGTCAAATACCGGGTGTCACCATTGCCAGGATCGCCCAGAGGACACGGTGGAGCACACGGTGGAGGTCTGCCCCGCTTGGGCGGAGCACCGCCGTGTCCTCGTAGAGGCGATCGGCAGCGGCGGCGACCTCTCGCGCCCGGCCCTGGTGCAAGCCATGGTCCGGAGCGAGAGGGAGTGGGAGGCAGTCGCCTCCTTCTGCGAAGCAGTCATGCTAGCGAAGGAGGTGGCGGGACGGATGAGGGAGAGAGCCTCCCGTCCAAGCCGCCGCGGGAGACGCCCCGGGCGTCGGGAGTCGAGAGACGACTACCGGCCACCGTAGGCGCGGGCCTGCGGGCGGAGAGCAATGGGTAGCTCACCGCCCGATCAGGACCAGGCCCGTGCCGGACGGCGCGTAAGTGTTCCACGCGCGCCTCAAAGAGATGTCAGCATAACGAGGGGCCCCTCAGGGCCGAAGCCTGCCGGGGCAGCGGGATTGTCCGAAAGGGTTACCGCTACCCCGGAACATAAAGGGCGAAGGAAGGAACATGGGTGGGTTTTAGTCAGTAAGAGTCTGACACTCCCTTCCGCTCCACCCAGAGCGGGAGGAGTCATTTGATGATTTCCCATCCCAAAAAAAAAAAAAAAAAAAGCCTAGTCAAATAACCCGCCCCTAACTGTACCCGGCGCAAAAGTGCCCAAAACGCTTGCTGCATTGCCACGTTGGATGGCAATGACTAACCTTTGCACCAAGAACGAGCCAGAGCGGGAGTCACCCGTTTTGTCACGGAGCCTGTGCCCTATCTCACTGATGAGGTTCTAATGAGGTTATTTTTTAAATAAAATACTTAAACTACCTTTGTTTCGTTTCTATGGCTTTTTATCACCTATATTTCGTGTATGAATACATACACCTTATATAGAAGCTCTATGATCATCCGATAGCACCTTTCTAAACCACCACACGTTTGTGCAATCATCATTAATCTTTATAATTGCTTGCTTTTACTTTTTCACGATAATTTCTCGGTAAAGGTGACACGTGGCGCCATTTCATTGCACGTGTTCACTAAATTATTAACGTATGAGCGTGTGACTGTCTGTTTGTTTAACTTTAATGCTAGTTTTGAAGCTAATGGTCGTTTTATTTTTATTAACCGTCGTTATTCCAAGTTAGAGTATTCTTACCAAGACTTTGGGTTGTTGTAGTTATTGCTGCGATATCGATTTGTTCTGGTGCTCGCAGCCGCCATCTTGGATTTTAATTTTGACCTCACTATCTATCAATGCTCTCGAAAACCAGGAAAACGACACCAATCACGAAGAATTTTAATTTTGACCATATATCATGAATTTTATTTCAAGTACTACTATATTAAAAATGTGCACAAAACGTATTGGTATGTTAGCCAATCAATCAATTATTATTTTTTCTACAATCTGCAAGTTAATTTACAATATTTTTTTACTGAGCTTTTCCCTACCTACGCTAGCTGTTTCCTGTCGTCCAATGGCAGAAAAAAAACATTTGTGTTTCGTAAACCCCTTTTACTTAGCAACTGTTTCAGGGGTTAGAAACCTTTTAAAAAGCCTTCAAAAATCAATTATCTCACCACACATCGACCAATTACGGTGCAAACTTTTATAGGCTTAAGTATGGGTGCCTTAGTTTGGAAAATAATTTGAGTGAACATGACTGAACGAAGAATTTCGTGTCGTTCGTGAACGAAGCCTGGGTGCACGCGAGCTGTTACTTGGTCGGCTAAAAATTAGCTGTTTTAATCGCTAATACTTTGGTCAGGTGTTGGAATATAGTGCTGAAATGGGTCGTTAATATGGCTAAACTTGGCCATCTTTAAGTAAGATTTGAGTTGAGATTAGTTGGTAGGTACTGACTGTGACGATATTCATGCTTGATAAAAAATATTTCTATATATTTATTTAGACATGAAACGGCGAAAGCCGATTACATTAGTTAAAAATACATAAGTAAGTAAGTCGTAAGTATCTCTATCTCTATCTATTGTCCTATCGCGGGTATGCTGGAAGAGATTTCTTATGAAATAAGCATTACCTCTGTACCTATTTTTCTGTTCTGTTTTTTTTTCTTTTTTATATATAATATATGTGTACATAAATGGTTAAATAAATAAATAAGTTAAGTACAACAACGAAAAGTATACAACTACTTGATATTCATATGCTCATCTCACAATAGTCCAGACATGATCTTCGTCCATTCATACAATATGGAATGCAACTGAGAAATTATTCACCCCGGTCTTATTTGAATTATAAGGATGGGCGGCATAGTCCCCCTCTATCAATAATAAACTGCGGGCAGCAATCTATCAAGCAAATGTTTTAATTAAGTATACGAATTTACCAGTAATTATGGCTGTCATAGTGAGTGTTGCGCACTACAATACGCAGTCAAAGAACTGTCTTTCATGCCAATCTAACAACGATTTTAGACAAAGAATCATACTAATAGCAACATCAACAACATTATTTTCTTTGGAGTAAAAGAGGAACAATGCAGCGAGTCCCCAATGGTCTCGGACTCGGGCCCAGTGCGGTTTGGTAGATTGTGACATCTGTCTACGAATTTTTGGTTCTAGGACATGACGGTTCCCTCACGATGTTTTTCTTCACCGTTTTGAGAGCAATGGTGAAGAAATTATTTGAACAAAGTAAAGAGCCTGCCTGTAGTATAGTGACACTTTTGTCGGCATATAGAAAAATTGGTCTGATGCTAAGAGCAATTCCTGGCAGACTCTCATACTAATATCTATTATAACCAATTTCCAAATAATAATAATAATAATAATAATTTTTATTTCGGACCAAAGAATCCATAGAGTGTTAGTAACATAATATTAAAACAACTTATTATCTAGTGTTAGTACCAATCACCCTCTGCACAAACTGTTTTACAATGGGAGAGCCGAAACTATCCGCTACAGTTCTCAGGATGCTGTTGCGACTGTCTCTCACTCTCCTCAGGAGTGACGCTGTTTTTTTGCGAATAATCGCGTGGAACCCGTCGGTACGAGCAAGCGCAAACATTTCTGACGCGCTGCAGTAGCGAGGAAGTCCCAACAACATCCTGAAACCATTATTATATTGAACGCGAAGAACATCCAGCGACCTTTTAGTGTAATTGACCCATAGATTACTCGTGTATAGACTCTGGCAGTATGCCTTGAAAATTGTTATTTTTACTAGGTCCGTACACCGAGCAAATCTACGGGCCAACATGTTGCACCGGACAGCGAGTGCCCTGCGTTCCCTCTCTATATCTACATGGTCCTTAAGGTCGTCGGAAAGAAAGTGACCTAGGTATTTAAAAGTGGATACCCTTTTAATTACTGACCCGTTTATAAGTAGCTCGGGTCCCACTTCACGGCATTTGCCACCGACCTCAAAGACCATGTATTCACACTTCTTAACATTATACACTAATCCATGTGCAGCAGCGTAGGCTTCACAAGTCTTTAAGCAGAGTCTATAGTCTAAAGCAGAGTCTAAAGCAGAGTCTAAATTCCTTAAATATTATCCACCCTTTCTTCTTTTGTATTCCCCAACTTTCACTGCGCTTATTTCATTCCTCAATCACCACAAGAATAGCTACCGATATATTATATGCTCAAGCTCAAAGCATTATATTTTCAAAGCGACACATTTAATTGTTAGAAATTAATCGTTCCGTCGGTACGCCACAGTTATTAAAGAGCTAAAGTGCTCTTTCTAATACTTAATTTATCTTTGAGTTTAACTTCACGCTACTTACTGTTAAGGGAAGAATACTGGGTCAGATTAAATTTGCTAGCGAAACCACGGAAACGTGATGAAACGTCTGCAGACGTGATGGGTATCGATATCTAAACACGATTCAATCCTATCCTACTATCCTACTTCCTACTTAATATTATAAACGCGAAAGTTTGTATGTATGGATGGATGGATGGATGCATGGATGGAAGGATGGGTGTTTGTTACTCTTTCACGCAAAAACTACTAAACGGATTTGGATGAAATTTGGCACACAGATGGTTTATAACCAGGATTGACATATAGGATACTTTTTATCCCGATATTCCTACGGGATTGACACTTACGCGGTTGAAACCGCGGGACACAGCTAGTAAAATAATAAAATGATTTGATTTTTTTTTTTTGGGTCGACGACCGCTTGTAGTTTTGTTCATGCTCAGCAGTAGCGCTTGCGACCACTAGACCAACAAGGCAGTGTGTGTGCAGTACTATCTGGTTTAAAAGACTACATCCTTGCCTGAACATATATCCATAAGGGTGAATTTATTGTTAAAATTACCTCAGAAAACAGAGTCATTAAGAAAGATTTTTAATATCCAACCACTAAAACCTTAAGGAAAAACAACACTGAAAATCCACAAAAAAAAATTAAGCACAGTATACAACTATACAAAATACAACCCCTTAAGTACTTCCCATACTTAGTTTTTTTCTGTTAAGATTATGACTTGAATAATAGCAATATTATTTTTAATACACACAGTCTAACCAACTTGAAATCTTTATAAACGACACCACACTCATCTTGCAGTCATCTTTGGTCAGACAAAAATCAACCCTAAAATGGTGGCGGTGGGGGTTATTTTGGCCAACGTAGTATATTTTCACTGGGAAATAAAAAGGATTATTGTTAATGGGCGTGAAGCTTAAAGCGTTTGGATTCGTTTACACGTGTTTATAGTTTGTATTTACGGAAGTCTATGTATATCTGTTGGTATGTGGCTTCACAGACAGCGGTGTGGACGCGACATGCAGCCGATATGCATTGTCAAATGAAAATAGAAGAAAAGGGTTTAGTAATAATTGCCAAAGCGTGTCTGCCTCTCTCTGTTTGTTACGTTGTCATGGTTAAAATATCAATTTATTTCTAAAAGTCTTCTTCAAGAGATTTTTTCCTAGAATTCATAATCCCTCAAATTAATAAAACTCTCAGCCGGGCATTTTCCGTAATTTTAAGAACGTTCACAGTCTGATCTCAGTCTCAATCAGTCAAAAATACCTATAATTTCCCTACATATTTAACAAGTTTTTGACATTGATTGTCGCAGTGATGCGATTGCGACTAGATTTTGAACGTTTTTAATTACGGGAATTGGTGCATCATCTGGAAGCCGACCCCAACATAGTTGGGAAAAGGCTAGGCAGATGATGGTGCATCAGGTAAGACTAGCTACTGTCAAAATAAATTACTTACCGTGTCTTGTTGGAGCAAACTTGTGAGTTGAATAAGCATCGTCTTCACATATTATTATATAATTAATGTATGCAAAATACTGTAAAACATTTTAATAGAGTAACGGTGGAGTTTCTTGCCCGTTCTTCTCCATACGAAAACTACCTTTTGGAACACTAGAATCAATTCTATTTCATTGTATTTTTTGGCGTTCAGAAGTGCCCTTTAGGTACCTATTTGAAATAAATAATAATAATACTTTGACTTTGACGTCACTTTTATAAAATTCTACATCATTATCCTCAACAAATAGAAAAATTACGCAGTAGTAGCGGTACCTGTCAACACACTACTTAGAACTCATGTACAAGATACCCAAAACCTTACTTATAAAAAGTTTAAGCACGCTATCAAGATCGCGCGCGAACGTTGCTCCTTGTAGATCGTTATAACAATCCAGGGGTCATATACTCGTTCTTTAATCACTGCGCCTGTCAGGCAAATTGCTTCATCGCAGATGCTGCTGTCAATCTTCATCTTACCAATACAAGTCATGTTGTATTAATACTTTAACGTGTGCTTTTGTTCATTTTGTTCACTGGTTTAGTTATTGTCTTTATATTCATGATGTCAGTTACTTAATACAAGTGAATCGTGTTGCTTTTAACTAAAGCTAAAATATTTGATGAAGGTTTTTATTTCTTTAAGTAGGTTAGTACAAACACTTTTAAACATCCTACTAATCCACAAACGTGAAAGTTTGTTTGGATGGATGGATGTTTGTTAAACTTTCACTTGTATTTGGATGAAATCTGGCACACAGATGGTTTATAACCAGGATTAACATATAGGATACTTTTTATCCCGATATTCCCACGGTATCGAAACGTATGCGGGTGAAACCGCTGAGCGCAGCTAGTCAATCATATTTTTTAAACTGGATGAGGTCGAAATTTTCTTTACTCTGAGGAGAAACGCCGAAACAAACTCAGAGGTTACAGTCTCTTCATAATGTTGGTCAGATCATGTGAAGACCATTTAGATTGGTGTCTAAAATGGTCTATTGAAGAAAGAACACACAGTTTGAGTGTTGCATTTAGCTACCTAGATTTTGTTGTAAGCAAAACAACAGAAGTGTCTCTTGTCGTCGGTTTCATATCGTAAGGGATTATGCTTAATACATAGATTAGCAACAGTTTCAATAATCAAAATCAAAAGTCATTTATCCAAATCAGGCTGAGAATCAGCACTTTTCAAACGTCAAAATTACAAAAGACAGTCTCCCAAAAACGCCCGCCCTACACCACTTCCTAGTGTCAGTTTTATGCCCTTAGTTTCATAAATCTATTAAAGCTTCTGATTTGTTTATCCTTAGTAAAATTGTATGTTGGTAGTTATTTATGTGTATACGTTATTGTACACCAGAACTTACATAACAAAATATACATTTAACACTACAAAACATACAACGGGTGGCCTTATTGCTTTCTGCGATCTCTTCCAGGAAACCTTGTAGTTACAGCCAATTATATCATCGTTTTCTGTGTATTGAAATGTTCATTTTAATTTGCAAGTGTATGAGTTTGGCGACACTGGTTCCCGTACTAAGGAAGTCTAAGGACACTTCCACTGTTTTTTCTATTCCGTGGTTATATGTATCTACATGTGATTTAACATCCGATTTATTATAAAAATAGTTTCTGGGATAAATAAAGATAAATGGCAAATGCTTCGATACTTTTTCAAGACTCACGTTCAAGAATCACTTGGTTTGTCATTCCATACTATGTAGCTGATGTAACAACCTATCTTTATTCCATGGTCATTCACTAGTGACTCTAAAATTATCGTAACAAAGAAGTCAACAAGTATAAAACCAGTTCGTCTTGTTCGGTCCTCTACTGTAGGCCTCTTTTTATATAACATTATCTAGGCATGCTCTTGATTACTGGTTTTACCATTATGGACCATGCAGAGCTTTGAAAGGTATCGACCGTTAGTAGTTCCGCTTGTTATCGCATGCTTCTGTAATGATCTAGGACCTCCTGCTACGTCATCATCGTCATCCAAATTAGATAGGTATTACAAGTAATTAAATATCATCATCAGCTCCGGCATTTTGAGCGTCCTGTCGAAGAAGTCTTAAGGAAGTCACAACGCATAGTACACATAAACAAAGTGTTTATATCATTATATCAGACTCTGAGAAGGTGGAACGGACTTGTGTAAAGTACAATCAACACTTTCTAAGTTTTAAAATAATTACCACGTAAAATATTAAGTTGAATTAAAATAGCTTATTGGTGTTATATGCTAGATTGTAATTACTTATTAAGAACCAGGTTCTTTTTTTATAAGGGATTTAAAAAAGAAGCCCTTTTGTGAAAACTTGTGTGAACAATTATGTCTATTTTATTGCATTCTCACTGGGAAACTCTTGCTCTTTAATCTTAGCTATCTGAAATAAAGAATTATTATTATTATTATTTAATGGATATATTATAATACTTCAAACACTGTACATACTTAATAATCCATTTCGCTCAGATCACCCTTAATTCTCTATATTCTTCCTTCAGCAAAATCGCTTCCTCAAACCAATCCTATATCGCTGTCTTCAAAGCCTCTCAAGGAGCTGATCCGAATCGAAGTCAGTCTAAATAAACAGTCGGTGTCTCGCGGTTAATTCGGGGTCGTCAAGTGATTTGTATCCGAGTTATCCGAGTTCCCGAGTGCATTCGTTTACGTCAACGTGTGGTTTTAAGTGAACAGACAGACATTCGTGTTTGGTGTTCACTGCTATTTATTTTAAAACTATTTCGTTTGTGTTTACAAGATGGTTCGGATTTTCGGTTTGGGAGTGTTTTTGACAGTGAATTTAGGTTCGTTTGCTTGTTTTTCTTAACGAGGTGAAAGGAACTGTAAGATGCGGTAAATATTTATAGTATAGAGAAAAGCGGTAACAAATATTTAAAGTACGAGAAACATTGAGTCAATACACTTCATATAATGTGAATCCAGATAGGGAATGATAAATAAGATTGACGCTTCCTTGAGCGGGCTTATTTTTAGCTTGCAATATCAAAACGGTTGAGTATACCCAAATTAATTGCTATACTCAACTGTTGACAAAATAATTATATTCAACCCCTATTCCGAGCCCTCCTTGTTTACAGAAATTCAGTATAAACATTATAATCCGCTGTATTTTCAAAATTATAAATACAAACTCTCATGCAGATTTATTATTAGAAAATTATGCATATTTTAGCTGTATTTTCAAAATTATAAATACAAACTCTCATACAGATTTATTATTAGAAAATTATCTGCTTGGGACTTGAGTGGCGTAAAATGTGACCCAATGAATGGGTTATGACATTTGTGACCCCTGTGCAAATGGAATCTGACTTTTTAATCCTTTTTTTTTTTTTGTGAAAATCTTGTTAAGAATTTACGATTGCATTCAGTCGATAATGGTACGTAGGCCGCACCGTTACTGGTAACAAAACCAGTTTAAACTGGCAATTTTTTCTATTGAAACTTTGTACTATGCAAGGCCAGCTCAAGGCCAAATTGATACCACTGAATTGCGGCCTACAGTACCTATGAAATTTTATAAAATGCACAAGTACTTTTTGTACTGTAAACCATTACCTAACTCAAAACCTACAATTAGACTATAAGAAAGCAAGAAAGAAAAGAAATAATGTATGATAGGTTTATTTGTCACAGAAACACGTGCAGAAAAAGATAATTAATTCTAATAATAAATAGAAATATAATTTATAATCACGAGAATGAACAGAAATAAACAAGACGATGTTTTCTTGTTGATGAAGCGTTAACTCTTATTTATTTCCAAACTAACTGCGCCCCGCGGTTTCACCAGCATAAGTTTTGATCCCGTGGGAATGTCGGGATAAAAAGTATTCTATGTGTTAATCCTGGTTATAAACTATCTGTGTGCCAAATTTCATCCAAATCCGTTGAGTAGTTTTGGCGTGAAAGAGTAACAAACATTCATCCATTCATCCATACCAATTTTCACACATATAATATTAGTAGGATACTCGTAATTTAGTTAATAATTTACTAAACTAGAATAGACCTAAACAACAATAAAACGCAAACACGAAAATCATAACATCCACCCGCCACAAACGGTCAAACAGCCAATTGGCACTCATTCTTTCTCCGTAATTTGCCCGACGGGTCGATGCGACCGCACAACTCCGGGCAGCGGGTTAAAATGTTTTCCGTGTACCACCCGTCACAGTTGTCACCTGGGCAGCGAGGAGACACGTTCAACATAAACTATTGCCGATTTTGTGGCGGTCAGCAGTTGTTGGGGCCTTTTAGATGCGGTAATGGATCTATTGTAGTGTTTATATCCGAAGGAGTCGTTTTTGTGAGTTTGTATTTATTGGTAGAAGGGTTGTTTTGTATCGGATTGTGAGGTGTTTAGTATTATGTTAGATTGCGAAGGGGAACTTATACAGTAAAGGTACACGTATCAGGGGTCTACACCCAAAGCAAGTAATCCGTAGTTTTGGCCGAAGTTACGCGCATTTCCTATTCAGTATCACCTAAGGACATAAGATTAGTTCGGAGCCCAAACTTAGAATAAATGACAAAACAATTTGACAGTTGTTCCTATACTCGTGATGTATTGATTACTTCCCGAAAAATTGAGTTTGACACTAGTTGACGGATAAACTAGTTTCGGACGTATATTCGTTGACGGACTCAGAGAGTAGACTCCCAGGACCGTGCCGGTGGTGTGTGAACGAGTTCATATAAAATGTACACACCGATATTTTTTTAACCCTTGTGTGAGCACGGTCCGTCCATGTCCCGGACACGGCCCTGATACGTGTGGATAAACCTTAATTGTTTCAAGTTTCCGCATTGCTAAAGTCTTGTTGTGCCTATTTAATGATCTTTATAATCTCAGTGTTTGTCTAGTTTTACGTTGCTTTCGTTATTATGTGAGCATTAACTCTTCGAACATGGATCCACGCGACACATAATGGCTTTTTAATTGTTTCTGTAATTACGGCATTCAACCGGTTAAACCATATATTACTTTCATCATTGATTATTGTGTGAATAGACACTAGAAACATAACCCACTCGAAACTGACGGGCATTTTCATTCGCATAGAACATCAACCGAAAATTATTGGTTTTCAAATTAATTTATAACCCCGTTTTCCACTAAAATCAATTGAACTAGATTACCTAACGTTTCCAGTAATACTTAAGAGGGATACGCTAGATAGCCCGCGAAATTCAATTTCTTTTAGGGGTTTTTCATTTATTACGTAAGACGATTTGAGGGCGGAGGGGGTCCAAACAAGTCTTATTTTTTCTTACGTGGGGGTGGGAGGGGTCTAGATTATTCTTACGTAAGATTACAAAAGTAAGCAAAAATTATAAGTTAATATAAAATTTTTCTTTGCAATTATGGTAGATAATGATCTTACATAAGATTCAAAGGGGTGGAGGAGGTTCATTCAAATCTTATTTTTTCTTCTGTAGGGGGGATGGGGGTCAGAGATTGCTTAAAATTGTCTTACGTAATAAATGAACAGCCCCTTACTTTTTTGAAATTCGCAGCGGGGTAATTGCGCAACACACTATCAGTAGCAATGGGTTTCATTTTGACAGTTCAACAACATACATTGCGTTATTTACGTTGTTGAGCAGACACATTTTTCTAACATACCTAATATATGGAGCAATGGATTAGCAATATCCTTCGAAATGATTCAGATTGAGATTAATAGTGTGTTACTCAATTAGGGTGCAAGTCAGTGTCATGTTGAATCACAGATTTATAAACTAAAGGGAGATATGGTGTGGCTGCTCAACTGTTCGAGTCCGGCTGTCGCCTTCAACTACATATGCACTACAATACGAACACGCGCTCACTCACACTATAACAGTCACCACACTCAACGCGAACCAATCGCGTAACGCAGATCGCAACGTTGAGACACACAACTACATTGACAATTCTTATTGACAAATCAACGGCGCCCGCGTTTGTTTCTGTTTTGTGCATACATTGTTCGCACGCGCCACGCCCCCTTGGCTATCTCCCTTTAGTCTATAAATCTGTGTGTTGAATGTTCATTTAAATATGATCCGCGGGTGTAACCGAGTACCTTAATGAGGTCGGGATTCAAGTTTTACCATGGCCAGCACGCAGTCCCGATCTTATAACCTCAAAAGACGTGTCCGAGCAAGAGTACCAGCCCCTACGACCCTAGGACAGCTCAAGACGGCTGTGTGACACAATATCCAAGATGTAATGGATGGATTGCCAAACGGGCTCCAAGAAGTCATTAGAGCCCGAGGCGGCAACACCATTATTAATTGTTTTTATTTTTTATTGGACGACTTTTTTCAATATTAAAATTGTTAAATTTTCATCAAAGATTTTCACAAAATCGATTTTTGGTAAACGTCTTTTTTTTTTAAACTTTTATATATTTTTGTTACCTTAAAGGCCGCTCCGCTTTCAGCGTACCTTTCATCAAATGTGGTCTAAATTTGAGGATTTCTGCAAATTGAAAGAAATATAAGGTGGGCGGTTAATTGTGCCTGTGAGTGTATTTACAGAATTATAATCATTGAAATCATCAATAAAACCCTCTAAATTCATATAATCCTATTGATTGATATTTCTTGAAATAATCTTGGCTGTCGCTTCCCCCTTAACCCAACAACTGTTCGGTTTACGCAGTATTACCATGTTTAAAGCCAATATTTTATGCCTGTATTGCACTGGCAACACCCACGTAGGTACTTGCATGTTAGAACAGTTTTGAATCGCTTATACGACACACCTCGGTATTTTACACAAATACATTATTTTATTATGGTAATATCTAGTCTTTAGTGGTTTAGCTTGGGAGTCAATGCACTATTTATTTATTAGGTTTAGGCTAGGCTTCCGACAGTATTATCGTAGTACTAGCTTCTACCCGCGACTTCGTTCGCCAGAAATGTGATTTTTTTCCATTCATATGTGGTTTCTGAGTTTATCTTAGTCATTACTGAAATCGGTAACGGAAAAACATCCTGCAGAAACCTGGAGTTATAGTAATTGATATAAGCCTGAAATGACCAACCCGTCTTGAGCAAGCATAGCGATCAATGCTCGTGCCTTCCCTATATGAGAATAGGTTTATGCCCTGCAGTGTGACCATAATTGGCTGGTATTATTATCTAACCTAATATTATAAAAAGAAAAGATTTGGTTTTATGTACGGTTGCTTGCTACGTTTCACGCTAAAACGGCTGTACGGATTTGGATGAAATTTTGCATATTGGTAGACCATGACCTAGAGAAGGACAAAGGTTAATTTTCATCCTGGATCTCAGACGACCGCGACTTCGTCGAAATCCAGGATACAAAAGCTAGTTATAATATAAATTGAGTATGTTTCTTTTGTTCGGTACTTTCGACACGGTATACAATGTTGGTGGCGGGATGCGGGACTGACTGCTCAGAGTACGGCGGACGTACTTAAGTGGCATTGTGAAGGCTCTTTTAATGCATTCCAAGTTGGAAAGAGAGTTTGTTACCACTTTATCATTACTCCCACATATCCATAACATAGCTGAAGTGGCAATGGGCCGGCCATATTAGCCGTAGAACCGATGACCGTTGGGGTAGACGTGTTCTTAAGTGGAGACCGCGAATCGGTAAATGTAAGGTGGGACGCCTTCGCAAGATGGCTGGTAGCAGCTGGATGAGAGTTGCCGAAAATCGAGTTGAATGACGTAAAATAGGAGAGGCCTTTGTCCAGCAGTGGACTGCTATATGACTGATGATGATCATGACACACATAACATAACACCACGGCTGTATTCCCCGAAGAAAGAAAGAAAATACGTTTCGCCACTCTGCAATTGGCATTTTTGTTTTTATTGTGATTTTTATTGTTTTATGGTCATCTGCCAATATCTGTATTGTCAATGTCAATTAATGTGAGTTGTCATTGGTCCATGGCCTTGACATCGAGCAATAGACAAAAGTGTCAACATTTTTATGCATGAGTACGAGTCTTATGACTATGTGTATCTTATGTCCTTTTTCGTTTTTTTTTTTTTTTTTTTTTATTACTTGTAATTGTGCGTTTTGTTTGTGCAGAATAAAATATTTTTCTTTTCTTTCTCTTTTTTATTTGCGGTAAACTTGACGCATAGAAAAAATACAAAAAAGAACAAGTTAGCGGTAGGTAAATATGCGTCATATCAACGCAAAACGGTCATCATTCAGCGTAATGCTACGACCCCATGAAAGGAGCCTCCCCAAGCGGCGTTAACATAAATCGTACTGCGATTCAAAACGCCCGGCGCACCCTGGACAGCTAGCACTCGATAACGTAGAGTTCAGCTGAGAAATCCTTTCACCATGATGGTACACTTAAACGGCTCCCCTCAGAGCCATAACCAACAGCCCTTATCAGGGCCAAATAATAATAACGACTACTCCAAGGGCACCTACCACCAGCTACCCAACTATGCGAGACAGAGCCACAGCATTGGTTTGGAAGAGTTTAGTAGAGGTGTACCTATAATACAGCAACATTTCGCTAGTTATGCTTAAGTATTATGTAATAGGGCCTACTAGCTGCGCACCGCGGTTTCACCCGCATAAGTTTCGATCCCGTGGGAAAATCGGGATAAAAAGTATTCTATGTGTTAATCCTGGTTATAAATTATCTGTGCACCAAATTTCGTCCAAATCCGTTCAGTAGTTTTTGCGTGAAAGAGTAACAAACATCCATCCATCCATCCATCAATCCATACAAACTTTCGCGTTTATAATATTATTAGTAGGATTGCTATCACCATCATCATCATCCACAGCTTCACTCACTGTTGAGTAAAGGCCTCTCTTTTCAAGAGCCAATCCCCACGCTCCTGTGCCAGCCTCATCCAGGTTCTACCCGCGATGGCATCTCACCGCCGGACGACCGGGCACAAATCCAGACTCCGAGCTGGTACTGAAAAAGTCTATAGGGAAAATCCAGTAACACTTTGCCCGACCCGGGAATTGATCCCAGGACGTCACACTCAGCAGCAGAGCTTGCAACCACTAGACCGACGCGGCAGTAACGGAGCTCATAAAGTACTATTCTGCTCATAAAGTGAAGCACACATAATCGGATTTTCCTAGAATACAGAGTTTCTTGCAAAGGCTTTCATAAAAGGAAATTCTACAACAGTTTCTAGATTTCACCACGTAACGGTAGCGTTGCGGTATTCGCAACACAACAGCGAACGAAACACGTAATAATGATTGATTAAACGAACTTGCCTGTGTGTATAATTATACATACAGTGGCCTCCAAAAGTTAGTTGATATTTATCCACTTCAGCTCTTTATGATTTAAAATTCTAGTGATCCAAGTGATTGGACTGCTATACCTAACCAAGATGTAAAATCTAAATATTTGCACGGCTGAAATGCTTAGAACTTATCTTAGTTACCTATATTGTTGCAAATAAATGTATCATTCATTCATACAACATTTTTATTGACTAATTCAACTGCGCCATTATTGCGCACAAAAAAATGTGTAATATGTTGTTTTTTCGTTATAAAACTATAAACTATAATGATTATTATGCTGAAAGGATGCAATTGCATCTTACTATTAACAGAGAGTTTCTTGCAAAAGCTTTCATTAGGAGGAATTCTACAACAGTTCCTAGATTTTGCTACGTAACATGGTACCGCAACACAGCAGCGAACGAAATGAGTAATAAACAGAAATTAACTCAGATGAACGCAGTCATAAATCGGTGAAATACGAGCCAGGGTAGCTGTTCCGCTAGCTCGGTGATCCCGCGTTATAGTCTAGTTTATAACAGACGCAATAATACGTAATGTCTATGTTAAAAGCGGGGTTAGTATTTCTAGGGTTAAGTAGAAACAATTGGAGCTGAAACTGTCCTGAAAGTTGATGAAATTTACCTGAAGGTTCCGAAAACCTCTTGTGGGTAAGCCACTTTGCAATATTATTTGTTACCAGCTTCTGCCCGCGGTTTCGCCCGCGTGGATGTCGGAATTTATCCCACGGGAACGTACTACCGGGACAAAAAGTAGCCTATATGTTACTCCATAACATCAGTTATCTACCAGTGAAAATCCTGTTAAAATCGGTCCAGCCATTTCGGAGATTAACCAGAACAAACAGACAGACGGATAGACAAACAGAAAAAAAAGTAAGTTATATAGTCTAATTTCCTACGAAATGTATGGGAAAAGTTTTTAGGGATTTCTGACTTTCCTAGTACTCAAACCACAGTTGGTCCAATAGAGGTTTTTGATCCTTATAAGAAACATGATCGATTGGCATCAAAAAACGTTTTTGTGAAAATTGCCCATTTTCCTGCTGACTGTATTTTTTTTTTTTCAAAATCTATGAATGCAAATCCACATTTCTCAAAAAAGATAAAAAAGGTTTTTCATTTTCTTTTTTCTTTTCTATCTTTATCTAAGATCAGCTTTCTATCCCTAATCAGATGGGGTCTTCGTGTGAGATTATTTTTGTGGTGTTACATTGAAAATTCACATTATGTGATACAGCACTAAATCTAAAGTCTCCTAATACCGACTTCCTGTAGCTACAACGGTTAAGGTCCACTTACTGCCCCATCTCAAAAATCCACCCTGCTAGTATCGTAGGTATATGGCCAGCCTATTCTAACAAAGAAAACATGAAAACGCTGATTATACACGTACACACGTTCCAAATAAAAATAAAACGAGCATCCACATAAAACTGTACAATGAATCCGATCAATACGTATCAAATAAATAGTCCCTAGAATCCAATACTGGACAAGCATAGTGTACAGTCAAGGGCGAAAATATGGATAAACTTAGCAAAATTCAAAAGAGAATTTCTCCTAGAGCTTGTTCACTTCAGTTTTTATTGTTTCTTATATACTAGCTGCGCCCGCGGTTTCACCCGCATAAGTTTCGATCCCGTGAGAATATCGGGATAAAAAGTGTCCTATATATTAATCCTGGTTATAAACCATCTGTGTGCCAAATTTCATCCAAATCCGTTCAGTAGTTTAACGTGAAAGAGTAACAAACATCCATCCATCCATCCATCCATACAAACTTTCGCGTTTATAATATTAATAGGATAGTAGGAAGTAGGATAATGATTTCAAGCACAATGTAAATTGTTTGTGAATAAATTGAATTGAATGAGATACAATTTAATTAAATTAAAAATATTTTAATTCACAAAAGCTATGTACACGGTTCCTTTCCTGACCTTTTCCTATGGGGATGATTCGGTAAAAAACTCCAATCTAGATACTCTTTTAAAAATAATTGATTTTTACAAGGTTTTCAAATAACACTGTTAATAGGTGTGGGAGGACAGTGTAGGCCTATCAACAGGTTTTGTTAAGTACGTAGATAAGGTAAGATACTTAACAAAATAGAATCGAAGCATCTATGAAGACTCATAGTTGTTTTGATTTCTTCTCCATTTTCTATTCTGTTACACATACCATGTGTAACAAAATAGAAAAGCGCGTCTGTATTTGTGTGCCTCATAATATCACTATAAGTTTTTGTAAAAATCAACAACGATTTTCTCCAAAATCGTTAATGAATTTTACAAAAGCTTGGGGACCTAAGAATACAGCGCGACGGACAAAAAACTGGTGAAAATTACGGATTTTCATGACACCATTTTGCTTTCTTAGAAAACTCAAACTGAGTGAAATAATTTTTGCCCCTGACTGTACACATGAACGGTCAAGAAATGCTTTACATTCTAGCTCGCTCGCCCGTCACGTTCTGCACCGAGCCGAAAATATTAATATTCAATGCTCCAGTAGGGTTGCTGCGATTTCAACTATTTATATCCGTATTCTTAGTTCCAGGAGCTAAGTGCTTTTTGACATGTCTAGTATATTCCTCCAGAAATTCTAAAGTTATTCATTCTTAGCGACATACTTGACAATTGTATCCGTGACAACATAGAATGCTGCTGCTGTCTTCCTGCCGGTCTGTTATAATCTCACTGTGAAAACTTAGGTAACGTGGCCTGTCAATAGTGACAGTGCTTAACATCAGGAGGAATGACAGCTTACTTCAAGCTCACTTCACCTAAGTTTTCACAAAAATCTCACCGTGAAAACTTAGGTGCAGTGAGGTTGAAGTGAGCTGCCAATAGTGACAATGCGTAGCATCAGGAGGAATGACAGCTTACTTCAAGCTCACTTCACCTAAGTTTTCACAAAAATCTCACCGTGAAACCTTAGCCGCAGTGAGGTTGAAGTGAGCTGCCAATAGTGACAATACCTAGCATCAGGAGGAATGACAGCTTACTTCAAGCTCACTTCACCTAAGTTTTCACGATGAGATTTATGAAGAATAAACCGGCTGCTCTCTATTCTCCCTCGGTCTTTCCTCTTGACATGGTCCACCGGCACTAAATATATGGAAATGGAAGAATATTTTGTCAGAAGCCAGACAACCCGCTCAGACTATCATCTTAATATTAATATCCAGCTTTTACGATCCTGCTAATCTGTCTCGTCTTTTGTGTGCTATCCACCTCGGCTCTAAGCCAGTTACACCTAGATGTTTAACTTGCAAAACCTGTTTTAATGTCATAAAATGGTTGCGGATCATCCGCCTTGCTTTCCTTATGTTTTGTCACGATGCGGTACGTACCATCTAAAGAAAGAAAGAAGAAAAACCAATTGTTTATTCTGCACAAACAAAACGCACATTACCATAAAAAAACGTAAAATATACACGTACAAAGTACTCTAAAGCCTCGTACTCAAGCTTTCAAAAGTTATAAATTTTGTCCATTGCTTGATTTTAGGGCCAGGGACCAAAGACAACACACATTAATTGACATTGACAATAGAAATTAATCCGTGATGCGATCTACTGCCACCTCAACGTGGCTTGTTGTACCCCATCCTACTTGACTAACCTAAATCAATCGAATTATTTCACGGGAATGGCCCACGGCCAAATAAATCGTTACTGCTCATCAAATCAATCTTCATTAATTACAAAACTCTATCAAAGTTTCCCTTGAAAATCAATTCATTATTTATCAAACTATTGAGTAAACGGTTCTAAACACCAATTACGAAGCCCTATAATTGCGACGGCCGAACGAAAATCCATCATTCGATCTAGACTACCCTACGATTCAATACCTCTATTTATTTACGAGCATAGCCGGGTTACGTTAAGTATACGTTACTGGAAATTTATACCGCTGCGTTGGTGGTTTCGTTCGTTGAAAAATTAAATACATGGAGATTTGAAATGTTCGTAATTTAAAATTATGTTGTCGCGGCTGAGTTATGGCTGTGTAATGAATGGTCCTTTGCCTGATCGGGGGCAGAAAAAGTTTAAATGTCGGTTCGAGATTTGAAATCGCGAAGCAGGTGCAATGTTTTTGGTTTTTGTTTTATATCAAATAAAGTATAGCGAGATTGTTTATGATTTTTTCGATACAATTAGCCTAAAGCCATGCTTAAAGGTGGTTCTCTATGTTAACATATATTTTGCATCCAAACTTCTTAAATTACATGCAATGATGCAATGTGAAAATATGGCCAACGAAATAACTCGTTGAATTAGTTTCACCCAACAATGTTGCCAAAGAAAAAATTACCTCCCAAATATTTGTGCGTAAATCATGTTGAACAGTAAAAGTGGGTAGGTACAGCGTAAGTATCACTTACGACTAATGCGTGACGATTTTTTATGAGAACTGTGTGAATACATCAAGTGATCCCCTGGGTCTTTGCGCGGAGGTGGCTAAAATGGTTGTTACTAAAGAGTTCTACTCAATAGAGATGTGTGAAATATGGCAACACTTTTTTTGAGTTAGGTGGCAACATTTTTTGTTACAATCATTATTTTGTGGTTCGTGTCATGCTAAAGTGTGAGTTTTGGTGTAGAAAGGTGCGTTTACCCATGATTAGCATAAATGCTACTAACAATCGACTATTGTCCTTAACAATTAAAACATAAAAATTAACGACTTCCGGTTTACATATTAAAATGCGTTGTTTTGTTTCCGTTAAGTATATATACAAGAACTCTTAATTTTGTTTTACCACCCTAAGATTGAATGCTCCTGCAGTCAGGTGCGACGCGACTCTAGTAGAACAATTTCTATGAAAACTTCAAGGAAATTGTTCTACCAGAATCACGTCGCGCCTGTCTACGGTAGCCTGTAATGTCACTTGCAGGTCATAAAACGACAAGGTCTATTTGGCTATGTGTCAGTTAAACAGTTTCAAGTTTAGTGCAATTTCAATTTACTAGGAATTGTTATCAAAAGTAGTAAAACAATTACGCGGTACTTTACAACAGCAGCACTCTTTTTAATATTGAAATCCAGTCAGTGCTTTGAAAATCATCACTATTATTTCAGCCGAAAAACATACACACAAGTACATAGTCGACATAGGCCCCCCAAACACAGCCACTCCGACCAGTTCTGTGCTTCTCGCATTCAGCGTATTCCTGCGGCCTTCACGAAGTCGTAGGTCCACCTTATGGAAGTGCTTTGCAAATAGTTACTCAATTTTAGGACACAAAAAGAAATATTAGAGAGGGATATTAAGTAAAGTCCTTTTTTTTCTCAAATAACTCTCTCTATCTTATCTTACACACCAATTAACATTTAGACTGGTCAGCATTATTCTATTATACCTCACAATATACGTCACACTATAAAAACACAAAGATGGCATTACGGCAGTACGCCATAAACCAAGAAGCCCCGTCTATAAAAAAAAATATATAGAAAAATGGCGGCCCACTTTCGCAAAGTCAGGTGGTCCGCAGCAGCCATCATTAATTTCCATTCAGTGTCGAATAGCCGGAATATATCGTGGCGGAATCGCTTCCAAGGTGCCGGGGTAAGAACACACTTAGTCTAGAGTAGGGCACCGATCTTTATTTTAAGTTGGCAATTGATTTTATACTGTGACTATGTATTTATACCATTCGGGTGAACGGTCTTGATAGAGCTATGTGAAGCTATGTGCTCACTCGGTACAAATGCTTGAAGAACTTTTAAAACTGAAAGAAAGGTAAAATGTACATATTTCTAATTATGCGAGTGCTTTTTAAAGTATCCAATTGGTTTCATATAACAATAGTGTAAAAGAAATATAACTTAAAAAAAAATTGATGGATGATTCTTAGTAAAATTGTAGGTGAGACTTTTGCTAAAAAAAAAAACTATAAAGTTGTCTTATAAAATTAGGACCCATCTTATTTCCATGAATGGATAAACTGATCATAAAATTAAAGTGTCAAAAAATATAAGCAATTAGTTTGGCAAAATAAATGCTTAGCACGACCTTGTAGCCTTTCGAAAGTTTCCGAATTCTTCACGCTAAAGGGCAAAGGGTGTGTGCCATTAATCATTGAAGATAGACAAGTTGTCGCCTTGTAAACGGATCTAATTTCTTTGGAAGTAGGTCTTTCTGGGGCTTACTGCTGGTAGGTATTGAAGCTGACTGTATAAACTGCGTTATAGTTACGACATGTCCATTTGAGATAAGTGATAAAGTTGTACTCTGAGCGAATTCGCAAGTTTTCCAGGTGCAGTGGTGTTTATCAGGATTACACTGCGCATACCTTCGATTCGATGATAATCTCATCTAGTTTTCAATTAAGCACATAAAAGGTTTTATTGAACGTCACAATTTACAAGAATATAGAATTAATAGTATTACTTTTAACCAATTTATTAAGTAAATACCATTTGTAATTATGCCTTTTACAAATTGCTAGTACTAGCAGTACCCAAATAGGGCTTTTAGAGTCGCCTACAGTGTAAATGTATGCAGCAGGTAAACTTTTATCTGAGCTGGGAGTATTTTATACTGATGACTAACCTCACACGGGTCACACATTAACCTACTGCAACTAAAAAAAACTATTTAGTCAACCAACATACTTAAATATTGATTGAAGCCTTGACCTGTGTCATATATGACTAACGTCACGTGACGTCACATTAAACAATATCATAAAAACAAAAGAAGACATTACTACCAATCTCACTAATGACAGTAATGACTATAACATAAATAATTAAACGAAATGAAACAGTTCAGTCATTCAAGTCGTAAAGATGGTACAATATTAACGTTATTACTATGTACTATGTTCACGAGCAAGCAACAAAATGTTGCGTCTTAAGGCTTGATTTAAACAAATTAAGCCCAAGGCGGTGAGTTTGTGGGCTTTTATTAGAGACGACATGATTTCGATCGAATGCTCATCAATAGCGCTGATTCCCTTGTTTCTAAACTAAACTTTTAAGTTCAGTGCATCTTTTTCCTTCTATTTCATTAAGAAAAGTACAGAAGATAAATATTAGTTTAGTCCATCAGGTAAAAGGGAATCGGCGCCAATATAGAGCTATCAATATTTTAGTTAATGAGAATAATCTACTTATGTTAGTCATTTGGCCTTTTATCAGTGTCTATGTAGTTTTACAGTGACATATTTTACCAAACAAATCTTCCCAAAAAAAAATAATGCAAATGTAGAATTCGTTGTTAGAAGTGTTGCTACTGTTTATCATCATCATCGTTTCAGGTCAGGTCAGCTGGACATAGGCCTCCCCCAAACACCGACACTTGGACCGGTTCTGTGCTTTTCGCATCCAGCGGATTCCTGCGGTCTTCACCAGGTTGTCGACCTTGTGGGAGGCCTTCCGATGCTAATTTGTTACTTATGGCAGATTCTTGCAGATATGGCAGATTCTTGCAGATATGGCAGTTTCTTTCAAACTAAAACTACAATCAAACCCCGAATTTCGTCCCAACATTCGTTGTAAGTTACAACGATGTACAGATTTTCCTACCGGATTGAATGAAGAATATTAACATATACCATGTGAAGACAAGTGTAATATTATTGTGAACCATTGGCCTGGCTTTATTGTATTGCAAGAAGACGATTAAAATCAACCGACACGACCACGATCCGACCCAATCGTTCACAATAAACGATCCTAGCGAACCTCTTCATGAGAAATTAGCCAAGTTGCCGGGTGTCGGGGCAATTTCGTCGGCGGCAACTCGGCCTTGTTGCGTGTTATATTGATGTAGGCTTATTATCTCCCGTAGCCTTGTATGGAGGTATTGTGGGCTGGAACACTGATTTACCGCCGAACAAGGTTATAGGATAGATTTTTTCACGCTATATTTTGGATGAAGAATTTTGGGGTGCTCCGTTCTGTGACACTTTTGGGGCGTCATAAGTGATAAGTTGGTGAAGTGTTTTGTATTCTGTGCCCAAAATCTTTGTTGTTTTATTATTATTATGTTCCTCTATATTAAGGTCGTGTACCTTCTTTGCCTATTAGGCTACCATATTCAGAATCTACTGAACAATGCCTATTGGTAATCAAAGGGATTCTGGGAAAAATTAGGTAATTCCCGAGCTAGTGTTTAAAATTGTAGCATCAAGCTTTTTGGCCATTCACAACCACTCGATACGCTTCCGTACCATATCGAACATCAATCAATATTATAGTAGGAGTCCTCTAAAGGCTAAAACCCTAATTTTTTGTCAGTTTTAATCAAGTAGCCAATTGCTATTCTTCCGACAGCTGTTTGCTGTCGGGGGCAAGGCAAATAAGGTTGCCGAAATGTGTCATTTTCGATACGATAGCGTGTCAGATGACTGTGAATAGCAATGCTGGTGGTCTTCTTGTGTCGCTGGTACACTGGTATTTCAGGTCTTGTTGGCCCAAAACTTCGCAAATTTCACGGCGTCATCGGTGGCAGAGAGGTCTTTGACTACATTTTTTGGGACACAGAGGTACAGGATAGTAGGTGGACCTAGTGGCGTCCTCGTTGCTGCCATTACTGACATCAGTGTCATTGCTTCCAATTATAATTTTGATCACTGGGTCAATTAAGTTGGTAGCACTGTATTGAATATTGTTAATTTATTTAAACCGGCACAACCGTTAATTAGTATCTTGATATTGAATATCAACTTTCATATTACACGATTCATTGGTTCACTGTGGCTCCAATTTGTTTCAATAATTTTGTTCCAATTTTAATGATGTTCATTCAGATCGAATGATATCGAATAAAATAATTGCTGCTCATTCACATTACTTATTCGTTTCGTTGAAATTAAAAAAAAAAAACGGGATTACTTTTTCATGAACATGAAAATATGTACATCACGACAGAAAATGGAAAAGTTTTATGTCAGAAATGTATCTGCTGTCGGACTTACTTCGTATTGTTCATTAGGGCGAAAGCGTCAGGGTAGCCCGTGCAGATTTTCTTACGTTTTTTGGAATTCACAGTATGAGAGGGGCAATTCTCGTAATTTTAAGCACGTTCACAGTCTGACCTCGGTCTCAATCTGTCAAAAATACCACTAATTTCCCTACATTTTGACAAGTTTTTGACATTTGTTTGTCGCCGAGGTGAGACTGCGACTAGATTTTGAACGTTTTAAATTACGATAATTGGCCTTCAGGTTGCATGTTGATCTAAATGTGATTCGCGGGTTCTCGTGGGTTACAGCTGAAAATCAGCGTCAGGTGGTACACTTGTGTTGTCATCTGACATTATGCTGAGCTGAGGCCCTTTTGGCATTATTATCTTTGTTTTCTGATTTTAAAGTTTTAAGGTGTATTAATTTTTTGTAATGCCAATAAACTCATTTTTCAGTCTTTCTTTCTTTTTTCGCGGTCATAACAAATATTTACTTATATAATTATTTATATCGGTCGTTGGTCTAGTGGTCACAAGCGCTACTGCTGAGCATTAGGTCTGGGTTGAATTCCCAGGTCGGGCAAAGTGTTTTTGGGTTTTTCCATCTGAAATTTCTCAGTAGCAGCCCGGATTTTTGATTTGTTGTTGGCAATAGGCTTGCCTTCTATCACATGGGACTTAAACATAACTGGCGAAATGTGGATGTACAGACGCCAGCACATCAAGCTACTACAAACTGTCAAATTTCTTTAATAGATTTTCAACTTTATCACTAAAGCATTAAAGTTCAAGGTTGATTGGGAAAATTTGACAGTTTCGGGTAGCTTGACCTGCAGGCGTCTGTACTATTGGCACACGTCTGCCTGGCCCTTCGGGGAAGCACAGGCGTGATGTTATATTATGTATGATTACCGGCTAAAATGATAACAGAAGGCCAATTATTATTCCTGTAATTAAAAACTTTCAAAATCTAGTCGCAATCTCATCTTAGCGACAATCAATGTCAAAAATTCGTCAAGTATGTAAGTAAATTAAGACTGATTGAAAAGGAGATCAGACTGTGAACGTTCTTAAAATTACGAGAATCCCCCTTCAGATCTTATTGCAAGAAAGTGGATCTTGATACCGACAATGCACAGTGTGGGTATGAAACAATGCACCTCTGCCCTGCTTTCTAAAGTAGTACAGAACCTCCCCCTTCGGGAAACATAGGCGTGACGTCACGATTCATAAACCATAGAACTAAACAAAGAACAAACTACACAGCATACACATGCTGACACAATTTATAACATTTTTAGCGAGTTCTGTCACGGCACTCGTGTAGATCGCTCGCTCGCGACTATCGATTACGGTGTAGAAATTTTAAATTTATTATATTGACGCGCTCATCGGTAATGCAGGATTATACCTAATAATGACCACCAATGATTGTGGACAAGAAAAAACAGACTTGGATCAGATTGATTCGGAAGAAGTGAGTCAGTTAGCTGGATGGATGTCACATATAGAAGATAAAGAAAATAAAAGTGATTCATTGGACAATATTAGTGAAACGAAATGCTGTGAAGTACAAATTATGGAAGAAGATGTAGTAGTAAATAAACCGTCGAAACGAGGAAGAGAAGAGGATGAACAAAGCTGGGCTAAAGTTGAGAGACATAGAGGAAAGAAACAGAGACAAGTTAAGAAGGAGGTGTTTATTTGGAGTAAAGAGACATTACCTAAACAGTTTGCTATCGCAAAACTGTTTACCAGCCTGGGAATGACTGATATAAACCATATTAAATACATTAACCCATATAAGTTAAAAATTGAGGTTTCGACTGAGGAATGTGCGGGCAAGTTGTTGGACTGTAAGGAATTCCAAAACAAAGAGTGGAAGGTTTATAGTGCAATGGACGTAAACATTTCCTACGGTATTATACGGGACGTGGACCTCGAGCTGTCTGACGAGGAGGCATTAAAAGCGATCAGGTGTCCAAATGATATTCAAATCGTAACATTAAAAAGGCTACAAAGACGTGATGATAAAGGTGTATGGGTGCCTAGTGAGGTAGCCAAGGTGGGCTTCAGGGGTTCATACCTGCCAGCATTTATATATGTGGATTGTCTATGCGCCAAGGTTGAACCTTATGTTTTTCCGGTAACGCAGTGTTCAAACTGTTGGAAATTTGGTCATATAAAAGCAAGATGTACTTCCAAAAAAACTATATGCCCTAAGTGCACAGAAGAGCACAGTAACTGTGAAATTAATATATTTAAATGCGTGAACTGTCGGGGTGACCATATGGCGCTAGATAGAAGTTGTCCAGTATATGCTCGCGAGAAACGCGTGAGGGAGCTTATGGCAGAATACAACTGTACATATCACGTAGCCTGCAATATGTATGTTAGACCCAAGCCACCAATTTTACAAGCAGTGAGAGACATCGATAAGCCAAAGATCGACAACAACAACAGCTTTAGTGGTTTACTATTGGAAGAATCGGAAAACGTGTATAAATATGCTCCGAGTCAATTCCCACCTTTGTTTACGCAGAATCGACCGAAATCACCACAAGCAAGTAATAAAAATAAGAAATCACAGTCGCAAAACATAAGTATATCGGAGTGGTGGGGACAGCGGGAGTCGCCGGACCGCATTCCAAAGCAACCAGCTGCTACTGATAACGATCTCGGTGACAATGCAAACAATGAGCGGCAGGTACATTTTGACGAGTTAATTACACGATTGAAAGATATTATTTATATGCGAGATCTGAGTATAAAAGAAAAGTTTAATAATATCATTAAGAGTTGTATTGAATGGTTAGTACTAGTTATGGTAGATCATATGTCTGAGTGGCCTATTTTGAATAAGTGTTTAGAGTATTTTTTCGGACTTAGTAAGTAATGGATCATAAAAACAAAATTGTTAAATTAAAGTTATTGCAGTGGAACGCACAAAGTTTAAGACCTAAAATTAAAGCCTTGGAGAATCTTTTATTGATAGATAAAATTCATATATGCATCATATCTGAGACCTGGCTTGAACCAGACAGTCATTTGAAAATTGGTCATTATAATATTTTTAGACAGGACCGGGATGATTCATACGGCGGGATTGCAATTTTAGTCCATAATTCCATCAAAGCACAGATCACTAACTTCAACTTACGTAATAGAAACATTCAAGTACTCCATATTAAAATATTTAACTGTAACTTCTTAGAAAATATTGTTGCGGTGTACTGTCCTCCCAATATTAGCACTACTGATGAAGATTGGAAAATACTATTTTCTAAATGGTCAAATAAAACTTTTATAGGGGGAGATTTCAACGGGCATCATATGAATTGGTCTTACAAAAACGATCGCAGGGGTGTACAAATTCACGATGCAGCTGATGATTGGCAGTATGTTTCCCTTAATACTGGAGACCCTACTAGACTTAAGTTGTCAGTAAATCAGCTTCAAAAAAGTTCGCCCGACGTCACTTTTGCGTCATCAGATATTGCACTTCGGTTCAAGTGGTGTGTTTTACATGAAAACTTAGGTAGTGATCACTTAATGGTTCTTATAACCACAGAAATAACATGTAATAATTTAATAAAATCAAGACGTAATTTTAAAAAGGGAGATTGGCAAAAGTATAAAGAAATAATTTCAAATAAAATTAGTAGTGTTAGTTTGACAGGCAACACCCAACAAATGTATGATGATATTATAGATTTAATTAATTATGCGTCACAAGCATCCATTCCGGACATTAAGATTTGTGAAGACCCCACGAGTAAGTTTATTCCAAGATCTTATTGGTCTCCCGAATTATCTAGGGCGGTTGCGGAGCGTAGATTGGCATTAGCACAGATGAGGAAGAACCCTATCCCCACAAATTTTATCATTCTTAAACAGAAAGTTGCTACAGCACAGAGGCTAATGCGTAAAGCTAGTGCAGAATCTTTTCATCAGTTCTGTGACAGTATAAGTGAGATGGTGTCTAGTAGTGAGTTGTGGAATAAAATGCGGTGGCTGAAAGGATATCGTACTAGTAGAATTTGTATGGATGCAGATAGGGCTGATGAGTTCTTACGACAATTGACGCCAGATTACGTTCTGCCACTATGCCCTGCCTTTAATTCAACTAATTTACAGTTGGAGGCACAGATTTCGGAACAGGAACTATTTAATGTATTGAAGATGAAGGATACCGCTCCAGGGGTGGACGAGATTTCTTATTCAATGATTTATAATTTTCCCAGCAAACAGTTGATAGTTGATTTATTTAACAAATGTTTATCCGAAGGTGAGGTTCCAAGACAGTGGAGGAATATTTTAGTAGTGCCTGTACCGAAACCTGGTCGCGATCCAAGCCATATAACATCTTTGAGACCAATATCACTCATATCTTGTCTTTGCAAAACCTTACATAATATTATAACGCGACGCCTTGAATGGTTTCTTGAAAATAAGGGTCTTTTTTCAAAGGATACAGTGGGATTTAGAAGATCTCAGTCATGTCTGGACAATCTTGTACGACTAGTTTCACAAATTCAAATAGGTTTCACCAATAACCAAAAGACAGTGGGATGTTTCGTTGACATAGACAACGCTTATAATAATGTCAGTATATTGAAAGTGGTGTCTAAGCTGGATGAGATAGGTGTGGGGGCCTCTATATGCAGATATATATGGGAATACCTAAGGGAGAGACATTTAGCTGTGTCACAAGTAAGGAGTAATGTTTCAATTACAAGATGGACATGTAAGGGTTTGGCCCAAGGAGACCCTATGTCTCCAATTTTGTTTAACATCGTCACTAGTGATATATGTAAAGAGATTATGAGTGTGTATATATCCCAATATGCCGATGATTTCGTCCTCTATATTTCTGGACAAGACATGCAATTTATGACCACAACTCTTCAGGAAGCCATAAATAATTTAATAAATTTGTTGGGAGTATTGGGATTGGAACTATCTCCCACGAAAAGTAAAATATGTTTATTTTCTAAGGGAAGGACGTTAGAGGAGGCAAATGTCAATATCAACAATGTCTGTTTGGAAAACGTCCCTGTAGTTAAATATTTAGGACTCTGGCTAGATTCATCTTTGAGATGGCGTAAACAGATCAATGAAACTTGTGAAAGAAGTATGAGATTTTTAAATGTTTTTAAGGTGCTAGCAGGTTCGTCGTGGGGAGTCCATCCTTTGCATTTAAGACGACTATATATTGCAACTATTCGCAGTCGGTTAGATTATGCAAGTTTTTTATTCGATAATAGTGCTAACACCAATATTTCTAGATTGGACAAAATTCAAAACCAAGCCATGAGAATAGTTGGCGGTTTTTTAAAAAGTTGCCCAATCCACGCGATGGAATCAGAGTTATGTCTGCCACCATTGTTTGTTCGACGGAAATATTTAGCTGCAAAATTTTGCTTAAAAGCTAAGTCTATTGTTGATGGTGGCACCATTTCAATGATATCAAAATTAACATCGATATGCGAGCAGGGAACATATTGGCGCAATAAGAAAAAACCGTTGCTAACTATCGTATACAGTGAGATGTCTAATCAAACTTTACATCGTTCTAATGTTCTAGAGATGTTCTCATTGTCGACATGGATGACAAATATTGATATTAAGTTACATATTGCACTCAGTATTAATGATATGACAGGACCGAAAGGATCTCATACTTCTGTAGCACTTTTGAGGAAATCTGTAGAAACGATTGCACAAAATTATGACGGATTCTATCAGATTTACAGTGATGGATCCAAAGACGATAATGGAACAGGAGCAGCCTTTTTTGATCCGCAATCTAACACAAGAGCTAGTTTCACATTGAACTGTAAAATATCCATAATGGCGGCAGAATTATATGCTATTTTGGAATGTCTGTCGTATATGATGTCATGCAATTATGCTAAATTTGTGATACTTTGTGATTCAAAGAGCGCTTTGCAGCATATAGCTCGGTGCACCTCAGGCATACGAGGTCTGCCCGTAGCTTATTCCATACTAGACTTATACCTAAGATTGAGAGAAACTGGCAAAATAGTTAAATTCCAATGGATTCCATCACATGTTAGTCTTATGGGAAATGAGCAAGTAGATAAGTTGGCAAAAACAGGAACCTATGAAGGAATATCTGTCAATCATTTACCATTCTTCACAGATATATTAAGAGATATTAAAGCAATTTGCAACAACACGTGGAAAGAATACTTTGACAAAAGGTCTGTGGAGAAGGGGATATGGTACAGAACTATTCAGTCGGGACCACCAAAGGTTCCCTGGTTCTCTGAACTACGGATGAATAGACGATTGCTGGTAACAAGCATGCGGCTGCGATCCGGGCACATTCCATTGAATGCGTTCGGGTATCTTATGAAGGTTGTTGATACCCCAAACTGTTTGATTTGTAATACGAGGGAGGACACCTACCACGCTTTGGTGGAGTGTGATCGGGTTGGAACAGATCGGAGAACTTTCGAATCAGAAGCGGGGCTTAGGTTAAGGGATGTTGGCATGTGTAATTTGATCTTGTCTAAACCTACGTCCAAATTAGCTATTAAGTTATATTACTTGATTGTTAAATTAATTAAGTTAAGATCCTAGTCGTTAATTACTTTCTATTTATTTTGTAATACTACGAGGCTGGCATAATCGCTTTGCGATTAAAGCCTTTTTCTTAATAAAGATTATAAAAAAAAAAAAACATTTTTAGCGACAACTTCAACAGAATACGCAAATAAAGCCAATTGTATTCATACGAATGTCGGCTGTCGAAAAAAAAAGCATCCTGTGTCGTGTCGTGTCGCGATGATTCATTTATTATTGTAAAGGTTGTTACTGACCGCGGCGTAACAACTCCATTTGTATGAGCGGCTCCCGAAATGTACCGAAATAGCATACACAATGAATTGTGAAATGGGTCACATTTTTAAAATGATGTAGTTTTTGTGGTGTCTGTTTTAATTTAGGCTAGGACTAGTGTCGGATTAGGTCAAATATGTTTGTTATCAAGAATAATTTGGAATGTGGATTTATATAGAGTTGGCTACTAGGTAGGCAGTGGTAGGTTAGAGCAGTGGTGGCCCAGTGGTAATGGCCGCGACTTACAAGTTGATGGTCGTAGGTTCGAACCCAGACAGGCGCTTTACGTTGTGTAAACAATTTCATTACCACTACTCTCAAAATGGTGAAGGAAAATATCGTGACGAACTATGTCCTAGAACCAAAAATTCGAAGACAAGTGACATCTATCAACCCACAATGGGCCCGCGTGGTGGATTATGGCCCACTCCCTCTCACAGAGGAGGCCTGTTGTATCCCAGCAGAGAAAATACCCCACATTATGTCATGCATATTTTAAGTTAAATTATGGCCATTTATTTTCTCCTCCAATCGCAAGCCAGACATACTTAAACAGATAAATTAACCAACGACTCTAATAAAGCCTTTCATTTGTAGTCTTACAATAAATGCTGCCTTAACTGTGATGTGACCTTTACGACTTTGCATTGTTCTTTTCATTTATTCGCAATTGTCATTTATATTCACTACAGAAGAGTACAATAATGGACTGGCAATAAATAAAAGAACATTTTAAAAGTTAAACCTAGATTTTTTTCTACTACCAGCGAAGGACTAAAGTCACATAACGTGACCGTGATAACATCTACTGCATGACTAAATCCATTAGAGCTTTATCAAGTATAAACACTACATACAAACCTTTTGGAATCATTATTGAATTAAGTTCAAGTAAATAATAGCAAATGAGCAAGGAGTAAAGGAGTACCTAGGTATATAAGGATCGTAGCAGATGGGGTTCTGTAGTTTCTGCGTACCCCCATGGGAAGAAGGCGTGAAGTTATGTATATGTATGTTCAAGTAAATAAAACATCACTAACTATCAGTAACGGAAAAGTTACAAAAAAGCCTGCGTAACTTGCAATCGATGGTAATGTCTTTCATTTTGACAGTTCAGCAACGTTCATTGCGTCATTTGCGTTGTTTAGCAGACGATTTTTTAAAACCTATGGAGCATTGGATGTCAAAATGAAAGGTATTGAGATCGATTGCCATTTTATGTGTACTACGCAATTATCCCGCAGGCTTTTTTGTAACTTTTCCGTTAGAAATTCATTTAAGTGTAGTGTTAGTTTAGTGATCACTGCTCGTTCCTACTTGTGAAAATAGGGACAATAACAAGCCTGTTTTTATGAATTTATTATGTTAAATCAGACGCTTTATAAATAGGTATCATTAAACATTTCCATTCGCCATCATGCTAATAAATCGGACACAATTTTTCTTCAACCTACTTTTTATCCTCCAAACAACTGAACCACACCTACAAAATCACAACATTTAACTACACCATAATTCTAGCTAACTGTTATATTGTAAAGTACAGCAATATCGCTCGAATGATGTTTACAAACGCGATCGTATGCTCCTTAACTGCAGCCCGACCATGTTAAAAAGCCCTCTCTGCGTCAGCTCGCGCAAACATTCGCGAGGCGTATTTAAATTGGTCGAGTAAAGTTAATTACTTAATTTCGGTTAAGGGGCATTCCGCTTTTGATTTATTAGCATAATTCTGTAATTAAGCAAGCGTGACATCGAGCTCGTTGATCTAGATAGCGTACGTCGTATGCAAATGTGAAAGGGTGTTTTAATGTTGTATTATCTTTTGAATTAGCTATTTCTCAATTAATCTGATGAGCGTAGTTAAATGTGACAGCGATCGAAAAATAAAATAGGTTCAAAAGGAGTTTGCAAAGAAATACTATTGTAGGTAAACTTTAAATAATTCGAAGAAGAAATACACAGATTTAATTTTTCAGACAGGGTCAACTTTTTCCCTACTTTTCGATGATGAATTTCAATCGATCTATCCTTTCCCTCTTTCACACACTTCCCTTTGACTCGATATTTTATTTTCTTCTTCAATTATCGCTCTGTAATAACCAAAAACAATTTTTACGATAATTACAACTGTAATTAACCATAAACACAACCCAAGTCACGATAAAAACGCTATGAATACCGCCATCTTGTAAACTTCTGAACTCCGGGCTTCTGAAGACCCGTAACAACGACAGCCGAATGACAGCCGGGACCAACGGGTTAACGTGTGGTTTCCGAGACACGGATGGGTCTCGGTATGTAAAGATAGTCACCCATCCACGTGGATGGCGCGTGCGTGGTGGTGTACGCTTTCCGCGGTTGGTACGTACCAACCGCGGAAAGCGTAGCCTAACCAGATCGATCGACCCGTGCGGCTGTTATAACTTAGCCACGAGCCCCTCAAAAAGTTATGAACACCGCCATCTTGTAACAGACATTACAAGAAATCAAAAGGCCATCAAAGTCGCATCGTTCATACTCTACGGTACACTTAAAATGCTACGGTATTACCATAAGCCGTGTACGACAAACGAGCAACTTGTTAAGGCCCATTGTGACGATATTACACCGGTAATGAACGCAATAATCTTCAGATTAGAATACAATGGCTCGTGTGAACGTACCCTTATTATGCTGATTCAATGAATGTGAAAGGCAATTGTTGGAATGATGCACTTACAATATTGGTGGGTGCACATTGTGGTTGAATCAACTTATTGTGGGGAGCTTAAGGAAATTGGAAAATGGGTGTGGATGTATTTTGTTTAGTGGTTGGTACTTTCTCTAATCAAATACTTTAGGATTAAATTTTTCGGTTATTCTGCTGGTGTAGAATAGAATAGAATAGAATACTCTTTATTGTACACCATACAAATTGTAGAACATAAAATTTAAAATAAACACACACTTAGTGGCCTGTGACCCAGCAGTGGAAACATCATAGGCAGATTTATATGACACAATTATCAACTGAATCCCGCATATATTTAAAGGAAATTAGAAAATGGATGTAGCTGTATTTGTTTATTGGTTGGCGCTTCTCTAATAAAATAGTTTAGGAATAAATCTTTCTGTTATTTTACTGTATTAAGGGCTGATTTTTCAATCGACAGATAATTTTTATTCCCAGAATAAAATTGACGTCTGACAGGTTTTGTATGGAAGAACTGTCAAAAATTCAAAATTATTCCTCGGATTAAATTATAAAATTACCTGGCGTTACCTAGAAAAATTGGCCCTTAGCTTATTATCGAATCAATAATTTCTAATAAACACACGCTGACTAACTGAAATTCCGCGTAATTTCTGCCCACGCAGTACTTCGGTACTTAAACTAATTAAATTTTACTTTACTGGATTTTTCCGACCTTTACAGTGTACCTTTACGCCTACCTTATCCCAGCAAACGTTGTATATTGTACTAGCTGGGCCCCGCGGTTCCACCCGCATAAGTCTCGATCCCGTGGGATATCCGAAGAAAAAGAATATCCTATGTCTTAATCCAGGTCATGGATGTGCCAAGTTTCATCCAAATACGTTCAGCCGTTTTAGCGTGAAAGCGTAACAAATAAAAAAACAAAAAAATATAATATTTTCTCTTTATTTTATTATAGTTTAATAAGAATCACTAAAATCTAATTTAAAAATACTAACTTACAAAAAACCGGTGTCTTTAATATCCTGATTCCAAAAACGATCGACTTTGTCCATCCTAATTAATATTATAAATGCGGAAGTAAGTTTTTTTTGTTAAACTTTTATGACCTGGGTATGGGTAGGCTACTTTTAATCCTGTATCGGAGACGAAGTCGCGGGCAAGAGCTAGTAGTATATAATATTCCGGCAGAGTTTGTATACGTATGGGATTTGTGCACGCAACCATTTTGTAAACCATCCTGAAATTGCTATAAAACTCAAACTAGAGCAACAACATAAAATATTAGCCGACCAGACAAAACGACACTTCGAATAGACAGTGTCTCCATCTCTCTCTACATAATAGTCCCATCAAACTAAAGGCAGAAAGTAATCAATCGTTATTAATGACATCGACCTTAATAAACGCAAACTCATTAGCAATCGTCAACGATCGTGTTGAAAGCCTTTTGTGTTTCTGATGTGATGAATATTACAGTTTTTCATTACTTTAGTAAAAAAGTGCCTCATGCTCCACAGTAGCGCTTGAATATGAGATCCAGCACCCTAATGGCGTAACACACTATCAAGCACAATTTAAATTCTTTCGAAGGATATTACTCATCCATTGCTTTATATGTTGGAAAAATTGGTCTGCTCCACAACGTAAATAACGCAATGGATTTTGTTGAACTGTCAACATGAAAGCCATTGCTACCGTTAGTGTGTTACGTAAATACGCCGTTGGGTCCGTTTCTCAAGTCGGGTTTAGTGTTATTGGATTTTTCAATCAGGAATTTATGAGTAACAGCCTTAAGCCTGGATTCGTGCCCCGTTGATGGCAATAGGCTCGTCCCCTACATAGAACTTGAACATAACTGGCAAAATGTGGGTGTACCATAGGCAGACCTCTGCCTAACCCTTCGTGGATTACAGGAGTGATGTTCTTTCATATCATTAGCAATCGTCAACGATCGTGTGGAAAGCGTTGTCTTGCTGATGGGATGAAAATTACAGTTTTTCATTACTTTGGAAAAAAAATGTCGCTACGGTTAGCATGTGTGGCAGTCATCGCGTTATGGCTTTTGTAGTGGAGATAGCAATCAAATGCTTTTAGATGTTGACCTGAATTTGTTTGAATGATTATTGTTTTTGTTTGAGCTATTAATCGTAATTGTCTGCGGTTTCAAATGAATGCAGAAGCAGTTTTATACTAATCCAGCAGTTGAGGTAAACCGGTGATTGCTCCCTTCCAAAACCGCATAATCTACAACACAATGAGTTATTGCAAAGAAGAAAGCACTTTGCTTGAAACTAGAAACACTGATTTTCATTTTGAGCTTAGTTAACCATGACCAAAATATTTATGGTATATTACCTTGAGCTGGCCTAGCTTAGTACGAAGTTTCAGTTGAATAAGAAGTCAGATTCAATCACAATCAGAGAGTTTTGAAGGATATTTCAAATCCATTGCTTCATAGATTTAATAAATTCATCTGTGAACGTGACTGAACTGTTAAAATTAAAGGAAATTGCGATCAATTCTTATGTAATTACCCTGCATCTTACATATACTGATTTTGTTACCTACTGTCATGCGGCTTATTGTTCTTAAAAAACTAATGAATCAATATTTTCAAATGTCAGTACACTGCCTCGGTGGTCTAGTAGTGGGATCTGGTATCGATTCTCCGGTTCGGGCAAGTGAAATTGGATTTCCCATTAAGAAATTCTCAGAAGCAGCGCGGATTCTGAATTTGTGCCCGGTTTTTTACAGGCCTCGCTCTCTAGTTGTTACAGGAGTTTTAATTTGTACCTGCCACCATATAATCCCCTGCCTACCCCTTTTGAGGACTACCGGTGTTGTTACATAAAATCTTTTTTATTTTTATTTTAATATTATTTATACACACACAGTAAAAAAAACATTTGAGTACAAACGAATACTATATTATAACATTTAAGTACAAAAGTACTTCGTGTTTATTTCTTGAGAAACTCCTTCCAGCAGATCTTGTTCTAATACAGTATCTCCTTGTCCCCAGGTTGTGCATTTCCATCTCGGTGGCACGGGCGCTGGTTCCAGTCGGGCGTGATCCAGCCGATCCTCATCGAGGGAGACAGGCTGTCCAACAAGGGACGCTGCCTGTCCTCGGAGGGGGACAAGTTTCTTATTGTTGATGAGTAAGTTGCTATAATATATTTACAGAATTTATGTAGTTACACAGAAGGGATTAAACCTTCTACTGTGAGCTTTAAGCTTTTCGAGAAAAAGGGAATGGAAACCCACCAAAACGACATAAGGATAAAGACTTTATCTGTAGACGTTATCAAAATGACATCCCGGGAAAATATAAAAAATAGGAATGCAGAATTACCCTACCTAACGTATAGAAGAAGATAACTTTTGTTTTGCCATAGTAATTCACCTCAGTGACTGCTTCAATAGTCCCATGATCCCATCAATACAAGAAAAAATTAAAACGGCTACCCCGTTTCAATTTTGTACCTATTTCCACAAAACGTTGAAGAAAAACATCGTGTGAAAACCCGCATGTCCTAGACCCAAACATTTGAATACATGTAACATCTACCAACGCGCACTGTGCCCGCGTGGCCCAATCCCTCACTCCGAGAGGCCTGTGTCCCAGCAGTGGTAAAATTACAGGCTGAATTTGTTTGTATGTATGTTCTTTTTGTGCGTCATGTTTACCGCGATTAAACGTATTTTATTTATTTTCTTTCTTTTACATAGTAGGTAAGAGACAGGATTATGCAGTACCTACTTCGTAGCGTTCAATTTAAATTCAAAACTGCCCCAATTACAGAAGACTGTTGCGTTATTTCGAAAGAAAAATACGATTAAAAGAATTGCTCGGAAAAAGAAAGGGAAATCTTGTTTACCTCATGTTTTGAACACCAAAACTTTTCCACTTTCTATTTCTCATCTTCGAATCCTCCTTTAATAAAACTTTTAAACGCGTGTTCAGTGCAAATCTCGATCATTTCTCTTTGCTATCTTTTCTCTTCCGTTTCGTTTGCGTCGCATTCATTTAATCTCTCGATCCTGTATGTCTTATCGATAGCGCTTAGCGCGAGTGATAAGGGTGGCTGGCACATATCCGCGTCGTTCTAATGTCCTTGCACAAGTAGGTGCCTACGTAGGTGACTACCAACGATTACTTTTCTACTGTTTAAAGTAGAAATACTTTGTTTTACTTATGCGAGTTCAATTTTGTGTTTCTTTTATGTAGGCGTTTGACTTGCCCGTGAATAAGGCTATCGATATTGCTAACAAGACTACCTAGACCCATAATATCAGATTAACAAAAAAAATCGTTAATATTTTACATATTATGTCTATTAAGGAATGCTCCGTTTACTAATTAATTAAAAAGACAGCCACATTTGGAACGGATAATAAAAAATTAAAAAAGACAGCCACATTTGGAACGGATAGTAAAAAATTAAAAAGACAGCCACATTTGGAACGGATAATAAACAATTAAAAAGACAGCCACATTTGGAACGGATAATAAACAATTAAAAAGACATCCACATTTGGAACGGATTCGATATTAAAGAAGTTTATTTAAAAAAAAATGTAATAGGCAGCTTTGGAGAATCGATAGTTAGGTTTGGCAATTAAATATTTACATCAAACAAACTCTACAAAATAAGTGAAAAAGTTCAACCTAAAAAGCAGTCCAGTTGTACAAAATATAAGGGCTAAAATCGTGTGTTAAGTGTCCATTCTATCCTGCACCACCCCTCTGCAATGGTGCATACCTGTTCCGTGCCTCGTGCCAACAAATCTTCAATCCACCGCATTACCTGCTGACGCCCTATATTTCCTATATTACTACTATGTACTAACTGCCCACTGTAATAAATCTAGAATCTAAGACATGCAATGGATACTACTACGTACTTATCTGCAGTTTATGATGTGGGTCAAGTGTTTTGTGAATCAGTGCCACTGTTTTAGAAGTCTGAAGAGTATCTGGTCCTAATTGCAGTGAGACAAGGTGCAGTTCCAACCAAAAATATCCTATCACAAGACTTAGAAGCTTCATTTCATTTTAGAATCTTTCATCAATTTTACTGTTTAACATCTAACTTGTGTTCTACCTAATAAACAAATTCACCTGGAAGAAGGAGAAATTATTTATCTCGCGTAGGAAGAACACAAACTAAATATTATAACAAGAAAAAATACCTTAATAAAAAACGCAAACGATCGTTCTTTTCACTGACTGACAAAATCTAGTCGCAGTCTCATCTCAGCGACGAACAAATGTCAAAATGTAGGTAAATTACCAAGTATTTTTTGACAGATTGAGACTGAGATCAGACTGTGACCGGTCTTAAAATTACGAGAATTGCCCTCTGATGTTGTATGGAGTAACTTAGGCTTACTTTTATTTTAGAAAAATACAAAGGAAAGAGACACATGATTCAATGAAGTCGTGGGCATGTCGTGGGCACAACTAGGTCATAATAAAATCAAACACGAATTAGTCTGCACCAGCTTTTCTATTCTCCGGAAACTTTTTGTAACACAACGTGGCTGGCCCCTCTGCAATGCATAGCCATACCTCGCCAGTTCGTGTCTCGTGCCAACAAATCTTCAATCTATCGAGTTACCTGCTGCCCCCATATATTTTACTAGTGGCCAGTCAGCTCTACTGGATAAGAGGTTTAATATCAACCTTATAAACTACTTGTAGGTTTTCAGTTTTACAATTTGCTGCTAATATCGGTTACAGTCTGGTAGAAAGTTTTTAATTGTACTGGTATTTCTGGTAGTGGTATTGGTGGGTGTTTCTTTAGTAGCCGATAGTGTTTATCAGTGATTCTATTTTACTTACTGCAAAAATGGTCTAACCTTTTTGCTTTCACATGTTTTGCAAATCTAAACTGCACAGGTATATCTTTTACTTAAAAGGAGGTCCCTATCTAAGATTTACAGTAAAAGTTGTACAACTTTCTTCAATAAAACTTTTTAGGGTTCCGTAGTTGACGTCTGGGAACCCTTATAGTTTCGTCATGTCCGTCCGTTCGTCCGTCCGTCCTCGGCTTACCTTCCAAACGTTTAGTGCTAGAAAGAGGAAACTTTGCATGGATTTGTGTATTTACCACGTCGACAAAGTGCTAAAACAAAATCACGATAAAAAAATTTTTTGGGGTACAGACGCCAGCGTTTCAAGCTACTACAATCTGTCAAATTTCTTTAATCGATTTTCAACTTTATCGCTGAAGCATTAAGGTTCAAGGTTGATTGGGAAAATTTGACAGTTTCGGGTAGCTTGACCTGCTGGCGTCTGTACCTCCCCTACTCGTAAAGTGGGGATGACTTTTTTTCTCGCGTCTGCCCCATATTGTGGAATATCATTAGATAGGTATTTTAAAAACATTGAGAGGTTGCTAAGACGATTTTTTGATTTAGGTATCCGTTTGCGAGGTATTCGACTTTAAAGCACATTTTTTTGGTTAAAATAGTGCGTCACCCCTCCCTAAAAGTTAAACGGCTGGCTCGAAAATAGCTCCTTGTAACGAACTTTGAAGGAAAACTAAAACGGAGTTAGATGTAGAGGCCTAACTTGTAAAGTGTCATTATGGGTGACTACGGAACCCTATTCTATGTGTGACCTGACACGCACCTGGCCGGTTTTTTTATTTATTTTTTAAACTAGGTCTAATTCATTTTTTTCTTTCCTTGCAGAAAAGGCTGCTACCGCTGCGTTGTGATGCATGAAAAACATAAAAACGTTCTTCAGTATAAAGAAAGTGAGTATAGCAGATAATATTGTTTTCCAGTTGAAAAACTTACAGACCACACGACGATATTGTTAACTGGAGATAAACGATCATTCATAAATATATGTTTATGCTTATGAATTTTAAGTCAAAACTTAAAATAACAGGCAGACATTAGAATTTCTCACTTTCGCATTTCTACGATTAAAACTGTAGATTCTATAGAATAGAATCTACAGTTTTACTCGCTATATAAAATTGCCTTAACACCACTAAAAACCCTGCCATCTAAAACGGAAAAGCTCTACATGTATAATATACATCAAGTTTGGATGAGTTAACGGTGTCCCCACACTATACGGGCTATCAGGGGAATATCCTGGACTCATAAACAGGTCGCCTAATTTTCTGGCGAGGCCCTCTTAATGAATTACATTACCATTTGCCTTTATTTAGTAAGTAGTACTTTGAGTAATGAGCTCTGGTAGCAGATACGCGGATCCGTGTTCATATTTGTTACACTTTTCTTTTGGGATGACTAGAATACAATATGTAAAACGTCGTGAGAATACTAGAACCCAAAATTCGAAGACATGTGACATCTACCAACCCGCTCTGGGCCCGCGTGGTGGATTACAGCCCACTCCCTCCGTCAAGGAGGAGGCGTGTATCCCAGCAGTGGGACAAACGCGTGCGTGGCTGATTATGATAATGATCATAATCAGTCTATGAAGAACATGTTTATATACATACATATAATGTTATGACACATTGATTTTCGGAGAACCTGCTGTGTGATTCTGTAACCATCTCACCGTGAAAACTTAGGTGAAGTGAGCGTGGAGTGAGCTGTCATTCCAAATAATGCTAGGGATTGACACTATTGACAACTCACATCAAGCTCACTTCACTTGAGATCCACGGTGAGATTTTTACGGAATCGACCGGCTGGTTACTGTACACCCTTTCCATGAATGTATACTAAAGGCTTGTTTTAATTTCCAGCATTCTGCCACCGAAGAGACGCACTACCCCACCTATGTTCTTTAATAACGGGCGACGCGTTACTGTACTCAATGTTCAGAGAAAGCGCCGATCCGGTCGACTGCCCGCTGAAAGGGCCGTTCTCCTTTACTTATAATAGGTAAGTGCAATATTCAAAAACATCAACGAAAGATTGAAACTTCGAAAAGGTCAAGAGCGTAGTGCTCGCAACAGGCGTGCCTGAATGACCCGATGTGTGAACTTAAACGAGGCAAAAGGAATATGTAAGGATCGTTCCAGGTGGCGTTCTGTATTTTCTGCCTACCCCTATGGAAAAAAGCCGTGAGTTTATGAATGTTTCAGCCAAAGCTGTTGATAAAGCAAAAATTTTAACTGTTTCATACTGTTTCCATACTCAATATATTGAGTGCATTCCACAGTATGAACTTAGTTGGTAGAAATACAAAGATATGCTCATTGCAGACCCTGTCGAGCACAGCTAAGTAGGAGAGAAAAAGAAGGCTTTAATTGTATTTTTTGGCAATAGTTGCTCGGGGGTTCGAACCCATGCAGGTACTTTACTTTGTGTAAATTATTTCATCACCACTAGTCTTAACGGTGAAGGAAAACATCGTGAAGAAAACGACATGTCCTAGAACCAAAAATTCAAAGACATGTGTCATAGCTACCAACCCGCACAGGGCCCGCGTGGTGGCTTACGGCCCACTCCCTCTCACCGACAGGAGGCCTGTATCCCAGCAGTGGGAACATTATAGGCTGATTATGGGTTTTTCTGCAGGATACGCTGGAACTGTTAATTTCTTAGTTTCAGCCCTTGCGGTTTGCCCCGCAGATTACTTATTTAAAATATTTCTGTCTTTCATGTGTTTGTGCTGGGCAGTACGTATCATAATACGAATCAGTATGTATAAAGAATCGTGGCATTTATATGCTATAGTTTTACTAATCGATTAATTTCTAATGTCATTTAGCGATGACGTTATTGATAAGACCAACGTTGTCGATGTGACGTCAACCAATAGTAATCGCTTGCTTAAATAATACCCTAAAAGCTTACATAATTCTCCAGTTCCTATAATACATGGCCACATTGATGCCATATCACCAACGACAGTAGAACTGACCAGCAATTAAGACGTGACATGCGTCAGTCGGTGGGTGGCGGGCAACGAACGAAGGCACGTAATGACGTGTAATTAAAAACCGTTGGTAAAGCATTACCGATCGAACGTCACTCAAAGTAGTATGTAATTTGAATGGAAGGCATGATTTGCGATGAGAACCCGATTGAAATATGGAAGTCTGAAATGCGTTAAACAGATTAAGCACGATCGATGTCATATCAACTGATATGAATGTATGATTGACGCTTTCCAATACTGTATAAGGGTGCATTATAATCTTACTAAGTTATAATGAATTCTTGTAAGCAAGAATCTAGCTATTAATAGCACTTCTATATAAATTGAGACCATTTCATTTCACCAGACATAAAGTTGAATGTTGTTGAAAGTTCGCTCCAGATTTGATCGAATTTGACAGCACTGAAACACCAGCTAATCCAAATTCTAACTTTTCCAGGGGTCATGGTGACTGCAAGAGTCCGGTGTCTTCAATCGAGAGCTGCACGGAGGATTCGAGACTGCTCCTCAACTACCAAGCCTGTCCTGATGTTTATGGCTCTGAAAGCACAGGTGAGTTAATACAACTCTTGATAATAATTGGATAACTAGGAAAAATGAATGAGTTTGGTGTTAATCTGTACGATGAAACATTGTGCGATGGCCGCGAAGGGCCGCACAGTGCGCTGGATTGGAGGGTAGAAATTTGACAAGACTCCTCAGATCTGATTTTTGCGATGGAACGCACAGCTTACACTCCTCGAATCCGGCTCGAAGAACCAGTCAAAACTAAAAATAAAATAATAATGTCGGATACACGTCAGTACTATAGTATCAGTACTGTAGTATGTGCTTGATTAATTAAAGTAGAGCATTTTATTGCCGCCATTTAAACGAAATAGAAACAAACACGAAAAAAAGTGAATAAGGTCATCTCCCAATTAATTTTATACTGTGTTGTAAAACTAACAAAAACAATGAACATCTTTTCCTATCCTTGACACTATTAGTAAAACTAAAACAATTTGTATGTATATTTGAGATGTTCAAGCTTGTCTTGTTAGGCAACGGTTACAAATGGATCGGGCAGAGTTCCAGCATAGGTGTCAGGCATTGTTTAGTTTTACTCGCGGCCCGCGGACCGTTAGAAATAACTACGGTGTTAAGGACATATTGGTGATTCATTCCTTACTAATTTCTTGTTAAGACAATCGTCTGCGTGTTTGGAGAGATTCAATTAACGAAATTGTTGTATATGATGTACCTACTTGGGCAGTCGGTAGACGTATTGATTTTGGACATCACTCGAATTGCTAGTACTTAGCCCAAATGAAACCTACGTACTTCATTTGGGTATGTTACGAAAAGTTGTAGACTTTTCGACACGCTATTTTTGTGGTCAAAAAGCCATTGAAGAATATCAAAAGGCAACTAAAAGTAAGTTTTTGTAATTTGGCAAGGCTGCTGAAGTACAAATTTAGCTAGAAGGATGTGTCGTGTTGACATGACAATACTTCTTAAACAGGGAATATCTCATTTCACAATAAAAAAAACAAAAGAAATTATACTCGCAAATAATAAACATAATTGCAACAAAAAAAAAGCAGGAAAACACAAACTTCAAAAGCGTAGTAAAAAGAAAAGAAAAAACAGACAACAAAAAGCATTTCTACTCAAAAAGGAACATTTCCGAGCAATTCCCATAGTAGGTACTTCCCCTTTACGCCGCCGGCAGTATCTATATAAAACTTTATTTGTGCAGTCGTCTGTCACAGTTGTCTACGTCAACGGCGAACTGTGCGTCTATTCTTGGATGTAGATTTCGAACAAGAAGTTAACAGACTATGAGTACTATTATTGGGCTGGCAAGTTCGTCATTCTGATAGATGTGTTGCTAATGAGAAGTTTTGTCGTTATTTATAGGGAACATGTCTTCAATTTTGTTTTGTTTTTCTTTGGCTGTTTCAATGATCTCTAATTCCACTTTCGGATAGATGAAATGAGTATAATCAGCCTTTTATAAAGGTACTAGATGCAATATGCAAAGGCATTGAACTGGTGTACAGTCACCAAAGTAGATAAGTAACCGGAGTCGTCGGATATAGTTCAAATTTTGTAAGAAACCGATGGATGTTTTCGAATGAAATTTAATTTGTAATGGACCTAGAGCCAAAAATTCGAAGAGATGTGACATCCACCAACCCGCACTGGGTCCGCGCGTGGTGAATTACGGCCCACTCCCTCTCATAGAGAGGAGGCCTGTGTTCCAGCAGTGGGAACATTATAGGCTGATTATGAAATGGACTGTTTGTTTTCTATAAACTAAATTAAATTCTATTCGAAATCAACCATCGGTTTCTTATTAAACTTCAACTACAACGTGCAACGTTATCTTCTTCTTCGTAGCACTCTTGTCAGAGCGGTCATGGTACTCAAGTAGTTTCTTGTCTAAAGGCTGATGTGATTCGCCTCACGATTTCTCGCAGTCCACATTGTTTTTTGTTATTATTAGAGCACTCATATAAGGGATAGCCCACAGCGGATTTAATTTTGTCAGTCCATCTTATAGGTGAGCGTCCGCGTACAACGTTACAATTAGAACGCTCTTTAAATATGCCATTATAATAAGTCTATTTGTAGTCTGCAGTCTTTATCTTTTAGTTTCCAAATAATATTTCTCGGAATCCAAACATATTCTCTTCACCCCAATCTGTATCAATATTATCCACCAAACGCAAAACTATGAATCTAAAGCACTCATCCGAATTATCCTTTCTAATTTCAGTGGAAGAACTAGAATGCCTAGCGACGTGGAAGGAAGGCAGCCTCCGCTTCTTGGTGGGCAAGCTGCATCACAACCACGCCACCAGCAACGAGGACCGATACCGGTGCTTCGTCTACGAGAAGACGAATGGTAACTACGAATGTTTTATGTTGATTATGTAAATTCAGTACTTTTTTAGTTCAAGTTTTAACAATGCCTTGCTTGTCATACTATTTTCGGTGAACCGCTTGCACGGTGACTAAATCAACACTTGTTTTAGTACTAAATAGTTAATGATTTAGCGAGCAGTGGTAGCCCAGTGTTAACGACCGTGACTTACGAGTACGGTAACCCAGACAGGCGCTTTACTTTGTGTAAATTATTTCATCACCACTCCTCTCAAAACGGTGAAGAAAAACATCGTGAAAAAACCGGTTCTAGAACCAAAAATTCGAACACATGTGACATCTACCAACCTGCACTTTGGTTTACAGCCAGCTTCCTCTCACAGAGAGGAGTCCTGTGGAAACATTAAAGGCTGGTTATGTAATATGGTTTAACCTAACAAATAATAATATTCGATTTGGAAACCGAAGATGGCTTTCCTAGACTTGATTTTAACTTGGAAGTTTTGGTAGTCTAGAAGAAGAGAAAACTTCAATCTTTACAAACTTCTCTGGGATGTCAGAAATCAAAATTCCAAGGGTCCGTGAACTGATTCGCATGCTGTATGAGTTTTATTTCTACACAACCCACTAATGGAGCCAACAAGTCCTCCAATCTTTTTCCTTCCAACAGTGGTTTTCAAAAGTCTTTTCCTCTCCAATTTTAGACTTACTTCTCAACACGCGTGTTACAGCAACCGGCGCAGTCAAGGAGCAGGTGGTCCCGCCGGGAGGCATTGAGTACAGGGTCGCGCAGTCAGGCGATGCCACCTGCAACGGACTGTTCAGTGCCACGGAGGGGTCCAGGACCATGGCTCTTAAACGTGGTGAGAAACCTTTATTAATTTTACTTTGGGCATAAACTTCTCTTACATTTTCTCATCATAATTTGCCCTAACCTTTTCTCCAGGAAAGCTCGCCATATCGGGAGAATACTCATGCAAACCGTAACTTAGTTTTGGTCAAAACTGGACTAAGTAATCCCTGAATTTGCGCTGACGCAACTCCGGTTGCCTACGCCTATTATTTCGGGGACGGGAGACTTAAATTAAGACACTTAGAACAAAACACGGTACTAGGGGGATAAACAAACTCGAACAACAAGTACGATGATGTTGGTCGCCTAAGTAAAAGCTAAATTGTTGGTATTTCTACTCCAATTAAATCAAAGCAAAAATAAAACAGCATCACAAGTTGCCACGACAATAATGTTGGCGGTCAAATTCAATATTATTGGCCCGGCAGCATTTCTGTTAAATGCATATAATCCCCTCTCTATTTCTTTCAGTATCAGTCCGCTTTAACTGCCAGTTCCCATCGTGGATGACGTTCTCCCACACGTGGCACACGCTGGACTTCACCAGCAACTACACGTTCTACCAGCGGAACGCGACCCTGAGGATAACGAACCAGACGGGAGCGGACATCAAGGTGTACTGTGTTAATGTGAAGGCTAGCTCGCCGAGCGGGAACTCGGTGGCGTTAGTTGCGCATTGGCAACATCATTGGTGAGTTGCTTATTGATTCACTTATGTTGACGAAAATCAAAGTAAGGCACGCATTTTTTATGTATGGCCTGCTTGATTACCTATCTAATTAGAGCCACCTAATCAGGCAAGGCGGACCTAACCAATCAAGCTTAAGATGCGTCCCAAAGTAGAGTAGCAAGAGTAGACCCTATGTTAATTAGACAAAACGGAACTATCAAATCGTTCACCGAGTCCAAGACGTCCGTCAATCGTCTGCTTAAGCGTGTGGATGGCAAAGATAACACATAAAATACATATTATTTAAATTGATAACTAAGAAAACTGGCCTTTTCTACCGCCAGCACAACCACAGTGAAAATTCGTTCAAAGATTGAATCTAGCCAGACTAGTTAGAGCATGCAGGTTTACTTTCATTAGGCTCTTAACCCATGTGCGTCGTATGTCCCGCAGCGTGTCGCGCTACGTGTGCGTGGTGCTGTACCGGCGCGACACGCACATCGCCGAGCTGCAGCGCGGCGCCCCCACGGCGCGGCCGGACGACGCGTGCTCGCCGCACCACTTCAACGCCGTCACTGCGCCTTACGTTACTTTAGTGGGTCAGTATCGACATCGACTACTGAAACTAAACTTGTTAACATCACAAACCTTTGTTCTTAACCTTACAGCCAGCCAGCAACCTGGTCTTAACAAGTTAACAACAGCTTTTCGTCACAACAGTCTTATGATTGTGTTGGCTGAGCCCTTTTATACTGACGAGCTTCATTGTCCGAATCTGGGATTGTTGTGAAACTGTCTTGATTATATCTTATCAACGTTGGCAACCTGTGAAAGGCCATTTCGTAACATCATGATATTGATAGAAAAATGCAGAACCTAAGTTGCTCAACACAAAAAAAAATACAAACCGAAATGTAGGGTCAAAACTACACGTGCCCTTTTTAGAGCACTTGCCAAGCTTAGGATATCTTAATCAGAGTGATTTAGTATAACAAGCTAAATATTAAGGACCAAAAGCCCTGCGGGGAATCCAGATCATGATTTTAACCCAGTTCTTCTTCTCTTTTCCAGCAAGCAATCCCGAATCAAAAGAGTGTCCGTACTCCGGAAAATACGAAATACATAACCGCCGCAGAAGAGACATAAGATCTAGCGAAGATCATAGTATTAAGAGAGAGCAGGCGATGCTTGAACATAATCGTAGGGTTAACGGGAGTAGGTTGTTCAATTTTAGCGTAAGCAACATGTCCAGTGCTCCCATGTTGAGGAGTCGAAGGGAATCGGACGGAGAAGTCTCTTGTGTGGTCAACAGCTACAACAGACTAGAGGTGGGGTGCAACTCTGTGAAGAATATGGAGTTCTATTCTACATGTGAGAATAGGGAGGTGGTTACAGGTGAGAATATTTGCTTTAATTTGTAATTGAATTCTTAATGACTACCTCGTTGCTCTAGTGATCGCAAGCGCTACTGCTGAGCACGAGGTCTTGGGTTCGATTCCCAGTTCGGGCAAAGTGTTATTGTGTTTTTCTATAAATTTCTCAGTAGCAGCCCTGAGGCTGGATTTGTGCCCGGTTGATGATGATACCTGCTGGACTCCTATAACATGGGACTTGAACATAGCTGGCGAAATGTGGGTGCACAGCACACCTCTGTCCAACCCTTCGGGGAAACAAGTCGTGGTGACTTATGATGAATGTATAAATTCTTAATTTATTCAGAACAATCAAGCACGAATGGATTAGTCCCCAGTATAATTACTGGGGAATATTCCATTTACTAAAGTTTCGTATATCGTGCGTGCGTGTCTTTAAGCGCTCAACCATATTCCACGTATTTACATGTGCACGCTCTGTGTGCAATTTTCGGAAGTATTCATAAACGTCACTTAATAAGACTTTCACCTACCCACCATTTCTTTTACCGGTGGCCTGTACAACTGACTTAAGTACAGACGCCAACAGGTCAAGCTACCCGAAACTGTAAAATTTTCCCAATCAACCTTGAACCTTAATGCTTTAGCGATAAAGTTGAAAATCTATTAAAGAAATTTGACAGATTGTAGTAGCTTGATATACTGTCGTCTGTACAGCACAGGACTTGTTACGACTTAAAATTCAGTTACATTGGAGGATTCCGCCGCTAAACCAGTGGCGTCATCACTGTTATCTCTAACAAAGTATTGTATTTCCTCAGCGTACACATGCCACGGCGGCTGGTACGAGAACGGCGCGTCGTTCGTGGTGACGACGCCGGTGACGCGCGACAGCACGGCGGCGCGCCGCTACTGCTTCGTGTCGCGCGACGCGGCGCGCGGCGCGCTCGCCCTCGCGCGCTCCGCCACCAACTGCGACAGGAACGACCTCACGCCTGACCTCGTGTTTGACGCCACCGCTACTGGTAAGTGTGGGAAGTGCACGGTTGTGTGACTCGCGATGGCTAGTTGTGTGTCGCGGGTTCGCTCGCTGTGTAAGCACCGCGCGTGTATTCTGTTGCTGTTTGCCGTGGATTCGCTAAGTCAAAAAGTGGAGAAGTGATTCACACTTTACTTAACATCAAATAATCATTTTTTTTTTTAAAGACTGATTGTAAATAATCTGGGAATTTAGAACAAAGTGGAGCGGAAATAGGAATATCCCGCCCAATAAAATTGACTATGCACTCTATTATTGAATAGGGCTACAACATGGAACTAGTGTGTACAGACGCCAGCACATCAAGCTACTACAATCTGTCAAATTTCTTTAATAGATTTTCATCTTTATCTCTAAAGCTTTAAGGTTAAAGGTTGATTGGGAAAATTTGACAGTTTCGGGTAGCTTGACCTGCTGGCGTCTGTACTATAAAGCATAGTCTACAACCACCTACAAGAATCTTTTGGCACTTGAATGACATTGGGGGCGTTGTTGGTAAACAAAATGGCGGCATTAGTTTCGATTTTAGCCATGCGCTAAAAGATACTTCCACAACCTTGGCCCTATTTATTGTATTTTTTTATATTACCAGATTACCAGACCACTTTTAACAATTTCCTATGTTTGTTTCGCAGGTGAATGTCAAGATCAGACGAGCCACCAACCGGCGCTGAGAATAACCCTAACCTTTGTAATATGTCTCCCAGTCATACATTACATAATCCCGAGATGATTCCTAATAAACTAATACAAATTAAGTCATTTCGGCCCCTTGCCCTTGTAATTATAGCTACGACAAATAGACAGGCTTAGAAACTATATAGAAAACAAACTTTTAGTTATTAACACTTTGTAAACGTATATCAAGCTATTTTCCCCATTATTTTTATTATTAATTAATATTGTAAATCGTTTAAAATTGATATTTATCATATTATCATAGATAGACTCAATCGCCTAAAACATAATATTGCCACATATTAAAATAGCTAAAATAACGTTAGCCGTTATTTTTAACTGTTATTTCATTATATTTAAATGTACAATTTTAGATAATAAATTGACATGGTAGATGTCGTCCTGATTGCACAAATATGCACATATTTCTTGAATTTGTTCTATGTTTATGATCGTTGCCTCCAAGTACACTTATTTTTGATAAATTAAGAAAGCGTTTCTATCCCCAGCCGCAAAATAATACCGGTAGCAACTAGTTATCGGTATCGTCTTTGCGTTATGTACAGTTTACAAGTTATTCGTTAATGGTGTTTTATTAACCTAGCTTCCGGCTATAAAAATTATGATTTTTGGAGTGCTGCAATCCAGAAAATTCTTCAATTCGGTAATTTGACTCCAGAAACACTCTTGGATCTTATACGTACTTATTTACTCCTCCAAAAGCGACAGTAGATGGTTTTTTGAGTTGAATAATGCGCTAGATTAGTATGAACATACTTGGAGGCACATCAGTTTGGGTGTCTTGTGAATAGAAGTTCTATAATAATAGTAAAATGTTATCCTTGGGCTAAAAGATAAGGTAATATTTAGTTATAAGTATTTTCTGTATTTTTTCGGCATACGCCCGGTTTCTCGAAAGAAAATTAAAAAAAAAATGCAAAGGAAAACGGTCGAGCGCGCGTCAACTGCTGTGGTTGGTTGACTGAATAATCAACAGCCAATCGGATCACTTGACTTGCGTTTAATTTTGACACGCCAACAATTTTCGCTCCAGAAACCGGCCGTTAGAGTTGTTCATCTAAAGTTTACAGTTGTATAGTTTTTCTTCAGTAAGAATACGTTTCTGAACTATATACCTATTTCCTATTCTTTTTAAACGAGTGTTATATTGCAATATTAAATCCTGTCTCCATTATAGAAGTAATATAATCTTATTTCTTGTCCTTTAGAAATATATTAATTAGACTTCAACTTGTCCAAGGATAACAGAAATATTAGTTGATAAAATATGGTTGATAGATAATATGATGAGAATGGTTGTGAAATAATTCTTGTTGCGACAGTTTTATAAATGATAAAGAAACTTCCTCCGCCTTATTTCTTTTAATTTGCTTCAATCCAATTTTATGTAGCTTATTTTTGTTGAGGTGAGGCATTGTGTCCCTTTTTTGCCACTGTGTTCTTCCATATGTGACATGTTCTTTTAGCACTTTCTAGTAAGTACTTCAAGACGCATTTATTTAGCATTTAATTTATTTTATAAAAGTATAATGCTAAAATACGTACTTTGAGGCTGAAAATTACTATAACTATAATTTGCTCATCCATTCACCCCTAGTTTTAATTTGCAAACTCGTTCAACTACCTTCTTACGAAAGTAAAATGGCATAGATTTAACCGTTATTTTATTTGAAAATACAAAAGTATCGTCGGTTTCTTACATTATACATAACTTAATCATAATACAAATTAGTACGTTCCCTACAAATATGAAGCTTCGAATTATGTACAAAATCATTGTAAAATGTTACTGAGTAGCTAGAATAATTTTACGATAGTTATTACGTTATTTTTATTTAAACGAATCGTTTCTTACCTTACATTTTGTATATTTTGATTTATGTAAATTAGAATGTAATCATAAGTTTCTTAGATGCATAATAATAATAAGCACAATTTTTGAAAGGCCCCATTTTGTTGGCGTTAGCGTATAAATATAATATATTTTATTTAAATCTACATTTAACGATCGTTTTATTGTAATTGCAGTTCTTTAATGTTTATAATTGCCTGACAAGTTCTACAAACTCGTTTAAAAGAGTTTTTACTTAAAATAATTGTTTGGGCTACTGTATATTTCAATGTTTGCTTACCAAACGCACAATATCAACACTTCTGAAACAAATATCGTTCATACATTTTCTATAGAACTTTCCGACTTTATTTCTATTCTTATTTTTTTTTTCTCCCAAAAGTAATAATTAACGCCTGGTCAATCTCAATTTTGCAGGAGCGTGTCATACCTACTCTAACGTTTACATAATAATGGTTATGTTACTTAACATTTAGTACCCACCTTATGAATATCATAACTTTATTAAATCAGAAGTGTTGTTACCTTCCAAATATCAATGCTCAAACTTATCTAGACTAGCAAATTATTTTCTATATGGATGGGGTCTAAATGATTGTTACAATGCACCATATAATGGTTGCTTCACTAACTTTGTACTATTGTATGTGTTACAACATTTTCACGAGAAAGCAATGTTTTCTCAAATCAAGCAATACTACTATAGGTAAGATTAGATAAGACTAAATTTAGATAAGTAAAAAACGAATACTCATTTTGAGATCAATGTAAAATTTAATTAAGTTATTAGATAATAAAATCGCAACAGCAATAATATATTTGTATTTATAGCTATTGAGCGTTAAATTTTTAATAGTTGGTAGACAGTTCTGGATAATGGAGCTAGCGTTGTTGTTTTATAATGTGACAGAGAGATTATTTCTTTGTGGAAGCTAACTCGAAGCGAAATCAGTGTAAACTAAATTAAATAAGGAAAAGGACTTTAAACTGATTTTCTTCGAGGTGATCATCGTTATGTTTCCATTGTGTGATATAGGTACATTGAAATTAATTAAGTATATAGTCGTCAGCATGGATTAAAATAAACAGCGAAATTGATTTTTACTCGTATTATTTTCCTAGTGTACCTAACCAATGAACCTTTTCTATGGGCTACAAACTAAGGCGGCAGTTAATTGAAATTTTATTCCTGTACCCTAATTGCGTAACACACCGTCAGTCACAATCTGAATCATTTTGAAGGATATTGATAATCCATTGCTATAAGTTCGAAAAGTGTGTCTGCTCAACAATGTAAATAACGCAATGAATTTTGTAGAACTGTCAAAATGAATGCCATAGCTACTGTTAGTGTGTTACGCAACTACCCCGCTGAATGATAGCTGCCATAATGAAAGTTCAACTGAAGAACTCGTTATTGCATCAACCATCAACGTTGCCGTAGTTGGAGCTATTACTTCAGGTACAGTTGACCGCACTTCAATAGTACCAATTTGAAATTGACAGTGCCTTCGTCGTAGCAGTTAGGGCGATTTGTGTAGTGCAAGCGTTACCAAATATGTGCTGTTGTCTGTACCATTTTGTTGGTCTTACACGCCTAGCACGCCCTCTACCTGGCTTCAGGCCAATTTTCAGAATCCAGTGAGTTAAAAAAAAAAAAAACTAATATCCTCCTAGTTGCAGTCCCGGCACTTGTATTAAACAAACCTTATTTACCGTGGCGACCGGTAGATGGCGACTTAATAAACAACTTAGTCTGGTAAGGCTGGTGCAGGCCCATCTGGGGTAGAAAAGGGTGTAGCTGGATTATACTACACTACAGTGCTCGGAGGCCGTAGATTTATCTGCCACTATTATTTCTTTAAACTTTTTCATAAATTTACCCTAATCACACAAATAATAATGTAGGTAGCAATATTTAATTCTTGTCAGATTGCACATAATGAAAAAGCACTGTAAATCTTTTTAATAAATGGCAACTACACAAAAGTTCCCCTGAACGCAGTGTTACCGCGTTCCGATGCAATATCCAATATCTATCTTGAATTTATTTGCTAAATAATAAAGCACACAACTAATAAACAGGATATAATTTTCACCAATTATAATTAAACCATATCATTATCTAGGTTTGAATTTAGTTTATTATATAAAGATAAAAGGAAACGAATAATATATCGGTTTTCAAAGCGTTAAACTAACGATAACGATATAACTACTATATCGTTAATCAAGAACGCGACCATAACGCAGTTCTACCAACATAACAAACCCAACGCTCGAATCAAAGCTGTCAACATTCTTATAAGTCATGTCATGTGTTGGTGTTGCTTGGCTTGCTTGCTTTCAGCTTTCTTTACTTTGCTTCTACGCGCGTCGTCAGTCAATTGGACTGTTTATGTGTAGAAACATCTATCGCATAACACACAAATCGTAACAACAAACTCGATTGTTAATAATAAACCGAAACAAGCCCTGTATAGTGCCAATAACAAGAGGATATTTGGGAAATATGTGAAAGTGACAGTAGCAAAATCGACATAGTTTTTGTGTGATTATAATGTTATTTCGCATATTTTCGAGTACCGTCAGTTAGTGTATCGGCGTATATAGACAAGATGTTGCGCGTGAGGCATAGTTCTTGTGTAGTGGAGGACACTTGATCGGGAACACTATGTTCGAAGCGGGATAAGCGTACTCGATTATAGCACGATCAGCTATAATGCAACACGATTGTACGCAGGAGGGTGGAAGGAGCAGGTACGAGCGGCGGAAGCCAAGCAAGGTGCTGAAGATAGCGGAGAGTTTCACGAACTTGGACGAGACGGCGAAGTCGGGCCGTTACGTGCGGGGTCCACACTCGAAGTTGGGCCGGAGGTACCGGGATGGGGAGAACGGGAGCCGGACTAAGCGTGCGGTGTGTTGTGATGATGATTGTGATAAGGAGTCCGGTGTGAGTGAGGATTGTGAGAGACTGGGTGACCGCCGGGTGACTGGGTCGTCATGCACGGCCCTCAGGACTGCTGTGGCAGCGCTCTACCCCTTCGACGACTTTATCTTGGAGAAAATTGGGACAGGATTCTTCTCCGAAGTTTTCAAAGTAAGTGCTGTTTGTATACCCGCTGTAGTTTTATAAGGTCTGTTGATTTTGATTGTTTCGGTGGTTTTTTTGTGTAAGAATTGTACAATTTTTAACTACAATGTTACATATACTTAACATCCTACTGGGTAGGCATCACAATATTAATCTAAATATTTAATTCAAAGATTACTACTTCTGCAGGTAGAAGAAAATATTATAATACTTGCGAAAACAAGTTATTGTTAACAAGATTTTTATTCATATATCAACATTAGGTAAATGATTATAAATATCTTGTTAGCAATATCTGTTTTGGAACCTGATTATATAATGTGTAAACACAATTCAAGAAGTTGCCAAATAAAAGCAAAACAAAAAAAAAAATTGTTTATTCCACAAAAAAAAAAGCTAAAACTCAACCAGCTGTTGCTGTGAATAAATTAGAAGACTAGACACTTTCAACAATCTCTTTATAGAAGTACCTACTGTTAAATAGAGTAAATAGTCTATGTCCATCAGCTTCATATTTAAGTACCATTAATTGTTATGTATGAACCTCTCCACCAATCAGCACCAGATCAGATTCTTACATACGTGGGGGTTTATTCATAAAGATTGCTTAAACTTAAGTAATGACTGTTTAACCATACATTTTCGATGTTTAAATGTCGGACCCCACTTGCTAGGATCGTTATAGACTTATAAGATTCTTATTCACAAGAAAATACAGTGATCGCATTTGTTTTCTTTTCAGTACCGAACAATATTAAATATAATTATGTTCATTCAGTATCCCATTGAAACCTAAGGAATGACACAATATCCACAAATAGGTATATTATTGAATGAATAATATCCTCTAATAGACAGATTTCTGTGAATGAATAATATAATAATAATAAAGTTATAAACAAATGGTGTAATTCTTAACAACAGTCATTCAAAATGCGTATTTTCTGACCACAATTTTGCGACAGAAAGTTTTCCTATCTTAAAGCAGACAGTCCGTATTGCTAAGCTGTCTTATGAAATTTATTATAATTAAACATAATATCTTGGCACTCCTTTCTCTAGTTAACCCGTAAACAAACAAAACGTATGTACATCCTTAATTATGCCACAAATATCTTCAATTAATATTGCCATTCCATTTGGCACCTTTTGTTACCTTACCATTTCACCGACAACATTGGCACTGTGCCATCATTTTAATGGCCTTTTATAGTAATTTATTGGGCATCTAAATATCTGCCCCTTGTACGTAGTCTCAACACTGTTATGAAGCCGCATAGCTGTAATATTTCTGTCCTGTTGATACATTAATACTGGCATTCCATTTAATTCAAGTTTCATTTAATTTATTGATGTGAGAAAATCCGTCATTGGTTTCAGTATAGTTGTATTAAAATGAACTATCTAAAAATTCTAGTTGGATGGATTATAATCAGTACTTGTGTTTTTGGAAGAATCATATTGCTTGCCAATGTTAACCTCCAACTCATCCGATAAAAGTATGAACCAGATCGTGAACAATAAAGAAGAAAAAAAATATTGCTTGAACAATGATGTGGCCACCCATTGTATGTTTTGTTGTGTTAAATGTTTTTTTTTTTTCGTTATGTCCAATAAAATATATATAAATAAATAATTAGGATGAAAACTTTTTAATCAAAATGTAAAGTTGAACAACATATCATTCAAAAGTGATAACAATTTATGACTCACAGGATCACAAGCAAAACATCATATGAAGTGTGCGGAATGTAAAGTAGTAACAGACAGCCATTTAAAAGTTCAGACAGCCTTTCACTAATATGATTGCTCCTATCAAATCCACGCAAGAAAAGTTCAGACAGCCATTCACTAATATGATTGCTCCTATCAAATCCACGCAAGAAAAGTTCAGACAGCCACTCACTAATATGATTGCTCCTATCAAATCCACACAAGTGACCTCATTGTTATTCAATGAATGATTACAGTTGTGACATGAATATCTATTTAACAAACTGTTCAATGTTTATAGTGTTTGCTTTAGGGGAATTGAAGGCTGCAACCTTGGTAATGGCCTTGGAAACAATTTGTGCCATGAGGCCGAATAACTAGAATCGTAATTGTATGATGGATTATCCTTTTACATAATGAATGGTTTTGTTAGGTTTTTTTTTGTGGTTTTTACTGTTGCCATGTGATAATTACTATAGGGAAAATAATGTTGCAAAAAGTTACTTTATTAATTAAAATTGCGTATAGAAAACAATTTTTTATTGTATGCTGTGGTTTTAATTATTAACTAGCCCATGTTCATTTTTCTTTTTATAAAGTATTAGAGCTGAAGATTATTGACTTCAAGCAAAAACTTTAATAAAGCAAGTAAATGACAATACACTGCTGTATTCCTTAGTTTTTCCAAAATCAGACAAAGGACACCAAAATAATGAATATGCATACTAAATTGAATATCACACAACATCACGGAATAAGTAATACTCTTTGTTCCATATGGTATATATATGTAATTTTAATACAAGTCTTGGTCACACTTCGCTCAACTTATTTACACAACTGGCACCCTTATGTGAAGTACATATTTCTGACACTGACATCATTTGTTAATTCATTGAATTGTCTGAAGCGTGGAATTTCATGACGTTTAAAAGAATATAAGTTTTCTTTGCTAGTTATGGTGATAAGAATCATATACCGAACGTATGAGTCATATTTGTTTAAGACATTCTATGTGATTATTTAATTAAGTTTATTTTTTTCAGTCTGAACATGTCAATGACCTCTGTGATGTCATACACGATAACGATCTATATTTAGTTATGATGTCTCAATTTTATTGTAAACAAACAAGCCTAGATAGGATGTTTGCACAATATTTAGCAAGTTTAAACCTAATATTTCGTCTGACTGCATACCTGAAATCGTCCACCTGATAATACAAGCTAACTTTTTAGTCAATAGTCAAAGACGTGACAAATACAAGGTATGTTCTAATCAGCTGACACGATTTTGTCATCAAAATGCGTTTTGAAATGTAGAGTAAGCCAAGTTCGAATGGTCTTATCAATTAATTAATTCCATGTAAAAACGGGTACCTAATTATATAATTTTATTGTGAGCTACTTTCTTAATAGATTCCAATTGAAATAATTAATTAAACAGTTGTCTAACCTAATAAGAATGACTACCAAATATAAAGCCATTTATTTACATAGCTATCGTCATGTTAGTTCTATGTCATGATGTATAGGTGCCACCATTTTCAGCGTGTCTATTACGCATAGACAAGACTTCAAGAGATGAATACTGTAACATAATATCTATTGTGTGCAAATAAATATTTTAGATTGCATTGAATGGAGAAAAGATTTTCTTCAATGGGTTAGTTGCAAGCGACACACAATAAATAACACGGGTGTGAGCGTGCAAATGTTTACAAACCGACGCAGAAGACGGTGAAACGGTCCTAGCAATAAGTGTAAGGGGTGCCCACCAGAAAAAAAAAAAAAAAAAAAGGTGCTTACACACTGGTTCGGGTCGGCATCATTCGGCACAACCGGACCGGGTGGCAAAATCGAATACACTATATTATTATAAGCTGAAGAGTTTGTTTTTTTTTGTTTGAACGCGCTAATCTCTGGAACAGCCAGCCGGACTCGAGATTTTTAAAAAAGAAAAAAACGTTGCCCCCCACTAGAAATTACTCCTATACAGGAGTGTGCGCGTTTACAAACAAACATTTAAACTCACATGCACAAACAGCCAGACCCGGAACAACTACCTGTAGGCAATACAAATATTTGTTCCGTGCGGGAATTGACCCCGCGACACGCAGCGCAGCAGTCGATCGCTCAGCCACTGCGCCAACCGTGTCGTAATTCTTTTTGAATTTGATAGCCCAATTCTTGAAGAAGGTTATAGGCTATTGACCATCACGCTACGACTCTTCTAAGAGCCAAACACAAAGAAAAAACAGAAAAGACGCTAATCGAAAACGAAGTATTAGCGCGGGCGGGCGATAATTTCACGCGGAAGAAGTCGCAGGCAGCTAGTATAATATATTTTGACGCCCGACAGTGCCGAATAGTGCGCCCCGAATCAGTGTGTAGCGCGTCTAAGAAAACTACGACTAAACATTGATCTCTTACCCAATACGATTATGGTTATATCATTTACTATCTAACTTTAATTCACATCGGAACTTAATCGAGCATTGAGCCCATATAAAAGTCATAATTTTAAACCTTCATAGTTTTTATAGCTCGTAGGTTATTGTAATCGTAAGTTTATATTTCCTGCGTTTAACTACGACGAATCTAGGATCGTACGGAAAAGGAAATGTCGTCAGGAAATGGACTAGTCTTAAGGTCTATTGTACTGCCAAGGTTCATGTCGCTGGATAGTTTCGATGATAAATTGCATGTTTACTTATATTACACGCATGTGTTACTTCGTATCAAAAGACCAGCGCTTTGACCGCTACTTCGTCCGCGTGGAATCCTGCACACTAATTGAACTGCACTCAATCTGAATCATTTAGAAGGATATTGCTAATCCATTGCATTAAATGTTCGAAAAATTGGTCTGCTCAACAACGTAAAGAACGCAATAAATGTTGTTGAACTGTCAAAATGAAAGCCATTGCTACTGAATTATGTTACGCAATTACACCGTGAATTTTACCACCCACACAAGCTTTAATACTACTAACTAAATAAGGGGATGATTTAACAGAAATAAAAGTATGTGTATGTCTTTCCTCAGAGTGCAAACTATCTCTTTACCAATTTTCAACAAAATCGGTTCTGTACTTAAGCCAGTGAAGTCGTAACAAACAAACACAGACAGAGGCACTTTCGCATTAAAATATTAGCATGGCATTATGAAAATTGATCGCGCTTCTGTCACTAAGAGGTAAAAATTGATCGCGCTTCTGTCACTAAGAGGTAAAAATTGATCGCGCTTCTGTCACTAAGAGGTAAAAATACTTGCAAGGCATGCGAAGTCCGAAAAATGTTTCGTTGAGAGAAAAGTGGACCAAGTTCGCGACATTTTAAACGAATTATTACTGGAAACGTTGACAGTGTTAATTACCTATGTTCTCTTCTAAAATTAACACCATTCTGTATTTTGCTTATGATAGATATCTTATACCTACGTATGTACGCATAATTTACCAGAGAATTTTCCAGTACATCGAACTTGAGGTCATCAATCATAAAAACGCGGCGTTTGCGCAATCAAGGACCGAACTTACTTTTTGTTTATTAAGAAATTTTTCGAGTAAAAAGTTAACGACTTTCGGACTCGCATCGAAATTGTTTTTGGTGCCTACATTGTCGAATTTTATTACATTTTGATAGCAATACATGCTCGCGATTTAACACGCTCAATGTATTCGTTCTAAACTTCTAAACGGACAATGAACGTTAAATTCCTTTTTACTGTTTAATAAACTGTTTGTCCTAAATCGTTGACTAGCAAGAAGTCGGTTTTAAATGTATGGGGCTTCGACACGCAATTTCGCAAATGATTCGGTGAAAGAAAAGCTGCTTAAAATAAAACGAGAAAGGCAGGTATCTACCGAAGAGAGCTAATCAACTGTTCGATTGATGGTAGAAGTAGAAACTGCTTTTATTTGATTACTAGCTTATGCCCGCGGCTTCGCATGCGTTGGAAATTATCCCACGGAAATGTGCTACTACGTTTAATAGATCTTTTTTAGAGGAATGATTGCGTATACATTGTTTTCATATAACTTTATTGGTTTACGCAGCCCCCACCCACAGTCGGCATGATTTTTTTCGACATCTGCAACAATCGTCGTATATTTTAACAAAACCTTCCAGGAACTCGCGCTAGGCCGCACGGGTTGAATTATGGCCCACTCCCTCTCACAGAGAGAAAGCTTGTGTCCCAGCAGTGGGAACATTATAGGCTTATTATGATTACACACCTAAACTAAACTAAACCTTAATTAATTATACACCCAAAACTTCCTAATAAATCACTCCGTCCATTGGTGAAAATCGCATTCAGACAGTCTTAACGTTTTATAATAATGTGGAGACTTACATTAAAGTAACACTGCAGCACTAATCGGTTTCGTTTCAAGCTGTAAATGGGGAAGAATATCGAGTGCATAGATTCTAGCTCTGGTCTAGACTTACTAACACAGAATAACATATTATTACTTTGCTTGACTTCAATTGCGCTGTCGTTAACGAACGGAAATAAATCGTTTACTGAAACTTCTCTTTAATCCATCGATTAACTTTGCTATGTTTAACTTAATGATAAATCATAAATCAGTTGAATAAGGTTAATAAAATACGATCTAGATTGCGTTTTATTAAATTTAAATTAAAACTGCATTTAATTTGAATCTGAATGATTTCAAAACCTCGTGGTCATCATTTTATTTATATTCTGTTTGACATTTTGTTTGAATGTGTTGATAAACACGTTGGAATTAGTAGTTTTGCAACAAATATCGAGCAAGGACACCTTGATGTGTTATGCCAAAATTAACACAACCGCTTTTGAGAATATTTACAACTGAATCTTGCTCAATTTAACCACTTTTCCTCAGAATATTAAACTAAATTAAAAAGGCAACGTGTTAATTGAAAATCGGCAGATCAAGGGTACCTAATTTATAATTAAGATGCATATTTGAATGCATATGATATATTAAAATATTAATTATCATTAGATTTTGTGATGTTTATTGCTATAAAACTAATCAAATACGATATTAAATCACCGCAACGAAACAGTTGTCGTTAATTACCAAAACCAAGGGCAATGTCTGCAATGACCGAATGACCTTTGCTTGCTATAAAACCACAGACTGCCTTTTTGAAGCAAAACACCACATTGTTTTTTTTAAATATCTGTTTATGTACACAACAAACAGACTGAGATCAGTAACTGGGTCCTTACCTGCATTTAAGCGACAATCTTTAATCTCAGGCAATTGTCTTCCATCTGCCACATTATGGTCTTGCAACATGTAATTTCAAGTAATCACCTTAAACTAGGTAGGTACCATATGCAATCTGCCTAGCCTTTTCCCAACTAAGTTGGGGTCGGCTTCCAGTCTAACCCGATGCAGCTGGATACCATTATTTTACATGGAGCGACTGCCTATCTGACCTCCACATCCCAGTTACTGGGTAACGCGATACCTCTTGGTAAGACTGGTGGTCAGACTTTTGGGCTTCTGACTACCCGTAACGTCTGTCAAAGATCTACGAATGATAACCGGGTCCGTGCCTCGGAGAGCACGTTAAGCAGCTCTTAACTTGTTCTCCAAAGCACCGGGTCTCGGTATTACCCATTCACAGACCGACCTCGGCAAGCAATGCTTAACCCTAAACCCGACCCGTGCGACTGTTATTATTTAGCCATGAGCCCCAACAACTATCTTCCACATGATGTTCTTGAAACATATGATTTTAAAGTAATTACTACAGACAACCATCTATTTCCAACAATAAGTAGCCATGCCCTCCCGTGTGCGAGGAAGCAATGATTCATTCAAAGTCAGGATATAACCTTGATGCAAAAGGCAAGGTTCGCTACTCTTGCGGTTTATAAATCACTTAATTATAGTTCACCACGTGTGGTGCAGCTCTATCGATGGGCTCGACTAATTCTTTATAGACCGAGAGTGTGGTGAACATTTCTTTTCCATTTAGAAAACTTGATTATAATTTTTGGGTTATAAATCTTGCAATAAGTGATGGAGCTTATTAAGTACCTACTAAAGAAAATTATCATAAAAGTAACATTTAGATAGACACAAACCACAATACACATATGCACAATTAAATAATAACAAATTACATAAATAATATAAAAACCAGACAACATTTAACATCAAAAAACTTTAAACTCGTTTTCAAGGAACAAGTATTAAATTCAAATTAACGCTAACTAAGCAATCTTCCTAAGTCGCAAGAGTTAACTCCATAACAAAACAGATTGTGCGTAGCCGAGGACCCGAATCTGCATTTTAATGAAAATTACGAAACTTCGACTTCCACTAATTTCTACTAATAAAGTGATCCTTGGATCCGCATAGTAAACACCAGTTTATTCAAATATGCGAAACGTGTTCTTAAATTGTTGACTCAATACGAATACAAGAAAGTGACCGCACAATACTATGCGTTTTATTATGTAACATGAACTACATAATTGCTTACGTATTTGTGTTTTGGTAGTAACATTCAGACAACGTATGTGCTAATTCGAGGAAACACAATTTGTACTTAGAAGATGCACGCGAATATCTAATTTAGTTTGTAATAGCATTTATCATGTAGTACGAGTAGTTCTACTTACGCCTTTAAGTAGCCAAACTATTAAATAAAACGTGTTTTGGATTAATGCTTACGTTTTTTTTTTTGTCAAAAGTTAACGACCTTTGCATTTTTTTGCTGCCATTTGCACTACGCGTCTTTCAATTGGTTTTTAGTACATTTATGCAGGCAATACGAAATTGAAAGCGGAAAAAATTTAATACGGCTTAATTTCCGGGTCGGCTCCCTTCTCACGTAATATTTGAATGTGCTCCTAATAAGCTTATAATAAACGACTCAAATCCGTTTGAAGTAGGAATATTAGGAGACAAAAAATGTCGGATCCAAATGAATAGCAAATTATGCACGGACGAGCTTGATAAAAGTCCCAAAAAAAGATCACAAAAGTAAATCCAATTTACTCAAAAGAGCAAATTCTTACGCGTCCCAATTCCTGGTCCCAACTCAAGGCAAGACATAAATGAAATTCCGTCTAGGGTATCACCTTCAAGCAACCAACAGAACAGGTTCTAAATGCACAAGCAATCATAAGTGTTATGAGGACGTTACTAATTGCAATGACATTTCATACCATGCTTAAAACATGTGTTTATTACACTCAGCCTTTTAATGCATCCCCTGTAAAGATTAGAGCTTGCGAAAAAGGAATATGCGCTTTTAGTAGTGTAATGGATATTATTTTTGCATGTTTAGGTATAGCTTCGATGTTTTTGTCGTATTTTTTCTAGTTAAGCGTTTCCAATTTCTGCTTACCGTAATTATTTGCGGTTACCGAAGTCAACTTTTTCATTCAAGTCTTCACTAGTTTGGGCAACGATATCAGCGACTAATAAATCTACCTAATCTCTATTGGTCTTGTGGAAACTGAAACAAGTCTTCAGGTTTAATTATTCAGGATTCCGACCCTGCGATGTTACAGTAACCGGTAATCATAATTTTCGAGATATTAATGGCAGTGTTATCTTTAGTGGCATCTGTTAAGGAGGGTTTAATTAGTATTGAGCAGCTGCTACTGCCACTATCAACGAATACTATACGATTTCCGCTATTATTCCGAACTGTTAATACCAACTAGCAATTATGGATATACAATATATAACTGGATCTGTTATCTTGTTGTATGCAATGCCATTTCTGTTGTATTATTATAAGTGTCGTTAAAAATTTAAACAAACGATAAAACATCTCCAAAATTCGCACTACTAGTGTAACGAATAAATTTTGTCAATTAGTAATGCTAGTCTGCGAACAAAACAACTCAAAACAGCTAATTACTATGGACAGCGTCTGAAGTAAATTTTAAATTAGCTACGCCACTGTCACACCGAAACCTAAATCTTAAGTCAAGTTTGACAAGTAAATTATTTGCCAAATTACTCTCTATTTTTTAAGTGATTAAGGCGTTATAACCAATGAATGAACATGAGCATCCACATTAGATTTCTCAGAAGTATCCTTTGCGGAACTAAAATGTTTTGAAGATGTAAGCTTGCTATATTTAAAAACTTCTTGTTAACCTGATTATCCAACGCTTTGAACTACATCCAAGAAGATGTCTTTCTGAAAATACTCTTTGCTCCTATCTTGCCTTGCCAAGCCAACCTTTGACCAAATTCCCATCGGCGATGGTTCTAGAAGCAGTTCCAAAATCTGCATCACCCTTTCTCCCTACCACGTCCAATTTGACCGGTTTCTATCCGTTTTTGGGTTAATGTTGTTGCGCCGGTTGATATCGGATGTCAACCTTGCTTCGAAGGTTACTCGTATTATCGTGTATTTTGATGACTGAACTGTCGCTGTTACGGTGGCTTGGTCTAGGATAATGACCCATTAAGACTAGTTTGCCTTGGAACATCAGCTGGTTGGCTTCGCGCATTGATTTTTATCATAGAGGTGTGGTAGGTATCATATCCGTTGTGTACCTACATGCCGCGTCATAGAGTGAATTATGTTTTGGTCTCTATGTGATTTGAAAAGTACCGAAGATTGAGTTGTAATATTTACTTGCAAGAGCATTTTGTAATTAATGAAATATATTGAAAAAACGTCTCGCATAGGATTATAGCCGTACAATTTCGCCAAATTAGTTTTTCTGCTAACGACTATCATTAGGTTTCTTTCCATTCCTAGGTAAATAAAGTATGTTTACCTTTATGACAGAACTAATTAACTGTCGGACATTCCACATGAGTTTGATGTCTATTTTCCAGAAGTAATAATCCTAAAAGTTTTACTGTTCAATGACCTTTTAATGTATACGTTGCTGTCATGTACTCTAAAGTGAACAGCTTTGTTTGACTCAGCAAATTGATCAATCCAAAAATTGCGTTCATACTGTAAAAGTGGTCCTTCTGCTCTAACTTTAGTTTAAATCGTCCTTTTACTAATAATAGTACAACACTACCCCACATTCCCGCTCATGATAATACATGAACATTTACATCCCGAGAGCTTTCCCGTGAAAAACGAGACAGGATTAAGTCGTAACATTCAGAAGACCTAACGCCGGTCAGCATCATGAATCACGCACAAATCTAGCAGTTTATCATTCAGCCCATAAATAGTTAATTGTAAATCTCGACGTCTAGAATAAACCAACTGGGGATTACTCTAGACCGTTGCACGTTGTGACGTTCTCGGGCTGAATCATTCAGGTATTCAAAATCCATATTTATATCTCTGGCGATCGTCCACTTGGCTTATTGTGGGTATAACATAAAACATTCTCTTAATTTATGATGTCAACGAAAGGATGGACAGCATCTATTATTACCTAATTGTCGTAATAGTTGCTGTTTTCGTTGTTATTTTTAGATAGTGTATTTTGGACTGTATTCAAATAAGTCAGCGCTGTTGTAGGAAAGTTTAACAATTTTCGTCACTGATTCTGGAAATGTTTTCCAAATGTTGATATCTGCACCGAAGTCTGTCGACTTGATATCGTCGATTAATTTTTAATGTATCTTTCAGATAGTGGCGCCGATTCCCTTGTTCACAAACTAAACTAAATTTAAGTTCAGTGCATCTTTTTGTTTCTATTTCATTAAGAAAAGGACAGAAGATAAATATTAGTTTAGTTCTGTCAAATTAGGATACTCCATAGACAATTTAGACGTGATTAAAAACATGGCTACTAAAATTACGTCAATTTACGTCAGGCGCTGACTAATTTGACAGTACTAAACTAATACCTATTTATCTTCTGTCCTTTTCTTAATGAAATAGAAAGAAAAAGATGCACTCAACTTAAATTTAGTTTAGTTTGTGAACAAGGGAATCGGCTCCATTATCCATAGATGATAATCGCCTAAGGAGTCCAATCGTGGAACTTGAAAATATATGTAAAGCAGTATCTGTCTTTATGTTTTCATCATCAGACGTTGCTCCTCGAGCCCCATTTAAATTAGCTGTTAGTTTATTCTCTCGTTTACTTGCTCGTCTCGGTTTCGATTGCTTTGTTGTATCAAGATAATCTTCGCGAGATAATCACCTGTTTACTTAATGTTAATGTACATTTTCTCTACTCGCAGCCATGTTTACACGCTTATTCCTTATAAAACACCTAATTAACATACCTCCAATAGAAGTTAATTTTCCTAGATAACACTGTCATTTAAGTACCTTATACCTCCGTAAAACTTGTATTTTATCATTATTAGGTGCTTTAGCGTCTATGATAATGTAGCTATAGATGAGAAGCTGAACAAAATATAAAATTCTATTTTAAGATTTTTATTATCTTGCTTGCGTAGCTTGGTGTGCTATTAAGATTTTTTCGTATTCTTCCAAGACAAAGCTATTTGCAATTAGTTAAGGGTCATTAAAATTTCATGCGAGAACAATTTCCTAATTAGCCACGTGTGATATTTCTTAGGAAATTATATAAGCTTGTATATTAGAAGGAGCCGGATTTTCTCTTGGTTTTCTTGAAATGGAAAGTGTTGCTCGACAATTGTTATGCTGCATAAGTACTAAGTACGACATAAGAACATGAGTTCGCACCATAAATTGTACGTGTGTTATTTGCATTAACATTGGTAGTTAGTTTATTAAGTTTGTTGGTAAGGCACTGTAGCTCTGTGTTAGGTGCCTATGACCAATCTGCCGTAGGCATTTGAGGCGTGAAGTTTAAAGTTTAAAATTACTAATGCTGTTTAATATTTTATTCTTTTTCCTATTTAATATTATGTTTATTACAAAACTTATTACTAAATTCAGTTTCTTATCATAGCATAGAATTAGTTACAGCAAGCCGCAATACGGTAGTTTTCCAAAGTGCTTTATTGGTATTTGAATACTCCTAGTATTGTTGAAGTACTTATTAAGCACAAACACGTGGACTCTAATTTGAATTCCTATATTTACCACAACATTGATATCGAGTAAAAATAAATGGTAGGTGTCATTAGCGTCGGAGTATTTTTTACTACTTCATTTTACATTGCAGAACCGAATTTATAAAAAGTTCACCTCTGCCATACGATTATGAGAGACCACACCGGTTACGTTATTATTGTAACAGCTGACACATCTCGATTAAAAGCGTATTCACTCCATAAGGTGTTACATCCATTATTCAAGTTGAACATCAAACAAACAAGTCATAAAAACTTTCCTCAAGACCATGATTGTGCATGACATGGCTTGTTCAGTTTCGACTGAAGAATGGCCATAGTCCGCACATTTATATTGGAAAGTTGTCAGCATTGATGGAAATCTCTCGCAGTGAAAGTCATGTTACATCTGGATGTTAAATGCTGTACTTAATTTTCCTAGTTTCCCTCATATGATATGCGGAAACTGTAACGGTTGTGGATAGATAAGACCACGGAGCGGTTATCTAGTAAGAATGTGTGTAATATTTGTAGAGGTGTGCGCTCCAAGAATTGTTCAGAGAATTTCAAGCGATTGTAATCGCCATTCGTATCGTTTTAGTGTGGCGTATTACGTTACAATGCTAAATAAATTGTATTGCTTCGTTGGGATTGATAATAGTTACTAAACTATTACAAAATTACCGACTAACTTTTTGCTCCACAATACTTCGAATTAGAAGCATTTCAAACTCCCCTGCTGTGTGGCTAAGAATGTTATACTCCCGTAACTTTCTTGATACTCTCAAAGGATAATCCAACGTAAGCCCCCTTCGCTCGTTCAAGAGGATCCACAGCGGTTAGCTTGTTGCCTCCTATATCGGGTTTCGCTTGATCCTTTAACTTTTCGCCAACAATGCCTTCAAAGTGATACACTTGATCGCCTTCTTTCCAAAGCTATCGCTATCGCTACACCACCCAGTTTCCACCCTAAGATTCGCACCTTGATTCCAGCAAGAATATGTAGTTATTATTCAACGTACGCAATTACGCACAGGTTACATGTCCTATTACATGTGCATGTACGAAGAGTACCAGTTTTATTTTATTGCTTACCGCTCCGGTTGGTATGCGATAAGATTCAGACGCACCTGATAGTAAATGTACTATTAAAATTACTATTATGACTACTAATAGTATGCTAGAAACTATCTCGAATCGATCTACGGTCTTCCAACTAAGTTTTATTATGTTCTAGAACTTGTTAATAATTGTAACTTCGACACCGTGAAGTCCTAAGATATAAAAACCTCTCTCTATCTCTGGTGAAGAATTGGCGCCGCTTTCGCGTAAATCTGGAGTTCTTTTTTTCGTTGTTTTATTAAGGAACTTGGCAATCAAAAGTTTCTACTGAAAATGTCCATTATAATACTTAGAGAAGTTACGATTTTGATGAGTTGTTAGCGTCGTTTCATGGATTTTAGCGGACGCTTCATTTGTGAGGGCTTCGTAATTTTTATGATTAATTAATATCTTCTCGGATACCTCGTTAAACGCAGTTTCTGCCAAGAGTATAACTTTCCATCAATTATTTAATAAACCCTCAAACTTCTGGCATAGGAGCGGGGATGGGTGGTATAAAGCTCAGTTGCTCAGGTCAGGTAGCAACTTCAAACTTTGATAATATCTTGTCCTCGTTTAATAAGAGGATCCTTCCTGAATTGGGAACAGAGAGTACCATATTGTTTTAGTCTTGCTTTATACTTCATGTTCGGCTACTGTTTTTCCCTTAGTTTATTCACCGACCAACATTTCACGTTGAATAAAAAATCAATCCACTCAAGTCAAATGCGTTTGCTCCCAAACAAAATGCTTTTTTTTTGCCGAAAAAATCAGGGCTCCCTACCAGCAGCGTTCAATTACCTAAATTGATGTGTGCAGCACACAGATCCTGTCGAACGAGCCCGGGGCCCTTCGTCGGTTTAATTCAATCAATTTCACTAGGACTCCATGTCACGTGTGTATTTTGCTTTTAATTGTGTACTAACAAGCTTATGTTTTGATTCTAAAACGCCCAAGGGAAATTGTCTGTCTGCGAAAGGGTCTTTAACAAGTTTTCTGGAATCAATTTCTTAGTAATTCTGCAAATAAATTGATGTAGGGTCTAGGGATCGTCGGATTTTGATTGCTTTTCAATTTTAAGTGTTTTGAAAACATCTTTCATCTGCGTTATTGCAGAGAGTGAATATATATTCCGTTGCTAGTTCAGTGGGGGTGATCTGGAGCGAGTCTATGAATTATACAATTATACACACATTTTTGTTAACAATAAATAATCATCTTTTGGAAATTCATTAAGTTTGGTCCGAAGTAGACAATAGTTATGCTAATTTGCGAACAAGAACTAGTATTTACCTCTTACTTTGTAACTACCATTTATTTTTCTTTTTGATTAAAGTTTTCACTTTATTACAATTCGGTTTCGCCTTAATTATCTTGTCCGAGTACGTTCTAGACATTCATCTTTCGCCTTTATAAAAGTCGGAATGGGAACAGACATAATCTTATTACGTCGTAAAACCTCGGCAGAATCGCCATAAAACATGTTCGTCTCATCTCGACTTCTTATCCGTGAGAATCTTACAACAATGGCTATCGTCATTAAATACTAATTGCTGTTTAAAATGACAAGCTGAAATTAACTCTTTTTGTTATCTCTTTCATAATGCCTTATTCTTCTTATTATTACACTTTTTCGTCAATTTCAGAACGTATAATTCCGTCATTTTTTGCAACGTTTTACGTAGTTCTTTTGTTTTTAATTTAAACACGTTTCAAAGTCCTTGTTTTTGTAAAATCAATTGTTGTATTTAATTTCGAGGATTGTTTTTAAAATATTCATGTTACAATGGCATTGAATTTTTTTGCTCTTGGCGATTTTATAAATAAATTATGAAAATTGGCATACATTTATTGAGTAACCTGTCGCTGGTGCTATTGTGTTAGTATGCCGGCAATCACTGCTAAATGTGGCTTTGATGGAGCATCGCCAGTCCAATTAGTGTTAGTGCCACTTGAAGCACGCTCATCCTGTGCTTATTAAACTACCTTACAAATTAAAATACAGCCAGACAACTTCACTTTTCTCTGTTTCTTCATTTATTTTCGCACTTACAACTCCAACCATCATAGCTAATGATATTAATGTAAGAGGTGTCAACTGCTAATAATTACGTGTACTTTTACACTTATTATTTATTGTCGTAACGGGTTTAAATGATAAGTTATTAAGTTATGCTGCGTTGCGTTTCGTAACTGTCGCATAATTTCAAGTATTAAAGGTAAGCGGCCTTCATACATCAGTCTGTTCAAAGAATATTTTTCATTTTGCAAATATAAAAAGGTACTCATATAACTATCTATTTTGACGATCGTTTTAATGTTTACCATATCTTAAGGCAAAGATCTGTGTAGTTTATTTCTTCATTTCATATTTCCATTTCTAAAAGAAAAACAAGAAAACGTTTTCTCTGATGCTCTCTTTATCTATGCCACAATAAGCCAGTAACGTTCACAATGAACAATTACATTTTTTTCCATATCTACCATTATTCCTTACATACCCTTATAAAGCCCTATTACCCTTATTAAATCATCAATCGACATAAACACGGTAAACAAAAGAAGTGATGCATTACGCAACTCGTATGATCCAATAAACAATGTAATAGTTACGTCAGTCACTAGTGTCAAACGAAATTGTACAAGTTTTGGACAATCAATTTCCACGATTTGTTAGTAGAAGTATGAAACCGCGACGCGTTCGCGTGAGCAAAGACTGACAATAAAGTTGGATCTTGAAGTTGTTTATCGAATTAGGAGGCAGCTACGGAATTGTTTGTGAAATATTCGTGGGGCCCAATTTTTGTTTTTGTATTCTTCTTCGTTTCGCTGGCACGACTGTATTTTAAATCTGGTTTTGCCAGCAGGATAGGAGGTGGAGCATGGTTTATGACATAGCTACATACATACGACATAGTTTTTTCTTTGTATTATTGATCAGGTTTCATTTAAAGGCTTCATCACCAATCCCTAAAGATAATATTTTGGTGGAACGACCTAAAGAATCATCCAAATAAACTGCATAATTATGTTGATGGACAGTTACATATAATCTTACCACGTCTTTTTATTAAAGACTTAATGACCACAAATGTTCATCAAACCACAGGTCAATGATCATGACCAACACAGACATTTGATTGACAACTTAGCATGTTTAAGTCTTAACTGATGATAAGTCAAGGCGTGATCTAAGATGGTGCACGTAAAGGCGCAGACATTCTTTTCTCCTTTGTCATTCGAGTCTCGTAAAACAATTTTCAATTAATCACACAAGCATCTAATATTTATTTCTTAATCGTTCAATAACAAATTATTATATCCAATGTATTACCTAGCTGATGTCACTGCCAACATTCCTTAAACACTACTGTCTGATACTGCCGGAACAAGCAATATGAACTCTGCTTACCTCTCGATATTTGGCAGCTATGTGACCGTCGGAAGGTTGATCGGAATTCCTGCCAGAGTCTACTACGATAAAGCGATGCCAAAAGGAAGGGAATTAATCTCGGAGGGACTTAGTCTGCCACATTCTTAACACAGCGCTCCGTGTCTTCTGTAAGCCAGAATATAGAGAACTCACCAACGGAAACACCAACTAGTGACATTTGCAGCCTCAGAGACGATAACATCTCTTTCAATTCCCACAGAACTAATATATATTTGTAGAAAAATAGAACAGGAAATAATTTTCAAGCGGTTGGACGACGTGAATTTTCATAAGTCGCAGCTGACAGGCTAGATTTTAATATTATTTTTCCACCCACATCGATGTTTGAAAAAAAAAGGAACTTTGGAATGGGGTATGAATTTTCTTGGAGCCGGTTTTATTTTTGCGCATCTGCTTTTGCTTACAACACGATTGTGCCATTATTCAAAATTGTTAAGAAATATTGTAAATGCCTGACATTATGTGCTTCGAAAAGCAAAGAAACTGGTCAAGACACACATTGGTTTCTTAAATGTACTTATCCAAATCGATTGACCTCAATTAACAATGCGGAATTCGCTGTAACATCAAGACCTTATGCGTATTGGTACAAGAGTTTTATCAAGATATCTTTATAATCCTCCAATCGGTTGCCGCACCGCTTGCGAGACACACAATAGATATAACTCCTGTAGCAAAAGCGACAATTTGTACGCGATTGCAAGAACAAAGCGCACTTCAGCAAAAGTGGAAAAGTGCAGAAGACATTTAACTTTTGAGCTTTTATCTATGACCGGAGGAGGAAGACAAATATTAATAGAGGAAGTCTTAAAAATATTTTCGCACGTAATTCGTCTAGAACAAAAACGTGTACCGGCAACAGTTTCGCCTTTTTATCTACAGCATCATTAAATAATCTTTGCATAACATTAACAGTTGCACACAACAATTCCATATAAACAAAAATTACGACATCCTACAAAAGTTACATAAAAAATATTTACAATACACGTGGGACCCAACGTGTGTACGAAACTTTCACGCGACACTCTCGTTAGACTTTCGCCGGTAATTAAACCTGGCACTAGAACAATAGCAAGTATAAGAAGCAGATCTCTAACGTACAGCCGATGTTGCTATTAATTGTCTATCGAATCGCCCACGCTTTCTAACACCGTACCATGTAAGTAAACTCACTACATTTTCACTGTAAGAAACTAAAACCCGTGTTAGATCGACACGAACAAATGAGATTGATGAGGCAAACGAGACTGCACACGATGGTAACGCAGGTGATGCTAAAAAATCAAGTGAATGAACAACGTGCACGTTTGTAACAATGGCAATATTTTTTGCCCAAGGTTCGTCGGTAGAAAGTGTTTGAACGGCTTAAAGATTAAACTTTATGGCATCTCGTTTGATAACAATGGCCAATTTAGCTGGTGAATTGTGTTTTTCATTGAATTTTGATCGTGAATCGATATTTTGTCCACCGGTGGGGGGCCAAGCCAAACCTCATCGAAGAAATTTTCTAGAAGCAAGAATATATTCAGCAGTTTATTTTATTCAAATGAGCGAATGATTAAATACAGACAAATAGTCTGTTAAATTTTATCAGGCTCGATACTTACAAAGAATCTATTATCTAATCAACACTACAGCACGCATGATTAAACCCAGCTTGAATGTCCATTAATTTGTACTCTTTTCCCACAGTTGATAAACAGAGTCATTTCCATATCTCCTGGGCTCATATCAGATATTAGAACAAGGGAGTCAATATGGCCGTCATACAGAATACTGATCATAAATCACATTGTACAGACATCATAGATTACGTGACATATGTGCTAACTCTAAATAATTTTATGAATTATTTAATATTTTGCAATATAATTCTTCACGGGCGAATAATTATTTTTATCTTATTAATCGATAGGTAATTAATCGCATCGGCTATATTTCATGCGGTGCATATTATGATAGAATAGAGGTTGCTTAGGCAAATGTAACATACACAAGTTAGTAGTTTATGGGTTAGAGTGTACAATTGCAATGTTTAAACTCAATTTATTATTATACGCAACTTATTACCTGGAACAATCATCTTGGTAGTATTGCCTAATGATGGTTATGTCATTCCGTGTGAAATCATTGGCACTGAAAACGACAAGATGAGTCTTAGGTAGCCTAATAGCCAGGGGGTGTACTCTCTAAGTCCGTCATACAAACATACGGATCCGTACAAGAGTTGTTAACCGTCAAAAAAAGCAACAAAATAAATTTTTCGGACGGGCAAAATCATTGGGGTCTCCCCAATGATTTTGCCCGTCCGAAAAATTTATTGTTAAAACTGTCAAATCGTGTTGTCATTAATTCTTAGTTCGGGCTTCGAACTAATCTTATCTACGTAAGTGATACAATATAGGAAACTTCGGCCGAAACTACGGATTCCTTGATTAGGTAGTAGACCCCTTTCGCTGGAGAAGAATGTTCAAAAATTAACGTCGAACCCTTTTGTCATTTCTGTGTTTCTAAATCTACACAAACGCTTGAACATTAGGTAATGTTATGATAGCAAAATAACAGTCGTAAATTATACGAACGTTACTATTAAAGATACATAAAAAGCATAGTGACTTCATTATGGCAAACGTTGCCAAATTATAACTATAAAGAAAAGCATAAAATTAATATAAACTGGCTAATTTGCCACTGTTCAAACTGCAGTCAATAAATCATTAATAAGTATTAGTTTTTATACTTTCTCATGTGTTGCTTCCGTCAGACGATTGACGAAAGGCAAATTGGCCATTTCCATGTTATTAATTTTGTTTTCACTTGCAATTATCTGTTTGCCATGTGTTTTGGCCACGTATCACTTCCCGTAATTAAAAACGCTCTAAATCTAGTTGCAATCTCAAATTAATGTCAAAACTCGTCAAAAATGTAGGGAAAATAGAGGTATTTTTGACAGATTGAGACTGAGATCAAACTGTGAACGTTCTTAAAATTACGAGAATTACCCCTCTTATCATAAAATCCATAGATAAGGATCATTATAATAGCTTGAAAGATTGATAACGACTATGAGGTAGGGAACTATAAATTCCAAATCATTTAAGTAAAGCATTCAATTTTCCTTAATAATTGATGAACCTAATACTTTTAATCTAATCAGAAGTCGGACTTATTGATATTAGCGCATAGTATTTACGGTAGGCAGTCGCAGATATACAAATGAAGGAGGAAATGGCTAGATAAAACATCGCTAATCTCTTTGAACTTGTGATAGTGATTTATTATGATTTTGTCAATTAATAAGATAAAACTAAAGTATGGGCATATTATACCAGGTCTGGCTATAAACTGTAAACGGATAGAGCTAAATATGAGGACTCTTAATGGTCGATAAGAATTCAAGGTGTCATTGATGGAAGATCAAAGTTCAAAGCATTGGAAGCTGCTTCCCAATAATTATTTGTCTTAGGTAAATGCTAAAACGGAAAGAGATATAGCGATTGTTTCATTTTGAGACCCGCTATAATTAATATAGCCCCAATATCTTCGAGTTTTTGGCGAAATTTTCCGCAACGTACTATAAAATACAGCCACAATTGCCTCAGTCTCTAAGTTAGAAATCTCCTCGAGCATAGCTGATCCGATTTCCTCATTACTTACTAATTGAACTCATGGTTAGTAGTTTTTTACACTTCTTTCTAGACAGCATTGTTATTAAATCTGTACTTGATTAAAGAAAATGTGGAGCGTACGATCTTCCGCAAGATGTAAAAACTGAGGGTAAGGAACGCTGTTTTTAATATTCCTACAGTTGTTACGCCTAAAACGTTTTTGTTACTGCGCAAAAAATGTGGTAATGCCTTGAACGCACTCAGTGGGTGATAAAAAGTTGAATTATTCATAAATTTATCTTCTTTATTCCGGGTTACTTCCCGATTTTTGCCTATAGCTACTAGAAGTCATTGGAGTGCTTCCTGATATAGGCCTGTTTAATTTCATCAAGTAGGCTTACTTTGATCAAGTCTAAGCACAAACCCTATACTCAGCTTCAAAGCTATCAAAGAAGATGCTTCTGCTTTTTCATTTATATTGTAACCTAGAAGTGTTGTGTCTTGCTTCATTATTATTGGTCTAAGTTCTCTTCGATATTGATAGTTCATAACTCATGGGTATCATATATGTATATGTACATGCTTTTGTCAAAGATTTGTTGAATGTGCAACGGTATTGTGTATAATCTGTATTGTAACTCGATTATCAGCTATGTGTATACGTGACAACGTGAGCATAGACGCCAGGTTTGTTTCGAAATGTCCCGAAATACACACACAAATCATACAGCGCCTAAATATACAAGATCTAGAATGCACGATCTCCAAGTAGTACTTATCTTAAAAGCGTTTTATTGTGAAAATGTTAATAGAAAAATAACACATGCAAATCATTGCTTTCAAAGCCAAGACCTTCCATTTAATATTCCGTTTCTATTATAGCTTTATGCCCACAATAAAACCGTCTTGGGTCTCGTACCGAACAAAATCAAATGTCATATTACTATATCTACTTTCTATTCATGCATATTCTTCAGTACAAGTGCTCTTTGTCCGGCAATGGGCACCAACCGGTCTGACCTCTGAAAGCACCTGATTTAATATAATTAAATCTGCTTGTTATTTCTTGCATTCAGTTGTAAAGTAGTGTTATTCTTGTTTTATATGAAAAAGACTATTTTGATTGGGTAATTTTGCTGGCTATGGTTAGATCCAAGAAAAATACCAAAAAGGTTCATTACCTCGTTCAAAACACGGAAGCCTCATTACATCTAGGTCTTAACATCTTGCGTAAGCTGTTACCCAGAGTACTAGGTTAGTCATTTTGCGATCTGGCCTTGAAACAAAACATGAGCTTTATACTAGCATGGTCCATAGACAACAATGGTTGCGCCGGCGCTTAGCCCGGGTCATTGACCGCTGCACGGGTCGAACCGCGAGTTTTCTTAAACCGATCCGCTTATTAGGCATTCTGTAGAAGCAAGCTGGTTTTGTGAACCCGCTCTATATTAGTTACGTGATTTTTCCTTGGTTCATTCAGGAATGTTGGTTTCTAAGTGCGTTTGTGACCTTTGGTTTTAACGCACGTGCTGTGCTGAATGAGTTGTTTTATCGCGCTTGAAGTTTCAGTTTTGAACAGCAACTTTTTTAAACAAATGGTTATATTTTGTTTTGAAAGGCAAGACTGATCAAGACTGACCGCTGGAGATAAAAAGTCGATTGAAAAATGGACCCTAGCAACAAGACTAAGATAAAAGAAGAAAGAACTCAGTTAATTACAAAAACACTAAATACTATCTCTAGATAACATGAACTCTATACGTCCTCCAGAGGCAATAAAAAGAATTCTTATATTTATAGCTATCGCCTGGCCTTAGTAACCCCGGAGTCATAGCAACGAGTTATCAGCAGTAACCCTGAAATGCCTACATAGTGCGTGTCTAATCATACCATACTAGCACAACAGTGGGTGTACAAACAACTTATCGAAACAAAGTAGCGTAGAAAAACGTAAGTAATAAATAAAGGTCAGTGTTTTCAAGAACGATTTAACTGACAGCGTCTAAGTCAATGAACTCCATAATCTTTTGCACGATCCATAATCTGAAGACGTGAATAGAAGATGTATATAGAAATATGAAAGGCATGAAAAAAGGAAGAAATTGCATTGAAGAACTTTTTACTGAAGAAAGGGAGCTAATGTATGAAGCAGATGAAGGAGGGCACATACAGCCTAGCCTATTCAGCTCTATAAATTGTACAGTCAACGCAGTAACTTTAAAGACAATTTATTTACATTTTCTTACCAAAATGTGCCACAAAATTACAGAAATTAAAGCGAGAAACGTTCTAAAATCAATGTCACGGTGTTTATCTACGCCTCCTTGGGTTCCATTGTCCCTAATCCAGATGGAAGGTTCAGTGACCTCGCCAGCAGATTCCTTACACCTCGTTGTTGATAATTTATTGCTGCATACTTAGCACATGGGCATGGTCATTATAGTCAACGAAACATGAATATTTATTAGATGAAATTTTGCTTTAGTATGTGCGGGCCTTTTGTGGATTTTGTGGGGATAATCTGAAGAGTAAATGGAGGGTAGGCGGCTTATTACTCATATGCTTTGAAAGGGATACGGTTTTCCCTTTTTTCCAGGAAGACGGTTTTTCGTCATCTTATCAAAGCAACATCAGATAAAGAGGAACTTTTTGTCCGTATCGAAACACCAGGTTACCACGTCCATCATTGCTAATCTCCTAGTTACATCTATGCCAACATTCCTAAACAAGCACATAACTTTACCGTTACAGCATCGTTCTAACAACAAACTAACATAGCGACTAAACAATGTAATGTCATAAGGAACAATAGTCGCGTCTTCAAGTCGACAGGTTAAGCGAACTGCGTCCAAACAGGTCTGATCTCGGAGCCTCGGCTCTTGGCTCTCGGCTTTCGAGCAAGTTGGACGCGAGCCTACGCTTTGTAAATTAATACAACGAATCAATCGAGGGTTACAAACGATTTATCATCGTTTGATCTAATGCTTCGTTGATTAGAGCGTTTCCCAAAATTTTCTGGATGACCATTTTTCCTACTCAAAGAGCGAGTAGGAAAAATGGCCTTTCTTTTCGAAACCAAAACTTTTCTAAATGCTTTCTCTGATCATTAATTTTATCGTTTCCTCTGCGTTATATCATTGCATATTGATATATCGAAATTTCTCGTATGGTATCCACTAAAAGCTTTAGCCTAGTAACAGGAAACAGTTTCGATAAGATAAGTTAATTTCACACATTTCGACGGAAGTGTTTCGAAGTCACGCATGCGAATATTTCTTACTTATGGTAGTGTTATCTCGATCGCAGTTTAGAATGTGCGTAAAGAGATATTTACCCACACGCACACGCAAATAATGCGAAGTACGGACAGACGCGCGAAATCAGCAAATTATGCGTCTTCATGCCTAGCAAGATCTATCAGACGTAATGTTTTAATCATTATTTAAAATGAAATAAGATTAGCGACGTAGACAAACTCGAGTGAAAAGCAAAAACGTTGTTTGAATAAAACCAACTGCGGATTACTATGGGAAAATCTGTTGTTAATTGCTATTCCAATGCCTATCCCCACTCCCCATCATGTATTCGTCCCTGCTGCAGAGGCTTGCGGTCTCCCTCAGTGATTAGCTCTTTGAAACGTAGGGGAGTTCGGTCTCCCACTTTGAGCATCACTCCTCTATTAGTTTAAGTACTCTGAATGGAGGCCCGCTTTTCGGTTTCCGTACGGTTTATGAAGACTAAAAGCAATTTATACTAGTTTATGTCAGTGGTATCAGTCTTAGCGGTTTGATTGTTAATTGATGTTGTATTTATTTGCGGAGCCGACGTAATTGTCTTTGATAGCGTTCGGAATTCTACTCGAATTGTCTGAGAAAATGAGCGGGATGTATCTAAGGCTCGATTCTGACTTGCTCTGCTTTATACAATAAACGTAAAAACATGAAAGCAAAACAACAATAAAAATGTAGTTATTGCCGAAAAAGAATTGTTTCAAAAACATTCGCTACGCTACTGTGACACAGCGGGCATAAATTGACACCAAATGGTGTTTATTATCTCAGCACTGACAATTAACGTTTTATTTTGACATTACGACCTACTTTGCCCAAAAACGTAACAAGTGTAACAACATAATAAACAAATAAACGTTTCAATATTGGTTATCCCAGCCTTTCCTTGCGTGTTACTAAGTGCAACGCAATCAAGAACTCGAGACCCACTGATATTTATCTCGAGAAACAGTATAAAGAAAAAAAACTATTAAAAACACCGTTATGTAATATCGATATATTACAGAGAGCAATTATTGCGTTTTATATTTATTTTTCGTTCAACGACAAGGTTAACCCATTGCCGGTTCAATGTAATTTGTTATTTAGTACTTGAGCTCAAGATACCAGCTGAGTAGAAAGATGCTATCTGAGAAAATATGACGTTTAAATTATTTTTAAACGTTTTTATCCGATGTCTGCAGAGCTTGATTCATTTGTGATTACATCGACGATTTTTTTTTTAATTTTGCTCAGATCTGTTGAATTGGTGGTGATTCGATTAAAACGATAATGGAAGGTTGGTATCAGCGTTCTCATAATAGTTACGTATTTGATGGATGGATCAATAGATCACAGTAAGAGGACATCGTTGTGAAAGCGGGCAATTATTCTGAAAAATACAAACTAGAAATACTTGTACACGAAGGCATGCATATGCATTGAACTCATTATTTTGCATTACTTGGCTCTCATTTTACATATGTATGTGTGGAGTACGTAAACTTTCCTTTACTTGGCCTGGCCTTGCGCCAGAATAATCGTAAATTGATAAGACAGCGTTCTTCACAATTTTATTCGACTGAAGCACAATATCGGAACTGCATAATATTTCGTTCAATCGTGGACTGAATTCATTGTTACAGAAAGAAAGGGCAGTTTGTATTATTTTTCGCAACTTGTTTTCTGAAATGATCAATGGAAACATTGTGTTATTCATAAAAAGTTTGCATTGTTAATTGATTGATGCATACTTTTAAAATAACGCAAGCTCAAACAATAACTTTTTTGTTACACATTCAAACTTCCTTAACCACTCTCTTCTAACCAATGTTTTTATTCAATGTGGACGATGTTTTCATAACGAATATGAATTTTGAACAATGAATATGGCGAGACAAGATTTGAATCGATAGATGAGAGTGGCAGCTAAGTTATCGAAAACAATCCATGTACTACATCCAGTCCAAACATACTCACATAACCCTCGCATGACTTCACCAACGTAATATGTAATGTAGCACAAAAACGCAGCATCCCATCGCAATCTCTCACCACTTGCATCGCAACGTGTAACAGCTCGGTCAGGTAACACGGGTCGGTCGACTCCCCCGGCGACATTCCTCTTGAGACGAAATCGAGAGTCGACTCGTACGCAATCGTTACTCGACACTCGATACTCGTTAGCGAGTGGGATTACCGGAATCTATCGCGTTGGCGACTATGAGGTGAATGTGGGATTCGAGTTAATGGGCGGCGTAAAGGTTTCCTGGTCTGGATCTGTACTGGCTGATTAGATTCCGTATAAGATTTGACTGGTAAAGACTAGAACAAAATCTCATGAAAATGCCATGGCCAATGACTTTGGTGCAGACAGCTCATCAGTCGAGATCAGAATTTCTCTCTGGCTCTCCCAAGTTAGGCCTCAGTATTCCTTCCTTCCTTCCAGTAGTCCTTCAAAGTCACGCTCCCCAATTATGACGCAACACCTACGAAGAACGAGGATAGATTTGAAATTGACTTTACAGAGCATTGATGAATGTGTCGGTTGGTTATCGAGTCCAAGTTGACAACTGTCAGTTGGGAAGACAAGTGCACGAAGAGAAACGACGACCAGTCTATTCACAAACAACTGGTTATCTAAGTATGAAATAGATATTCTTAAGTTCAATGCTTGCTATGGTTTCTAGTATTGGATTTTGAATGACTGGCTGGAAAAGCAAACGAATATCCAGCTTATTCGTTTGCTTTTCCAGCTAGTCATTCATTAGCTTGGTCCCTGAATCTTGAAATAATTGACAAATATTTCCAATCTAAGAGTTCTGTGGTCGACACCTTTAATTCTTAGTAACTCATGATGATTTTTCTTAGATCACCCAGTAATTATACATGAATTATTGATCGAATCGATCTATCGGGCCTCCATCATTGCTCATCACTTTCTTCATTGTTTAAGCCTTCCCGTCCAAAAGTCCCCTTCGTAGCAAAAACAATACCTAATGTTTAGTCACCTCCAAGTCAGTAGACACCTATAAATGATTCACGGTGCCAACACATTCAAATACCCAACGCATATCCGACGTGAATATATCTTGGGTGTTGAAATCGGGAAGTTTTCCGGACAGCGTGAATTATGGATCAAGTTCTATGGCCGACATAATACTTCTGCCTTGTGGATTTGGGTGTAAACGTGGGAGATGTTCCGTTAACTTTTAGGGGACATGGTATTTGCATATCGGTATTTTTTCTTTGACGGTGTAAATTGAAAGGCGCCGTAATGGATTTGAATCGTTTATTAAACTTTAGTCGTGTGTCTAGAGTTGGATGATTGCACCTCATTAGTGTGTTTCGTAAGATGAATAATGGCAACCGCCAGATGGTTTGCTAAGCACTAATATTATGCATTATTAGTATGAAGCGCTTCTTCGGTCACATATCCATCTGCCAAACGTTGTAATTATGGCTTATCTGGGACAGCTCCTTTTTGGTCATTCGACCGAGGCCTATTTTCTGCAGTTACTTATACGGACTGATATGATGTAGCATAGTCATAATTTATTATAAACGACACATAACTCCTATATTTAGCTGCCATTATTCCTAATATCAAGTCTAAAAGATACCATATTAAGATAATATGACCTGAAATGCATGCACTTAAATCTTACGTATGCCTGTACAACAGGTTGATCAAGTTTCGCACATTTTAGCAACGAACTTGTTTGTTCCATTTGACATAATCTGATGGATGACTGTAACGAATTCATTCTTTCTGTTGCATGTCTAATCGTGATGAATGGGTATTTTTCTGGAGACTCGTTGAAATAAATCTTTTAAGAGAATACTCTTTTAAAAATGTTGTTTTTGTACTCTCACGTTTCGGTATTCTTTACAAAAACAGTGCCAGCATGTTTTGTTGAAATATTTCGCAGACTCGTTTTTAAGATGGCTTCTTACTTACTACTTACCTTTACAAAAAAATGCTTTCATTTTCTTCTTAAATCATGATTTAAAGGCGACCTCAATCCTGATCAATGAAAAGTGGAGTATCAGAAATGAAAGTCACTGAATCGATGTCAAGAATGTCAATATTATTGAGGAACTTGCAACAGTTGCAACTTATTAAAGCCACCGGCCGAAAAAAGAAGGGACGCCGATTGTATAATTTGTTACGAATTTTCAACATCTCTTATACAATTAACACAATGGCCGTTAATTCCAATACGTAATTACGTAAATGTTTACAACAAACGCTGCATGAATGAGGTGTTTAAATTTTGAAACCACAACGTAACGAGGTTTAGCTTTTCACACACGACCTGGTATTATTAAACTTTGTTTCCGAGTCTTAGTAAATTGATGAATGACCTGCTTTTAGATTGTTTTTATAAATGTGGATGAAATGAACACGTCTGTGGAGTTATTTACCGACGATTTAGTCGTTTGATGCGGTGTTATCTGTCTCAATCAGCGTGTGAGAAATTTGTCGGAAGTGGTTTTGAATTTCGTTTGTACTGTTGCTTTCCACGCTTTGTGAGTGAGAGAAATAGTGACAGGTGATTTTCATCACCGTAATACGTGCCCAAATTCCTTCCTCTCTATCGTTGATGTTCTATTTCGGAAACTGCCTGTTTTATTTTCATTGAGTATTCAAATCGACAAAATAATTTAACAACCTCGTGCTGCATAATCAGCCTATAATGTTCCCACTGCTGGGAGACAGGCCTCCTCTCTGTGAGCGGGCCCAGTGCTGGTTGCTAAATGTCATATGTCACGATGTTTTCCTTCACCATTTTGAGAGAAGTGGTGATGAAATAATTTACACAAAGTAAAGTGCCTGCCTGGGTTTGAACCCACGACCTACAACTCGTAAGTCGGGGCCGTTACCCACCACTGCTGTCCTCATGCTGACTGGTGACATAATATTAAGGATACACTTAAATGATTGCCTGATTACTACTTACATAACTGAGTTTTTTGCTACTTGTCATGCAACACTAAAACCGTATCCGTTGCTTCTGATAATGACGGAGCACTTCCATTTCCTGACCTTCTCCTAACCTCAGTACAAACAAAATTCAAAAGAGTACATCACGTTTTGACAGTTACTTCCGCAAACATTAACAGTAGTGACTAACACCGTCCACTACATACGATTTGACCAGTTTATCTTGAAAGCTCTTAGTGGCGCTACGACCAAGGTAACATCTCAGAGACGAACTAACATAATTAAGGCTCCCGTAAACAGGCGCGACGCGACGGTCCGACACGATTCTGTTAGAAAAATTTCTATGAAGTTTTTTTTCTACTAGAGTCGTGTCGCGCTTGTCTGCGGGAGCGTTTATGTAGAAGTAGTTATAGAATGAATAAACGGACACTGCAAGGTTTTTATTTCTTCCCAACAGGGTTGCCCTGTGTTAGAAAGTTTTCTTTTAGTTTTTCCTTCATTCTTTTTTGTCAGTCTTAGACACAGTCGTCACCAGGGAGACGGGAAACTTGTCTTAGTTTTAATCGGTCTCAGTACTGTAAGCTGAGTGACGTTAGTTATAATTCGGAAAAAAAAATACAACAGTTTAGTCATATCTATACTAATCATAGAAATGTTATATCTATGATATCTTCTTTCTTATATCATCTATGATACTAATAATAAAGCTGAAGAGTATGTTTGAACGCGCTAATCCGCATTAACATTTGGATTAGAAAAAATATTTTTGCATTTGACAGCTCAATTCTTGAGGAAGGCTATAGACTATTTAACATCACGCTACGACCCTTAAAAGCCGAGCAAAATGGAAGTAGGCGAAGACATCACATCGCCATGTGATGCGGCGGGGTGGGTCGGGGGAACAGGAAAATTCACGCAACGGGCAAAAGCGTGTTCAGTATATTTAAACACTTCTTCTTCGTGTCAATGACGACAGTGTATTAAATTATGTTGGCTCAAAACATCGCCACTTCCACGGCGTCTTCGGAGCTACTAACTCACTAAACTTAGTTCCTTATGATAGCCTTTATAGCTACGTATAATGTCTATGAGTTTACACCACATAATAGTTAACTAATTTCTTGACATTTCCTGTAACACGTTGTAAACGTAGGTTGCAGTGATTACTCTCGGGTTATGCGAGTTTATGTAATACAAAGGTCGTTTTATTCAACTTTCGTGTCATATTTCATGCTTGATTTTCACCGCGGGTGTGCGTGACGGTACTTAGTTGTGATTCATTGTTAGCTCTAAAAGTTTGCGTAAAAATGTGTATAGATTTGAGTGGACGTGGTAAAGTTTTAGGTGTTTTCTTCTAGCCACACTTCTTAATGGCTGAATCCCGCTGGTCCTCAGAGTTGGAGTTTGCTCTGAAAATAAAAATACTTATCAATAACGTTCCTATCCAAGTAAATACATAAACTGACTCCTTCTGCCCTTGGGGGTAGGCAGAAACTACAGAACGCCACTTCCTACGATTCTTTTTGCTTCGTTTCCGTTCATACATCTGCAGGGTAATTGCTTGACACACTATCAGTAGCAATGGCTCTCATTTTGACAGTTCAACAACATTCATTGCGTTATTTACGTTGCTGACCAAACAAATTTCTAAAACATGAAGCAATGGATTAGCAATGTCGTTCAAAATTATTCAGATCGAGATTGATAGTGTCTTACGCAATTAGGGTGCTGGTCGTACACATGTACGACCAGCACCCTAATCTGTCAAATTTCTTTAGTAGATTTTCAACTTTATCGCTAACGCATTAAGGTTCAAGGTTGATTGGGAAAATTTGACAGTTTCGGGTAGCTTGACCTGCTGGCGTCTGTACCTGATATTTCTGAAGAACATCCTATCCTAGTGAATTACTAAATTATTTGGAACACTATTTAATGAGTACGACTATTCTATTAAAACGTAGTTTCAATAGGCCAAGGCTGAAGAAGCCATTCTACAATAAACATTAATCCACAATCCACATGTCAAAACACGCAATTCTCTAAATCCGACATTCAGTCGTTGCGATTAATCGCTGCGATTAAATAATTCAAGAGAATAACGCGTGGTAAAAACAACTGAACAAGTGATATAAATCATTTTCCTTGAAGGCACAAGTATATCTTGTCCGACAGGTACCGATGCGTACTTTCTTAGGCATTTCTTGTTGTTTGATTTTCTATATTTATTTTCTCAATGCTATGGGAATAGACGGAAGAATATATCCGTAGTTTGTTTTGTCATTGTCCAACGACAATGTGCAGTCAACACTTGTGCTTAGAATTAAAACTTTATACCCGTTTTTACTAACACTAGATGTTACTTAGCCTGAATAGGCTATAGTTGTATAATTAAAAGGCATGTAGGTACCTGTATGCTTTAATAAGTTATTTAGGCGTTCATTTAGATGTATATTAGTGTTAATGAAAACGGGCATTAGGTCCAGTTGTAATTAGTTTTAGTTCAATAACACAAGATAACACCTATATGAATGCTTAAATAGGTCACCTGGCCACCTGTATGCTTTATAATAGGTTATTTATGCTCTCATTTAGATTTTTCCTAGTATTAGTTAAAATGGCCACTAGGTACAGTTGCAGTTAGTTTTGGTTTACAATCTTGATGCCTGCCACGGTGAAGTAAATCGCAAAGACCTTTCATATAAACAATTCGTGTTTTATGTGTAGGTAATAAAATAATTTAGATTAGCATAAAATTATTGGTTTATCGTCCAGATCGTTGCGTTTTATGATTAGATATCGTAAATATCTGAGATAGACGAATAAATTAATAGTTTCGATATCTTTGGGCTATCGGTAAATTTTGCAGACATTGACGTTTTCAGCTGCTCAGATACTCAAGTATTAAAATTATTAATGAAGAGAATGGTCTGCTATTAATAGATTTGAAGTTAAGCAAGAGAGTTTTATCTGCGTTGAAGACTCATCATAATCACCCGCCTAGCCTTTTCCCAACTATGTTGGGGTCGGCTTCCAGTCTAAGCGGATGCAGCTGAATACCAGTATTTTACATGGAGCGTCTGCCTATCTGACCACAACCCAGTTACTGGGTAATAAGATACCCCTTGGTAAGACTGGTTGTTAGACTTTCAGGCGGGCGTTGAAGACTAAACAGCCTTAAAAACAAACACCAAATACTTAACTAATTACTTTTTGTTTTTCTTTAACTCATCCCTCCCAATTTTCAAGAGACTAATTGACTTACCACAACACGTCTGCCCCAAAACAAACATACTTATGTGTTGAGCCTCCTTTAATTACTTGCCTTCGTTAATTATAATTATCGTTTGTTTTAAAGGAATCCCATTACTCTGAAGGTTGTATGTCTAATACAAAATCAGCGACACGATATTAGGTATCATTGACCAACAAAGCATTAAGGTGATTCCCAGTTTAATTAATCTATTTATCGGCTTTTCCAATTTAATCTGATAAGTCACGTGAATATAATACTTAAACAAGATTTGCACACGTGCTGCCTAATTGAGACTACATATATGGCCCCCGCGTTTGACCTTTAAAAATGCTAATTTGTCTTTTGCGTATTGTATTTAGTTTGGCGTTAGTAGTATCGTTCGAAACTGCTGTAAAAATCTCACCATGGAAACTTAGGTGAAGTGAGCTGTCATTCCACTAATTGATGCTAGGGATTGACACTATTGACAGCTCACTTCACCTCAGTTTTCACGGTGAGAATTCTACTATTCAGTCAATCTATTCAGATCGGCAGACCTTGAAGATCCCAAACAGCCATTATAAATAGGTGTTTTGGAAGAAGTTAGTTCTCTTTTTAGCCCTACCTACCTGTTTAGACATGTCTGTCTTCCCTGTCATAGTAATGATGACTTTTCAAAACCAACGGACAGACAGACGTCAGTGTAACCACAAGAATATGAAATCTAATTGGAGATGATAATTAAGCCGGGAGCAACAAACACTCCGTTGCCGTTGGTTCCGGTGACAGATCTCGGCGATATTGCGCCGCATGCGCCCTGTCACGTGTGCACTTGAGGATCTTATAATGACGGAGTTTGCTGAATTTTGGGCTAAACATAATATTTGAATTTCGACTACAAATTCTTGTTTGCTGATACGCTAAGAAAAAGAATCAAAGTAGGTATTTAAAGTCAGATCACCGCGTAAATATTATGTAGATACATAAATTAATTCACTTTCCTCATACATTAAAGTTATAACAAGTTAAGTAAGAATTCTGAATTTGTGGGTAGAGTTAGGTAACATTATGGCCCTTCACCGAGAGAATGATAGTGCGCAAGACATTAATTTGTTAATTGGAAAAGACGAAAGTGCGCACACTTTTGATTGCCTTAATGCAATTAAAGAAAACAGTAAGCAAGTGTATAAACTTTTACTTGTTGGTAAAACTCATTCTTCAGAAAGTACTTTCTAAGGTACTCGTATATTATATTTTTTGTAGGCTTCTTTACTAACTTGTAAAGGATGATGAGTTTAACATGAGCTTTTTCATAAACCGAACGATGGTAATTCCATCTTATCTGTATAAGTACCTACATTATACGGAAGTTTTATTTAGTAGTTTTCCACGCACGACTATGTTTTAAATGTTGTTTTCTGAAAACTGCCACTTCCACGGCGTTGTCGGTGGCAGCACAGAGGTCACTATGACTGCATGTTTTGGGACACAGAGGGCAGGATAATAGCTATTGACATGCTACGATACCCATGTCTTGATGTACTGACGCCAGCACAGCTACTACAATCTGTCAAATTTCTTTGATAGATTTTCAACTTTATCGCTAAAGCATTAGGGTTCAAGGTTGATTGGGAAAATTTGACAGTTTCGGGTAGCTTGACCTGCTGGCGTCTGTACACCTATGTTATCCCACCCGATCTGTTCTCGGTCTTAGAATCCACATGTTTAATTAACTTTGCTTTATTAATAAACCTCTTCGATAATCAGTATTAGTATATTTACAAAGAAGAACGCCACAAAAGCATACATACATAAACTCACGCCTTCTTCCCACGGGGGTAAGCAGATACTACAGAACGCCACCTGTTACGATCCTTACATACTCCTTTTGCTTCGTTGAAATTCATAAATCTGGCGCAAACGCAACAAAAATTAAAATTAAAATCGAACAATATACCTCATCTCCATTAAATCCATTGTAAACGTCACTACTAGGAGTGGGAGGCGGTCGCCTCCTTCTGCGAAGCAGTCATGCTAGCGAAGGAGGTGGCGGGACGGATGAGGGAGAGAGCCTCCCGTCCCAGCCGCCGCGGGAGACGCTCCGGGCGTCGGGAGCCGCGTGACGACTCCCGGCCACCATAGGCGCGGGCCTGCGGGCGGAGAGCAATGGGTAGCTCACCGCCCGATCAGGACCAGGCCCGTGCCGGACGGCGCGTAAGTGTTCCACGCGCGCCTCAAAGAGTTGTCAGCATAATCTGAGGGGCCCCTTAGGGCCGAAGCCTGCCGGGTCAGCGGGATTGTCCGAAAGGGTTACCACTATCCCGGAATATAAAGGGCAAAGGAAGGAACATGGGTGGGTTTTAGTCAGTAAGAGTCTGACGGGATTCCGCTCCACCCAGAGCGGGAGGGGTCATTTGATGATTTCCCATCGGGAAAAAAAAGGAACGTCACTACTAACTAACGATGAAGTTAATCATGAAAAAAAACACTCATTACAATTAGTAATACCGTTTTCCCAATACAACTGGACAACGGTTTACTTAATTTTGAATATATTACGTCTAATTGCTCGGAATAGATACGTTGTTTCTTCGTTTGTCACGAATTGGTCTCTGTTTTTAATCATCACGTGAAATGTAGTAATTATAAAGGAATTCGCTTCGATTATATTAATAAGTTTAGTAGGGTAAGTATTGCGGTCAGTGGATGGATCTGTGACCTGATATTCTATAGGGTTGGTCCATTTTCTTTGTCCTTATTAAACGCTGTATAATCATAACCCCAGGACACCGCAGATTATAACCCCTTTATTCATAAACGTTACTTAGTGATTAGTGACTGTTTAATAACCATACATTTTTCACGTTTGAACGTCACTTAACTTTAATCATCGTTTATAAATAAACCCCTATATTATGTCCACAGTTTCTACAAAATAAAAGTTTATAATTTGATTTGTTCTTTATTTGTTTAAAAATGTTTTTAATCTAGACAGATTATGCGACCCTCGTCGTTACAAATCGACTTACTAAACAAAAAAAAAAAAAATGTTTACGAGCCTGTACAGCATCCTGACTGATTCCGACGCAGAAGCAGCAAGGACACTACGCTGTTACAAACCCCAACCTCACACGTACAATTAGCAAGAAATAGAAACAGGGAATAGGAATTAGGATTGTATTTTTAATTGTAATCATGATTATTTTTTTAATTGAATTTTTGGGTAGTAACATCGCATTGGCGTTATAGCTGTTAAGGTGTTATTTACGAAATTTGGGAATAAATAAATGAATAATAAATAATAAATCTCGTCTTTCCAGCTCGTTCCGAGCACACTGCATGATGATGTGATAAACATCTTCAATTAAGTTGCATTCCACACTATTTGGTTACTATCATTGGTACGCAGTCTTTCCTATCCAAAGCACGGATCACTCGACTCTGAAATTTTCACTATTGAAGTTCCGATGACTCAAACCTGACTAACAATTCATGAATTAAATCATAGTAAAACGTAACAACATGTGCTACATGTGTCCTCTTAAACAAAACAACGTCACTAAGGCTGGGCAAGTTAAATATTCACTGATAACATCGAATTAGTGAATCACCACGACTTAATCGTTCACGTATGAATCACACATTACAATTCAAGCCACGCGAAAAGGGCCACAATAAAAAACGTCATCTGTCGTAACTCGTTACTTGCAAGGTCGTAACGCAAGAATTTAAAATGACCAAGGAAAGCAACTCGGAAGTATCGTGCTCGAAACACGTAGAAAGTGCAAGTCGGTATAAAATTTACCGACTGCGCCATAACACTGTATGTTAATTGAAATCACCAATTACTCGACCGCTTTCTACTATAGAATCCCCATACAGTGTGTAATAACTTGGAGACACGCTATGCAACTGTTTGTTACGAGAGCGCTTAGATTGGCGTGGCGAACGTTCAAGAAGATTGCCTTAGAAATGCTTTTGAAGAATATCTTCCACATGGAATTGACTGGACTGTACGCAGATCTGCGTGGGAAAGATTCCAAGTTATTCAAGAAAAAATGCAATAAGTAAAGTAAAAGATGCCGTTATTTCGGCCAACGGATCGCGAGTAAAAAGGGTCTAGCCAATGAGGCATGTCTTAAATATTTCGATCGGAGAGATCTGGCGTAGATTGCAATCGTAACATTCTCAATAACATATTAGTCATCTTAGCGGTCAGAGGTTATCGCCTTTGTCTTATCTTATATTATACATACAAATAAATAAAATTAAGTGTCTGTTTGTAATGTCAAAATAACAACGTTTTACTAAATGAATATGAAAGTATATACAGTAAGTATAGGTACTTACTGTATACTTACTGTATACGTATACCAAAAAACTATTTTTTTTTTTTAATTTTTGTGTGTCTGTTCCGGCTAATCTCCAAAACAGCTGGACCGATTTGGATGGCTGATGTTATAAGGAGTAAATTAACTAGCTTTTAATTTTAGAAAAAGAATTAGGTTCCCGCGCAAAAATATTAGGAGCAGTAGTGGCCAACTGGTAACGGCGGCGACTTACGAGTTGTAGGTCGTAGGTTCGAACCCAGACAGGCGCTTTACTTTGTGTAAATTTTTTCACCACCACTGCTCTCAAAACGGTGAAGGAAAACATCGTGAGGAAACTGGCATGGCCTAGAACCAAAAATTCGAAGACATGTGACATCTGCCAAACCGCATTTGGCTCGCGTGGTGGATTACTGCCCACTCTCTCTACCGAGAGGAGGCCGGAGGAGGCAGTGGGACACAGGCCTCCTCTCCTCTCCTCGGAACATACAAAAATATTAAAACCCATCCGGCATGCACGCGAACAAAGTCGCGGGCACAGCTAGTTCTAAAATATAAGGCTAGTTTCATTCAACCAGCAACCGACAGACAAGCGATATCTCAAAATAGATAAAAGTAAATTGGTCAATTATCCTGCACCGCAGTTTAACAAGGCGTCAATGATGTCAGATGGGTTTTAAACGATTGTGCCGATACCGTGACAAATAGACTTTGAATAGTGATTAGATGACAATGAGTTTGACGATTAACGATTCATTCTGACCTAAACTTGAAACCTATTAACTTAATGATATCTAATGACTATTACTTCCGTTAACACGTAATTAGTAGATATGTACTATTCAAACGACAAATTGTGATGTCCCAGTGGTTAAGGCCTATCATGCACGAGCTGCATCTAATCTGGGCAAGAACCAATGTGAATTTTTAACCGACTTAAAAAAAGGAGGTCCTGTATTCGACCCGGATGTATGTATGTTTATATGCCCGCGATTTTCTCGAAAACTACCGATACGATTTGTTTGGAGTCTTCGTTATTTAAATGCATATTTTTTCAAGTAATCTCATGTACTTTCTGAGTTTATTTTGGACAGTACTGACATCGTTAAAGGAAAACATGGTGAAGAAACCTGGACTTACCTATTGTTAATATCAGTTTGAAGTCGCCAACTCGTCTTGAACAAACGTGGTGATCAATGCTCGTGCCTTCTCTGTATGAGAAGAGGCCTTGCGGAGGCTTGCAGTGAGTCAGTAATAGGCTGGTATTATTGTATTATTCACACCGTAAACCAACGTTTTTAATTCGGAATTGTTTACGGACTCACATTAAATAAATTCTAGTACAAATCCATTCTTAGGTTGTCGTGGGCTTAAAGTTTTATCGCCCAATAAACGGACACTGAAATACATTAACACCAATATTGAGCAATGCAATTTTTTAAAGCCAATCATAGTCCTAGTTGAGAACAAAACACGCGCAAAAAATGCAAAATTAGAATCGAGATGACTAGAACTAGAATCGAGATGTCGAATACTGAGCAAGGCAAATATTTAAAGGCAACATAGTCCTAGTTGAGAACAAAACACGCGTAAAAAATGCAAAACTAGAATCGAGATGTCGAATACTGAGCAATGCAAATATTTAAAGTCAACATAGTCCTAGTTGAGAACAAAACACGCGTAAAAAATGTAAAACTAGAATCGAGATGACTAGAACTAGAGTCGAGATGTCGAATACTGAGCAAGGAAAATATTTAAAGTCAACATAGTCCTAGTTGAGAACAAAACACGCGTAAAAAATTCAAAACTAGAATCGAGATGTCGAATACTGAGCAATGCAAATATTTAAAGCCAACATAGTCCTATTTGAGAACAAAAACGTGTAAAAAATGCAAAACTAGAATCGAGATGTTAAAAAATAGATTAGCACGAGTCTGCAGGTGCATAAGCCGTCGTACTAGATGTCTTAGATTCTACCCTATAACAAGTTACTCGTAACGTCATTAGAGGTAAACCATGTTTCAGTAATTGGATTAATATCTTTACAACGAAGTTTTTTTAATATAATTAAGTTACAGCGCCAGTTCACGCGATTAAAGGCTGATCATAAAATATCATTAAAAATTACTTCCTTCTTGAGTTGCTTAATTTAGAACTGGGAGATCTTGTTAGTGCACCTGTAGTATTTATTTATTTAATAGTTTAAGCACACAAATGTATAGAGGCGGACTTAATGCCATTGGCATTTTCTACCGGTCAACCTTTGGGTGATGCAGAGACAAACAGCTGTTGTGAAAATAGAGGAATTTTTCAATATGAAGATACGCAAAAACCTTTTAAAACTATAAATATAATATTCATGCCTAGAGTGTTAGGTGGAGGGTTAGCCGAACAAACTAATATTTTGGAAATTCTAGAAAAAAACTGTTAAATAAATATATTAAAAAATTGTGAACCTTTAGGGTCTTCAAATTAAATATGTATTTTCTAAATGGGTCTACCTACCAACCATCCTTGTTTGACTAACCATCAGCCTAACACTCTGTATATAGTATAGTGTAGTGAATAGTAGTCTCGTTTTGTTTGACTAATCAAATAGAAACTGTGTACTTAATTGCAAACACACTTTCGCACTAACCACTGACAGCCAGGTGCGGTGCCATCGCCACTCATAAAAAAAAAACCAAACACGCTGACTTACTGAGCTACTAAGGAAAAAGAATTAATTAAAACTAACCCACTTGGGGCCGAAAAAACTCGGAACCCATATATGCAAAAATTACACGCCAGAAGGTAAGGCAGTAAACAGTTAATTAACAATCGATCAGCGAAGTAACAATTACTGACGATTTCCTCGTCATTTTACACGTGCGGTCGCATAAATAACGTACTACATTTGTAAGAAAAAGTGCAACACGCCACCGGGGAACATTTATTATTGCAGTGAAGTTAAGTTATCAAAATATCGTAGCAAAGTACTTATTTTATCATGCTACACTGGTCTCTGATTGAAAATAATCACTGCAACTGTATCAGGTGCGTCGAATGCTGAATCGAGTAAAACTCCAATTACTTTTCATGCCAATATGTTGCAAGCGTTGCAGCTCTAAAAGCGGTTTTCACCAATGAAACTAAACGTGATCAGCACTTCTAAACCGTGTTCAAGTACGTGTGTCAGTTTAGTCGAACCTCGAAAAGTGGGGCTACCTCGACGGAATGGCAGCAGGATGTAGATGTGGAGCTGTGTCACAAATTATGCTCCACCTCCTATCCTTTCCTCTCTGTGTCCCAAAACATGCAGCCATAGCGACCTCTGCGCTGTCACCGATAAGCCGTGGATTTGGGCCTAGAATTTTAAAAAAATCATGCCAGGGACACGAAGAAGAAGAATATTCCACAACAATTTTGACACTGACAGCTCTTGAACGCGGTTTAGTTGGGCTGAGGCAGTTTCATTGTTGAAATTTTCGCCCCAAAAGTTATCATCATCATTCACAGCCCGACTTCGTCCACTTGTGAGCATGCATAGGTCTCTCTTTTCAAGTGCCAATCGACAAAATTCTAAACATTTTTTCTAAAAAACGTGAACCTGTTGTGTTCTGTTAGGAAAAACTATAAGTACTTCAAAGTGCTCGTATGGGGTACCGTTGTCTATTTGCGTCGAATCTTCGTCGGTCACTACTAATTGTGGCTTTGAGTGTAACGAATTATAATTAGTATCAGTCTATCGGTATCGCAGTTTTCGTACGTGATGCTATAAATAAAATTAGAAAAAAAAAAAGTTAATTAGTGTTCCCAATACGAACGATATTGTGAATACCAGTTCTAAATCTATACTATACTTACTAATAAAGCTGAAGAGATTGAAGAGATTGTTTGTTTGAACGCGCTCATCTCTGGCACTACCATTGGGATTTGAAGAAATCTTTTTGCGTTTGATAGACCAATTCGTAAGGGGAAAGCGAAAGTGAAATTCAAATTTTCTTTTTATCATATTTTGTTCAACATACAACCCTGACACTGAACTGCAAATTGCAAAAAACGTAAGAAAATTTGAATTTCGCCGGCTACCCTTAAGCCTTTCCCTTAGGGAAGGTTAGAGGCTATTTAACATCACACTGAGCCGAGCAAAAGTGACTGGTGATACCGTGTGGCACAGATAGTCAACAGATATTATTATTTGTATCGGGTGTCGTAAGAACAGAACACAGTGTATACTTTAAGTGGGCTGCAAGTGTAAAAACGTAACGCGTTCGACTCGGCTGACTTTAGCGACCCACTTGGGTAAGTAAAACTTGTAAAGGACTTGATAAGAGCAATGAGGAAACACTTGAAAATGTTTTCTATTTTCATAAATACTCATCATCTGCCTATCCTTTTCCCAACTATGTTGGGGTCGGCTTCCAGTCTAACTGGATGCAGCTGAATACCAGTTACTGGGTAATACGATACCCCTTGGTACCCTTGGTTGGTTGGTTGGTTGGTGGTGGTATTTTCATAGGTACATACTATCCATACTAATATTATAAATTCGAAAGTAACTCTGTCTGTCTGTATGTTACCTTTTCACGCCTAAACCATTGAAGGGATTTCGATAAAATATGGCATGGAGAGGGATGCCATCATATCCCTAACTTAAGAAATGCTAGGTTTCCCATACAAACTTTCATCCCCCTATATTAACACCTTTAGGATTATTTTTGAGACAAAAAGTAACCTGTCCTTCTTAAGGATCATCCTGAGGAAGGACATAGGCTACTTTTCATCCCGGTACTATGTTACGTAAGCCAACCATGTGGGAAAAACCGCGGGCAGAACCTAGTCTTTTGATAAATAATTCCATTGTTTTAGTTATAGTGCTCGATGATGGTAGCCAATGGACGATTATTGTATTGTCCTTACGAGTGTCTATTGAAACATTTTTAATGGGTTGTTCATTCCGAACAAATCGTTCCATATGACCATTGCTAGGAAGAAGTGTCTCTAATAACCTTGGTCAGGGATGGCTTTATAGCGGCTCTGAAGTGCGTTACTCGTTGCGCAGTACCTCACCCCTCACCCCCGCTGACAGGTGAATTTGTTACTGCGCAGCGACTCGCCTCGTGTTCCGAGCCGCCATAAAGTTTAAATCGGGCTGGGCACGGCAATTACAAGAACAAAATCTGAATGCAATACTTTTTCGATAATTTGGCGTGCAGACACCAAACTTCTGTAATGAAATCATCACTGCACTTTCTATTTTATCAGTATCTATTTTTGCAACAAAAGGCTTGACTGCATCGTGAAACCGATTGCACTATCAACACTCAGATACGCCATTTCAAAGTCAGCACTTTCTTATCTGCAAACACAATGGACGATCAAAAAAAGAATCGGATCAATCGAATTATCTCTCTCACTTTATTCATAAAAATCACAATAAAAACTCTTTGGAATCACGACATGGCCGAAGTCGCTTCCAATTTAACGGTCAAAGAATTATATTTAAAAAATAACCGGCCAATGTTGGTCGGAACACGCATAGTGAAGGGTTCCGTAGTTAGTTAATTATTTACGCATGCCGCAAAAATGTGTGTTTGTATTGAATAGTATTTCTCGAAAAAAACTATGAAATCCAAAGTTATTTCTGCGGTTGTAACTGAAAATATCCCCTATCTCAGAAACTACCAGACGCTTATGTGCATTGAAATTCTTTTTCATGCCTCGGTAATGTGTGAGGAGTGCCACCCTTAATACACCTTCTTTCCAATTTTCATCGATATAATAGATAGTTTCCGAGTACCTAGAACGGCTGTGTAACTTCCCGATAGACATGACATGACGAAATTATAAGGATTCCATTTTTCCATTGGTCTACAGAACCCTAAAAAACCGTTTAGAAAAAGAATTTCCGGTGTTGTAGTCGCGTGCTCAGATGGGAGACGCTTGCGCAACGCTCGGAAACACCGCAAGACGGGAACTGGATGTAGTGTAACTGTCTTTATCATCATGTTAACAGCGAAGCTATGCACGCAACGTTTCCGACGATTATATTGCTTTTTGCTTTATATTGCCGTTTTAATTATATGCTCGATTTAGCAATAGGTCATAATTTGCCAAATTAGAATGTTATATGCGAATTCTATTTTAGAGTTGACCTGTGTTAATGTCAATTGATGTATTTCCAATCAAAAATATTTCGAAACGTTTTTTTATTTGCAATAAAAAATATTTCGAAATATTTTTATCAAAATAATTTATTGCGAGGTATAATATTATATTTATCAACACTTGTGGCCCATGTAAGTGCATCAACTTTGACGAGCAGTTTCTTTTGTGGTATTGAATAAGACCATTTCTATCGAATTTATGTAAAAACTACATAAAAATAAAATCAACAACGGTGTGAAACCGGTGTGCTATGGGAGGTAGTTCCGTCACTTCTTCCCTGCTAAAGCACCAGGAAATGTTGAAGGGTGGCGGTCTTATGTAATGTTGACATTCGAAAAGTGCTGATTCTCAGCCTAATTGGAATAAATGACTTTTAATTTCGAAAGTTCCTAACAAGAGCTTACATACATCATCATCAGCCTATAATGTTCCCACTGCTGGGACACAGACCTCTTAAGGGGGAGAGGGAGTGGGCTATAATCTAATACGCGGGCCCAGTGCGGGTTGGTAGATGTCATCGTCTTCAAATTTTTGGTTCTAGGTCATACAGGTTTCCTCACCGTTTTGAGAGCCAAAAAAATACATACATAATGCATTTCTATTTCATGTATTATTGGGATATTAAAATCACTCATCAACAGCTCGACATGGTTTTATTTAAGTAGTGCATACTTAAGCAGCGTTTACCCAATTTCGCTTAATCTCTGTATACACAACTACATTATGCAACGGAAATCCCTTGTTGTGTCCACTTTCATATTGAAATTCATATTACATGATACAACTAAATAATTGATCGAGTTTCCTCATATTTATGTAAGTAAGCCATATCGGTATTTATGACATTTCAATACGAAAATCTGTTGGTTTATGGTACACTTTATGACGCAAAATGGCTTGATAGTCCATCGCGGAAGTGTCACAGTGTCATAAATAAATAAATACACTTATTTGTCAAAATAACGACCCATCAATGACGTATGAATATTTATCGATGTTATTATGAAACCGATGTCGCGAATAATCAAATAATATATCATGCTGAACGCTAATGGCCTGCGACTACGACAGGTGTTTAGACTCGAGTACAATTACCTAAATGAAAGTGGGTGCAGATAAGAGTGGGAATATACGCGGAGTCATCAAACTCACGCTGTTGTCAGATGAGGGAAATTCGCGTTGTAGCAATGCTTCGGGCAACGTCTTAAGTAATATTAATGTGATGGATTTATTATTCATAATTTGTCTTTATTTGTATTATGTCAGAAAACTTTCGACCAGTTAGGTTGTTGATGTACGCGCATATTTTTCGCATTTATTCAATACTTATTCATTTTAAATATTTGTTTTTGTAAGTACCCTTAATTCTGATTTAACTGCTATCCTCTTAGTTACTGTTTAAACTTTCAACGGTTTTAAAAAAAATGTACAGTTGGCAACAAAAATCTAGTGGCTTACGTCTTTGCTAGTAAATCCGGCACACATTACAACCGCCTCGCAATCCGCAAAACATGCACTGTCCTCAATTGTCCCCAATAGCTTAGCAAACATGTAACATTCTTGTTTAAATTTTCAACGACTAATCAGTTAGTTAATTTGTGGTGTTGGCGCGAATGTGGGTTAACATTTAGCTAAAATAGCACGTCGCTACCGTCCGGCTGGCGGGAACAAGAAGATTTGGATGTGGTTGTTATGCGGCCAGTATATTTTTACTGATAACACTTAGCAACTGTCATTCATCGATCTTTGACAGTTATTACTGGTAGTCCCGAAAGTCGGACAACTAGTCAACACTACCACTAGGTCAACTAAGGGGTATCGTGTTACCTCGTAACTGGTGTTCGGAGGTTTAGATAGGCAGTCGCTCCATATAAACATTGATATTCAGCTGCATCCGGTTAGACTGGAAGCCGACCCAGCATAGTTAGAAAAGGCTAGGCAGATGATGATGATGACTAAACAACATAAGATAAAGATATTAGTTCTATGATTGCATGTGGAATGTGTGGCCTTGTGCTAAAATTCAGTATGCCTAAAAAAAGTCTGATTCTGGTGTGCTGTGTATGCTCAAGCCGGTTTTTTTTTGCGGTTTCCGTTCCGCATCGCATCAGGACAAATATTTGTATGGCCTACAGATATTTCGGTGAGGTCAAATAACGCGTGTTTTTTTTTTCGTAAGGGCAGTCACACACAGGGAATCCTAGTGAGCAACGAGGATGATTCATTTTCAGTTGACTCATATCCAGTTGACAAATCTGTTAAATTAAATCTGAATGACGATCTCATGTTATGATCGCTCACTTCCCACAGTCCGACTTTTATTTTGTAATCTTTGGAATCTATCCAACTTATGATCGTTTCTGAATAAAAGTAAATGATTTTACATTCGCTTTGCCGATGCAAATGATATTCTGAATAATGTTTTCTTAATGACGGATCGAGTAATGTTTTAGAATAAAAGTATATTTATGTGAGAGTTTATTATTAGCTTCCGTTGATTAACATCCTGATAAAAGTGAAGATATTTATTTATATTTCAATAGAAAGTCTGTTTTGATTACGGTCGTTATTGCAGAAACTGCGAAATATGTTAGATTTTTTTATCGAAAAATATCGATTAAGTAACCTGTTGATTGATGAGTTGAGACAAAAACAACGAGTCTCTATCCAAAACGGCGACTGTGATGAACACCGGTTAAACACACAGTACAAATAAAAAACGATGTGCAACCAATCAATCAAAATAATCCTACTAAGCCACTTCTCGATAACTCATAACGATGTCAATCTCCACACCAGACACACTAACACACAAACAAACACTAGACATTTAAAAAAAAAGCCTACTTAGCGACCACTTATTCTGCAAGACGGTGCAATATGCCGCGAGGTCAATGTTTCCTAGATTCATGACAGCGCGCGCACGTTGAACTGGCTTCCGCCGTACGAAATACTTTATTATAAATGTTATGTCACACGATACAGTTGAAGAGTAGTATAGTATACTATGAAATATACTATGTGTGGATTTTACGTCCGTGTGTGGCTTTAGAAAGGAATGTGTCAAAGCTCGAGTTTATTTACACTGTCGAGCAGTATTTTTGTAGCAGTGTTGGATTAACTCTGATTGATATAGGGTTTGGGGCTTGTCCTAAAAGGGTAACAGTATGCCAGAGTACATAATCTGGGGTTAATGACCTCTGAAGTCTACTACAGAGTTTTGGTTTCGTAATTTGCGAAGGTGACTGTACTTGTTTGTAATTTGCATTATTAATGAACCATATTGCGTAGGTACTAATGATGTCTGCAGATTGATTACACAGTGGGTTTCGAAGCAGTTTAATGGTTCCCTAGAGATTCTCGAGCTTGCTTATTCAAATTCGTCTGTTAGCTTACCGCAAATAATATTTTAACCGAATTTGCTTTTGAATTCTGAAACTCAATAAATCCTAACTAAAATAAACACTTCGTGTAATGAAGAGAATTTTCACTCAATTGTCAAATATAAAATCTACTTCTCGGCAGCGTATTTTCATACTGCCATTTGATCTTTGAACACTGTGCGTTGATCTCTAATAGCATCGAAATCATTACACTAGTAGGTCACGCAGCATGACAGATGGCACTCATCAGCGCTCATATATCTCGTATACATTTCAACCTAGTCGGAAGACCGAACGATCTCTTAATAATATGCGTCCCACTCCCCCAATTCACGCAATTATATTTAGTGTTTTATTTCCCCGAATTGCACACTAACACAGTTTCGTGTTATGATTAATTAACGGTTATGTAATGGGTGTTAAATGTTTAGATAATTTATACTATCACTCAATGTGAACAACGCGAAAGTTGTTTTGAATTTGGAGATGAGCGTGTGAACATTCGACATTGTAAAGACAATTTGCCATGGAAAAGCGTGGATGGATCTAAAAACCAAGACTTATTGAAATCTCGAAAAAAATATTAGATGAAAGGGGAGAAAGATTGAGATGAAGAAGAGTGATGATATTTTCTCATTTTATGTTAAAATAAAAGTCTTGTTTGGACGGTAAAGGCCAATTTATAACACGATAGCAGTAACAGTAAAGTTAGGGAAATGGGTCAATGCGACGGTTGTATTTTTGTAATGAGTTATATCGTCTTGTGGGTTCCAAATATTTCAACAGCATTAAAGAGTTACATACTGGCTGTTTGAACTATTAGATCAACAAAAAAAACTTCACTATTTCTTTTAGCAGTTTCAAAGCAAGATTTTACGAGTATCGTACCCTCAATACTCCTTTTTCATTCGAATACCATATTATGTCCTATGTCCTGTCAGCTGCACGTTACAGGAACTGATGGACTCTAGTGATGGCGCCAAATACGTAGCCGAATTTTGGGCTGAATCCATTTAGATTGCCATCGACACGCTAAGAAGAAGAAGAAGACTACAAGTCTACGACCACATACCACAATTTTATTTCCCATATAACACGCGAGAAAATCTTCTAATAGAAACGCTAGCCATACATCATCAAAAACCCAGAAGCTAAACAGTTAACGACCAACCAAGCCCTATCAAACGGAATAAATTAAAAAGTTTGGAGGTCACGACACACTCCCGTGCCACTGTGCTGACCGAGCTCATCATATGGCGGGGCAGGTGTAGGGAGCGCCAGCGGCGTCGCGTGCCATATGTAATGATCGTTAGAAATTATATATTGAGTAGTATTATATGTACAAACTAGACGAAGGGCTTCAGTAGTGTCGTTTTTTGTAATGGCTTTATTGGGAAGGGCTGTTCAATTTTTGTTTAATGGAAAATGCTTGAAGAATGACTGATTTATCAAATGTCTGAGTCTGATTCCTATCTCGTCTTTCCTGGTCAAGTAGTTATAATTGAGAAAGCCAATGAACTTCATCATGCTTAGTGAAAAAATTTGCGAGAATACTGGGATGCCAATCAGATCTTGGAATCGGAATCAAAGAATGCAATCCCCGATATGGCACATCTCTACATGCATACAGAATGACTCCCATCTATACTCAGCATTTTACATAGAAAACTATGACTAATGAATACCGTGTATCAAAAATCCAAAGAATTTCATACTAGCAGTGGGAAAGGGCCACCCATTGCGTGGCGATCACCCGTATCGTTCCGATAGAGCCTTCATAGTGCGCCCACTGTATCTTGGGAAACGGCAAAACCGGGAACTAAGTAGAATTAGACGTATTGTGGCTTGCTACCTTTGTGAACAGCGCCCCCCATGAAGTGCCAGGGTATACTGGGCAAGTTGAAACTCGATACACACCGGTATGACATATAATCAGCAGTGTCGATTTCATTCCACTAAGTGTCCTTATGATTATGGATAAGACGGTGTGTCTTTGGTCTTGAATGTTACTTATTTGACGATATGATAGGTTGGATTTTTTGATTCGAAACCTTATATTCCGATTGATTTCAAGAACCATCTGGCTTTCATTTTCATTGGAAAGTCTGCTGTGTTTTCTGCAACCTAAAAATAGGTCATCTCGTCTAACCTCGTTGCAGAAACGTCCATTGATACTGTTATCGATGCGCAGGTGGCTCCTGTTGTGCATTCATCTGTACACTGATAACAACAAACCCAAATCTTACCACTTCGCTGCAAGCGGAATACAATTTCATACTCATCTATATAATTTCCTTATTAATTATATATCCTACAGACGAACCCCGGAAACAATAAAACTAGAAATAGATATACTCGTATCACTGTGATTTATCCAATATCTTCTTGATTACTTAATAACATGTCCGCATCAAGCATAAATTCTAATTAGACAACCGCAAATTGGCATCACTAACAAGTCAATTAAACGAAATCTACTGGTACTGTACCGAACAGGTTTGTTCTGTGGAAGTTAAACCGCTTTCTAGGTTTCGTAGCAGTGGCCGCATTCTCAATGTCACCTTACTGCCTTGCCCTTCCGTTGTGCTGTGCCACGGTGCCGTACTGATGGGGCGCCAAGGTCACTGGAATGGCGTATTTAGGAAGTAGCTATATAATTTCTTCGATGATAGTTTATTTTCTTCTAATTACATAAATTCATGCCTTCTTCCCCTGGAGGTTCCTATTAGTGAAGTGTAATGGGAGCTTTTATGGTTGCTTTAGATTCATCTAGTTCAAAGTGACGAGGAGCATCATTGAATACATATATCAACTTTCTCAAAATCTGAACATCCAAATTTGGAACTCCTCATACAAATAAATAACACATGTTTTTCTTTTCATTACAGGTAAGCATTGAGGGCCAGACATAATATGGTATCGTTACTTCGTGCGTATATTGTGCAGTGTCTCTGTTGCTTTGCTGTAGTATTAAAGCAACTCTGCATAAAATCTACTTTTTCCTCCTTTCCAATCAATAATTTCACCGTTCAAATCGATTGACAGTCGAGAGCAGACGCAAAACCATGTAATTCTCGTAAAAGCAGTGACAAGTTGCATGTGTAGTTGATACTGAAGGCGATAGTTGTAACTTGTTGTAGACGACCTTAGCAACTCGTTTTCTTCAGCACACTCTTAAATCTTGCGACAGATGGTAAACAGCTGATACTACACCATATTTTATTTCAGCTCGCATAATAAACATACATACATAGTGCACTCTGTCTGAGCCTTTGGATGCTTGGAAACCACCTTTGATGTTTTCATCATTATTGTTCATCGTATTATCTTCATATCGTGATTTTTTGTGATTCCTGGCAATATTGTTGTTTTTGGAAGAGGCATCTGTCTTATCATGAACTGCAAGAAGTTCCACGTTGAATTCCACGGTATACTGAAGCTGTGAAGTATAGACGTTTTCAAAACGTTAATAAAAGCTAAGCAAGAAATTTTGAGACCAGTCCATATGCTTAAATACAAACGTAAGCAAGGCCTTGTTATGTAACTGTTGACAAACCCACGAGTTGTTTACTCATCGCACGCTCCCAAAATAATCAGATAACAATGGAAGCTCAGTCACTTCAAGTAAAGACTACTATTTTAAACATAGTCGGCCTGTCTGTATTTCTAGCTCGCGACATAAACACGCATTTAGATTCCTGTTTATTCTAGTCAGTTGACCTACAAAACTCAGAAGTTCTCTGTTTTCATTCCGAAGAGATTCCGATCGTATATGTTCTTGGTTAAAAGGATATTCACTTTCTCTGCTGCGGAATTCGGAACTCCCCAATAAGATCATCCAAGCTTGGAATTTGTGACAAGTTTTATCAGTTGTCTTTTGATTTGTATGTTCTGCATATCTATTGCACATACGACAGGTAAAGTTTTTCCGTCCAAATGCTTTTATGCCTGTGGACGAAATATGATCTGAATTCATCTCTCTCTGATTCAATATGTCTTTCTGGACGAATTAAAAGCACAGTTTAACCTTCTGTAGTCCTTTGAGAAGACTAGATTTTACTCGTACCAACTTGTATTAAGCTACCATCTCAATGTGGCCATATTTTAAATTGTACCGTAGTGCGTTCTACCTCTTGTAGTAATCTACAGCGGTAATGCCAGTATGTATTACTAAACATTCGATCTAAATCGTCGCCGATGGTCCAGCTCGCCTAGTTTCGTGGCCAGGTAAGCCTTAGTTTCTCAACGCGACAGATGGCACGCTCGCCCACACGGCGCCAGAGACACGCGTGTACTTATAATACAAGTATTACATTGTGAGGCTTCAGTTATAGCGGGGATATATTTACATGTCATTACAAGTTTAGACTCTTCTAGTTTAGTTTTGTCTATTCCCAAGAATTTATTTCAAACGTTTATATTTTATCAAGTCAATAGAAAAGTTTCGGTTCTCGCAACAGTCTGAGAATACGCTGGGACGAGGAAAATCGTACATTTTTATTGAAATATAACACTGGTCACATGCAAAGGCATGAGAGGCCGAAACCTTAAAAAAATATATAAAGGGCTCGTCGGAATATTAAGAAAGTTTAGAGTGTTGCTTGTTCTTCCTTGTAATTAATTTCGCAACGGTCTTCTACTTTATTTTAGGAACATTTACGACCAACGGAAAGATTTAAACACTCGCTACTAATTAGTTCTTTTTATATTCAATTTGAAGTATTTCATGACATGAAAGACTGCTTCGTGTTCATTTTCATACTTATACGAGTATATCCTTGGCTAGGGCAAAATTTGTGTATTTACTATTAAATTTCGATTATGATGCTATATTTATATAGCTATGATTAAAAGATATGAGCCATGTCTAATTCTGAAACCTATACTTATCTACATAATATATGTATATCTATGTATCGCATCAATTCTTTGAAAATAGAGATTGTCCGTACGAAAATCTATTACTATATCAGCTGTTTATTATCAGCCTTGAGTCTGATAAGTTTATATCTATGATAAGCAAACACGTTGAGGAAAATGCGACACGTGATGGACGGAAATAGAAACAGGCTTTGAACGACTGAGAGACATGAGACGCGCACAATGTTTGGGTAAAAACTATCCGACTTGCTGTAGAAATTGCGCGTCAATTTCTTGCATCTAGCTGTTACATCTCTTTAGAGTGACAACAGTGTGACTTTTTGTGCAGAATATTGCATCAATATCTTGCACGAAATTACTGCTTCACGATTTTAGTTTTTACGTGACTGATAAGAAAATTGTATAACAACAATTTTGGCTACAAAGCAATAATCTCATTTAAGTAATACTTTCAGGAAGTATTGTAAAGCGTTTAAATTACTTCACATTTGCGGAATTTATTATGATGTAGTTACTAAAGTTTCATAAACGTCATATTTGTTATTTACTTCGATTTTTCCCTGTGACGCTCACCATTTTGGTAACTTGGATGATAAACAGAGTTATATTTGAAACCATAAATACTTAATTATTTTACTCTAAATAAAATTACATTTTTAAAGGACGTTTCCGTTCATAACTGAGTTTTTACTATCAAACTCAAACTCGAAGGCGTTTATTTCAAATAAACCAATTACAGGCACTTTTGAATTGCAAAGGGGTCGGTCAGTCAGAAAGATGAAGCTAGTTGCCCGTTACAAAGCATAGTAGGTACCTATGGAGAAGAACAGGCATGAAACTCCACAAGCTCTCTTAAAAATGAAAATACGCATAGGTAACATTACATGCGTATTTTCATTTTTAATATAATAAGATAATAAGTTGCACTTGACTGTATCCCTTAGTGGAAGCCGTTCGTTGGCTTCCACTTTCAGACAACCAAGCTTCTTTCTTCAGGGCGTTGATTAATATTAAAATCGTATATTTCCACCTGCATAATCGCCAACATAGTGACCACACCTCAGCTGCACGATCGAGGCCGAGTTTTTACAACGGGTGTCGGTTTCACGCGTGTAGGCAGTTTACGCTGATACCTACGTGAAACATCGCTGGTCGTGTGCACTCACTATAATAACACTCGTGTGTATACGATTACTTAATTCGACGGTAATATATTACAATAGTAGGTGTCGTTTTACAAAAAAAGACAAAACACGACGCACGCGCGCCTAATGACAATGAATTGAAACTCGTTTGTCCATATCAGTTCAATTAATTAAGATATTATATGTACAAATCGTGGAGTTAATAGACCCAAGCGACCGTTTTATTGTCCTAATAGCCCTACAGGCTTGATAAATAGGGGTTTGTGACATTTCGATATCGCTAAGGGCCCGTAACGTGTTCAGAAATGCGTCAATTCGTGTGATTGTTATTGGCAGCCAACAAGGGATAGTTTCATTGGTGAGCTAATTTCACCTTCTCTTGTTTTATATAATGTTGCTGAATAGGTATTTGGAACTAAATATACATTATGGCTATTTCAAAAATAATTATGTTATGGTATGGTTATTCAACTCTAAAAGAGACGTCAAAACCAGCATGCTGAACGGAAAAATTATGAAACAATTTACTAAAACACAAACAGTCTGGTTTTTGGAACAGCTTGAGGCTACAGTTGTAATGTAAAGCAACGCTGAATTTTCTGCTGACACGAAGTTACGTGAAATAACAGCTTTGAAGCAATTTGAAATATTCAAAGACTTAGCAGATTTACTTGAAACTCCACGTGAACGTAAATCCCCGAAGGCAGCTACGTAAAACAGGCTACATGGCTCTCTTAAGAAAACGGAACCTCAATTTTACATAAGCTTTGAGGCTAAACACGTGTAGCCTTAACCTCAGCTGTGTTAATCTTGAAATGAAAATGAATCTTAAGCAGAAACAGACTTACGACGTGTCAATTTTTCTCTGTGAGTTGTTGTTGGTCGTGAGTTCGAACCCAGGCAGACACTTTTCTTTGTATATTAATTTAATCACCACTGCTCTCAAAACGTTGAAGGAAAACATCGTGAGCAAACTGGCATGTCCTAGAACCAAAAATTCGAAAACATGTGACATCTACCAACCCGCACTGGGCCCGCGTGGTTTACGGCCCACTTCCTCTCACAGAGAGGAGGCCAATGTCCCAGCAGTGGGAACGTTATAGGCTGATTATGGTTATGCTTAAGCAGAAGTTAACATTTAAGAAAGATGCTGTCATCTTCAATCAACGTTACAAAAGGATAGCAATGAGTTTCCATTTCTATACAATCTACTAAATAAAAAAAAGCCTTAATTAATAAATAATGTAGATTCGTTTTACGCAGATCCTGGCCCAGATTTTAGGCTTCTTTTATCAAACCTTTTAGATACCCTTACAATAGAGTGATCATAATATTCAAAGAGGATTTTGCTCCAAATTGTTAAGCTTTTGTTGAAAGTAATGGAATTAGGATCAGAGTATCCTTCGCGTTAATAGACGAAGACAATGAGGTTCAGGGTTCAGGTACCTACATAATTCGTCTTGGAAAATTGATGGTATAAGTTTAGCTATTAGGAGGTAGTCTAAAGGCATACCTGCCCATAGATAACCTAAATAGACACAACTCTTTGGGTTCCAAGTAATTTAGCTTGCGCAGTTATAGTCCATGACGTTTCAATCCCAAAGTCGGAAGTCCTCTATGTTTGTTCTGTAAGCGCTGCAGCGAAGGATTTATTGATAACAATTCCATAAGTGCTCCATTATCCAAAGTATAAATTTTCTTAAGTTTCGCCTTCGGTCTGTGTGAAACACCTGGGAAAATACGGTAACAGAACTCCTCTGTCTCCTCATTTTAATAAGTTACCGCTTGCAAATGTTACAGTTGTGTCAACAATAACTTTCAAAGATAATGCTCCCAAAATATTCGTAGATTGGGAAGTAATGCATATATACCAAGGTTTACGCCTTGATATATATATATGCCTTACTTCCCAATCTTAAAGTCAACAGCTAAGTCCACAGCAGACGTCACAAGATATGCGCCAATTGTAAGAGAGCTTACGCACGCACTGCATCCGATTCGAATCCAAGAAAATACACTCCGAGGTAGTTGTTTTACTTTTGGTAGGGGCGCTTACGCACTATATCCGAATTTTCTTGATACATGCGATCCGAGTTTCCTGAAACCGCATTTTGTCGGATTCTTACCAGGGGGTCTTCTCCCTAAGCTCTAAACCCGTAGTTTCGGTCAAAGTTACGGGCCTTTCCTTTCACGTATCACTTACTGACATAAGATTAGTTCGGTTTCCGAACTAAGAATGCATAACAACACAATTTGACAGTTGCTCCTACGCCCAAAGTGTTTTTGCCTGTCCGAAAAATTTAATTTGACAATTGTCTTAACTGATTAACTACTTTCGGATGAGCCCATATCTTCGCTGACAGACTTGGAGAGTAGATCGTACGCAGTGCGTATTTACGCACTGCGTACGCACGAGACCGTACTCTCAGTATTGTTTCGCAACGCAGTCAAGAGACTCTTTATCACTACCAGATAACGAGAAAGCTATGCACTTGTTTACTGTTACTTATCACTGAGATATCGTTTAACATGATGTAAATAATATGTAAGCGAACATTTTTATGGAGATATAATGCCATTAAACAAGAGAAAATGTTGATAGAGATATAATCTAGGTAGCAATAGTCACTGTGACATTGCTTTTTACCTAAATGTTTTTACGAGTTGTGCAATTTCATTGTTATCTTTAGAAATAAAAAACCCGCGAAATTCCTTCAGGGAGATGCGCTAGGTAGCCCGCGAAATTCAAATTTAGTTACGTTTCTTGCAATTTGCAGGTCAGTGTCAGTTTATATGTTGAAAAAAATATGATTCACGAGCGTAACAAGTATGTATTTACAGAATTATAATCATTAGAATCATCAATACCACCTTCTAGTGCATGATTATATGCACTAGAGGGTTGTGCAAAAACGAAACAATGTAAAAACATGATCTCCATAAAAAATGGAATTTATTTGCAGTTATGATGTACCAAATCTTTGCCAAACTAAATGCAAGTGCGTCAAAGGAAGATACAACATTTGCAAATGATAATGAGCACAATACTGCAACTTGTTGAATGTACGACCTGAATTCACAATCAAATAAACTCGTATCGTTTACACCCGTTTGTAAATTTTAACGTGAAAATTGAATTACGCATTCAATTCCAATGCCGATACGGAGGTTTAAAGAATTTTTATCAATCGTGTATAATGGGCAAGAATGCAAGGCAAATTGTGGAAACGGTTAATGAAGTTGTATGTTGTAAATTAAAAGTGGATAATTGTTTTATTGCTAATGCAGCGGCGATGCAAGACGGTAGCCATAGTATTCGAACTGCCTAAGCTTTGAAAGAAAGGAATAAAGGGGTTTCCGCAGTATATTGTCTATATATTGCGGAAACCCTTTTGTTGCACTAGAATGTAATGCAAAACAGTATTAAATAAAGATTGCAATTCAAACACATCTAAAGAAAAACCTCAGAAAACACCCAACCTCAAGTTGGTTGCATACACCGAAATCTAAACTCAGATTTCAACAGAAAGAGATAAAAGTCACCAAAGCGGAAACGAATCATAAAGAAAATTTCTTTTCGGCTGGTCCCAACCGCTTGAATGTTCATAATGAAAGACAAAATTGAATTTTTATAGTGTAGTATATCAATTACGACTGCAACCACAGTCCATTACGCCCAGAGTATTCGCACGGCTGATTTTATTACCAGAATTATTTAAGGTCGGACGAAAAAGTTGCTATATTGCAATGGTGATCTTGGTGAATAAGTGTATCTGATGTTTGACGTCCCGTGTCAATAATATTGATTTTATATCTATTTGTGTTGCTGTACAGACTTCACCATCCGATAGAAACATGTAGTTACTGGACATATGCCATATATGACACTCCTTAACTGTCATCTTCTGATGTTATGTTTGCAAAGCGTAGTATTTTCAAAATTATCAACACCCGGTTAACTGCGAGGCTTCAACCAAAACAGGGACTATAATCCTAACTATCGAAATAGATATAGATCTTACAAGTGCTGACTAGTATCTTCCTTGTGACTAATATCATTTCCCGTCATTGTCTACACTTTTTCACTCAAAATGTGAGCTACAGACAGAGTCGTGCCAGTTCCGCAAGGAATAAAATCCAATCTAATTTAGTCGGAACTTTATATTTGCGGATCCGAGATCGGAAGTCGTTGAAATTTTATGATTCTACCGCTTTGCCCGTTCAGATCATTCGAGATTGTAATATGGTTTTTTTTTGCATTCTTTCCCCATTCTCTCTTTGAACAGCGGAAAGTTTGTGCCAGGTTTCATAGCCATTACCTACTTATTAACTGAACTAAGCCCTAATCCAATTAGCTCAGGAAGGCGTAACAAAAAGCATTTCTCGCAAAAAAAAATTGACATACTATGAAGGTAACGCTTTTAACAAAATATTACGTTGTATATTTTATAGATATGGCAACTCTTTAGGAAGCACGTCAGACCCATCCATCAAAATATTAGCGCACTGAACTGACAGCTTATATTAGGATAGGGGCACATTGAATATCTTGGGTACTATGCGGCACGAAAATGTAAATAAAATCTGCACAAACATACGATATTTTAAAAGTGACAATGGCCATACGAAAAAATTAAATCGCTTTAGCGTACTGCTGTCACATCATTGTGGACGCTTCTTGGTACAAAAGGTGATGAATATGTTCTATGACCTAATATGATGGACAATAATTTAAAAAGTTTACAATACCAACATTTGAATGTTACGTTTTGTGCCATGTAAGTCTCATGAATATTTATGGTGCCATGGGATTAGTTACAGGTTACGATGTTTGAGTGCTTCAAAATCTTAGCTTAGCCAGTTGCTGTCGCCGTTATGCGTATTAAATACTTTCCTGAGTATTATAGCCGGCATATTTTTTTCACAAACAAAATCGCTCTAAAGTGCAAACCCAGTAAACAGTGTTAACCTTCACGTATTTCAGGACTATTTTAGCATGTTTTACAGTTGTTTTCGATAAAAACATCGTTTAAAACCGCTATGGTAGTACAAAAATAGCCTAGATTCTTAAGATCATTTCATTTCAGAACAAGATAACAACAAAACATTGCACCATTTCTTTCTTATCAAGTAAGTAAGTAAGATAAAGTAAACAGAGGAGCCTCTCAAGCCGTATTAGTCAAAATAAAAGATCTCATTCTATCAGACTATCAACTAAAGTACGATTGATCATATCATGACTCATGCCACAGTATTGTCGGGAAGTAACGTTTGACATTGAGCGGCTACCAACCGTGGCTTTGAAAAGGCCTAATCTGGTGCGAGGTGCCTACTAAGTACCTACGGGACTGGGTTTTAACATCGATAGAGAAATACGTACAGAAAACCATGTTACTAACAATGAAAATTCATTTTATCGTCATGGCAGCGATGTTTTTGTTGTGATACATCGTAAATTAGCTATTTAGTCTACTGAATACATTGTCAAGGTCAGACTTCAGTCGGAAACCGAACCTACGGGAAAAGGCTAGGCTAATGACAACATAAACATGCTATTGTTTATAAAGGAGTCGGTTGTAGGATTGGCGTCAGCATACTACCATTGACTGAGAACAATAAGGAATTTGGCTATGCAGTAGAAAATATGAAGACAAACAAGGTATATGGAATCACAATTGCTGTATTAACATAAGTAGATAATGACATATGTGGTTATTTGTCGACAATCACTGCCGTGAGTAACGCAAATGACTAACTAATGACGCTAGAAGTTTTTCCGAGTCACGCATAAACAACCACTTTCCTTGTATTTTTAACAAACAACAAGACGTTTGATATAAGATAAATTGCGTTCACAACGTCCTTCTAGCCTTATCAAATCAAATCAAAAATATTTATTTGCAAGAATATATGTAGTACATAAGGCGTTATGATAAATTTGTTTTAGCATATCCTGCCATAACATGGCGTGCAAATGTATTCACAATCAGTGATGTCAATTAATCTAACAAATTATACATTCTATTGATTTGTCTTCTAAATAGTCCTTAATAGTATAATATCTTTTAAATAGTCTGAAAAGTATTTTTTTTAAACATTGTCAGCGTTAAGCCTTGAAAACTAAATGCTAAATGGTTGTAAATAATAATCGACATGCAGTACACATTTTTCTTAAATAATTTTAGTTTTATTTGTGGCAGCCGAAGTTTTTATGCCGTGTTCGGCTATTTGGCCTGTCGAGTGTTAGTTTCAAATAAATTGTAGTTTCTCTTAACAAAAATATATAAACAATTAACCCCACTTATTCCAACTTAATCACTTCCCACAAAAACCAAGTGATGCTAAAACTAAAATAACTAAAAACCGCCTGACCTTCAACATAACCAGTGTCTTCTTTGAACTTAGGACGGCCAATGACGATGATTGATATTCGCACGACAACCGGGACAAATACTTCGTGCCCGTCGAAGCACGAATAAACAATAGTGACATTAATTAATCATAACAACCGAATCTATCATTAGTAAACATTAAAAACGTCACCAGGCGCCGTTCAGCCGACGTATGGAACCGTCGCTGACGTATCTATAAATTCAATGACGCTAATTTACGACACTGCACGTTAATTGACGATAGTCTTTACGTCGTTTTAAGTGACCCTAATCAATGTTAATAATTATAGTTTGGCTTTTATATAAAATGATTAATTAAATTAACTTTATCATCACCATCAGCCTATAGCAGTCCATTGCTGGACATAGGCCTTTCCGATTGCACGCCATTCAACTCGATTTTCGGCAACTCTCATCCAGCTGCGACCAGCCATCCTGCGAAGATCGTCGCTCCACCTAGCCTGAGGGCGTCCCACCTTACGTTTACCGATGCCAAATTAACTTTATAATTTGCGTCAATGCCGACCAGTTTGTCTGTTTCTGCAGTAATATTCAAATCCTCTTCATCCTAGTGTTCTCTTGTCTGTGTTTCGTCAATTTCTTTTTTGTCTGCTCTTAATACTACTCAAACAATTATTTCATTCACTTCGATCACGATAACCTCAAAATGTTTAGTGAAAGTCCCATAAAATCCGTCCAGTACTTAGTTTAGAGTGACGCGCACGCAAATAGCATACTATTGAAATTATTATTTTGGTACTATATTTACCTTGCAATTACTGCCATTAGATTTTCTACCGTTACTTACGTTATAGCACAACACCACAATAGATGTTTGCTTCCTAAAGTAAAGCTGCTTCAATAGGATTTAGTAAGCAAAAACATAGAAACATAGCGTTAAGACCGTGACCTTTCACATTCCTTTCAGCCCTCAAAATGTCTACCGTTATAAATGTACGTAAAATACTAGAGCCAGCGCAACTCAGATTTACTATAGCAAAGATAACTAAAGATAAAGAAAAGCAGTCGTGAATAGACAGATTAGATAGACGCAACGGCCAATGAATTAAATCGATTGTACCCAAAACCGCCATATAAAGATATATTACCGATTTATTATGCACGTTAACCGAAGGCATAAATGTTAAAAAACTCATAATTTTTTCACGACTGACAATTGGCAATGGACATTTTGCAATGCCAATTAGAAATGTTAGCCTACAAAATGTACGAGGAAGTGTTTACAACACGCAGAGTTTTCAATACAGTTGACTTTTATATTGAAGATAATTTCATTAGATCTCTCAGATTGGATCAATTTAAGATAAAGTACCGCATATAATCTTTACCGAAATGAGTCGACTCACGAGAATATTCTTAGATTCGGGACTTACAGAAAGCAGTTTTAAAAATAGATAGTAAACCACAAATAAAAGTCACGTTTTGTTCGCGACAAGTTCAACAAAATAAATCTGATGCCTTTGACCCAGTCGCAAGCGATACTAAGGCTTCACAATACCCTGTAATCCGATTGGAAAAGACTCTGTATCGTTTTATTGGATATGTTTCCATAAGACATCACATTGCTCGAAGTACGCATCGGATTTGGAAGATCGCTCCCTAAGCGCCGAACGATGGCGAATATCTGCCATTGAATCTATTTCCGGTGTTTTATGTTGTTGTTTTCCTGCATACAAATATTCTCTATACTGTTTTAAGATTGTCCTTTGGCAAGGTTATACGCACAATTTCGCGATGGTTCCATATTGATAGCACCTTCATTTGTCTCCTGCTCTGTGATCCATTTGCGTTCAAAGCACGTCCACTTCTCGACATTCGAGGTCTTGCAAACTGTGATCTTTCACTGTCCGCATGCTAGATCATATTTATTGAGGAAGCCCTTTATTTCTTGATTTCTACAATGTCAAGTGCGATGTACTGTAATAATGTTTTGTTATACTGTATACACAATTATTATTGTGTTCCTGATAACAATAACTTTCGCACGAAGCGTTATGCACATTAAAATATCAAAGAGAAAAACGTGAAAACGCGAGCTCATTGCGCCAGGGGCCCCTTATCTCTGGCTCACAAAGAAGAGATATTTCACTTTCATAGTTTAGATCAAGATAACAAGCAAGCAGTATGACGGATGGGCGAGCCAAGAGGCGCGTGATTACATAAACGTGAAAGTATTATGTCGACCAATTGAAAAGATCATGATTTCAATACGCATTTCACTATCGCAACACTGACTTTGATCTGGCAAGGTGTGCTTACGTCAATTATAATATTGTACGTGGCCATGAAAAGCATTGAAAAGAAAGTTAAAGTGGCTTATCACCGATATTCTTCAAAAAAATCCAACATAATGATCAAAAGACATTTGTTACTCAAATGGCTTGTTGCCAGGACGACGGGAAATATCAGACAAATCTTTCAGGATCAAAGAGATTGATATCAGGATACAGAAGTTGTAACAAACAATATTCTCGCACAGGTATCGTAGATACGTTGACATTATACAATACATTGTCAGTAAGATGAACATTATTTATGCTCAGTTGATTTCCTCTTTACAGTACACAATAACTTTCATATATTACGTAGTTGAATTTATACCATTTAAATTAGTAAAACACAGCATGACTTTATAATTTCTTTGTTTTCATTGTTTGTACTTCTCTTTATTGTGCCTTCGGCAACATTTTGTTCCTTTCCTTTCGAATGGTAAACCACAGTATATGAGCCTCTTTGTTTTCCAGTACCTAATTTATTTTATGTTCATAACCCAACTCCAAAATTCTTGAATCGCTTGCATGGCTATATTCATTTATATATTCAATTTCATAATGACCCGTTCGAATATCATTACTATTTCTCAGTTGTTACTTATTAATTCTAATACTGAGCTGTTTCAACATCGCTAAATAATTTTATATATCACTTATCATCAATACAATAGAAATCACTGACATTCAGAATCGAAATCACTTGCGAGTCACTCATATAGAAATGATAACTTCTACACGAATGAATTAGAAATTGAGGTCCTAATAAGTGTCACTTGTCACACTGACACTCTTCTTATATTATAACAATACGTGACTTCAATTGATACGAGTACGATAAACGATAATCACTTCTGTTCTTTAATACACCACTCAATACTACTCTTGAAGAACACACTCATAGTAAAAAAGAATACATTACAAGTAGACGCTACAAATCATGTTTTGGAGTACATTGCTCTTTGACACCTTGAATGCTGTTACAACTTTAATGCAATGGGGGTAATGAACGCAAAACAAGCTGATATCACCACATTGGTTTCGTCAAATGTCGTCGAGTCCGCAGCGTAGAACTAATCGCGAACGCAATGGAATCTGTAATGAACACTTTAACTTATCTATATCGATATCGGTATGCGAATGTACATTGCGTGTACACATATGCAATTCAAATGGCACGTAAATAAGTGAATGTAGCAATTTGAGATTTCGGCGATAGATAGACTTGATATAGTGTTTAGATGTAAAGGTAATTGTAAATTGTACTGAGACGCGTGTCTCAGTTAATAACAGAAAGAAGAAAGTTACCATTTGATTTTGACGAGAAGTGGTGTAGAAGTCCCGGCGGCGAAAGAAGACCTTGATAGAAAGAATAATGTTCATGAACAACGTAATCAACATAAACCTAAAAACACAGTTCCCAAATCTCTATCAACTCAAAATTTATTGAAGATGACGTTAAATCATATTATAATAACACTGACGGAAGAGACGATTTAAAAAAACAAAGTGAACAAATCACGGAACAAAACAAAGGCGGATCCATGCAATTATCATGTTTTTATCGACAAAATGGAGTAATTCGATCAATTGATCGTAACGCAGGAAACGGATTTAATTTCGCTTGTGAAATAGCTATGAATTATTCTAAAAGGAGAATCATTAACCAGGATATGTTTGCCGATGAGGTCTAGAAAAACAGCTTCCTTCGGCGAAAACAAAGCTTCAAAATTCTACCGCAATGAACATGAGAATAATGTTGTGACTTGATTTCGGCTCTTTTGGCATGCCACCCAGACCTACATCTTCGAAAGCACTTGAAAGCCGTATCGTTACTTGTTATTTATTGAGATAAAGCGAGTTATTTCGTCTGGGTGAATTTCATGTCTTGCTCCCGGCGGTTAAATGATGATAAATTCCAATAAAACACTGAATATAAGCCCCATTTCAAGTTAGTGTCTTACCACACTTTGAGGGTTGATCAAAATTTAAAAAACAGGCAATATTCAAGGTGTCTCTGATTACTTGACAAAAGTCGACGAATTAAGCAAGTGAAGCAGATCAATAGTGCAGCACCGAAAAAAAAGTAAACACACAATCTATTACTTCATAATGTCTATTATCAAACAACCAATGACCTTGCCACAGTTTGGCCCAACACCAAGTGCCGATGACTTCTCTGGCACTTTCTACTACTTTTTATTACCCACCGACTATCAAAACAATTCTACTGACTCTCCCAAATTGGTTTTTATACATCGATTGTTTTGTTCTTCGAAATATTGAAAGTTACAATTCGATATCAGCAGTGTATGATGTATTAGAAATATTGTCGAATTATGTTCGGATACTATGGTTTTATTAATGGGTTTCGTTATCGGCTGTCGTAACAGTTCATCATATTGTTTTCAACTTGTCATTACTTCATGACGTTATCATTCGGGTTTTCCACGGGATATTACAGATAATCTATTTTTGATTCTCCGATATGTAAATTACTATCGTTGTATCGTTCTTTTTTGTAACAGTGATAAGTGGGTGTAAAATATTATTTTGACCTTGAAGGCCGCTTTCTATTTTGATTCGGTCCAGATTCCTTCTAATTGAATGCTTTATCAGAAGTATTTACATATCTATTAAGCTATGTGTATTCTCTGTTATGGCTTTTACTTCTATCTACTTATCTTTAAGCAGATAGTTCGTTAAGTTGTTTGTGTATAATTAAAATATCTTCCTTATAGAAACTGTACACAGTGCTCAAAGCGTTTGGAAATTCCTCTGTGTGTTTACTTGTAGCAGAAAACTTAAACGCATCAGTACCGTTCGTCTAGCTTAATTACTTACATTTGAATGACGGATTATATCTGTCCTCGCTTAATTATATGCTATTATGTCTCAAGCATACCATGCACTTCATAATCTGTCTTCAGAAGATATTGCTCACGTGTACATAAAGTGTTCCGTATACCAAACTGCGTTAATGCAATTTGTATCGTTCACCCTAACGACCATATGCCGATAAACCAAATTGTATATGGCGCGTTTTGAACACATTTTATTCTAATTCTTACCAAATGCACCTGGTAAGTTCTCAAATACATATAGAAGCATCTAATTTAGTGGCAGATGTTAACGAAAATTAATGCGTTGGCGCACCTGCCTCTCGTTTGCAATATCAACATTTCATTTGATACATAGACGTGTGGCGACGTAGGGTATTTGGACATATCTTCACGCTAATTTCCCTCGTAAAGTTGGGCAGACTTCCAACTGCATATGAGAGCATTGGCACCATTCGGCCGTGCCGGGTAAAGGTCGTAATCTTCGAGTCAGGTTGTTAACCATAACGTTCTTATTCATTCATGCGATTCAAATAACGTCACTCTCACTCATTCATCTTGGAACGTCTCTTTATTTCACGTTCACATAGGCACAGCTTAATACCAAATTGCAAAAAGCAACCAGGATCTCATACGTCGCAGACATGTTGCTGCTAGACCAATTAAGCAATTCATTATAATAGTAATACCATTTCGGATGACGTCCAGGTGACTATTTAGTCAGTGGTTGATATTCTTACTTCTAAATATATCTCACATAATTCGTCGTCCTACATTGTATTATTTCATAATTACCTCGGCGTGCCAGATAGTCGTGTGAAATGCTCGCGTTTATCTCAGAAGACAGTTATATCACAGTAATAACATTGTCGCAATGTCTTACATGTATTCTGGTCTTATTTGATGAGCTGATAGTAGATCTTGCTGTATTTTAGTTTTTTTTTTTTTTCATGGCGTCTTTTTAGAGTTTTGCTACAAATGGAATTTCGACTTGTGGGCGTAGTGAAGGGTAAATAAATCAGATTTATCATCCATTCGATCTATTGAAATTCTAGACCGTTTTCTTTACTCAACCCAAAAACAAAACCCCTAGTTTCAACAGTGAGTAGTTAGAAGTCTACGAACTCAAAAACGATAAATGATAATGTCAATTCACTCGTCAAATCCACAAGGGGCTTGTTTAAATGTCAATTTACCCTAGTGCCGATACCGCTCTCATTGCCTTCGTGATTTCTAAGCGAGAACAACTCGATAATTAGTATTTTAATGATCCTCATTGCGTGATTAATTCTTGAAGTATATCTTCCTAGTTTTTTGAATAATTATTATTTACTGTGAAATCTTTTGACGTTACTGTTCCGTTTACATGCACATTTACCTTTATATTAATTATTGCTATTAGAAAATATAGGTGCGTGATTAGAAATCTTTAATAACTCTTATTCAAGTTCGTTTTACAGCCTTACTTTTCAACTTTTCAATCGATAAAAATAGATTCAAGAACAGCCATCGTGCTAATACAATAAAATATATATCGTAAATATTACCTAGTGTAATAAAATATATCTAATAAAGAATTCGACAATGATTGAGAGAGCAAAATAAATGATGCTGTAACATTGAATACAGGAATCGAAACACTGATAAACAGACCTGTTTACAGTTTTTACCAATACACCTCAAAATATATTAACGTGGTCAGGTAATTTGGAGCGCAGAAATGCTCTCTCAGGTCATTAATTACGTAAAATACTGCTATCACAAATGCCAATGCTCAATAAAAACAGTAAACTTATTAATCCGATTCCCGTTCACGGCTGGACACTGCGAAATTAGTTAACAAAAATAGAGCTGAAAAAACATCGTAAGGAATCGAAGACTTTAACGATATTATGCTCGTAAACATTGTAGGAGTTAAGATTACGAGCAATGTTGCCAAACTTCAAGGACTGGCGTTACGTCTAGAAAGTAATCCAGACGCTATTTACTTTGGTCTACCCAAATAGGCCGATCATTTATTCATTAAAGCAATAAAGTTGTTCGTTGAAGTGAAAAAATTGGAATTGGATGCTTTACGTCAAGAGTTGTAATACATTTTTTCGCGTTTAAAATCGAAAAAAAAATTGTAATGATGATGTGGATTATAAGAAAGTTATATGAAAATATTTGGATGATAGTTCTACTAATGCAGTTAAAACCAATAAGATATTTCAAATAATGCAGTAATTAGAAAGACCTAATGCAGAACTAGGCAATGCAAAATCGCTGTTTCATCAATATACCCATAATATATCGAATCGTGTTTTTTTTTGTCGGGTGTGAAGCCTAGATATTCATAAAAGATAAATAGATCTCCAAAAGTCCCGATAACCTTTGAAAAGATGGTAATTTTACATAATACAGATCTAGATATGCTGGAAGCTATTACTTCACCGAGTTCGTTTCGTGAGACGTTTGAGCGAATGCATCTAATTTCTTGAGAAAAATCACACGGATAGTTAGAACATTTCGTTAATCACTATTCTTCGGTAATACTGGTGAGAAACGTGGTTGTTATGTACTGAAATTATGTTCTACTATTTCTTTGTTAGCATCTATTTTGAGACTTTCAAAACAAAAAAGTTTTAGGATAGAAAGCAATTTTAGCATTTTGATCCACTGTCGTAGTTATAATTATAATGTCACAGATTGAATCTTGAACAACGAAATAATACTGATATTTGTAGACACCTACATATAATGACATCATCATCTGCCTTGCCTTTTCCCAACTATGTTGGGGTCGGCTTCCAGTCTAACCGGATGCAGCAGAATACCAGTATTTTACATGAAGCGACTGCCTATCTGACCTCCACAACCCAATTACTGGGTAATACGATAATACCCCTTGGTAAGACTGATTGTCAGGCTTTCGGGCTTCTGACTACCCGTAACGACTGTCAAAGATCCACGAATTACAGCCGGGACCAACGGTTTAACGTGCTTTCCGAGGCACGGAGGGGTCTCGGTATGTAAAGATGGTCACCCATCCACAGACCAACCGCGGCAAGCGTAGCTTAACCTGAACTATCGACCTGTGCGGCTGTTATTATTTAGCCACGGGCCCCTCCATATAATGACATATACACTATTATATAAGTACACTCAATAAACTGTGATCTAATTTGTAAGGACGTGATCTAATTCTTACACATATTATGTGTCATGTCATCGGCTATCGTTTCTTCATAACATAACCGCCATTCATGATAATAGGATTACATCACTGTAGTAAACTCCTTGCTGTTCACGAACTACATAATTTAATACGTATCGATTTGATTTGATTTGAATATTTCCTCCTTTTCCTTTCCTTGAAACGTTATGAAACTATTTGTGGAAGAACCGAATTCTTTCAATTCATGACACCTAACGAATTTGTAATCTTCTCCTAAACAAGCAAACAAAGAAATGATTGCTCCATGTTAGTCAAACAGTTGCATGTCCTGACGTAACAAGGCATCTCGAATTTCATCGCGTATCAATGTTAATCCGCTCGGTGGCACTTAAATGAAATGCTCTATTGATCGTTTGTTACGAGAAAAAGCATTGCTGAGATTCAATTACTCTGTAATTGCATGTGTTGAAAGTAAAATCGCATACGTTGATACGAAGAGCGTTATTAACTTTCCTGTGAAGACGAAGGTGGTGTTTTTATAAATGATCGTTCGTATTCACTTCCTAGTTGTTAAGTGACCCCTGACTTGCTAGAATCGTATCTGTCTTTGAAGAAAAAGTTCGTTGGACTGCCTCCAACTTTGTCTTCTAGGATAAATTGTAATTGGTGTTCTCTACGGTGATACCGAATACCGCAATGTAGGTCCATTGCGGTAGAAGTATATTAATGTTGTTTGTAAACAACCGGTGAATCACGTAACTTCAGTGGTAATCGGTTTCATTTATCATCTTTTAGATTACCACCGGAGACCGATTGCTTAACGGTTGCTGGTTAAGTTATTACATATTCTGTGGGCATAATATGGTAAACAAAGGATCATGCTACTGTTACACCGTAAATTAAAACTTCTGACCGATTCTTGTAAGCGATTTATCAATCCTACTCATACCTTCCCACATACCTTCACAAATAACGATCAAAAGAGTTACAACAGTTTCCGAAGTATTCTTTCGTCAAGTAGGCGCAAAGGAAGTTGCATCAACAGCACCTTGCCAGCATTGCCCACGTACTGTCCCAGTTCGGGGTACTTCGGAATACTTCGGACCACGCCACGATTGGCCCTTTTGTGGAGTTTTTGCTTCAATTGCAAAAAGGATCGAGCCATCGAGTGGTACTTTTTATTCATACGTTGTTAGGTCAGGTGCTATTGTTCTATCAAGTTATTGTTCTGGGCTAAAAAGCCATTTCAGATGAACGTTGTTTTGCGAATGCTGTTCAAACAAGTTTACTATTGGCTTTTTCGTAAACTGGGAATACAAAAGCCCGATATTCTTGTGTTTGCCAAGTATGAATTTTGTTTTCTTTTTCAGGTAAGTCCTGATACATACTGCAGAGTTCGAGATACGAGTATCAGTGAGTGAATATTTCTTTCAAAACGACGGAATAGTGGTTTATTTACTTTGTCTTTAAAATTCTGCAAGGTTAGGTACTGCTTTGTCCAAGATAACTTAATTCTTTAACTCAACTGCTGTTTACCATTGCTCAAATCTTATAAATACCCAATTAAGGATTGCACACCGCACATTTTTCTCTTGCACTGTCACGCTCCCATAACGATGACAAATGACTTTACGCATTCCGCCAAGACAAAACGTATATAATTATACCCGTCCATTAAGAGGCGAAGGACGAGAGTCCTGGACACGGATGCTCTGACGCATCAGCCCAATTCGTTCCACTTCACACGCCTGCACCACGGTTATGTGGCACCGTATTTATAACATAAGCCCTCCGGTATTTAGACTACGTGTGATATTCAGTTGGCACTTGATCCTATTTATTTTGGTACACGCATCTCTAAATGCTCTAGCGAATTTCGCACTGGAGATTTGCAGTTGGAACTGCAATTCGTGTGCAATTTCTTCATTCTTGTGTTTGTCACTGTAGTCGAGTCATTCATTGTTGTAGCGATATTTCTAGTTCATTCAGTTGAATTGAATGAAAGTCTGTTTACAGATCCTTCACATGCCTATGTTAAAATGACGATTTATATGTACATGTTTCTACATGTACATATAAATCGTCGTCGTCGTAATCGTCGTGCATATCTTTAATATATTAAGAGTTAAAACTGTGTAATACAGCAGCATTTGTTTCACAAAATTGAAACGAACTACTCACAAGCAAATAATGGGATTAAAGAAAGTTTAGTTTGATATTTGCTCGTATACAAAACTACAGTTTTATTAACTTTTCAGTGTGACGTGTAAAATCCGTCGCGCGTCGCTTTCATAGAGTAATCCACTTCACTGACTATAATTAACTTTCGTTTGTTCGACCTAACTTTTTATCAAGTTAACTAGCCTTTGTATGAGTCTTTATACACTTTAATACAATTTTGATGTTGTGTATAACCCTTACCTGACCATTATTTTCACCTAATTGAGTGCCAATTTTGGAATACTCTCATGTATGTATATTGCTATTTGAGACGAATAGCTGAATCCATTAACAACATTTTTAACACTAGGAAGCGGTCGCGATGACGGGCATGTACGGGACGGGATTGTAAATGGCTGTTTTGCACAAATGAAATTTGATTGATTGATTCAATATATTTTCAGACCGATTGATAACTGGTTCCTTAAGGCATGCGGACGTTAGATGGCAGTCGCTTTACGTAAACCCAGATATCCGCTATTACTATCACGAATGAAGAAACTATCAGTGCGCTTGGTTGTAAACGCACACTCGAGGTAGCTATGAAACTACTGAGACAACCATAAAATAAAGAACATCATGTATTGACGCCGATGAGAGCGCTGTTTAACATGTAATACCTATCAAAGAAAATTATGGACGACTTCCGACAGATGATGATGATATAATAGTAACAAACGTAGAGAATGCTCAGACAATGATAACTCAAAAAAATATTGTAATGTCACGGAACAGTCAATGTCTGAAATTGTGAATCATGATATCTCCCACGGCGAGCAACAGACAAACTATTGATTTAACTCATTACATAAACAAAAAAGTTTCGTTTTTACCTAAGAATACTTATGCAACGAATCAATCGATGCATCGCTATCAAAAGGCACTTAGTCGACATCAATAATCCTACACTAAGCCAAGAGAGCATTCTCAAATCAGTCAATACAGATATTGTTTGCGGGCATTGTATACAATCCGACGGGGGTCTCAATAAACAACACGATAATATTTACAATAGGAAATTGTCCACTTTGAAACAACTGACGTTATAGTTGAAGGCTTATGATTGGGACGGTTATAAAACTAGTGATGTCATCGAATTCTTCGATAATCGATCGGTTATTGCGACTCATGATTATTTCGTCTGTTGTATGCACCGTGCTGACCAGTTTTGTCATCGGAACCATTTGTATGCCTTTCATCGGCGCCGGCTACAGCTGAAATTGCATTAATATCTAGTAAATCTTTTTTACATACACTTTCCTTTTGATTCCAGATCAGCGCTTATTTTATAAGATTTCAGATATTTAGTTCAAGTTTCTATAAAATTAGTCTGAATCTTAGTCAATACATTCACGCCCACTTAAACAAAAAATGTATGTAACAGTTTTATTTTAACCAGACAACATTTAAAAACATCTTAAGAATCCCCCTGTCATCTATTTGTCATTGTTAACCCACTTTCGAAAATGTACTTTTAGACCCAGCTGACATGCTTAATGATTCAAAATGTCATGACACTTTTCGTGACTATATTGTTGCCAAAAATTGTGTTTAGATCATTAAGGTGTGTTTGTTCGCTTTCTATGCTGTCTTGGAATTCTCTCATGAGAAACTGATTTGTGTTCCCATGCCGTATCTCCGTTTTAATCAAGCGCACTTCATTTTGATTACTTCGTCATGAGACTAATGTAAAGTTATGCACAAAGGGCGCATATTTGGTCCCAGACCCGCCCGCGTCGTCCGTCCATATGTTATTAAAATATTACAATGGTCAACAATGTTTTAAACATCCCAATTTATGTTTACAAGCTCATTATGCGGAAATACTTTTCGAAATGTTATTACAGTGAGGTAGTGTCCATCCTTGTACGGCGTTCGTTCAGCATCGAGAATGTTTGAAGGCGCTTTAGGGTGACTGGCCCACTTCTTATTCCACATGTCTCGCCAAATTCGATGCGACATTGATACTTTCAGCACCCACATATCTTGCCATCTGCTGCAGACCCGCGTATATCGACGTTTATCTTGAAACGGTCGGCCTTGGTACAGATTCCGGGACAGTTAGTATTACCGCACGTTCTCTATTAAACTGTCGTGTTACCGTTTCTACTGAAATTAGCCGCGGATGTGCGCTTGCGACTTGATGCGACTAACGGACGCTGCATTTGTGTCGTTTGGACTATTGCGCTTTGCGTTTCTCGTCGCGACGTGCGTTAACACGACGCGTCATAAATGACTTGACTAATTGTCGTTACGCATCATTAAACGGTAATTCAGAACGCTAACACTTTTTTAATATTGAAAGTATAAGAAATTAAAAGTAGTCTGGGTCTTCGGCTGAAAGTCGGCCATCTATTTCAGCGTGTTGGAGAGGCGACTATATCATTACCTACATGTGGTGAATATGTCTCACAGTAGAACTATATTTGTCGTATACTATAAATTCTATTTTAATTCATTCCACTCCTGCGCGATTGAATGAATTATAGGTTGTAAAGGTGCGATATCTTGTAGTTTAGAATAACTATAAAAGTAAGTTATTTTCATAGCTACCACTCTGTCAATTGCTTTCATATGCAATAAAGGTTTTATGAGAAAATTTAGTTCCTGATAAAGTGGTTTTAGATCCGTTTGGATATTCTTTCCTAATACTCCTTCATTATTTATTTATTTGGGTTCTAACTCAGGAAAGTATTACCTTGGTTTGCTGCTGAAACCCTAAAGTTTTTTGGCTTCCTGTTTGTTGTCTAGATTCAATCTATTGTTGCATTCATATCTCTGCTTTCCATCCAGAGACTATAACATATAGCATGTATTTTTATACTTGTTACTAGTATCAACATAACATCCTTATTTTAACTGCCTCAACATCATGTATAACGCAACCGGAAAAATGTTAAAGCATTTCTCCGTTGAGTATATCGGTATTAGAACCTATAATTTCACTTCTCACATTTTACGTTTAACGCCATCAATATATCACCGAGTCTCATTTGATAGCTGCATCTCTTTCTCTCCATCTCGATTACCTTAGGGTGAAAGAGATGGCTGAAATCTAGCGGTTGCTCGAATAGTTTGAATTCCGACTGTCACTTATGAACTTTACATAATAGTTTTAACGTTCTGTTGAACCTTAGAATTGCTGTTTACATGTGAAACAGGAAATCCATACCTCTTTCCAAATAAATTTGATGCGTCTGTCTGTGGTTCTAATATGTCCGTCCATCTTTAATGTTGTGTGAGGATAAGTATGGCTAATGTCAAGATGTCATTCAAGAAGGCAGTCGTTGTCTAGCACTCGATTTGTTTAATTCAATCTCAGCATCTAGGCTAAAGCACTTGTTCTGAATAAACAAGAAGCACAAATCTGTCTTTAAGCCGTGGTTGTATGTTAAGAACGCGTGAGAAGAAATACTTTCGGAGAATTACGCAAATTATCCCCACTAATCTGTACCAAGCCAAGTCAATGCAACATTAGCAGATTTTCATCTCACTGTTCATAAAATCTGGCAAAGGATGAAGTTTTTGATAAACCATTGCATTGTGATAAATTTATCCCAGATACGTTTGACATAGACGAAGATGATGATGTGAATACTTTTCCATCAATTTTTTTCCAACGAAAATCTCTTCCTTATGATAAAATCCACAAACGTAACCGCGAGCACGACTAGTATATAGCCGCAGTTTCGCAGCAAGACGAATGGATTACGTACGATGCGCACACGCTTCCCTCTTAAGACGGAATGCGTGTCTATTGACAGCGGGTCGCGTGCCACCTGAATTGTGATTGTACAACGGGATCTGAATGAGAACGATTCTCCAATACGGTTTATTTTACCTCAGTCGTACTAAAATTGTTTTGTTTCCTGATCCAAGATTGTTGAGACAGTTACAAAATTGATTTCAAAGGCAGGGAAAGGGATATTTCGTTTGGCCTTCAGGGTTGGGCAAAAGACTTGCGTGATGATACGTGACAATAGGCTTAGTATAAACTAAGCCTAGAGAAACGCCCAACCCTGGCATTTGGAAAAATTTGTCATCATAGCTCTTAGCAAATGACTTACAGAACAACAAAAGTAATCCTACGAGCAGGATTACTTCTGTTACAGTCTTTTTTTTTTCTTAGGAACTTGGGGTTACCTTCCAATCTTCCAATAGTGCGTTGGCTTTTGCATTGCGGGACACAGGCTTTAGAATAATAGTTTCATTATTTATCAAGAGAACATGTTGAGTGATGAAGTAGATCTTAAGCTTATTTCTGTAATGACTATTAAGATTAAACATGTCACGACACGCCCCAATGCGGGGACTGGTGCAACATTTAGAAACACTATCGCCGATGCAATAAACTCACAAGGCAATATATTTATAGTTCTTTCTCTTTTATGTAACGGTGCATGAGACTTGCATAACGAGATGCATCGAGATATCGCCCCATTAAAGCTTCAGTTCAATTATCTATAGAATTATCTTTTGCATATTTTGTTCCTATGACTCCACATGAGGGTCAAACTGTCAAAAGTTCAATGGTTATTGATGAACTGGCTTCTAGATTCGAGTTAATATTAGCCTTTAAATGCTCCGACACTTTGGAGCCGTAAATGAAAAGACATATAATTCCATCATGTCAGTAATGGATAAAATAATCTCTGACCCGAATCATTACCTATTCGAAAATGTCCCGGTGATCAAGCGTTGTGCACTTATCTGTAATATCAAAACATTCCGCACATGTATTGGCCCTCAATTAACTACAGCTTACCCCAAATAGTATAACTGTGATGAAACCCCGATGATCAGGTTAATTAAGTCTTCAATCACGAACCACAAATTCGAGCGTTGTGCCGAATGTGAGATTTCTAGGTCACACTAAAGCAGCATTGCAAATTTTTAAATACCATTTCGTAGGATAAAGAACGTATGTTATGTGTGCCGTTTACTTCTCATACGGCCTTCGGTGGAGTGAGGTTTCAAAATAAGTATTGGGAAAAGAAAATTTTGAGATACGGCGTGAATCCAATAACAAGATAGTCAAGTAAATGTTCTAGTGTAGTGGCTACAAGTTTTGTTGCAAGCGTCCAGCATACGCTGTTCAGATTTGCAAACTGAGATGTCTTTGTGATAACATTAACTCATAATTCGGAGTCTTTGTCCAAAGCTTTTGAGAAAGCAAAATGTCTGAAGGCCTCAATTTTCGATGTTGGGGATATCATAGATACCAAAATTAGTAAACCAGTTGGAAATAAAGTCCCTTCCAACGTTTTGATAGACTGCAATGAAATTGATTATTTACAAAGAACGTACAAAGGTACGCAGCAAAACGCACACGATCCCTTCTCGTTTAGCACGGTGCATAAAAACTGCATTCACGACGGCGCTAAGCCGTCCACCATTATTTTTAGCTGGCCACAAATAGATGTGTGTCGCGCCCAACGCATTCGTATCGCATTTATAATCGGCGGAAGGGTACCACTCAAAATAAAAGCGGGAAGAGATTCTATTTCGGTGATGTTGACCAGTTTTATATGATGTCCAGTTTATGGGGAAATGTAATAGTTTTCTCTTTAGAGATATTTTTCTCATATGACTCTACAGTACTGCTATAAATTTTCTTGAATTCGCGCATGATTTTGGTAATTCTTTTAATTTTTTGGACGTTGGCTGTCATTTGGAAGGAAATTAATTTCAATGAAAGGAGAGTCTGAAACACATGCCACAATTGACGACGGACGCGACGTTACCTTTCATTTCACATCAAAATATGTAAGCAGTGTTACAATGTCCTTGTTAAGTATTTTGTCTCCTCTCCTCTTTTATCATTTCGTCATCCGTTTAAATATTGACGTTTGAAATTAAGATAATATAATCAGCGGCTTGGAGAGAGATGTTGCCAAATATTTTAACAAAATATTCAATTTCTTAGATCTCCTGCAGCGATATCATCCATAACACAAGTATTTGATTTAGCGTATTGATTTACTAATGGATTGTTTTCGCTACTGTATAGTAAAGACACACTTCTTTCTACCGTTTAAGTTCGTCTACCTTCGTTAGATTTTCTCGGAGGTCTTCGTGATCCATCGAGAAATATCACTTTACAAAGTACGCATCTATTTCATTCAAAATATTAGCACGAGTCCCTACAACATTGCAAGGATTTCCAAGATTAATCTCATGGGGTTCAAAGTAATTTCTCAACGTGGCACCTTGATGTGGTTTTGAAAAATGCGCTCTCTCGCAATTTGCGAGGGGAAGCTTATCGTACATCGACCGTCCGTTACTCGTTTGGAATACCGACGGTATTGGTGTCCGATGCGGAAGGCAGCTTAGGAAACTAACTTCCAAACGCGGCTTTGCTTATGAAGTTTTCTTGTCATTTCATGCCAATTGTGATTTGTACATTCCAAGAATGGGTCTTTTTTCGCGTGGAACCCTAGATTGCATTTTGGAAACTGGTTTAGATGTTTGTGAAGCCTTGCTTTGTGTTTGCTTACCAGTACAGAGAAGCTAACCTTTCCGCGTATGTTGCAGATATACAGCAAAGCTAACCTTGCCAATGTTCTGGAAATAGGTAATGAAATTTTCTTAAATTCTCCTTGGAAGCATTTTCTTGGGGCGAAAATTTTTCATACCAAGAATTCTGTTGTTGTTTTTACTTTAAATCATTTGTACAAAGACTTCGTGTACCGGATTCGATTCGAAGAAGCTTAACGCAGTTCATTTAATGCAATAACATTGAACTAAGTTCTGTGAACTAAGTCTAATCGATCCGTGTTTCTAGGCTGTTATCACAAGGTTAGCTTACTCAAAATATTTGTTATTTTATGTTTCTCGTGCATGCATATTGTAAATACTAATAAAAACAGATCCTCCAAGGTTTAGCAAAGAGATTCGTGCACTGTGTGTTAATTTAAATGATAATAAAAACAAAAGTCCATTTTGCAATTAAGACGCGTCCAAAATAAAACAAAGCTTGACATACCAACATTCATTTCCACCCCATTTAAATAATTCCCGATGCGTACTTCGTGTTTGATGATCGCCGCCGCCGGTTTAATATTTTTAGCTCACAAACTTCCAGTAATTCTAAGTTTAGACCTAAAAAACTGCACGTATGTAAATAGTTTCCATAGAAACCTATCAGTCCGGTAATATATGGTAACGATTCAGGCGTGCAAATCTGGAGTCCATCTTCCTCCTTATATGGACCAGACATGCCTGCAACGAACGTGCATAAGTGTCTTCAAGACCACCACTTATTATATCTTCCTATTCGTGTTAAAATTGTGACTCACTCACATTTTATTTCTCGAGAAATCTCTGCAAAAGCGCAATAAATCTGCCAGTACCACTAAAATGAAAACTTCAGAAAAAACTTGTTTGTCAAATGTGTCAATATTGACTTCGGAGAAATACTATAAAAAAAATACCAAGATAACACTATCGTGCAACTGCCGTTAAAATTCAACGATAAGTGTTAAAAGTTAACGAAAACAATAGCTCTGCGCCGATAGACGCAAAGTATGTATCTGTCAAGACGTCTATCACGACTGCGCAGTTCAAACATCCGAAACGTGTCTACCCATAGCCGCGAGTTGAATTACTTCTCATTGTTCCCAAAAATATTCCTCAATTTTTCTCAAGTTTGTTATCCAAATCATAAAATAAAAATCTAACCGCTCGAGGCAAATTCGCAGCATGGGATCCGGTATAACCCCAATTACTTAATGAAGCGATTGTATTACAAGTTCGTGAATCCATTTTCTTCGATCAATAAAACAATGTAAACAATCATGAATGACCTTCACGCGTTTACTAAATACGTTCTCATAATTTTCGATATCTATGCGCCAATAATTTTCACATGCAATTGAACGTTGTTAACAAACGATTTCAACACAAATCTTCAAGCAACATGTCCAATTTGAGAGGACTCTTCAAATTGCGGCTGTAAATCCGTGCTTGATACTCGACCGTGCGAAACACAAGATAGAATCTCCATTGTCCATATTTGTTCAGGGCACGGCCAGTTTGGGGTCAAAGTGAACCCTTATTATGTACGGCACTAGCTTGTTGCTTTTCAAGCGGTCGCAATTATGGAAATTTTCTCTGGAAACGTGGCCGGATTAAATATGCTTTTGGACGCTCTTGTAGTTTAAGATAGTGGGAAATGTTCCGAGACTCTGTACATTAAGTTGGCAAGTTGAGTGCCAATTGGAGTTCTTTATGTTACATTGTTGTGCCTCCGGACCGATGGTTGTTAAGTTTATTGCGTATGTAAACTTGGTTTTACATAACTTTTTTAAAGGAAATGAAGCTTCATGCTATATCAACATCATAATATACATATATGCTATTGCAGCGTAAGCTTTCTGCTGCAATATCATTTTAATATTTTAGCTGTGATTGCAGTGTGGTGGCACTGTGCCAACCAATATTAGAATTGAACTTTTCACCAGTTTCATCTATCTAGCACAACCCCGGGATGTTGATCAGCTGATGTACTCCATTTAGTCCCCAATCAACAGTGTTATTTAAATTAGCTTAAAATCGGGTTAAGTGTTCCAATAAATTTTACTTAAACAAACCAGTTCTATCTGTAATTGTTCAGATATTCGGAACAGCGGAATCTAACTGGAGCACAGCATGTATTTATTGGCTCCAAATCTCGATGCGTCCATTACAAAATGCAGTAGCATTATGAAGTTTATTGGAACATATCCAAGTCGTTGTTGCAGAAATTGTTTACGCCACAAAAAAAAATGTGATTTTGACAGTCGGCTTGGAAGAGAGAAAATGTTTGGTAGTCACTCAATCATATTTTATGAGAACGGATGCGAAAAGTTTGAACTGAGTAAATGGTTTTCGCGGTAAACAATGTAAACTAGTTTGTGACTTTATGTTCTGAATTCCGAAAAACAGATCAATAGCTAAAATAAAACACGAAAGGATCACTAAAAAAAAAGGTTGATGGAAAAGTACTGTAGACAAGTAAAAATAGGCTAAACTTGTTGTAAAATGCTTGGTCACGCTCTAGGTCCTTACGAAACGAGCCAAGCCGCGTGTTACCTTCCTATAAAATGAGTATGAATATTTCATTATAAGGTGATAACGTAGCTTCTCTCAACACGATACTAAAATTCAAGTATCGTTTTCATTGGTTGCCAAAGATCAAAATGACTACCGTTGTCGTCGCATCGTAAATCGACGAGACGTTTAGCATAGCTCCCATAAATTTTGACCGATCAAATGTTTTACCTCGTCAATTTGTATGTGAAACTTTTTAGACGTTTGCATAATTTATGTCCAGTAAATTTTCGCTGCACATCCAAAGATGCTAATGTCGCGTCATAATAATATAGTCCAGTACTTTCCTTAGATTTCACTACAGTTTTGTTCTTTAAGACCTTCATTGTTGGGATAAAATTCATCCTTATGTACTGAATAACAATTCTTCTCCATACGATAATTTGTATCGATGGTAGTCGTCTTATCAGTCTTTGTTATTGTGTAACCAAAATCAAATGAATTCGCATTCTGCTCTTCTACTTCGGCAGGTTTTTATCTGAAGTGAACAAGTATAAAAAGGGGTTTAGATTTACAACGAAAGCTGGTGCTTGCGACAAGTTAGGTGTAAAAATACCAAACCCTTTTAGGTGTTGGAATGCGTAAACACTGCTATGAAACTATTGTTTACCTTGCCTGTATGTGTACAGTACGATGTATAGTAATGCTACTCCAGTTCTGATTTTATATATGGTCAGAGTGATCGCTTTGTTGAAATTCTTTTGAAGAGTAATGGTATAGTTTTCCTAGAACTGTGGTATTCTGACTTTGATGCAGTTAGCACTTCGGGCACACCTCAGACTCAGTCTAGTTGCCACAGTCAGTCAGTTACCACTTGGATGATGTTTATTCCATCATCATCATTACAAAGCCTCGCTGTCAAGCTGAATCTCAACGTCTGCCCCATGGCCGTCTTTCTTATAAGTCCTACCTTACTCACATCCAGGGCCGCCGTAAGCGGGCGTGCAAGGCGTGCACCGCACGCGGGCGGCACGTCCAGGGGGGCGGCAAATCGAGCGACTCATCACGTAATATTCAAAATCATTGTCATAATACCCACCCCACCTACAGAATAAGAAATGTAATGCAGCATGGAAAAAAAACAATGAAATTTTTAAACAAACCAGAAAATAAGGAACCGGAATGTCAAGAAAATGATGAATTAGCTTTAACAAGCACAGCCTTACATCAAGAAGCAGTGGAGTTGTCTGAAGAAAAAGATGTATGCTCTTCAGAAGGAGAGTCCAGTAAAACAAGAGAAGGTACTACTAAGAACCAGGGGGTCTACTACGAAGTGCAAAGTGCGAATGATCGGATCGGACCGACACATGGTCGAACCGAATATTATTGAAAAATGCGAAAAAAGTTCGCAGTTGGGTCGGGACCATAGGCAATATTCGAAAGAGTGTAGTAGTGTAGGATCGGGACCGACCGAACCAAATAGTAACTCCGAAGTGGTATCGGCCGAATGTTCTGCCGTTTCCTGGTACGATTCGAATTCAAGTCGTATGACTCACTATTTAGGAGATCAAATTCAAAATGAAATAATTGATTTGCTCGGCACAAACATAAAAATTATATATTGAACAAAGTCAGAGAATCGAAATATTTCTCCATTATATTAGATAGCACACCAGATGTAAGTCACACAGAACAAATTACAGTTGTAATGTTTTAAATAATGAAACCAAAAATGTTGCGATTTGTGAAAATTTCATTGGTTTCTGTCCGATCACCAGCTCCACAGGTAAAAGTCTATTAAATTTTGTTTTAGATTTATTTTCACAATTAAATCTTAACATTCAAAACGTACGTGGTCAAGGTTATGATAATGATTCTAATATGCGTGGAAAACACAATGGATTACAAAAAAAAAAAAAATAGGGAAATCAATAACCGCGTATTTACGTCCCATGCTCGGCTCATCGTCTTAATTTGATAGTGAATGATGCAGCAAATATTACGCACGAAACTTTGAATTTCTTTAATATAATATAAGATATTTACGTTTTCTTTTCATCATCTACAAAAAGGTGGTCGATAATTTGCAAACATTTACCAAATTTAAAATTAAAAGCTTTAAGCGCCACGCGATGGTCTAACAAAATTGATGCGGTTAAACCATTACGGTATCACCTCGAAAAAATATTTGATGCTTTGCTGGAAATATCTGGTGATTCCTTGGAATGGGATTGTACTACATCTCACAAAGCTCATTGCTTGCACTTGCTCTGAACATTCAAAATTATAGATTTATTTGCTCGGTAGTAATTTGGTTCGATATTTTAAACGACATTTATGCTCTGAGCAAAATGATGCAGAGCCCCACAATGAATAATCAAATCTGCATAAAGTTAAATAAGTTGATTGGTAAGTTTACAGAATATCGTACGGATGAACACTTTGAAATGGTGTTAGCAGAAGCTTCCAAAGTGGCTCACAGGCTCAATGTAGACCTCCTTCTGCGAAGCAGTCATGCTAGCGAAGGAGGTGGCGGGACGGATGAGGGAGAGAGCCTCCCGTCCCAGCCGCCGCGGGAGACGCCCCGGGCGTCGGGAGTCGATTGAAGACTACCGGCCACCGTAGGCGCGGGCCTGCGGGCGCGGGCGGAGAGCAATGGGTAGCTCACCGCCCGATCAGGACCAGGCCCGTGCCGGACGGCGCGTAAGTGTTCCACGCGCGCCTCAAAGAGATGTCAGCATAACGAGGGGCCCCTCAGGGCCGAAGCCTGCCGGGTCAGCGGGATTGTCCGAAAGGGTTACCGCTACCCCGGAACATAAAGGGCGAAGGAAGGAACATGGGTGGGTTTTAGTCAGTAAGAGTCTGACACTCCCTTCCGCTCCACCCAGAGCGGGAGGGGTCATTTGATGATTTCCTATCCCGAAAAAAAAAAAAAAAAAAAGGCTCAATGTAGAAACAGATTTCCCACCAATAAATACAATTCGTCCAAGAAGAAAACCAACACAATTTCAATATGAACACAGTGATGGAAGTTTTAGTAGACCCCAAAATCAAATATAGAGTAGAGTTTTATTTTAGAGTCCTAGATCAGACAATACCAATTTAAAGGATAGATTCGACGAGTTAAAAACATTTACCGATGTATTTGGCTTTTTTAGCAATAACTTATTTAATTGAGAAAACAAAACTCAGCATAAGTAGTCGTAGGGCGGCATAATCGGTATTGCACGCGGGCTACTAAGTAGCTAGCGGCGGGCCTGCTCACATCACGTCAAATAAATTCCCAACTCAATAACATGAATAATTAATTTCACTACATTATAGTGTCCTCGTACAATATCATTACATTTTACAACTTCGTCCTCAGTATCAGCGCACTCTCTTATTGTCCGATAAGCTTATTTTTAGTCGCCCATATGTCATACAGTTTGACGTCGTGCATTGCGGATTTTTATCTTATCGTTCTACGCAAACATTGGCTTAATGTCGCGTTCTGTAGCGACTGCGTTGCTCTTGGAAGGAAGCCGACGAGCAAACATGCAGTATTTTGATTTAGTGTACCGGTTTTTACTTTGTGTTTACTTGTGAGCGAGGCTTTTAGATGATTATTCTCTTGGATAATATTTTTTCTTACTCAGAAGTGCTCCATTAACAAATTACTTGTTGAATATTGTTAGGATGACCTGTTTTGGGTGCAATCTGATAGGTATTGTCTATTCTATATTCTGCTTCAGTGGAATTTTACATGCTTAAATCAAATCATAATTTTCAAATACCCGTAACCGCAACTAACCATTTAACAATTCATATCTCCTGTGCAATTTTCACATCATCACTATTTGAAGCCATAAAAATTATGGACATGTTCTGAAAACTGTTATTACTTGTAACACCGTCCGAAATGACGCCCGATCCCGTTTCCCATCGCTTCAATATCACTGGCATAATAACTTTATTTTTATAACCGGCTGTACGCACATGCCTTTGGCTTTACTTCTTCTTTTTCATTGCATGTTTTACTTGCGCGATGCAACGGGCGTGTTCCACGAAGAATTTTCAACATTCTTGCGTGCCAGGATTACGTGTTATCTTCAAGTCATGTAATAAAGACGAGATTAAATTCTTTTTTTTTTTGTTCTTTCTTCGAAAATTGTGGGCGATGTTCGAGCACCATGGTTTCGCTTGTGGACTAAGATATTTTTACATGTTGCAGAATAAAATAGAATTTGCGTAGGAATTTCTTTAACATTGACGTCTTCGTTAAGTTAGATGCGCAAGCCAATATCACGTGCAATCTCTTGCATTAGCCGCGACATTTAAGGCTATTGTGAAATGCTCATTAAAATTGATTGAACCGTTTATGCACCCATTATATTAAGTATCATTACCTACTTATGCACTATTGCAATAGTGCATAATATAGTCGTACATGTACATATGTCTCAACTACCTCTTATGTCGCTTACTGTTTAGATATATGTATAAGAACGTTTTACCGTATAGACGTACCGTATGGTTTGTGGTCTTAGTTTAAATAGCCTATCTTGTAAGCTTGCTTACCCTGATGCTACCCTTTTACCACAAGCAATCTCGTAACTGCTACGTCTGTAACTGCAACCACCTGTTGGACTAAATCTTTTATTCAAATAGCCCTGACTTTAGCCCAAATATTTAGTATGTTCCTGTTTCTTTATGTATTTCAGTCAGCACATCGGTATTTTCTTTGAAACCTACCACTTTAAAGTAGTGCTGCACTTTTGCTTTCGTCGAATTAAAAAAGTCTTCAAGCTCACTCAGAACGCTGGTTATCCCCTCAAAGTTGTTACTCATAAAGCGTCATCATCAGTTCGTTAGCAAGGCTGTGTCAAGTGTCCCGACGAGACCACTGACGGACAACCACACAAAACGACCTTATTACTTTCAAATATCCACACAATTTTCACCCTTATTTATGAAGCTTCAAGACTGACAATTCGGTGCATATTTCGGTGGCATAAGGGACTGCTGCCGACAGTATCAGAGTCAATACGAGTGGGTGTCGAGTACTGTTAGTAGGTGCCACTCGGGATGAAAAAAAAAACTGTTTATGCTTCTTATTAGACAGGTATTTGATTTGGTTTATGGTACCGTGGGAGTGAAAATGCGGGGCTATCAATAAAATCGTTTATAGCTTTGCGATCTTTTTGATGGTGGGTTTTACTACGGAATCACTGAATGGTCAGTTCACATAAGAATATGGGATGGGAAGATATTGCTTTTTCTACTGTTTTAGGGATGGAGAAGTTAATCAATTAATTGTTAATTAAGATAATTTATCAGAAAAACTACTGTTATTTATACTACTTATAGAACAGTGTTTTCTGAAAAAAAAATGTGTCAGATTTTGCATTCAAATTAGGATGAGCCTTCTCAGTTCCCTATCTTAATGCAAAATCAGAAACAGCTTGCTAGCTTAGAAACTTTTTGCATACAATATCTTGGAACTCCACAGACACTTCCTATTTTCATTTTTAATAATTTATTGATAACCTCTATTTCCTAGCGACTACTAGCGTCGCATCCCTCAGACGTTTCACGGATCCGGAAATAGAATCCGCCTTCCTCCGAGTTTTCCGCCTGAGACTTTGCTACGTCTCTCGCTACTGCATTTCCTTATGCCAAGCCAATCTTGAAGTTAGTTTGCTTTTATATGTAAATCCAATCGATATTGAGAAAGACTGGTAGTTATGTTTTTATTAGCCTTTATTGTCCCACTGCTGGGGAAAGGCCTCCCCCAAATCTTTCCAAGAACTGTTTTCCCGCGCCACCTCGAACCATAGCCACAGTAAATAGCATATCGGAATAACTTTTACACGTCACGTTATAAAAAAAAAAAGCTAGATGAGGTCGGCGTTTCTGAGGTCACAGTCTCTTTTAAAGTCCAGACATAATCTTGGTCAAATCATGTGAAGATCATGTAGATCGATGTCTGAAATGGTATTTTGAGGAAATTACCATACAGATTTGAGTGGACCAGTCCAGTCAATGCAAGCATAGGTAGTCATCTCATTATGTATCTAAATCACAAATTAAACAAATCATATTTATGAGCTGATTTTTCAATCGACAGATAATTTTTATTCGTGGAATAAAATTGACGTCTGACAGATTTTGTATGGAAGAACTGTCAAAAATTCAAAAGTATTATTCGGATAAAATTATCTAGCGTTGGAAAAATCAACCCTTAATCGTGAACTTTGCTACCAGAAGGCCAATTCTCGTAATTTAAAACGTTCAAAATCTAGTCGCAGTCTCATCTCGGCGACAAACAAATGTCAAAATATACGGAAATTAGAGGTATTTTTGACTGAGATCAGACTGTGAACGTGCTTAAAATTACGAGAAATGCCTCTCTGGTTATAATTTTTGACTTATGCAACATCTAAATTAGTACCTACCTACTTTTTGATCAGGTGTGTAAATGTGAATCGACTCTCGCCCATACGCCAAAGTGTTAACACAGTTTAAAATTTTGCTCCGTTTAAATGCTATTATTTCGAAACTCTAGACTCTTAAGTTTTATTATTATTATGTGTCAACACCTATTTCTATGATTACTGGTTAACCTGTAATTGGCGACTGTGTAAATCCGAGGCTATTATATTAACTATAATACTAAAGTTATATTATACACAGGAGCTGTTGGTGTACCTTAATCTTTATCTTTTTATCTTTACTAATTATAAAGCTGAAGAGTTTGTTTGTTTGAACGCGCTAATCCTTGGAACTATCGGTCAGATTTCTAAAATTATTTTTGTATTTGATAGCCTAATTCTTGAGGAAGGCTATAGGCTATTTAACATCACGGTACAACCATTAGGAGCCGAGCAAAAGAAAAAAAATCAGAAAGAACGCTAAGCAATAGCGCGGGCGATGTGATGCGACGCGGTTGGTCGGGGGAACAAAAAATTTCACGTGGACGATGCCGCGGGCAGAAGCTAGTAAGTAAATAATAGTGAATCGGAAGGCCAATACACAGTCTAACAATGAAAGTCAAATTAATACCTCTTTACATACGAATACAAACCACTAAGTACAGACACAAGAGAGACCATTTCGAAATAAGCCAGCGTGAGCAAACACATTGCCGTGACACTAGGACCTCTCATTGGCACCCTGACGAAATAATGAGCCTTACAACATGTCGCAGATTTATTGACAAGGAATCTTTTTATACCTGACTGCGTTATCCAATCATCATCATCAGCCTTTAGCAGTCCTCTCCTGGACATGGTCCTCTCCAGTCGTATGCTGTTTATTCGATCCTCGGCTACTCTCATTCATATATGATTGATTGTTAATCTAATCTAAACTAATATTATAAAGAGAACAGATTTGATTTTTTGTATATTTGTTTCTTACGCTTTCACGCTAAAACGGCTGAAGGAATTTGGACAACATTTGGCACATGGGTAGACCATGACCTGGATTAGGACATAGGATACTTTTTATTCCTATATTCCCACATTCGACACTTATGCGGGTGAAACCGCGTGGTGCAGTTACTAATAACCATTTGGACTAGGCTGTTAACAAGCTCATTTTCATCCATGCACGTTTTTAGTATGTATTGACTAGTTTTTATTCAAATAGGACTGTCTTTATATCGTAGCTGCGACATAGAAACCAGTTTGCATCATAATAATATAATAATCATAATTGTACAGACGCCAGCAGGTCAACCTACCCGAAACTTTAAAATTTTCCCAATCAATCTTGAACCTTAATGATTTAACGATAAAGTTGAAAATCGATTAAACTAAGTTTGACAGATTGTAGTAGCTTGATGTGCTGGCGTCTGTATGACCACTTCAATCTTTACCTTTATTTGTTTTCTTTAATAACTGGTCGCGGTGTTGACAGAGCGAAAGGTCGTGGTCGTGTCAGATGTGGTCAATTGAACTTTCGAGTCGACCATTCTTAGAAGGAATATGTGTGGCTTATATTCCACTGATTTAGGTTTAATATTGCTCACAGAGAATAATCTGGTTTGTTTGTAGTAATATTTTTATTATTTTTGTTTTTTTATACTGATTGGGTCTTCTCTTGACCTCGATCACGCCTGATGGAAAGCGATGGATAAGGTCTATGTTGATATTTTTACGTTTAGAAATAAATCCTCACTTCTTTGTGATCATACACACGAACAATCATTAGTTAATTGTAATCATTATGACAATATATAGACGTCATTAAATCAAAATCAAAAGTCATTTATTCAAATTAGGCTGAGAATCAACACTTTTCGAACGTCAAAATTACAAAAGACAGTCCCCTAAAAACGCCCGCGCTTCACAGTGGTGAAGGTGCTGTCAAGTGGCGCAACAAACTCCCCAGCAGCATAGCTGTCTGTTCAGTTAGAAAATTGATTATATACAATACTAGGTACCTATGTAAAGTAATTTACATTACAAGACAGAGAACATAAAATTATATTATTTGCCATATGTCAGCTAGACACGCCAATATACCAAAAAATATAATAAAATTAAAATAAAAATGTAAATAAACTTACTACCTAAATAAAAGGCTCCAGGCATAAAGGGCGTGATAGCTTACATATTTATGCATTGCTGGGTTCTGTTCACATAGCTGTCACTTGAAGTCACAAATGATAAACTAGGACCATCGAAGTAAAATAAATAAATAAGTTGATACTAATAACAATAACCTGCCAGTAAGCTAATGCTGTAGAAAGAACATAAACATTGTCTTGCGTTAACTAAGGCAACCAACTATTCTTATCGTGTAAGTAGTCGTTGATGGAATAGTATGCCTTTGGACAAAGGTTTGATTTTACTTGAGCTAAAGTAGAACTTCTTAGAAATCAGTCCATGATCTAATTAAATCCTTAATTTATCAGAAAATCCATTATAGGCTGCCAATTATAGGCTTTAGACATATCTAGCTATGTTTAATTAACGCAAATATTCCGAGAAATATCTCAATAACACATGTTTCTGTTCAGTGAAATATTTATTTAAACGATTATATTAATAATCCTATTAATACAAATGAAATTGGATTCGTAGATAGCACTACACACATACCTAGCTACAGTTTCGACCGTAAAGATCAAACATGACAATACAGTGACAAGCTTAATTACCGACGAATTTAGACTATTTGTACTAGTACCCCTTTTACTGTAATGAAACTGAGAACAAGGAACAAAATCTAACCCACCCCTAAAAATCGACCGCAAGTCGTGAACCCATCACACCAAATCACCGACTCCCCAGAAACGACTTCCTTTCCAATCATAAATATCTAAATGGATAGGAAACTAGGAAATAAACACATAATATATCGTGTGTACAGTCGACACAATATAAATGGTTATTTAATGCGTCTTACCGTTACTTCGCCATAACCGAAGGGGACGTTAAATGATGTTGCGTTTTCTTGCTATACCTACGTGAAAATGTGTTGGAAGCTTTCCTTGTAAGGGGAAAACAGACGGCTTGAAAAACTATAAAGTCACGACCTTTGACGAATAGTTTTTCTAGTCGTATATTTGTCTCACAGAGCTTACCAATCAACTCAGCATATTGCAGTCCATTGCTGGACATAGGCCTCTCCCAGGCTGCGCCAGAACACCTTGTCCTCCGCCTTCCGCATCCAGTCTGTCCCAGCCACCTTCTTTAGGTCGTCCGTCCATCTAGCTGGGGGGCGTCCCACACTACGCTTGCCGATGCGCGCCAATACTCGTCTGCTCCATCGGCCATCGGTCCTTCGATAAACATGGCCAGCCCAGAGCCACACAGACCTTTCCGGGAAAGTTTATTTGGTCGATGTAACATAATTCCACGAATTTGTTAAATATGTTTGGTACATAACCACACAGATGAAGATGAAGTCATTCATTCTTAAGGAATGATTCTGGCATTATCCTTTCAACTTAACAAAAATACATCGTTGATCGGAGTCACTGCTTCCTATCTCTTCGATTCTCGATATAGTCTTATAATCTATTCATGTTATACCAACGGTAGGGTAATTTTCTTCCCTCAAAACTTCTTAGGTGCTTACTGGAAACATTTTCCTTACTCAGCTAATTAGATTTGCTCAAGTTCATTCAAATAAGTTTTGTTTATTCTTTGATCAACATCAGCACCGTACGAAGCTATATTTCAACTTATAATCAGATTCTTTTCAACAAATAATTATACTTGTGAGTCAGCTATCTTCCTTCATTTAAAAGTAATGTTTTGTTCTCAGTAAACATAATTATTCGCTTATTACCTCCGCGTGTCGGTCACGTCACCTTGGGTTCACATCTAGGTTTAATTCTAACAAACGCTATGCACTTATCAACACTTGGATTCCTTCAGTTATATGAGGTATTGGTCACAGGAGGGACATCTGTGCCAGTGAAGAAATGGCCTTCTCATTATGTACTGAAACCTTTGTGTTTGTCCCTTTTCTTTGTTTTTAATTACCTAAACCCCTTTTACTTTCTTCCCCCGTTTCTCATACTCAAAATTAATTGTACGACTTGAGTTTATTTTTACAAAACTGCACATTAAGAAATATTACTGTTGTAATATCCATACACAGACGGATGACCCCTGTAACGCAGGTTTTTCCTAGCATGGGGGTCATTGATCATTTATTTTGTGCCAGGCTATTTACACGCTTAAATTAGGTGTCACCTTGTACCTGTGTACTTTTTATGTCAAACAAAAACTATTTAGTTCGCATATGTGAATGATTAAAAAAACAAATTTTAAAAGGCACAATCTTAATCTTTCACCTTGAAATTCTTTGATATTGGCTAAAACAAACATGTTCTATTGGCTTATATATTTATTTCAGGCGACGCAGGCTCATAGATAAATACCTTTTTTTTTTTTTTTTTGGGATGGGAAATCATCAAATGACTCCTCCCGCTCTGGGTGGAGCGGAAGGGAGTGTCAGACTCTTACTGACTAAAACCCACCCATGTTCCTTCCTTCGCCCTTTATGTTCCGGGGTAGCGGTGACCCTTTCGGACAATCCCGCTGCCCCGGCAGGCTTCGGCCCTGAGGGGCCCCTCGTTATGCTGACATCTCTTTGAGGCGCGCGTGGAACACTTACGCGCCGTCCGGCACGGGCCTGGTCCTGATCGGGCGGTGAGCTACCCATTGCTCTCCGCCCGCAGGCCCGCGCCTACGGTGGCCGGTAGTCGTCTCTCGACTCCCGACGCCCGGGGCGTCTCCCGCGGCGGCTGGGACGGGAGGCTCTCTCCCTCATCCGTCCCGCCACCTCCTTCGCTAGCATGACTGCTTCGCAGAAGGAGGCGACTGCCTCCCACTCCCTCTCGCTCCGGACCATGGCTTGCACCAGGTCCGGGCGCGAGAGGCCGCCGCCGCTGATAAATACCTTAACCTCAACATACATATTTATAATGTTACCATTATCTAAATTAGTACAAATACACATAGATAATGATAACTGCTCATTTAAATTCTTTGTATGCATGAAGTAAAAAAACTTCGTAGTTAGGCATTTAAAATTGTAATGAAGAAATTGTTAATGTGAATTTACTATCTTCAAAATGCTTCGCCTACGTTTATTCAAATGAAGATGAATATGAACGCACAACAAACTCTATATTGTCACAGATTTTAAAAAAACTCACATCGTACGTCTTATCAGGTTCCATTACACGTATTAAGCTTCGCAGCAGTCATGCTGGTCAGCTCAAAATCACCTTATGCCACCAGCTGAAAGTAGCTTCAAAGGATTAGTAGATCTGCGGTTAATGTCTCCCGATTGAGCTGTAAGCGACTGCTTTTGCTGATTGATTTTTAACTACTTGTAGTATGTCCTTTTAGAATGGTAGTCACTTTTAATCAGAGATATTTATTTTTACTTGATGAGCTGGTTGTAGGACTATTTAAAGTTAAAAAGGTTCTTTTTTCAGTTTTTTATATTATTTTTGTTCTTTCGTACATTTTGTATTATTTGCGCTGTTTCACGACTCACTTCCTATATAAATACTCTAGTCACCAAACCTCTTCGTTCTGATTGGAAATGTAGTACAATATTACACAGCCTCTTGAAATGCATACGGAGTCCAGCCAAAGAAAGTAACAGACAGTTTTCTTCTCGTTACTGTTTTACGAGAAGATTACATAGAACTATTCTAAGACCAAACTGCATCGTAACGCACACGTTACGGTTAATTCGAACGGCAGTCTAGAAAACTAGAAATCCAATCTAGTCTGGAGCACGAAGCGGCCTAGCCTACATACAAACACTTGCATTGTTTACGATATGCACGGAAACTGATGCTGTGAACGTACTCGTATATTGATATAATGTGTGGAAACTGGGAAGATGGGGATAGTGGTTTATTGATGTTAATTGATTTTTCTTGCTCTCAGTAGACTTGTGCTTAAACATTATCTCCGCTGAATCATAATGCAGTTAAGGACGATTGACTGGAAGTAATCTCCTCTGATGAGTTCTAAAGATTCAGCAGTTTTGGGTTCCTTTGTAGACAGATTTCAAAACTTCAAGGATTTTAGTTTCTAGCAAATGCAAAGATTTATTGATCTTTGAAGGAAACGAAAGCGGATCAGACTACTAAAGATAATGCATACAGGTTACGTCCAACAAACAACGTTCAAAGTTTTAATTGTACGGAAAATATTTACTTACATCCTTTCATTAATACGAGATTCCTGTCATCATCATCATGGTCATCATTATCAGCCTTGTTCCACCTACTGCTGTGTATAGGTCTTCTCCCTATTGGGCCATGTTTTCCACATCTAGAGGAGTCTCATCCAGGTATTTCCTGTGATGTCGGCGTGATTCCTGTGCATTTGGTGTACCTTAAAAAAACAATCTTCACTTATTGACACTCCTAATTCCTGCTTAACGAGGAACATAAAATCAAATCAGCTCCTAATTTCACTTAAAGACTTGATAGTTTTCGCAAACGATGTCACGTAGGTCGATATCGAATGCCAGGTTAATTGGCGTAAGACGTAATGACGTCATAAATGTGCTGCTGGGATTACGGGAGATACGAAATTTATGGGCTGTTGGTAGACTGTATGGGATGGGTTTTTGATGATAAGTTATGGGTTCTGTTTATAGATACTAAGTTGCTATGGAGAAATTAGTGCTGTTAGAATAACTATTTGATGCTGTTCCTTGTGTGTATATAGTGGCAATGATGTAACAAACAGCAATGAGAAGTTAGGACAAATTGGAGCTTTGTTTATTACTGAGGCATTTACTGTTCCCCAGTCTTCAGCCACGAAGATTATTGACATTGACTATTGAAATGTAGAAAAAAGCTTTGACTTACGGCAACCTTTAGAAGAAGATAACGGAATAACAGGATGTCCCACCTTACTCTGGATGAAACTAATTGTCATTTGTTTGTTCCAGGTGACGAACAAGACCTCCGGCAAAGTAATGGTGCTCAAGATGAACCAGCAGCGCGCCAACAGGCCCAACATGTTACGAGAAGTGCAGCTCATGAACAAGCTCAAACATCCAAACATACTCGGGTAAGTCTCATGTAATAAAGTCATCATCAAGTCCTCCAGGCCGTATTTCGGCCATGGCGGCCAATCTCAATACTTTGTGTAAATTATTTCATCACCACAACTCTTAAAACGGTGAAGGAAGAACATCGTGAGGAAACCGGCATGTCCTAGAACCAAAAGTTCGAAGACTTGTGACAAACGCAAACCTGCACTGGGCCCGCGTGGTCATTTATGGCCAATCTCTCAACTGAGATCGCACGCGATCTCAGTTGAGAGAGCTTCGGCGCGGGAGATATTATAGTGCACAAGTGTGTGCGCAGACAGAGGAGCACTCTCTTCCCTCACTATCATAATCCATTGAGACCTTGGGACGGCAATTCGACACGACTGGAGAGAGATCAGGCGCAGGACCCTGTTGTTGTACTGTAGGGCTATTTGCAATAGTGACTGCAGAGCTATCTTTACTCTGAAGGAGCAAAATTAAAGCCTTAAATGTTGAATATATAGTTATTTACTTTTAAGCGTTTTGAACCTTAAGAATTGGCCTCCGAAATATTTAAATCGAGAAAGTCTCAGAGACCGTTGCCCTGGGGACGGCCATGGTAAAACAGTTCAAATAAATTGTATCCTAATTTAAATTTGGTCACTCTATAAGCTTCCCTCAGGGCAATTCATAAAACCCGCTGGGTCGGAACGTTTGGCTTGTGTTACTTAGGAGAGGGTACATACTTATAACGTTAACTTTGGAAAAGGATAACATGTGCGTCCCTTTTTACGAAACCAATGACAGACGGGTAATGGAATTTTATTCGCTAATATTAATGCGTAGGCGCGACTTATTAACCTATATAATGTACCAAATAAGGAAAATCATTCGTGCCAAAAATTCGCACACGGCGCCTCCAAATTTCAAGGCCGCCAAGTCACTTTTTGGTACAAAAAAACTCCATTGATATATACAAAGAACGCTTTAGTAGTTATAATATAAAATGTTAATCACAGAGTGTCACCGGAAACAGTCTGGACATAAATCAGACGCAGATATTTTTAATATCAAATTATAAAAGATCATACTCTGTGAGACAACAAAGTGTTTGTGTGTTTGTTGAGGTAACATTTGCTTAGTAACAGGAAACTTCTGACAAATATTTGGGCTTCTAAAGAATATAAAATGTAACGGTCAGGAGGGTGGCAGGCAGCAGAGCGAAGCCAAAGGAACATGTTGAAGGACTTCTTTGTCTAACGAATTTATTTCCCCAGTGCACTACTTCAATTTCATGTATTATTCATATGTCGAATGCATGACGCAGAAGCTATTTTACAATATTTGAAGTTCCAAAGATTAAAAAATAAAAAATAGGCTTTGTGCACTGAACTAAATCAGATGAGGTTTCAGATCAGAACTAACCTCCTTTGATACAAATACTCCAGAGGCGCGATGCAATTCATCTTCCAGCGGTTAAATTGCATAAGCCCGTCTATAAATCATCCTCCAATAAACTGGCCTAGATGATTAAACCTGTAAATACATCTATTCACAAGCCGAACCAGACAACAGAAGACTAGTGTAGCATTCAAGTGATTTATGATATTTGCTGCATTCAAGTTTAAACGAAATCGAGCGAAAATGATAACGATAAAATATATTTGCATACGTTAATTTATTTTATTATGTTTTAATGTCCTGTTTTATACTACGCAGTATGACACGTGGCGTCAAGGATTGGAGATAAAAAGAACAAACTGATTTTGACCCATTTGGCTTGCTTGTCCTTTAAATCAGTACAGCCCGGTTACAAGTAGAGGCTTCGTCTAATTTGAAAAACCCCTGCGAGCAATCAATCTCAATTCATCTACAACCCGCTGTACGCCTTCTTTCAGTTTCTGAACTATCTGAAAAATTGCAGGACTACAAACTCTGGAAAAATTTATCCAAAGAATCATCAATCTTAGTGCCCAATTGAAGTCCCTAGAACAAAACAAAGGCACCTTCGGGGCTTTTAGTAAAGTTTTCAAAGATTCTTTGAAATTAGAAAGTTTTCATAATTCAACTATGAGAACTATACCTAAGTAGCATTGTTGGCTATTTCGATATACCTTACTCTTTTTCTGCTCCCAAACTCAAACTCAAATCGTTTATTTCAACTACCTAAGCCAATTACAGACACTTTCGAATTGTCAAAGGGTCGGTCAGTCAGAAAGATGAAGCTAGTTGCCCATTCCAAAGCGTAGGTTCCTATGGAGAAGAACGGGCAAGAAACTCTACGGACACTCTTTTAAATCATAAAATTGTTACAAAATATTTGATTACATCATTCGTGTTTAAATGAACCATGTGAGAACGATGTAAAAAGACGTGCATGTTAAAAGCGTCCGTTATAGAAAACATAAAAACAATTCAGAAATTAAAATAAGCCGTGGCAGCTAAGAGATGACCAGTCCCTACTGACGGCGCCCGTTCACGAACATGACGTATGGATCAGCACCATTCAGCTCAACCATTTTGAAGGGAACTTAATGATCCAACACACACGCCACCACCAGCGAGACATTAGAGTGAGCATGACATACTCTCAGCCGCCAGGGCACATTAAAGTCGATGAAAGACGTACCCAGTAAATGGTAGCTTTATAGAAAGTAAATAGTGCTCACACGTCTCCGGCTCCGTAGATGAAGCAACTTTAGCAACTATAACGGAAGACCAAAAAAACGATGGATGGAATGTGTGAATGATGATATGGTTAGAAAGGGGGTGACTACCGAGATGACGACTAATAGAGAAGTATGGAAGAAAAAGACATGTTGCGCCGACCCGAAATAAATTGGGATAGGGGCAGGAGAATGAGAATGATGAGATAAAGCAACTTTGTAAACGAGATCAAACGTGATACAAGACACTAATACCTACTAACATTACCATATATGTGTAAAGGTTAATAGCATCAAGTATAATGCAGATAGGGAGCAAGGTCGTAAAGATCAGTAATCATTAAATACATCATTAGCGTCTACTGAGTCGCTATTAGGAACCTTCGCTTTTACACACTGGCGATGGCGAAGACCTTTAGTTATTAATTGTTTTTATAAAGACGGAAATAGAATTAGTCCTAAAACTGAGGGGCAATTCTCGTAATTTTAAGAACGTTCACAGTCTGATAGATCTGTCTCAATCTGTCAAAAATACCTCAAACCCTACGTTTTTGACAAGTTTTTGACATTGATGGTCGCTGAGATAAGATTGCGACTAGATTTTGAACGTTTTTAAATCACGAGAATTGGCCTTCTGCGCATCCCATGTTAACGTTTAACTCCTAAAACATATGAAAATCGACATAAGAATTGTAGAGACGCCAAATTAAGGACTTAACTACCAATCAAATATTCATTAATTTCCAAAAACAATAACGTTTCATATCAAAATTCAAACTTGCTCCAAGGTTGAACCCTCAAGCCCGTTTAGTGACGTATGCGCCGAACAAGGAACATCGTTGTAACTAATTATACCTATGACGTCAGTTGATCATATGTCTGACTGCAGGATTATTGAGACGCTGCTATATTTAACTGATTTCACTGGGGACTATTATATGGGATGGTCTTTGTCTGTATCACACAGACCTTCTCAATTTACATTTATATTCCTTCCTACTTCTTCCACATTTATGCATCTTTTCATACAATCAATCTGCCAAGCCTTTTCCCAACTATCTTGGGGTGGGTTTCTAGTCTAATCGGATGCAGTTGAATACCGGCATTCTACATCAACCCAGATACTGGGTAACACAATACCCCTTGATAAGACTGGTTGTCAGACTTGGGCTTCTGACTAAGCGTAACGACTGTCAAAGTTCTACGAATGTCAGCGAGACCAATGGTTTCAGGAGCTTTCCGAGACTTAACTGACAGAACTGACCGCGGCAAGCTTAACATAACATTTAGCCACGAGCCCTTCTAAGCATCATTTTATCATTAGTTCCATACATTGTGCCAGAAGTCACGCCGTCTGGGAATGCGTAGAAAACGTCATCTGTTTATAATATCGAGTAAGTTATGTCTAACTTCATTCAGCTGAGAAATGCACAATTGTTTTGTACACAATACGATGAAAATATTTCTTGCTAGCGTAATATTTTCTTTCTGCTTGTCAAATGGGATTGTGAGATTCTTTTATGTTATAAATAGATTCCTGGAACTCATTCTAAGTTATTTTTATATGTTTACACCCATCTTATGTAAAGAAAATAACTTAATCCAAGAATCCAACTGCCACAGAAACGGAAGTAGTGGCTGCTTGCTGCATAGACATACTTATTCTGGAAAATCCATTCTTCTCGTTATCCCATTATAGATTGCACCAAGATTAGCCATTTGATTGTGCCAAGGCATCCCACAACTCTCAAGTAATACGAACACTTTGTCCTGCCAAGAAATATAATCTTGAAACACATAAGATAAATACAAAATGGCGTAAAAATCATAAGGAGTCACACGTCCAGACAGATAAAGCCAGATCACCTTGATTTTAAGCATTTTGGCAAGGAAGCGAAAATGTAATAATTGTGAATCTTTTGTACCCAACCCATCAGTGTTTTTATACACGACTCTGTAACCTCAGCAATCAAGACTATTTACGATTCCTTTCTTAAGACAAGCCCGTTTGCCAAAATATTCGTATACAGTTTAATTGCTTGGTTTTACACAAAGTTGTGTTTTTTGATACAGCTAATCGTGAGTGTGTATAATGTTATTTCATTAGTTTTATGATGAACGTTAATTTAATTTGTTATTGCAGCTCACCACAATATTTTATGTAGCTCTATTCTTTCCATCCTGTGCGACCTTCAGACGAGATTACAAAACTTTATCCCTCGTTTGTATTCTGTAAAGTCAAACAGAAAATGCATTCGCTGCTGTTTCCTCGACTTTCCTAACTGTTTCATTGTTCTCTTAACTAAATTCAGTATTCACTTGTACGGCTACATTTTCAGCAGTGCAGTGTTACATTGCTTGCTTGTGGTACTCAAAACGTTTACGATAACGATTATTAATGACTTGGTAAACCAAGTCATTAATAATCCTACTAATATTATAAACGTGAAAGTTTGTGGAGATGGATGCATGGATGGATGTTTGTTGCTCTTTCACGCAAAAACTTCTGACTGGATTTGGATGAAATTTGGCATACGGATAGTTTATAACCAGGATTAACACATAGGATACGTTTCATCCCGATATTCCCACGGGATCAAGACTTATGCGGGTGAAACCGCGGGGCGCTGCTAGTCAACAATATAACATTATGGTTCCCTTTCATTATAATAATAGCAATGTACAGTTTGCCGACATAATAGGTATTAACGCCAGATACCGTATTGCTGTTGGCACACTATCGAGATGTCTTCAAGCCTTACAAGACAAGTGTGAATTGCATTAAAGAGCCTATTGAGGGAATTATCACATTTAAAAATTTCTCCTCTTAAGTGTGAACCATGAATCATGGCGAAAATATTAACGGAGAGGTCAACAAAGTGTTATATGTCTTTGGGGTCGTATCCTTAATATATTCGTGTAATGTATGTGCTTACAGTGTTTGCTTCAAGTATTAAGAGGAATGTTAAAAGGGTTGTGGTACCCAAATTCGCGTGGTTGACATCGATCGGGCACCAGCGTCATTGATTCTGGAGAACTTTAATGAAAGAAGCTAGGATATCGGCAACGAATGTTACCAAACTACATAATGCATCTTCTTCTATGTCTCTCCTCCCTTAATCCATCCTAAGATTGTCTTTAAAAATCGCTTTTGCATTTCTACATTTATGTCTGTAATTTGTATGGTGAAACATAATAAAATCTATCTATAATGCCATGGAGAAAATTTACCCTCCTGCTTTATGAAACAGACTCTTTACTCTTTCTCTTTCTCTCTCTCTCTCTCTCTCTCTCTCTCTCTTATGCGTGACCAAAAACCAAATTCAATAACTGTGTACTTCTAAAAACGACACGATATTTTTCATGAATACCCAAATTGTTTGTGGATGGTGCGAAAACACTGCAGCGGGTCGTCGCCGTCGGCACACAAATTCGTTGGACCACCCTTTGTTCCAATGTTTGTTGACCAAACAACTGGGGCCGGTTGTCGTTACGTCATCCACAGGGAGCTACACTAAGTTTTATTGTGTTTACCGAGGCTTTTTTATTAGTATAAGTAAAATTGAAAAACATTTTTGATGTTGTTTTCTTTTGGCGTCACCGTGAGACGGTCTAGAAAATGGCTATTAAATGCCACATCCTGCCTGATCGTTAAGTAAGGGAGACGAGATGTTTCAACTCTTGCAAATGTCATTTCAAATTAGTCTTTTATCACTACCGGAGTATTTATTTATGGCTGAAATAAATGTAGATGAATTAATATCCTATTAACAAGATGTAGTCTTCCAAAGATTTATAACATACTAAGATTTACCTATTTCCCACGTAGAGAGGATTTCTCGACCTTAGTAAATGCATGATTTAGTTGTTGTTATTGGTTTAACTTTATACACCAGAAGAATATACCGTACCGTACCGTTGTATATACAGTGCTGGTATATTCTTGACTAGCTTCTGTCCGCGCTTTCGTCCGCGAGAAAATTCTTGTTCCGCCGACCCACCCCGTCGCATTGCATCGTCTACCCGCGCTATTACTTCGTTTTCAGATAACGTTCTTTCTGACTTTCTTTTATTTTTGCTCGGCTCCTAATGGTCCTGGCGTCGTGTTAAATAGCCTTTCTCATGAATTGACTATCAAATGCAAATGCAAAAAGCAAATCCTTCTGAGTTCCAGAGATTAGCGTGTTCAAACAACCAAACTCTTCAGCTTTAATATTAGCATAGATTAGTATACTAAATAGGACATCATCATCATCTGCCTAGCCTTTTCCCAACTATGTTGGGGTCGGCTTCCAGTTCAACCGGATGCTGCTGAATACCAGCATTTTACATGGAGCGACTGCCTATCTGGCCTCCACAACCCAGTTACTGGGTAATACGATACCCCTTGGCAAGGCGTTGTCAGACTTTCGGGCTTCTGACGACCCGTAACGACTGTCATAGATCCTCGAATGACAGCCGGGACCAACGGCTTAACGTGCTTTCCGAGGCACGGAGGGGTCTTGGTATGTAAAGATGGTCACTCATCTACGGACCAACCGCGGCAAGCGTAGCTTAACCTGATCGATCGACCCGTGCGGCTGTTATTACTTAGCCACAAGCCCCCCTTATACTAAATAGGACATATTCATTCAAATTATTACACATCTACTGCCAAAAATCCATCATAATGAGTAACATTGTCACTTTGTGAGTGGTTAAGTTCACATAATGAATATGATGTGGCTTGATTCAACTACATATTAGTAAGTGAAACACGTTTTATTTTCTGAATTCACACAATACATTTATTTCACACGTACGTTGTCACTTCCTGATCCGTACATACCAACTCTGGCCATTTTTTTTGGTTCTCATTGTCTCTTTTTATATCACAGTTCGCAAACGACATTTCTTATTCTTTCTTACCCTGAATTCGGCTTGCATAATATGTTACGAAATGGAAACGATGAACCAAACAATGGCACCCACTGTCCCCCATTTCGCCCATTTCCTGCTCGCTTATCTTCGGAAATAAAAACAATGCTTGCACTGTGCCGATTGTTTGTCTTGCATTTTTTCTCATCCATCTAGCGCAGCTGTGTTTTCAGTTACTCTTTTTAGTTTCGCATCAGCTAATGTAGCACACATTCAGTAGCCAACGCATTTAAATAATAAAACATAGTTTATAAAAATCTCTAAAGAAGAGCCAAACATCGAATTATACAAAAGCATTAAAAGCCACATGATTAACGGCTGAGGAACGTGCCCGCGACCGCGCCTGCGATGATCATCTGTAATTTACGGCGATAACCGACATTAAAGAAACTAAAAGTGTCAATTAACCTTAACTCTTGTGTTCTTATTGCGTGCCTGTAAACACCGCTTCCTAGGAGTAATAGACTAGCTTTCTCCCCGATGGTTGGTGTTTTTTGACCTTATCGTATTATCAATGGGAGTTTCATTATAATTAAGCCCTCTTTGATATCTCTGCACGCCAGGTTTTTAATTGGCAATTTGCATTGATTAAAAGATGATTACTCGGGGAAGCCTTGACATCTGTCTCATTGCGTGATCAATACGATAATCACCTCGTAACAGTGAGATTTTTGTGTTTTTGTTAAACAACTGCCTTTTATACATCTTTGCGCTGCTGCTTTCGTGTTTCGAAATTTACGTCACAGTCCGAGGAAGATTGTACAGAGAATAGCTCAACATATGAGGAGCATGGCCCTGCATTTTGATTAGTATTTTTGTCTGGTAACATATCATCGCCGGTCACGTCACTCTGTTAATGTAACACACAATCAGCATAATAATGATGTGTACATGTGAGCCCGGGAAAAATTAGCCGTGCCTGTCGTGCTCATGAATATATTTCAACAATGTTTCAAGTTCAAGTGTCTTGACTATCTGATCTACCATATTTGTGCGGACAGTTCCAAATGAGATCACATCTATTTGTTCAGTTGAATGTACGGCAGGTTGATGGTCGCGTCAATGAGGCCATCTATTGTGATCTCATCACTGGGAATCATTATTGTGGCATCTCCAATCTTTTCCCAATTACTTTCGAGACCATACTCGCGCGACGCTCATTGTGTACACACTTTATTATGATAATCGGATTTCTAATCACCAGTGTGCATCGACCTTGATATTTCGCGTGGGAGAGAATTAACGGAATGCATCTCGTATTTTGATTACAAAATTAAAACTAGATTACACATCGGGTTAAAAGGCAAGTCATGCATTATCCGAGAGGCCTTGAATGAAATGTATAATTAATGCAAGATCATTTTTTGTAATGTCCTCATTTGTAAACATAACAATGGTGCAATCAATCGTCAGTTGATTATGGGTGCACTTCAATGGGTGCTTCTCTGGGGCTATGTAGTACATTATCTACGCTTTCCACAGTTTTTCATGACACATACTCGTCACTCTTTGTATTTGTATGAATAGGATCACTTTCCCCCATTGAATGTGGTTTTCACATACGTCGGCAATAATCGTTTCTGTCTATCGAGTGATTTAAATCAATACAATTAATAACATTCATTTTCTATAGCAACGCAGTGAAACTTAAGCGGGGAGATACTGAAATTAATGGGATTAGATAGGTGTTCTCACTTACAGATATATTATCTTTTCTCTTAATTGCTGATTTATTGCTTAAGAAATTATGTTAGACTAGGCCACAACGCTCACTAATATACATTTTCTCCACAACAAGAGCAGTTGTCCGATTATTTAAAATGTATTTTTTTTTTCTAAATCGCGGCTGCTGAGCAGTCGTTATTAGCCTGGATTCGATCCCAAGGTTGGGTAAAGTGATATTGGGCCCGGACTCTGAGTATAAGCCTGGTTAGTGGCAATATTTAATTCTTCTAACTCCTCATCTCTTTTTTTCGCAGTTTCATGGGCGTCTGCGTGCACGAGGGTCAGTTGCATGCGCTCACAGAGTACATGGAGGGTGGTTCTCTCGAACAGCTGATCCTCAGCGTACCGCCGGAGCCCCTGCCGCAGCCCCTCCGGGTTTCCCTCGCAGCTGACGTCGCAGAAGGCATGATGTACCTACACTCCCTCGGTGTCTTCCATAGGGATCTTACTACTAAGGTGAGAAGGAAGTTATTGGCTTGTTGTCAATGTATGGCATTCAAATTTTCTTTAGGTTTTTGCAATTTCCAAGTCAGTGTCAGGTTGTATATTTGTCAAAATATGACAACTACAACACGACAAATTGACGTTGTTTGTCAAACTGCTAAGCAAAATTGTATTTTCCTGACTATACATTATGGAGAAATTGAGAAAACTCTTGTAATTGTTTCTTTTTATTCACGACCGTTGACGATATTCTTCCTTGTGTTGTTGTGAGTAAACCTTTAGATAATTACGATCAATATGGAGATCATGTCAGATGACAAAATTATGGAAAAGTTAAAAAAAAAAAACTCGAGTCCGAAAAATATGTACAGAACCAACGATGACGTGTGTGATGTGTATGTGTGTGCATATGGACAATTTTGAACTTACCGTAAACTGTTATCTATTTCCAGAATGTATTATTAAGAAAGTATGGAGAAGGCGACTACATGGCCGTTGTTGCTGACTTCGGCCTCGCGGCCAGAATACCTCATCCTGTGTAAGTAGCATACTTTTCATACCACAACAATCTCTTAGCACAATACCAATCATGTTTTACGACACCCAGAGGAGCATAAGGCAATAAATAACACTTGGAACTCCCAAGGGGTTGACCAATTTTAATGTTTTGTGGACGAATCTGTAGCATTTCGTGCTCACAAATCATAAACCGGTTTCATCTCGAGAATGAAGTCATTAAGGAAATCATGGGGTCTTTAATTGCTCACAGTACTTCAATTCGCAGTCACGGCATATACTCCATTACCGACTAGCGGTACAGCGGAGATGCCCGTAAATAATCGATTACATCTCGGAGGGTACTGCTGCCTTACGTGATCTCTGAATGAAGCCATTACAATATCAATGGAAGCGTTCGAGGGACAGTTGCTCAAGTTCCTCCTATATTTATGTAAAAGCGGTCATTGGATGTAATTGTAATGTTGATTACAAAATAGTAAGCACAGAGAGAGTGGTAACGGCCCCGACTTACGAGGTGTAGGTATTGGGTTCGAACCCAGACAGGCGCTTTAGTTTGTGTAAATTATTTCATTACCACTACTTTCAAAACGGTAAAGGAAAACATCTTGAGGAAACCGACATGTCCTGGAACCAAAAATTCTAAGACATGTGACATCTACCAACGTGCGTAGCAACGTGGTAGATTACGTCCACTCCCTCTCGACGAGAGGAGACCTGTGTCCCAGCAGTGGGAACATTATAGGCTGATTATAAAGCATAAAAGCACAGAGTTGCAGTACAGATCTTTGTGGAGGAGATCATCCAGAGAAGTCCTATCACCAAACCACTGCCACCAAGTTCTGCCTATCTCAATCACTAAACTTTTAACCATAGTATTAGCAATAAACTAAACGCACGACGCCATCGCGGCTCGCGGCAGGCCGTGACGTAGATGGCGGGACGAGCTTGACTCTTACCAAAAGGACTGGCCGGCCACTGACTGGCCACTCGCAAAAGACAGAATTGTGTGGAAAAGGGAGAGGGGGGCTTTTGACCTTCAGCGGGACAATACAAGCTCATTAGTTATTTTCAGCAATTCTCAGAAAATAAGCAGTTTTCTTCTTCTTTTCGTTTCGACGATACATCTAAGTTACATACTGTTTGTGTCCAGTTCGTGACCATTTATTGCGGCGTCAGAGGCGACTAACTATTCTGTTTCTTTTATTGGTCCAACCAGGCTGAAAAGCCGTCTGAGCCCCGCAACCCAAACCAATTAGTGGGGATTCCACTGATTCTGGCCCAAGATTATACCAATTACGGGTATTACCTCCCCTTTCGGAGAGGTTTATACTCGATAAGCTATTTTGATTGACTGATCCCATGATCCACTGAAACTACTATCCATATCGTCTACGCAATTAACGCTGAGAATGAAGTCCTGGGTTAGAATTCAAGGTCGGACAAAATTTGGGTTTTTCCTTATGAAGTTTCTCAGTAGCAGCCCGGAGTTAGGGTATAGGTCCCGTTGATGGCAAGGTATTATATAAGTTTATTATTTTTTTATCTCACAATGATTTTGCAACACTTAACAGTTTTGAACTATATAAATTCACATTGTGGGTGCCTGTAGGTTTAGGTAAAACCTGTGTTACAGGTCACCAGGCCCCACTTAGTGGTCTCATACTAATTAACAGGTTGGCAACATGTATTTCTACTAAACAATTAAAACAAATAATAATAATAAAAAGTAATAACAAAAGCAGGCAACGGTTTCTATGTTACGGGTTTGGATTCCGCACTTAGTCCTTCAAAAATCAAAGCGTGTGTGGTGAATTGACAAGGAATAAAACTTAAAAAATAACCGGTAAAAATACGATGGGTACATATCTGCTTACCTTTCCGAGAAATACAGACGCCATATTTTGTTATAAAATGCTTTGAAACTATCTCCGTTAAAACATCTTAGTGAAGACCGTAGACACGCGATTTTTTTTTCTCAGATAAAGCTATATTTCTTCCAATTGAGGAAGACGATAGGTTCGTGAGTAATTGTGCCTTGTAAACGACGTACCGCTTGTGTGCGAGTGATTGCGTACACGCACTCTTCTTAATGTGTGTAACGGACACGCATGTTTACGATATGCATGTTTTTTTTAGGATATTATACTTTTATAGTAGTTTTTTTTTTTTTTTTATCAAATTCAAATCAAATTCTTTATTTCGTCAAAAAACCTTAACAATATCCATTATGACTAAAACATAAAAGGCTTAATTCAAAGATCATTATAGCTCGATATGATAATGAGCTCTTCATAACCTTCCCGTTCTAATAAAAGAATCCATTCCGTTTGTATCAAGTGCTGTACTAATACACTTCAGATCCGGAAAATTTTATATAATTTTATTAAGGTCTCTTAAGAATATTGAATTAAATCGAAAAGCCTATTCTAGTATCTAAACTAAATTGATTCGTGTATGAACCGAGCCTTACATTCATAGGTGCGACTCACGAAACTAAATTAGAATACTTAAAACGATACGACATTGATATACGGCTAAATATTACGTAAATAATACCAATTACCACATCTTATAGACGAAGTAAGTGGCAAAAATACAATATAATTTACAATTAAGCTGTCACGTGCTGTCTTGCGCACGCTTCGGTATTGCACACGCTAGTTTGCGTGCAAAGACACACCGATAGTCACCGTACATTCATTACTCACTCACTATAACATTTTACCCATGCAAATTACGAAGTGAGCTATGTCCTAAATGACATATGGTCCCCTTGATACGAAATTCATTAAATTAATTGTAATTATAAAACTTAATCATTGTTATGTGTTCTGCTGATGTTTCACTTTGCTACACGTTAGGAGTAAGTTGTAAAATTATTAAAAAAGCGTAGTGTTTCGTTTTCTAAAGCTTTCTTAAAAGTCATCATCACTGCTGGTCGCAGGCCTCCCCCAAGCACCGCCACTTCGAAAAAGTACTACAAAAATGACCGTCCCAAAGTTTAACTGTTACATCCACATATTCCGAATTTTAAAAGAGTCTTGAAGATTCGTAAGCCCTTCGTTTAACACCCCCTTTTGCCCTACAGTTCTACACCCCTTTAGTAAGGGCGAATTTCACCAGTCAAACTGAACACGATCAGTCTAGCTAAACCATGTTCAAGAGCTGTCAGTATCAACATTCCGCAACAATGATGACAGTGACAACTCTTAAACGCAGTTTAGATGCGCTGATTGCGTTCAGTTTCATTGTTAAAATTCGCCCTGTTACATGACAAAAGTCATAAAGTTTAAAGTCTTGTCTATTATTTTCCAGGAACGGCTACAGGCTGCCGAGCGTGGGCTCCCCTTGGTGGATGTCCCCCGAGTGCCTGCGCGGGCGGTGGTACGACCATCGCTCCGACATATTCTCTTACGGGATCATATTGTGCCAACTTATCGCCAGGGTGAGTACAGCAGCCAATTCCCGTCATTAAAAACGGTCACAATCTAGTTGCTTCCGTCTCAGCGACAATCAATGTCAAACACTTGTCATAGATGTAGGTAAACTAGAGGGATTTTTTAATAGACTGTGATAGATTAAAATGCGAACGTTTTTAAAAATACCGGAATTGCGCCTTTGATGAGGAGCCCTTTTTCGAAAGAAGTGTAGGCAAGAAGAGCCAGCTTATTCGCACCGGTAGCTGGTCTATTACTCGCCGACTGGCTCATAGGACAGTTACGTTAAAGTAATCACCTCTTCACCAAAGGATTCAGGTGGTTGGGTAACTGGCTTTTCGTCAGCTGCCTGCGAGGTGAACTCTGGTCGATCACAAGCTTTTGCAGTCTTCAACCTCTTTCAAGTTAAATATACTTCTTCTATACTTGGTATAAAACAAGATGGCTTTTCGTATCTGTGTGACCACTACTTAGAACTTAGATCTTCTAAACTGCACAATGGATTTGAATGCGGTTTTCACCATCATTTAGAACATTTATTCCGGAAGATTTATGTGTACACTACATTAATATGTAACTTAGATTTAGCACAGCAATCTCAATGTTTTGACATGTGTGAAGCAAGAGCGGGTCGCTAGGGTGGGTTCCTATAAAATACTGTTTGGTTTCAGGTGGACGCCGACCCGGACGTGCTGCCTCGCACGGACAACTTCGGCCTCAACTACATGGCGTTTGTGGAGCTCTGCGACGAGGACACTGTGCCTGACTTCCTAAGACTTACCTTCAACTGTTGCATCGTGAGTTACTTCAGCATTATCGTTTGCACCCCGACTGTGCCCACTGCCATACGCCGCTTTTGGTTTGTGCTAATCTCCACACTCCTGAACAAGTCTCATTCAGGTTCAACCGTCCCACCATCATCAGTCTGTTACTCAACATGGTTTTTTTTATACTTTTCCATTAATCTTCATCTCAGTCACCCCTTTTCTAGCCATATCATCTTTAACACAGTCCATCTATCGTTTTTTTAGTCTACCCCTACTCTTTTTAACCCCCGACAAAAACAGAAGGGGTGTTATAAGTTTCACGTGTGGATCTGTGTATCTGTGTGTCTGCCTGCGCCATCGTAGCTCCCAAACGGCAGAACCGATTTTATTGTTTTTTTTTTTAGTCATTCACATTCATACTTAAAACTTCCCTCGCGACAGTTTCTTCATTTCTCCGCATCACACGCCTATAACCAACCTCCCACAATCATTTTTTTTTGAGGGATTTACACTTTGTGTCTTAGTCTTTTAATTTTGCTGTAATGTTTCCGTTTAGACTGAAACAAGCAAAATTGAATCCCTACAACAATGCCTGAACGCATGAAATTCAGACTATTGTCGAAAAAGGAAACTTACTTAAATTCAATTCCGATTATTTTAAAATATGTATTAAATAAAATATTGGTGTCCAGAATGTGGGAAAGTCAAATTATTGTAGATGTTACTACCTCGTATATTTTTGTCTTATTGAAATTGTAATCTGATTCGTTACAGTATGAGCCAAAAGCGCGTCCGCTATTCCCGGAAATAGTGAACAAGCTGGCCGAAGTGAAGGAAAGCCTCGACGACGCAGCCTGGGGCTCGCTAAATTCCAATAATTATGAGAGGTATGTATGACAGAGTGGGATAGCGCTATATGACTGCTGAGTGTTAAAAAGAGAGCAGATGTGATTTCTCTGTCCGTCTTCACCGTTAACTCAGTCGAATCTCGATCGTATGGACTCGAATCAAGATCGAAGGAGTGGAGGAACATTGTTAATATGCAATTCCTGACATTTTCGCGGAATGAAAACGTTAAGCATATTTAGGTGAATCTTTAATTGCGCTATTTATCTATAATTTTGTTCCTGTCAAAATTAAAAATTACAATTTTATATGACTGTATCTTTTTGTTCGTCAAGTGTACATAGTAGTGACAGTGTGACGTGTGCCCGCAGCGAGGACGCGGACGCGTCGGGCCCGCGCTCGTGTCCCGGACTGTACGCGTGGCGCCGGCCGCAGCGCTTCCGCTCCGAGGGCTCGCCGCGCCACGACCACGACCTGGGTATGTATCTACTCTCTGTCTGTCTCTCTGTGTGTCTGTCTTCTGTTTGTTGTCATTTTCTTAATTTCGCAGCATCGTGTTGAGGTTTTGTATATACTTTTGTATTTTATTTTTCTATGATCGTGTCATCCTATTCAGTTTGTGTTCTTTATGTGCGAATCCCAATAACAATTTTTTTCTTTCTTTTACGATTGTTCTGTTCGTGCAGCCCAGCACCGGCGCTCGCTGTCGGAGCTGGAGTGGGGCGCGGCGGGCTGGGCGGGCGCGGCGCGCGGCGCGGCGCACCGCTCGGCGTGGGCGCTGGGCCCCGCGCCCGCGCCGCCCGCGCGCCTGCGGCGCCTGCACCGCCTGGCGCACATCATGCTGCTGCGGGACACGCACGCCGCGCCCACGGCCGCGCGCCGCCCGCTCGACACCTTCCGCGGCGTCAAGAAGATCCTGGAGCCGCACCCCGGCTCGGCCTCGTGCGCCGAGCACTCGCCGCCGCGCGCGCAGTCCCGCGCGCTGGACCTGTCGGACGACGCGCGCGCCGCCTCGCTGCCGTCGTCGCCCGCGCTGTCGCGCCGTGGCTCGCTGGACGCGCGCGCCGGCCGCTCGGAGCTGCGACGCCGCGGCTCGTGCGAGTCGGGCATCTTCTCCGTGGCCAACGAGGAGCTGTGCCCGCAGCGCGGGGCGGCGGGCCGGCCGCGCGCCGCCGTGTGCCCGTGCTCGCTGGTGGGCTGCCACCGCTGCTGGTGGTGGCGCCGCGACGCCGAGGGCGAGCGCGACGACGAGCCCGAGCCGCCGCCGGCCGGCGAGGCGCGCGCGCGCCTGTGCAGCGACTGCCTCATCCAGTACGACCGCGCGCTGGACGCGCGCACGCCGCGCCCGCGCGCGCCCGACGACGAGTCGGCCACGGCCGGCTCGCTGCGCAGCCTGGACGACGCGGACGACGCGCCGGACGGCTCGCCCTTCCTGTGCGGCCGGCCGGACGCCGACCCGGACGCCGGCTCGGCCGAGCGCCTGTGCGAGTACCACATCCTGGCGCGCTGCTGCTGCGTGCGCGAGGCGGCGGCGGAGGGCCGGGGCCGCGCGGCCGCGGTGCGCACGTCCAGCGTGTACACGGACAGCTCGGAGGACGTGGCGTCGCTGGCCGGCTCCGACAGCCTGTACTGCGACGAGCGGGTGCCGCGCCACGTGCGCTCGGCGCAGATCAGCAAGATCGTGGAGTACTTCGAGCGCAAGGGCGCGGACTTCACGTGCGAGCGCTCGCGCGGGCACTCGCGCTACCGCCTGGCGCCGCGCGACGCGCGCAAGTGTCCGCAGCAGCGCCTCATGGTGTGCGAGGGCGCCGTGCGCTCTAAGCTGCCGCTGTTTGACAAGAAGTCATAGCGCTAGGCAGCGCGGGGCCCGCGGCCCGACCTGGCGGGGCCCGCGCCCGGCCCGGCGGGGCCGCAGACGACGGCGTGACTGCGGCCGGCTGCTGGCCATGGCGCGCCGCCACAGTGACCGACGTGTGACGACCTCGCAGGTAGTGCCGAACTCAGTGTTGACTCGCTCCGGGTCCACACGCCCGCAGACTTGTGACTTCCATAGTGTTTACAGAAGAGAATATTTTTGTCGTAACCGGCGCCCAGCCGCGAACGATCTTCACGCGTTAAGAATATTTGATCACAATTATTATAAAATCAGTATTTTCCAAGGCTAGTGCCAATGATGTCCCGTCGAGGACGGAGCCTATGTTTCAGACGAGCCGTGCTGTACTCACGGCGAGTCATCGACACAAATTCACGTTTGTTTGACTGATCGTAACTTCGTACTTTATTTATATTTATAATAAAGGCGGAAATTGAGATTACAAAGAAGGTTGTAGAGAAGATTAGTCGAAATGATCGGTGATATAGTCAATGTGTGGTTAAATAGTCCTTTATAACGTGGCCTATCCGTATATTATGAAGGCCTTTTAGTCGTTTTTAGTCTAAATATTATAGACGGCATCGCGTTCTGAACTTTGGTTTCGCTAACACATCAGAAGCAGTGTTGCAACCTGTAAATAATAATTAATTTTAGGTTATGTTTCAATAACTTTATAATTTATTTTTATGTTTCCAGTATTAAATATTACTTGCCAGTTTACAGCTACTTTAAGTGTGTACATAATTTAAATTTAAAGTTAAGTTGTCATAATAAAACAATTAAACGTTGGCTACGGTAGTACTGAACGTAATATTTTACTTTAACAGTGAAGTAATGATTGCGTTTAGGACATAATTTATAATTTAACTATACAAAGATTCAATTGCTATATTTCGTTAAACTTCGACAAAGTCATATAATTATTTAAAATTATTATTTACTTTTGAAAGAACATTTTTATTTATCTTTTTTACCTTACATCATAAAATATATGTATACTCATAATATACGGGCAATATACGTCCTAAAATTATATAAAGATACAAAATAAACCTAGTGGCGCGTTGCTAGTCTTTTAAAACGCGTCATTTTTGTCGAAATCCGTCGTATTAATAAATAGTAAAAGATGGTGTAAAAAATAATATAATAAGAAATATAATTGAATTCGAACGTACCTACTTTAAAAGTGCGTACATTTTGAACGAAACTCTTGAAGTTACGAATGAGATAATGAAACAAAACATAGAAAATAAATTCAATGACAGCTTTGCAAGTATGCGTGCAAGTGTACGCACATTTAGAATTTTAGAGAATTCATAGATCAATTTCGGGAACCATGAAAATGTCCCAATAAGAATCAATCCGAAGCCTTATATTTAAAATCATTTTCCAACCTCTAGTTGAGATACGATAATGATCGCATCATAGACAATCAAATTTTCTCGACTTTAATCTATGAACCACCGTTCATTCCACCTTCCAGTTCCCCTCTTAACAAAATATAATGTACAAATATGTGTCAAAAATCAGACGGAACTATAGAAAAATGTTTCGTGTTGCCCGTTGTTTTGCTTAGTACTAAAATAGTAGAAATATTCGCAAACTAGCGAATCCAAATGGTAGAAATTCGGTATGACGGTAGCAAGTTTTTGGGTGATGTTGTTCTAAAAATACCTCATATCGAGTTTTCTATGATTATCAGCCGATATTAATTTTGTCAAAATAACGGGCAACACTAAAAACGTTATATTAATATCATATTTTTGTAAATACAGTATTACATGGTGTATTTAAATATCATCGTCATTGTATAGTATATTTTACTTTAAAATCATGGTTATATTGTTAAATTCAGGGTATACATGGTGTAAATATTTAATGTTGAGATAAAATTGTGAAATACTTGATCCGCGGAAGCGGTTTAGATGTCAGTGCCAAAAAATATTATTTCAATAAACAAATTATAAATTCACATGCCTGACTCACTGTGTCGTTTCGTTCACAACAATATTTGACAAGCCCTCTATATGAAAATACAGGGTAATGCAGCTAATTATAACCCTAGTATTGTCAGGATCTACAAGAAAATACAGGACTTGTCCTGTGTAGAATTAAATGGTTCAAGCCCTAAAGTATATTATGTACACTTTTTAATCGTTTCTTACCAAGAACACACTGTATAAGTTACTCAATTACTCACTGAACAAGACGACATCGTCAGTCAAGGCTAACAAAAGCGTCGGAATGTCGAATTAGTGTTGAAACTTCTTAATTTATATATGAAAGAGCAATTATGTGTCCGTCCATAATTAGGCGAAGAAATGCTTTGTCTCCTCGGTAGCTGTACCATCTTTCAATACACGCAGTTTTAAATTCTATTGTATTAGAAGAAAGAACGAGATTTGCAAATTCGCGTGAAATTGACAGATGGAACAACTTCTGTCATTGCTAACATACCTATTAGATTTGAATGCATTTCTATCGATACTTCGCCCGTTGGTCCCTATCACGTAGCGATTGTCCTAAAAAGTACCAATGTGTACACTTTCCGGTACCTGTTAATGACCAAGGGGCACTAATTGGACACTAAGACTGATAGTGGAACTACTTAGCAGCTTTTTGCAGCCAATCTGTCCGAGACAGTGTACTACAAGGCATAAGACAGTAGTTATTCATTATTTTTAAAACTTAGTGACGTATAGATGGCGCCACCTACCACTACGTTTAGTGATTTCTTCTAGTAAATAATGAAATTCACAAATTATTTTAAACTCACCAATAAAGTAGCTCACCAATGTGAGCTGTGGTAGCCAACTGGTAACGGCCGTGACTTACGAGTTGTAGGTCGTAGGTTCGAACCCAGACAGGCGCTTTACTTTGTGTAAATTATTTCATCGTGAGGAAACCGGCATGTCCTAGAACCAAAAATTTGAAGACATGTTGTGACATCTGCCAACCCGCACTGGGCCCGCGTCGTGGATTATGGCCCATTCCCTCTCACCGAGAGGAGGCCTGTGTCCCAGCAGTGGGAACATTATAGGCTGATTATGATGAATAAAGTACACTTTGTATTCGTACATTTTTAAGTTGTCGTAACACTGTCTTATGTCTGAGTACTCCTAGCTTTCATTGTAGTTTATATTACAGCTATTTGTTGTTCTATATATTAAAATCGTTGCTGTAAATATATAACATTGTTTTCTAGCCGATTTTATTAGTTAAATCCCATTTCACTGTAATAAACAAATGTCATGTTCGTGATTAAATGAATCAACACCGATTGAATGATGACTAATTAATCGTCTGTCTGTAGTTGTATTCAGCCAAAAACGAAATATTATGGCATTAATATAGAACAAATTGTACCTAACTATTAATGTAAGGAAATAACGCATTTTTGGCGTTATTTCAATTCAATTTAAATCATTGTGATGTGAATAAAGTAAGTAAATTGAACATTTGTGAAAAAAATACCTTTTTTGTTTATCTTATCCGCGAACTCGAGTGATCAATCAAATTGATGATCAATTCTTAGGACCTGATATGGCGTCTGAGTAAAATTATCAACCATCTGATCTATATCTAAACAATAAAGCCTGATTTACGCACTGCAATTTAATTGTCTGTGGCATATCCCTGTACCATAAGTTGAATCATCAATTAAAATTACACAAACACTGTTTAAACGGTGCAAATCATGTGTTGCTTCAATTTTATTGTAGGTATTCCACAAGTAAGAACCATTTAGGGGTTTATTTATAAACGATAATTAAAGTTAAGAGCAGTTGAAAGGTCAAAAAATGTATGGTTAAACAGTCTCTTTTTTATCACTTAACTTTAGGCAACGTTTAGATAAAGGCCATTGTGTAAATGCGGCTTTATGGGTGAATGCCCGATATAAGGATGATGAAGATTGTATACAAAACATCACCTTGAATTCGCGAATAAGATCTTTCATATAAAACATGTCTGGTGATTAAACAGTTGTACGTTTTCGCCTTGCTATTAAAATATTGAGTGAATTTGACTGTCAATAGTTTTGATAAACAACTTTGTATTTGAACAAAATAATGTAAAATATGTTCCAAATCTTCTAATTTTCGTATCAAATGTCTATCAAATCGTAAAATTGATTAATCAGAAACTATTTTGCGCATTTGAAAACTCTTTCAAGTATTTTTATTCGATAATATTTTGATTGGCAACACATTGAAACGACATATTTTTACGCGCCATTTTTATATTGGGTCAGTTCTATTCGAAACTATTGTCGGTATGGCGCGCTAAAGAATTGTAAGATGGTAACACTTATAATAAATTTAAACATTGATTTGTGCTGATGAAGCTAGACTGGAGACCACCCAATGTATAAAGAAAAGTAATTATTCAAAATTTAAAAAAAAAAACAGATACAGAAAATCACTGTACTTTCAAATATTTTAATGAAAATGCGAATATATAAAACTTTTGTCACCTTAGGTGTAACTTTTCTCAACAATAAATGAAAAATAATGTTTCAGCACTAATTCGGATCAGTGTTTCCAGTTAGTTATTTTTTTGTAAGGAATTAAAAATGTTTTTTTTTTACGAAAAGGGGACAAAGTTGCACCGCAATAAGCATATCAGTTACAGAGTGTAGGTAATGGTTAGTTATTTTTATATATTTAGGTTTTAACAAGAATGCTGCACGACCGATTATAGTTATTTTACTAGCTGTTATTCAATATTCTTGTTTTTTATAGTGCCTTCGGGCCAGTAGAAGATTTAAAGCGAGAAGGAAATTGATATCAAAGACAGAACATAATTATTTGACGCTAGTTAACATTACTTCTCTCCCTTGTTATATTTGCAATTGTTACGTAAGCTTCCCCGCAACATGATATGAATTGGTCAACTAAGTATATATTTTATTTTCTACTGACAAAAATATCACCCTTTCAATGCTCAAAATGATGCTTCAGATAACCCACTTGCCCGCGGCACCTTTGTTAAAAACCCTCACCGGGGAAGTCCCTAAACGTATCGCTTATAAAAATAATTTCTCCGTATTGTAATAAACTTTGTCGTTACAAAGCAGTCCCTTTATCTTTTTACAGCTAAAACACGGTTCTTTACTTTATTGATAATACAATATCCTTCTGTCCGACATTATCAGCATAGAGGGACACGACTTACGATAAGGAGTAAATTCTTATCGCATTTCGGCTTAAAAATTTCTATAAAGAAATACTGTCTAAAATGGGGACACTTCTAAAAATAAAATCATAAGAACTTACAGACATGTTATTCTTGGAATAAAAAAAGCTGTAAAAAGATATAATTATATTTACACTGATGAGGTTCCCCTAAAGCCCATTGACTGGCGTTTGATTTTCGATTTAAAATGTTACATGCTTGTTGTTTCCCTTTGAGATGAGCAGAAGTGTAGGTATGTTAAGTCAGAGAAATAATAGAAAATTAGTTGTGTCTTATTAGCCAAGGCTTGGTGGGTTAAACTAGTATATGTAGTTAAAAATAATTTTAGTAGTTGTTTGTATAAACGCAGTACCTCCTTACTGACAATAATTTAATCACTTACCCAAGTTATATTTGAGCTAGCCCTCAAATAAGTATCATCGGTCGTGGGAGCCTCGTGTTAAGTATATAAGTTTGTGTAAATAGCTCCTAACGTTCCTTGTTTTTAAGGCGCTAACGGTTTAATGTAGAACATTTTCTTATAAGGTTGTGTCATTTACAAGCCCAGACTTATTATAGTTATAGTTGAAGCCGATTAGGCAGTTACTGAACGAGAATTTGTAAAATGAAGATCGTATTAAATATATTTTGTTTCAAAATTGTGTTTCTTTTTCTAGTTTATTATACTAATATTATAAATGCGAAAGTAGACCTGTCTGTTACTTTTTCACGCCTTAACTGCACCCTAATTGCGTATCACACTATTATTCTCAATTTGAATCATTTTGAAGCATATTGCTAATCCATTGCTCCATGTGTTCGAAAAATGTGTCTGTTTAACAACGTAAATAAGGCAATGAATTTTGCTAAACTGTCAAAATGAAACCCATTGCTACTGATAGTGTGTTACGCAATGACCCTGCTGGTTATTCGGTTTATCGGCCCCAAAAATCCACCCTAAGGTGAATATCCGGAAACATACATACACAACACAACGTACGAAAACCCGATATACGGAATAACCTGTCTGTCTGCAACTACTGAATCCATCTTCATGAAATTCGACAGATAGGTAGCCTGGGACCTGGAGGACACTGGCTACTTTTCATCTTGGACGTTTGTAATAAAAAGTGATACACGCAGACGAAGTCGCGGGCAGCAGATACGAGGGCGACACTGAAAGTTTTTAGAACTGGCCACCTGTAAACGATATAATAAAAAAATCAGTTCAAATTTTGAAAATGGAACTCTGCCAATATTATTGTGTAAGTATGTATTTTATTCATTTGCCATTTGTTTACAATTTGGCGGCAAATTGAAAACTGTCTGCGTCACGTCAGCATGAATTTAGCACGTGAAAATTTTCGTACAATGATTTTTTATGACTTTCGATGTCATTAGTCAACAAGAAAGTTATGATAGACTTCGATTGGCCTTTAACGATGAAGCCCCATGTCGTGCCACTGTTTACAACTGGTTTAATGAGTTCGCACTAATCTCGACGATGATCTGCGTGAGGGACGGCCTTCTACGGCGACGACTGAAAATAACATCAGTGTTGTGCGGCGTATGATAGAGACTAACAAAAGAGTGACTTATCAGCAGATTCGGACAAGCTTAGACATCGGTATGAGTCAAGTGCACAAAATCTTCCATGAACATTTAGCGGTCGGGAAGCTTTGTGCCCAGTGGATATCTCATAATTTGAAAGAGGCCCAAAAGCTCCGTCGTGTTGATTGGTGTCGTGAAATGGTTCAAAGATTTAACGGAGGTGACTCAAATGCTGTGTTCGACATACTTACGGGTGACGAAAGCTGGATTTATTGTTATGATCCTGAAACTAAGAGACAGTCTGCTGTCTGGCTGTTTCCTTCCGAGGAGTTGCCAACTAAAGTGAAGAGAGGTCGAAGCGTGGGAAAAAAGATAGTGGCCTCGGTCTTCGGAAGGACACGTCATTACGCAACAATTGTTTTAGAGGATCGAAAAACAGTTACTGCAGAGTGATACACTAACAATTGTTTGCCTCTTGTCTTGGAAAAAGTTTGGGAGAAACGACTTGGCGACGTCAGACGTGGAATTACTGGGTCACCCTGTAACAACTTACGCATTTTCAGTACTATACTCATAACAATACTTTAAATCACAAGATTAGTTGATTTTAACATAAAGACATTTTTCTTGTTCCAACATACATTTTATTGACAATACCTTTTTTGTTTCTTACACAAGATACTTCTCTGTGGTTATTTAAGGAGGTCGCACATTGTAAAACATATGCAACCTTATTATCTTCTCTCAATGAAGACCTACTAATTTCAAAAGCTTCGACAGCCTTGGTTTAGCTAATGCTTTTGTAAAAGTATCTGCAAGTTGATTTTCAGTTGTGATCTTGCTTACTTTTAGCTCTCCACTTGTTACCATCTCCCTGACAAAGAAGTGTCTAATCCGGATATGCTTAGTACGTTTATGGTACTCCCGATTTTCAGCTAGCTTGATCGCAACTTCATTATCTACTCTCAGGATAGGCACACCCTTCAGTTTGGTCATATCTCCAATGACTCTGGATAGCCAGATTGATTCCCGAGCGCCTTCACTGGCAGCTACGACCTCTGCTTCGGTGGTAGATATAGCCACGCTTGTCTGACGTTGGCTTATCCATGACACGGCACCTCCAGCATACATGCACAATACACCAGTGGTTGAACGTCCTGTGTTCAAGTCACCGCCATGATCAGCATCACTGTAGCTCTCAAGAATACCTGTCTTGAAATCTCTTTTGTAGAATATCCCTTTTTCTGGAGCATACTGCAAATACCGTAATATTCTCTTGAGTTTCACACAATCCAGTTCTTTAGGATTTTCGAGGGTCCTAGAAACTACGCTAACTGCATATGCAATGTCTGGCCTAGTTCCGATCATTAAATATGCCAAGGCACCAACCACTTGTCTATAGTTGTTCAAAAAATTGCTCACATCGTATGAGTTTTGACCCTGACATTGATCCTCTTTTACAATTGGTGTCATTACCGGTCTGCAATGTTCCATGCCAAATCGTTTAAGCACTTTCTTCGCGTAAGAACCCTGAGATATTTTTATTCCGTCTTCAGTCTTCTCTATTTCAATTCCAAGGAAATATGATGCTGCCTTCGTTGTTATTTTAAACTTAGTATTCATCTGTCCTATGAACTCGTTTATTAGTTCCTGGCTCGTTGCAGCCACCAAACCATCATCGACATATAGGGCAACTATCAGTTTACCTCCAGACGAAGTCTTCCTTATGAATAAACAAGGATCTGAGTCACTAACTTCGAATCCAATCTCTTTGAAATAGTCCAAAATCCGCTTATTCCAACACCTTGGAGCCTGTTTTAAACCATAAAGGCTTTTCTTTAACAAACAGATGCGACCAGAAGCATCATCATACCCTTCGGGCTGTTTCATGAAAATTTCTTCATCAAGTGACCCATAGAGAAAAGCTGTTGACACATCGAATTGTACCATTAACATGTTCTCATTGGCTGCTACAGCCAATACACTCCTAACTGTTGCCATTTTAGCCACGGGACTGAAAGTTTGATCATAATCAACTCCTTTCTTCTGACTAAACCCCTTTACAACAAGTCTAGCTTTATACTTATCTACTGAACCATCAGCATTCAATTTAACTTTGTATACCCATTTGCATGGTATAACCTTCCTGTTATTAGGAAGAGGCACGAGGACCCAAGTCTTATTCTCCTTCAAAGAATTCATCTCGCAGTCCATTGCTTTTTCCCAAAGATTCCGTTCAGGGCTTTTAATAGCTTCTCTATAAGAACTGGGTTCTTGATGACAGCTAGCCATGTTTAAAACATAGTCTTTGAGTTTAATAGGTGGACGAAGTAAAGATCTGTCTCTGAGAATCCTTCCACCATGTTCCATGATTTCCTGTTCAGGCATTACATCTCTGGTATGAATTTCAGTCTCATCTTCATCTTCATTTACTTCCCTTATCTCTCCCCCTAACTCAAAACTCTGTTCAGAAGCATAACTCCTAGCGTCATCAAAATCATCCAAATTTTCCACTGGAACATCTTCTCTATCAATGAACTCAGTGTCCCCAATTTCAGTGCCAACACCTTCATTGACATTTTCATTATTGTTGATAATTCTACCAATGTCTGATTTTTCTGCATTCTGAGTAACTCGTGGTTGACTCACTGGATTCAATGCATCATTCTCATTAGCATGCAACTGTGGCAATTCCAATGGTATTTCAAATGCAGCTTCTGTAGAAGTCTTCACTGGAGCTTCCGCACCCAAGGGAATTTCATTGAAAGCGATATCCCTTGATCTCACCAGCGAATTATTTTGTTCGTTCCAGAGCCTGTACCCATCGTCATTATCATATCCCACCAAGACACATTTCACTGCTTTCTTGTGCAGCTTCTTCCTGGTTTGCTTTGGTACATGCGCATAACAATGCGATCCGATAATCCTCAAGTGCTTTATTTGAGGTTTCTTACCAACCCAAAGCTCAAATGGAGACTTGTTTTCTACTGCTGTTGGACCTGTCCTGTTCAAAATATAAACGGCAGTATTCACTAACTCAGCCCACAATACCTGAGGCAGTTCCTCATGCGCATGCATCATAGATCTCGCTGCCTCAACAATCGTGCGATTGTCCCGTTCACTACACCCATTTTGTTCTGGAGTGTATGGCATAACAAATCGTTGCTTTATGCCTTTATCCGTTAATACTTTTAGCATCTTCTGATTGTTAAACTCTCCGCCATTATCACTCAATACTTCTTTAATAGTATGACCAGATACCTTGACAGATGCCAACATCTCTTTCAGCTTTTCATATACCTCTGACTTCTCTCGAAGAAAGTACACAAATCTGTAACGTGTGAATTCATCTTTGAACAGTACAAAGTAGCGATACTTGGATATGGACAGAGGGAATGGACCACACACATCAGTGTGTATGCGTTCTCCAGGCTGTGTGGCTTTTTCCCGTACACCAAAATTCTGTCTGTGCGTCTTTCCAAATATACAGCCTTCGCATAATTCTCCAGTTTCCTTTGTTTTAATACCGAATTCCCTCTCGATTAGACTTCTCACATGCCTTTTATTCTGATGAGCCATCCGCTCATGGTAGAGTTGCAACATATCAACTTTTTGTACCAAATTAACAATTACTTTAGATGGTGGTACAATCCTACAGTTAAGCCTGTACAGACCTCCGTACCTTTCTCTTTGTCCTATAATTGCAATTTGTCCGTCAATCTTCATTGAACAAGAAGTGACGCGCGACTCAAACAAACTCCCTGGATTTTTATCTTGTGTCGACAGCACCGAAAATAAATTTCTGCTTATCTGGGGAACATACCAAACATCCCTCAATGTTGCTTTGACAACCTTCTTGTTAACCTCAGCTTCAATGCTTAGTGATCCTTGCCCAACAGCCTTAATCACATTTCCATCAGCTGTTGTTACAGTGTGATCAACATCAAAATATTTAAAATCTTGATATAAATCTAACCGCATCGTAACATGATTTGTAGCACCGTTATCCACATACCATTTGTCACAATCAGTCTCAGATTCAGCTGAATTCACAGACAGTAATACCATGTTAACTCCTTTGTCATCCACAACTTGTCGAGATACACTCCTCTTAGGGCAGTCTCTTTTAAGATGACCAACTTCTTTGCAGTTGTAGCATCTTATTTTATTTATTTTCTTCTTACTTGTCCCTGGAGTTTCCTCATTACCCTTTTTAATACATTTCTTCCATGTATTAACCGCAAGAGCATCACAACTAGATTCACAGTCTTTGCCGTTGTTGCAGAGTGCCTTTTCATGTGCACACAACTGACTTGTAATAGTCTCAATGCTCCGATCCTTTTTTGACATCAGCAACCAGCTCGATTTAAACGAAAAATAATTTTCTGGTAATGTGTCCAAGATTTTGCAAATTAATAAGATATCTGGAAGTTCGTTACAGTCTTCTTCTTTCATTAATTCTTGCCTTAACCTGTACCAGACATTTTTCAGCTTCGAGATATGCGTTGCCATATCATCCACAGTATCCTTTTTATAACTGAAGAACTGCAAACATAAGTCATATAAGCGATCTTCGCTCACGCCTTCATATAGTCGATGCAGTTCATCCCATACTTCTCTGGACGTTGAGAACCTTATAACCTTGTCTAATGAGTCATCAGAAATATTGTTCGTTATGAGTAACAAAGCCGTATTATCCAGCCTGTTGTATTTTTTTAAATGTTCATTGTAAAGAGCCAAATCTGCTGCAGCTGTATCGCCAGCCCCACATGCAGGCTTAACCGGTCTCTTTACCTTGCCCTCTACAATATCTATTAAGCCATCTATGCCTCTTAACAATGCAGAAATCCGGTACTTCCATTGTATCCAATTTGTACCCTCAAGTTTAGCAATCTGAATCTTTGACAACTCCATTCTGGATATCTGGGCCCATAACCTGTTACAGCTTAAGCATTTTCAGTACTATACTCATAACAATACTTTAAATCACAAGATTAGTTGATTTTAACATAAAGACATTTTTCTTGTTCCAACATACATTTTATTGACAATACCTTTTTTGTTTCTTACACAAGATACTTCTCTGTGGTTATTTAAGGAGGTCGCACATTGTAAAACATATGCAACCTTATTACACCCGCCCTATAGCCCCGACCTGGCACCTTGCGATTTTTATTTATTTCCGAAAGTAAAAGTAAAACTTCGAGGAAAACGTTTTATGGACGCCGCGGAAGCAATGGCTGCGTTTCAAAATGCCGTCGAAGAGACCCCTAATAAGGTTGAGTGGGCAAATTGCTTTTCTCAGTGGTTCCATCGGATGCAGCGATGTATTGATGTAAATGGACACTATTTTGAAAAGATATAATAAAACTAACTTGCTAGTTTGATCAATTTTTGATTTTCTAAGAACTTTCAGTGTCTCGTAGTACAGACGCCAGCACATCAAGCTACTACAATCTGTCAAATTTCTTTAATAGATTTTCAACTTTATCAATGAACCATTAAGGTTCAAGGTTGATTGGAAAATTTTGACAGTTTCGGGTAGCTTGACCTGCTGGCGTCTGTACCTAATACCAGTTTAGTCCCAAAATGATAGGTAGATATTAGCAGTGAGCCAACAAGAAAAAAAACCTAATCAAGTCACACTGCACACCTGCCTTTAAGATAAAAAAATGAGTTTGACGTTCAAAAAGTCCTATTCCTTTTCCCACTGCTGAATATAGGCAGTCGACGAAGCCGTCCTAAACACTAAACAATTAAGAAAATATAGGCAGTCGAGGAAGCCGTTCTAAACACTAAACAATTAAGAAAATATAGGCAGTCGAGGAAGCCGTTCTGAACACTAAACAATTAAGAAAAACCATTTTTTTACAGCCTAGGGTAATTTAAGAAAAGACAAATATTGACCATCATAAAAAAAAATACTAAAATTACTTATTATTTTAAAAAATAAACACATCTGTCTTTCACGGGAAATATTTATTCATGATGGGTACAATTTTATGCTTGCATGTCGTATAGATAATTGGATACCTTAGCATTTCTTTGGTGGAGTTGGTGGACATGGCGGTGGTGGAGGTTTAGGCCATTTCTGAAAATAATAAATGAATAAATATGGTTATTATCATGTATTTAAGTGGTGGGTCAGCCCTGATGGAGCGCTGTGTTTGATGTTCCATACAAACGTATGGAACAGCCGATTTTATCTTTTTGCGGTTTCAAGGGTCTCATTATTTGTTCAGGTGCGCTTCGGTAAACTTCGTGCCGCCGAATTAGAACGAACGTCACGCCACGGAGAAACCCCCACAGTGGCAAAGCTTCTAAGTTTTGAAGGTATCTATTATAACCGTGCTTTCTTCAATTGCCCATATCATTGCACATTTGTATGACCCTACGTCCTTACCGAAAGCGATTGTCGCGCGAACTCGCGACTTGATTGATCGCGCGAGTATGTCATCATCCTAATAATATTATAAACGTGAAAGTTTGTATGGATGGATGGATGGATGGATATTTGTTACCCTTTCACGCAAAAACTACTGAACGGATTCGGATGAAATTTGGCACACAGATGGTTTATAACCAGGATTGAAATATAGGATACTTTCATCCCGATATTCCCACGGGATCGAAACTTATGCGGGTGAAACCGCGGGGCGCAGCTAATGTTCATATAAACGAGCGCGACCATCGCGTACCTATTCACACGTCAATCGCTTCGGTTAGGTTGCGGCCTGTAACTTTCTGTCTCTCCTAGCGGTGATGTTTCATGACAAAATAGCGTACCAACTCACAGCAGTGAGAACATTATTTCTAGTAACGAGGAGAGTTACCTGTTTCTTTGGATTGAGACAGGGTTCCTCCTTCACTCTCTTAGGGACGAGGTGTCCAAGGCCGACTTTGCAGAGAATTGCGTGTAACGTGTCTTGGTCCACAGTCTTCAATAGCAATGCTATGAAAGCGAGAAGGAAACCCACGGATCCAAGGGCTATCTGCACAGGGCTGAAACGTGGGGGCGGGGGTTCGTCGTCGTCACCGTCAAATTCGCCCATCATTCGTCTGCGGAGGGCTTCAGCCTTTCTCGCTCGTTCTCGAGCTCGCCGATCTCTTTCTTCGCTACTGAAAAGATTCATACTTGACATTCTATCGGTGAACAGAGATAAGTTGGCAACCTTAGGTAACCATGTAACTACACTGAGAACCGACTCGTTTGTTCGTAACGCCATTTTCAACATAATAAGGTTGCCTCTAGCCGTCCCACTATCTAAACCGTAGGTAATCAATATATTATCAGTTCATATTGCAATACGTAAGAAACTGAGCCAATAGCCGGGTCCAGATCGACCGGCCTCGCGAGGCAAACGCTATTACAGTAAGTTAGTACGTACCTGCGCACCTTGGATCTATGTGGTTTACTCATTAAAATACGTACCTACCTAAGTACAAAAAAATAAGAAGGATAGCCCTGATTAGACCGCTATTCTTGTACAATATAGACAGCCTCAAAAAAACTCGCTAACTCGACGAAATCGTTTATCGTGTAGATATTAAGTAAGTATATAAGCTCTCACCAGTCACACATGATTGCTTAATATTGTTGTGTTTTATCTAACTTGCATGATTATGTAGAAAAGTGATTATGTAAAGCCTCCATTTATATTACATTATTATTGTAGAGCTCCATTTTGCTTGAAGGCACCGTGTGACGTGTCACTTGACACCTCGTTGACGTTACAAATTCTTCTTTGTTCCGACTAGTAGAGGAATAAGTTTCTATGTCGCGTAGTTATGAAGTTGGCACTGTAAATAATAGTATCGATTTTAGATCATAAACGCCCATTTCTAATTAAACAACCTCCGAACACAACTCCTTCCTAGACATAATTTGCTCTTGTTGTAAATTTAACCAAGGGGTTCAGTTTAAACTGAAACTCTAAGCATTTATTTCAAACTAGCTTCTGCCCGCGGCTTCGCCCGCGTGGATGTCGGAAATTATCCCACGGGAACATGCTACCGAAACAAAAAGTACCTAGCCTATACAGTCTATTAAGGCATTAAGTCAGCCTTTGTACCTTTTTTATATGCAAAAAGTTTAGATAATTAAATCTATGTTACTCCATAACATCAGCTATCTGCCAGTGAAAGTCCCGTCAGAACCGGTCCAGCCGTTTCGAAGATTAGCCGCACAAACAGACAAACAAAAATAAAAAATAATGTTTTTTATATAAGTACTTAGCGTGTATATTTTCATTTTCATACGCATTTAGTCAAATCTGTTATTTTTTAAGACCTCACTTCACTCTTCAAAAGGTTTTTTTTGAAAATAATGATTAAGATCTCATAATTCATTCAGAAATGAATGAATTCAGAAATGAATGAATTATGAGATCCTAATCATTATTTATTATTTACGTCTACGCCTTATAAAAGTAAACCTACGTACCTACCTAATTAAAAAAAAAAAAACTCAATAACAGAAAATAAAATACCTACCTACCTAAATAAACCTATTTCTGATGATAACTAATCTAAACTAAGATATTAGTTTTTAGGGATTTTACGATATTGTATCTTAAGATAAAATATTATAGTATCTTAGCCGTGTGCAGCAGCGCCCCTTAGTGAACTCCACTGCGGGTGACGTAACCTACGACAAACTTATTATTTGCGGTTGGTACAGTAATCGGATCTGGGGATCGAACCGCAAAATTAAGTTTGTTTTTTATTGTATATACTTTTCGGGATAAAAAAGTACCCAGTGTGGTACTCAGGATATTAAAGAATAATTATACCAAGTTTCATCGTAATCGAACCAATAGTTTTTGCGTGATGCCTGAACAAACACAGACAGACAAACAGACAGACAAAAAAAATTTTAATCACTTTTTTGGGTTCGGTGTCGGTCTAGTAACACCCCCTGCCATTTATTTCATTGATATTTTCAATGTACGGACGCCAGCAGGTCAAGCTACCCGAAACTGTCAAATTTTCCCAATCAACCTTGAACCTTAATGTTTTAGCGTTAAAGTTGAAAATCTATTAAAGATATTTGACAGATTGTAGTAGCTTGATGTGCTGGCGTCTGTACAGAATTTTCACTTCTACAGATTTATTATAAGTACATATAGATAAAACAATTACAGACACTTTTGAATTGGCAACGGGTCGGTCAGTCAGAAAGATAAGCTAGTTGCCCATTCCAAAGCGTATTAAGCGTGGTACAGACGCCAGCACGGCAAGCTGGGAAAATTTTACAGTTTCGGGTAGCTTGCCCTGCTGGCATCTGTACTTTCTTATGGAGAAGAATGGGCTAGAAACTTAACCATAACTTAATTTGTTTAGGGTTCTAAAGTTTAGGAGATAAAATAAAACAGTAAGGCGCATCACACACTACAAAGCGCCACGCCACGGAGCGCGGGAAACGGAGGCCAATTCCCCGCGCGAAAGTGCGTTTTTGTTGAATTTGTATGTAAAAATCACGCGCGGAGGCGCGTTATCTGCGTCCCGTCGCGTGGCGCGTTGTAGTGTGTGATGCGCCTAAGTACTATTACAACATAGTTTTCCTCTATACAAGCTGTTCTTTTGCATCCTCGTCAAATTTCAGTAGGCTGTTTGAAGACATAAATAATCAAATCAAATTACGATACCTGGTAAATAATGAATACATACTTGTTTTTTTAGTTATTTAAGTTTGACAGTATTTCAGAATACACCACTTTCAAAGAATAGAATCGTGTTATGGTAGGTATCGTATAAGCGGCCACGTTTTTATGATGTCTGAGTAAAAGGGCAAATACAGTGCGGTCTCACACCGCGTTTCATTTTAAAACCGGCGACACATGCCGATTTCCGAAAATTAGAATTTAAATGCGCGCTGTCGGATTTTTAACTTGAAAACTGTTGAAAATCTATTTTTTTTTTCATTTTTTATTGCTGAATGGGCCCGCTCTTCACCTCGATCACGCCTGATGGAAAGCGATGGATGAGGTCCTTCACTTAAAGTGTAAATACATTTACTTCGTGGGTACCTGTGGGGATCTTCACTCGAGATTGCATTCCCTAGCCGTGGGGTACACTGATTTTATTACGTGATAAAATCATTCCAGCAAGAACTGGTGGGGTTCAAGGGTTCAAGCACACGACTGACACTTCACAATGGATTTTGATGCTTCACCATCTTTTAATTTTATAGAATTTATTCCGGATGGTTTATGTGAATGAAACAGCATAGCTTCTGTCAGCGACTCTTGGTGTACTACACCGGTCGTCCATCTTACAAGCCAATGGCCACTCGACATTAAGTAAGTACATACGCATTAGGCTGTTAAAAATTGGAAATTCGATGAAACTCACCTGATCCGACCCTCCCTTCAAACATGTGCACAACCAAGGTGCAGCGATCTGTTGGCTATACGGTCGAATCTTAACTTTACCAGAGAAGAACATTTTGTACAACAGCGTAAGGATACCAGCACCTATAACCACCCCGGCAACCAAGGGCAGAATAATACTGTTGTCGTCCCGGCGGTCGCCCATCACGCCCGCGGAACACTTTCTGCTATTTTATGTTCATTTTCATATTGTTTAGAATTTTGTAATTTATCTTTTATGTTTGAGTCATCGAAGACATTGAAGAGTTATGTCATCGTATTGTCTGGTTGACTTTTTTTTAAGTAATGGTGCAAGGAGTTATAATGTGATTTTATCGGTGTGCAAGCACGATCCATAGTACGACAAGGAGTACTAGAAGGTCGGGCTGGGAATACCGGTATTTTTGACAACCGGTACCCACCCTAGGCCTTGGTATCAATGTGTGTCAGCCGTCGTACCCGTACTATTGGTATTTTTGGTCAGGTACTGTACCGGTACCTGACCAATCTTTCTGTAAGTTAGAGTGAGTAAAAAGGATAGTTATCTATACTTATAATAAATCTGTAGAAGTGAAAATTCTGTACATTGAAAATATCAAAAAAATAAACGGGGGGACACGCCCTCCTGCTCCGCCCAGAGCGGGAGAAGTCATATGATGATTTCACACCCAGAAGAAAAAAAAAAAAAAGGGGGTGTTACTAGACCGACACCGAACCCAAAAATGTGATTAAAAAAATTTTGTCTGTCTGTCTGTTTGTTCAGGCATCACGCAAAAACTACCGGTTCGTTTACGATGAAACTTGGTATAATTATTCTTTAATATCCTGGGCACCACACTGGGTACTTTTTATCCCGGAAAAGTATATACAACAAAAAACAAACTTAATTTTTCGGTTCGATCCCTAGACCCGGTAGTCGTAGGTTATGTCACCCGCAGTGGAGTTCACTAAGGGGCGCTGCACACGGAACAAAAACGCAAAAACGGGAAAAGTGATTCCTTTTTTTGAGCTTCCGTTGCGTGCGCTGCGTAAACGGTTTAAGTTACGCAAAAATCATAATTATGAAGGAATTGTTCCTCTTTAAAAGTTCTAAAAAAAAGTCCGCGACAGCATATGTCTATCTTTTAAGATTGACTCACTATAGCCTTTTTTATGATAATCAATCAAATTTGTTGGAAATTAATGCATTATTTGCGAAGGTGTTTTATCAACATGATATTAATCTTTATCCAAATAAAGAAGTTATTCATCACAAGTATTTAATTATGAACAAAATTGCCATCACTTGATTTCAATCAACATCTTAGATGTCATAATTTTAAAATAACTCCGCAACAAAATAGGTGTGTTAACGTTCTGATCGGTTCAACATCACGCTAGGTCAAAATGAATACAGTCAGAAAGAGAACTAAGCGAAAACGAGAAGCGAGCGATGCGATGCGACGGGGTGGGGCGGGGGAATAAGAATTTCACGCGGACGAAGTCGCGGGCAGAAGCTAGTTAGAAATAAAAATAAAACTTCTAGGTGGCCAACCTTACAGGGTTCCTCGTACACATATAATATCTGTGGTATGTGCCGGGACTTGAATTTGGTACCAGTACTTGTTAGGTAGAGTGCCGGTACCCAACTGGAATTTTTCGGTAGGTACCCAGGTACCGAAATGGCATGAACCGCTAAGTATCGATACAGATCCTGTACTTTTAGTACCGGTCTGCTAGAAACCGGTACGGGAGTAGGGACAAAGCCAAACATTGCTTGGTGGATAGGTACAGACGCCATCGCCAGCACATGAAGCTACTACAATCTGTCAAATTTCTTTAATAGAGTTTCAACTTTATCGCGAAAGCATTAGGTTTAAGATTGATTGGGAAAATTTGACAGTTTCGGGTAGCTTGATGTGCTGGCGTCTGTACATTAGACCTTCTTCTTTCCTTTCGGCTTGGTGCAGTAAACACCATCTTATTAAAACAACACAACCCCCCTCCTTTAAATTTCTGAACAAACATTTGAAATGTGTGTGTTAACAAGCAGGGGCTTACCACCAGCTCCTATAGCAGGGCAGAAGTTGAACTGCATTGCTTTTTTGTTCTATGACTAAGTAAAAAAAAAGCAGTGCAGTTCAATTTCTGCCCTGCTATAAGAGCTGGTGGTAAGCCCCCAGTAAAGGGGCGTGCAAATCTAAATTAGATCATCTCTGAATCAAAATCATCTCTAAAGGTGAATTTGTACTGCGGGGTAATGTGTAACACACGAACAGTAGCAGTGGCTTTCATTTTGACAGTTCAACAACATTCATTGCGTTATTTACGTTTACTTTGTTTAGCAGACAAATTTTTCGAACATGTGAAGCAATAGATTAGCAATATCAATCAAAAAATCAAAACGTTTCAAATTGTGATTGACCGTGCGTTACACCATTAGGGTACATGCACAGGATCAACGGCTTAACGTGCTTTCTGAGGCACGGGGGTATCACACCGCCAAGTTCCAAAATCTGTTTTGCCGCAACTAAAAAATTCTTAATGGTAAAACCCAATAACACTTTTTCCCGACCTGGCAATCGAACCCAGCACCCCGCGCTCAACAGTCGCGCCTGCAATGACGACATCAACGGAGCAGATAAAACCTAATGCTTAATGAGGTCAGGTTTGCGAATGCTGGGACTTACATACCGGTGGACCTCTAACAGAATAGCTCGCTTGAATGCTAATGGCTAAATTACTATTATTCTGGAGCAATGAGTACAGCCGCGTATCGGCAAGCGTAGTGTGCGACGCCCCTCAGCTAGATGGACAGACGACCTTAAGAAGGTGGCTGGGACAGACTGGATGCGGAACGCGGAGGACAGGGTGTTGTGGCGCAGCTTGGGAGAGGCCTATGTTCAGCAGTGGACTGCGATAGGCTGAGTTGATTGATTGAATGAATACAGTCGGCCGCCCGTCGGTTGATAAAAAAATCCATATATTTCAGACTGATTATTCAAATAATGCAATCATACAATCGCTCATGTCAAAAATAGTAAGTACCTACTAGTGTCATCTCGTCACATGAAGCTGGATGAATCTCCCCAGCACTGCTGTCTGGCTTCTCGGAGATCATCCTCAGGATTCCGTTGGCGCTCCCCCGAATCCGGCGCTTAAGAGAAGCTGTTTTCATACGCATAATGGCATAAAAGTCATTGACTCTTGCGACAGCAAACATGCCCGATGCGCTGCTGAATCGAGGGAGCCTCACCAGAATCCTAAAGGCGTTATTGTATTGTACACGAAGAGCGTTGTATGCTCGCTGGGTGTGGATGAACCATAAAGCGCTAGCGTAAAAGTTTTGGCAGTAGTCTCTGAACAGTGTTACTTTTACGTCTACTGTACACCTTACGGATCTATGAACTAACATGTTAGCACGCACCGACAACGTTCTTCGTTCTCGCTCTGCCCTAGGTACTTAAACTGAGCGACACGTTCTAAAAGAACTCCGTTGAGATAGACAGGTAGCAATAAACAATCAGAGCATATACCACTACGCTCCGATTATTTATTGCTACCTCAAATGACCATACACACACTCTTCTTCTCGTTGCACCTCAGACCGTAAGTACCGTAAGACCGTAAGTCATAGCAAATGACGCACAAATATCGAGCAGTTTTTTAAACCACTGACCTTGGACCGACATGGCTGTTACTGAGCTCATCGATCAGCTGCTTAACGTACCTACAAGTTGGTCTGGAAAGGATAGGCCTCACTGACAAAACATTCCCCACTTTACGAAATTCTTCTGGTTTTGGTACCAGAAGGACAAGATGCTTAATGAGTTCAGTGGGAGCCCCTACCCCTCCAAGCTTGGCCCAGAGCCTGTTGTAGTCCACTAAGTCAAAGGCCTTCAATAAGTTGAGGAACCAACCGTAGACAAGTGTTCTTCTGTTTACGTAGTAGTTGAAAGTATGATTCATGTCAAGATAGCAAATTTAGTCGACAGTGTCTCACGGAAGCCAAACTGCGCGTCATTAAGGTCAATGTGCTTGTTGAGTTGAGCGTCGAGTAGAGCATCGAAGACCCTCGCAACCACAGTCGATAGAGGCCTCTTATTTTTGGGTGAGAAATCATCAAATAACTTCTCCCGCTCTGGACGGCGCGGGAGGGCGTGTCAGACTTTTACTGACTAAAACCCACCCGTGTTCCTTCAGTTGCCTGTGCCAGGGGCCACGGTAACTCTTTCGAACAACCCGCGACCCTGGCAGGAGAGAGATAGGCCTAGAGTTGCTTTTTTGTTGTTTAAGAATGCACCTTTCAAAGTTATCCTTTGAAAGATGCGTTCAAATATCCAAATTTTTCAAAGATTGGATTGCCTGCCATTGGGATGCCTGTTGCTGGTGGCACTGATTAAAAAAAAAATGTTAGTTTTTTCCAGTAAAGACGAATGTTACTGGGGACATCACAGAAAAAAGTAACTCTAGGCCTATTTCTCTATCGACAGTAATTGCGAAGGTCTTCGATGGTTTACTTGACACTCAACTCAATAAGGCTATATGATAACCCTTTCCCTTTGACCTTGTGCTGGCCTAGTATAGTACGGAGTTTCAATAGAATAAGAGGCCAGCTTATACTGGTGTTTCGTTACAACTGAACCGACATGCGGCCTTTTGTACGGACGCCAGCAGGTCAAGCTACCCAAAACTGTCAAATTTTCCCAATCAACCTTGAACCATAATGTTTTAGCGATAAAGTTGAAAATCTATTAAAGAGATTTGACAGATTGTAGTAGCTTGATGTGCTGGCGTCTGTACACAGTGTGGCAGAGACATCGACGCGCAACATTTTACCATGGATTCAGTACGCGATGAAATTGTTCGTAAGTTATTTAAAAAAAAAAAAGAATTTCCATTAATTTTGATCGCGTAGGTATTGCAATTTTCTATGAAACAGCAGATTATTTTTATCTAGTATTGTCTTTCTAGAATCATGTGCAGAATTCATGGTTAGAGTTTGGATGTCGAAATGCCTGCTGCCTGGAATCAATAATTTATTTAAATAAAGTTGTAAGTTCGATCATGTTTGCGGGCCAACATGGCCAGAGATCGTCCAAAATAAGAGAGATTTGGAAGGAAAAAGGGGAGGCTTTTGCCCAGCAGTGGGACACAATGCAGGCTTATAAAAAAGCAGTAAGTATTAAATAAATCTTTAATAAAAGTAGGACACAATTTGTACTAATCATAACATAGATGCCTAGTTTAATATTCAATGTTATAAACTTATCTTAGATATCTATAAAAAATATTGTATGTAACGATATAAAATGCTTATTTGTTACGAACTAAAATAGAAGCAATAATTGAATAGGACATGATTAATCTATGCTTATACAGACAGGTAAAATTTGTTTGTTTGTATGTACGGGGTAATCTCCGGAATTACGGACGTCGGATTTGAAAAATTATTTTTGCAATTGATAGCCCTAATTCTTGTGGAAGGTTATATAGGCTATAACATCACGCTACGACCCTTAGGAGCAGAGCTAAAGGAAAAAAAAGTCTGAAAGAACGCTAAGCGTAAACGAAGTACTAGCGCGGGTGAGCAATGGGATGCGACTCAATGTGTCAGTAGCCGAAATTTCACGCGGACGAAGTCGCGGGCAGAAGCTAGTTTGAAATATATTTAATTTTGGACTACCTACTATGCACATACCGCCTATGTTCCTCCAAAAGTAGGGTCAGCAACAAAGTCGATTAACACTTCAGCATAATTATTGAGCACTATAATTTAATAACCTCCTCCGTTTTTGAAGTCGGTTAAAAATCGGAACAGAAGCTCAAATTAACTTATTGCAAAACATATCAAATAAGTTTGTGTCTATTAGTGTTGCAACATTAACAGTTTTAATCGACTTTCGTTGCTGACCATACTTATTTGAGGACCAACCGACATACATAACTAGGAATACAAGGATAAAAACAGATATTTTTCAAAGACGACAACGTCATTTTACACATTACACCGATTAATAATATTATCACAGGAATCTCACTATACCTTATTCGGGGTTACAAAAGATTGTGATGAATTTGTCAAGACACATTCAAGGCGAATTTCAACAATGAAACTAATCGCGACCAAAACATCTAATAAAATTAATATTTTTGTTTAGGCACAGTGGTTTTGTTTATTATTGTGACTCGTGTTCAAGAGCTGTCAATGTCATCATTCTTGTCAAATGATGACACTGACAGCTATTCAACGCGAGTTGGTGCGTTCAGATGCGTTGATAAAATTCGCCCTCAATCTTTTGCTTTGTGATTAAGGTATAGTTCGCCTATCCTAATTTATAAAACAAAATGATAGTCACACGATTTAAAAAATATAAAGACAGTCATATTAGTTATTAGTCATATTTTAAGTATTTCGTGAGATAGTACTTTATTAGATAAACGTACGTTCATAATATCTTTTTTTTCTTTGTTTAATTTTTTATAAAAATTATCTTCTTAACCTAATCAAGTTGCTACACCTAAATACTTATAGCACCAGAATGCCCTGTGTTTATCATATCTTTTACAAGTATTGGAAATTGTAGGTTTATATACTATGAGATAAGATAAAGCCTCTTAAACTACACTATAAATAAAGTAACAAACAAAATATCTATTGAAAATTATCTAATGATGAAAATACAATGTTTTTTAAAAATTGTATATCTGTGATGTTTGCATAGTAATTTAATTTGTAAGTACTTCCTTGTATATTTTTATATGTAGGTATACGTAAGTTAAAATATACCCTAGTTATTAAGGGGGATGCGCTAAATAGCCCGCGAAACAAAAAACAACAAAACAAATATAAATTACAGAAGTACAAATACTAAAACAATTACACAAACAAAAAAAACAAACAAACACAAATTAGAATACAAATTTTGCAATTTACAGCATTGCGTAACACACTATCAATGTCAATCTGAATCATTTTGAAAGATATTACTAATGCTTTATATGTTCGAAAAATGTGTCTGCTCAACAACGTAAATAACGCAATGAATGTTGTTGAACTGTCAAAACGAAACCCATTGCTACTGATAGTGTGTTACGCAAGTACCCCACGCCGGTGTCAGGTTGGTGATTGACATATCATGGAAATTGTCATTTAATAGGACTATACGATTTTAGAAGGTTGTATTGATGATTTTAATGATTATAATTCTGTAAATACATACTTGTTACGTTTGCGAATCATATTTTGATCAACATACAACCTGACACTGACCTGCAAATTGTAAAAAACGTAAGAAAATTTTAATTTCGCGCGCTTCTCTGGCGGTTTCGTCTTAAAAGCTGCATCTACGTTAGCTTTCAGAAAATTAAATATGTAAAAACTTCGCATTGTAATCCTCAAATTCGGCACGTGTCAGCAAATATTTTGCGACCCACTTGTATTGAGCCGGCTGGTCTAATATTATTAAAAGAGGCTGAAGTTTTGCCTTGTATTCGTCCAGTGTTTTCCGGTCAACAGCACCTATCAGGTTATTGCTCTTGTTCCAGAAGTAAGGAATTTTACCTATCACCAGAGCATCATACAGTTTCCTCACCATTACTTTGAACAGGGTCGCTGGATTGTTTTTTTGCCAATGTTCTGCGTTGTTGACTTTGACGATCTCCCAGAAGAATAGAGTTTTGATATAGTAGCTGGCTATTTTCTTCATGCCTAGCGAGTCTCGGAGTTTTTTTACCTGAAAGAAGGTGTAAAATAAATTATCAGGGTTATTATAACCCTACAACAGTTCAAGTTTTTTTATTTAATGCAATGTAGTTATAGGAAATGTGTTTAAAGTAAACGAACTAGAAGAGGTCACGGCAGTGTCGTATCGAAATATTATTTAAAAAAACCGGGAATCATCGGCTAGCTTCGGAAGTACGAACACGCGAAGATGAGATCTAATATAAAGCTGCTACAACCATCGAAGCACTTGCTAATACAAATAATTTTGTATTACCATGATTATAAAGTTAAGAGATTAACAACTCTATGCGATTCCAAAAAAAACTTTTGAAGACCGGAGTTGGTAACCAGATTGAGAGAAAACTTCATACAAACGCGCAGGTGCGCTTCTACAAAGTGCGACAGTACAAAACTCTAAAAGCTTTGCGTCTACAGCACGAAGTTCATGCTAATTCGGAAACTGTGATTATTTTGTGACTATTGATTTAACTGTAGGTAGGTACTTACAAATCGGATGGCTTGTCGTAAGTTGTGCGAGTTGTGCATCAGCTCGCGCTCCTGGTTGTGCAGCGCGATGCGCCACGACCGCTCCTGATCTTGCGGCACCGATGAGGCCTTGTTCGGCTTGCCCACAACCATCCAGTAGTCCTTCTTACACTGGTAAGGAATCTCCCGGTAAGCCTTGCTGATCGGCCAGCGATCCTCCGGGAACTTCAGGCACGGCACCAGGTCAACATCCAGCTTAAATTTCCTGGAGTTGTTACTAATTAATAGCGTCATTGCAGGTCCCGACTCAGACTTGTCGATGACGTACGGCACACCTTCTACATAGTAGAATGGACGTGAATTACCATTGATCTCGAATTTGTTCAGTGCCTTGCTCACAACGCTCTTAAACCAATCAGAGAATTTGGAACGCAGAAGATAGTTGCTGGCGTCTTTCCATTCGTATGCGGCTTTGTTGTTGAGCCATTCTTCTGCGTCCCTGTAAGGTAGCCGTAGGAACTGGACGCCCATCCGCAGCTCCACAAAACCTGGCGCCTTAGCGTCGATGGTGATGTCGCTTCCTTGTGGGTTCAATGCGTCTGTCTTGATGTTGAGAGGCAATCCGATCACTATGTCCATGTCAAATTCGTCCGGTTTTACGATACGCAAATTATCGTAGTGGCTACCAGCAAATTGTACCTAAAAAAAATATTAAAATAAATAAACTTGGAATACTATATAGTTATTATAATAGGAAGTGTGCTTTAAAATAAGAATCATTATCGAAACCGCATAATTTGCATCTGCCGAACTTTCCTTTGAACATTCAAAGGGGAATTAGCTACCTACCTACAGATATACGAGGCATACAGAGGGCTTAGTGAATTAAACTGTGTAAGTAACTCAAATGACGTTCCCAGTCCATACGAGAAAATTTAATCAAATATATCCAATAGTTTCAGTATAGGTAGTCAATGATTGGCAAAACCCATAGCCGGCTCATCGAGAAGAAATTTAAAATATGCATTAAACGCAACCTATGTAGACAAGCATATTATAAGTTTTTTTTTTTTTTTTTAAAGTTGCCCCACGCTAGGAATTTCTCCTGTATCGTGGGTGCTTTTACAAACATTTAAACTCACATACACAAACAGCCAGACCCGGAACAACTACTTGTAGGTCATACAAATATTTGTTCCGTGCGGGAATCGAACCCGCGACACACAGCGCAGCAGTCAATCGCTTAACCACTGCGCCAACCGTGCCGTCAAATGTATGTTTTAGGTGATGTTATATATGTTTTACAACTTTTTATTTAACATACTGGTGAAAAGGAATGCCTATCCTCTTGTATACCTAGTATATTATTATAGTTTTCGCATTTCGCGAGTGCACGCCAGTCGTTGTAATTTAAACCTTATGGCCATGGCAATAAAAAGCACATTCATGACCTACGCTCGTGATTTGGAAATTAATATAGAAAATTTCTATACATACTCACCGTGCTTGAGAACTTCTTGTAGTAAGGATCTACTTCCTTCATCTTCTTATGCAGGTGTTGAAAGATGGTGTCGAAAACTTTGTAGTGGAGACTAAACTCACTTAATTTTATGTACCTCACAAAAATATCAGACAACAGTGAGTTGAGGTTGGTAATCACCGGGTTATCAGGAATATTCGGAATCTCTTCAATCGTCACGCCAGAAGAGGAAGACCCTCCGCTAAAACAAAATACACTCTAAATAAATTAAATGTAAATGAAAAAACATCAATCCCTGTCTTTGCTGTCACGCATCCGGTAATAAGAAACCAGTCCCGGCGATGTGACCTATGTCCAGCAGTGGACATCTTTCGGCTTTAAACTTAACACGGGTGTACTCATAGATGCGTTTAGGGTGCTTTTGCGACTGCTACACTTCTGCAATGCGCCGGCGATGTTTGCCGACGCGCGCGCTGACAGCTTTGACGTAGTATGGCGCAAGAAATCTGCCTCATTACTCCGCAGGTTGCGTGACAGTCCCACCATCATTCTGCACTCGATAGACGCCCGGGCAGATAGTCCTAGCCTGTGTGGGTGTTAGCCGATCGAACAAGACCTGTTTTAGTTATTAAGTACTAACATAGGAACTTTTTGACTTGTTAGTATGAACGTGGGCGGCTATTCCTCAAAGTGATTTTGATGAACTAATTTTAAGCATGCCAAATCGCTGTGATTGTGTGATTCGTGTCAATGGTGGAAACACAGATTATTAATATGTTTATCTTTACAATATATTTTTTTTTAATCCTCATTTTTGTCTTGTTTTGCCATTTAATTGACGACATTAACTTATGTTAATTTCCCACAATGTAAGATTGTTACTAACACAATAGAACTCATTTGTAGTCCGAACAAATAAATGATTATACATAGATCAAACCTTAAATTAAGTGTCTTCAAGGCTAGAGTGAATAGGCTCATAATTAGTGCGCTTTAACATCAACGATTGCATCACTGCTTTCCATCAGGCGGGATCGCAGTCAAGCACTAGTCTATATGATTAAAAAAAAAACTCTATATTTAAATTTTATTTATGTTTCAAATGGACGTTATTTCAAGTTAAACAAATATCAACTTTATTTTAATGGTTTTCAAGTTGATTTCAGAGCGACTAGCACTATTGAACAAGTTATAAAAATGTTTGAATTTGTAGCATAAACTGAACTTTATTGTGTAGGTATTAAAGATATTTTTCCATAAACTCATCATTCTCACTCATATTAGTTTACATTTTTGGCGAATATGTCGCAAATGCAGATTAGATAATTTGTGCAATAGAATCAATTTTGAATTTTGAAAAACGGTAATAAACACACATAACGTGTGACTGTTCCTAAATTACCCTAGGCTGATAAAATTTTCGTTTTTCATAATTGTGTAAAATATCACAGTTAAGAACGGCTCTCCCTCTGGCTGACTTTTTTACCGTCTTGATAAAAACAGGGTATAAAAGGTGAATGGAGTAGAAGCCTATGTCACAGATACTTCTATATTTTATCACATTTTTTTTTGTTTTTGTTGCATTTCAATAGCCGCAATATCATTGCAGCGTTATAGATAAAGAAGCTAAAGAGGGATGGAGTTGTGGTTGTTATTCACAGGAATGTCCCTCTTTTATCTATTCCACATATTCTATGTCCACCATGACACATACATGGCTGTGATATAATCATACATTACTGTTAACAAAAAAAACTTACCGAGATGTATTCATTCTGCTCAACATGTCAGCAAGGTATGATGAGACTGAAGGCTGATCATATGAACGACTTTCACTAGAGGATGGGGCAGCAATCTTGCTCCTTGGGGTTGGCTTCTTCTTGGCAGCACTTTGCGTTTGTTGCTGTTGCTCTATGGGTTCCTCATTTCTGGAACCCCTCAACCAATATACAGTACCACCAATTAGGGCACCGGCCAAACCAATGCCTGCTGCTGTAAGCCATGAACTTGATTCCTCTCTATTATTGTTATTATTCTGATTATTCCTAGAATTGTCACTCATATTTGATACCTGCAAAAAAAAATTGTGAAAATAAAGTAATAAGTATGTACTTATTTGTTCAAACATAACCCTACTTGGCAGTCGGCTAAGGACTGGCTTAATATCTTTAGAAATATAAATGAAAGTAATTTTCGATATTATTTATTCATAAATCCATCTAATCTAATCTTTACCATTTTAAATTTTACCAACCTACTTAGACAATTTTCTATAAAAAAAACAATTCATTTTTAGAAATTTATAGCTAACTACATAGTTAAGCTTACGCAAAGAGATTTAAGATTGAGCTTACGTAAAGTCTTCGTTAAGTCTCCCACTAGTCACAACAATTCAGCCTCACAGGTCGAAGCAAAGCGGTTAAATACTATTCAATCTTACTACTCCTATCTCCATCAATAATTGTATGAATTGTTCCGAAAGCCCTTGCGATATTTATAGTGTTGTGTTCAGTGATAACATACATACATACCTGAAATTCTTCTAAATATGTGACGTGTCGTTGTTCTGCTCTTTAAAATACTTAATTACGAGGAAATAAGAACGTAGAGTACATTCTCAAAAGGAAATATTAGACTATAATAGACTTAGATCGATTTTAAATGATGATATCTTACGCTATTGAACGACTGCTTTTTCTTCAAATCACAAAAATATATTTTTGAAATAGTAGATTTGTGTTTAAGTGGCAACACTCAATAAAGGTCGGGAAATTCCCGCAATATGACGCTAAAAACATTACGACGCTTATATCTAAATCCCGGTATCTTATAGTACCAAATAAGAATACATGTTAATTTTCCCACGTCTAATAATTGTTATCAGACAAATATAAATTATTGTCGTAGCCAATCCTAGATACCTATTCATTTATGGGAGGCCCATTTACAGTCTCCCCAGGGATGTGCCTTACAGGCGTTGCGCAGGGGTGGTTCCGGAATTGGTCTTCTAAGAGGAACCGGGACCACCCCTATGTGCGGATGGTGATCACCGGGGTGGTTTTAGTGAGGTAAAAATCCCACACTCTCCGACCTCACTCCCCGGAGGTCGGGTGCCTTATGAAGGATTCCCCACGAAAACAAAAAAAAAAAAAGATACCTATTAATTATTTAAAAAAACATATCGTAAATTAGTAAGGTGTCTCTCAAGAGAACACATTTTGTGTTATCATTTGTGATACTCATGTAAAGAATTCCCATTTTAAATGATTTTGTATTTATTATTGTCATATTGTGTTCATTTTTGTAAACTTTATTGTTTGATTTGGTATGAAAAGGCTGGTATCCAACACAATTTGGTAATAAAAAGTAAACTCGTTCATTTTGACACGGTCAAAAGAGTTGCCAAAATTAAGAACTGTTTTTGATTATAGGGTAAAACCATTTAAGTGCTGATTTTTTCATAATCAGATTATTTTCATCTGTACAATAAATACAGCCAGCCATATGAAATGTTTTGATACAAAAACTGACTAGGTACTTTAAAAATTAGACAAAAGTCATCAGTCGATTGAAAATTCGGACTTAGGGCCAAATTTTCAATTATTATATCTATTCTAACAATTAATCGCCGTCCCAAATCGACAATGAAAGAGATTCTCACCAAATCTGCACCCTAATTGCGTAACACATTATCATTTAATCATTTTGAAAGATGTTGCTAATAAAACAAAAAAATTAAATCTCCGGCAGACAGAAAACGGATAAAAGAACCACCTATTAAAATATTATGGCTCCTTTCCATAAAAACCAACTATTTTTATGACGAATAATGTAATATCCGAAAACTTACTACGAAAACGAAACTCGTGGCAACATTCTCTTTGAGAACGTCAACACTGAAATTTCCTACCACCATGGAAATCCCGATAGTTACGAGTGTAAAAATAGTTGTATTGCCTGGAAAAATGGAACATTCAGCTTTCAACGTCAACAGAATACGGGTGGCAGTGAAACAACCGGCTTCCAACTATTCATTCTATACCACTGTGTTAAGTTTTGTGATACCAATCTCGTTCGAAAAGGGATAATCGCTACCTACACCGGTGAGTTTCATTATCAAATAAACTTTGTTCCCAGCTTGATTACAAACGAGAAGCATAAAATGTCACCCTCACGGAAGTAGGAAAAAATGTAGATTTCATTGCTTAAAAGTACTTAAAAGCCGGCGAGCTGACCAGATTTTGTTGTCTTTTGCATGAAAACAACAATAACAATGTTATAACAATGTTATAGTTGACGTGTAATCAAGAAATCTTATTTAAACTAGTCGAAACAAAATAAGGGCCACCATGTATTTTCTGTATTCTAATATATATATTTGGTTTGAGGGTAATTCAATTTAATTATTTATTTATCTAATAATTAAATTGAATTAGCTAGCTAATTTTAATGCAAACCCCTTAAAATTAAATTTATTGATAGATAAAAGAATATCTGATTAGGTTTTTTGTAAAAAATGCAATTTCTGCAAAAAAAAAAATTTCGTTCATTATGTACGGGTTGATTTGTGTCCCGGACACTTCTTTTTAACAAATCCCACATGTGTTCGAAGGGGTTAAGGTCCGGACTGTTGGCAGGCCACGGCAAGACAAGTATACCAGAGTCGTCTGGGGCTTCCCTAGCGGCTCTAGCTGTATGAGCGCGGGCATTGTCGTGCATTAATGTAAATCTTGTACCAATTCTTTGTGCAAATGGCACCACATGAGGTCTTATAATCGCCTCAATGTACCACACAGCTGTTACCGTGCCTCCGCTGAGTATTGCGAGTTTGGTTCTACCTGATAGAGAGATTCCTCCCCATACCATGACATTGGGACCCCAAATCTGCCACTTTCATGGATACAAGCATCCGAAAATCGCGATACAAGCATCGCTCACCTTCCCGTCTCCATAATCTATTGCGACGATCATCACTAAAAAATTCACTTTACACTCATCAGTGAACAATACTGTGCTCCATTCACTTATGTCCCAGTCCAGGTGTAGCCTTGCAAATGATAATCGGTTTGCACGGTGTACCCTAGTCAATGGAATCTGCACTACGTGTCTCCTAGAAAACTGCTGGTCTTCATGTTGTTTGTGTTCTTCATGTGCTTTTTAATTGTTTGGTCACTCAAGTGATTTTGTAAGGCGCAGGTGGTGACAACGCGCTCTCTTCGCACAGCCAAACGTATGTAGTGGTCTTCCTATGAGGTGGTTGCTCGATTCCTGCCAGATCCCCATCTTCTGGTTACACTCCTAGTCTCTTGAAATCTATTCCAAGCATTCTGGATTGCTCGCCTTGAAAAGCCAAGCTGTAAAGCTACAAAACGCTGTAAATGTCTCACTTGGATCAATGTGATGGCTCTAGTTGGGGTTTGCAGGTCCATATGTCTTCAAATCCTCAGCATAGTGCTTTCAAATGTTTATCCACATTCTAACTTAGCAAATGTAAGACTGTTCACAAAAGAATCCACAATTTAAATGACTTAAGAATCCATCTACATCATCATCATCTAGGGTATATTCAAGTGGTTACAAAAAAGAAAGACATCAAAGTACCCATTTCAAAAATTATGAAAGTTGTATCCTCACATTATGTTTGTTAACACTTCAGGAAATACCACACAAAAGATAAGTCGTTTATGAACGCTTTGGTCCAGATGTTAAAAGTCACAAGTGGCCCTAATTTCTTTTGACTAGTATATTTTTGATGTCTTCCAATTTAGTTTTACCAAAAATTAAAAATGGAGATAGTTTATCTGCTTATTCTACACAATATTTAGTAGGTAACTACTGTTATCTTTATTTTTGTTATGAATTGGCTAACACTGTGCCAAGTAAGTTTAGTTTGGCAGTTTACCACATTATTGTTTGGTAATGTTACTTGCAGGTATTATTACCCAAATATCAACTAGCGGGGCTCACTGGCCACAACTATTATGTTTTGTATGCGGCAATACAAATGATGGAATATTACAACAGAATTCCAATTCCCATCTCAGAGACAATTAATGTCAATAAATTGACAAAAATGTAGGGAAATTACGTATTTTTGACAGATTGAGGCCGAGATCAGACTGTGAACATTCTTAAAATTACGAGAATTGATTTTTTCAGTTCTTTCTTAATTTTCATCATTTTAAATTTCACAGAAAATGGGTGAATAAATTCGCTATTATAATACATAATAATTACTACTACAATAAATAATAATTTATTCACCAAAACTCTTTAATAATATCCATGACTAAAAACAAAAAAGCTGAGCTGAGTCAGAGTATGTATTTAAATGACCATTTATCTTTGTTAATACAAAGATAACATAACATAAGATATAGGTGTAAGCTACTGTGACTTAGGAGTCAGTGATACTCCATAGCAACGAATAATATTTATAGTGATTTGTAAAATTTTAACTATATATAAATACCACAGTTTTCTGTTCTTAGGGCACATTAACTTATCAAACCTTGACTAATGAGATATAATCTATTGTTTGTGGCTGTCTTGGGAGGTGGCAGGTCTCCAAAAGTTAATTCTGCAGAATATTGTAATGCCTGTACTTTGGGAATGGCACATTTGCTGTACATAACATAACCAACATGCCTGTAATCCCCTGAGACAGAGGTGTACCTATAGGACACGCACATTTCACCAGTTGTTGAAGTCCCATGTAATAGGGCGCGAGCCTACTGCCATCAACCAGGCACCAACCCAGGCTCCGGGTTGCTACTAAAAAAATCCAGATAGAAAAACCCAATAAAACTTTACCCAACCCGGGAATCTTACCCTGGACTTCATGTTGCAACCGCTAGACCAACAAAGCAGCTTTTAATAAATGACTGTTTGTAAATACTAAACATATAATTTTGAATTTGAATGTAAAGGAGGAAAAACCATTAAAATAATATATTCGTTTTGATAAATTACTATTATTTTCAGTCAATTACCTACTACTCTCTAGGCTAGTTATTTTGGCATGTTAATTTAATTAAAATATTGGTTCATATTAATTACCTACGTGTTCTTGTTATGATAGAATTGATGATTGTATAATTTAAAAATTCAAATATTATTTCATAGAATTATTAGGTTTTATTAAGCCTGTATTGACCCCAAGACAAAGACCTGAAAGTATTTATGGCCTAGGTTCTACATGCATAGAAAAATAGTAAGGGGACATACTCCTTTGTATGTCTGGCCTCAGGTCATAAATGTATGTTTGAAAAATGTATCTTTGGCCTCAGGTCATAAATAAGAAATTCAAAATCTTTGGCATAGACTATACTGAGATATATAATACTCGTATTAGTAGCAACTAGCTTCATATTTACTGACTGACTGACTTCTTGACAATTCAAAAGTGTCTGTAAATGGTTTGATTGAAATAAATGCTTTGAGTTTGAGTTTGAAATGTATGTACAGACGCCAGCAGGTTAAGCTACCCGAAACTGTCAAATTTTCCCAATCAACCTTGAACATTAAAGCTTTAGAGATAAAGTTGAAAATCTATTAAAGAAATTTGACAAGTTGTAGTAGCTTGATGTGCTGGCGTCTGTATATAACATAATTATGTATAACATAGTTTTATTTTTGTTATTGTTGAATGGACCTGTTATCCCTTTTAAAATCAAAGTCAAATAATTTATTTCAAACTAGCGGACCCGGCAGACGTCCTGCCCGAAAAAGCAGCGCCACCTACCGTGTCCAATTGTGTATACAAACCTTGTCCTGACAATAACAAAAACAAAAAAAAAGAATTATCCAATTTGGTGCAGTCGATCGGAAGTTATGCGCGTACATACATTTCGGTAATTTATTTATATAGAAGATAGATAGATAGGCATTTATAAGGCACTTTTGAATGTCAAAATTTTCGAAAAAAATTAATTTATTCTGGTTTCCCCTTCTTTAAGGTAGTTTGGTATGGAGAAGAATGGGCAAGAAACTCCACCGTTACTCTTTTAAAATGTTTTACAATATTTTGTATGCATTAATTATAATTACGTAATTATGAAAACAAGGCACCTAGAATAAAATTATTACTATACTGACTACCGCAATGGGTACCTTTTTTTTTTTTTTTTTTCGGGGGAAACCTTCAAATGGCACCCGACCTCCGGGGAGTGTGGGATTTTTACCTCGCTAAAACCACCCCGGTGATCACCATCCGCACATAGGGATGGTCCCGGTTCCTCTTAAAAGACCAATTCCGGAACCACCCCTGCGCAACGCCTGTAAGGCACATCCCTGGGGAGACTGTAAAGGGGCCTCTCCTACCGCAATGGGTACCTAGTTATATTATAAAACCTCACGCCTATTTTCTTCGAAGGGTTAGGCAGAGGTGTACCTTTATTATAGGTAGGTAATGGGTGTGTAAATTTTGGAGACCTCATCACTACCGTAATATCGTGCCGCCAGGGTTGGATCGAGGTAGCTCAAGAAAAGGATGCCTAGGATTTGGGGTAGGCCTTTGCTCAACAATGGGACAGTGTAGGCTAAATAAAAATACATCACTCCACAACCAACTTAGGTAAAAGGAACACAATAGCAATTTAATAAATAGGACTTTGAAAATTATGAAATTGCTCTTTTGGTCTCCCCCGGGCAAAATTTCATATGTTTGAGGGACTCCCCATTGTTACAAACATATTGAGGTATTATCTATTATATACTTAGTTATTATGATAAACAATAAATTACCTGATAAGAAAGATAAATTTTATACAAACAAAATAAACAATGGCGCCGATTCCCTTGTTCACAAACAAAACTAAATTTAAGTTAAATGCGTCTTTTTCTTTCTATTTCATTAAGAAAAGGACAGAAGATCAACTTAAGAAACTCCATAGACAGTTTTTAAAACGTAATTAAAAACATGGCTACTAAAAATACGTCACTTTACGTCAGGCGCTGACTAATTTGACAGGACTAAACTAATATTTATCTTCTGTCCTTTTCTTAATGAAATAGGAAGAAAAAGATGCACCGAACTTTAATTTAGTTTAGTTTGTGAGCAAGGGAGTCGGTGCACATATCGGTCTAGTTCTGAAGTCTACTGTCTAACAATGATATCAAAATCAAAAGTCATTTATTCAAATTAGGCTGAGAATCAGCACTTTTCGAACGTCAAAATTACAAAAGACAGTCCCCCAAAAACGCCCGCCCTTCACCACTTCCTAGTGCTATCGCTGGGAAGAAGAAGTGGCGCAACAAACTCCCCAGCAGCACAACTGTCTGAACATAAAATTAAATTATTTGCCATATGTCAGCTAGCCACGCCAATATACCAACAATATAATAAAAAGCTATAGGTACTCAAGCTAAAAAATAATTAATTAAAATTAAAATGTAAATAAAAGCCTCCAGGCTTAAAGGGCGTGACAGCTTACATATTTATGCATTGCTGGGTTCTGTTCACATAGCTGTCACTTGAAATCACAAAAGATGAACTAGGACCATCGAAGTAAAATAAATAAATAAGTTAATAGGTACTAATAACAATAACCTGTCAGTAAGCTAATTCTGGAGAAAAAACACAAACATTGTCTTGCGTTAACTAAGGCAACCAACTATTCTTATACCCTTATCAACCCACAAGTGTCTCGCGGACACAATTTTTTGTTCATTTACTCATAAAAAGTTAAGTATTTATTTCTACGAAAAACCACTTTATCTATTCTATCTGCAAGGTTTCAAGATTCAAAATCTGTAATAATAATCTTTATAATATGAATCGTATAGCATTTATTAACAATAAACTAAAATAGTAACTTATCGACCCTCAAGTGTCCGATTACACATTAGGTAACTCTTTGTTGCACTCGAGTATGAAGGTAGCAAGGTAGACTGTTTGTTTACATTCTACTCAGAATTATAACAGCAAAACTAGCTACCCACTATTTGGCATACCATATCTTGGAAAAGAAGGAAGTAACAGAGCGGAAAATTTGGCGTACAATGTTGTCAACCAGTTATGTGAACCATATTTTCGAACAAACAGAAACATTACTTTCGACAATTATTTTACGAGCATTGAAGTTGCTAAAACCTTGGCAGAAAATGGACTTACAATAGTTGGAACAATGAGAAAAAATAAAACTTGTATTCCTTCAAATTTTCAACCTCACAGAAACCGTAACGTGGAATCAATGTCTTCGGTTTTTCAAAAAATATGACGTTGGTGTCTTATGTGCCACAAAAGAACCGTGCTGTTATTTTGTTGTCTACGATGCATCATAGTAATGAAGTAAATGTGAGCAATAAGAACAAATCTGAAATAAATTTGTATTACAACTCCACCAAGGGGGGTGTTGACACGCTTGATCAGATGGTCCATGAGTACACAGTTCGACGTAAAACAAACAGATGGCCTGTTGCATTTTTCCAAAATATTATAGATGTGGTTGGCATCGCATCGCTAATTATATGGAAAAATTTATATCCTACTTGGAACCAACGGAAGAAGTGTGTACTAAGGAAAGTATTTTTGCGTGAAGTTGTAACCGAGTTATAGTTACACCGCACATAAGGAGACGTAACAGGAAGGGCCTGACAAATTATCATTTAGCAGCAATTGAAGATGTAGTAGGATTCAGTCAAGAAGCAGCTCGATCTTCTGAACCTGCTACAAAAAAAAAAACGCTGTCACATTTGTCCTGCAAAAATATCCAGAACATCTAAACAGAGCTGCGATAAATGCAACCGTAATGTATGCTCTGAGCACTCGGTAAAAAAAATCATTTGTAATGTTTGTAAATAAATAAGTATATAATTTTTAAAAGTTATATGTATGTAAATATATAAACATAAATGTTTAAAACCACATTAAAGTCTGTAATTATGGTACGCCTCGTATTTTTTCCCTAGAAGCTAAGCTTCATACATGGTGTCCGTTGGACACTTCTGGTCAGTTACGTTTGAAAAGCTTACTGGGTTGTTAAGGGTTAATTAATACCAAGATAGGCACCAAGCAGTCACATAAGGCTTAGTTTTCAAAAAGTCATTTTCCTGTATAAGGTGGTAAGGTCGATTTTGCAAACAAAAACGGCATTAATGGCTTTTTAAAAAAACTCCTAATTTGGCCAGGGGTCAAGAATCGAACCCGATCCTTTTTGGAAAACATACCAAGCGATAGTGTTGATTAAATACAATAAATTAAACCGGGAACAAAAAAGGCGAACGTACAGACCAGCACATCAAGTTACTACAATCTGTCAAATTTCTTTAATATATTTTCAACTTTATCTACACAGCATTAAGGTTCAAGGTTGATTGGGAAAATTTGAAAGTGTCGGGTAGCTTGACCTGCTGGCGTCTGTGCAATATTTTTAAACCTACCCTGGCGGACAGGACTAAATATTATGACGGAGGCTGGTTAGAGATAATATTACTGTGTATATTCCCTATCATAGCACGCACACAGCCACGATAAGTAAAGTCCCACGATAAGGAATCGCTAAAGTAGGGTAGGACGTTTCAAGTGATTCATGATCAAATTTTAATGACGTAGGACCATAGATATAAGTAAGAAAGAGATATGCCCAGTATTTGCAAATGTATCGGAACCTATTGTCGCTAATTTGTTCTATTTTTATTTTTAACTGTGTTTAGTTTAGTTTATAATCTTGTACGAGTCGCAATAAATACTTTTTCTTTCTTTCTTTCTTTCTTTCTTTCTTTCTATCTATTGGTACCCCTCTACGCGCCAGTTTTTACATTTCTATGCTTAGGACCAACTTTGAATGACGTAATTTAACCAAACAACGTCGCGCCATTCGCTATTGGTTTTAATCTGTTTTACGTCATTCAAATTTGATTGTAAATGTCCTATATTAGAAACAAGGCTTGCGTACGCTAACTCGTGAAGTTACAACGTCTACGTAACTAATGCGTTATCATGAGTTCTGCACTTCTGCAACGTAATTTATAATAAAGCTGAAGTTTGTTTGTTTGAACTCGCTAATCTCTGGAACTACCAGTCGAATTTAAAAAAAATCTTTTTGCTTTTAATAGCTTTTTGCTAATAATACTTGAGGCAGGCTATAGGCTATTTATATTTAACATCACGCTAGGCCCCTTCGGAGCCGAGCAAAAGTTAAAAAAGTCGGAAAGAACGCTAAGTGAAAGTGAAGTACTAACACGGGTAGGTGATGCTATGCGACGGGGTAGGTCGGGGGCAAAAGAGAAACGCGTAGAAAGTCGCAGGCAGAAGCTAGTTCGATATAAGTACTGTAAGGTACGTTTTTTTTTTTCAAAATATGTATAGCTGAAAAGCATGGCGTTTAGGCGCATGTCGAACCCATGACACGCAACAAATAATGTTAGGCCCATCAATCATTACTTAATCAAAATAACTTAAACGTGTAAATATTCTGATAGTAAAAAAAGTTAAAAACATTAGTTATCGGTATTATTACCTCCTTTATTTCATTTAAATACCTACAAATCACGTTTTTAAATATTTTTATAAACTAAAAGATAAAAAAACATTTAAAAATATAAAAAATAGTATCCCACCGGTATCGGGAACAGGGTCCAAGCTACCGGCGGTCAGGGCCCCTGAGAGAGGAACCTCCTGACAATGCGAGCCGTGTCCAGAAGTACCGCTTTCTGAATCAAGCCCTTGATTCAGCTGCCCAACGAGAGCCTCCTCAGGTGTTGGTCGAGGCTCTTGGCTATTAAGCCATTGGCTGTCACGGCTATCGGCACAATGATCGCTGAGTCCACATCCCACATGTCGACAACCTCGCGAGCCAAGTCAAGATGCTTGATTTGTTTATCTTTCTCGGCTTTAACGATGTTCTCATCATGCGGGACGGTTATGTCAACAATCATTGACCGTCCCGTCAAATCAAATCAAATCATTTATTCGCATAGAATGTAGGTATTTAACAAAAAGTTGGTAAAAAAATATATATATATTGGCCCGTGCACATTCTGCCTGAGTATTGGCATGCAAAATTTAACAAATTAAGTTTCAAATTTAAATACAGTTGGAACACTAATAAAATAATTAATAATAATATCAAAATTGAACTTTAAACTTCAAGCATTATTAAGGAAAACTAATACAATAATTAATATAATAATTTCAAATTAAAATGCCAATAATAGCTACTTAATGTCAATTATAATTAATGTCAATAATACTTCATGTCAATAATACGTGTCCTCCGCGCCGTGTCCAGAAGTACCGAAATAATTATTATAATTATAATAATCGAAATAATTATTATAATTACCTACTTAATAGCACAGCAATTTCTTTATCATAACAGTTAGGTTCCCGGGTCGGGCAAAGTGTATTTTCATCTCGAATTTCCCATTAGCAGTCGGGAGTCTGGATTTGTGTGCCCGGTTAGTGGTAAAAAGCTCGCCCCCTACTACATGGCGAAATGTGGGTACACCTCTGCCTGACCCTTTGGGGGTATAGCTGTGATGTTATGTTATGTTAAAATTACGTGTAAAACTGTGACAAAGTTGTATCTACCTACCTACTGGGTAACCATAATTATTATTTTATGTCCTAGAATCTTGCATCAGTTGCATCATCATTAAAAAAAACCTGGAATAATTTATTACGACATTGTGTAAGTACGTATCTGACCGCTACATGATGGGTATTTTGAGGGTATTTCATAATGAATGCGTCACATGCCCACTTTTGGCAAGAGATTGCGGTTTATATTATGTTTATTAAAAAAATACGTGTAATAATTAATTAATGTGTAAGAGTTTTCCTCTTGGTGACTATAGGTACTGGTCGTCGCAAAATGAAATCCGAAACAACTGAACATCAACTCCCCTCAAAGTACAGCATTGCATTAAGTAAACTTTTTATTATATGCATTGTGGCAAGCAATGAAATGTGAGCTTTATTTATTGTGACGAAGAGTGACATTTCCAATAAATGACGGTAGTTAACGAAGGGTGGACGACGCAGTGCCGACGCTGCGTCGTTCACTTCAGTTAGATCAAGTCAGATAGGTAATACGGGCTGGTATCTGCAACTCCACGTCAATGCGCGTATTTTGTGTACGGGTGGGAAAATTGATTATTTGAACCATCCCAGCTCCTCAGGGACAGCAACGTCGCGACCACCGTGTAGCTGGGTTTCGCCCAAAAAAAATGAAATGAAATGAAATCCAATATGCACGTGTCATTTTATATCAGAATACTTCATCACGACGATCGCTTTTGGTTAGGACGAAGCCTAAGACCCCCTACATACGGCTATGATCAGTACGATAATTAAAATTATACAAATTTTGGGAGCACATGGCAGTTTGATATTGCAACTGTTTTTAACCGTATTGACATACTATGTACTTATATACTTAAACATTTAAAGGATAAAATCAGAAACCAAGTTATCCGGGAAAGAACCGGTGTTACCGACATAAGAGGTAGTGGAAGTGGCAGTGGGCTGGCCATGTTTGTCGAAGGACCGATGGCCGGTGGAGCAGACTCGTTCTGCAGACCGCGTATCGGCAAGCGTAGTGTGGGACGCCTCCCAGTTAGAGGGACCGACGGCTTCAAAAAGGTGGCTGGGGCAGACTGGATACGGAAGGCGGAGGATGCCACAAGGGTGTTATGGCGCAGCATGGGAGAGGTCTATGTCCAGCAGTGGACTGCGATAGGCTGAGTTAATTGATTAATCACCGTGTGAGACACAATTTCTTAATATTATCTCTTGTAGTAGAGGAGTCCTTCTTACCTTTATCCCAATTTGTTTGATGTCGGTAGTCTTTATTCATATTATTCCGTAACATATAATATTATGTTGATGTTGAATGTTCCTAAATTACACATTTTCGTTTTCTCCTAATTAAGATAGGTAATACTGATAGAAACGGCTTTCCCTCGTAGGCAGTGCCGAAACTAATCATAGGGAAAGGAAAATCATTAGCAACTCAACTGAAACATTCATAATGTTTGGTTTACTTATCTATACCATATTTGTATACGATTCGATTTTTTGCCGGCAGTCCTCGCTATCCGACCCGTTGTTTTCCTACCTGGGCTTTTTACACATACACACCACACATTTTAGAACACAGATTTGGGTGTATTTCAGAAAGTTATCGTGCATTTTAATTTTAACCGTGTAACAGACCCAAGCCTCGGTGGGTAGAACAGTAGGACTGTAGGACATCTGCAGCTTATTTGCTACCCAACCTAACCAAAAATTTGCATTATTTTCTTTCTTTTTTTCAGTGAATCATGAGCTGTAAAAAGAGAAGTTTGGACTTGTACTTAGCAGAAGTGTTCAAGCAGTTTATTTCTATCAAAGATGACGACTTCAAAAAGTCGCAGGAAGTTTTCAAGAGCGTCTTCGAACAGGTCAAGCAAAATATGGGTGAACAATGTAACTACTTCAAGAGATACAGCAGTCAGGTATGCGTTTCTTTAATTTCCTAATGTTCCTAAGTTGGTATTGTACAAAATAATATTTGTCAAATGTCATATACACTCACCATTTTTTGACTGAAAGCAATTTAATTCACTATTTATTAATTGGAAGTCGTTGGAGGAAAATTCAATGCACGCTGAAGAATTGCTGTCATGAAATATTTACCCTGACCATTCTCTGTTCAGCGCTTTAATTTGCTGCAACGATTTAGTCATAAATATTAGTGAATTAAAAAGCTTTCATTCTGAAACAATGTGTGCATATAGAAATTCGATCAATAGTATTTTCCATACAGTTGCAACGGAACTCCGTACTATCCACCGTCGTGAGAAGAAATTACAAAATCTCCCCATCCACCAGATCATGTACGCTGGAAGCGTCTCCGATGGCATCAAAGTGGGGAGGATGGACGAATTCGACATGGACATCGTAATTCGTCTACCAATCAACTATGGAGAAATTACAATTGAGAACGAAGAGCCAGGCTTTGTGAAGCTAAAGATCACGAACGCTTTCGACCATTTGGACAAGCAGCCTAACTGGGAGAGCTGCCACAAAGTGACGCGCGAATGGCGGGACGGGGATAAGTACTTCCTGCAGAACAAGTTCCGTCAATGGATGCATAAAAACGTGCAGAGGGCACTGAACCTCATGGACGGGAAGGTGACGGTGAACGGCGACGTGTACTTGCTGACGTACAAGGAAGCCGGGCCGGCGTACACACTGAACATCAGGAATGATGAGGGCACCGACAAGTACGCCCTGGACGTGGATCTCGTGCCGGTCATTAAGTTCATGTACCCGCGCAAGCCTGACGGATACAGGTAAGTTGTCACTCATCATGTACCTCTTTTTCCCAACTATGTATGTTGGGGACGGCTTCCAGACTAATCGGATGCAACTGAATACCAGTATTTTACACGAAGCGAACGCTTATCTAACCTCCACAAGCCAGTTACTGGGTAATACGATACCCCTGGTAAGACTGGTTGTCAGACTTTCGGGCTTCTGACGACCCGTAACGACTGTCAAGGATCCACGAATGACAGCCGGGACCAACAGCTTATTGTCCATCGGATCGATCGACCCGTGCGGCTGTTATTACTTAGCCACAAGTCTCACAGGTACCTAAGTTGTCACTATACGCCAAAATAGTTAAATAGGCTTAGAGAAATCTTTGAATTTGAGGGATGTAGTCATAAGACGTGACAACTTGCTATAGGAAAATGAAAAGACTGAAAATCAGAAAAAAGTCCGCTGTTTCATATAAAAACTAATAATTTCATTCTGAATACCGTATAAGTAGATATTGTAACTTTGTTGACTGCCCCCATAAGTCTCGTGGTCACAAGCGCGACTAATGAACGTGAGGTCCTGGGGGTCTACTACGAAATGCAAAGTGCGAATGATCGGATCGGACCGACACATGGCCGAACCGAATATTATTGAAAAATGCGAAAAAAGTTCGGATCGGCTCAGTTGGGTCGGGACCATAGTCAATATTCGAAAGAGTGTAGGAGTGTAGGATCGGGACCGACCGAACCAAATAGTAACTTCGTAGCAGGAAACGGCCGAACATTCGGCCGATACCACTTCCCAGGTATCGAACCCAGGGGGACTACCCCCTGGGTTCGATACCTGGGTCGGGCAAAGTGTTATTGGATTGTTCCATTAGGAATTCTTTAGTAACAGCCCAAAGTTTGGAAGTTGGCGGTGTGATATCCCCGTGCTTCGAAAAGCACGTTAAGCCGTTGGTCCTGGCTGGCTGTTCGCTGGCTGATTGGGCCAGCATCCTAATTGTGTAACATACTATCAATCTCAATCTGATTCATTTTGAAGGATATTGTTAATCCATTGCTTCATATGTTCGAAAAATGTGTCTGCCTCAACAACGTAAATTACGCAATGGATGTTGTTGGACTGTCACAATGAAACCCATTATTACTGATAGTGTGTTACGCAATTACCCCGCTGATATCTTTCTCTCCCGGGGTGTCGGATTACCGTCCCATCAGACTATAACTATGAGAGTGAGGGCACCTGTGTCTACGCACACACAACTGCACTATAATATCTCCTGCGCCGAAGGCTGTTCCGCTGAGATTGGTCGCCTTGGCCGAAATTCGGTCTGGAGGACTATATAATAACTATAACTTCCAAGTCTCATTGATTTTTTAAATCAAAGGTATACAAAGTCACGTGACCTAAGGGTCAGTTCACACCGAGACGCGACGCGACGCGACGCTGCCCGTACACTTTAAAAGAGTGACTCAAAATATACTTTATTTTCTACACGAAAAGGTACACATTGCATTGTGTGAATGATTGAAAGAATACAAAATTAAAAAGAAGACATCACACAGGAGTATTTGGGTGCATAATTTATGGATAAATAGATTAATTCATGGTGAATTTCATACTTTGACTTGTGACCACATTGCCAATTATCCAGAAAAATTTTATGATTATTACAAAAAGTTTCAAAACTTATTGAATTTGTTGCGGCCATACCTACATAGAAAAACAAAAAACTAATACAATAATTGACGATACATTATACAAACATTCGTAGCGCTGCACAAAAAAAATTAACTTCTCCTCGATCTCCATAATGCACCCGCCAAATATACGTCGTTCTCATGCGCTTGCAAATGGTAGACTGCGGGTGGACGCGGGGCGGGGCGGGAGCATGTAGCGAATGTAGACACGTCCCACTGCGCCGCGCGGCGTCTTGCTGCGCAGCGAGGCGTCTTGCTGCGTCGTGTTGCCAACGATTTTACGATGCGCCTCGCGATGTTGCGATGCGTCTCGCGGCGGCGCGCGGCGCAGCGCGGCGTAGCGCGAAATCACTGGCCTCTTCCAGTATCGTCGCGTCTCCGTGTGAACTGACCCTAAGCTGCAGGCACAGCTAGTAGAAAAATAAAAAAAAATTTACCCTGTTGAAAGCAGCAAATTTTTACCCTGTAGAGGTATACCGCTACAACCCGACTCCGTCGTCCCTCTTTTTAAAGAGGGATTTTAGCAGGCTAATAAATCACAGACTTGTCTATCCGAATATTATGCTGTAAAACATAATCCTTTGCCATTTGAGGGTCATCGACGGGATCACAGCGAAGGATTGGCTCGTTGTGCCCAAGCCGAACAAGGCGTTGAGCGACAACACGGTAAAGAACAGGTGCTGGCGACTGTCGTTTCAAGAGCAGGAGAGAGAACTCATCAAAGACTGCAAGGCGTTGAAGACTACTATCAGACTGGTGAGAATTTCAAATCTACTTCTTACATTAGTTTTTCAAATTCATTTTGACAGTTCAACGACATTCATAGCGTTATTTACGTTGTTGAGCAGACACATTTTTCGAACATATGAATCAATGCATTAGCAATATCCTTCAAAATTGGTCGTTCCCGCTCGTTAATACCCCGTCGTTAACACTATTAACGACTGGGAGTGTTTTGTTCCACTCCACTCGTTAACAGTGTTAAAGAACGCGACATTTTTTTTTCCCAATAGTTCACCCCCTCGTTCCGTGTCTAGTTTAGGAGAGTAGGAGATACTTGTTTAATTCATCCATTACTGTTGTTTAAAACCCTACTCAACCACATATTGTTTTTACACAATTCCAGGTGAAAAAATTGCGGGATGCTCTCGAGATGAAGGCTATCGCTAGCTACTACATCAAGTCGCTTTTCCTGAAGAAAGTCAACGACATGCAAGACAAGACGTACTGGCAGAATAAAATCAGCCTTCTCTTCCGCTCGATGGTGCAAGAGCTGTACCTGGCTATCCAGAAGAAAGACATCCCATTCTTTTGGAACTGTGATCACAATTTGATTGGCGGACTAAAGCCAACTCTTCAGAAAGTCTATTGTGACAAATTGAAAGATGTGCTGGCAAGTATCGATGCCCACGACATCGAGAAAGTCGTGTCTGCTTTGCTGACTACAGAGGAACTGAGGGAGTTCAAACAATCTGAATTCTATCAGAAGCAGGGGGATTTGCCGCCTGTTCTTATGGCAAACCCTTCTACATCCTTTCTTGAGTTATCTCAGACTGATAGCTCTTTGTCCGATCAAGTGAAGATGTTGAATGACGAGCTCGATACGCTGCGTAACAAAAATGAGAAAGACGAAAAGTTTGAGGAACTGGAAGATAAAATGAACAGACTTGCCGACAAAGTTACTTTATTGGAATTTAGAATGGCTAAGTTGGAGAGGGCAGAGCGAGAGAAATGCGAAACAAGCATCGCTGATATTGTCGTTGGGACTAATTCCATCAAGCTGGATAATTTGATCGAGATGGATTAATTAAAGCAAATAATTTCTTACTATTCACACTGTTCAGTGCCATGCTGGGACTGCTTCTTTATATTTTAAGCATGAGCACTGATAGTAGGTACAATATGAAATAAATGATACGGAAATAGTACGATACGTGTGACTTAAGTGCATTAATACTACTTAAGTCATATGTATCGTATACTATTTTATAGCTCGTGTGAACTAAACCCGCACTTAAGTCAAGCTTTTCTGTGCAAATATGGAATACTTAAGTCACATAAAAGCGTGACTTAAGTGCGGGTTTAAGGCACAGGATGCTATAAAAAAATATTTTTACACAAATCACAAAATGAATTTTAAGTTTACGTAACGTATGTACCACTGATTTATTATGTGTTTTATAAATGTATTTTTGTCATTGTCATCATCATAATTTTATAATCCTTCCCAATTTATTTGGGGCCACCTTTTAGCCCTCATCTCAGTATTGACGACCGTTTTAAAGCTGTGAACTTGTGAGTGGGCCATTTTATAATCATGATAATTGTATTTCTATAATAAAATATTATTTTATAAGCTGTAGATGTAATAATGCCTATTTTATCGAGACTTTCTATGAATTCCTGGCCTCTTAGTTATAGATTTTTTTACAATAAATATTATTCCTTTTATAAGAAAAGTATACTTATTACTTATTCTCTTTAGAATTGTGGATAATGTTGAAATTCTAGTCTTAATACCCCAGGCAGATTGATTAGGGCTAAGGCCCTAATCAATCTGCCTAGCTAATTCTCAACTATGTTGGGGTCGGCTTCCAGTCTAACCGGATGCAGCTGAATACCAGTATTTTACAGGGAACGACTGCCTATCTGACCTCTACAACCCAGTTACTGGGTAACACAATACCCCTTGGTAAGACTGGTTGACAGACTTGGGTTTTTGACTACCTGTAACGATTGTCAGACCTACGAATGACAACCGAGACCAACGACTTAACTAGGGTTTGAGTTAGTCTGTAGTAATAAAAATCTTATTCCAGTTCTATCTGGGGTCGGGTCTTGTATAGCGGCGCCAGGACGACCTGTCCTGGGTTGTCAAAGGAGTTAGGGTCTGCACTTTCATCTCCCTCTCCATACTGGATCACCATGTAGTGGGGGTTTTCATCTTGCCAGGCGTTTCGTAGGGATATTTAGGACTGTTTTTAATGAAAAATCATCTTGGTAGTAATAATAAAACAGGATAAAATAAATAAACACTACTTGCAGCCCTTATGATATTTATTTCTTTGTTAAAAACAGAGTACAAACTATCGAGAGAAACTTCTTTTTGGAAATATACAACGCGTATTATAATACCTACATACAAATTTCAATACTACCCTCCTTCAGTACTTGTCGCATAATCATTAATTTTGAGGAGTTCTAAATGTTAGGTACTGTATTTAGCAATTTAATTGTATACTTGCTTACAATTTAATAGATTACAATATATTATATAATATTCAAATGTCCGCATTATGTTATCATACATCATTATCATCATTTCAGCCGAAAGCCGTCCACTGCTGGACAAAGGCTTCCCCAAAGAACTGCCACTTCGACCCGTTCTGTGCTTCCTGCATCCAGCGGTTTCCTGCAGCCTTTACAAGGTCATCGGTCCACCTAATGGGAGGCCTTATCATACATATCTACATATAATTATGAATAGGTATCCGAGAGTGGATTCACAATCGCTGTGACGTCATCTTAATTATATCGTGTGTTGATTTATTCATTTTATGCACATTAAAAAAGATAATTTATGTAAAGAACGCGCCACACGTTGCTTGTAACGTGACCTCGTAGTACATTATGTAGTCTGCAGATTAAATAATATTTACATGCAATTTTTTTTTGAAGCAAAGTACATTTTTATACTGACTTTTATGAGATACTAAAATTCGTTTTCACTAACACTTCGACTCCTAAACGAATACCTAAATAAAAACGCGCTGTTGAATTTTCAATTTTTAGCGTTAAGGCATTCATTTAGGTGTATTCTAGTGATAGTGAAAATGGACATAAATGAGGATAGCTCATGCTTGATTGGAACTTTGACCATACAGCTATAAGTAGGTAGGTATTGATATTTAGGAATGATCATTTTATTTGCGACAAGTACAACTTTATCGGTCAACAATATTTTGTATGAAAACAATTAGAATTTTATAAAACTACAAGAAGTTCATACACATTATACCTTTCTTTGTTGAAGTCATTATTTATAGCTTAGTAAAGCCGTTAATATTTGGCCCAGGTCAGTCGCAAAAATAACAAAATTCATAGTCCGTCGAAGTCAAGAATTTAGCTGCATATTTGACAAGTGTACTAGGCCAACGTTCTTTGTTTACGCAAGACCTCACGCGAATGAAGGTCCTCATTTGAGTGCAAACTACTAATGAATTGTGCTCCTACAAAATATTATCCACCCACACAACATTCGATACAGTCCCATGTCACCCCACTTATTTAATGTGACTCAGGTTGGCTGGACAAATCTTCAAAATAGCTTGCATTTAACTAGGTCAATAGGTCACTTTATGTGACGGCTAAACACCCTTATTTCAGAATTTGTGACGCTACAGAATCTTAGATAATCGATCGAAAACGTGTCCAGCCATCTTGAAAAACCACTTTTCGCTGGTCTCTCAATCTCGGTAACGGAAGTGATTGTGACGACTTTTTGCATATCAACGGGCGTCACATAAATTTGTGACGGGCACCGAGCTAAAAGTTTTGTGATAAGTACAGTGGTTTAGTAGAAAAATGCAAAAATCTGTGTCCAGCCATCTTGAATTTACGTATAAAACTTATGGCTGGCACTTCCGAATCTCAATAACGGGGGCGTTTTCGAATATGGTTCCTTTACTAATACTTGGTGACGCAATGTGTGACAGTAATAACGTTTGATTTATGGCGTCACATGTAAGGGTTTACGAGAAATCAATAAAAACTTAATGTCCAGCCAACCTGAGTTCAAGATGGCTGGACACATGTATCTCCACTGCCTGATGATCTACGACCTTCGAAATGTGTTCAAAATGTTGTGACGGGGACGATAATGATAACCTGAAATTGTGACGGAGAAACTTTGCGTAGTTTCAAAGATATTGACCATTTAAATTTTTCCATACAAACATCCATTAATATTGTAAGATGACCATAATTTTACATAAATAAAGGATTTCTTTTTAATCGATTAATTGTCCGGTAGGTAGCATCCACGCCTGCTTTGTATTTGATTTCCCCGTGGGAATAAAAGGTTTTCCTGCAGTGAAAAGAGTAAGTATGTGTTAATTCAAAATAATAATTGACCACCAGCGCTGCAAGAGGGAGCCCACTTGTATTTCGCGTTTAGTTCATTATCTTATGTAACTGAAAATGAGAACTAAACTCGACAGCCGGCAGTGTATGTACTTACTTTTCGAAGTGTTATCACTAATCAGAGTACTAGTAACTATTAATTAATCTGCGGTAAGACAACCTAAATAAGAGTTAAGATTCGACCAGTTGTCCTAGTAGTACCAACTTTAAGCAATAGATGGCGACACCAACATCAGCTATCATGGCAGTATAGTTTGTCTTGTCCTCCGACGTTTTCGTGGTAGCCCGCGAAATTCAATTTTTCTTGAGTTCGTCCATTAAAGAAAACACCTTAAAATATACTTGTCCTACATAAAACCTACAATATTGGTTACCCTACTGCAGTGTTTGTATGGGGAAATTTAAATGATCAATATCTTTGAAACTACGCAAAGTTTCTCCGTCACAATTTCAGGTTATCATTATCGTCCCCGTCACAACATTTTGAACACATTTCGAAGGTCGTAGATCATCAGGCAGTGGAGATACATGTGTCCAGCCATCTTGAACTCAGGTTGGCTGGACATTAAGTTTTTATTGATTTCTCGTAAACCCTTACATGTGACACCATAAATCAAACGTTATTACTGTCACACATTGCGTCACCAAGTATTAGTAAAGGAACCATATTCGAAAACGCCCCCGTTATTGAGATTCGGAAGTGCCAGCCATAAGTTTTATACGTGAATTCAAGATGGCTGGACACAGATTTTTGCACTTTTCTACTAAACCACTGTACTTATCACAAAACTTTTAGCTCGGTGCCCGTCACAAATTTATGTGACGCCCGTTGATATGCAAAAAGTCGTCAAAATCACTTCCGTTACCGAGATTGAGAGACCAGCGAAAAGTGGTTTTTCAAGATGGCTGGACACGTTTTCGATCGATTATCTAAGATTCTGTAGCGTCACAAATTCTGAAATAAGGGTGTTTAGCCGTCACATAAAGTGACCTATTGACCTAGTTAAATGCAAGCTATTTTGAAGATTTGTCCAGCCAACCTGAGTCACATCTTATTTACTTGCATGATGTAACATGAAAAACATTGTGTTTACACAAAAACATTAACTATGGGGTTTTTTTAATATTCATGTCTTTTAGTTTAAAAAAAATAAACATCATTTTAATACAAGGCTGCGACGCGACAGCTACTTTCATAGATAGTGTTGTGATAGTTTAGAGCATGATCCACTGACAGCAGCCTCAAAGCGAGGAGTGCCTCAAGCCATGACGACTCGCGCCGAGGCACGTGACCCAAGGATGGAAAGAAACTGCATATAGTTGAGGCACAAACTGCGTATACAGTAAATATTCGTTCTAAAGACGTAAACTTCGGAAAATATTTTTAACGAGGCAATGTATAACTCAACCCGAGGCACAACTTGAGGCTGCCTTCAACAGAAAAGCTTAAACCAGACTTAATTGTATATTTTGTAAAAGGCCTTAAATTATGTTAAACTATTTTGTTCGGATCAAATCTACTTCAACGTTTCTAAACAATCTACATTAGATGAATCCAAATTTTAGATGTTAGTTGACTGTAGGAAGTATTTTACTAAAAATGATAGGGGTATGTACCTATGCAGCACTTCCTTTTTATTCGAATCGCTCATAAAATTAGGAAATCCAATCAGGGCTTAATGGAAAGGAGAAATTAAATAAGCCTGCAAAAGTTAAAATGGGAAAAAAATCTTGGAACCCCTGCTAAATATTTGCAATTGTGTTACTGTAATCAAACGATCAACAATCCTTTTTTATAAAGGTTATGAAAAAATAAGACACAATTTTCATTACATCTTTGCGTGTGGTATATTATTTTATAGTAGAAAAAGATAAGTTACAGCCATACAATATAAACGCACCATTATATAAAAATAATATAATTATAGTTGAACAAATACCTCAAATAAGTTTTAATGTGGAATGCTACATTTTTACGATCATTCATTATTCCGGCGGTGGCGCTTACACACAATGACATGGCTTACATCGCTGAATCCATCGATGACTCGAGTTACTTACTACCTAGTGAATTCCATTATAAGTCTCCTCAAGTTAGGTTCACCTGCCTTTGTGTGCAAGAGCTAACAAATAAAACCATGAATACCAAATCTGTTAAAAAATAAAACAAAATAATTCGTTATTTAAATAGAGAGTTACATATCGCTACAGCCTATCAAAAATTGACCTATCCATAATAATGTTTTTATATTAAAATGTAGGTACTGTATGTATTGCCAAGAACCTTCATTTTTATTTACCTGCGAAGAGTGCCATACATAGTATAATTTGCCTCACTAGGCATACTTGAGCATGTATGGTTACTATATAGGCATCAGTGCAAAGGAACATATTTCAGTTATTGTCTCAGCAAAGTCGACAGAATCCGATACCGGAACGATTATATTATATCTAGATTCAAGGCGATTATAAATCTGATAAACCTATCGCGCACAAAGGATATCAATTTCGTTGATTATTTCTCATAATATTTGAAGATTTTAATGATCAAGTTCAAAAAAGTCTATAAAATACAAATAAAACAAATGTTTGGAGAAACTATTTGAGATAATCTTCTAAATATAATGCGTTTGTTAATTCGCGATGCGTCGAGGAAAATCTCCTGGTCATGATGGTCTCAGCATTGAGCATCTCCGATTTGCTGGTCCACATTTGCCAAGAGTGTTGGCTATGCTTTTTACCTTTTGTCTGGGTCATGCTTATATGCCGAGTGACATGATCAAAACAACAGTGGTGCCTATCGTCAAAAATAAGACTGGTGACATGGGCGATAAGAACAATTACAGGCCAATATCTCTTGCCACAGTCATGTCGAAAGTGTTTGACGGTGTGCTCAACGCTCAACTTAGTAGTCATATACATGTTCACGATAACCAATTCGGTTTCAGGTCGGGATTATCCACTGACAGCGCTATATTGAGTGTGAAGCACACTGTGAAGTACTACACGGATCGCCACACTCCAGTTTACGCATGTTTCCTTGATTTGAGCAAGGCTTTTGACTTGGTTTCCTACGACATTTTATGGAGGAAAATGGAAGAGGTTAATTTGCCACCAGCGGTGACAAATACTCTAAAATACTGGTATGGAAACCAAGTCAATAGTGTGAGGTGGGCTGGTGCCCTATCTAGGCCGTATGGGTTGGAGTGCGGGGTGAGGCAGGGGGGGTTATGCTCGCCTACGCTATTCAACCTATATGTGAATGATCTGGTTGGCGCGCTTAGCAGCATGCGTGTCGGGTGTCATATTGATGGCGTGTGTTGTAATAACATTAGCTACGCAGACGACATGGTGCTGCTGAGCGCGTCAATCTGCGGGCTTAGGACACTCGTAGCCACTTGCGAGCAATATGCCAGACTACATGGTTTGGCATATAATGTTAAGAAGAGTGTGGTCATGGTCTTTGGGGCCAGGGGTAAATACCCGGAAGCAGTACCTTCAGTTAAGCTGAACGGTATACCCCTTGTGAGGGTAGACCGATTTAAATATCTGGGTCACTTATTGACCACTGGCCTCAAAGACGATGAGGATATTGACAGGGAGCGGAGGGCGCTGTGTGTGAGAGCTAACATGATTGCCCGCAGATTCAGGCGTGCCTCTAAAGAGGTCAAGCGCACTATATTTAGTGCTTACTGTACGTCCTTTTATACTTGCAGTCTGTGGGTTCATTATACTCAAAAATCACACGGCGCCCTTCGCATCCAGTACAATAATGCATTCAGGGTGTTGATGGGGTTGCCTCGGTACTGCAGCGCGTCAGGGATGTTCGCTGAAGCTCACGTGGACTGTTTTTACACCGTGATGCGGAAACGGTGCGCATCCTTGGTCCGTAGGGTGCGGGGCAGCGCCAACAGCATCCTGTCTATGATAGCGAGCAGGCTTGATTGTGCGTTTGTGAACCACTGCTGCAGGGTTTCGGCTGGGCCTGTCACCGTGCAGCAGTGATGTCACAATCTGTTTTCTATTTTTGTTTTTGTTTTGTGAGTGTATTACTAACATAGTTTGTAAGTATATTGTTACTAACGCTATGAGTCTTGTTACTTGAAATAAAAATTATTATTATTATTATTATTATTAAGTAATACTAAAAACGCTTTTAACGCAAGACCTCGATTTTTTTCGGTATAGAGGTTATATACTGTTTTAGTTGCAGAACACACCACTCATCGATGGCGCTAGTGTAGCGGTGCCTAAACTATTCAATTTCAACACTGGTAAGACGTTACCATGATTGGAACATAAAAAAATCATAATAAATTATAATAATGATTACATATTTCGGAAAGTTTCCCACACAAACCAGCGCCGCATGATGAAAACTTCACTTTAATTGTCAAATCTATATATATTACAAATTTTAACTATATATAAACGTTTATATAAACATAATGTGCAGTCGAAGCGGGTTTTTAATTTCAATTAATTACACATCTAGTGACTTTTCTATGTTCGACAAAACATTGCTAGTGTAAGAATAATTTTGTTGAATGATAAAAAATAAATAAGGATTATTGGTTTGAGTCATGAAGACACTATTTTACTGTATAAAATACTTTATTCTTTCTACTAAGATTTACTGAAAGCCTTTAATGTCCTACTTTTCTACGTTGTTGCGTCCATTATGATGATTGCTCACACCACCACTTTCTATCAAGCACATTATCCTAATAGGGAGTCTTTTTCGTACGATTTCTTGGTCCTGGGATTGAAAATACTCGTAAAATATTGTGTCCATACCTCAAAATAGTATATTTCACAAATTTATACATAAATTACGTACAGATCGTTTATGTTATATACAGTTTGCGCCTAACGTAACATACCAACAAAATTATTCACACATTAGATACTTTTAAACTTATTTTTTTAGCTAACAATATGAGATAAGTATATTTATAATATATAACGCTAATATTATTAAGGAATCTAAATACTCTAACATGATAGTACTGCATCTAAAATATAGCAACTTTTAGATAAAATTATTTTATGACATTTTATTAAAATTAAACTCGATACAATTGATATGTCCAGGTTTAATTTTTTACATTAATCTAATGAAGTATCTACTATTGATGACTTACATGTGACGGTAGAAAGAATTAATAAATATTTTAGGGCATGTCCCATCAAAATACATGAGCCATTTATCTAAAAGAACCTATATTTTAGATGTTTGTGTACATTTCTAATATGACAACATTATCTTTTCACATAAAAGGCTTATTGCGTTTTAATAAATATTTGATGTAAATAATTGAATATATAACAAACGAAATTACAGCTTGGCACCATTTTCAAACAATGAAAACTAATTGAAGCCAATGGTTGTATTGTGACAAGATAATCCACCACATCATTTGTTTCAGAGAGTGCATAACTCAAGCTAAATTTATTTATCACGACTCAAATAGCATGGAAATGACTTTACTCTACAATGAATTTCGAACGAAAGTGTTTGGGCAAGAATTTAACGCTTAGACTCATCGCGAGGCATAACCTCGAGGCGAGGACTTGCAAGGCATGCAGAAACAATATTCAACAAAATAATGTGCTGTACTATTTACGGAGAATAATTAGCTTTTAAAAGATTCTATACCAGATATTAAGACACTGCCTCACAGTCACATTCAACCATAAATTCATTGTGATAAAGCATTTTAACACCATAAAAGTCGTAACTTACATAGTAATGAAACAAGATCATCTCTTTTAACAAAATCTCTAAGGCGCAGTTCACTTGTATTCGAACTTTAAATCAATTTCAGAATTTTAGAGAAATAATACTAATATTTGTTACATTTCACGAGCCCGCATCTAATCGTTGCAATTCAAACCTTATGCCATTGACATAAAGTCATATGACACGCACTCGTGATTTGCAACGCCTAGAGTAGTGATAAGTTTTGTTCATTCAATTCTTGTCATGTTGATTTAGTAATAGATTATGAGTATACTTGAATGTCTTGTCTCCTTAGGGGTCCTCATCAGTCTCATAGCCAGGTATACATAGTACTTATAGCCAACATAATCACCGAAGTTCTCCATCTCATAACATGTCAAAGTCCAATTTTCCTACATAAATAATGACAACTTTCCACGAGGCATAAAGGCATAACATTTATGCCTTGTGAAAAGTCAAGAGTCTGTTTATGTCATTTGTGCAAAATTTAAAGAAAATAAATTCGTTTCCGTCACAGCCCTGCATGGAAACTAGTTCTTTTAAAGTCAAGGTTTTAATACGGCCAAAAATTTTCCATCAAGTTTAAATAAGCATTTTTAGTATGTTTGCCGCCTAAAGATCTTGCTACTTAGTCTAAAAGAACACAAAACTCAAGGCCTTGAAGATAAAGTTCAGGCAAAACTGCGCCTTAATTGCTAAAGATGTCTTGCACATAGAGTTGACATTCGTGTGCGATTAACGCGCGCTACCGGACTTACTGTGCGCGATGAGCCATTGTAGCGTAATGTCGATGTTGTCCTTCTCTTTGCATGAGATTGAATAGCAGCAGATCTCACGGTCTTGAATAGCTGACAGGTTCCTGCGAAAGAATTGTTAAGTGTATTTTAATAAAAAGGTCAAGGTGTTGCAGACCAAACTCTGCCTTGTATAAATGAGACGAAATCTTCGTTTTTTCTTTCTCAGAACGGTGAAGGAAAACATCGTGACGAAACCGGCATGTCCTAGAACCAAACATTCGAAGACATGTGACATATACCAACCCGCACTGGGCCCGCGTGGTAGATTATAGCCCACTCCCAGTAAGGCCTGTAACCCAGCAGTGGGAACAATATAGGCTGATTATGATAATTCGTTTTAGTGGGGCTATAACTACCAGTAATATACAATACAAGTTAGTTTTTAGGGTGGAACTTTAAGGCGAAAAAAAAACGATGAGAAAAATGACTCCATTAGGAGAAAACTAAACTGCACTAAACCTTATACAGTTATAGCATATAAGGTAATTCCATGAGTACCTATGCTGTGGGGCTTGGTAACCCACAAAGAATAAATGTGAAAGTTTTTGAATATTATGTTTGAATGATTGGTACTCAGACTCACTGACTTATAATAAACAAGTACGCTGGACTTCATGCTATCGATCATATCGATGACAAAATGAAGACATTTGATTTTCGCCATTTTGGCGCTGACAGCAACGTGAGCGTCCGTGGAACGAAAGTTTTTGATAGCGAGTTTTACAAGATGCGCATACTGTCATGATAAAAATGTTCTAAATATATCGTAGTAAACACAAAATACACAAAAAAGTCTTATAACACGATTTAGACCTAAACCATTAGAGACTTACCAAAACAAAATGACGGCCATTTGCGGCAATGAATCAATTTTAGTTCCTGAGACGCTCGAGCGGGGCGCTTTGAATCGGCACAAAAAACAACTGTCATTTCGTATAGTATATTTAGTCCAAAGTACTTGTATAATATAGGTCAGCGTTGTTACCCCAACACAAATAATTGTTTAAGGATTAGGTCAGGTGCTGGTTCCCTAAGATGTTGTGGAGCTTGTAGTATATAATAAAAAATAAAAAAAATAATAAAGAATAGTTACATTCGCTCAATGAGTCCGTGCTCGTCGAGGGCGTGCGGCAGGTCGCGCTTGTTGCCGAGAACTAGCACTGGAATTCCCGTCAGCTGCTGTTTCTCTAGGAGACTGTGAAGCTCGTTGCGAGATGCTTCGATCTTGTCCGGGTCTGCTGCGTCGACCATGTAGCTGAGGGCAAGACAATTATGGATTATCTAAAATTGTACAAGATATGAAAGAAAATAGAGTGAATGATAGCTTGACAAGGGAGCATGGAAGAAGAAAACCTGTTTTGCCGATCCCAAGTAACATGGGACAAGGACAGGAGAACGATAATGATTTAAATTTGAACAAAGGGGATTGAAGATTTTTTTTTAATGGCGGCGAACGTTTTTATCTCGGACACGTGACACTTTAAGGGGTTTGGTCTAATTATATTTTCTGTTTGCATTGATATCAGCTATAGATTTATATAAGTTCCATGAGTGGCCGCCATTTTGAAACTGTAAGCTACTGACCTTCAAAGCCCTTTGTATCAAAGCATTTAAATGTTTAAACACACGTCAATTCATTAAACATCCTCCACGAGTGACGATAATGAGGGACTTTTAGGCACTCGAGAATAATGACCACCAGTTTCTGGAACACTGATTAAGAGGCAGACCAAATATATGTAGTTTAACACTTCGCGGGACACTAAACGCCCCCAGACGTAATAACAATAAAACTTCTATTGCGTCTCGTTCAGTGTGCTCCAACCGATTAATGTCATGTTAAAAATCTAAAAAATAATAACAGCCATGATTCTAAAGATTTTATTTTATCTAGGGTAAAATTAATTCTAATTTGAATGAAAAAAAGAAATACTTACACGATAGCATTGACGCCTCGGCAATACCTCTCCCACATGGAACGGAACCTAGGCTGACCACCGATATCCCAAACCTGAAAGAGAACAAAAGATAATTTAAAAAAAAAAACATTACGAAAAAGGTCAGGCGCGTAGTGACAGGGAAAACAGTAAGGAAAATAGCATGTGACGTTTTCTAGTATCTACCTACCCCCATAGGATAATGCGTGAGTTTATGTATGTATATTGTTTATGTCACCTTTCATAACGAGGCAACAAGTAAATGAAGGTGACCTTTCTTATCATTATATCACAAAATATTAGTCAAAGGTAAATAAACATGCATTTTTGTTTTTGATATCAATGTGTAAGTACGTAAATCTGATAGTTCTATTGACTAATGAATAAAATTCGACTATATTTTGATATAAACTACACACTAAAATTCAGTTTACGCTACAAATTCAAACATTTTTATAACTTGTTCAATAGTGCTAGTCGCTCTGAAATCAACTTAATAACCATTAAAATAAAGTTGATATTTGTTTAACTTGAAATAACGTCCATTTGAAATATAAATAAAATTTAAATATATATGTACTTTCAATTTTTTTTTATTTTTATGATATAAACTAGTGCTTGACTGCGATCCCGCCTGATGAAAAGCAGTGATGCAATCGTTGATGGTAAAGCGCACTAATTTATTATATATTCCCTAATTCGACTATACCTACGTGTCTGCTTAGCCTTTCCCAACTATATTGGGGTAGGCTTGTCTAACCGAATGCAGCTGAATACCAGTTTTACATGGAGCGACTGCCTATCTGACCTCCACAACCCAGTTACTGCGTAATACGATGCCCCTTGGTAAGGCTGGTTGTCAGACTTTCGGACTTCTGAAGACCCGTAACGACTGTTAAAGATTCACGAATGACAGCCGGGAGCAACGGCTTAACGTGCTTTCCGAGGCACGGCTTGGGTATGTGAAGATGGTCACCCATCCACGGACCAACCGCGGCAAGTGTAGCTTAACCTGACCGATCGACCCGTGCGGCTGTTATTACTTAGCCACAAGCCCCTCACCATACCTATGTGTGTGTCAAGCATTAATTATTATAGACTGAAATCAAAATGTTGATGAAACAATTAGATACCTATATGTATCTAATAGTTTTTCCTCCTGTATTTTGCATTTTAATAATTGATATCATTGTAATAATATGATGATAATGGTCCATTTGCAACACTCTGATAATGGACCACGCACAATGAAGGGTTCCGTCATCATCATCATAATAAGCCCATAATGTTCCCACTGCTGGGACACAGGCCTCCTCTCGGTGAGAGGGAGTGGGCTGTAATCTACCACGCGGGCACAGTGCGGGTTGGTAGTCTCACACGTCTTCGAATGTTTGGTTTTAGGACATGCGGATTTCCTCGCGATGTTTTCCTTCACCGTTTTGAGAGCAGTGGTGATGAAATTATTTACACAAAGTCAAGCGCCTGCCCGGGTTCGAACCTACGACCTAAGACTCGTAAGTCGGGGCAGTTACCACTGCTGGGACACCACTGCACAGGGGTTCCGTAGCTGGGATGAATTTATTCCAAGAACAAACTTAACTTTGCAGTTGAAAAACAATTGGTTTTATTTCCTTCAATTGTACAAAAACACTTATAACAACACTATGCAGCTTTACAACTAGGGAAACAGAGTGTTTTCGATGAGCTCTGGCACCCAGTGTAAGATTTAACTTGTGTTTAGGGTGCCAGCAGTCATCGCCTAAGATTTCAACATGTAGCAGTAGTTGTAAGATGAGCACAGTACGTCATCATTAACATTTTCAATAATTAATTATCATTAAGTTACAAGCTAATATTGTGTCCTAATTATGTAGCTATGTATTTGTGTGTGTGAGGGGGAGATACATATACAGTGGCCTCCAAAAGTCCGTTGACATTTTTCCACTATGGCTGTGACACACCATATTATGATTTAAAATTGTAGTGATCCAAATTTTTAAACTACTATAAGTACGTTTTTATTGACTAATTCTTATGACTTGTCATAAAAAAATAATCAAGTAATCCCTTAGGAGTACTTGATTATTTTTTTTATTTTAAATCATAATGTGGCATCACAGCTGAAGTGGAAAAATGTCAACTAACTCTTGGAGGGCACTGTATGTCTGATGATCAGGATTTATGTCACTGCCAATTTTCCTGGAAATGTAAGTTTGTAATCGACAAAACATTTTTTTTGTGATTAAACTACAAATGAACGATTTCCGCCCTTTTTTCGTTTACTTGTGCCCTTGTTTCTTGCCAAATTACATGATTCTAGGTCAATAGGAAGTATAGGTTTTGATTTTTATTGCATTGACTTAGAAGCTTGAATTTTGTAGAGCTTATATCCAAGATAAGAATGCTTGGAAACATGCTGGTCCTGCTCCATAGGACAATCTCTTGAGTCTAGACAAAATCAAACTGGTTGCTATTGTAATTGTATTTTTTTTTTTGACATTGATTTACATTCTGTAATTACTTAAAGTCACACATAGACTTATTAAATTTTTTTTCAATGTAAATCGTCTACTTTTAGAATGTTTGTAAGTATGTGAGCACCATGTGTCTATCACATAGTTAATTTATATGTCATGGTTTCCTTAATTCATTTTAATTATTTTACCTATTGTGGTATAGTAATTTTATTTTAGGTGCATCGTCTTCACATATAATTATATAATTAATGTATGCAAAATATTGGAAAACATTAAAAAAAAAAAGAGTAACGGTGGAGTTTCTTGCCCATTCTTCTCCATATGAAAACTACCTTTTGGAAGGAGCGACTAGAATCAATTCTATTTTAATGTACTTTTTGACGTTCAAAAGTGCCTTTTAGCTGCCTATTTGAAATAAATGTTTTGACTTTGCTTGTAAAGGACCATAGACGTACGTATTTCATATTAATTTAACTTGATACTTCCAAGCGTTCCTGAGAAAAAGGGTCTTGACAGACAGACAGATGGACGGGTAATGAAGTGAAAGTATAAGGTTTACCATTTTTCTTTTTCGGATATGGAACCTGAGTCATATCTAAACAATATATCAATTCAATTACCTTGATAGTAACATTTCCTTTGGTAATTTTGCGCATGTTGAAGCCAACTGTTGGGATCATGTCTTCACTGAACTGACCGGACTGTGGAAAGAGAAATAAAAATGTTAAAATTAGGAAGTAAAATAATGCTGCAAAATATGTTTCAATATGAGATAATACAATAATGAACTGACCACATAGGTAGCCTTCATAAATGACCATAAATTTATCTAGGCGGTAGCCTAACTAACCTAACTTAAGAATTGCCCCTCTGAATGGTAATTCAGAGGGGCAATTCTCGTAATTTTAAGAACTCAATACTCAATATCTTTATTGCTTTATCATAATGTGTACCTACTTAGGTGGTATACATATAATTTAGATCATTATGAACCCTGTAGGGCACAGCAAAAGGATAGAAGAGAGGAAACCCTGTTTTAGGAAATAACTAAGTTGCTTTTGTGGGAGCAAGTTTTAGTTCACATAATAAATATAATCAAAGTCAGGAGATTGCGAATTGAATCGTAACATTTCGCCTATCTATAGTTTATGTATTGTTTTTTCCTGCTAAATATACCTAAGTTTTTTATTATATATTATAATTCTGTTTATTTATTTATATACATTGTTATTCTTTGGATAATTCTTATAGCTAAATTATTAAATTTAGTATTATTGCTTTTTATTTAATTATTATTTTTAAATTATATTATTTATTCATTATTACCCTGTCATTAATATATTTTAAACATTTCTATAAATTGCGTGGTTAATTATTATTAATTATAATACTTTTATTGTTCCTATTATTTATATTTATCATTTAAATATTCATCTAAGGAGTAATAGCATTTGTTAATAAGTAATTTTTTAAGTTTTCTTATGAATATATTCAATTTTTCTTCTTTCTTTATTGTGTCAGGGAGTTTATTGTAAATTTTTATAGACATTACGTAGGGACTCGTAGAATGCATTTTTAGCTTGGATGTTGGTATGTTTAGTCTAGATTGGTGTCTAAGTGTGTACTGTGATTGGATATCTTCACGTTTTGTGTAGAACTCCTGATGCTTACGGACAAATTTACATATTTCTAGAATGTATATACTGGGGAGGGTTAGAATGTTATATTTTAGAAAATAGGGTTTGCAGCTGTCGGTTTGATCAATGTTAGCCAAGATTCGAATTAATTTCTTTTGTAGGGTAAAGAGTGTTAGTACATCGGTACTGTTTCCCCAGAGAGTTACGCCGTAGCTAAGCCATGCATTGGCATACGCATAGTAGGTGGTGAGGGCAGTTTGTAAACTAGTTGTCTTTTTGATTTCGCAGAGAGCATATGAGAATTTTGAAATTTTTGAACGGGTTTTTTGTATTTGTGTTTTGCAGTTAATGTGTTTATCTATTATAAGTCCGAGTAGTGTAAATTCGTCAACAGTTTCTAATCTTGAGCCGTTAAAGGTGAAGTTTAAGTGTAGAGGAACAGAACGTTCACAGTCTGATCTTAGTCTCAATTTGTCAAAAATACCTCTAATTTGACTGTTGCTGAGATGTGATTGCGACTAGATTTTGAACGTTTTTAATTACGGGAATTGGTCTACTGATCAGTTTATTATTGTTTATATTGTGTGTACCTATGTGCCAAATAAACAAATTTTCTTTCTTTCTTCACCATGTTGGATAACATTTTTGCTAGGACATGAGTTTGCATTAATAAGAATAAAAATAATAGCCTCCCGACCGATATCGGTCACGGTGGCCAATCTCAACGGAGATTAGCCAGGTACGCAGGAGATAATATAGTGCACAAGTGTGTGCGCAAACACAGGTGCACTCTCTGTTCCTTTACTCTCACAGACCGACGAGACGGTAATCTGACACGACCGGGGAGTAGGACCAACGGCTTTACGTGCTTTCCGAGGCACGGGGGTATTAAACCGCCAACTTCCAAACTCCGGGCTGTTACTAAGAAATTCCTAATGGAAAACCCAATAACACTTTGCCCAACCTGGGAATCGAACCCAGGACGCTCAACAGTCGCGCTTGCAACCATGAGACCAACGGGGCAGTCAGTTATTTTTATACAATTATTAAAACAAACATAAAAGGAACTGACCGGTAGTGGGTGCTTTATCTTAATATTATTTTAATATATATAATTCTTCTGTACATGTGTTTGTCACGTAACTCCTCCTAAACGGCTGGACCGAATTGGATGAAATTTTATGTATATATTGCAATGGGTGGCGCTGCCTTTCCAGGCAGGACGATGTCTGCCGGGTCCACTAGTATTGTATAAAGTTGATGAACAAAAATATGAATCAATAATCTATTTAAGTTGCCCCATTTATTAGTTCCTATCTTGTAATTAATGAATACCTTGAGATTGAAGTAATATGTAATTGGTAATTAACAGTTCATGCATAACAAAGCTTGAATCAATATTAACCTTGATGTAATTTATTGTATGTTGAACATTAGGCAGATTTGCGGCATCTCCTATTACAAAAAAATATATTCATGGCATGTTATCAAATGTTTCTGATAACAGGTTTTTTGGCATGGAATACATCCTATGTACAACTGTGATTTAGTTCCGGGGATTGGCCCTTAAAACTGCAGTTTGAGATGGGTCTTGAGAAAGACTGGTTTGTGCCATCGTGGTGAAAGGATTAGTCACCTAGACTCTGCGTTACTGAGTGCCAGAGAGGTGACCAGGGTGCGCCGGACATATCACTCGGAGAGGCTCCATTCTGGCACCACATGCAGTCAAACTCACCTCTGCACTGCCATTGACAACGCCGTGGAAGTGGCAAAGTTTTGGGAAAACAGCATTTAAAATACAGTGTGCCAGGGACACGAAGAAGAACTGTGATTTAAAAAGTTATGATTTGAATGCTTACACATTTAACTCTTAGCCATTTTTCTCATTTCTGTCTCTTATATTGCCACAGTTTTCCTGTTTACAATTATAAATATACTATTTAAGGTCTAATCTAACAAAAGTAGTACAAAGTACTTTAAAGGGTATTTAAGAATCTTGTAAAAATGAAATGCAGTTTGTTGGAGCCCAACACTTGAGAACAGCTGGACCGATTCGGCTATTTATTGTTTTAAAATGTTCGTAATAGTCTAAATTCGGTTTTTGTGGAACAAAAACTTGGAATAGGTTTACCGGATCATTTTCAAATTCGGGAAATATCTGGACACCCATTTTTCTATGGGAATTTTGTATGAACTATTGAAATTTGAACAGGACAGTGGCTGTCGGGTCAGCTAATAATAAATAAATACAAAATTATAATTTACCACATCCTTCTCAAAAATAAATGACTGTTTTTATCCTAATGCTAAGCAGCATTAGGGTACCATCACAATTTCTAATTGATAGGTTGATTAACAATCAAACATTCTATCCATTTTATAAGAATAAAGAACGCTTAGAATCTTCAGCTAAAGATAAGATAAAAGGTAAATGAACTACAGTAAATAGTGTGATTACACTGACATTGGAATCAGACACAGATAATGATTGTTGCTTGAAATGTGACCCTTTATGTTATGACTAAATATATAGGTATTTATGTGTTGGTTTATACATTGCAGCTATGTGAGTCAATGCCTATGGAATTATAATATTGCTCCATGCAGAAAAGTGATAGATTGTGGTTTTAAAGTTCTTTGGTCTTGATTTTTCTAAATAATATTACTGAACTATTTTTGAATACTCGAAGAAATAAAACAGCTTTTTAATTTCATTCAATAGACATTGAAGGCCATACTGGTGACAAATGACAGGAAACAATTGGTTTTTTATAGTGACTGCTGCATGGCATTCAAAGTACTAAACAATGATTTTATTCCTTATTGCAATTAAAAAGTTAAGTTATGATTTTTAAATTCCCTAGCAGAAAGTAGAAGGTAAACATATTTTGATTAATTTAAAAATCAGATATTACAATTGCAAGAAAAATTTAATTGAGTAAATCATAACTTGCAATTTTAAATTCAAATTCAAATTCAAAATTATTTATTTTGGGACAACTAGATCCACCGGTTAGTATACAAAACTTAGAAACTATTGTTAGTACCTACTTAAAATATAATACAAAGGACAACACTCATCATAACTATCACAAAAATACCCCTGTGCTGAGACACCCCGCCCCATCAAAATAACCAACAGGGAGATACCTCCCTAATAGATCACCAGACGAACGAAATGCCTCAACACAGGCGCACGCACATCTTCAGCTATGGTTTTGGTTTAAAGCATTTGAATGTAAATTTAAGGTACGGTACTTTCACCAAATCCCCTGTAATATGTAAATCAATTCTAACTGTAATCATATCAGATTCCTTGGTGTGTTCCTTTGTTATGAATGAAACAGAAAAACAAACGTGAAGAACAATGTGTAGGACGATCACATAATATTATACGCAGGCAATACACTTAATCATCAGAAAATAAGAAAAAATATTTATGAAACATATTACCGAATAAAATTCAATCGGCGAATCATCAAGTTGGTCCATACATATTACAAATCTGTATTATGATGGCGTAAAGTACACATGGAAGATATTACAACACAAAAATATTGTTTTCAGATAATACTAACGGCAATGACGTTAACAAAAGTTGTTTTTCCCGAGTACTGCAATCCGACCAATGTTAGCTCCATTTCTTCCTTCCAGAACAAGCTTTTAATCCAATCAAGGATACGATTGACTATAGCAAGCATTTTTAATTATAAAACCACTGTGCTTTATGCAAAAAACGTAAAATAATGAACGCCTCTTCCGAAAATCTGCTGTACAATTTGATTGACAGATATCAATTTGCGTTTAGTTAGCACTTCGTGATGACGTGTTATGAGTTATGTCAAAGAAAATTTACAAAGTAATTTATTTATCAAAAAAAACACCATTGAACTAAAATATTTTTTATTATGTGCCCCATCATTTACATAAAATCTGGCGCACAATCACAAAATATTTCCGCAGTATTCTGAAAACTAATACCAGTAACTAAACGTATTCTCTGCTGTCAAATTATCTGTTGCCATTTTAATAAAATGTTGGTTTTTAATATCACTACTGAACCAATGGCTTTTCAGTTGTTGTAAAATAAAATAATTAAGAATATTTTGTGTGATTGTTCAACTGAGGTTACGTTTTACATTATTTTAAATCTTTGTGACAACAATGTGCGTTCAGTTATTAGAACTAAGAAAGATGTTTGTGATACCGCACAAAGTCTAATTGATAATAATGTGTGTGTCTAAAGTTAACGGTAACCAGAGTAGCTGTATACAGCTAGGATATACGTCTGAACCTACTTGTTTTACTAAAGTGCAAACATTAGTCTTTGTTTGTGCACTGTTCATATCGCCATACCTATTGCTAGGATTTGTGTTTCGCCAAAGGCGTCTTTCCCAACGTCCTGAAACAGTCAGTCATTATTCCCATTCGCAAGTCTGGGGACAGAGACTGTGTCTCGAATTATAGACCAATCTCATTACTGCCATCCCTCTCTATAGTGATTGAACGGATTATACACTAGATTTAAAAAAATCTTTGAATCCAATCCGCTTCTCTCAGAAAACCAGTTTGGATTCAGCGAAAAAATCAACTGCTCATGCCGTACACAAGCTTATATCATTTACCGTTGATGGTTAGGATAGAGGAGATAAGACCCTAGGAATTTTCCTGGACTTGGCAAAGGCGTTTGACACAGTTTCTGTTCCCATACTCCTCAATAAGCTTGAACACCTTGATATCCGCGGTATTGCGTTGGACCTTATAAAAGACTATATGTCGAACAGAACTCATTGTGTTAGAATTGATGGCTACACCAGGCAACAGGTCCAATTCAGCGTGCCATAGGGCAGTATTTTGGGCCCTACATTATTCCTCGCTTATATTAATGACTTGAGTAGTCTCAATCTCAAACAAGGACAAATAATCTCCTTTGCTGACGACACGGTACTTTTGTTTCATGGGCGCAAGTGGACTGAAGTTGCTTGACTAATGAAGTCGAATAATTTAGTTATGTCTTAACTCGATCACAACCTTCTCACGTTGAATGTGCAGAAAACAAAATATTAAACCTTCAGCATTAGGAACACCACGAAACCTCCAAATAACTTGCATATAAAGTTGCATACTTGCAAAACTGCTCTAGACTGTTCCAGCTATAGTCTCACAAAAGGATCCTATATCAAATATCTGGGTTCGATAGTAGCTTAGACCAAAACCTTAACTGGGGGGAATATATCGGTACTGTAATAACTCGGGCTAGGAAAATGATCCATCCTACGAGGCAGCCTGCGTATCCTACGAGGCGGCCTGCGTACTGGCTGGATCTCTGCCCTGGGACTTCAAGGCGAAAGTACTCGCATCACTGTATCGGTGGCGCGAGGAAGCGAGAGCGCGAGGTGAGCGGCCGATGCAGCGACACGTGGAGCTGCGTCGGTCTCAGCTTCGGACGAGTTCTGACTTGGACGTCTTCGGGGAGATCTTGGATGAAATATAAATAGTCCACCATGCAGTATTAATATACTTTATTGAAAGTGAGACACGACAATGCATGCACGCTTGAGCGAGCTTAAACAGTGGCCCCCGACCAGTGTTATAATAATCAGATTGATAGTGTTGCACTACCTAACAGTTGCTTCGGGAAGTACCTGTGTCGCATAAATAGGGAGCCGGACGCCCGGTGTCACCACTGCGTCGACTGCCGGGTGGACACGGCGCGGCATACGCTGGCAGAGTGTGCCGCCTGGGAGGAGCCGCGCCGTTCCCTCATCTCAGAAATAGGCAGTGACCTGTCGTTGCCGGCCGTGGTCGAGTCGATGGTCGGCAGCGAAGAGTCCTGGGACGCGGTGGTTAATTCCTTCTGCGAAACAGTCGTCTCTCGAGGCTGCGGAAAGGGAGCTTCCAGCCCCCCCGTCGCCCCCCACACATCAGGACCCGAGGTGGCGGCGCGTAGTGTTCCACGCGCGCCCCTCTTAGACGTCGCGGAGGGAGTCAAACACCTCACTCCCCCCCCTGACCCGAGGAGGCCCGCGGTGGCGGGCCGGCACCAGTCGGGGGTTGCGGAAGGATCGTACGTTCCCGCGACCCCCGGCGTAGATGTGAGATGGAACACTGGGGTGGTTTTTAGTCTGTAAGAGTCTGACAGACCCCGCCGCCCGCCCCAGGGCGGCGGACATCCATGAGGATTTTCCACGCCGGAAAAAAAAAAGGCAAATGATCCATGTATTTAAAAATCTTCGTAATATATGTGACCTCAAACTACTTAGAATTATTTATTTTTCTTTATGCCAATCAGTATTATAATATTGTATCACAAGTACCTACACTATAAGTAGTTAAGCAAACAGTGGTTTGGGGAGGTGCACCAAAAACAACTATGATAAGCCTCGAAAGAGCTCAGCGAGTATATTTCGATATATATCCGATCGAGACTTATGCAAGTGTAACCGCGGGGCGCAGCTATGAGCAGTGTTGTATAAATAAACTACTAAACTCACGTTTTCAGGATAACAACAAACCCCTTGGGCCTCGGCAATCTAAAACCGTTAGGAGAACAAAATGTTGTTACGTAATACAAAAGAAAGGGGGTGCCCGGGCAGGCTATTCTCTGCTCAGTAGAAACCATGGTTACTTTAGAAACTCTATTTTTGGTGTAACATAAATAAATAATATTTTTGAATCTATGTTCTGAACAATAACATCACTTCACACCACACACACCGCTTCACATCACTTCTATTGTTTTTCTCTCGTATCGTCACAAACTTTAGGTACCTTCATCTACATGGTTAGCTACTCACGAACACAACACCCGCACCCTAATTCCGCAACACATGTTTAATCACAATCAGAATCATTTTGAAAGATATTGCTAATCCATTGCTTCAGAAATATTCGAAAAAATTGTCTGATCAAAAACGTATAAATAACGCAATGAATGTTGTTGAACTGTCAAAATGAAAGCCATTGCTACTGTGTGTTACGCAATTACCCCGCAATTTGGTCGGAGGATCCTCCTTTTTCCATGGAGGATGAGGAACATTCCACTCTGTTACAAATGTTCATGTCGTAGTTAAGAATATGAGCCAGCCAGAAAAAGATAACCGGACGTAAGATATCGTTACTTGTGGACGCTATTTTAAATAAACCCCAACAATAGGTTAATTTGTATGCTTTTGGAACGGCTTCCTCGATCGACGGACAGGAAAAAGAAATAACAAAACTTTCATGAGATCATATTTCGTAAACCGACTGGTTTGAGGTTGTCGTTGATCAGTCGGACTCAAGAGTTATGCTCACGTGAGTTGCTGTGATATTGTAAAACCTTATTTACATGATAGACAACAAAAAGTTCAATAAATGATGTCAATCCACTTGGTTTACAAGTAAAAATATTTCCACAAAGCTCGATATTAGGTCCTTCCCTCTTTTTAGTATATTTAAATGACTTACCCCATTTATTAAAAAAACCAACCACAGATGGTGTTATTTGCTGACGATACTTCCTTAATTTTTTAGACGTGCATCAAATCTTGACGACGTAAATAACGCCCTACTGCAAGTGCAAAATTGGTTCACTGCTAATAATTTAGTATTAAATGGGAAAAAAAACTAAATGCATAAGATTTGCTTTACCGAATGTTAAAAGTTTTGGTTGTGACATAGTATTGAATAAAGAGAAACTAGAATTCGTCGATAAAACTGTTTTCCTGGGGATCACGCTCGACCCAAGGCTGCAATAGGGTCCTCATTTAACATCTCTTGCAGGACGGTTAAGTTCAGCAGCATATGCTGTAAGAAAAATCCGTCAATTTACTAATGTAGATACCGCGAGGCTAGTCTAGTTCAGTTATTTTCACAGTATCATGTCTTACGGTATTTTACTATGGGGAAGGGCTGCAGATATCAAGTCTATTTTTATTCTGCAGAAAAGAGCCATCAGAGCAATATATAGCCTCCGCAGGCGCGATTCCCTAAGATAACTGTTTAAAGATATTAATATCATGACGGTACCTTGTCAATATATCTATGAAAACATCATGTACTCGTATGTAAGTAAAATTATAAATCTTTTCAGTAAAAGATGTGACAGACACACCTATATAACTAGAAATAGGGACCAATTAGTTCAACCAGATTTCAGAGTGCCTAAAGTAGACTCTTCCTTCATGGGGTACTGTTTAAAATGTTACAATAAAACACGTCCCCACATACTCCAACTCAATGAAATGAAATTCAAATCTTACATAAAACGCACACTATGGAGCCAAGCATATTACGAGTATAAGTTGGGGGATTACATCGCTGGCAAAAATGCTTGGCTAAACGCTGGTCCTAGGCTCCACAGGACGCATAAATAAATTTATTAGCATTTGAAAATACTTCACATACGCCTAACCTACCTACATACTGTTGGAGCTGCTGAAGATTTTAAAATACTATTTTTGCATTATATAAATTCAATCTGCTAGTATTGTTTGCATAGCACGAACGTGAGTACTATGTCCATACAATAAAGCTACCATTTACTGGTTACGTCTTTCGTCTTTCGTCAAAGTCAAAGTCAAAGTATTTATTAGTGTGTTTTTTGGTGATACAATAGGTCTTATAATTAGGATATGGTAACTAAAAAAACTAACCATTAGGGCATACACTATTTAATAATTTAAGAATATAAAATCAATATTACATACAAATTAACATAAATTTCAATAGGTACTTCGAATACAATCTATTTTTATATTAACCATTTTGAATACAATTAATAAGTCCGGCTTTTGAATTGTCAAGCATAAACTGATTCCCGCACGGAACAAATATTTGTATTGCCTACAGGTAGTTGTTCCGGGTCTGGCTGTTTGTGTATCTGAGTTTAAATGTTTGTAAACGCACCCACGATACGGGAGTAATTCCTAGTGTGGGGCAACGTTTAAAAAAAAAGAAAAAAAAAATTATTTACTTCCTACAATTTTAATGTGAAATGCTTCCTTTGGGGACAAACCCGCCACACTTTCCCCAACCACTGCACCACAGCAACTGGTGAAAATCAGAATCTACAGTGCCGACCATATCATCATCATATTGTATCAGCCTATGTCCACTGTTGGACATAGGCCTCTCCTATTGCACGCCATTCAACTCGATTTTCGGCAACTCTCATCCAGCTGCTACCAGCCATCCTGCGAAGATCGTTGCTCCACCTAGTCTGAGGGCGTCCCACCTTACGTTTACCGATTCGCGGTCTCCACTCAAGAACACGTCTACCCCAACGGTCATCGGTTCTACGGCTAATGCCAGCCAATGCAGCCAGCTAATATAGTGCCGACCACCAGAAAGTAAAACCAAGCTGACTTTGAAATGTGACGCTTTAAAAGTGTGATTCAATTAAGTTACTAATAAGTACTTGCTTAAAATATCCCCAAATATTAAATTCACCAAAGTACGCACATAGCTACGTCACGACTACCTCAAAACGTGCAACCCTACATTTTCCATGTAACCGAACCATTCATAACAAATGAACAATGATGACTCGTGCTCTCCCCAACCCGTGGTAGAGCCGCGAACGAGCACGTTTTGAACCTAACTTTTATCAAACTCGTGCACGTTTGAAAGCATTACCTAAACCCCTATATTGAACACGCGAACGGAAATAAACCCGTCGCGTAACCACGGTTGCGGGGTTTCGTTCCAAATAACGTCGAATTTGTTCAGACTTTATATTTGGACTCGTTGAATTACAGAAATAGATAAGTTATACAAAAGAGCCTCCTTCGCTTGGAAGCTTTTTCCTTGTTTTCTTTTTTGTGTTGGAATTAAAATCCGTTTTATATAAGCAGGCTCCATTTGTAAATGTATTTCTATTTATGGTTGTCCTTATATAAATTCAACTGGAATTATTTCACAATGGCTCTGATTTTTGGACCTGTCAACCTCTGTCGGGTCAGCTAGTAACAAAACTGCAAATAAATACAAGAAAAACTGGGCAACAAAGACTTCTTTGAACCTCATAGACAATAAATTCTACAGTGAAACGTAAACTATGGACATGTCACAGTGGCGGTCCATAGTTACAATATGTATGTACGCACGGCTACACATCAAGCTATACAAAACCAGTATAAGCTGCCTTCTGATTGTACGAAAAACCTATACAATGCGAGGTCAGCTAAAACTGGAAATGCATAGCTTGATGTGTAGCCGTGTGTACGCACGGCTACACATCAAGCTATACAAAACCAGTATAAGCTGCCTTCTGATTGTACGAAAAACCTATACAATACGAGGTCAGCTAAAACTGGAAATGCATAGCTTGATGTGTAGCCGTGTGTACTATAGTGATTAGGAAAAATAAAAATATCACCGCAGTGAGTGGTAGAGACAGGTCGAGATAGGGTTACCTCCATCCGTCAGGATTTGTCGGAACAGCGGGGTAATTGCGTAACACACTATCAGTAGCAAGGGCTTTCATTTAGACAATTCAGCAACATTTATTGCGTTATTTACGTTGCTAAGAAGCCATATTTTTCGAATATGAAGCAATGGATTAGATTGATATTGATGGATTTGATTTTTTTTTGATTGATTGGATTGGATTGGTTTTTGGTTTTTTTTTTGGTTTTTGGATTGGTTTTGGATTTCCTTCAAAATGATTGAGATTGAAGGACGTCCGGACTTTGTCAGGCCTTATCATTTGTCGACCCAATAAGATTTCTTTAAAAAAATAAAAATAATATGTAAATCTAAACTGAATAAGAAAGATTCAAAAGCAAAATGTCCCGCCTTTTTTTGCAAATTCCCTTTCTGTCTGAAAAAAATGTCTTTTTAAATTTCGAAGTGGTAACTATAGATGGAGATCATGGAAAGCCTTTACTCTCAAATTTCACGATTCTCTATTAAACAACACGGTTTTTGATCAACTTCGAGATTTGTTCAGTTCCTATTCATGTTATGATATCATCACACATCGACAAGACGTGAATGAGGCAGATGCGTCATTATCATTAAATTATTCAAAGAATAGGTCTCGTGGTACTGAACGTGATATCTATGTATGTCGCACCCGAAGTAAGTAACACATTTTCAAACACAATCTGAATGATTTTGAAGGATATTGTCAATCCACTGCTTCATATGTTCGAAGTATTTGTCTGTTCAAAAACGTAAATAACGCAATGAATGTTGTTGAACTGTCAAAATTAAAGTCTACTGTTGTAACGTGTTACGCAATTACCCCGCTGGTCTAGTCTAGCTAGTACAGACGCCAGTACATCAAGCTACCCGAAACTGTCAAATTTTCCCAATCAACCTCGAACCTAATGATTTAGCGTTAAAGATGACAGATTGTAGTAGCTTGATGTGCTGGCGTCTGTGTTACACGTAGTATATTTATAACTCAATGGTGACTAATGGCTTAATGTGCGCTTAACGCTTTTATTTATTACGGCCCTCTCCCTCTCACAGAGAGAGTTATAGGCTGATTATGTATGTAACTATGTATGTACTTTTTTAATTAGGTACCTTTTTTTTTTCAAAAGGCACCCGACCTCCGGGGAGTAGGGTCAGGGAGTGTGGGACTTTTACCTCACTAAAACCACCCCGGTGATCACCATCAGCACATAGGGGTGGTCCCGGTTCCTCTTAAAATACCAATTCCGGAACCCCCTGCGCAGCGCCTGTAAGGCACATCCCTAGGGAGACTGTAAAGGGGCCACCCCTAAGCCTCGCTATGCACGGCAGTATGTGACCACTGTGTCAAAGTCTAAGTAGGTACCTCCTTAGACTTTGACAGACTTTGACTGTAATAAAAACTGGAAGCAATGAAAAATCCATTTGCTAAACTCAACGAACTAATGTTCGGTGTCATTAAAAATGTCATGACATACTCGTATCAATAAAACAGGTCTGGCACTGGTGTCCTTAACTTGGACTAGGAAGCACCTTGATTAGCTTCATTACTTGGTCGAATAATTAATGCAAATATTACTACATTTTATAAGGGTTGGACCTCATCTGGCAGCACGGAATCGCCTTTTTCCGTCGCCCTTTCTCTTTCTGTCGCTTAGAACTGCCATTTGCTAGACCGAGACAGAAAGCATAATGCGATAGCACGCGGCGGAATCCCGCGTGCTATCGATGAGGTCCAACCCTAACGATGCAAATGGCAGACTAGCAAAGAACATAAATAAAACTGACTACTTAGTAAAATAAATTGGTATTTGAAAAGGGAAGGTATATTTTTATGCAAAATAACGAAACAAGTAATACTGAGTTACTGAGGAGTAGGTTTCATTTTGTGCCTAGAACTGTAATCAGACGGGAGGTGCGTGCTTACCCGCTTTTTGCGACGACTACTAGCCGAACACATGCTGGTGAGCGAGCTCTACTCTGTCGACTAGTAAAAATTTATAATAAGCACTTTTAATATTTAGATATCTTCTTTCTGCACCAAAGTAATTTCAAGAGAAATATTATTGATTGTTTGTGTGATGATCAAAAACAAAACTAAGTGTAATTAGTAACTAAGCTAAAACTTTAAGATACCAACTTAGTATTTAAATGTAATTTGTACTTACCTATCTATTTAGTTATGTAGGTACACTAGTAATCTGTGGAAACGCTGTTGATTGTACATTTACCCATATGTCTTTTATATTCTTTTTCCTCTTTTGTAAAACATATTGTACAATTGTTTGTTTTTCCCAAATAAATAAAATAAAATAAAATTTTCTGCGGTACCGACCCTGGAAAATTCAACCGACTCTTTTTGCACACAGGTGAAATACAGTCACAGCAGCCACTGAAAACTAAAATACAGTGATAGACTCCTTTCACAGTTTGATAAAACCTTATAAACTGATTTACCTCTGATTTTGCATCACTGTCCAATTCACAGTTTTATTCTCATCTTATTACGGTTGCTGCCATTGACAAATCTGTCAAAAAGATTGTGATCTTTGTAATGGAAATGGAAGAAATAAAGGACTAAGGGCCGATTTTTTGATCCGTAGTTAAACTCACCCACCAACAATAGTAACTAATACTATTTTTGACAATTGGTTGAGTTTAACTACGGATAAAAAAATCGGCCCTAACCAATGAACGCTTTCTCGTCAATGGGGCATGGAAGAAAAAGAAAGAAAAATAGTTTATTTGGACAGGCACAGGAAATACAAACAGTAAAAAAAGGAGTAGGTATGCATTAAAAGCTCTGTAAGTTTAAAACTAACAAAATTACGTTAAAAATAAGAAAAAAAACAGATGATATTGAGATGGCTTCATTATCCTACTATCCTACTAATATTATATTATTATTATAAATGCGAAAGTTTGTAAGGAAGGATGGATGGATGGATGGATGTTTGTTACTCTTTCACGCAAAAATTACTAAACGGATTTGGATGAAATTTGGCACACAGATCGTTTATAACCAGGAATAACACATATTATGATACTTTTTATCCTGATATTCCCACGGGATCGAAACTTATGCGGGTGAAACCGCGGGGCGCAGCTAGTACTAATAAATCTTCCACACGTTGCCCTAGTAGTCAGTAATCACACGATAACAGCTGACACACGAGTAGGTACTCGTTTGTCGGGCGTGCATTACGTGCATATTTCTTACAGTCGAATGGGCTCTCTAAGCATCGAACCAGCGTGAACGCCTCGTGAAAGCATCACATAACAGGGGGTAAATCTGTACAGACGCCAGCAGGTCAAGCTACCCGAAACTGTCAAATTTTCCCAATCAACCTTGAAACTTGTTACTTTAGCGATAAAGTTGAAAATCTATTAAAGAAATTTGAGAGATTATAGTAGGTTGATGTGCTGGCGTCCGTACAAGCCTACCATCGTACTACCTCTTTTTGTCTTCATTTCTTTGCAGAATACTATGTCTGTTCTTGTCACGCCACGTGCACGCGGCGTGGGCGCTACGTCAACGACGCACCCACCGTGGCCACGCCCGATGCCTATCACGTCTGCCAATGCTTCAAGCATTTTAGAAAATAAATGGAATCTTTCTTGTTTGTGAAAAAAGTTTTTAATTTTTTTGTTGTTTCCTACCCCCATAGAGCAACACGGGCCACCGGCGCGGTCCGCCGGTGGCCCGTGTTGTATATAAACTAACCATGTACCTATATAAACTAACGAGTTGAGAAACTCCTCATTTTTTAAATAAAAAAAAAACCCACTGGTATCACTTAAGTACTACTAGGTAAGTCCATTCTTTTTTTTTGTCTAGCTCGTCAGGATTACGATTAAAATAGGGCAGATTAGTGATCGCGTAACTTTAAATTTGTGTTACAATTTATAACGATAGGGTATACCCCAAAGCGCTTCTCGGGGCGGAGCTATCGCCGCGTCATCGGCACAGCAGTCACGTGCGAGCAAGCGTGGCCCGGGCGACGTCGCTGCAGCCGCGGCGCGTCCGACAGACACCCAACAAAACCTATGCAGACCATCCACACACTGCCGCACTGTACAATAATCAACCTCAATACTCATATACTCCTTTAAAATACCAAACAATCTGCATTTTACACTAGAATTTGAGTTCACGCATCGGAATGTGCGCCGGCATTCCGACGCCCCCCGTCCATATTTTGACGCCGCCGCCGCGTCACATGACTGAAACAGTGAAACCGGCCGGTGTTTGGAGTACATCCGTTCTGACTTTCTGACTGAGTGGCCGTGCGACGCTCTGAGGGTGACGACGTTTGCCACACGCTCCATACATGCAGTTAAATACGATAACAATAAATTATATTTACTGTGATCGTTTATCGAAAATGGATTGCGGAGATTTAACATAAGTGCTATAGTTTTGTGAATAGTGCTGAATAAACTTACCCGTTACGGGAATAAAATGTAAACAGAACTTGTATTTGATATTATCATCTGCAAATTTGTGATAGTGGTTTGTTGTTTTGTTGTGATTCTGAAATGAATATGGAAACAAGGCTTTATTGGGAGGAGAACGGGCATTCCGTGAAGTATGACAAGTAAGTTTATATGGACATTCATTACGTACGTTTTGTCATTTATGAGTTCTTCATCAAAATGGCTCGATACTTGAGACGATTATATTGTGAATAATGTGTTTACAGGGAGTGATATAAATACACCATTGAATGTAACATACCTACTTAGAGAGAAATTACGATCTGATTGCGATCAATTCTAAAAACACTCGCTAAAATCACATAAGAACAAGTGGGTTGGATTGTATGTTGGTACAAATGATTTTATACTCACATTTACAATATAAAAGGTTTTCAAACTAGGTAGTAATCAATGGCTATACAACATTACAGAACGTTGCTTCAATTTGATAGATTTGTATAAAAAACTTTCTCATGGCCGACCTTGCCCTGGAAATCATTATTCATCTCGGTTAACATTTTCGCTTATTTTCGGCACCTAACTGCCTAATTTATTCCGCTTTAGAGTTTTGGACAGCTGTTTATAGGGATCAAAGTATTTTGATTAGCTTTTCATGAATTTTCCCGGCACGTGTATGTGTAGGTACCTAAATTCTAGTGTGTGCTAATAATTCTGCTTGCGGTGGTCTTAAATGCGCTAAACATTGCTACTATTACTACCTAATGGAATTTCAGCGCTAAGTCCAAGAGTTTTGACCTTATTTTCACTTGCAACTAAGTAAATAGTTGATTGTTTATCTGCCAATCGCTTTCAACGAAGGTGTTTCGGTGATGACTCAAAAATACTGACCCTTTGCGTGGGTAGCGTGGATATTTTTGCAAAAAAACAAAAGCAACAAAAAAATATTTTGTTTGGTCTTAGGATGATTAGGGCCATAATATCAATTTTCATGTTTAGAGCATCAATATAAATTTTGATACTTAGGGCATCAATTTTCATGGTTCGAGCATCAATATCAATTTTGGGAGAAAAGAGATTTCATCTAGGTACTTGTGTCTACTGTGATGGACATGTCTCATGCCCTGTCCTTTTAATGACTCTTTGCTTAATCGATTCTTATCAGTAAATAGAGTACTCTATTTAGAAACTTAGCTCAGGCTTATCAACATTTTAGACCAGCATTTTTTTTTTAAACTTAGCAAAATTGTTTGCGTACTTAGGTACATTACATACATTTAAAGTAGGTACCTACTTTAAATGTATTTGACACAAAAAGTGTCAAAAAAGTCATGTGAAGTGTCGAGCGATTTTGAACCATGTGCAGTACGGGCCCAGTAGATACACTAACCAAAATACAAAGATTTGCCCTTGACTGGATACAAAGATTTACGACCCAGGGGATTATCAAAACGAGAGAACCCCTGGGCTGCTAATTTCAACTAAGACCCTTCCTTTTGGCTGGAAGAATAATAAGGCCACCCTGACACTGTTTACGGCTCGTTCTGCTAACATAGTCTCCAGGCCCTTAAGCTAAGTGGACCGTTGATCTTCGCCGGTTTATACATTATCAGTAGGAATGGCTTTCATTTTGACAGTTCAAAACATTCATTGCGTTATTTACATTGCTGAGCCGACAAATGTTTCGAAGATTATGCAATATCCTTAAAAATTATTCAGGTTGTGACTGATACGCAATCAGGGTGCTGGATGAGAGTAGCCAGGAATCGAGATGAATGGCGTGAAATTAGGGAGGTCTATGTCCAGCTGTGGACTGCTGTAGGCACTGCTGTAGACTAGCTTAGAAGACCTGGCGTTAAATCAATCGAGATATTATGATGGATCAAAATCAGGAGTTGACTTACTGTCACACCTATTTAAATGGACTTCGAAGCGACTGTTAGTTTGTTATCTAACCCAAGTTAGAACACAGTAGGACCTAACACATCGATACGGTTTAGAAAAATCGCGGGGTAATCGCGTTACCCACTATCGGTAACAATGGCTTTCATTTTGACAGTTCAACAACATCATTGCGTTATTTACGTAGTTACGCAGACAAATTTTTCGGACATATGAAGCAATGGTTTAGCAATCAATATCCTTCAAAATGATTCAGATTGGCTATTGGCGTATCGGCTATGAAGCAAATTACGGGATTATTGTAAACTGCTGACCATAACGAGACAAAAAACAGCACACTGCAATCACAGTAGCTTCTATAAGTATTTGTTCGAATCATCGAAAACCATTACTTTTGTTACTAGGAATCCGACTCCAGTGAGTCAAACAGCGTTTCAGCATTTCAGTAAAACGAATTAGATTCGTCTTATTCCTTCAAATATTTTTGCATACTTCAATTTTGAGCCCTATTTTTCAGTCCTAGGCTGCTTCTACATCTATTACATTTGCTACATTCTTTTCGTTAAGCCGTTGGTCCCGGCTGTCATTCGTGGATCTTTGACAGTCGTAACAGGTCGTCAGTAGGCCGAAAGTCTGACAACCAGTCTTACCAAGGGGTATCGTATTACCCAATAACTGGGTTGTGGAGGGCAGATAGGCAGTCGCTCCATGTAAAATACTGGTATTCAGCTGCCTCCGGTTAGACTGGAAGCCGACCCTAACATAGTTGGGAAAAGGCTAAGCAGATGATGACATTCTTTTTTTTTTTCTGAATGGGTCTGCTCTTGACCTCGATCACGCTTGATGGAACGAGTGTGCCCTTTTTAACCTTAGTTATTCTCGATGGCCAGCCCTGATGAGAGCCTTTCTTCTACCTAAATCACCTACAAAAAATCTATAGCCTTTTTCTACAGAAATCCTTCGCAGATAATTCGCGCTAAAGTTTTCTTTGTAACAAACGCAACTGTATTTTTATCAAGTGTTTTACTTAATTTCTTGACCTCTTGGGTCTTGACCCAGTGGCTAAACTAAATTACTGACACTGTACTTAATTTATCAAGGAATTCTGGTCAAACGCAGTAGAACTTTGATTGACTATCATAAGGTTACAATTGTGTGATGACTTTGTTAGTAAACAATCGTAATAGCTATGGAATAATTTCCATTTTTTTACGAATCCACCAAATTTTATGTAATTCAGATAGTCATTGCAAATAATACCCAGAAATATCAAGACGTTAAGGAGGCATACGAAATCATAGTACTTACCTATGGATCGCAAATTGAAAATATTTAAACCTTTTTTTTTTGAACAAATTGATGAATTGTTTTTTAATTTACAATAAATTCGTAAAATAAATTTCAGATGCTACCTACCGCTTATCATACGAATCAGTACAGAAAATCGATACGAGAGGATAGTCTATATAGGATTCATAACATAAGCTAATTTTTTCGTTACTAATATAATATAATATACTAATAGTACTTCATAAAATATCCCTACGATAAGCAATTCATTTTTTCATAACTGCGCTTAATATTCATCTTTACCTTACGAAACCATAGATACGCGCCATTTTCCTGTTTTCCATGTTCTTTGAGTTCGCTTTTTAGGGTTCCGTAGCCAAATGGCAAAAAACGCAACCCTTATGGATTCGTCATGTCTGTCTGTCTGTCCGTCCGTATGTCACAGCCACTTTTTTCCGAAACTATAAGAACTATACTGTTGAAACTTGGTAAGTAGATGTATTTTGTGAACCACATTAACATTTTCACACAAAAATAGAAAAAAAAAACAATAAATTTTGGGGGTTAATATTTAGAACTGAAACTCAAAAATGTTTTTTCATCAAACCCGTTCGTGTGGGGTATCTATGGATAGGTCTTCAAAAATGATATTGAGGTTTCTAATATATTTTTTTTCTAAACTGAATAGTTTGTGCGAGAGACACTTCCAAAGTGGTAAAATGTGTCCCGTCCCCCCCTGTAACAACTAAAATAAGAGAATGATAAAACTCAAAAAATATATGATGTAAATTACCATGCAAATTTCCACCGAAAATTGGTTTGAACAAGATCTAGTAAGTAGTTTTTTTTTAATACGTCATAAATCGTAAACCGCTATTTGCTGCTACGGAACCCTTCATGGACGAGTCCGACTCGCACATGGCCGCTTTTTAAACTTTCCCGGTTACTTATTTTTCGCTTGTCTGTTTTTAACCAAAGCTATTTAGAAACGGCCAGTTATTTTTGACCAGCCATTTTTGAAAAACCTTGAGTAAAACCTATTTTAATTCTTGTTTCTTTGCATAAATATTTTACAATTGTACGTTTGCTGATTGGAGTACGGAGTTTTTACTGGTTTGTTTACGTTTAAAACTTTGTGACGAATGGAGCAACAGACCTTGAAGTGTGCATAACTGACGACATTGTATTTGTATGCAATAGTCGATACATCTTATCGTGAGGTGGAAAAAATATGTACTTTGGGCCTTGAAGCCTATTGGTGATAATTATAACGTTACGTTTAATGACACTTTATTCCATACCGCTACTACAGAATATCCTGAATTGGTCCTTCTTCTCGGCGATGAAGGATATTTACATCATTTACCTACATTAAGCTGGGCTTCAGCCTCAATAGGCACTAATAAGAAATTATAAATATTTATTAAAGTTATAGCATACGATACGTACCTCTTTTACTGATATTGCGATTTTGCGATATGGCCAGCTTCGTGGCTTGTAAATCTGTGCCACCTGCAGCTAGGTGATGTCACAGAAACTTGTTTATAATCTATTTATAGACCAGAGTTCAATGCTACAAATGTTTCAGAACTAATCATCGATATAGTGCGTCAGATTCTGGATCGAGAATAGCCAATTAGCCATTTGTTTTTGACGGTGCGGCGCGCGATTTTACGCACTCCGTCACTGGTCACTGTGTGCTCTCAAAGACGACCAAAAAAACATTCGTAGGTACGTACTTGCTTGCAGTAGGTTAACTACCGTACATAAATAAAATCACGTAACAAAACGTATGAATCGAACGTTACGTAAATATTCCGATAACCATTCAAATACATTGGTTCAATATAGCAGCAACTGACTGAAAATGAAAATCCCCAATTGATTAATTGGACATCTGAATAGATATTGTGATTTGTGGCGAAAGCGGAGCGAAAATAACACCTCGGTAACACGTGACAGGAGCACGGGGGGCGCGGGGCTGTGGAGGGCGCGGGGTGCACGCGCCGTGGCCGCGTCCTCAACACTCCGCGCAAAACGTGACCGAGCTGACACGCACACACACACACCACATAAAACACGTAACATTACACACACACACACAGAAATGCTCACGTTCGTATCGCCTGACTATTTGTGGGTATACCCGACTGTTTTAAGATTCAATTGTTTTATTTATATGGTTTTTTCTCATGAATGGCACGTTTTTAATTCGAAGTTGTCGTAAAGGAATTCTATTTTTAAAGACTTCGGAATTCTTTACAAGTTTTTTTTTTTAATTATTAGGTTCCTATTTTTGTTTTTTTTTTGTTCCTGTAATGGAGTTTTTCCTTGTTGTTGGAATTAGAATTAGGTTAAAAATAAAATAAATAAATGTGTTAGGAGGTGTCTTAAGGATTCGCGAATTGTTTCTTTGCTGTTGTGAGTATGTTGTTTGCCTTGCATGTAAAAAAGTAATAATATCGTGCTTAGTGCGTTTTACAGACACAGACAAAAGATACCTTCGTAGATGCCGCGTGATTCATGTACCTGCATACATAGTAGTAGATAGCTTGACAGGTAACCTAGGTATAAAGAATCTACAATACGAAGACTAGCGTAGGTCGTAGTCATGGAATTTTTGGAAAAAACACATTGAACCAACTATATTATTTAAGTAAATTCCAGAGAATAAGTAATTTAGTACCTAACCTACTAGCTGCGCCCCGCGGTTTCACCCGCATAAGTTTCGATCCCGTGGGAATATCGGGATAAAAAGTATCCTATATGTTATTCCTGGATATAAACCATCTATGTGCCAAATTTCATTCAAATCCATTCAGTAGTTTTTGCGTGAAAGAGTAACATCCATCCATCCATACAAACTTTCACGTTTATAATATTAGTAGGAAGTAGGATTTAAAAAGGAAAAGACAATAAGTACAGCCGCCAGCAGGTCAAGCTACCCGAAACTGTCAAATTTTCCCAATCAACCTTCAACCCTTATGTTTTAATTATAAAGTTGAAAATCTATTAAAGTAATTTGACAGATTGTAGTAGCTTGTCTGTACCTCAGAGTATTTTTCATTAAAACAAAATAGTTATCATCATTTGCGGCGTATCATCCAATTTCCACAATAAATTAAGTGACGCATAAGACATCTTCAGTAATTTTACCTTTTTTTTGTCAGCCTATTTTGTGTCCCACTGCTGGGCAAAGACCTTCCCTTTTTTCTTCCAAACCTCCCTGTCTTGTGCGATCTCTGGCCATGTTGGCCCCGCAATGATATTATATCGTCACACCATCTTCGGCTTCGTCTACCTCGACGGCGATGTCCTGTCTCAGGCGTCCAGTGAGTGACGAGTGACGATCTTTGCCCATCTCTCCGGGTGCATTCGTGAGACGTGTCAGGCCCGCTCCCACTTCAGCCTGGCTGTTTTTTCTCCAACATACGCTACGCTCTATAACTCAAGTAGCGGTACTTGAGTTATGGAGCGTAGGTGGTTCTAACTCGATCTTATTTCGAATTTTACTTACAAGGTAAATATTCTTAAATATACGTACAACTTACCTACAATAACCGAAAAATAAACTTTGTATCATATACATCCTGGTACCTAATTGATTTTCCACTAGGATAACCAACCGTAAGAATCCCGTGCGAATTTCCCGGAATATTCCAACTAAACCAATAACAGGTACTTTTGAATTGTCAAGGGTCGGTCAGTCAAAAAGATGAAGCTAGTTGCCCATTCCAAAGCGTACCTACACCTATGGAGAAGAACGGGCAAGAAACTCCATGGACACTCTTTTAAATCACAATAATATGGTTACAAAGTATTGGTTACATCATTCATGTTAAAAATTATGCATGTGAGAACGATGCAGAACGTTAAAAGCGTCCACAATGAAAAGATAAAAAAACAATTCAAATATTAAATTAAATCAAAATAAGCCATGGCAGCAAAGAGTTGACTCCCTGCTGACGGCGCCTGTTCACGAACATGACGCATAGATTAGCACTATTCAGCTCAACCATTTTGAAGGGAGCTAAATGATCCAACACATGCGCCACCATCAGCGAGACATTAGAGTGACATACTCTCAGCCGCCAAGGCACATTCAGCCAATGAAAGACGTACCCAGTAAGTGGTAGCTTTATAGTATGTACATAGTACTCACATATGTGCTATGCAATTATACAATACTAGGAGATTGAATTTATATAATGCAAAATAGTATTTTAAAATCTTTAGCAGCTCCAATCCAACAGTATGTAGGTAGGGTAGGCGTGTGTGAAGTATTTTCAAATGCTAATCAATTTATTTATGTGTCCTGTGGAGCAGGACCAGCGTTTAGCGAAGCATTTTCGTCAGCGATGTAATCCCCCAACTTATACTCGTAATATGCTTGGTTGCATAGTGTGTTGTGTGTTTAGTTAAGATTTGAATTTCGTTTCATTGAGTTGGAGTACGTGGGGAGGTATTTTATTGTAACATTTTAAACAGTATCCCATGAAGGAAGAGTCTACTTTAGCCAGTCTGAAACCTGGTTGAACTAATTGGTCCCTATTTCTAGTTCTATAAGTGTGTCACCTCTTTTATTGAAAAGATTTAAATTTTTCCTTACGTACCTACATGATGTTTTCATAGATATATTGACAAGGTACCGTCATGATATTAATATCTTTAAAGAGTTCCCTTAGGGAATCGCGCCTGCGGAGGCCATGTATTGCTCTGATAGCTCTTTTCTGCAGAATAAAAATAGACTTAATATCTGCAGCCCGACGCCATAGTAAAATACCGTAAGTAAGACATGATACTGTGAAAGTAACTGAAATAGACTAGCTTCGCGGTATCTACATTAGTAAATTGACGGATTGTTCTTACAGCATATGCTGCTGAACTTAGCCGTCCTGCAAGAGATGTTAAATGAGGACCCCATTGCAGCCTTGAGTCGAGCGTGATCCCCAGGAAAACAGTTATATCGACGAATTCTAGTTTCTCTTTATTAAATATTATGTCACAACCACTGCTTTTAACATTCGGTAAAGCAACTCTTATGCATTTCCTATTTTTCCCATTTAATATTAAATTATTAGCAGTGAACCAATTTTGCACTTGTTGTAGTAGGGCGTTATTTAAGTCATCAAGATTTGATGCACGTCTATTTATCTTAAAAATTAAGGAAGTATCGTCAGCAAATAACACCATCTGTGGTTGGTTTTTTAATAAATGCGGTAGGTCATTTATATGTATACTATACTAAAAAGAGGAAAGGACCTAATATCGAGCCTTGTGGAACACCCATTTTTACTTGTAAACCAAGTGAATTGACACCATTTATTTGAACTTTTTGTTGTCTATCATGTATATAAGATTTTATTAAACTGAGCGCAAATTTACCTAGTCCGTAATGCTCAAGTTTCAAGGAAGGATTTAATTTTAACTTAATTGTCACCGCCATGCTAATTGTAAATGTGTGAAACAAATGATGACTCTCTTCGTATTTCTATTTTTAGAAATGGCAATTTTGTTCGCCTTGTTAATATACAAACGGTGCTAATTTGAGAATTAGGTATTTCTATAAATAAATGTAATTTAATTTGCCTATAATTTATTAAAAAGGTTGTAATTCAATTGTAACTTCCATTTTAGAACTTTCAGACGTCAGATGTCTCATAATTGTAGACGGACAAAAATCCCTGGAACTTAAAAAAAATTGGTTTGCCAATTTAATCATTTTAGTTTTCAATTATTTGGAGTTATCGAAAATGCCCTACATCAAGGCAAAATTAAAAGTAGGCAATTATTTTTATTAGGTAAATCGGTACATCAATGAATTAGTACAAAACAAATTAAGCCTACACTCCATAAATATAATTAATTCGTACAAGATAATGTAGATATTAATGATAAGCCTCATAATCACTACAAGTGACAAGATTTGAACGAATCTGTTATTTATGTCACTATTCTGATGCAGGGTGTTGCGATAACAGCGGGTACGAACGTCTGGTAGGTACAAGTCGTTTTTACGGCACTTAATACCGAAGTATGTAGCGGACTCGTGTTTCGGCCACACCTAACGTAAGATTATGATTAAATTATGTACCTACTAATACTAATAATATGTGTTATAATTATAACGCATTTGAGAGTATTACAGAGGCTATCGATTATCTTACAAGTCTCATTATAAGGAAACCTCGATTCTAAGGGCATATTTAGCAAAGGAGTCTATTTAACCCAGATTTCCAGGGTTCAAGTTTTGTTTTTAACACTAGTATTTTCCATGAGATAATTTTCAACAAAACGTGACTACTAAAGGAATTATGTATTCATTTGCACGATTATAGGTAGCTTACATAATATATAGGTTTCACTATATTCGGCATTTCAGCTGTGCAAATATTTAGATTTTGTATCTTGATTTTTGATTATAGAAAGAATAAGCAAGACCAAATGAGAAAACTGTACTTATTACTAATTTCTGAAGTGTTTTAAGTATTAACTTAAACAATAATAAAGAAGCTAACTACCCACTAAATAAAAATAATGCTTGCACACAGTGCGCACTAGGCACGGTAGGACCATTTACTATAAATTTTACCATTACTTGTTTTTATTTAATTGCACATTAGCCTAGTAGAAGCACGAAACCGTTAACTAAGCTATAAAAATAACCTATGAGCAGATAACGTATTTAGCAAGTTTCTATTTTTGCACGAAACAATACACAGCTATGTAACTTAATCTTAGCAAAATTCCTATTTGATTTTCCTGCCCCTCGGTTTATATTTAAAGCTTCAAATTACATAAGGTAACATAATATCCACCCTAACTGAAATTCACAAAAATTCCATTCGTTTTCCACATCTCAATTCACGTAAAGAGTTTTAACTCTTTATTCAAAAACCGACAACGTTCCAAATGTTGCCATAGCTACAAACAGTTCACGGCCAGTCGGCACACCGTTATTTTACCCCTCAACTGCTCAATAACTGAATTCGCCGAGTGAATCTGAATGGTCATTGTACCAGCAAGTAGTTTGCTCTCGCTCATTACTCACCAGTTCATCGCAGTACATTGCCACACGTGGACGAGACGGAGCAGGCAGCACGTGTTGTGAATAGCATTTATTTACTGTGAACGCACTTCGCAACACAGTTGCAAGTAGGGTTGCCAGGAAGAAAAGTAAAACGGCGGATTGTATTTCTGTTATATTCTTGACGTAAGAACGCCTCGCCGCGTTCTAGTTTTTCCCACTCAAGGCGTGGGCGACTTACTATTTGTACTTGGTATTATGCATAATTGAAGATATTTACAAAGCAGTCTCTTGCTAGAAGAGGTTTTTTTGTACAAGGTTTTAGCAAAAAGAAATATAGTAAGAATTTTGGACTAAGATGACGAATGAAGACATGAAAAAAGTAAAGTAAGCTGAGTAGGGACGTAGTTTTCAGAAAATCTAATAAACCAAGATCAACTTTACGGTACACCGTACTTGACCGTCCTTAATAAAAAGGATTATTTAAATCAGTTATTATAATGTACCTACTTATATCACTAAAAAAGTCTATACCTACCTCTTGAGCCCTTCTCTTCCGAGAAAGTCCGGAAAATACCAGACTCATGGTTACCTTAGTGAGTATATATGTCTCAGCAAACACGTTCTACCCTTTTATCAGAGTATTTATTGTACTGTGTTTTTATGGAACGTGTACATTTAATTTATTGAAGGTTTTCCTCCCAGGGCGTGGTGTTAAGGGCTGGCGATGGTTATGTAAGAACTTTTTACATTTAGTTATTCTGGGTATAAAGAAATAAGGAAAATTTGGAGTTAATTAAAGCGGACGTTGTGTAAAATGGTTATTAGAAACCCTATTCCGGAAGTGGAAAAGTATACTTGGAAAAAACGTGATGTAATCTTGTTTTTGAAACATTTGAATATTTTTATATTTCTGTGAAATTCAAAGCGGTAGCAACAAGCTGGAAAATGAAAATAACTTCTAGGGTGTACTATACTCCACTAGTTACCGCCTTGGGAAATGCAGACGTGATTTTATATGTTAGGTTTAAGATAAATTAGTAAATGTATGAATGCTAACGAAGCAAAAGGAGTATATAAAGGTCGTCGCAGGGTGGCGTTCGGTAGTATTTACCTACCCCCATGGGAAGAAGTCATGAGTTTATAATGTATGTATGTATAAAGTTGGCGGTGTGATACCCACGTGCCTGGGAAACCATTAAGCCGTTGGTCCTGCGCCTGATCTCTCCGGTCGTGTCAAATTGCCGTTCCTTCGGACGAGAGTAAGGGAAGAGAGAGTGCACCTGTGTCTGCGCACATACTTGTGCACTATATATAATATCTCCCTCGCCGAAGGCTGGTCTCCGTTGAGATTGGTCGCCAATGGCCGAAATTTGGTCTGGAGGAGGTTTTGATTCATTAAAGTAATCCTTATTATCATCTTTTCTAACACTAAAGTACAGTCTTACCTACCAAGAAATCTAATTTCGTAGTCCCGCACTATAACCTAATTATCATTTTCCCCAAACCCTATTATGAATGGATGAATTGACATATTCATTAACTGAATGGAACACTAACACGTCAGTAATAGAAATTGTCGTAATTAGCCACATTGCCACTAAAGCTTGCAAACAATGCATTTAGAACAACACGTGTGCGGTGACGTCACTAATCTATCAGTTACAGGTGCCATCATGGCGTATCTCTGTGTCAACAGACTGTATTTATGAGAACACACATTAAGGTACCTTTATTTATTATAGCTTCTGCCCGCGACTTCGTCTGCGTGGAATTTCTTGTTCCCCGTCGCATCGCATCGCCCTCGCGGAGCGGAATAATTGTAGCACACTAACAGTGGCAATGGCTTTCATTTTGACAGTTCATCTACATTCATTGCGTTATTTACGTTGTTGAGCAGAATTTTTTTTCGAACACATCAAGCAATGGATGAGCAAGATCCTTCAAAATGATTCAGATTGTAATTGAAAGAGTGTAGTGCAACTAGGGTGCAGGTTGAACGTTCGACATACACTATGACAATTAGAAATCAGAATTTTGATCGATAAAAATTGTGTAGCCCACTGAAAAGAAAACTTATTGGCTCGGACTGAAATAAATGACCCTACGTTACAGTCCGTTCACAGTCATTTTATTTCTGAGTTTGCATCACTGTGATCTTTATTGCCGTTGCCATAAGGTTGCTGTTGGGTTGCTGCCATTGACAAGTTTGTCAAATTCACAGAGATCTTTATTATCGTTACAATAAGGTTGCTATTGGGTTGCTACTGTCAGAGGTAAAATTGATGATTGATGTAACCCATGAGATGTCTCTTTGTGAAGGGCGTGTGGACTTCCAAGATAAGGTTTATTTCAATTACAAAGGGCATATCGATACATGTTATTGGAGATCACCTTATAAGCAAGGAATAGCTTATGTTAGGAGTAAAGGTATCTCATGAAATCATAAGTAAACTATGCAACAGCCAGAGATGCGCATATATCCATTAAAAGGGTAACACCTAACATAATATAACATAACGCCTGTAATCCCAGAAAGAAAGAAAGAAAAAGTATCTACTAGTAGAAGGGTTCGGCAGAGGTGTGGTGTGTGTGTGGTGGTGTGTGTGTATCATTACAAATATTTTTCCTTGCTTATAAAAAGTAATTTACTGTCATATTGATTTCTACCTGGTTTTACATCGTGATTCATTTATGAATATGATATGTTATGAAAAATCTATTGAATCATTTAATTAATTTGACACTTGTAGGTGCTGTATTACATATGACTAATTTAAATGGTAAGCAAATAGATCAAGCAAACCGAGACCAGAAGGTTGGCCTATTTTATGACCAAAGAATCAGCATCGACATAGAACATGGCAATGCTGCCAGCCTTTTGGGCACTTTTCCTGTTGACAGCGTTGCGGACGAATGATTTGACGCCCTATGATTCTTTTCACTCTTTTTTTATATAAATGTGAATATTATTATAAGTATGTTAGCTTATACAATATACTATGTAAATTAATTAAGTCTTTAATAAAGTAATAGTAGGTATTTTTTTTTTAAAGAAGGAATTATATCTAGTTCAGATTTTGAGCAGAAGTAAAAAAATAAATTTGATTAGATAGGATTTAGATAGGCTTAGGTGAAGCCTATCTAAAAGCATGTCAAGATTTAAAAAATAAGTTACTATAATTGACACAGATAACAATCTTTAAATATGTAGTGCAAATCATTTTAATATTGTATCGGATAAGGATTTAAGAATTGATCACGACATTATCAACGGCTGACGTATAGATGAAATAACAATTTGTAATGATGGTGAAAATGTCATTTAACGGAAGACAAGACATGAAGAATACGTACTTAGCTACATTAAGAGTGGACGTTGTAAAGGAGACATTCAGTCTTCAAAAGTTCCAATTACCTAAGGAGGAACAAAAATACAGGGTGGCATCGACGCGCAAACTAAAACCATGATGAATTCAGCACATGATTCTAGCCAGACCCTAGCGTAGAAATTTTTAGGCGGTTATAAAAAAAAACTGCTGTTCCATAGAAAGGTAAGACTAATAACGCGGTCAAAATATAGGGAATAGCTAATTATTTTTAAAATAACCGACGAAAACATTCAACGCAGAATCAGAATGTTGCACTGAATGGTAACAGATAAATGATAAATGATTTTATTTTGTAAGTAGGTTTGTATGAAAAATTTTACATGGCAATCATATTTTAAAACTAGATAAGGTCGGCGTTTCCTATCTGACTAGTCTGAGAAGAAAGGCCGAAACAAACTCGGAGGTCACAGTCTCTTTTAAAGTCCAGACATATTCTTGGTCAGATCATATGAAGACCATGTAGATCGATGTCTGACAACAGATTGCGCGTCGTCCTTGCCACCCTGTAAAGAGTGCCCAATAAATCCGAATATCAACTATAATCAGATAAATGTGAAATTGGAAAACGTGACCTTTTCAGCTTAGTCGTTATCGGTTATTAAATGTCATTTATCATTCTTAATATTAATAGTATAGATAGTAGGCAAAAGTGAAGAATGATTTATAAGATGATATGTTTGGTACGCACGACGAAATCAAGCTATATATTTCCAGTATAAGCTTACTTCTCATTGCACGGAAACCCTGTACAATGCGAGGTCAGATAAAACTGGAAATGTATATGCGATATGCGGTTATATGTTTAGGTTTACACGGCATACAGTGAACAGTTGAGCATACACGAATTTGTACTCAGATTAGCGTCAAGTTTTTGGATGTGATGATATCATTCATGTCAAGCTAGACGAAGTAGGTACCGTTCACAAAGCGATACTCTCCTCTCTCCTCTATTTAATGAATATAGACACATAATAAACTAATTATTATTATTATTATTTTAACATATCTCGGGACCATGGGGTCCCGGTCCTTTGGAAGGCGTACGAGGGGCCGAAGCCAACTCCCAGAGGCCCCTTAGGAAATTTTATTGAAATGTGGCACCACCCGACGATTATCCCTGTACGCACTACTATGCAAGTGCACCCAAGGATAACCCCCGGTTAGTGTAGGACTATTGCAGGATAAGGAAAAATACAAATTTGGACTATGGGTTTGGGTGGCTAAAGTGGACTGGTTACCAATAACTATGGAAAAACTATGGCCCCTGCCTGATCAATATTTTATATATACACGGATAAAATGGCAGGGGGTGACTTGCACACTCAATAATGGGCCCCCGGAAACTGTCGCTAGCACATAGTGACGTAGCGACAAGGGGGCAACATGTCCTGAGGTGCTTATGAGGAGTGGAGAGGTATTCCACGGCTTTCAGAACAATCCCAGAGCCCGGAAGATGGTCAAGATCCCTACGAGCACTTACTGGAATACTTCCTTCCCCCGAGCACGTTTGCTCTTGCGAGTCTCCACTCAAGCCGGCCAGTAAAGGCAAGAATGAGGTGGGAGCTCTGTTCCTCGTCATTGTTCACTCCAGCCGGCCAATAAAGGCAAACCAGAGGTGAGGAACAAGATTTCTCCCAGGAGATAGGGTCCGTGGGGTCGCTACTGCCCAACAGCTCGCCACATGCTGCCCTGCGGTTTTCTGTATCTCTCTTGGTCTGGCTCCTCACCCTAGACCTGTTTCGGCAAAGTAAACTCTTCCGACACAGGCCTAGAGTTCGGAGCGCACAAGCCCCACCACGACGTCAACGTAGAGATACGGCGGTGGGTTATTATTATTATTATTATTATTAATTGGTCCTTTAGCCCTTGACGTTCATAGAATCTAGATTTTGCCAGTAATTATAATTAATGGACGGAATAATGTTATCCATCAATATATTGTGATTCTGATTTTCAGACACTTCATTATTAGACTTACCAAGGTGCATTTTATGACAGATTCGAAACGAATTTCATTATTTGAGAGATCTGTCAGAGGCGCATGACTTTTTGTCAACAGTTTTATATGTACCTGAAGATGACCAATAAATAGTTAAACATTGATTTTGTATTAACATACGCGAGCATACTAATTTTGTTTTGCTTCTGTGGTGCAATAGAACGCCGAAAAAAACACGTTCCTTGCAAACCCCTTTAATTTTTAAGTTTATTTAATTTTTATTATTTGCTGTTATACCGGCAATAGAAATACACACTGTGAAAATTTCAACTGTCTACTTATTACGGTTCATGAGATACAGCCCGCTGACAGACAGACGGATGAACAGCAGAGGCTTAGTAATGAGTGTCGCGTTGGCAACCTTTGGGAGCGGAACCATGCGAATGATACTTTTTTGGACAAAAAATGTTTTGCCATAGCTACTAGCTAGCTAGTACCTTTATAATGTATGTACTAAGCCAAAAATAGACCCGTGAAGTCATTCAGACGGAATAACAATACATATCTCTACTTTAAATAAACTAGTGCACGTGTTTCGTGTATAATGATAAGGCAAAACTGATATGTGCCTGAACGATGTGCTTGCAGATTACAATATTGAAATCCTACTAATCCTACTATTTCTTCCTAAGCCTCCTACTAAACTCCTACTAAATATAATACTAAACGAGAAAGTGTATGGATGGATAGATGGATGTTTGTTACTCTTTCACGCAAAAACTACTGAACAGATTTGGATGAAATTTGGCACACAGATAGTTTATAACCAGGAATAACACGTAGGATACTTTTTATCCCGATATTCCCACGGGATCGAAACTTATGCGGGTGAAACTGCGGGGCGCAGCTAGTATGATATATTTTAGATCCATTGTTTGTTGGAGTATTTTGAACTTACAACATGTCTATAGTTCGCTTTTTCATGTCATTCGCATCATAGAACTTTGTTGCAGATGATAGCACGGTTCTGATTCTGTTCGAGTTAGATACTACTCACACAATTGTTCCTCTTTAACCATAAAGAATTAAACAATATTATGACACTAAGCTGAGACTTAAAATTCCGTTAATGTGACTAGCTAAAAATGATGAGCTCAAAATACTACCCTGAGGAACACCAACCATAAAAATCACTAGACTAATTACCAGTTTTCAGAAAGACATACCTTTATTTTCAGAAATCTTTAAGCCAGTCGAGAGTTTCTAAGTTTTTATATTATGCCTAATTATTTCCATTTTTTCAGGAGCAGTTTAGGCGACTTGGTGTCAAACGCTCTCGCCAGGTCTAGGAACACCCCGAGGCAAGTGCCTCTTCCTTCATTAATTACTAACTCTTTGTTTAGGTAATTTTTTCGTCGTCTTCTTTCAATTCAATTTATTCAGGAACAATTCACATTGTGTTTGAAATCATTAAAATTATAAAACTAACACATTCATAATACAATCAACCATAAAAAATAAAAAAATACATTAACAATAAAATTCAATAACATTACAAGCTACTACATACTAATATTTTTCAGTCTCTCATTAACTAATAAAATTTTGAAAACGTGGATATGTCGTCTATAGAATACAGACATTTTCTCAACAGGAACGCCTTAAGTGTTGACTTAAATGAGCTCTTATAAATTATAGTTTTTAATTCCAATAGCAGCCTGTTAAAAATCCGTATTGAGAACTATGTTGAACAATATGAAGTTGGGGTAGTTGGGGCTTTAGTTAATTGGTTATTAACACTTATTATTTAATTTACGTTTTATCAGGATACGGAACATGTTTAATGCACGCATATTTTTGGTATCCAAACATAAGTTAGTTAGTTTTGCTTTGTGTTTTTACAGTATGTCAGTATGATAGAATGTAATATTTCAGGTTTGGTTGTAATTTTTAATGATTTTCGGGAAGAGAGTCCAACACATTATCAAAGACAAATAAAGATAAATATGACAAGATACACAAAACAGTCATAAATAAATAGATCATTTGCCCAATCCACGTCATCACGAGAGTCAAGTATTAGAAGGAGGAAATAAAAATATAACGAGGCAAAAATACCACTAGCGCAGTTAAACCATGACCTTTGCTACATCCGAGTAAATGCAATAAAAAACGTGACTGCCAGGTTATATAAAATCCTCCACATGAATTTATAACTGTTCCAGAAAGACTTCGCAATGTTAGCTAGAACACATTTTCATGCACGCTCTGTTATGCATTCTCTACGGAGACCTGCCGTCGTATCTGTAAAGGTATTCTTATCATTGCCTCCCGTTGATTCAATTTTATGATGTATTGTTAGAGATATAAAGTTTGATTTTCTAGTGGCGCGTAACGTGGTTTGGTTATCGTCTGCGTTACGTCACGAAGGCGGTTAGTCTGTTCTGTAGTTTGTGCAATGCTCCTCGCGGGGCACAACGTGACCGGCTGGCACACGTGTCCGGCCATGCTGTGCGCCGTACACCTACTGATTATTAATAACCGTCCGATCCGACATTTAGATGTAAGAACATTGTTCTACATTTCCTTTATCAAAAGTATCTTGAATATATACTTCCTTAAAAGGCAAACTTTTGTATGGCTTTAGATATAGGACAATTCCGCGTCGTTTATATTTTCCTGTACAGTGATTTTTAATTTAGTGTTTTGCTTCGACGTTGTTTATATTATTTTCAACGTAACGACTTTACTGACTTAACTTACTCATAACTACTGTAGGTGCGTCATTATCATTATCATATCGATTTTCGCTTTTTTAAGTACTTTCGTCGTTTCCAATTTAATACATTCTTCATTATGTATTACAATACCATCGTCAATCATATACCTAACTTCTTTTAGCTTTGTATCTTGACATATTTGTATACTTTGTAATCTAATCGATCGTGTTCTTCATAATCTTTCTTACTTATATAAAGATTTTGTTGATTTTCTTCATGTTTTCCTTTGCCAAATAGTAAAAAGTCATTAGGATTTTAGTCTTTGTTAGCATTATCATGTTTGGCAGAATTACTATCACTTTTGACAAGAGTCAACATCAGATATAACTATACCTATTTTTATTTATTTTACCATTTATGTACACACATAAACAGACAAGAAAAACAGAACAGAAAAAAATAGGCACCTACATAATATAGTAGCTACGTGTTACGTGCCATTCGTTCATTTCATATATTATTATCACGTTTGCACCCACGCGACGGCTTAATACCATAAATATGCCAATCACTCATTTTCGGATACTGTGTACCATTTAATTGGTATCGTATGTGTACAAAACTGTACCGAATGCGTTTTAGCTTGTCAATTAAGTAGGGCAAGCAAATCTAATAAATCGATTTCGAGACTTGTGCCTCGTCCACGTGCGTCTATTTCAGTATCAAGCATTTTCCGTAAAGGTCAAACTATGTAAACCAATTCACGTAAGCGATAAGTAAGATAGACAGCATGCAAGTTGCTTTGTTATAGAAGATAGATTGATGTGAACCTGCACCTCCTGAAATGGTTGAGCAAGTAGGTAATGCTGTTTTAGCACCAAACGAAACAGATAATGGCAATTTTTGAATAGAAGAAGAATTTTATCAGGCCATGCGAAAGAATACTGGGGTCTGCAGTGAATCAGTTTTAAAAAATACCAGCATTATCCACCTACCTATAGTAGTCATAAGTAACTGGCATTGGTTCTCATAAATATTAAAACAGACATCGGTATAGATCATAGATGCAAACGTAGATAACAGAAGGTAACGTACAGACGCCAGCAAGTCAAGCTACCCGAAACTGTCAAATTTTCCCAATCAAACTTGAACCTAATATTTTAGCGGTAAAGTTGAAAATCTATTAAAGAAATTTGACAGATTGTAGTAGCTTGATGTGCTGGCGTCTGTACCTAGGCAATCGACGAAGGTTAGAACAAAACAACCGTGACCTAGCCCAAGACTCACTTGAGGCACGTGGACACTCGCGAGCAGACGTTATGTTATACATATATGTACTACATCTAAAGGCGTGCAACATAGGACAAACTTTAGTGTGACTAGACCTAGAGTAACGATACAGTAATCTTCTAATTTTCATTATAACAAAGATAATAAGAGGATTTGTGTAAGAACATGAGATTTCCTCACAACAAAAACGTGAGGCGATTAGATTTAAGAACATACTTTCCTAGGTGTGAGTTATGGCCTGTGTATCTAAAATTAAAATTCACATGGCTTCCAAGAAAATTTATCTTGACCCAGAAAGTAAATCAATGAGAGTGAGGTTAAAACTTTGATCTAATCATAATATCATCTACATATGTGTTTTTTAAGAAGAATACTTTACAAAATCGCAAGGACTAATTATCTTATAGTCTGTAAAGGTAAATACAAGAAGTGGGGCGTGTCGGAGTCGGATTCCTTAACCCAGTTCTCCTCAAGCTAGGTGAGACCTTGTTGTCAAGGATGCGAATCTTAGGGCCAATGAACTTGTTATCAAAGACGAAGTGGAAAAGATAAAGCATGGAAGCTGATTTACAGCCGAGTAAATTGTGAGACAGAAAAAGAAAATCGGCCTTGTAGAAATAATGTGGTTTAAAAGGTTCTGAAAATCATTGAGCAAGGACAGAAATGAGTTAGTTTTTCATCAATAATACATAGATTGATAAACAAATATTGTAATAGTAATTTTGACTCTGCAAAAAATATACGATAACATACTAATGCAATATAATTTTTCGTAAGTGGGCTTGGCATTCTTATCAACATTTCGCAACAAATTCTACGTTCACGATAGTGGAAACGTGCGCGTATCTTATGAGAGATGTTTAATTTTAGAAATAGAGAGTTATAGAAACCTTAAAATATATATATTCTTCTTAACCTTTAAACCAGTCTTGGAATCACTATCTTGCTTTTAGTTCTTTTTTCCGAACTCAACGCAACCGAAAAGTTAAAAACCTATTTTAAGAACAAAGAAAATTCCGTAAAAAAAATATCTATCCTATATCTATGGAAAATTCCAAAATAATCCTGACATTTGAGTATTGTGGTATATATAACAAGTATTATGGTTGTGAAATTTTACCAAATTAAACCAGAATTTCCGCGAAACCACATAAGTGATGAAGGGGAACTTTTTATTCTATTGTTTCCTTGATTATGAACGAGATTAATTATAAAGAAAAAATTGCCGTCTATAAAAAATAACTTCTGTTAATAGATTGGGGTTCTCGTGTTTTTCCTCCGTTATATCACAATCACAAACTCGTTTTTGACGAACGTGTTATTTATTTATAACTTCTACTTGAAAAGGAAAAGAAAAAGGAACTTTATTTATATATGTTTTGTTGGTTCCGTGTTCTTTGTTTCTTTTTTTCCCACATTATTTTATCCTTTTCCTGTTTTTAAAATTCTCCTTACAGTAAGGAAATATGTAAGGAAAATTTTACTGACTTTTCCAGTTTCCTCCAAGGCTTTTTTGTTGTTATTGTGATCGACCTTCTTCCCGTTAGACAACAGTTCTTATCGCAGCTTTTAATCATCATTATCCACAGCCCGAATTAACGCACTGCTGGGCTGGCCTCTCTTTGCTTATGCCAATCCACAGGCTACTGTGCCAGCGTCAACCACTTTTAAAAACTTTTAGTCTGACTATTCTAGGTTATGCTCCAATCATATCTAGAGGCATCCTTCTACCTCGTCCCAATATGGTCCTTACGGACTAGCATTGGTCCTTTTTCGAATCATTGTATTGGCCCATTTGTGTCCTTTTTTAGCGGAAATCCCTGCATCGGTACCATTAAATTAGTTACTTTTATTGTCGTTTTTCGATATCAAGGTTTGCTACAAGGGCGCTAAATCCGCTTTATTAGGACTACCTGCATTTCTTTATATGCTTATCATGATTAATCATTTATTAGCGTGTTCATTTATTGCGAGGGATCCTATATCTTTTCACTTTATAAGTCAAATGATGTGTGATCAGATTACTTGGACGTGCTTATCCACTTTTCATGAATCGTCTCCATCACGTCATCGTTATATCCGTAAACCCTATTTTTTTTTATCTGTTCCGGTTTGGAAATGGCTGAAATTGTAACTGATTACGAAGTGGGGCTGATACTGATACTGATTTGATATTGGATCACTTGAGAAGTTAGGACAGGTCATTTGAGTACCTGCTGAAGTCCACTTAGCACAATCTGTACCTACCTACTCAGGATCGTTTTTTTTTGCCATTTACTTAAGGTGGTCCGAGATGAAAAAGATCCATTTATGCTATGAGTGGAGATCAATCTTCCCAAATGGATTTTTTTTCATCTCGGACCACATTTTTTTTAATGAAAAGGACTATTTCTTAAACTGTAAAAAAAAATGGTACTTTTCATAAATAAAAATAATGTTATGTTTGTAATCTAGAATGTTTTCACTCTACTAATAAACTTGAATTTACTTGGTAATGGAAAACAAGCTGAATTAGTCGTGTTGTGTCCGTTTTAAGGATTAACTGTCCTTGATTTGTCATTCCCACGTTAAAATATTTATAAAATAACGTGAAAATTAAATCCAACGCCTGTTGGTTGTTGCGTAATCATATTTTTTTTTCTTATTCGCTCGATTCTGTCACGTTTATCGAGTCACGTGCTTCGCGTCGCGTATCATAAACAAGAGGTGAATGAACTTTCAGTTTGCCTGGCACCACGATTGTCTAGACAAGACAAAGGTGTTTTCTGTTCGGCCTCAAAGCCCAAAAGCCTTGTTCCTGGTCTACAAAAATGTAACCCAACAACGGAAAACAAAAAAAAAGATTTTTCTCGCGTAATTTAATTTTTTATGCGGTTTTTATTTGAGTTTTTTTTTAATGAGTCGTTTTATTCTATCACTCATTCTCAAATAAAAGTAAAAACATTCTAGTAGCACAAGTTAGAATGGTAGCATAAACTTCAGAAAACCTTGAAAATTTGAAAAGTATATTGGGATTCAGCTACAGGTTTCCCTAATGGGTCACGGATTTTTTTCTCTTTCGAAACTTTTCAAGACTTTTAGTACCTATAGATTTAATTATAGAAAGAAAAAAAGTAATATTTGGAACAAGAACAGGAAATACAGACATTAAAAAAGAAAACATCCTTTTTTTTCTTTTATAATGTCTGTATTTCCTTTATTTTAAATTAACCTTAAAAAAACAAAATACCTGTGCGAGGTCAAAAAGGCTCCTTATTTGCATAATGCTGCGATATTTTTTTTTTTAAATATCGCCGCGCTGGTATTCTGTTACGGCCATGATGCCACGTTACGGACACACCTAAGGACATCTATGAAGAGATGGATTTATTTAAAAAAAATGCATTTGACAGGTGTCATGGAATATAAGTTTAATAAAACGTTAAACGCATGATCACTGTTGTACAGTGTTATGTGGGTTTGTATTGTATCGAGCTAAAACTTGCAATGAGGCTAATGTATTCACAGCACACGTGGATTTAATATCAACCATGGGCCATGTGTAAGACACTCGTGAATATAATATTAAAGCAAACTCTTGTTGGAGTCGTTGACAAATATTTCTATGTTTATGAATAATTCATTAGATTAGGTATGTACATACAACGACGATAATATTCTCTTTGTGGGTTCTTCCTACTAGTAAATGACGATTTGAAAGAACTATAACGAAAAACATATCAAATAAAAAGCAATCAAGCATTATATCAGCAATAAAAATAATAAAATATTCAAAAAACTAGTTTTTCGTCCTTTCGTCCGTCCACATCAACCTACTACAATCTGTCAAATTTCTTTAATAGATTTTCAACTTTATCGCTAAATCATTAGGTTCAAGGTTGATTGGGAAAATTTGACAGTTTCGGGTACTTTGATGTGCTGGCGTCTGTACTTCCAAAAGGAATAATTTCCATTTGTTTCTAGACTTGCTATTCTATTGCGCACTACGTCACCTCACGCGACTGCGACAATGCAATCTATGACTCCAGCAATAAGATTTCATATTCATTACCATGCAAACTGCGAATGCGCCCGTTTAGTTCTGTTTACGTAACCACACGTGACTTCACGTTGCAAACTGCGATACGACGTAAATATGCATATAATTGTCAGCAATATTTACACTCTGAAACTAAAAGCAATGAGTTCAATTTTAAATGGGCTTTATTTATGTATGACGCTCACACATTCCGATTTTGTTCCATTTGACTTTCATACTTTGGGAATTGGATGTATATATTTGTTTTTAACTCGGGCAAAGATACCAAAATAAATGACATTCACGATAATCAAATCTATAATTACAGACTAAAGCTTATAAATAAGTAGTCCAAGGTCATCCTCAACACTCATAATATTATTCTCAAACTTTTAGCAATTTCCGCAATTCGTCAGTTGCAATAAAACAATTGAATACATATTTTTCCGCAAAAATAATTCAGCTAAAGATTCACTTATAAAGGGTGATAAGATTTTCAGTTGATCAGATTTTTTTTTAAATCCAGCCTGTATAATAAAACCTAAAATCCCCATAGATATAAATTTTTAAAAATCCTTCCTGTATACATCAAAAATCCCTTCTGTAGATTTCACTGGTGGATGACTATTTGTCGCTTGTATACTTGTATGACAGCCAATACTAAATTGGCACTTCACTTTCTTCGTAAATAACTTGCCACACCCCTCTGACTGAATCACAAGGAATTGTGCGTAATAAAGTATATATATTTTAGTACCTGCATACATGTCGCTTCAAGATGTACAATGTACATAGTTAAAATATGATAAGTTAATAAAAATCACTAGCAGGAGGCGACCCGGGAGCAGTAGCGCTCTTGGTCGCAAGGACCAAAAGCACTACTGCTCCCGGGTCGGGCAGTGTTATTGGGTTCTTCACTCTGGAATTTCTCAGTAGCAGCCCGGAGTTTTGATTTGTGCCCGGTTCAATAGGATCACACCCTGTTGGCGAAATGTGATGTACCTAGTACGTATAGGACTATAGGTACACCCCTTTTTTTTTTTTCTGGTGGGAAATCATCAAATGACCCCCTCCCGCTCTGGGTGGAGCAAAAGGGAGTGTCAGACTCTTGTGTCACCCATGTTCCTTCCTTTGCCCTTTATGTTCCGGGGTAGCGGTAACCCTTTCGGACAATCCAGCTGGCCCAGCAGGCTTCGGCCCTAAGGGGCCCCTCAAATTATGCTGACATCTCTTTGAGCCTTACCCTTCGGGGAATACAGGTTTGATGGTATGTTTATTTTTTTATTAAAAATAACTAGTTTCCAATTGCGATTAATCGCTGGATCGACATTCTCCAATCCCATCGCTCGCTCAAACCCGTCGTCCGGCACGTGAACGTGCGCCGCAGCACGTGACTGATGACGTCATGGCGCTGCAATTGCAACGATTATTAATGATTGAACGAAAATGGAGCATTGAACTAGTGATACGTTTTGTAATTGTAACTCACGTTACTCACAGCAACCTCGATTCTAATCGATGTGTATTGTATTATCGAATAATATTTTGCTCAAAAGAAATAGGGAGGGTGACCATGACGTCTGTAGTTTTGAAGATTTCATGGTGCCAAGTTTCTCACTTTTAAAAAACTTTTTATTATTTATTTAAAATTAAAATGTTATCTGTTTTATAAGTGGAGATGCAAATTTTTTCAGTTATTTTATAAAACAAAAACATTTTGAATACTTAATTGTGCGTTACTTAAAATACATAGAAAAAAAATAGGAAAGTTTTGTTTTTGAAATAGATTTTACTTAAGCTGTACCTAACTAAAAAAGCCTTAGATTTACAACACAACAACAAAAAAACCAACTACCTAACTTTCTAAATTACTTAACTACAATATGCTTAATTCTATAAAGTATAAAGTAGTAGATATGTATATGTACTGAAACAAACACCGTGACCAACATGTATTATGACAATTGTAGACAATCCTACTGATGACACGTTCAAAAGAGCGTCACTCATCCATTCGAAATCAAGGCGTATGGGTCTTCTCGTCTCGTATACTATATTAAATGTATACGTTATACATAGGTATGTATGTGAGCGCGTCAGTGAAACACGTGCCTCTGCCAGAGTGACCATGACGTTTATGTAAACGGGACAGTCAGTTTTTATTTTGAATGAGAAAATATAAAAGTACATTGTCCCATTGGCAATTCTCGTAATTTTAAGAACGTTCACAGTCTGATGTCTCAATCTGTCAGAAATGCCTCTAATTTCCCTATTATATTTCTACAAGTTTTCAAAATTTATTTGTCGCCGAGATGAGACTGCGACTAGATTAGATTAGAAACGTTTTAAATTACGAGAACTGCCCTTCTGATTTAATGTAAATATTTAACAAATGGATGGTTTCTCTCGGTGTATGATGTACGTATGTATTGTATGTATGTAGAACGACGAAACACGTGGCCGACACTCGGATTATAAGACAGCTGAAGTAAAGGAAAATGTTTTTGATGCTTTTATAAAATACGTTGCATTTAAATGGCAACACAGTTAAAGAGAAGAGATACCACGTTAATTGTTTTGCCTATTATTTTTTATTTTTTTAGTTTCACTCATGCCATGGCAAGCCTAGCCAGCTAGAGAAGATCCAAGAGCTAAATAAACCGTTTAAAAATATATTTAGTGCTCAATGTCTTATTTTTTTAAAATTATTATGGCTCGATAACATTTTTACGATTTTCTAGATTAGAGAATACTACTGTTTGTTTATGAAAAATTGAAAGAAAAATTTCGACGTGTGTTAAGTTCGTAAACTTTTAACAAATTCTCTAATTGGAATATTATCAATTTCTAGTAGATAGTAGGTGAAACATGGTTCATCCTTTCGCAAGCATCGTGTGGGAGGCGGCCTAGACACGTGCTTTAGATTTAGTGACCATGACGCCTCACGCAATCGTACCAGCTAGAGGTATGCGTCGAAGTTATGTGATACCAGTGTGTTTGTTGATTTTACTTTATCGCTTTTTTTAGTTTTTGTCAAAAGGTTTTGAGTCGGGAGTTTTTATTTTTGAATGCAGGGAAAAGAATAGTACGTCTTGTTAACATTACTTTATCATTGTCCCTTTATACAACATTCTCTTTATTAATAGAAAATAAAAGCAATATACAAAAACGTGCAATTAAAGATTTTGCACATAGTTTACGTGTACATACATATTTAACATTGAGTAATAAAATTGTAAATATACTAAATCACTTATTATTAATCAACTTCTTGCAAATGTGGACGATTTTCATACCTACTTTTCGGCAGCTGTCGCGTAATATAAATAAATGAAAAAAAACGCGATGTCAATGTTCTCACACGTGAGTTTCTTGGCAATCATCAAACACATATTATTAAGCAGCGTCTTTTTAGTTTTGAAATTCGTGGTTGAATCAAGTTAATTTTTTTTTTTACTTTTTCTATTTAGGAATCTTTTATTTTGATAGTAACGCAAAGAAATACATTGTACATTACACTATAAGTATGGAGCTCCAATATGAAGTCTTTACTTTGTATTTCAACAGCAGCCAATTGATTGTTACGACTTGTTTGTTATTTTCAACGACACAATAATTAGTTCAACTTCGAGACTATCCCGCAGAATTCCTGTCTCATGTCCATCCTACCAACACAAAGCACATTTTAACACATCACTATCGCGTTTTGTGCGTAGTTGACGGACGTGTTATCAGCGTTTCAACTTCAACCGTTTTAACGATCTTGGACTGTCCCTTATTTCTTGCACTTATATCGAACCTACACGCACATGTAGTGTCTCGCCGTGTCGCTGCACTGTGTCAGTAGTGAGAGTGGTCATGTACTCACCTGTCGCGTTTAGTAAATAATTGTGATGAATATTTTGTTGATGCCGTATTCGAGGCCAGACGTACGTGTGCCCGACCATCTGCCAGGATTGCTGGCGTAAGTGTTTGTTTTTTAATTGTAGTGTGACACAAGTTAACTGTGGCAAATTTATTCGTGTTTATACTGTTTCAAGTTGAACAGGAAAGAGGCGGTATTTTATCGATTAATTGACTCAAGTTGATATTGAATTTGGATGTGAAATGTTAGTGTTAGTTGTATTGGTTTTAAGTGTGTGTTTTTGAGTTTATCTTTCAGAAATGTTAAAGAGTTTTTGATAGAGTGTTATTTGTTTTTGCCACTTTACTTGTCCTGCGGGCTGTTATTGTGAACCATAAGATGCCATGTTTAAATTGGGTATATATTAAGTATATTTTTTACAAGAGAAAGTAAACTGCTGGATAAAATATATATTGGCTGGACAATCGTATGCCATACCAACAAATCATATTTTGTATACAACATCTGACTTTAAATAAACATAGGTTGCTGGAAAATATAGTCGGTTGAAGGTCGCACTTTTCAATGTTTAATAAAATACAGGGTGGCAGGGACATCGATGCGGTTGCGCATCGATGTCCCTGCTTACCATGGATTCAGTACATGATTCTGGACCCCCTGCGTTGAAATTTTTCGTCGGCTTTTTCCTATTATATATTTTTAGGTTTTTTTCTGCATTTTTTTTTTACTGTAAACTGTATAAAATCATTATTTCTATCTAACCCAATGAGATTTTTAATTAAAAAATAGTAAATGCACTTGTTTCACTTATAATAGCAATCTAAATAAAACTCGAAAGAGCAGCGCGCGGTATCGCGGTAGGTAGCGCCATCCGCGGAGCGTTTTGATCGCGTTGTTTGCAATACATTGCGCACTCAAAAATGACAATTTTTTTAACCGGTCATTTCCGAGATGAATGACTTTCGTAATTTTATTTATGGCACCACGTGTAACCTTTTCACGACGTTTGCACATCGATGCCCTGCCACCCTGTATTATGCCTTCACGTGGCTTTTATAAATGATGAAGAGATAACTACCTATTATACAACATATATTATCTAGTATCTAGACTAGATAAGTGCACGTGATTCACGTGTTACACAAGAAAAGTGTAAGTGTAGATAGGTAAAGTAAGCTTAGCGCATTGAAAAATAAATTTAAACTTATAAAAAAATCTTTATAAGAACTTTCTCCCATAAACACAGTAAATCTTGCTGAGTGTATGTGCTGGTCACCGATTGTAAATGCAATATGACTTTTGCTTCCTTCCTTCTACCTACAGAGTGTTTGGAAACGGATTGAGTGGAAGATTGCTGAAACAATAATTAGAATGTAGTAAAGAGGAAAAGGCAACAAAACTGGTCTGACAACCAGTCTTACCAAGGGGTATCGTATTACCCAGTAACTGGGTTGTGGAGGTCAGATAGGCAGTCGCTCCATGTAAAATACTGGTATTCAGCTGAATCCGGTTAGACTGGAAGCCGACCCCAACATAGTTGGGAAAAGGCTCGGCAGATGATGAAAGAGGAAAAGGCATAGTGTTTCAGTATTATCGCAGTTTGCAGCCGAACATTGCTCCCTCCCAAATAGGATAACTACTACTACTACTACTACTACTACAAATAGGATACTAGAGACAATAATCGCTAGAAAAGAGCCATGGATATAGTAGACCCTCAGGAGCGGTTTAGTCTGTTGATCGTTCCTCATAAAACATTTGACACTTAAGTACATACTTCCGACATGAGACGGTACGATGGAAAGAGTCACTTTCAAAGCACGAAGGAATCCAATAATGCTTTACATTTCTGTATAAGCACTATTTCGTTGACATGTAGAATTTAGTTTGACGTACGTTATTGGTAATTCAAAAAGTTTTTAATACAATGTTATTTAATGTATTCTATCTGATAAAGTTAACTTAATATCCACACATAATTATCATTAAACACAATGAATTGTCAAAAAACCGTATAATGACGCCGATTCCCTTGTTCACAAACTAAACTAAATTTAAGTACAGTGCATCTTTTTCTTTCTATTTCATTAAGAAAAGGACAGAAGATAAATATTAGTTTAGTGCTGTCAAATTAGTCAGCGCCTGACGTAAAGTGACTTTTGAACTTTCTTCTACTGCCATTTCTAAATTCTGTCCATCGATTTCTTTGTCACGGGTTTCCATTCTCCCTCCACTTTTTTTAAATGCAATATGTTGCGTCTCAACTACTGTCCTGTTTCATCGTTCTGTACCTCCACATCTCCCCCGTTTCTTGACTTAACTGTATGCGTGGCTGTATCAAAATTAAGACTAAGTTTATTCGTTTTATTGGCATTCTTCACATACACTTTATCTCCCATGTATATTAGCTTACATCCAGCAACATAGTTTTGCAACTGATATGTTCATACGATATTCTTTCGAAATGTAATATAAATACCTACTTGATTTATGAAACAGGATTATTAAAATATAACATATGAAGCAATTTAGCAAACTTTTCTTAGATATAACTAAAGCTACTTACTACTACAATAAAAGAAACGACTTTATATCACATTCCATGCAGGAATTTTCACATATTAAACTATAATTACTTATACCTACGTAAAAACTCTAACAGCAATTTAGTTCAATAACAAATAAAAATAAACGGGCTTTTTTTTTACAAAATTTGTCCTATATTTTAAATCGAAATGTTGGAGTCACTAGTGCAACCCCAAAATTGCGATAGAACAAAATTAAAAAAAAAAAAATAGCAGATTTTATTACCAATTACAAATAGATTACAGATTAATGACAACAAAATAGATTACAGCCTTTGGCCTTTAATGACACCCGTCATTATTATTTCATTGAAGCAAGTACTACAGGCCTTTCACAGTTATGTTACCTCTGACAGCTGCAACCCAAAAGCAACCTTATCACAACAACTATAAAAATCACTGTGATTTCGACAGACTTGATAACCCAACAGCAACCTTATTGCCACGAGATTAAAGATCACTGTTATATTGACAGTGATGCAAAATCAGAGGTAAAATGACTGTGAATGGACGAATATTACGAAGTATGAATGCCATCGTGATTCCAGTCCGAAAAAGGGATGGTGCTATCGGTCATGTATAGCTCCGTCTCTCTCTCTTACACTGGAATCATGATGACATTAAAACATCATAATACCGGTACCATAATTGCGTAACACATTATCAATCACAATATGAATCATTTTGAAGGATATTGCTAATTCATTGCTTCTAACTACGAAAAAAAATTGTCTGCTCAACAGCGTAAACAACGCAATGAATGTTGTTGAACTGTCAAAATTAAAGCCATTGCTGTGTTACCTCGCTGTGCCGCTGCCGCTGTTGTACAGACGCCAGCAGGTCAAGCTACCCGAAACTGTCAAATTTTCCCAATCAACCTTGAACCTCAATGCTTTAGCGATAAAGTTGAAAATCTATTAAAGAAATTTGACAGATTGTACTAACTTGATGTGCTGGCGTCCGTACTGTATTTAATCAGCCCTATGAAAAACAAAACACTCTCAATTTCTATCTGGTTTTTTAACAAGACTTGCGGTGTAGGTATGTGGAGCCGCGCATCCTAAAAATACCTCGGCACGTGCAGAGCCCCACGTCACGTTATAATTTTCACGTGCTCGAGTACGTACATATTGCTTATCTGTCAGAGCATCGTGTGACCACATTATCGTTGTTTACATAAAAGTTATAAAATAATTTTTAGGACGCGTGGAACTGGAGAATATTGTTCTTGTTCGTGGCTTGTAGTGTACGGGGGGCGCTTGATGTTGCTTATTTGTCATGTACCCACGATACAATGGCTTGCCTAATTGATGGACACTTGAGGTTCTCTAGTGGCGTGGCATGGGATTCCAGTTCAGTGTCCATTTAAAAAAAAAGCACTAGCATATGCTTTTATTTATTTAAATCCTACTAGATCCTTATAATGGTACAGACGCCAGCACATCAAGCTACCCGAAACTGTCAAATTTTCCCAATCAACCTTGAACTTAATGCTTTAGCGATAAAGTTGAAAATCTATTAAAGAAATTTGACAGATTGTAGTAACTTGATGTGCTGGCGTCTGTACCTACCTACCTAAAATAATTTAAATTTTCCAATTGTTTATGCAATCCAGTTGTGTGTCAAAATGACTGAATGGCTATTATTTGATAAACTTCCACACTATAACGGATGGTCATAGACAACCATCACCCGTCCCTTTGTCAACGTATTATGCCTATTCACAACAATCACCCTTTTCAATGTATATGCCTACTTACTTTTGTTGTACATAGTTTCTAAAATAAAATCTACTTCCACATTATGTAATACAGTAGCGACCTGCAACCTGCGAGATATCTGTTCCTCTTTTCTCTATCGGAGCGCAGCTTTTCTCAATATTTCCGCAGCCGAGTCTACTTCGCGATCTCGATTACCAATATTGGTAATATATTTTTTTTTCTTTTTATAAAAACGTTGCTCCACACTAGGAATTACTCCTGTATCGTGGGTGCGTTTACAAACATTTAAACTCACATACACAAACAGCTAGACCACCCGGAACAACTATCTGTAGGCAATACAAATATTTGGTCCGTGCGGGAATCGAACCCGCGACACGCAGCGCAGCAGCCGATCGCTCAGCCACTGCGCCAACCGTGTCGTCGTATTATTAGTCGTATGTATATTGGCTTCACGTTGTCCGAGTATGCCCGAGATTCAATTTATATGGATTATTCTCAAGGTCGTTCTGGACGAAGTATAAATTATGATAATAGAATGAATCAAATATGCAATTGCCTGTGGATTTCCCAGAGCGTTTCGATCGGGGAGCAAAAACATGAAAACTGCTCATTTGAATAGTAAGACCAAATGTCCTGTGGGACTTTGGTCTAGATTGGCTTTGGAAGACACCGTACCTGCATGAAGAAGCCATGAAGTTTTTTTTTTTTTTTTCTTCAAGTTTGCGTTTGTCAGACTTTCCAATTTTCTCCTGCATCCTGAATTCCTCACGTTCACTAAAACCACAGGAATATAAAAAAAAACAGACTAGAACCTACTTTAAAGTTTGGTTTCGAAGTTCGGCTTCCTACTCCACGAAGCATCGCTGACCTTGCCAATGAAGTTGGTAAGCGCTTAGACAAAGAATAAGATTAGATCACACTTTCAGGTCTTCCGTTCATTACCTACTTTATTAGTTCTGCAATGGAATCTAAATCAGTTTAGCTCCTACATGTTCAGCCCAAAGAGAGTTTTAATAGGTATTTCACACTCATTCGCATTTTAATCAGATCATACAATGCATCTGAGTCTAGCTAGAAATCTAGTAGGTACTTAATCTAGACTAGTGTCATACAAAAAAAAAAATCTCTAGAACCTTTTCTTTTGCAATATGGCAAGCAAGATTATGCAACGCAATTATGCAATTGGATGACGTTTGCAAATTACAGCCGCTTTAATTTAGTCAGCTCATCAATCTGTTACATCAATGTTCAATTTTATACCACGTAAATATAGCTACTCATTCACCTACATTCACAATTACACATTCATTGAAAAAACCAACTCATGTCATTTTTTCCTTTTTCCGAATGAACCCCAAAAATAACCCCTGAACATCAACCACGTGTAACTTTAACAAAAACTTTACATCATCGTCTCCCTTCCTTCCTTTCGTAAAAAAGTTCCCCGTCTCAAGAAAGAAAGTAAAGAAACCCACTTGCCACAGTCTGTCAGAAATAAACAAACTCAAGTTGAACCGAGCTCGACTCCGTTGAGTGCGCGACGCGACGGCCTTGAGTCGATGCGTTTTGTAGGTCGAACACGTGACAACATGTACCTACCTTGTTTAAGTATTTTTTCATCATAGCAAGCACTGTCAGTTGTGATCTCGTTTTAAAGTATGTAGGTATGGAGTAAAATCTCGTGTTACCAGACATTCGTCGTCAGAGTTAAGTAATAAAAATCCTGTGGTTGAAGGTTTACGGAAAACGCGCTTATTTATAATGTTTTGTGGGAACTTTGGGAGAAAACTTAACGCACCTACCATCTTACAAGCTGTAAAGTTACCAATGGTATGGTCAATTCATTAGAATCATCATAGCAGCATTTGTATTCTCATCAAATATCATCTCTTCATTCTTAGCACAATATTTTATCATTTCGAAATTTGAAAAGTACGCTCAAAATTTTGGAAATTTGCAAAAAGTACAGACTATTTTTTTATTTTATTTATTCAGAAATCATAAGTAGGTACCTACTTAACTTTTTTTTTATTAAAAAAAAGCGCTTTATTAGAAATTCCAAAAACCGAATGTTCGGCCGTTTCCTGCTACGAATTTACTATTTGGTTCGGTCGGTCCCGATCCTACACTCCTACACTCTTTCGAATATTGACTATGGTCCCGAATCAACTGAGCCAATCCGAACTTTTTTCGCATTTTTCAATAATATTCGGTTCGGCCATGTGTCAGTCCGATCCGATCATTCGCAGTTTGCCGTAGTAGACCCCCTGGACGGATGGTACTGAGCACAATTCAGCTCAACTTTCCGACTTTTATTTCCCGGTTTGAAAGGCGTACTAGGGGCCGAAGCCAACTCGCAGAGGCCCTTTACACAATTTTAAATGATGAGGAGGCACCAACCGACGATTATCTCTGTATGCACCATGCAAGTGCACCCAAGGACAACCCCCGGTTGATGCAGGACTATCGCAGAACATGGAAACAAAATATACCGGGCTATGGGTTTGGGTGGCTATAGTGGATCTGTTACCTTGAGCTATGGAAGGTCTATGTCCCCTGCCTGACCAATGAAATATAATATTCACAGATGAAATGGCAGCGGGTGACTTGCACACTCAATAATGGACCCCCGAAAACGGTCGCTAGCACACAGTGTCGTAGCAACAGGGGAGCAACATGTCCTGAGATGCTTGTGAGGAGTGGAGAGGTATTCCACGGCTATCAGGACAATCCCGGAAGTACGGTTAAGATCCCTACCAGCATCTTACTGAAATCCTTCCTTCCTCCGAGCACGTTTGCTCTTGCGAATCTCTCCTCAAGCCAGCCAATAAAGGCAAGAATGAGGTGGGAGCTCTGTTCATCGTCAGTGTTCACTCCAGCCGGCCAATAAAGGCAAGCCAGAGGTGAGGAACAAGACTTCTCCCGGGAGATAGGGTCCGTGGTGTCGCTACTGCCCAACAGCTCGCCACATGCTGCCCTGCGGGTTCCTGTATCTCTCTTCGTCTGGCTCCTCACCCTAGACCTGATCCGGAAAAGTAAACTCTTCCATCACAGACCTAGAGTTTAGAGCGCACAAGCCCCACCACGACGTCAACGTAGAGATACGGCGGTGGGGTTATTATTATTATTGTGCAGGACGCCCACCTACATAACGACGTAATCTTAAGATCAATGTAAATAATAGTGTATAAGATACGTTACTCACTAACTACTAACTATACTTGATAATAAGATCCTTACTCACTAACTACTAACTATACTCGCTAACTAGCAATAAAGAAAAATAGTATATAAGTTTCTTAGTATTTAAGTGATCATTGTACATAGATCGTGTCCCATTCTCGAACAGTCGTGGGCGAGTCGAACCTGTACAAACTCGCCGCCATTGGCAGGAAACAAACGGCTGTAATTGGCGAACGGTCATGGGCGAGTCGAACGGTCGTGGGCGAGTCGAACAGTCACGGGCGAGTCGAACTTGTATAAACTCGCCACCGTGATTGGTAAAAACAAACGGCTGCGATTGGCGGACCGTACGAACACACGGCCACGGCTAGCGGACCGAGAGTGAGGCACGGTCAGAGCTAGCCGATTGGCGTCTTAGAAAGTAAGATAGTTTTAACCCCGCCACTACCTGCGCCCCTGTAAAAATATATAAAAGCAGGGCGCTTTCGGCCATAAGGTCAGTTCGGATCAAGATCTCACAGCGGCAACAAGTAAATAAATATTCATCGATCAACAAGAAGTTTTCATTGAACCAAGCGGTCTCCTCCAATCCAGTGCAAATATAGTTTGGGAGCACCAGAACTCGTCGCATCCCATTTATTGGTCCTTCGAGAGCCGGATACGAGGAAGATCACTATTAAGAAAACTACAACGAACTTATTGAAGAATATTTAAGAAGAACTCATTGAACAATGCCGGTTACAAGGTCCACGGGGAAAAAAGGCTGCAAGGCATCGACTGCGGCTACAGAACGGACAGAAACTGCTACCGAAACCACTACAGAAACTACCACGGAGACCACGACAGAAACAACGACCGGCACAAGTACTACGGAAGCTACAGGAACGACAGCTACCACAGAGACGGCCACGGCAACGACTTCAGAAGCACCAGCCGCTACCTCGTCTACAGTGAAACGTGCCGCGCCACAACAAGATGTGACTACTGAACAAAAAGAGAGTGGTCGCCGCAGCAAACCTACGTCACAGAGGAGCGACAAAAATACAAAAGCACGTCGCATAGCCAAAGCCAAGGCGGAGCTAGCCCAACGATTAGCTGAGTTAGCAGCCGCACGTCTCGCCGAAATCGAAGCTGAAACCACGGATGAAGACGTATCCTCCGTCGCCTCGGAAACAGGAAACGACCAACGAGTAACTACTTGGCTCCAATCAAGTCAGCTACTCGCCATTTCCAACAGACCGTATCAGCCCGAGGTGAAATCTTCGATTAACCCAGCCGTTCCAGTGACCACCGCCGCCATAACCTGGGACATCCCAGCGACCGTACCGGCGGGAGTCAGCACCATAGACCCACAACCTGAACCAATGAACATCACACTGCCAGTGAGCACCGCCGCCTCCTGGCAGCCGAACCTTGCGACTGAACAGCCGAACCCGCCGCCAGTGATCGCCGCCTGGCAACAGAACCTCGCGCCCGCGCAGCCACAACCGAACCACGTGCCTGCACAGCCGCAACAGAACCACGCACCTGCGCAGCCACAACCGAACCACGTGCCTGCACAGCCGCGACAGATGCCAGCGCCGGTAAACCCGGGCGAATCCTGGAACAACGAACAGAACCCTACGAACACATCATGGCAACCCGTCTACACTACGGCGCCGCATCACAGTTACCCTCCGAGGCCGACCGCCTCGCCCTGGGTGCCGCCGTCTACAGAACCTACAACACTAGCCGTCCCAGAAACAAGGACGGACATGAAGGAACTTGCTGCTGCAATCACGCAAGCTGTGCACGCTGCGCAATACCAGCAGCCAATGAAATACACTGAACTACCCTGCTTCAACGGAGCTCATCAAGATTGGCTCACGTTCCGCGCCGCCTACTGTGAGACAGCGCATCGACTAACATCAGTGGAGAACATGTCGAGATTCAGAAGAAGCCTTCGAGGAACAGCGAAAGAAGCTGTACAAGGTCTACTTATCGCGAACGCAGACCCGAACGAAGTCATGAAGACACTCGAATTACGCTTCGGACGTCCAGACTCCATCGCAATGGCTGAGATGGAGCGACTGCGAACATTACCGCGCCTCACAGAATCTCCGCGTGATGTTTGCACCTTTGCCACGAAAGTGGAGAACATCGTTGGGACCCTGCAAGCACTCAACTGCGGGCATTACCTATTCAACCCAGAGGTCACGAAGGCTATGGTTGAAAAGCTCACACCAACGTTGAAAAGGCAGTGGTACCAGTATTCAGCGGCACAACCTAGAACAGAACCTGACCTCGTGAAGTTCACACGATTCATCAAGATCGAGGCGGAGATTTGCAGCCCGTATGCATTGCCTGAGAACATCGCTGCGACGACTCAAGCCACTCAGAGCACGCAGCGACGGCAACAGCGGGTACATGCCACACAAGAGGCAAGCAAACCGAAGTGTGTTTTGTGTGAACATCAAGGTCACAGTGTCGCGGAATGCTACCAATTCAAGAAGGCAACCACTGACACGAGATGGGACATCGCGAAGAAGCACCGCCTGTGTTTTCGTTGCCTCAAATCCCGAACGAAACAACATAGCTGCAAACCAAGGAGATGTGAGATCAACGACTGTGTACATTTGCATCACAGAATGCTACACGCCACTAGTGCAGCAACCGAGAAGAGGGAAGAAAACGAATGCTCCAAAGAGGAACAAGAAAAGGTGCATTCAATGTGGACACCAAAGGTATCGTTCCTCAAAATAATACCAGTGCACCTCTCCGGACCGGCGGGAGCTGTAGACACCTACGCTCTCTTGGACGACGGCTCTACTGTAACCCTGATCGACGAGAGCCTAGCCAAACAGATCGGGGCCGACGGATCCTACGAACCACTTCGGATAGCATCCTTTGACGGCGAACCCACAGTCGACGTGTCATCTCGACGAGTGAGCTTCACCATCAAAGGACTTCACACATCCGAACGTAAGCTGCGCGCTAGAACAATCAAGCAGCTAGAGTTGGCGGCACAAAAAATCCCTGGAGAAGCAGTCAGGGACTGTAAACATCTTCTGGACATTGCGAGAGACCTAGTGACTGAGAATGCAAGACCCAAACTCCTGATTGGCCAAGACAACTGGGATCTACTCATTGCGACGGAGATCAGAACCGGAAAGAAGAACCAACCAGTGGCTTCACTGACACCGCTAGGTTGGGTCTTACATGGCAGTCACACGCGAGCACTTGGCCACAGAGTGAACTTCATCAGGCATGCGAACACAGACAACGACCTACATGAACTGGTGAAGGAATACATCACAACGGACAACATGCAAGTCAATCCGAAGAAACCTCTCAATGATCCTGAAGAGAAGGCACTTCGCATCCTTCAGCAACACACACACAGAACTCCAGAAGGAAGGTACCAAACCGCTTTATTGTGGCGAGATAACAACGTCATGATGCCAGACAACTACGACAGCGCTCTGAACAGGCTCATAAGCGTAGAGAAAAAGGTAGACAAGGAACCCGAACTAAAGGAAAGGTACACTGAACAAATGGAAGCACTAGTGTCAAAAGGATACGCCGAACCAGCTCCAGCCGCGACATCAAAGCATCGAACATGGTACCTACCTCACTTCGCGGTTTTCAATCCCATGAAACCGGAGAAGTTAAGAATTGTCTGCGACGCTGCAGCCAAGACCCGCGGAGTCTCTTTGAACGACCAACTACTCACTGGCCCAGATCTATTACAATCACTGCCAGGAGTAATAATGCGTTTCCGTCAACACTCAATCGCCGTGACCGCTGACATCACCGAAATGTTCTTGCAAATCGAATTACGACCCGAAGACCGGGACGCACTTCGTTACTTGTGGCGAGGAGACCGAAGAGATGACAAGCCACCGGAACAATACCGCATGAAGTCACTGATCTTCGGAGCTTCTTGCTCACCGGCGACAGCGATATACGTAAAGAACACGAACGCCGAGAGATTCCAACAAGAACATCCGGAAGCAGTCAAAGCTGTCAAAAGAAATCACTACATGGACGATTACTTGAATAGCTTTGACACGCTGGAAGAAGCCGTGAAAGTGTCACAAGCCGTGCGCGACATACATAGAGAAGCGCGTTTTGAACTTAAAAAATGGTCATCTAACTCTACCCCCCTTCTTGAAGCGCTAGGGGAAGATGCCAAGACTGAAGATTCAATCGAACTGGAAGACAGCATCAAGACAGAACGTGTTCTCGGTTTAATATGGAAGCCGACGAAAGACTCGCTGGCCTTCAATTTGAATCTAGCGCGCATACCACAGAACATCCTACAGAACGACACGCCTACTAAGAGAGAAGCTCTTAGAATAGTAATGTCCCTGTTTGACCCATTGGGACTTGTATCCCCGGTTACTATCAGAGCCAAACAAATACTGCAGGAAGTTTGGCGTCGTGGAACAGCATGGGATGAAGCCCTGGACAGCGACCTAGCCGCAAGCTGGAGGAAATGGCTCACTCACCTCAGGAAGTTGGAGCACATGTCCATCCCACGAACTTACCCAGGCTTCAGTGCTACAGAATCGCTACAACTGCATGTGTTCACGGACGCAAGCGAATCTGCGTACGCGGCAGCGTTATATTGGCGGACGGTCACGAGGGACGGAAGAGTCAACGTCTGCTTGACCACAGCTAAAGCCAAGGTGGCCCCACTGAAGCTAATGTCGATTCCACGCTTGGAGCTACAAGCGGCAGTACTCGGCGCACGCATGGCGTCAGCGGTTAAGGAAGAACACGATCGAACGCCAGAGTCGACCACGTTCTGGACCGACAGCAGGACTACACTGTCATGGATCAGAACCGGATCCAGATCCTACAAACCGTATGTCGCTCACCGCATCGCAGCAATAGAGGAACATAGCTCCACCAATGAATGGCGCTGGCTACCGACCAAACTGAACCCAGCCGATGACGCTACAAGAGATGTACCGGAGGACTACGGTCAAGATCATCGATGGTTCAACGGTGCAGATTTCCTTCTCGGTTGCCCGGACACATGGCCAGCCGATGAAAGGAACCCTGTCATAATCACAGGGGAAGAGAGAACCTGTAGTTTGACCGTCAGAAACAAGAACATACAGATCAGCGAAGCAATACCAGACGTCAATAGATTCTCGCGATGGGAGAGATACTTGCGAGCTACCGCACGAATCCTACAGTTCCTATATCTCTGTCATCGATCGAGGGACAACGTCAACTATAAAAGGACCAAGAGAAATAGCAGCGCAGACCCTGATTGGCGAAGGAACAAACGAACATTGCCAATCAAAGTGAGAGAGAAGCGAGAAACCACGAACAATTACCTTCCTCTCACCGCTGAGTCTCTACGTAAGGCCGAGAGTCTGATTCTACGAGCTTCGCAGGAACAGTCTTTCCAGGAGGAAATAGAAGCTCTAAAGGAAAAAAGGACCTTATCACGCAACAGTCGCCTGTACGCACTAAGCGTACAACTCTCAGAGGGAGAGATTCGCCTAAAGAGCCGAATAACCGCCATGACAAGCATCACAGAGAACCTAAAGAATCCGATGGTTCTTGACGGAGACCACCGCACGACGCGATTGTGGATTGAACATATCCACCGCCAATTGCATCACGCGAACACCGAGACGACAGTCAACGAATGCCGTCAACAGCATTGGGTGCTCCGTCTACGACCGACTGTCAAGAAAATTATCGGTAGATGCTTGCGATGCCGTATGAGGGCAGCCTCTCCAGCACAGCCAATAACAGGGAACCTCCCTCCCTGTCGACTAGCGCACCATCAGAGACCATTCACCTTCGTCGGGCTAGATTACTTCGGGCCGTTGATCATCACAGCAGGACGAAGCCATCAGAAGAGATACGTCGCCTTGTTCACCTGTCTCACGACGCGAGCCATTCATCTGGAACTTGTGGCATCGCTTAACACAGATTCGGCAATCATGGCGTTGCGCCGCATGATAGCGCGCCGAGGATGCCCAACGCAGCTGTGGTCCGACAACGGAACCAATTTTCACGGCGCTGAAAAGGAACTAAGAACCGCCATTTTCGCAGCTACAGCAGAGGAGGCCTCAAAAAGGATGATCGACTGGCGATTCATACCGCCTGGTGCACCATTCATGGGGGGCGCCTGGGAGCGCATGGTGAGATCTGTAAAGACAGCACTCGCCGCCACCGTCAACGAGCGATTCCCGAACGAAGAAGTGCTTCACACGCTGCTTACCGAAGCCGAACACACCGTGAACAGCCGGCCACTTACCCATGTGTCCGTGAATCACGAAGATCCTGAAGCTTTAACTCCCAATCACTTCATATTGGGTGGTCCCGGCCGCATCGCAGCGCCGGGCGAATTCTGCGACAGTGACCTGCGTCTACGCGCCAGTTGGCGCGCAGCTCAGAGGCTCGCCGATATGTTCTGGGCCAGATGGCTCAAAGAATATCTTCCAGAACTGCGAAACCGCAGGGAACCACATACCAAAGGCACGATCCCCAAGGTCGGCGATCTAGTGCTTATCGTGGACGGCAACCTTCCGCGAAACATGTGGGTCAGGGGACGCATCTGTGCTACTTTCCCCGGCCCAGACGGAGTTGTACGTACGGTGGACGTGACAACAAAAGGAGGCACCCTACGACGTCCAGTGAAGAGAATAATAGTGCTACCAATCGAGAGCAGCGATCCTGCACCATCTACGACTGCGGCGCCAGCAGCGGATGACGACGCACGGCGGGAGGAATGTGCAGGACGCCCACCTACATAACGACGTAATCTTAAGATCAATGTAAATAATAGTGTATAAGATACGTTACTCACTAACTACTAACTATACTTGATAATAAGATCCTTACTCACTAACTACTAACTATACTCGCTAACTAGCAATAAAGAAAAATAGTATATAAGTTTCTTAGTATTTAAGTGATCATTGTACATAGATCGTGTCCCATTCTCGAACAGTCGTGGGCGAGTCGAACCTGTACAAACTCGCCGCCATTGGCAGGAAACAAACGGCTGTAATTGGCGAACGGTCATGGGCGAGTCGAACGGTCGTGGGCGAGTCGAACAGTCACGGGCGAGTCGAACTTGTATAAACTCGCCACCGTGATTGGTAAAAACAAACGGCTGCGATTGGCGGACCGTACGAACACACGGCCACGGCTAGCGGACCGAGAGTGAGGCACGGTCAGAGCTAGCCGATTGGCGTCTTAGAAAGTAAGATAGTTTTAACCCCGCCACTACCTGCGCCCCTGTAAAAATATATAAAAGCAGGGCGCTTTCGGCCATAAGGTCAGTTCGGATCAAGATCTCACAGCGGCAACAAGTAAATAAATATTCATCGATCAACAAGAAGTTTTCATTGAACCAAGCGGTCTCCTCCAATCCAGTGCAAATATAGTTTGGGAGCACCAGAACTCGTCGCATCCCATTTAATTATTATTAGCAATTACTGTCCCACTGCTGGGCAAAGGCCCCCCTACTCTCCTTCCACCTCTCTCTGTCCGACTTTTAAGGTCGGCTAATTTTTGATGTTTTTGACCCCACTATTTTGTTGTACTTAATTTATTTAGTATCGAAGGGTACTCTACCTATGAGGTATTTATTTTTGAAGGCGCAGTGGTTCTTTAGAAGCTTTCTTAGTCATAAGTGTCACGCGGGTTTGATTCTGAATTCTCTAATTTGTCTACGACTCATAATGAGTCGTTGACATGGCAGTAATCGTAGAAAAGAAAAGGAATTTTCTTTTAAAAAAAAAATGATCAGTACGCTAGGACCGACATAGCTAGCTACCTATATCAAAACTTATCAACTTCTAATGAAATAATTGTTCGGATAAAGTATCAATCGTTTCCAATAGTTCTCAATGACCTTGCGACCACGTTTCGTGATCACATGTCGCCAAACACGGCCTTGAGCTTGTATAATTAACTTTTAATGTTTACCTACTTTGATCCTGGCACTCCACAGTCAGAATAATTTCGTACTAGCCTGGCAGCCAGCATTAAGCTGCTTTTCCACCAGAGATGTGCAATGCTACGTTGCTATGGATGCGTTTGATCTCCACCAATCATATTCATTGGTCCACATAGCATAGCACTGTTGAAAACGGGTTCAACTGAGCTGTTTTTTTATATGGAAGGATGCGTGCTATGGATGGGAGCTATGGATGCGCGATTGGTGTATTTATTGCACCTGTGCAGAGCAGAGTATTCCCCGTGCCTTCCCTAATATTGATGCATCTCATAGCTCGAGCTGCGCATCTTCCTCGCATAGCTACCCCGCGGTGGCGCATCTTCGTAGCACACCTTACTCACTCCGCTATACAGCTTAGCATTAGTGGAATCGGTCGCATAGTTTCGTAGCTTAGCTTTCATATCCTCGCAGCATAGCTCCATAGCACATATCTTGTGAAAAAGCAGCCTTATAGTCATGTTGTAGAACAACGTGATTTTATTTAATTATGTTTAAAAATAAAATACGAAAGTCAGACGAATGCGAATACATACAAGTACAGTACAGTACATGCGAGTACATATGTATTTAATTTATGTTATTTAAATGAGAGTTTTATTTTGGAATAATTAAAATTATAAAGTACCTTTTTGTGCGAGAAGATTAAATAAATAAATAAACTCTAGAATAAGTCGGAATCTAAGATTTGCGTCAAACTATAAAAATGCAAATACCTACATTTGTTAAGCTAATTTAATGTACATATTCTCCTGGCACAGGTGTTTTCACACTTAAAAGGAGAAGTCAACCTCATTATTGTTCAGACAAATATTGTTATCGAATAAAACATTTTTTCTTTTCTTTTTTCATTTTCAACTACCGTCAAACAAGCCAACTTTGCCCGTTTTTTTAAGAAAATCGAATATATTACAAGTTTTTTCTATAGGACTTAAGTATATTTTTGCATTTACTACAACTATATAACCATATGCACGCATTTGCTATGTAAAACATTTAAAAAAATAAAATTTAAACCAAGATTTGTTCGATTTTGATGGTGGGCAAAATAATCCGGACTTTTAGCCAACATTGCCCACTTCGATTTTTGACGCAAATCAAGCTCTTATAAATACGTAGAAAGCACCACGACTACAATTTAAGGCAATCTTAACCTAAGTTTTAAAATACTGTTTGTAGCTTAAATATTTTCGTGATAAAAACAGTGGGCAATGTTACCTAGCGGTTAGTGCCCTTTTCCATACAAGGCCCAACAAACGGTTTAAGATTTTAAGGGTTGTCACATTCCAGTAAAATGATCAAATAAATGTTATTTTCACTTTTCTTTTGTGGGTGTTGGGTGCATATGAATAGACGTTAAAATGGTAATTAAATGAAACATTGTGTTCAAAATTAAATGTTTATTCCAATTTCGTCGACAATTCGATATAATACCGTTGTTCTATTTTGAACATTTCAATAACGTCAGATTTCTGCTGTAAATGCTATATCCAAAAATGAGATCAATATATGTAATATTTTGAGTAGTTCTTACACTCAATTCATCTGCGTGTCTAGCCAAAAAACCCTGCACCCACGCATCTCCCGGAATTTTATTCTTGAACACAAGTTCTCGAGAATTTTTTCTTAAATATTCATGCACCAATAACTTTAGATCGAGTTTAGTTAGGGGAGATCCAAAATCACTAGAAGCCTGCAAGACTCTCACAATTTTATTTTCTTCCTCACTTGTCAGTGTCGTAGGATGCCCAACAGAATTTGAATGTAATTTTTTTTATTTGATTAACTATGGTACGTCGTGGGATACCAAACTGTCGGTCAGCATCTCTTGACGATATTTGTTTAGATGCAACTGCTTCGCAGGCAAGCTTTAACATCACGTCGGAGTAATTTTTATATGCTCGGGACCCAATTTCACGTCTTGGCTTTCTTGGTCTAATTCTAGACTTGTGTTTGTTTTTCTGAAATTAAAATTAACAATAAAATTAAAGCTAAGTGGATCTGCAGATGTATAATAAAAGCTGACATCTACTCTAATGAAATATACCTACCCTATATCCTATCCCTATACATAAACAAACATACAATCACAAACTTCACCTCTATATATATACAGGGTGAAATTTTAATCACTGTTTTCCTCTTACGGGGTCATTGTACTCATCATTATGAACAACTTTTACTATGGAGCCAAATCTGAAATCGTGAAAATTAAATCAGCTGTTCCCTACATTTATGTTCGCATAACTCGTCAAAATGTAGGGAACAGCTGATTTTGTTTACCCCTTAAGAGGAAAACGGTGATTAAAATTTCATCTTGTATAAATATACATCAACTGTACTAGGTACTAATATATTTTACAACATAAGAAATTAAGTACTTTATTTTAAAGTCGTTACTTAAGAAATATGTAATATAGGTGTTTGATGTTTTGTTTCTGTGGTTTTGCGTTAATTCAACCTGTTACAAAATAACTAAAAGTGACAACCCTGAGCGCTTTTTGATAACGGGCAATGTTGGCATGGATGGGTCTGAATAGTTTAGGGTAACTTTGCCCATCATTAGAAGTTTTGATTTATAAAGTCCTGAATAATGAAACTATATTTAAAATAATCGACAACTAATATTCTATAACATACAGCAAAATATACTTACCTGTGTTTTCGCCATGAGGTAAAATCCACAAACACTTTCCTTAGGAAATTTACCCGCAAAAACATACACCGCACTCGACAAGTTCTGACAAGTTACTAAATGAACTTTGGAACGAATGCGTTAGATAGTAATGCCACAAATATAATCAACTTTCCACCCAAATAATAAATGTTGCCATAAAACTAAAATTGTTTCTTATGTTAGCGGATTTGCTTATAAATTGCTTTTAGGGCAAAGATACCTTGATTGGCAAAGTTGGCTTGTTTGACGGTACATATAAAACGCTCCTAGTGTCAAAGTTTCAAAAATGTTGGCAACGCAATTTCGAGATACTCACAGAATGTGTTTACATAACATGTCGTCTAGAATGAGCGAGTCAATGTCCTCCAAGGGAGATGTTGAGTCAATCGTCAAAAAATCAAAAAAAAAAAAAAAATAACAGATAGTAAAAAGTTAATCCAGTCACTCCACGTAAAATACTGGTATTCAGCAGTATCCGGTTAGACTGGACGCCGACCCCAAAAATAGTTGGGAAAAGGCTAGGCATATGATGATGACTATCAACAGATATGCTAACCTTCCTTTTTTCTTTGTTACAGCTATAATTCCAACGACGGCTTCGGCCGCGTTGGTGGCGAGCAGCTCAACTTTACGGCCCCCTCCGAGGACGAGGCCGAATACCCGCCAGGCGCCTACTTGAAAAAGGGGAAGGTCTCGAGGGCAAGTCATACTGAATATGCCCGATTATTATACTTTTTTGACGTGAATGGCAGACCCCGATTTGATGTATATGTTACAAGAGTGTCAGTTTCCAAATGCATGCGATGGTAGTGGTGGATGAATCCGTATAATTAAAAAAAATAATAATGTATGGATATCTATTTTATAAAAAAATATTGTTTTGTTACCAAATAATAACCCCGAATTTAAAGGCGAGTTACTATTATACCGAGGGATCATCCACAAACTACTTATTCAAATCTTATTTTTGTCTCGAAAAAATAGTAGGTACTTAAATATATAATACAGAAGTTTATTATTAGGAAACAGTTACCTATTGAAAAAAAATCAGTGTTTCAATAGAATTATTCTTAAAATTTACCTTATAAGTAAATTAAATCTTCAAAATACCATCACAACAGCATACAAAACTGAGTACCAAAAATCTAACCGTCCTATTACTCCTATAGCAAGATCCGATGTCGCACAGAATAATAGAGAAGCGTCGTCGAGACCGAATGAATAACTGTCTAGCAGACCTCTCGCGGCTCATACCGCCCGAGTACACGAAGAAAGGCCGCGGCAGAGTTGAGAAGACAGAAATCATCGAGATGGCAATACGCCACCTCAAGTACCTGCAGGAACGCGCGAACGGTTCGTACGGAAAGCGCGCTTATTTGGTAAAATCGTTAGTTATAATTGGAAAACAACGGAGAAAGGTACTTTTGGATTAAGCTCCAACCCGTCAGATCTTTGATTCTGTTCTGTGAATAATGAAAAAAGTGGTATCCAGTATGTTTTATCTAATGGCCAAATTCTACCAATGAAGGAAATAAGGTTGGCTGTTTTCGGCGTTGTGCTACTACTATTTTCAAATATTTGACGTCATAGATAGGAATTATTTGATCTAATTGGTTGGAGTATTTGAAATTTAATACAAATTGTATGCGGGCCTGTTTTTGCGACAGACTGTTACTGCAGTAACTGTGTCAATTAAGCCGGCAAATAAATAAACATTTTAACAAGAAATGTCGCATATTCAAGCCCAAATGGATTATTTTCATTTTTCAATTATTTCTAACATACTCTTGTATTTACTAGGGCACATATTTAAGATATGATTTTATCAGCCAAAGACAATATTTAAAAAAGGAAATCTGAAAAAATTACATTTTTTCTTCTAATATGGAGAGTCCCGGTGTGGCTTAGTGAATACAAGGCTTATTTATATTTCAGTGATAAATAATAAATGAGTATTTAAATCATTTGTTATTTTGCCCATACCCAATGTTTTTAGTTTTTGTACAGTACTTATAGAAAGTCTGAAAAGTAAAATTAAAATTCTCAAGTTCAGTAGTCCTGGTATATCCAGTGTTTTAAAATCAATCTTGCTAGGAAACTGTTACCTGTTAGGTCTCCGGTAAAACTTCTAGTGACATGGTTTTCTTCAGAAGCTTTCAAATGTTTTAAGATTGATGTCTGAATACAAGGAAAATACAGCAACCTAAAGACAAAGTTTGCTTTAAAATAGGTTACATTGGTATTCCCGCATAATCTATGAATGTTTAAAGTTGTAACATTTATTCAACAAGAGCTATTTGTAAGCCTGATCTTACAAAAGTATAGATACATAAAGACAATATCTGTTTTGTAACCTATATTATATAATAAACATTTAAACAATTTGAGAAAAAAAATATCACATAAGGCATCAACGGTAAAATAATCATTCTTTGTTTATGAAATAAAATAAAAGTAATATTCAGTCAATCTGGTATTGAAGATAACTTAATAATGAATAAAAACTATTAATAGTAATACAAGCTATAACTTATATTGGTAAATCATTCTGCATCCAGTATCTACCTAAAAATATATTTTTCATTGTAAATAACATTATCGTGCCAGCAAACTTTATGAAATGATAAAGTTTAATATTTGACGCTTTGATAAAGAATTTACGTTCTCTTTTATTATCGTCATCCTATTCTAAATAATGGCTAGGTATAACACTAGTAATTCAACATATCACTACTTGATCAATTATTAATCATTGAAATCAAATTATGTACACAAATCAAATAAAAAGGTAAAATAAAGCCACTGTAGTGTTTTAGGAAATCTGAATGAACTCTTCTATAAACAGAATTTTTGTTGTATAATTGATGCCCGGTAATTTCCATCCAATTTTCAAACTACCTATTAACTGTCCTTTACACTATCGCACATAAACCATATTTATTTTACAAATGAATTACAGTAATAAAATGTAACAAAATAAAAATATTACTTAGTTCCTATAATAAAATATTTTTTATTGCAAAAATAATAATAATGTAAAAAAGAAACAAATGTTCATCAAAACATTTCAAATGGTTTATGGTCGAGCTTCCACCGAGCACAAATCTCATAACCATTTCAACACACCGACATCATTCACAAATTCAACTTTATCAAAACCTCATTTTAAAAAACCTCACCTTAAAAACACCATTTATCATCAAAGGTTTACAAAAAAATAAAACACGCTCATAATAAACCACTGAAGAATGCTAATGTTGTTGGGAGTTCCCGCCGGAAGATGTTCCATCTTCGCGTGGGGTTCTGTTGTAGCTGCTGACCGGGGCATGGGCGAGGAGCACTTCAGGGCCGGCTACCAGGACGCGGTGGCCGAGGTCATGCGTTTCCTGATCGAGGTGCATGGCTACGGGACTGGAGATGGCTTGTGCGTGCAACTAGCTGCTCATATGCAGAGGCACTGCGAGGCTGTTGCTAAAGGTATGTTTATTTTTTTTAAGTATTTTTTACTAAAAATATTAAAATTATTGGAATTGAGCAGTGGTATACTTTCATATGTCTCCAGTCCAGTCTAAGGCGGCTTTATAAAATAATGGCGTTTCATTTCTAATTGAATTTCCAGTAAAACATTATCTACTTATAGGGTAAGTTAAGTTAAGACGGACAATTTGATTGTCTCATGTTGTTTGTCGGGTTGTTGAGCTTCCCAAGATAGGGTTGAGCTGTTGAGCAAACGATAGCTGACACATGCGTGCGGCGTTTTGTTACTTTCCTCAAACGGCCGGTAATGTCCTTTACTGAACAAGTAACTTCGTTCAGTGTCAAGTCTTTACTCTTCCCACCACCGGAGTTGAGAGTTACCGAAGTTTATTTTTAGAGTTTTGACCTATGGTGTGGAGGATTATTCTTGACGCTTGTGGTTTAGCACGTAGACGAATATTGTACAGAACAATGCCTATAAACCTCTTCCTTACTTTTCCAGGCGAGCCCCTACCTCGTGAAAAGCCACGGTCGCACCCTGGCTCATCCTCAGAAACAGGGAGTTCCTCCAGCAGTTCCCAGGGCTACACAATGAAGCAGGGTGTCATTGCGCAGGCGCCGCCACCTGCGCCGCCCACCTTCGCGCCCGAAATTTACCAGGAGCGCCCTCAACAACATCCATACTCTATGGAATATGATAGAGGTAATAATGATGACGAAGAAATTCTAACAAGCTTAAAGCAGACAAAAGTGATAGCGGTTGCTGTCAACGAGCCAAACAAGGGATTCGATCACATCTCCAGGTAAAACTGTTTTGTAACCAGTCTGGTATAAAAACCAATGATGGAAGCAGAGGCATCGTCGTGTAGATAATCGTCTAGACGCGCCGGCGGGGGTAATGATCGAGGCAATCTATTTTTTTTTATCGCAGTGGTGTTGATAAAGCACAAATATTTATATTTTTTGTTTTATTACCTTAGTTTCAAGAACTATTGCCATCAGGCGGAGGCCGCGCAGACTCAGACAGGTGCGTTTGATAAATCGACAGATGAGAATCTTCATTTTACAATCTGATGTGTTTACAGTACGACGACGTCGAGTACCTACACGAGTTGCAAGTAAGAATAGCTACGACTGAGTTCGCGACAGAGTAGATAACTTGCAACATTATCGCAATTTGTGACTCAAGAGTTCGGTGACATTTGTCACAGTGAATCTTATCCCAAATGCTAATGTTTCTGTAATTTTTTTCCAGTATCAGTAGCGCAGATGCCAATGGCCGGCGAAGGAGAAGGCCAATCGGAGGCAGAGCCCCTGCTCCTGGATGGGCGATGCAAAATAGAGCCTACACTGCGAGCAGTGAGGAAGCCCGATCATACAGAAGACTACCATTCCTACAAGTTCAAGAACTGCATTGAAAGGCGATTTTCCAGATCACAAGACACGGAGGTAACTAAATACATTTTTTTAGTCCGATTACGTCGGCGTCACCAGTATAGAGAGACGAGGAACAGGATGTAAAGTTCACTCATCCTAATAGAAAAGGGAGGATCCTCCGACCAGGAGGGTGTTGTGTCTGGCGGGCAACTGCCCGATGATTGATGTCGGGATGTTCTATGTATGCTAGTTGCGCGGTAAACTCTGCTTGCGCGATGCTGGATTTTGCGTGACGTCAGTATGACGTGTAGTTCGCATGCGGCGTTGTAGATACCGCTACATTTTGATGACAAGTCCGTTTGATTTTCTTCCTTAATTTAGGATAAACTCAAATTACAATCTAGTAGAATCTAGTCAGCCGAGAGGGAAAGAGTTAAACAGGTAACATTCGTTGTGTTATTTGTCATTCAGAAGTAATTTTCCCCTTGAGCAGAGGTCAACAAATGTCTTTAAATCATAAAATGTGTTTCAAGTCATGTAGGTAAGAATGACGTAAATAGGAAATAAGATATAAAAATAGTGAGTACGTCACGACCACATAATGGTGGATCTCTTGGCGGCGGTCGAATGACATTGACAGAGGGGCGCTGTTGGTAAACATTTGTGCAAAATTGTTTTGTAAAATGTATTGAAAAAACAAGATGGCAGCGTTAGTTCCAATATTGGCCATGCGCCAAAAGAACCTTGTAGCGCTATGCGTCCGCGGACCCTAGGCAGTAAATCTAGCTTGGAGTAGCTGCTACCAGACTAGTCACCAAACCAAACCACAGCGTGAGCTATGTTACAAAATAGGTTATGGTAACACGACATGAATCGGCCCTTTACCACCTCCAAAACAAATTATCAAAAGGGATTTTATCATACAAAACCACGCTCAGTAGACTTATGATCTCTTTGTGCTATGCAGACTGGAGACATCTGCTGCCCATCCTCTTTATGAATTTCCTCTGTCAAGACGAATAGAACCGCAAATCATGGTTCAAGATAATTTGAGTAATGTTACAAAAATTACAATCACATTTACCTAAGTACGTAGGTATTTCCGTACGCAAAATATGCGCTTGGACGTGGAGTTGCGACCACCAGTCCGTCATACTACTACTTCCTAAATATGCAGGTCACGCACGTAGTTTTGTACAAGAAATCCGTTACCAAAGAATCTAGATTAAGCATTAAAGATAAGAAAATATTTGACCGAGTCATGTTCGTATCTGTAACAGTTTTGCCCCCAAATATTCCTAGTCACTGACACTTATAACCAACGGGTGCGACGACCGTTATTTGGAACATTGAATTTTGCAAAAAAAAGTTCGACTCTGCCTCTTTCCAAATCCGGCTGTACCAACCTTGTGGTTACCCTATAATAAGATGATTAGATAATCCCCATCCAGGCTGCCGACATGTTGACCCGCACGGCTCACACACACGGGAAGGTGTATTCGCACAAGCGCCGCCGTGCCACCAAGCCCGCGCCTTCTACCTCCACCTCCACCTCCAACTCCGGATCCACTGAAGATGCCAGGGACACCTCGCCACAGGTACGTTTTTACTTTTTCAGATAACCTTCACGGAACATCGCTGCAAATATACAGCGTGGCGCTTTAATGGCGACATTAATTTTACACACGTATACGGTTTCGCGTCTTAGTTGTATGAATATATTTTAATTCAATTAAACATTAATATTTATTTATTTACTAACAATTTTCTAAAATAGCATCTTAGAGCAACCTGACTTAAAGAACTGTAGCGCAGGGGTCACGGATCATAACATCGCATCAATGTAATTAAAACAAATAACGTGCAAATAGAAGGCGAATTGAAGGAAAGAGAGAGAGCCCTATGGCGGCGAGCGGCGCAGGTGGAAGTTTTCAAGTTAGGTTTTTTTTCATGTTGTTATAACTTTTATGATTACCGGCCACTAGCGCTACCCGTGTGTTAAATTAATGTCGCCATTGTAGCACGTTGTATATATTTCTTTGCTTCTACAACTAACCTGCTCATATTTCTAAACAAGTCTGTAATCTGTTTGTAGGACACTTCAAGCGAATCGCCTCATCATCATCACTATGACAAGCCACCTCCTCCTACGCAGTATGTCCCCGTTTTCGCGTTGAATTCTCTCGGTAAGTTAATTAAGTGATTTACTATAAGTCGATGCATGGCTTTTCCAAAAGATCACAAAGTATAACAGTAGACATTGACCCTATTTGGTAACATTTAACTTTACTTTTGCAGGAAAATACTATGTTCCGCTAAGTGTCGACTATGCATGCCTTCGAAGGAACCTTGGCCCCTATGATGTGCTAGACGCAAGAGCTACTCAACTAGCTGCGCCATTGCATCCTGTGACGATTCACGTCAACTTTCAGCCATATCTCAACTACCACGTCAAGACGGAACCGAACGAGCGAGACCAATGGCGGGCTATGTAAGCCAAAAGACACGTATCCAGTGCCTGATAATGAGCTGAGGTCGCCATTATCGCTATAATAACGGCGCCAACATTTGAACGTGACAGCTAATATTATTTCTAAAATATTTTATGGAAGGCATGGAGGCATTAATGAATAATTCATTTTGAAAAGAATAGATTACTCCATAAATTAATGTCGGGAGCCTGAATATAACGAAGCTAACGGCCCAAACAGAAGATCGAAATATCATATATTTTTGTAATAAAAACAGCTGAATATTTTTGAGATTTCTAAACGTATACCTAAACAAAGGAAAAAAGACTGTTCATGGTCTTAGGCCTCGGTCAAGAAGACAGCGATTGCGGGGCGGGGGCGGCGGCAGCGCGGCAACTCAGACCCGGTCTCGAAGCCAGCGAGCAGATTGCGCGGCGCTCGAGCGGACCACAGGATGGTCCGGTTATCTAGTCACGACCTCAGGTAAACTACGAGATGCCATAATTATACAAAAACAACAGTGCCACTACCCGCGCCGCCGCTGCCGCCCCGCGCCCGCTGACTTCGTGTCCGTAGCCTAAGAGAGTTCAGGATCAATTTGCTATTGATAATAATGAAGATCGTGACATATCTACCAAGAAAAAAAAAACCGCAAAGAAATCCTTGAAAAGTTTTCTCGTATCGGAAAAGTTATTTCAGCTATTAAAATATTTATTTGAACCTAAAACTTGCATAATCTTCAGCTGTTCTAGTCAAATGTGAGTCAAAGAGCAATGTGAAACGTTGCAAATCTAAATGCTTGCATCATACCATACCTAATCGACGAGTGTTACGCTAAAAATAATTTATTCAGTGGCATATTAATGAAAAGGACATTATTAGTTTTAAGTATTTTAGCTTTGAACACGTTATGCCCATCATTTTGGCGGCGGCATACTATGAAACATTTTATTTTAAAGACTACCAATGGTGTGGACAATGTTTTCAGTGTTCTTAGTTACGGCTGTGATAAGTAGAGTAGTCCAAGATATAACTGACCGCTGTGGTGCATTATTAACAGAACATGGAGGATGGTTCGACATTTGATACTTGCTATATTAGTAAAACAGTACAATATAAAATTAAATTTAAAAAAAAAGTATCAGTAAGTTAGAAAATCATTCTAGGTTTTATTTCGTGTATGAATGTGAATGTGTTTAATATTGTGCTGCTATAGTATCAACTGGAGAAACAGCCTTATACCTACTGATGATAAATCCCCTCAGAAATCAGATGTTACTACATAGGGTCAGTTCACACCGAGACGCGACGCGACGCGACGCTGCGCGCACACTTTAAAACGACCTACTGCACCGCGCAACGTATTCTGAACTCTCACAATGCAATGTGTATCTTTTCGTGTAGAAAATAAAGTATATTTTTACTTTTAAAGTGTGCGCGCAGCGTCGCGTCGCGTCGTGTCTCGGTGTGAACTGACCCATAATGTGAAACATTATTTTAAGCTGATTCAAGGCCAAACTAAATTATATTTTTTAAGACATCTTTTCCCACCAAAATTCCACAGCCCTAATATGCGCTTTATTCATAATTAGGAATACGGAATTCGCATATGGGGAGCTGCTGAATATTGTTTCATGTTTTATTTTTAATTCGTTTGGAGGTAGTGGTGGAAATAAAATTAAGGTGTGGTGTTCACTCGTGGACAAGATAAAGACTGAGGTTTTTATTTAACGGTAAATTTTTGTTTCTATTGTTTCAACATTGGATTCTCACTCAAATATGTACCGCAGGTTAGAGTTCAATGTGCAAAGTGAAAAAAAAATTACGTAAAGTTAATTTTAGATACCATTTTAAAATAGTCTTGTTAAATGTTAAGTACTTTATATTTTCTAAATACATGTATAAGAAATAAATGTTAAATATTTTATGGAGTCGCGTGTTTTATTTTATCACAGGAATAAAGGAAAGGCGCTACATTCAAACGAAGATTTTATGTAATTAATTATCATAACATCTTTTATTCTCTAGTATTATTTTAAATTTTACATGCTTAGTTCAAACATTGAGAAGAAATAATAATATTTAACATCTGGATAATATACAGCTTTTCTATTTAAGATCCACTTAGCGTTAAAAAATTATATTAATATATATATTGCAAAATATTCCATTGTTACATCGAATACCTTACATAAAAAAACATATCCGACGGGGGAGCGGGACGAGCCGAAGGTGGGTGCGATCACAAGGAGTCGGAAGTACCAATCAACTAGTTTCATAATATGGCAAACGATAGAGAGTGCGCTTTTTGTTCACCATAACAAAATATAGCCTTCACTTAACATTAACTAATATAATATATACAGACGCTCCTCTACGGGTTGATATAATTACGAAATTTTTATCACAAAGATTTTCATCTAATATACTACAGAAACATTAAAATGTTGGATTGCGTTTTGTTGTCGTATAAATCCTTATATATTATATACATTTGCTGGGCTGCCATAATGTGAGTTTCGAATCTACAACCATTTCAAATCCTATGTAAAGGTACTATTTTATTTACTTATAACGTCTAGAGGAAGAAAACTAGTTGGAAGTATTGTTTTCTATAAAAATGCACATCAAAACGCATTCCAACAGAAAGATAGTAAGCAATTAATTTACAGTTTATTAAAACCAGATCGAAATATTTACATAATCTATTTGACACGAGCCCGACACTGTCGCTCAAGTCGGCCTGCGAGCATTGTGAACATTTCATACTAATCTACATTTGATTCAATAGAAAAAATCATAAAAAAACATCTTCCTACAGTTCTTTTTATACAATACAAAAATAATAAAATCATGGATTAAATAAAGCTGTTAAAATATATTTTTCTGTGTGTTAATAACTATGTGTATTTGCCTTGAAGGCGTATTATTGCAACGTATTTGACTATAATCTAAGCTTTAAAGATTATGCGAAGAACACTTAAGTAGTAGGTCAGTGAAGACCCGAACTTGCGGGTAAGCGAAGCTTAATGAACACATGGAAACTTTTTTAAACGGCTGCACGAAATAGGAAATCAAGACATTATAGAACAAGTTAATTGAGACGACTCTTAGATATGTACTTGTTAGCAACACGGCTCATTGGGATTCAATTAAGGATAATAATTTTATCTTTGAAATATAAAAGACTCATCATTAAAATTACATTAAGTAGATATTCATCGAGACTGTAATTGACACGTAATATGCAGCGAATGTTGCCAGAACATCACATTTTTACAGACCGCAAAAAGCACACAATCTAATTATAAAGAGGTTCCAAATAAAACACCAATTTTCTGGAACCCATGTTAGAAAATTTGAGCAATAATTTGGATGAAACGTCAGACACTGGGCATTCACTATAAACGTAGTTTAACTACATAGATTTACTCTAAATTGCAACAATATCCACAGATTGATTTACCTAAAAATTGGGCATATTCCACCAATAATAAAGACACCGATCGAATAGTTACCCACTAGCAAAATATCAGCGCCTTTTATTTAACAGAAAAGCACGAAAATTTATTTAAGGAACTTTAAAAATATGTTCCATAACGAAAGCATTATTGCATAAAAGCTAATTATTGCGATCAAAGTCACAGACAAAATCATGGAAGAAGAAATAATATACTGAAGCGCATCGTTGGACATTAACTACAAATATAAAACGCAACATTTGTTTGATACTCGCCGAGTACAAAACACTAGAAATATATTATTTTGTATTGAATTAAGACTACATAATCTGTAATAGCGATTAAGGCAACCTTCGCACTGCGAATATTAGACAGCAAAGTCGGAGATGGTACTCCGCCGCTTTTCAGTGCAAATATTGCTTATCAGTACAGCTGTAAACTAAAACTAGAATCCCTACAGAAACGTACCTAAATATAACAAACAGAATATTTTGCAAGTGCCTGCACATAGCTTCCTTAGATCACTGGGTGCTTCGGTGATAAATACTATTTTAGCCCGGGGTTATTCACAACATCGATTCGTTGTTAATAGAGAAGTATTTACAGTCGGCAGCATATTAACAATTGCAAAAATTAGTACATAACATTCAACTTTGTTATTGTAATTATAAACAACTCTAATTACATAATAAAATGGCAGAATGTTATAATACAACTTCATATTGAACTCTGCAGTTTAGTTCTTACAAAATATTGTAAGGAGCTGTAAAGCTCTAAAGTGCAGAGTTTAAACATGTTTATTTTACAACTTTACACTTGTTAACATTATGCTGAGTAAACAATGTGTTACAAAGCAAAATAACAACCAACTCGAGAATCGACATCTCAACGACCACGTCGCTACTCAATGCAAATTGCCTCCTGCCCACAATGTACACAGTACATATCTCATTAAGACATACAGACGTTGATTTGTAACACATTGCAGTAGGGATAAAAAGATAACTCATAAACAAATAGCACAAAATACAAACAAGTAATTCGTGCTTAATTAGAATCTGTTTTCATTATTTGTTGTGTCAAACCGTTATTAGTACTAATGTGATTGCAATTCATATCAGTCAATATTCACGACCTCGTCTATCCAATTTGGATGCAAAAGCCACGCTAAACGAAATCTTCACCTACGACACCACTTTGCAACTCTGCAATATAAAACAATTTATATTTTTATTATGAACAAAGTTCACATATAATACTTGAAACATAACCAATAAATATTCACTTTCGAACTCAGCAGAGAACAACTGCAGAGTGGTGTCGTGGGCAGTTTCAGGACACTATTACCCAGCTGCCTCAATATTCGTCCTTGTGATGATGGACCAAAGAAACAAATCTTCGCACAGTACGCTCCACTTAAATTATAACACAGATTTAACCTCTAGAAATGGCTAATGCGACAATTCGTATATGTATTGAAACGACTCTAAAGTACACGTGAAACCTCTAACACTAACAAGAGCCCTAGAACTAGGACGAGCCCTCGGACCCCTTATGTATGCTAGAAAAAACAAATAATAAAAACAACTATAAATTTACTTAAACATTATGCGTACAAAAATCCTAGTCATCATTCCCTAAACGCACTATCGAATTAATCGATAATAAATAAATATATCAATAAGATACATAAACATTGTACATATATAAAAATCTTTCATACCATTATACATATATACTTTACCGAGTAGGTTCCCTATATTATATTATCTTAACTCTCCTATATACAATATGTACAAAGGGAAATAAAAACAATTTGTACTTGCAGAAAAACCGTGGAAAATAAAACGTAGAAGTGAAACGGAAATATACAATATGCGCGCATCGCATCTAACGTACACTCATAGAAAAGTTCCTTTATGCTAGTTATTATATAATACAGGCGACGGGTGATCCGTCTGAGATTTACAAAAATAATGTGTTATTGTGTGCCAGGCCACAGCCGACTACCTGTCGCCCCGCTTCGCACCGCCCGCGCCATCTGCCGGACAAAGCATACCAGCGTTTAGAAATGACAACACTATACTCGTATATAACAATTTATTCAACATGGCATAATATCTCTATGTATTATGTACAAAATTAATATAACTGTAGCGGTTTCATAATTTCTATATATTAAACAGTAACATACCATACAAAGCCCTAAGTTTAATTACTAGTATGATTACACAAACCAAATACTTTCTCTACAAGCAAGACCCTTGTTTAAAATACTCGTATTTAAAATACGTAGCAAGATTTGGCCATCACCTAAATCTAATGACACCATTGATTACAATGATTGAATTCATACACCCCTTCTTCCCCACTTCAACCCTTTCACTCCTGTTTTATACCCATAAGCTGTACTATATATATTATTATTCCATTGGTTATCAACAGGGTGTCCCATTTGCTCCAAGGTTTTTATATTTTGTCCCCAAGGGTCTTCAAGACAGTTGGATGGGGCAGGAGTTGGTCCCAAATGGCCCATATGGGTTGGTCTGTCATGTCCCACTGGGGCTTCAAATATGTGTTGGGTCATACTGCCAGCACCATGTCCCATTAAGTCTTTATGTCTCCAAGTTGGCATACCGGTGTTTTCGGTAGGTGGTCTCGCCTCTTCGTCGTCGGGTAAGGCAAGTCCGAACTCCCGTCGTAACCGCGAGCTGAGGTTCTCCCGTTGGCGCTCAGAAGCTGTAGGCTGGGCGTCGAAAACACCTGCACAAACAACAATATGCTTTAAACAATATGTCAAATTATAATGTACTGGGTATTAACATAACGTTTCTATTTTTGGAGGTCGCAGCAATTTGCAAATGTCCGACGTTCATAATATTAAAAACGCGGGCAATGCCTATTCCTGAAAAAATATATTTTTGATTTTAATAAAACTCCATACTGCAACCACCAATGAAGCTTACTGCGTAGATTATATAAATATCCTCACACGCCCATACATTGCAGCGACGAGAAGGCACACAATAGGAATTTTATGGACGATGTGCAGTTCAGAACTACTTCAAAATATTCCTAAGATTTCGTCATTAGTAGATTTACAGCTAACATTTGCATCACAACATAATACTCCAGTAAACCTAAGATTAAACATTCTAAAATTACTAAAAACGAAAACAGTAACCCCATTCTACGTTCGTCACGTTTACCGAGATCGTGGGCTAAAAATACCGTGCTGGTGCACTTTACGAACCAATTTACCGCCGTCGTAATTATTATAAGTGAGTGCAATAAGACGTTGTACAAGGAGATATAATATAGGTGTCGGATTATCTCAACGCGCTGGCATGTGGGAGCGAAATAAAAAAAAAACCTCGCATGAATATTAGTTAGAATTCTGTGCGGCGTAGTATTGTGTTTGTACTGGTAGTCAAGGTCGTAGCGGTAATGATTTTAGTCTTTATTGCCGAGCTCCTCGCTCGTATACGCGCCGAGAATGTTATTGCTTTGTCTTGATCATTCGAACAGAGCTTCTGTTAGTTTTATTGAGATGCTTGGCTGCTTTAGTTGATGTACTGTTTATGGGAATATCATTTAAATAGTTTTTATGGTACAGAGGCCACAATGTTTACAAGATTAGCATAATTCTGTTTGAAGGGCCTCTCAAATTACGCCGAACTTTTGGTGCGAATCGAACGGCGGTAAATAATATTGTTAGCTATATCTTTACTTAACTGTGGAATAAAGCTATCAAATAATATGAATGGATCACGGATGTAAACGTTTTATGAATGTATCCTCTCCTCGTGATTTTCACATCCTATAATTGCATCTACAGAACTTTACCATTTCAGATTGCCAATCTCTACAATACACGCGCACAATTTTATATAGATAAGGCTGCACGCGCAAAGTTGCTATGGCAATATTTGACATAATAACAGCAATGTTTGTGTGATCGCCGTTATCAATGAATTTAACACAAAAACATACGAACCATCGATAAACTGGGGTCGATTATTGCATAACCGCTGGCTTGCTTTCGATTGCAAAAAAACCGTCGAACTTTGCTCATGACATTTGACATTAACACTCGGCGCAGCCGCCCCTCATTAAAACTTGATTTACAATCGATCCGAGAGACCTATCGTAATTTTGTTTATTGTTTTTTGTAGTCAAAAAGATAAGGAAAAAAGTAACGTTTATTATTTTGACAAAAGTTGTGTGTACAATATTTTATAAGAGGCTAAAGTTAAGGTCGAGCATATTTTGCCGGTTTCAGTCGAATAACGTGAAATTGTGAAAAAAATTGCGCGATAGGTATATAGTTTTTCATCATTTTTATAAACTAGACTAGTTATTTGTACTATTGAACAAGAAACAATAACGATTGTGGTAAAAAATCTTCATTAAAAAAATAAAATAATCCACACGCCGTTGCAGAATTCACCACTAAAACTAGACGGACAATCATAGCCGATTTACACAAAAACTATAAAACCTAGAACAAAAATATACATACGCTATGAAAGGCCAGTTTATTAGCTTTAACAACAATATGAAAAGTCCTCCATAAGTCTATAAACTCCAGAGGTATGTGACAAATATTCCAAAGTTAGATTTATTTTTAAAGAAAAAGATAGCAATTTCAAACTAAAATTACGACGACACTATGCTCTCTTTTAACTAGTTGCAATCATGTAATGGATAGATATAATCCTATAGTTTAGTTTTGTGGTATAAAACGACAAAATATTGTTAGATATAAAATAAATTAAAAACTAATACTTACGACGACTTTCAGTTAAAAAACTCGCAACGACCTTGAACGAGTCCCATAAATCGCAAGATGGCGGTTGTAGAAGCTAGGGTTGCGCTTGACTAAATAATTTATTTTACATACCGGGTTAGAATAAAACTCCGAAAAATGTAAAAAAGAAATATATTTAATAATATTGCGGAAGTTTAATAACAAAAAAATGTAATAAAGGAAATACCTATATATTTATTGAAAAAAAAAACGAATTAAAAATGTTTTTCTTGTTGTGGAGCTCAGCAGCCAATATTGGAAATTTTTTAAATAATTATTTAATAAAAACAGAATATATTTTTTTTATTAAAAAAAAAAAAAAAAAAATTACTAAAAATTGTTCTCAATATTGGCAGCCGAGGTCCACAACAATTAGGCCTGCTGTAGGACTTATAATGGCGCAGTGAGGTATTCCTCAAAGCATATTTCTAAGCAGAGCCACCGCACTGCTTACAAATATAGCTTGTGCGGCTTTTCATGCACCACTCACACCGTGCCAACTTACAGGGGTCCTCTAATTCGCCTTCGTTTCTTGCAACTCCTTGTCCTCTTCCACTTTCCCCTCTTCCCCTTCCTCCTCGTCCAGTTCCCCTCCCCCCTCTTACTCTTGGACCACTCCCTCTTCAAACCCCACCACCACCACCACTTCCACCAAATACTTCTAGTTCACTCCTATAAATAAAAAAAATACAGATACAAAAACCACCATTATGATAAATTAAATATATCAAAAAATTTAAATCATATTGTTACTTCTTTTAAAAAATCAAATATCAATAAAAAATTACAAAATATATAAATAAATAAATAATTATATTATTAAATATGAAATGTAAACAAATAAAAGAATATTAATAAAATAAAAGAACGTAAAAAAGCCCAAGCTATTTGTACCAACCCTACACGGTGAACCTTACTTTGCTTTCTGGAAACGATTGTTTCCAGAGCAATATTTCGTAACAACTTAGGTACTTGTCGTCAATATTCATGTAATCTAGCACATCTACAAGATATTATATGTCCATTTTACATTAAATGATTAAAATTATGTCTAAACTTTATTATTTCACACATAGTTACCCGCAGTTTTAAGGAATTACGGTGAATTACCACTTTAAAATACGTAAACAAACAACGTCGATGAAGACGCGTTCGACTCTTTCGATTTTAGCACATTTCACTCAAACTATCATTGACTAAAATATTGAAATATTATGGAACAGGTTTTCTTGCTTAATTTGGTACCTTAATTTTTGTAAAAAACAATATATTAAAATACTTACGGCATTTTTTCTTGAAGCACAACAGAGCACACAATGACACAGAGCACAAAGAAACACAAAATGTCGGCCTCAAACTTCACTTATTAATTGTCAAAAAAAATTCGTCGGCCGATGTTGCAAACTTGCGTTTAAATGTTAAACAATCTATTATTCTATGGTTTAAAGGCGTTTTGAAAGGACTTTACAGTCTTTAAAATAGAGTTTAGAGTCATTTGATAAAAAATATTTTTTGGCAACGATCGTTGCCAAGAGCAAAGTTCGAGTTTTGGTTTTGGAAACGAGCATTGCCAGAAGCAAGTTAGCGGATAATGCAGTCTCAACATACAAGAGTATGTATTCATTATATACCTATATTATTATATACCTACGTGGGCATACAACAGATAATTCAAAAGCATGCTTGCTGTATGTACAGTTAGCAAGCAGGGCGCATTTCCTATCCGGTATGCGGTACTGGCATTCATAGTTCTGGGTACAGTGATGAATAGAAGTACTTCAATTTCTAGAGTATTCCACAGCGCAAGAAATGAATGTATGTAGCTGCTTATCTTAGCTTGAGTTACGAGAAATAAACAGTACCTACTATCTACCTACTAATAAAATATGCATAAGAAGTTGAGTACGTAACTCATATTGAGTGCACTAGTAACGTACTTACAGCCCATTATAACTTAATAACCTAGTTAGACCTACTTCATTGTACACTGAGAGGAAGTACCACCATACTAGACATAGATCTCTTTATAGTTCGCTATAATTAATGGGTCGAAACGACCATTGGATATCGTCATAATGATAATATAAATAGCAAACTGATTCATAATCACAGTTGGAAGAACAAAGGAGGTTGATGGTGGTTATCCCTTTGATATAATACCTTAGTTATGTACTATGATACTCATGTATGGTAGTAATCAACATTTTGGAAAGGTACACCTTCAAAGAGTTTTAAGCAAAACTCCATACTAAACCGTTCTTTTCCTTACAACATAAGTTTAAACACAATTCCTGATACTCTCATGTGCTCGATGGTCCACATTTCCTTTCGAAAGCGCATTCACGAGGGAAGCGTAACAAGGCACGACGCTAATCGTCTATGACAGCACGTAACCGGTGCGCGGGCGAATCAACCAATTGAATCAATTGCTAGCGTGCTCCACTTGACTATAAAATTGTCCACAATGCGATGATGCAGTTCCATAATCATATTGTGCCTTGTATTGACTTGATTATAATATTGAGCGGATTTTTTTGTTGTTACTCATGTGTGCACGTTGTAGTCTTTTTTTCATGATCAAGAAAAGTGCATTTTATATAGTAATTCTAGGTGAGGGCACTGGTCAGGCCTTGTTAGTATTAATAAACAATTTAACAAGAAGTCAGGTAAATTAATTTTCTTCCATCTCAATTTACCATATGTATGCAAGCAAGTACTGGTACATTCATGGTTCTTCGAGCCAGATAACCAATTGGGAGTGGATTTTAAGATAGAATTGGATGATGATGTTATCTCACCTTTAGGCAAGTGGTCGGCGGTGAGTTCCCGGTGCAGGCGCTGCTCCAGCTCGTCGGCGGCAGCCTGGGCGGCCAGGTCCAGGCGCTGCGGCGACAGCGAGGCGGCGCCCGACGACTCGCTGGACCACTCGGGCGCCGCCTCGCCGCCCGAGCCCGCCTCGCCCGCCTCGGACGACGAGCCCGCGCCCTCCTCCGCGCACCCGCCTTTGTGTCGCTTGCGGTACTCCGTTATAGAGAGCTGCAGAACATATTAATTTATTTATAATAAGCACATCAATCAACAGTAGTCGTTTGTCTTCCACCTAGCCTTTTCCCAACTATGTTGTGGTAGACATCCAGGGTGCAGCTGTATATCAGTTTATTACATGGAACGATTTCGTATCTGACCTCCACAATATTGTAGTCGCAAGTAACATAAGAAGTGTATTCGGGAGTTTCTGTATCCATACATGCGTAACTTATAAACACTGCCATGCTAGACAGGAGTTATTTTAAGCTTTTTGTTTTCACTATTTATTTGGTTCGATATCATTTCAGGTGTTAATCTACGCCGAGCACAAGTCTTGGCTAAGTTCCTAATGAAAAACTTACCAGCCGTAAAAAACCACACTCGTTGTTCGAATAAGTGTGACCAGCATAATAGGGTATTCAATTGACAAGCAGCAGTTTATCGCGACATTTCGAATCCTCGTCGTGCCCCGATAACTGTGCTGTAGCATTAGAATAACATCCGTCGCCATATCGGTCGATGCACTGTTTTGAAACACTCGAGATCGTCACTTTGCTAGAATGGATATTCTATATTATGTACCAGAATCAGAATCTTTATTTGTATACTCTGTGTTGTAGATAACTTGAGTTCGGATACGGCGCACAAGCGAAAGTCTAACCTCTAACTTTTAGTGAAGATAAGAACGATTAAAATAAGCAAATAACTAGATATGAATTATATAATTTCTCTGTATACAAACACATTGATTATAGGCTACTTAGTAAACTCCTCGTTAGCACGAATATCACGTGTACATCATTTTTATTATTATCTAATCTGTGACCTTGATCTGGTTTTACGTGTTCTGACACAACAGTTTTGGCAATTTTATTTGTAGGTAGGTAAATAAAAATTCATTCACTGTTTCTGATCTAGTAATGGAAACGATTAGCCATGTAAAACTATCGCGCAGATTGATTTTTGAAGATTATAAGACCTTGCTTGCCCAGTATAAGTTGGTGAGAGGCAGAAGGAGACAGATTCGGCCCTACCTAGTGACTTTGGTTAGAGAGAGGTATTAAATCTGCAAAATAAATATAGGAATGTAAAAGTGCACTCACCTTCCTTCTAACAGGTTTAGGTTTTTCTACAGGCGGAGGATTCAGTCTGGGGTCGTTGGTCCGCGGGCAGTACGGCTTGGCAAGCGGCTTTGGCGAAGGAGCCAATAGGCCCGCCTTGCTGGAACTGCTCAGCACCCCCGATAATATCACACTATTATTTGAGTCCATATTGTTCACTCGCGTTAATATCTCCTGGACACTCTTCAGTTCGTCCACAGGTGTAATACTGTCCTTGTCAAACAAACTACTATCTAAACTTGTAGTCCTATCTATTGCACTCTTTATTATAGACATGTTTGGTACATTCTCGTTTATTGAACTGTCCCTATCCATGTTGAAAGACTGAGACATGTTGCTGAAGATACCGGAGAAGAGTCCCGTTGAACTAAAACGCGACGAGAAAGGTAGAGTTGAGTTCTCCAACACGGATGGCCTGTCGATTGAGAAGGGCTTGTCAACTATCTCAGGCTTTTCTACTACGGGAGATATAGGACATGCAGCCTTCACCGGCTTCATTGGTTCTTGAGGCAGCGGTATTGTTTCTGGTGGCAGTATTACGGGCATCGGACTCGGCTCTTCAGGCAGTGGTATGTTCTCCGGATTGGGCAAAGGTATTGACTCGACGGGCGGCAGAGGTATGTTCTCAGGAGACACATGCACTTTGAGGTCACCATGAACATCGGCTTCGTCGTGGACGTCTCCATTGATCTCTATTGGGTTAGACGTGTCGTTTTCTGTCCTCAGCTGAACACTGATCTGATCGTCAACCATGTTGAGATCAAAGTTTAAATTCACTTTCTTTCGTTTCTCTTTGGGTTTCTTATTTCTGCTTTTTAGTATCTGTATGTTCTCTGTATGGAAGGAGTGTATTTTCTTCTGTATGTCGTCCATCTCGTCGCGTTGTGGCGATGAGTTCCCACTCGTGTCCGCCGACTGGCAGCTGTTCAGTTTATCGTTTGGGCTCTCTATTCCTTTCACGTCTATATTACTGTCGACTGATTCCTGTATTTTTGGCTGTGCAGGTATCGTTGTATCTATTTCCATTGGCACCACTTTGTTATAATTACTTTCATCTATTTCAACATTATTATTATTACTCTTGATGTCTTCTGGTTTGGGTATTTCAGGCAGAAGTTCTTCTTCAGGCGTCGGCACTCCTATTATTCTCCTAATGTTCGCACTGTCATGAGGGTTCTTAATGTTCATGTTTAACACGTCATTGTCTATATTGCACTGGTCATCGGATCCCTGGCCGCTGTCCGAACGAGTTCTATCCCTACCGTATATACTATCCATAATATTTCTAACTTTGTATTGCCTCGTCAGTGCTTGCGTGTCATCTTTGACCGGCGAGTCTTCTGACGTTAAAATAGGCGAAGTTTCGTCGTTACACTGTGTAAATAAAGTTTTTGGGTTAGTAACTTTACTGACAACAATCTCTAATAGACAATTGCAAAGCTACTTACAGGCACAATAGTGTTCTGTTCATAAGATAGCGATTCTCTCGCTAACCGTCTCTTCTTCAATGGAGTCACCATTTCGTTGGGCGATACGTCTGAAATCAACACAATATCTAAAATTCAACATAGAATAACATTGTTCAAAAAAATTAGAAATAACTATTTGTTAATTGAAATTTAAATACAAACCTGCAACAGGCGAGTCACTCTCCTCACTGATGGCTTGTCGCAACCACCTCTTCTTGGCACTGTGTTGCGGTATGATTGGCTGCACCACCTCAGGTACTTCTGCAGGCGGCGTACTCCTGGTTATTCGCTTGGCTTTCTTCGGAGGCTTATTTCGATCTCTGCCGGGAGTTCTAGGAGGAGAAGCTCTAGCATCTTCCTCATGGTCTAAATCATGTCCACCACTTAAATCGCCTATCATCGTCGATGCAACTCTGACTAAGCTTTCTAGGGACGGCGCGGACACTAAGGTAGGTCTGTAAGGGGACCTATAAGGCGATGGCGTTCTTTCAGGCGACCTCCCTATCCATTCCGTTGCCATTGTTTTCTTGGTTTTTGGTAATTTGAAGGCAGATTCCACTGATCCAACAGCTGCTTCGACTAATAGACATGCTGAGCTGGGGGTTAGTGAGTTAGGGTTAAGCATTAGGCTTAACCCAAGTTCCTGTAAATAAAAAAAATATGTAAAAATCTATAACTTATACAATAATATTTAAGTTTTTTTAATAAATGTAACTTTTATTTCATAAAACTGTTTAGTCAGAAATTTTAATTGGATCAGCACGAAATGGGTCTCATTCCCATTAGATCATATTTGACTCAAAATAACAATAATATTAAATGTACTTTATAAGTGATAAAATAAATAAACGACAATAATAATGAAGGACGCTACATACCGGTCGACATGCCTCATGCGGCGGGTCATTGGTGCGGTCCTGATCGAGGCCTGGCGGTGGCAGGGCACTGTCCCGCCTCAGGGGCGCAGCCCTCGGCGGCGTGACGGGCGTAAGCGGCGCTTCGTCTCCTGACGTCACCATATCGCTGTCAGCAGAGTTCAGACGACGCCTGTTGGACTGCGATGTAGTACGGGCACGTCCCTTGCGCCTACACATAATTTAATTTAACATAAGTATTTTAAAAAAAAATGATGGATGAAACAAAAGATGGTTGTTGGCATATTTCAAGAAAATTCTATAATTTTCTTTGTAGTTACTAGTATGGTAAAATACATGTACCTAAGTGCCGTATAAAATGCATAACGAGTTATCAAAGTAGTGACTAGGCTTGATAAGTTAGATTCGCCAATAACTTACCGTTTATCGCCTCTTATTAAAGAGTAAACATTTGAGATTAAGAAAATAAAAATATATGTGAAAATCAGGAGGGCTATGTCGAGCATCAAGCCGTAATAGACAATGCATCATCAAAATAAAATTATTGCAAATGTTAATAGCAACAATTTTATGTTATGAAACAATTACCTACAGTCAAATTATATCATAAAGTAAGAAACTTTATTGCTTATTCCTCTAATCACGATTCAATCTACAGATTTTTTATCCAGCACCTGCAACAGCATTTTTGCTTTTTATTTGTTTTATTGAACACAAAAAGAAATCCCACTACATTTACCTCCTAATAGTTGTTTAAAATTGGAATTTTGCCAATTATTTATAAAAAAAAAAGTTTTCAAGGTGGTAATTACAGCAAGCGCGAAATGTAACTATAGACAATATAAACTTACTTTTTCCTCTTTTTCGAAGTGTTGTGAACTTCTTCGTCGTCGTCCTTATCGTTAGCATTAGGATGAGGATCAGATTCTCGTCTCTTCTGCCTTTCTTTGACTTCCTGTTTGCGCTGTTCTGCTTTTTCCATGCGTTCAAACGCCTTCATTATAGCTTCCATCTTACGTTCCTCGCGCGTCTGTAATTTAGATACAGGTTTAGAACTTTGTCTGGTTCCAAGGCTAGGAGGCAGTTGAGTTTCGATTGCGTTTTTCAAACTAACCATTTTCCTCTTTTCTTTATCCTTATCTTTGTTATTATTCTGTATTTTGTCCTGAGAATCATCTGTTTTGTCGTCCAGAGAGTCTGGGTTCACGCAAGTCGTTCGACTGGATCGTGATGATCTGTCGTGGCATGCTGATTTAGCCATGAACTCTCTTGTCACTGGTCTATCTTCTTCTATTTTCGGTTCCTCTTTAGGTTTCTTCTCTTCTACTTTTTCTGGCTTCTCCTCATCTGAATACACAGGCTCTTTCTCTTGTTTTATTTCCTTTATTATCTCCTTTACTTCTACTTTCGGGATGATGACAGGCTTTGGTGCCTCTGCAACTGGAAGCGGAATAAGCTCAGGTCTTACTTCCTCGAATTTCTCTTCAATAGGCTCTGGTTCAGGTTCTGGTTTACAGAAGTCTGGTTCGTCTGGTTCATCTAATTCTTCAGGCTTCATTTCTTCTTTGGCTATCAGATCTATTTCAGGTTTTATATCTTCTATTGGCTCAGGTTTAGGCGGTTCATCGAAGTTCAAGGCCATCACAGCTGTTTTGACAGGTGACAGTGGCGGGTACTCGTGTTTTATTTGTTGAGGCGATTTCTTTTCAGATTTTATTGCGAAAATTTGTTGCGAGAATTCTTTGATTGGTGTGGTGACGGGAGGCGCGAGTGGTGGTGAGACTGGAGATGAAGAACTGAAGCATCTGTTCCTACTTCTCTTTTCCCTCGGTGGGTAGTCGACACTCTTTCTTGACGCTAATGTGTTGAGGCCGTTCACCTTGCAGTGTTTCGGGTTACCGCAAGCGCACGGCTGTTTGCTGCCATCAGCATCGTGACCCACAGTTATTTCAGTGTTTGACTGGACAACTCCAATACTCACTAAATAAACATGTAATGTGCCTTTTACTATACAATGTTGTAATTCGGCATTGGGTTTACACGATCTTCGAACGAACCTCGCTTCGTTCCCGTACGTTCTCGTGTCTATACATATTTGTGTGTTGTCTTTCGGAAGTCTGTAGAAGAATACGAAGGGTCCAGGCTTTTGGCTTCCTGCTCTAGCAGAATTTTGTAGTTGTGGCCTGTGCTGGTTAGACAACATATACTTACCACGTAATTCTATTACAGGCGTGTTTTCTTTCAAGTCCTTTGTTGCAATTAGAATCTTTCCACCAGCGTGGGGCACAGTGGTACATAAATGCGCGTTCATAGCATACGACATGTTAGGAGTATTGCCCAATTTACTGCTGTACTTCATTATCTTAGCTCTCAACTCTGGGCTGTAATGATTTGTTACAGCTAATTCGTACGAGTCTTGGAAGTGTGATTGATTTGACAATGTGGAGCTATATTTACTCCTGTTCAGCAACATTTCTTTCTTGCGTTTCACTCGTTTTTCTGATAGTTTTCTCTTTGTGCCTTTCCGTACGACCTCTGGTTTCTTCGGTCTCTTGGGTCCTCTTTTGGGTAACGCTAGTGATGGTTGCGGTAATGGTGGAAGCACTGGGAGGTTGGAGTTATAAGTAGTGACGCATGAGCCACTTGTGTTGGTATACGTGGTGACGGTCAGTAATCGTTTTCTTCTTTGTCCAGGAGGTCGACTGTTTTCAGAAGAGTCGGTATCCGAGGCTCCAAGAGCACTCAGTTCCTCTCTCTTCCTCAGCTGTATGGCCCGAGCGTGACGTCGGTCAATGGGCCTTGGCATGCACAGCTCACACATGTACGCGTCGGGTATGTTCGCCCGGTCGATGCCCATACAGTCGACGTGCTGCCACTCGCCACAGCGGTCACAACATATCATGTAACCGTCGTCGTGTGTGAACTCGCAGATGCATCGGGTTTTGCCCTCCTCCTCGCCTTCAGGGGCGGTCTCCGTGTCGCTACCACCTCTGTTGGCATTTCTGTCTCCGTCTAAAGAGGATATTATTGAGGCAGTATCGTCGTCCGGTGGCGGAGGCGGCACGGGCTTGTAAGTTACAGGCGCCATTTGTATAGAAGAAACAGGTGGTATAGGTGTTCCAATAACACTGGTAGGCACTGTCAAAGGCATTTCGTACGAAGCAGTAGACATGATTACAGGTGAATTACGTTTTAAAGGACTCATTGGTGATGTAGTTAACGTAGGGGAAATGATGGTGGGAGGTGGGCCAGTGGACACTGGTGTTGTAGGCGGTGTGGCTGAAGGTTGTTTCTGGGCAGGCTGCGCGTATGTGTGATCCAGCATCACGAAGGCTAAGGGCTGGAAAGAGTACCTCCTTAGTTCTTCTGAAAGGTTTGGTCTCTCCTCCATGCCTATTATGTCATCCTCAGTAAGTAGTGTTGTTTTGTCGCCACTGAAACAAAGAAAGTAAAAATTAAGTACAATATTGCTTTTAAAAAAATACAGTATTTAATATTTATAGGTCAAGGTGCCTTATAAATTAATATTATCTATTCCATATACTCACACAACAATCCTTTTTTGATTTACAGGTTTGACCTCCACTGGTTCCTCCGGCGTAGGCGGTAAAGTTGTTATTTGATTGATAGGCATGGGACTCGGCTGCAACATCAACTTGGGTTGTGACAGTGACTGCAGTATCTGAGCTGTCAGCTGCTGGTTAGCAGACACTTGCGACACTGTGGATATTGGATTATCTGCAGGCCCATATGTCTGAACGTATCGTAAATTAGGAGTAGACCCTGATTGCACATAGTGGGGACCCTTTGGTAAACTCGTACTAATTGGAGCAGTTGAAATCAAAACAGGGCCGCAGGGAGACTGTAATACTAAACGCTCCCCTTTGGGAGGGAACTTTGACAGAGACAATGGTTGGCTCTTATGTGTAGGACTGCCGACTTTCTGAATAATTTTCGATGCATTAGAGTCCACAACTCCATAGCTTGGCTGTTGGCCCTTGTACGTGACACTGGCGACAGGCCAAGACTTCGCCTCGGACTTGTTAGCTGACCCAGTCTGTTGTATTATTTTAATTGGCCTTGATTGATTCTTCTGATTAGAAACTTGTCCAGAGCTCTTAGATCCCTTAAAAGTATTGACGGATTTTCTTCCAGAATGTACAGACATCTTATTAGGTCCAGAGACAACACGAGATAAAATATGGCATTTTGTGTTTCCTGAGGAGGCAGCAACCATGGCATTTAGATTAGCACCATTGTTTACCTTATTCACAGTTTTATTTAAGTTTGTGCTTTTGGTAAATGTATGACTGTAGGGCACATTCTTGATAGGGCTATTGTTCACAACATTTGGCGACAAGGTGGAGCAGCCTATCAATGATTGATTCTTCTGAGGTTTAGTGCAAAGAACTGAATTACTCAGTTTGTAAACATGATTTTGAGTGCCATATACTGGAGCCATTTCTTTCCCAGTTAAGTATTGCTGGTTATAGCTTGGATTCTTCGGAATAGATATATTACTTAAAATCTGAACTTTGGATGTCTTGGGTCGGCTTATGAAGTTAGTTTCTGTAACAATGTTTGCTCTTCTTGTTTGTGTAGTATCATTAACATAACTTTCACTGGTGATAATGATTTGTGACACGCCAGCTTGTGATCTATCATCATCCATCTTAGGATCATTTGTAGCAGCAGTGGTAGCAAGTATTGTAGGCAGCCATAAGGTCTGGTTTCCAGATACATCTTGTACATTTTGTATAGACGTAATGTTTCCAACAGCTGCATCAACATTAATTGTAAAGTTCTGAGGCAATTTAGTAACGTTTTGAACAATTGCAGTGCTCAGTGGCGCTTGTATGAGGGTTGTAGAGTTATCTACATAATTGCCATCATTTGAATCTTCTGTATCTTCTAATATGGGGTACGCTATGCGCCCAACATTATCTATGGCCTCTTCAAGTCTCACAATGCCAGAGAGGGAGTCCACAGACATATCTGTATCACAGTGTTTCTCAGCAATGTGATATTCAACTTCTTTGTCTAGTTTGTGCACAGATTGAATGATACTTTCTGGGTGTGTGGAATCAGGTTCAGGATCAACTTCAGTGGGAGACAAGGGCAGGGCCCTCAACACAGGAGTTCTCACACTAGATACATTCATATTCGTTAATTTATGATCCAATACATGTTCGTAAACATTTTCACTGGAGGTGGTCGGCCCGTAATCCTATAACAAGAAACAATATCAAATTAATCTTTGTGGAATTCAGTTGATGCAGACAATGCATATACTTTCGAATTTGTATTTAAATATGACACTTTTGCATAATGCGCGTGAATAAACATTACAAATTATACATACAAACTGGTGCTTGTGACTTGTTTTCTAAGCACTGTGATTTTACTAAGGTATAACAGTTATGATAGTGCACATTTAATACACGAAAACAAGCGATTTGAATAAAAGAGTAAACCCACTAGGCCTTTTAGTTTATAAATAACATACAGTAATATCTGATACTATGTCTCCCATATAATGAATTGATGATATTTTGCAGACTATCAACAGGAATCATAGAATGACAATCATATCAAATGCCCTCATTCGCAACACTTGTGATAACTACCTCTGTAAATATATTTAAAAAACAATCTCACATTACTCACCTAAAAGCTGTAAAATAAAATCTTAAAAGGATATCAATGAATACACCTTTCATTTCAAAACTTTATTTAATACAATATCAAGCTCCTGAAAATGGGTAATGTGGAGTATAATTTATTTTACTAAAACACACCTATGTAAATAGTTTCTCATTGACTAAAAAAAGTTCACACCTCTCACTTATATTTTTATCTCAGAACCAAGTCATAAGCACTGTGGGGATAATTAGAAGGTGCAAGCAGGATTTGTGAAATTGTGTAACATAATAGTGGTAAAGGAAGTAGGAAAGCAGTGTAGGAACATGATGTTATTGGTTACAAAATCATAATATTTACAAATATAGTGCTCAGTGACTGGCTAAGTGTCCATGTCAGCAGGACTGGTCAGGGACCTTGTTGGTGGATTTTATGTTAGAAAATACGTTCTACTCACTTGCCGGGCCGCTGATTCGTATTCTGATGAAGCAGACATGCTGTATATACTATCATCTTGGGTCAAACCCGAGATGACGCCTTGGAGTGCACCTCGGCCCCCAAATTTTATTTCATGTGACTGCAACCGAAAATCTACCCTTTACCCATATATCCTCAAAATGATCAGGTATACGTGCGATGTACACCATAATGTTCTTGGTAAAATATTTTTAGTCCACAAATAGGATACGACCGCCGAGGTCATTGTTCCACAAAACTATTTGAAAGTCACTTTATTTTGTTGCCTACGAGAAAATATAAAGAACAACACTAAAATAATGCATAACAAACGTAACAGAAATGGAATAAACGCGAAAAATAAGCGAATAGGTTAATCCACTGCCGCCATTATTGTAGCACGGAAACTGAAATGTCTCAGTAATAAACATCAAAAAAAGTAAACACTATCCTCAACCGAGGATATAAACTGAAATATATCGGTAGTATATTGATATAATCGAAATATTTAACTATGCAACGCCACTAAATCCCCTTAGTAACAAAGACATGAGACATTTAAGTACATACGAAAATGAGGTTTGTATATTTATATCACCTCAATAAAATAATAATGACTTACTTGTAGCGATATCATGTGTAATTGCGGTTTTTAGTAAAGAATAAACTAAATATTTATAGAAAATGACAACATCACAATAGTTAAGCAATAAGAAATCCAGATGTAAACACTTTTCGAGAAAATACTGAAGGAAACTTGTACTAACCTGTATATGAGCGAATTTAGAACACCTAGGACGTAGCGAAATGATTTCCATCAAATAATTGCATAGCACGTAATAAATAGGCCTCAAAGTCCGTAACTACGACCAAAACATTCACAAGACTCGAAGATGGCGGCCATTGCATTTTCTTGATACAAAACAACGGGGGTTTCATGAAACATGTCGAACTACTAAGTAGTTCCGGTCAAATGAGTGAAATATATAATAATAATGTTTCTGAAATGTAAAAAAGGAAATATGGATACTTTACATAAATTATAATTGAATATAAATATTTTATGTTTAATTAACAATTCTTTTAACACAGTAATTATAACATATTAATATAAAAAGTAATTCCTCTTGGAAATTTTTTGATTATGGATAGAGTTAAAAGACAACTTCTGTGTTTTTTTTATTCTATCTGAATAATAGACAAAATGATTCTAATTACGAATGCGTTCTCAAATAAGGACTTACTATGTAGTCTATGGATTCCAATTAGAAACTATTTGGTTGGTTTATTTATTTATTTATTTACCATTTATGTACACACATATATAAACAGACAAGAAAAACAGAACAGAAAAAAATAGTGGTGGTGGTGGTGGTGGTGTGGTTTCTCCTTTTTCTAAATGAATTTTAAAAGCCGACATTAATACAACTCTATTATGATTCTTCTTTCATGATTTTTAAAGTCGCATTATTAAAGTCGAGACTCGGGTTATGTTTTATGAAAGGCTGCTGCCTGGCTTCAATAGTAGCCTGGACAATGGTGCTGATGGCACTATCTATGATTCTCATGTCAAGTACGATCGTGATGTGCGATTATGACTAAAGAGCTTATTACACTATGCTAAATATCGGGCCCGATATTAAGTCGTTCCTAAATTCAGTATAGTTTAATCGCATTTAGGAAGGAAGGATCCGATTTAGCATTAGATTTAGGACAAGAATGGTTTCCGGCGTCCTAAATCTAAATCGGAAGGGTGTAAGAGCTTATTACACTATGCTAAATATCGGGCCCGATATTTAGTCGTTCCTAACTTCAGGATAGTTTAATCGCATTAAACAAACTATCCTGAATTTTGGAACGACTAAATATCGGGCCCAATGCTTGGCTTGGATTGAAAATACGATAGGTAGTATATTTTTTTGACGCACTGGTACGCACTCTGTTGGATTCTCAATGATTCCATTGAGTCTCATCACACAAAAACCGAAACCTAATGGAATTGGTTGAGTCGGACTCAATCAAATCCATTGGATTCGGGTTTTGTGTCCAATGAAAGGGAAACACACACGCAACACGCACAGACACGCACGCGCTCGTGTGCTCGCGATGCATTGCGCGTTTGTAGAGGTTTGCAGTTTGTGGCAAGTGCCAAGCGTGTAGAGTCAGCATAATGGAATTAAAAACTGAAAGCTCACTCGTGCGATGGGAGCACTACTGAGTGCTCGGTCACTGTCATTATGTCAGGTACACACCATAGCAAACACCGAGCGATTTTACTCATATATTCGAAAAAAATTGTGCTCAACAACGTAAATAACGTAATTAATGTTGTTGAACTGTCATGGAAATACTCAACCGCAACATTTTTATGCTAGAAGTTAGATAGTTTTTGGTGAGATACCGAGACCCGTCCGTGCCTCGGAAAGGACGTTAAGCCGTTGGTCTCTACTGTCATTCGTGGATTTTTGACAGTCGTTACGGGTAGTCAGAAGCCCGAAAGTCTGACAACCAGCCTTACCAAGGGGTATCGTATTACCCAGTGATTGGTTTGTCGAGGTCAGATAGGCAGACGCTCTATGTAAAATACTGGTATTCAGCTGCATCCGGTTAGACTGGAAGACGACTCCAACATAGGGAAATAATCAAAGGGCATCAAAAATTCGTCCGCGTCGCTGACAATAGGAAACGAGCCCAAAAGGCTGGCAGCATTGCCACGTTGTATGGCAATGCTGATTCTTTAGCCAAAAAATTGGTCAGCCCTCTGGTCACGTGAAGAGTCGACCAACCGCTTGGCGATGTATCGAAATACTAAGTGGACACTCGGACCCCATGGCCCTAGTGTTTCAACCCCAAATGGCTAGAACATATAAGTTCCAAAGAGATTGGAGTATTTGCTTCGTTTGAGGTTTTCCGCACCTGCAGCAGCCGCCCCAGCACAGCCCACCGTGCTTGGAAGATGAGAGAGAGGAAACCGGCATGTCCTATAACAAAAAAAATTGAAGACATGTGACATCTACCAACCTGCACTGGGCCCGCGTGGTGGATTAAGGCCCACTCTCTCTCACAGAGAGGAGGCCTATGTACCAGCAGTGGGAACATTATAGGCTGATTATGTATGTACAGACGCCAGCACATCAAGCTACCACAATCTGTCAAATGTCTTTAATAGATTTTCAACTTTGTCGATGAATCATTAAGGTTCAAGGTTTATTAGAAAATTTTGACAGTTTTGGGTAGCTTGAGTTGCTGGCGTCTGTACCAACCTTCAGAGCGGCTCATCCCACTGCCTCTGGGAAGATGGGTTCACGGGCCGATCTGTGTCCGGCCAAGCCATTTTCCAGGCGTTCACCAAGTCGGCCAAGCACGGCACTTCAGAGACAACCAGGAAGGGGGCTAAAATCTTCCCGTTCAACCTTTCGGTGCTGTGGACAGAGGACAGGAACAAGCTAATACTGGTAATTTTGCGGACGCCAAGGCCACCACAACGGATGGGAAGTGTGGCTTGCAGCCACGCTGGGTCGTCCAAGGCCACATTTGGAATGGATGTTAGATTGCTGCGAACAATTTGGTCAATTGAATAAAATAAAATAAACATTAAGTTCGTGTCAGAAATAAATAAATAAAAATAAATAAATAAATAAATAAATAAATAAATAAATCCCTGGACATTTCACACAGCACCATTTGTCCCAAGCTAAGCAACCTAATGCTTGTGTTATGGTAACAAGATGGCTGATAAACTACTTATATACATATATGTCAAAAAACCAAAATTATTTTGACAAAATTTCATTATCCAAACAAATTTTAGCAACCTTTTTTTATACCAATGCAATATTTGGAATGATTTTAGTACGCACATTTTCATTTGGTCGCTCAAGGCCGCGATGCTGGACGTGCAGGGTGCGCAGGGTGTGGTGGGTGTGGTGGCCGTGTATGAGATGAGTGGCGTCGGGTGAAACCACGAAATTAAATTTCGAGGGTCCATATATATATTTATGGACGCTGCCAAACGTTGTCCGAAGGGTTGTGTTGGGATAAGTACTTACCATTCTCAATACAACTTCGTACAAAAATAAAATTGCCTCCGGAGACTTCCATTTTTACGGGGGAATGTTTCGATATTTTGGCAAATTGTCTTTTACACAGTCTTTTAACTGTGCTACACTCCAAGTCGCATTCATTTTTATCTAGTTTTTATTTAATTTGTTATCGACACATCGGTGAACACATATACAACAATGGCGGTTTGTGGACGGACAACAGTGCTGCTACCTCCTTTGTTTTTCCCTTTCGAACGAAATAAACGAAACGTAAAGGCGCGTCTCCACTAGGGCCGTGCAGCCTCAAAATCTCGCGAGACCCAGCCTGCGAGGCTTTTGCTATTGTTTGCAACGCTTCCCCATTATAAGACCTCAAGAAGCTTGGTCCCGCGACTCGGCCTCACGGAGTTGCCGAGCCTTGCGAGGCTTTGAGGCCGCGCGGCCCTAGTGGGGACGCGCCATAATATGCAAAAACCGTGCGATACCAAAAGGAAAAAAAAAACTCCGTGGACCGTGAGTAACGTTATTTAAAAAAAAAAAAACATTCCTTGTATTTTTATCTTGTTTATACGATTTAATTATTTCAATGGAGTTAATATACTAATACCAAAGATAAAATATCAAATAATAACATCATATAATATCTAAGTTAGTGAAAATAAATTGAAGTTTTATTCCGTTGCATAGGGCTGTTATATATAGTCTGCATGAACGCATATGGCGCCGTGGAACGGAACGGCGTAGAGTGGCCGCTAAATGTCAAGTACACGTTTCTCAATTGAGGTTATGTTGTTGTGGAATTAAAATATATTAAGCAATTGAGTAACCATTTTTTACTACTAATTAATAATGACCGACTTTGTATTAAACGACACAGACTCCGAAGTTGATTCCGATGAAGAAGTAAGTATTTTTTAATGAAATTTGCGAAGCTGACTCCGGTAAACGAAATATCTAAACATTTCTAAAATATTATTCATTTGTGTTTTGTAGCTGCAAGAAGCGTTTGCCAAAGGCTTGTTAAAGCCTGGTCTTAATGAGGAAATAGAAAGGATTCAGAAGAATTATGTAAATAACGTTGCTGATTTAAAAGTGAAACTGAAGGATATTCAGCTAAAATTACCATGGATCGAGACTCTAGATCTGGTGACCGCTGTAGCACCAATGGCACCTGACGTAGCCTTACAGATGCAGGAGACAGCACAGAGAAGAAAGTATGTAATAACCATTCTTGCTTGTAATATTGTTTTGCAAAATATTTAATAACATTGCATGTTAGTTGATATTTGCATGGCATTGCATGTTAATGAATCTGTAAGTAGTGCCCTAGAGTAGGACAAACGGCTCTCTATACTATGAAACCGAAATCAATCAAAATACATTGTTTCATAGCAACACAACAAGAATAATCCGATCCCGCCTGTCCCTTGCTGCCCTCCTCCGGCGATGCCCTAAACCGAAGTCCACATACCTCACAGATACCCTTAAGTTAGTCACTTAGTTTTTAAGTGTTTTAAGCCCTGGCTGGAGGGCTAAATTTAGTGAGGCACCCACAGGCAAGTCGGTTGAGCAGCCGACAACCTTCTAGGTTGACATGCGAGATGCCATATCTAAAACCTAAAAGCAACACAATCAGTATATCTATACATCTCTCCTCCCCTATAACTGCTTTATCGTTACTCACTGCTTTACAGGAATAATCAACCCAACCTTTCTAAAACATATTTTTTTGTATTATAGAAATCTAAAAGAGAATAGCAAAGGACAACAGAATTATGACCCAACTCAAGACCCAGTACTCAATGAGTTCAAAAGAGAGAACCTCTTGCACAGACAAGCACAGGCGGCCGTGTTAGAAGGTATCAAGAAGCTGAAAGATCTTGGAGTAGCTACAAGAAGGTATGATAGAATTCTTTTGGTATTTTTTCTGTTATAGTTAGTTTTATTGTGGTAGAGCTAGCTTGGATGCAGTGATGTTTCTCAGGGGGTTAGTACCTTCCATAATCTCTGAAATAGGGGACTCGCTTGACCCTGGTATTGTAGAAAATGTCCCCACTCCACACCCTTCCATAATGCAAAAATAAAAGAATCCCTGTTCCCAAGATGCAGGACTGTGATCAATATTTAGGTCTTTTATAATACACTAATGCATTACCATGCAATGTATCACAATCTTAACACATTTTTCATCCTTCCAGACCGGATGACTACTTTGCGGAGATGGCTAAGTCAGATGACCACATGCAGAAGGTCCGAAAGAACTTGATGGCGAAACAGGCAGCACAGGCTCGCACAGAGAAAGTTAGACAGCTCCGAGATCAGAAAAAGATAGCTAAGAGAGTACAGGTAAAGTTTGAATCTTATGCAGTGGTATAGGCAGAAGTGATATAAAATTGCCCAAAACTTTCTATACAAACATTTGCAATGTGTATGCAACAAGCAGTGTTTTAAATTAGATTATCTATGCTCCTGCAGTTCCGTTTACTTCACTGCTTTTCTGTTAGGGCTAGATTAAAGACAATAAAAAAAACAAACGTTCTTGTAGGCAAGCTCTTTACAGCCATGCATTCCCAGGATTTGCAGTTGCAGTGGTTGGTCAATAATGTTGTACGAAAATAATGTTCTATATTTTATAATCAGTAAATTAAAACTAAAATAACTGATGTCATTCGGAAAGCTGCCCGCTTAAATGGAGTTGGACTGGACACATGTCAGACGACCAATGGGCCAAACTTACGACCCAATGGGTCTTGCTTAATGGCAAACGACATCGCGGCAGGCCCGGCGGAGACGGCGGCCCGGCGGCAGACGGAGATGGAGGGATGAGCTGAACTCCTTTGATAAAGATTGGTCCTTGGCAGCAGCAGAAAGTAGGGAGGCCTTTGCCCAGCAGTGGGATATTAACGGCTAAAAAAAAAACTTGAAAATAAGTGATGAAATAAGAATAAGTATGTAGCTGTGAAAAGTTAATCTATTGTGTCAATACGTGCAATAACGGCACTGTATGACGCTAACGGGCTTATATCACGTGCATACATAATCAAATATTAACTAGATTTGATTTGGTTACAATATCATATTTATGATTAGAAATTGTGCGAGATGTAACTAACTAAACACTATGTAAAAACTGGTTGCTTTCCAGCTTTATATATACTGGACATTTGAATGCGTTATGTATTGGAATAAATTTTCCATTTCTAGTATGAGGAGAAATTTGTCTATGTAAATCACAGTCCCATAAATGTGAATTGAACAGATGACTGATTACAATTTCATTGGCATATTTCTTGTGACTGTTTGTCAAGTTTTGAGTATGAATGTCAATGGCTATAAGAGTAGGGGAAGACCAAAGAAACTATGGATGGACTGTGTGAATGATGATATGGTTAGAAAGGGGGTGACTGTCAAGATGGCAGCTAATAGAGGAGTATGGAAGAAAAATACATGTTGCGCCGACCCTACATAAATTGGGATAAGGGCAGGAGAATGATGATGATGATTTCTTGTGACTGTTTGAAAACCAGTCTTACCAAGAAGGGGTATTGGATTACCCAGTAGCTTGGTTGTGGAGGTCTGATAGGCAGTCGCTCCATATAAAATACTGGTATTCAGCTGTATCCGGTTAGACTGAAAGCCAATTTCAACATAATTCTTTTCTTTTTCTGGATATTTTTCGTGTTGATCTTTTACTAATCAAACATCATATTTTCTAGACCGACGCAAGGCTAAAACAAGCAGCAGACAAGAAAGAAATGTTGGAACAATTAAAACGTGTACGAAAAGGAAAATCATCAGACTTAGGATTCTTAGATGACAACAAGGGTAGTAACAAAGGAAATAATAAAGGCAAGGATGGCAAAGGGCCTCAGAATAAAGTCAACAAAAGGCGAGCCATGAAAGACAAGAAATTTGGCTTTGGCGGTAAAAAGAAAGGTGGGAAACTAAACACAAGGGAATCTTCAAACAATTTCGAAGGTTTTAATGGCGCCGCTCCTCAGAAAAGACAGGGTAATTTCAAAACTAAATCGTTCTCAGTCAATAGCAAGAAGAATTCTAAGCCTGGCAAATCTCAGAGACCCGGTAAATCTAAAAGGAAGAACAGCGGTAAGAGATAAGGATTAACTTAGGTTAATGTTCTAGAATAAATGTTATGCTTATAATAAGGATGTTTGTTTTATTTTAAATTCTTTTTTTTTTCTTTGCCTGTAATATCAGGGGATATAAAATACTTGGACACAATTGATTCATAGACTATCTAACTTATAAAAATTGATTTCCTCAAGATAGGATCTCTATATTTAAAATTTTAAACAGATCTGCATTGCTATTCTGTAAAAATTTCCATAGATATAAAAGTACTCTGTGAATCTCACTGTGAAAATTTAGGTGAAGGCAGTGAGCTGTCATTCCATCTGACGTTAGGGATTGCCATTGTTGAAAAAAATATTTTGATTTTGAAAGCTCACTTCATCGAAGTGTTCGCGGTGAGATATTTACAGAATAGATCGGCTGATACTCTCTGGACATATTTCCGCATCCATTCACATCTCAGAATTTATTATTTAAAGTCTAAAATATGGATTTATTATATTTGGTGTCCCTCCTGCCTTAGCCAATCAAGGTTCCTCCTATAACTGACTCCTTAAATTGATTTTTGAAACTGGTCAGCCCATTGTAGTGGTGGCCTAGGGCCCGAGAAGAAGCTGTTGCTCAGCTGCTGAGTAGATTTATTAATTCGTCGCCGTTTAGTGCAAACCTCGTAAAGAGAAAATCATTGTTTTTCTTTTTATTTATTTATTGGGTAGAAAACCCCGTAATGCATATTTTTTAAATATATTCTATTGATGATAATGAGAACTTCGGAATACGTCAATGACGGTAATTTTTCAGGCAGGTTTGCAATCTTATGAAACAAATTAAATAGTTTAAACAAAATAGAACACCATTGAAATATTGGTTCACTAACCATGAGAAGAGCGGCAACAGCGCGGTGTAATTGAAGAGACGCGCCTTTTGGCACCTTATTTAATATTATTAATGCTCAATAAATATAATTACGAATCACAGATTATTAACCGAATAGTCAGTCACCCTCGAGTAATTATTAGCCACAATCACTGTTCAGTCACTTAGTACGCCCTAGTCATTAGAGCTTCAAATTTTCAAAATGTCTGCCATGAACCCGAACGCACAAATTACACCGTCTTATAAGGTTATTTCTAACTCTTGATGACGCCATTAGCGACCATATTATCTTTTAATTTATACAATACTATCTGCGCCCCGCGGTTTCACCAGGATAAGTTTCGATCCCGTGGGAATATCGGGATAAAAAGTATCCTATATGTTAATCCTGGTTATAAACCATCTGTGTGCCAAATTTCATCCAAATCTGTTCAGCAGTTTTTGCGTGAACGAGTAACAAACATAAAAACATACAAACTTTCACGTTTATAATATTAGTAGGATATGATTATTCTGTTCCTTAAATCACCAACGGTATCAACATCTGTTGAATCATTTTTGACATGACCCCCCCCACAAGGAGAAATCCAACGGCGTGAGGTCCGGTGACCTCGCTGGCTACAGCGTTGGTCCATAACGGCCAATCCACTGCTGTCCGAACAATTGAGACAAACGCTCTCTGGCAGAAAACACTGAAGGAGCTGGTGCTCCGTCTAACTGGTACCACATCCGGCTGTGCACGTCTAGTGGAAGCTCGTGCTTGTACTGAGGAGTTCTAAAGCAATTTGAATAATATAGCATTCAAATTGCCATCAATAAAAACCGGACCAATTATGGTATTCCTATGTATGCCAGCCCACACATTGACAGCAAATCTGTATTGGTGCGAAGTCTCCCGTACTAGACGCGGATTCACGCGGCTCCAGTAACGAAGATTCTGTCGGTTCCATATACCGTTCCTTGTGGATGTACTTTCGTCAGTCCACATCACATTGTACAGGAAGTCTCTAAATTATTGTTTCTATCCAGCGACAGGTTTCTCTAAAGCGCTTATTGCACTATCCAATTTTAAGGAATGCTAACTAGGAAATCGGCAGATGTAATCGCAGTTAGAACAGATTGGATCTAATTTAGTGTAAATTGGAGGTTCAACCGCACTATTTCCTAAATTGTGTACGATCTAGGATAGTGTAATCACGGCGCTACGATTTAGAAGGTTCCACAAAACATGCAGTATGTTCATAATGGACAGCTTTTTTCTTAATAATAAATATCGTTTTACCCAGCACTTTCTCTTTTTCGTTTTTTAAGTCCATTGTTCCCACCGTTACGGCTAGAGCAAGCCCAATCTTTTGTTGTTTTGACAAATACGGCGCCATCGATAGAAAATTCGAAACGTGCATCCCAGTACGATCCTTCTTCACGAATGCGTCTGAATTCTGAATGCGTCGTCTGTCCGATTTAGAATCCAATTTGTGTAGCTTCCGACTTCCTAGTTAGAGTGTTCCTAGTTAGCATTCCTTAAATTGGATAGTTTAATAAGCGCTTAACTGGCTTGTGTCTATGTAACAACGCCTGTACTTATAGGGCTTCCGTTTGTCGTGTTATAAACTTTGTGTATTATTCTATGATTTAAACCAAAATTTCGAGCTGCCCTACGCAGCGTAGATGTTGGGTTGAGTTCAAAATAATTTAAAATTCGTTTGTCTCGGGTCACTGTTACTGCTGGTGTAGCACTATCCAAATGCGGGATTAACGGTACATTTTCCCGTATCCTCTAGACAGCTTGAACAATAGTGCGGCCATCGGTAGGACACACACGGGAGTCTTTGCACACGGGTGTTCCCATACCTCTCTCGGTATGTTTGTATTTGTATTGCTAAAGAGGCGTCTCCGTGACATTCCCTAAAAATTAAAATCATGTCGGTGTAATCCGAAGCTGTGTAACTAAACTGAGTGAGGTATTGTTATAAAAAAAAAAACGGTTAGATTATACACAATGCACTAAGCGTCTAGTTTCGCACAATTCACTGAAAAATTTTACTAGGTGCCTGCCTATTACTACTTTACATGTCCTGTCACTATAAAAATAAAGCGTCCAATTGTATAATACATTTTACAATAGGTAAGCACAATTTCAAAAACACACGTGCGCTTGCGATGCGAAGCCATGACGCGTACGACGTCATAGGATCGCGGCGAGACACTGACCACCTACACCATTTTTTGCCGGTTTCGGCAACAAAGCGAAGTAGAAACAAACAAACAATTACCATTTATCCCTTAGGTACTTAATTTTCGATTGGAAAACATTTGTAGTAATAACTTCCGCATGCATTACTTTCTTATCTAATTCTGATGACACGCCTTAGGGCCCTTAAGTCTCAAGCATAAGGTATAATAATTATGCATTAATTCGATCATAGAGTGGACATGGACTTCACTAATAAAAGGCCAAAATACTTCCCTGTATTCATTAATAACCAACAAATATCATACAAGAATACTGTTAAGTATCTCGGCCCTCGGCATGACCCTGAAGGCACAACTGCGCTGGAAAGAGCATGTCAAAAAGAAAAGAGCCGAATTAGATATTCTATACAAAAAATGTATTGGCTACTTGCCAGACAGTCGCCATTATCAACATCGATCAAATTGTTGATATATACGAGGGCGACACTGAAAGTTTTTAGAACGGGCCACTTGTAAACGATATACCTAATAAAAAAATAAGTATTTTGAAAATGGAACTCTTTGCCAATATTATTGTGTATGTATTTTATTCATTTGTTTACGTTTTGGCGGCAAATTGAAAATTGTCTGCGTCACGTCAGCATGAATTTAACGCGAGAAAATTTTCGTACAGTGATTTTTTATGACTTTCGATGTCATTTAAGTAAACAACAAAGTTATGATAGACTTCGATTGGCCTTTCACGATGAAGCCCCATCTCGTGCCACTGTTTACAAAACGTGGTCGCACTAATCTCACGGATGATCTGCGTGAGTGACGGCCTTCTACGGCGACGACTGAAGATAACATCAGTGTTGTGCGGTGTATGATAGAGACTGACAAAAGAGTGACTTATCAGCAGATTCGGACAAGCTTAAGCATCGATATGAGTCAAGTGCACAAAACCCTCCATGAAAATTTAGCGGTCAGGAACCTTTGTGCCCGGTGGATACCTCATAATTTGACAGAGGCCCAAAAGCTCCGTCGTGAAATGGTTCAAAGATTTAACGGAGGTGACTCAAATGCTGTGTTCGACATACTTATGGGTGACGAAAGCTGGATTTATTGTTATGATCCTGAAACTAAGAGACAGTCTGCTGTCTGAGTGTTTTCTTCCGAGGAGTCGCCAATTAAAGTGAAGAGAGGTCGAAGCCTGGGAAAAGAGATGGAGGCCTCGTTCTTCGGAAGGATAGATCATTACGCAACAATTGTTTTAGAGGATCGAAAAACAGTTACTGCAGAGTGGTACACTAACAATTGTTTGCCACTTGTCTTGGATAAAGTTCGGGAGAAACGACCTCGCAGTAGGAGCCTCCTTCACCACGACAACACCTCGTCGCACACCGCCAAGCAAATAATCGACTACTTACCGACGTCAGACGTGGAATTACTGGATCACCCGCCCTATAGCCCCGGCCTTGCACCTTGCGATTTTTATTTATTTCCGAAAATAAAAGAAAAATTTCGACGAAAACGTTTTGTGGACGCCGAGGAAGCTGTGGCTGCGTTTCAAAATGCCGTCAAAGAGATCCCTAAGGACGAGTGGGCAAAGTGCTTTTCTCAGTTGTTTCATCGTATGCAGCGATGTATTGATGTAAATGGACACTATTTTGAAAAGATATAATAAAAGTAATAACTTGCTAGTTTGTTCAGTTTTTGATTTTCTAAGAACTTTCAGTGTCACCCTCGTAATAAACAAGTTTTAAAGCCTGTATCTACGGTATTCATTAGGTATTTCTTAATTTTATAGTTGCTTAGCAGTTTAAGTTATATTTAAATTATTTATTCGATAATAGGTTAGATGGTTATGTGAATAAAGTATCACCTACTGTGATACTTCCTACTAATATATTATAATAAATTTATATTTTATATACATATATGTACATAAGGTGTTAAAAAATTAAGTTTAAGAAAGTTGAGAAGTTGTTTGGAATAATAAATGAAAATGATCACGAATTTTTTTTTTCTAAATAACAATCCGTTTCAAAGATATGCAATATTTTCACTACGCACAAAATTGAATATGCGCACTGTACACCGTATAAGCCGCCGCTGGCGTGGCGCCGCGCGGCCGCGCGCTTGAGTTCGTTCACCCCTGCGACAGCGCAAATTCGTACACAGCTGATTCTAATTTTCCCATCACAGTTCAGACTGGACTAGCAATTTATCGAATTTCTTACAAGTAGCTTTTTTTATTGGCCATATTAATGCATTACTGTTTTTAAATTAAGTAAGCTCGATAAGTTGGTATGTATAAAAAATTTGAATCAACCTACATATTTACAATCATTTAAAAACTATTTAAAAGAAGTCTTAATTTTTACCTTATTTACAAAAGGTGCTGAAAATGTCCACCACTTTGTCCAATGCACAAGTGAGCACAACGTATTACATTGGATTGCACTGCGATTAATGTGTCTCTGTCACTTTTAATTAGATAGAATGCACTAATTATGCGGGTCTTTAATTCGTCCACGTTTCGAATATTGTTGCCACTGTGTCCATACACTTAAGTCTTACACGACCCCAAAGATAAAAATCGAGAGGCGTAAGATCGGGCGATCGAGGCGGCCATGCAATAGGCCCACCACGGGCTATCTAGTGGTTAGGATAAGTAGCATCCAGGGAAGCACGGGCTTCTCGGTGATAGTGTGCAGGCGCTCCATCTTGCTGGAAGAAGTGGTCCCTTATTTCGGCAACAGAAACATTTTCCAGCATCTCTTGCACAGACTCGAGCAACTGCAGATATGTTTCGCCGTTAAGGCGTTCTGAGAAGACGGGTCCAAGTACCGTCTGCCCTATGATTCCAGCCCACACGTTCACTGAGAACCGGTGCTGAAAATGGTCAGGGACCACAACTCGCGGGTTTTCGTACGACCACCAGTGAGCATTGTGGATATTGAATAAGCCCACTCTACTAAAAGTGGACTCGTCCGTCCATAAAATTTTGCGACCAGGTTCTTCCACCAACCACCTACAGAATCTTAGCCGTAGTTCATAATCTGTGGGTATTAGTTCCTGTACTCTTAAAAAGTGGTACGGATGTTGGCCTTCTTCATGCAGCACATCACAGAAAAAGTAAAAACGGTCGAAAAAAATTTTTTTTTTGTATATACTACATAGGTATTAGTTTTGTGATACTGAGTAAGTACACGAAGCTCTTAAAGTTAATTTTTTAACACCTTATATATTATAAACGTGAAAGTTTGTATGGATGGATGTTTGTTACTCTTTCACGCAAAAACGACTGAACGGATTTTGATGAAATTTGGCACACAGACGGTTTATAACTAGGATTAACATATAGGATACTTTTTATCCCGATGCGCCCAGGGGATCGAAACTAATGCGGGTGAAACCGCGGGGCGCAGCTAGTTAACTATACATAAAAAAAATGTCCGGAAGTCAACAGTGTAAAGTTGATACAAAAATAAAAAGAATATACAGGCCGAGTTCTATCAATGTTTTATGAGTCAGTATAGTCAGCAAAGGCAGTTAATGAGAAAACCGTAACAATATGAGATGCAGCTCAATTGATAGATATCAGTCTTTTATTTTGCTTATGCACGACGTATATGAGTCCCGAGTCTAAATTCAGCTTTTTATTCTCAAGGGGAAAATGGTTTCATAATAAAACACCACACTGTTGAGTTATAAAACATATAATATAGTGCTTGTTCGACCATTTGTGCCCCTTGCTCTTCATCTGCAGCTGTTGTTTGTCGACGACGGAGATTTGGAATTAAGTATATTCTTTGCAGGTGTACTATAGGTGCAATTATGCGCCTGAAAACAGGCGTGAAGTTTGTGTGTGTTGTTATTTGAGGACTGTGGAGACTAAGGACATGGTCTTCTGTTTCTGCCTTCAGTATTAATCTACAAATAAATAAAACAAAAATAAAAAATAAAACAGGCTCAGGTCCATCAATGTTTTTATGGGAGAGTATGGTCGGCATAAAAAGTTGTGAAAAGGCTAGGCAGATGGATGATGATGATCAGCACAGACGGTTAGAGAGGCGACAAAGAGAAATCCATACAAATGAACGAGATGCAACCCAGTTGATGGAGTTCAGTGTTTGTTATTTTGCTTCACGAGGATTATGAATAGGTACCAGTACCGAGGCTAAGGACTAGTTCCTCGAACGAAAATTACCCCAAAAACTCCACTCTAAGGTGAATGAATACGCGGAATAGTTAGAATAGAAAGTTGGATAAACGGAATTTACAGGCTTAGGGTGGATTCTCGGATATGCGTTTCCGCGTATCCATCTTAGGATGAATAAACGGAATAATAAGTAAAAAATATCGCGATTGGTTGAATAATTTATCTACCGTCTAATCAAGTTTATGTTCCAAATGTTATTCCAAGTAAAAAAAAAAAATATCAACTTTATTTTAATGGTAATTAAGTGATTTCAGAGTGACTAGCACTATTGAAAACGTTATAAAAATGTTTGAAGTTGTAGCGTAAACTGAACTTTATTGTGTAGGAATTAAAGTTATTTTTTCCATAAACTCATATTTGTTTACATTTTTGGCAAACGAGTCGCGAATGCAGATTATAGCCAATCGTAGCAGTTTACGCGCGCTTGACAATTTGTCACATTAATTTAGCGATAATTTTCGTTCGAAATACTAGCTGTTAATGAAGTTTTTATCCCCAAGGGCAAAATGGATGTACTAGCTACACAATAAAACACCACACCGCTGATATATAAAACATATAATATAGTTGTTGTTCTACCACTTGCGCCCCTTGCTCTTTTTCTTCTGCTGCTGCTTGCGCGACCACGCGCTGTCGGCTTGTTTGTCGACGCGCGGAGACTTGGCGGCTGAGGCGGCTGCCGTCGGGGTTGGTTGCTGTTTGCTCATGTCGCTGGAGAAGTAATGGAATATTGTTAGCATAGAAAATGAGATAATATACTGAGAGCATTTGTACATACGAGTACGTCTGAATTTGCATCACTGTCAAAATCAAAGTGATCTTTATTTTTGTTACAATAAGGTTGCTGTTGGGTTGTTGCCACTGACTAGTCTGTCAAAATCATAGTGATCTTTATTCACGTTACAATAAGGTTGTAGTTGGGTTGCTGCTGTCGGACGGTCTTGATAGATGAAGTCATAATACACATAATTATGTTTTTTTACTTACTATTGATCAGTAGCAGTGGTAGACATGCCCTGGCTGCCCTTGATGACGTCACGCCGCACACCGCGACGTTTCCGATACGCGGTACGCTCGTACTTCGGAAGCCATCTGTTGGTAAGAAAAAAACATGTCAATTATCATTAGGGAACTTTTGGTTAAAAGCTTTAAATGTTGCCAGAGTTAAACTTAAAAAAATCGAGAAACTTTTCAGATTTTATTCTTTTTTTTTCGCCAATTCAGATACAGCCCGATTCAAACTTTATGGCAGCTCTGAAGTCTAGTATCGGCGCTACTCGCTGCGCAGTACCTCACCCCTCACCCCCGCTGACACGTGAATTTGTTACTGCGCAGCGACTCGCCTCATGTTCCGAGCTGCCATAAAGTTTGAATCGGGCTGTACTGCAGAATCATCGGGTCGCTATTCTTTCAAACGTTTGAAAAATCAAACCCGCACCCTCCCTGGCATGTCAGTCAGTGCCTTCGTTTCAAACAATCTGACCCCAATATAGAAATGAATATGCCTGGTGGTGATTACCTCTCTGGATCCGGAGGTTTGGACAGGTCTGCGTTGGGCGGGAGCTTGGTCTTGCGCTTGCGCGTTTGTTTCTTCTTGCCGAGGAGTTCCGAACCAGGCGTTCTGCAATTATGTATTAGGAAACATAAAATGATTTAAATCAGATAATACAGGTTGATATGTTTGGGGCAATGTAGTAATCGAGGAATAATATTAATGATAAGTGATATAATTGAAAAAATAATGTGGAAATAAAAGGAAATTGCTGTAGAATGTAATAAATGTATGGTAATAGTTACCCAGGCGATTGCTCCTGTTTGCTTTGTACGGTTTTCTTCACAACCTTTGCTCCCATCATCCATTTCGATGATTCCAAAGCCTCTATGTCGATCTTCGTCTGAAACAATCACAAAAAAGATTAACACAAGTTCTGGGGTGCTAAAGATTTTGTAAATAAGCATGAAGTAGTTTCATGTTTATTTTCATTTTTGGTATTTTATTTTTATGGTGGATATTTTATTTTATTTAAACGTTTAGTAGCCTAATTTCTGAATCGTATATTATATTGCGTAAGTATTTGTTGAAACTCAAAAATATTTTTTTTCCGATCACCCACGAGCACCAATATGTCAACCCTTGGCAACTTTCAATTGCGATTTTTTCGTGAAATAACGAATGCAACGTTGAATGTTTTCTTATAACAACACTTCATCGCTTCTGTCATTTTTCAGATTTTAGCTGTTATATTTTCCACATCTACGACTATTTACATTAAAACCACCATTACCTACCATCATTATCAAGAAAGAATAACATTTATTTGGCAAAAGTTAATGAAACACGATCTAAATGTTATTCTTTCTTTCTGTAAAAACCCCCAGTTTTCCTCACCTCGAGCTGATGCAGCGGCGGCAAGCTCTCGGCCAGCTGCCTCGCGCGCGCGGGGTCGGGCTGCGCCAGCGCCTTCACGAGGCGCGCGAGGCTCTTGTTGTCGGCGGGCGCCGCGCGCGCCACGGCCTCGTGCGCACGCGCCGCCGCCGCGCCCGCGCCCGCGCGCGCGTGCACCCGCGCGGCGGCGCGCCACACGCTGACGAGGGAGGCGAAGCGCTAAGGGAACCGCAGGGAAACTAATTACACATATACATGTACACATTTTACATAGAGCGACCGTGGGCGGTCTAACGATGGGAGAGAAGAATCCTAGTTGTGTTATTTGATGAGAGCTCACTTATTTAAATACACGGGCAGATGAGATTGTTGCTATTGCAGTTAGACCCCGGATGAAACTCGCACAAGAAGAGGTCAATGCCCAGCGACGGATCGAGACGAGCTGAGAATTATTATGATGCTGAAAGTTATTCTGTAATAAAATTAGTCGCGTAAATCTGTAGACATGTGCAAAATTTTCTTTAAAACTAATGTTATCTCGTTTCAAAATAGGTCCATGACCTAAAATGTCAATGCATTGCTGAGGTTGAAACCAAGATTGAAACTTTATAAAATCACAACATATTTCTTAAAATTAAACTTTACAGGGCTGTTTACTGACATAAATATGCATAATAGTAATACTTCCTCCATATAGCATAATCAACCTAGAACTTTAGTTATTATTACAAACGTTAACACCCAATTTAGCTCGGGTTCTATTCGAATATTCAAGCAAGGTTAGAATAAGGTATTTTAGTGGTATAAGGAACAGGGTGTAAAGTTCACTCATCCTCCATAGAAAAGGGAGGATCCTCCGACCAGACGGTGTTGTGTCTGGCGGGCAATTGCCCTATAATAATCAACCTATAATGTTCCCACTCCTCGGTGGGACACAGCCCGCCTCTTTTCGAGAGAAAGTAGGCTGTACCAATCCACGCGGGTCCGGTGCGGGTTGGTAGATGTCACATGTCTTCGAATTTTTGGTTCTAGGACATGCCAGTTTCCTCACAGTATTTTCCTGCACCGTTTTAACCATGTAACTTAAGTCTTCAATATATATAATGACCTCTATTTTCATCAAAATATTTAGAACCACGTTATTTCAAAACATACCTCATCATTTTTATAATGCTCATAGACATCGGTGAACAGCTGCGAAGCCTTCTCGAACTCGTTATCAGCACACAACAATGTGCACAGCACACCGATGACACCAGGACGATACTTGAACTCACTTTCCTCTAGAAGTTTCACAGCGCCCTTGCGGTCACCCTGTTAACAAAAGATTTAGAACATTATTGATATATTTTAATGCTAACGGGTAAGACTAACTTATCTAGCATGTTATTTTATATAAATTCTGTTTTTTATTTTGATAGATTGTGACTATGTTGTCACTGTAAAATAGGTCCTCAAAAGGGGATGGTAAACTGTCGTTTAATTATTTCGTGATTTTTAACTATGACAAAAAAAAAAAACCCACAGAACTTATTGGTGATTATTCTAGAACCACACTCAATAAAAAAACAACTTTTAAAAACTAGCTTTTATTACTTGTTAATAAAAAGAATTAAAAAGAAATACCATTATATAGGAACCTACTAAATAAAAGCGTGTTACATTTTGATGGAACATTATAGAACATTTAGCATATATTATACACCTTCATAATTTTTCTTTTAGTAGCTTTCCGTGGCCGTCTGTGTGACCGCGTTGTTCTTCAAAATTACACAACGGATTTTGATGCGGTTTTCACCATCATCATCATTCTCCTGCCTTTATCCCAATTTATTTGGGGTTGGCGCAACGTGTCTTTTTCTTCCATATTCCTCTATTAGCCGCCATCTCGATAGTCACCCCCTTTCTAACCATATCATCATTCATCATTTAGAGAATTTATTAAACTTACATAAAATAATAAACAAATCAGCCTGCGTTGTCTCACAGCAGGGTAAAGGCCCCCCTTGCCTATTTCCACTCAACACGAGACTTACATGTAATAAAAAAACTCGATGTTTTGTGAAACCGTAAAAGTGCAAAGCAAGGGCGCCCCGCTGGTTAGATTATGTTTTACTTAGTTTTTGAATTAAATGACAAGATAATAAAATTCTGTATTTCGAAAGAAAACTATTTTTTTTAAAATCTAGGTTGTCAAAAACCATGAGTATCTTCTCACCTGCGCCAACAAAACTTGCGCAGCAGCCAGTGCGAGGTTCCCTCCCAGCTTCAGCAGCAGCGCCACCGCCTGCTGCCGCTTGCCGTCCTTCATCAGCGACGACGCCTCCACCAGCGCCGCGCGACGCTCCAAATTGAACTCGCGGACTAACTTCACGCAGCATTGCTTGCAGAAATCAGGCTGGAATGGTGCGAGAAAAAGGTTTTTTCTTTTAATATACAACGTATTTTAAAAAGTATTTCCATTTAGAATAAATCTATAATTTACTATATAATATTTTTCAAGAGAGGCTGGGAAAAAAAACAAATTAAGATTTTTTTTAAGAATCGACAGAATTATGCTACAATTTCATTGTTAAAAAATATAGAAATTTTAAAATGTATAGTATTTTTATCTCACGACACGACACGCACTTTACTTGTGGTAACCAAGAGTACAAACACGCTCTGAATGTGTGCGTAAAGACGAGGAGTATCAGCACGTAACAATGGCGAAGTCGAAGTGTATGCGTGCATGACGCACACACTTCGACTTCCCCATTGTCTTGAATGGTACCGAGAGCTCCTGCGCTTACACACACATTTACAGAGTGATTACATCGATTTGAGAGATAAAAATGCTATAATGTAGATCCGAACTTTTTCCGGTCAAAAATTAAAATGGTCGGATATTTAATCCATATTAATTATTCGATATTTTTGCCACAAAATATTTCTAGTTAGAAGAAAAGTAAAATATCTCTAGTTAAACGTTACGAAAATGTTTTTTTTCAGAAATGCAGCCTTTACCTGGTTAGAATAAATAGCGAGTATAGCCTGGTTATAGGTGATGGAGGCGCGCTGTCTCGAGTTCAGTTTGTGTTCCAACCCATCTGCAGTTGCCGCCTTCATACGCTTGCGGGAATCGAACACGTTTGTGTCCCTGGAAAAGAGAGATGGGAATGAAAGGTGGAAATTATGTTTCTACTTAAACAGCTTTATTGAGGATTTGATGATAATTACAACATAAAATGTATTATTGATTTGATCCTTATCAGCAAAAAGTTTACCAGTGATATAGGGTGGATTTTGTTGCGAGTATTTTTTAAATCTGACAAAACCAGTTACTCCTAAATATCAAATAAAAAATCTTCGATTTCTTCTGTTCAGTTCACCCGTTTTTTGTAGTTTCTTTAAATGTTTATAGTCGACCTCTATATACTTTACCACCTTAAGGTTGAATATCACTTGCACCGCAAAAAAACAAGCTATTTTGAACTTTACTGAATTTTCAGTTTACTGGGAATTTTTGTCAACGCTGGTAAAGTATTTACGAGACCGACTTTATTCTCAAATTGTTATACCAAAAAGAATGTAAATGTAAACAATATTTACCTGTTAATAACAACAATATTGTTGCTAGCAATAGCAACAAGCGCTTGATCACTCGGCTTGTCCTTCAACACATTCTGGTAGATGGAAACAGCTTCCTTCTCCTTGCCCATTTGTTGCAGACAGTATGCTTGTTGCACCCTGTTGAAGACAGCATCGATTAGAACATTATGCAAGTTAATTAGAATTGCTTTGTACCAGCTTCTTGGGCATGTGATGTACTAAGAGATTAAAAGAACAGTAGGGGTGTCGTAAAACACACTCTGTTCTTCTTTTATAACACACCTTTGTTGCGCGACTGTGTGCTTGGATACGCCACTTTGACCTAGATTGTCATGAGCAAGCTTGACAATTTTCGCTTGGATCTTCTACTCAATAAGGGACATAGAGCAGCTGCGTCTTTTCTGGTGAAACTGCAGACCCTCGAGAAATGCTAACTTGTTGTTACTCTGGTCAATGCTGTTAAGTGCTGGCCTATCACTTTAGTGCCCTGAGATCTTAGTAGTCATGACTTTTGAAATAATAAGTTGAATTTTAAGTCAGACATTATATTACCTGATAATAGCGGCTTCCTCCTTCGCTTCCTCCTCAGTCCCTCCATCTTCAAGCACACTCTCGGAGCAAGCATGTTCAGCCTTCTTGAGTACAGGTAGCGCTTCGTTGTACTTGCCACGCATGGCGAGTGTGCTGCCAGCGTTGTATGAGAGCTCATAAGTTGTATCTTCGAATTGAGGGAGCTCTGATGACTGGAACAGAAGATCATGGTTGTTATTTGTGATGGCAAATGTGAAGTGAAGAAAAGTAGTGGTGGAGACATCCACCACCAGAATATTGAATTTTTAGTTTACTGGGAATTGTTGTCAAAACTGGTAAATCAATTACGAGGCCGAGTTTACTTTCAAGATTAAATAATTGTTCACATAATAGTAGTAAATATAAAAAGAGTACATAACATAACATCACACGTGAAATCCTCGAAAGGGTTGAGTAGAGGTGTACCTTAACACCTGGCGTAAACCCTTCGGGGAATACTGATGTGATGTTACGTGTGACTTACTACTTCTTGTGCTTTGATGTAAACTTTAAAGAATAATACAATAGATAAGGAAACTTACAGGATTAAGTGCAGCAAGGTTAGCCACAACGGCCGACATATTAGCCTTCCTCTCATCTTCATACTCATCGGTGGTATTCTTCACAATGTCACGATACAAGTTATAACAGTCCTGATACTGTTCCAGACGGTACAGGATTTGAGCCCTGAAAAGACATCAATTGAATAATATGCTATACAAGGTTAAACAAGATATCAAATACAACTGTTGGTAATATTACTAATAATATGTTACTGGCAGTATGGCTATCAGTAATATTACTGGCAAATTTAGTCAATTAGTAAGTAAAATTATATTGTTGCTATCAGAACACAATTTAGAAATAATTATTCTTCAGTTAGCATTTTTAGTTGCATCTTAGGCAGACATAGGGACAAGATGAATTTATTAAGTGAGGGCATGTCAATCATGAGGTATAAGAGGATCTGCCTGAGGGAAATGGACGAAGACTTTTCCCAAAATCTAGTCACAATTTCATCTCAGCGATAATCAATGTCAAAAACTTGTCAAAAATGTAAGGAAATTAAGAGGTCTTTTTATGACAGATTGAGACAGATCAGACTGAACATTAATAAAATTACCAGAACTGCTCCTCTGATTTTCTTTAATTTTCTAAGTAATGCTTATTAACTACCTTAGTTCCTTTAAAGCTGTAGTCAATTCCGGCGCATTATCAACAGTCTGCAGCGCATCCTTGGGGCAGTTGAGACGGTACTGAGCGTAAGCCTTCTCAAAGTGCAGATCGGATGCTAAGGCAGCATTCTTGGTGTTGGAAAGCACTGCAAGGGCCTCCTTGAAGTTGTGCAGTTGGATGAGGCACACTATCTTGCATTGGAATGCCTTCTGCTCATTTGGAGCTAATTGAAGGACTGAAAATGTGGAAGGTTTTGGTTATAGCATCTTAAACTAAGAGGATTTATATGGATCATCATCCTAACATAGTCTTCTGCCATTGTCTGATAGGTAAGCCTGAAATTACTATTTTGACAATAGAATTTCTATATCTTTATTAACAATAAAAATGTAGTCAATAGTACTCAGCATTTCTTTTTGTTTTACAGCAGGCAAAGAGAATCGCTTAGGAAGAAATACTTGTACAATGAAACATCTAAGAACTGCTTTTGAACACTGACTTACATGACAATAGCTGACTAGCCCAATTTATGCTCTTAATAGAAAATTACAATCTATATAGAATTCTAACATGTGTTTAAGTATTGTTATGTACAGCGGAAAATAACACTACATTCATGATAACATATGGATTGGTTACAGAGTTTGCAATTATTGAAGTCAAACTAGTTATACAGGTCACCTGTTACAGATGATTATGTGGTTTGAATAATAAATGAGGAGTTAAAAGCAGCAGCATATGGAAAGGAGGAAATTAAGACTCAAACAATAAATATCAATTGCATTGTTAACTGTTGAATAATAAGTAACTTTAAACCATGACATGAACTTCTGGATACCACCAAATTTTAATTATTTACAAACATTCCATTATGAATATCGATCAAATATCATTTGCAAATAAACGTGACAATGAACTTAAGGCAGATTTCTATAATTTTGATGAGAATTAAACAAGAAATCGATAGTTATGTGAAGAGATAGGGCTGGAAAGTGTGTTAATCTTATTTCATCATATATAAATGAACTGGGCATACTTTTTGGAAAATATTACAGGGTTAGATTCCTTACCTTTTCCCGTTGCTTTTAACGCTCTATCATAGTCACCACTTTGGCAGAATTTATTTAATTCAATATATGCCTGAACAAGGTTATTTTCCTTGTTGGCTGACATTTTTTTGACAACTTGGCATGACAAATGTCAAATCGTCATCGGTTAGCTGCTTGGCCATGGCTTAAAGAAAACGATGGTAACAAAACCTGGGCTTTTGAGTTTGGCTTATAACACGGATTTAAATAATCATTTGATTAAAAACACCTGACGGGTCTCTGTGAGTTGGCTTCGGCCCGTCGTACGCTTTCCAAAGGTCATACATATCGTAAAGGTGGATCCCAGGGTACCGAGATAGATGGGACAAGAAGACATTTTGTAATAATAATTTTATTATTATTAATATAACGAACCGATATGCAGTTTGCCAGACTTGAATCTATATTCCCGGATGGGGTAGGCAGAGGTATATAGTAAGCACTTAAACCTACATGTTAAAGTCCCTTAGACAGACCACAATACAACAGACGTCGGTCACGTCGGGCCATCGTAAGCAAGCGAACGTCTTTCATGCGGTTGAATGCAGCATGACGGACGGCTCCGCTTGCTGTTGTTGTGCATGATGCACTATCGTCCTTATACAATTCATTTTGAAGCAGGTATATATCCAACTTTTGATTTCGCTCTATATATATTATACTGTAGTTTTCAAGTTAGGCGTTTCCTGATTTCTTTTAGATATTCCTTTTACATTGTGTTCCAAAAACTTTGTCCCAGAATACACAGAATTTAAAACACATAAACGTCGAACGAATAAAGCGATGACAAAGTAAATTCGGCCGAGAGTTTTATTCAAAAGTATAAAAAGAATGTAAAGGAAGCATTGTGCAAGTTGGGGCGCTTACGCGGGCGTCGTGTGTCGAACTCATCAAAGTTAGACTTGCGGAAGTTCTAAGACCAGCCAGTTTGTTGCTAGTTTTTGAACGTCGAAAAATTGAAAATTGTTGCTACAAGTTCTTGGAATGTGGGTCATGACGTGTTAGATATGCGGATGTGATTGGAAACATGATGCGGAACTTAGATCAGGGGGTTTACTAATGTTGCGGAAGGATCTTACGTTCCCGCGACCCCCGGCGTAGGTGTGAGATGGAACACTGGGGTGGTTTTTAGTCAGTAAGAGTCTGACAGACCCCGCCGCCCACCCCAGGGCGGCGGACATCCATGAGGACTTTTCACCCCTGAAAAAAAAAGGGGGGTTTACTACTACCTCCCCCCGCATTGTCGAGGCGGGGGGGCTCAGTAGCCGATGCTTGGTCACCTACGGTGAAGCTAAGAGGAACACGAGGAGGGGCCGCTCGTCAGGGCTCTGCCAGTAAGGCGACGACGTAGCGGCCAACAAGTAGGTTGCGGTGCGGCTTGGACGACATCGCAACTGAGGCGGGTCGTGATGTTTGTATGGGAAGCCGCGGCGGGGGAGGAGTGCCGGTATTGCGCTGCGCCGCTCTCCCTACCTTCCGCGGCCTTGACGGGGTCGCCACCGTCTGATGGCGGACGCGGTGGGGCCGCAGGGGAAGAGGAGTGTTGGTATGACGTTGGCCGCTCTCTCTATCCTCTGCAGCCGAAAATTGGCAGGTGGCGGGGCCAATGACCTGACGTCGCGCCCATGTGCTGGTTTGGTCCCTGGGGTGGTCACGGCGTGTTATGTGTTCTGGTGCGCCGGTGATGGAGAGTACTCCCCAAAGGAGAGTCTGGTGACGGATAGCAGCGGCGGGTTCACGGATGAGTGCTAAGGCGTGCCCGTGTTCCCGCCGTAAGCGGCAGAGGAGGATACTGTGGAGTTTTAGTGGGTTAGAGTCCCACATAACTGCTCTATCCACGCTCACTTCACCTAAGTTTTCACGGTGAGATGGTTACAGAATCGCAGAGCAGATAAAAGAGGTGTTCTGTGGTCATACCAACTAATGTTAAGGATTGAAACTACTGACAGCTCACTCTAAGCTCACTTCACCTAACTTTTCACGGTGAGATTTTTACAGAATCGATCGGCTGTACCCTAATTGCGAATCCATTGTCTCATATGTTCGAAAAATTTGTCAGCTAAACAACGTAAATAACGCAATGAACTGAACTGTCAAAATGAAACTTATTCCTACTGTTAGTGTGTAACGCAATTACTCCGCTGAGTAGGTATCCCATGGCCGTGATTCTTAAGTTAGATAGTCTACATAAGTATCTGATTCTGTACTTACCACAGCTAGGTACTTAAGTACTGCTAAAGTAGGTACTTAATAAACGCTTCAACTCGGACCTCTAGCTCAGCGGGTGAAATCCAAACACAATCAAAATTATCTCCCTGTTACACGATCCTAATTAATCAACCCCAAACAAAAACAGTGAGAAAACTTCACCATAATAACGGCTTCAATGTCGCAGTCTCGCTGTCCGAGGATGTCGCAAGACAAACAACGTTAAAGTAACATCTATTGTCGCGTCCAACGACCAACTCGACTTTTAATCGCATTACTGGAAGTTGCCGCGAACTTCAGCGCGAAGTTTCGTATTGCGATCCAGACGAAGTCGGCGCGATTGTGGTTTCTAAAGTAATTTCTATTAGGTGGAAGCTAGTAATGTTTAATCTAGCTGTCTTTAGTGGTTCATGGTTGTGTGTAGTGGTGTTTGGTTTTACTAGCTATTTCTGATCGCTGAGCTATTTTTCATCGAAAGAAATAGCTTGATCCACATATTATTATATTGAATCATGTTGTCTGTACAATTTTGTCCCGGAAACTGTCCCGTTGTTCTCCTGGTCGCAAGCGCGACTGCTGAGCGTGGGATCCTGGGTTCGATTCCCGGGTCGGACAAAGTGTTATTGAGTTTTTCCATTAGGAATTTCTTAGTAACAGCCCGGAGTTTGAAAGTTGGCGGTGTGAACGGCATAACGTGCTTTCCGTGCCTTGGAAAGCACGTTATGCCGTTGGTCCTGCGCTTGATCTCTCTCCGGTTGTGTCGGATTGCACCCCATCGGACCATGAGAGCGAGGTAAGAGGGAGTGCAACTGTGTCTGTGCGCACACTTGTGTACACACGGCTACACATCAAGCTATGCATTTCCAGTTTTAGCTGACCTCGCATTGTATAGGTTTTTCGTACAATCAGAAGGCAGCTTATACTGGTTTTGTATAGCTTGATGTGTAGCCGTGCGTACTATAATGTCTCCGTTGAGAGTGGCACCCGTGGCCGAAATACGGTCTGGAGGACTTTAATACGATTTTGTAGCCCAAAATGAGATAATAGAACTCTTAGCTCTTTCTTTTCCTCAAAGATGACCCAACGCTTGTCTAATGAAGTTCAGGGATTGGAAACTTGTAGGTATGGTGTTCCCGGTGAAGATCTTTTCAAGCATAGTTGAAGGAAGTTTCTTCTTTCGTCACGGGCCTGGAAATTATTCGATGAACTGACAGACACAACACTTAGTGTGAACTAGTTACGTATATCATTCACAACCACCAACTTTGCCCATACGACCTTATTTTACGCTCACCAAAAATCCATAACGATCCCCTACCACGCAGAGCATCACTTGCTAAATTACTCCACGCATACTCTTGTAGAATTAAATCGTTTCAAGGTGGAAGGGGGCCGTATTTTATCGAAGCCCCTGATAAATTGCGCGAAGTTCAATTTAAACGGGTAATGTTTGTGTCCGTATTACAACGTCACTCGACGCCGGCCTATAAACTCTGCCGGTCCACTGAACAATTGAAATACTGTGCCTTCAGGTACCTTGGCCCATAAAAATATTGGAGTAACTGTGTGGGTCGTGGAACTGCGTCATAAAATCTGTTGGAGTAATAGGTGGTGTTTTTGAGATAGTTTAATGATTTGTAGATTGTACTTTCCAGTCTCTTTCCAGGCTTGCTGGATTGTCTTCATATAACGTATTCTGTGTTGTAAGCTAATCTAATCTATAGAAAAGGAAAAGACAAGAACAAGTGGCGCAAGTGGCAGTGGCAGTGGTGGTGGTGGTGGTGGTGGTGGTGGTGGTGGTGGTGGTGGTGGTGGTGGTGGTGACAGGAACAAGTGGTTTTCTTTTCCAGCAGCGTTTTTTCAGCTGACTGAGTCCTATCGTCCTGAACTCCATGGTGCTTCTTTGCATATACAGCTTAGGATGGCAGGGACATCGACGCTCAATCTGTTACCATGGATTCAGTACGTCAATCAACAGAATACAAATCAGAGTCAATTACAGGATCCAATCCTTACATTTCATTGGTTCTGGTTAGTCTTATCCTGGTGGGTACCTTCCTCTACCCTACTACGTAGACGACTAAGTAAGACGTATGACTCTTGGCTGTAAGTATCAACTCAACCTATTGCAATCCACTGTTGGACATAGGCTTCTCCCAGGCTGCGCCACAACACTCTGTCCTCCGCCTTCCGCATCCAGTCCGTCCCAGCCACCTTCTTTAGGTCGTCCGTCCATCTAGCTGGGGGGCGTCCCACACTACGCTTGCCGATAAGTCTCCACTCCAGGACTCGTCTGCTCCACCGGCCAACGGTCCTTCGCATAGAAATGTAACTACATGGTTTTTCATTAAGAGCGCTCGAACTTTGAAATGAAATAAAGCAACCTGTTTAAGTGATATTGCCACAATTTTGGTTTTATTTTAAAGGAAATTCAATGACATTATTTATGGAATATAATTTCAGTCAAATGGACGCCGCAACTCCGCTGTAGCTGGTATATTCTGGAGGACCAATTTTGGACGACATTTTCGCATAAATAGGGCTCAATTTCACGAAGAACCCGAGTTATGTTGGCCTTCAGGCCGGTAATTGTCTGTGGTTTGTCTACATAGACCAGAGATTTTACGTAGCCACACGATCTCGATGGCTAGTTGATGTCGCCACCACGCAAGATGACGAAGCCCTCGAACTTCTTCTCCAATAAATTTAATGTTTCCCGTGCAGTATGGCAAGTGGCGCCGTCCTGTTGGAACCACACGAGGGTAGTAACCAGTAAAAATAAACTTAAAAAATACATCAAATATAATAAGACTATTGTTAAAACTCAAAAAATGGTAAAAAGACAAAGTTTCTTTATCAAAAATGTTGTGAATAGAGAAAGGTTGAATTTGCTTAAACAATTAGACATGTATTCCTATAAATTGGAGCAGAATACTAGGAAGTACAACATTGACACAGATGCCTTGCAATCAGAACTTGGGCATCTACAGGAGAAACTTAGTTCAATGACCAACAAGTATTCCCTCCTATTAGTGTTACCTCTGAAGACCTAATGAGGGAATATATACTCACAAAAAAAACAACTGCGGGTTTGTCTAACACCACCCAGTGTGCTTACATCGGATCATTCATTGACAACATGCAATACCTCCTACTGCAGCCCTGTATTGATTTGATAATTCCTTCTACTAATAGTTCCAATAAACCTTGTAAACAAAGTTTAAATGATGATATTACGTTATTTTGTGATGAGATAGGTAAGTACTTAGGTCACTGGTTGACAGATGAGTATCCGGGACACTCAATATTAAATTACTGTATGCCTGATTGTTCTTTGTTTCATATTATGAAAGAAATTACTAAATGTAACTTTACCCAGGATACAACATTATTAATTTTTATTGGTAATAGGGGGAATGTAAACAAAGGAGAACTGCTTGAGTATCATAGAACATTATGCAATCTTAGTTTAAGAAAAGTTGTGTTGTTTACATTCCCTTGTAGTAACAGTTTGCCAAAGGAAGAAAATAGCTTAAGATTTGAATTGAATATGACCATTGAATAATAACATGTTCCATTTGATTGATATTAACCTGTTAGTAATAATTTATTTTTGACAAAAGATAGATATAACATTGTTATCTATCTTTCTAAGTATTATAAAAGACAGTGATAGCTGTGTCGCTATCTGATCGCAACTGCTGAAAGAGGCGAGGTTACTTGATAGACGTGGTTGTCGAGAGATGTTCTAGTTTTTTACGACTCCGTATACTGCTTGTCTCAAAATGGTACAAGTGCAATGAAGTACACTTCGATCATTGAACGCTTAATAATAACAACAGAATAAGAATATTTTTTGAAAACGTCATATAAAAACAATTAAAATGCACAGGGCCGCACTAGGACGGAATTAGGTGCATTCATGTATTACTTATTATAAAAATAAACTCTGTTTACAAAAAATAGAAAATTCGTACAACATAAATACCTAAAAGCTCAATATAAACTTCACCGACAAAAAGTATATTTGCATAGACACTTAAGTATACAAATTACCCTACATTTACTATACGAGTGCCCCCTGGATAATCTAATGGATTAATGTACAAAGTTTTGTGGTCTAGTTCGGCTTAAATTTCTTCATGACGCGCTATTAAGGTTTATTTATGTTCTCATAAAAATTGTAACCAAGGGACCAATGTACAACAACTGTCATCCAACTTTATATGTAATTTGTCAATATAAATCCTCCCTCTACCGACTAATTTTCGTGCAATACGCAAAGGGATAACAGATTAGAAAATTCCGTTAGTCTAAAAAAGGTTGACCCATTTGTTACCACGCGGGACACTTTTTTTCCTGACAAATTGCCTGAAAGTAATTTTAAGCCCAAGACCAGTTATTTATGTACATTACTTTAGCTTTATGTTCGTTCAGCAGCGTGTAGATATTCATTTGTGTTCTCTAACAGATCGTTTGTTTTATATCTACGAAATGGAAATTGAAGTTCTTTGGTATGAATGAATTAATATTGAAATAGCTAGTTAAGTAAGCAGTAAGTCTATATTTAAGTTCTTAGGAGGTTCCTGCTCAGAATGCCTATGAGAAATTAATGCTTGTTCAAATTATAATGAGGCTAATATAAGTAGGTACTTCAATCGGTTTATAATTGCTTGTTGCCAGAGTAACACCGTGAAATTCCAGGAATAGCGATTAAGATAAGCTTTTAAGACTTTACCTACATAGAAACAGAGACGAGTTTAGAGGTTTAAGGAACAGGATGTAAAGTTCACTCATCCTCCATAGAAAAGGGAGGATCCTCCAACCAGACGGGTGTTGTGTCTGGCGGGCAATTGCCCAACGATTGATGTTGGGAAATTCTATCTATGCTAATTGCGCGGTAAACTCTGCTTGCGAGATGCAGGATTTGCGAGACGTCAGTATGACGCGTTGTTCACATGTGGCGTTGTAGATACCGCTACACGAGCAACCTGTAAGGGCTACATTATACTACAGCCAGCACTATCAGTAGCAATGGCTGTAATTTTGACAGTTTAACAACATTAATTGCGATGTTAACGTTGTAGAGCAGACAAATTTTTCGAAAATATAAAGCCATGGATTAGTAAATACTTCTAAATGATTCAGATTGTGATTGATAGTGCGTTACACAATTAGGGCAGCACCCCAATTGCGTAACACACTATCAATCACGGATATAAATGATTATTTTACCTAAGCGTTTATAAAATTGTTAGATCATGGACTCTTTGGCAGAGCATAACACTCAGCTCGACAAATGTTCAAAGGTTCTTCTGTATTCCAAGTTTCTCAACAATGCATATTTGTTAGCAACCCTAAAACAGTTCTGACATAAATTATTTTTATCTAAAGTTTTCCCATTACAAAGAGCCACTAACTTCAAATTCCACTTTCCAAGGCTCACCAAAGTAAGTATTTTGCTCAAAATTCAAGTGTTTAATTTCATCCACGACATTTCTCGTCTCATTACAGTAAATGAAACGACATCGGATGCATGTGGATGATGATTTGACGCAAATTGGACAGGTGTCAGGAATGCCTGCCGGCGCGGAGACGAGGCTGCGATCCTTAGATTCTACTCGTCGTTAGTAGTATACTAGACTTAACGAGTTTGGTTCTCTAGGATAGGGCTGGCATGCGAAATTGTGAAATTTCTGTTTTTTTTTTGAGTTGATACCCTCTAAATATCTGGTAGGAAGAGAACAATACAAAAACAACAATAGCAGCGAACAGATCTAGAGGAGCACGATAAATAAATGGCGTCATTATAAATGAAATAATATCAACCTCTAAGTATTTTGAAACAAAGTTGCTTGTCTTAAAAGCATTGATTTTCAAGCATAACAATCATGATTACTTAGTTAGCCAGGTTAGAAACGCGCTTTTTGAATTAAGAAAATAAAGGAAACGTGAAAACGCACAACGGGTACCAGCTTTAACCCGCACCACATGCATACTATCATAAAAACGTACGAGCAGTACTAGTAGCACAGATTACTAGCAGGTCAATTCCCGAACTTCAGCCGTTGGCGTTAAACCCGTTCGAGGTTCCCCCGTGTTTGAATTGTGAAACAAACCAATCCGAATTGCCAATGGAGTTACAATATTGTGCATGAGTTCCGTTCATTAAAGCTGATATGTAATGGTAGTGCTGGAGCGCAAATGCACAAGCCTGAAGCCAGTGGCTGTTTTGTTAGTGAGAGTTGGGATGCCATGCTTATTTTGCCTTCTTGGTTGCCTAATCTGGCATTAGAATTGTTTTCGTGCTTCTAGTATTCAATACGAGTATTTTGGTGAAGATATTATGGAAAGAAAGCTGTCCAACGATCTTCTTTTAATTACTACATTGATCGAAGTTTTTTTTTCTAACTTTGTCTTCCGATTTGAGACGCTTTAATATCCCAGTCGCTGGCGAATTTTTAAAAGTTTCGTCTAAGGAAAAAGTTGAATAATTTCTCTTAGAAAAATCTGCTCCCACCTCGCTAACCCTATCGAGAATGGGATGTCAGTAAACCACCTCTAGAGTCGAGTCTACAACGATCGCTCGCTATTGCCTAATAAAGGCCCGGTCGTATGAGATTTCAATTTGGCGGCTCAACTGGGCTTCATTTTGCGAAGCACGACACGTTTTGAATATTATTAATGGGATGGAAAGAGAAAGTACGAATAAGGGGCGTGAGATAAATTTTGTGTTAACAGAAATGCATGGGCGTGATTGGAATTTTTGGAGCAGTTTCTCACGTTGGTCGTTATTAACATCTGTTTGGACGTTGGTTACGGTTCAGGGGGCTTACCACCAGCTCTAATAGTAGGGCAGAAGTTGAACTGCACTGCTTTTTTGTACTTAGTCATAGCACAAAAAACAGCGCAGTTCAACTTCTGCCGCTGGTAGTAAGGTTTGGCGGTTGAAGTCAGGCTGTGCAGTAGTCAAGTTGCTCTCAAAACGGTGAAGGAAAACATCATGAGGAAAGCGGCATGTCCTAGAACCAAAAATTCGAAGACATGTGACATCTATCAACCCGCACTGGGCCCGTGGTGGAATACTGCCCACTCCCTCTCACAGAGAGGAAGCCTGTGTGCAAGCAGTGGGAAAATTACAGGCTGAATATGTTGTGCAGTAGTGACAAATGCATGGTTGATTAGATGGGTTCCATTTCATCATCAGTAGAAGTGATCGTGCGGGCCTTGCTTAGTCTTGATTACCCGGCCCTTACTTACCCGTCACAAAGGATGTATACGATACGTTACGCTGCGATGTTGGAGTCTTTTACAATTGTATGTAGATAGGTATCCAATATTATTTAAGATTTTTAAAGTTCATGGCCACATAGTATAAATTGCCACAATCGCGCACCAATATGTAAAGAAGATAAATCTTATTGTCGAGTCTAAAACGAACTGCTCACATAGTAAAGCCAAGATAAAGTATTGCTTGGATTTTGATTTAGGTAGACTATTTCAATTTCGGCCAGGCTGACTTTTAACCCTCCATAAATCTTCATGTATTAGAAAAAAGTATTAAGCTATTTTATTTTTATCTAATTTATTATGCCTACCTTTACGTACTTATGTATAAAAAAATGGAAAGTTGCAATCGATTTTTTAAATTTTCAACCTTTATGTGCGTGCGCTTTATTTCAATATCCCACATGTTCATAGTACTGTTTTAGGGTTCCGTAGTTCTGACAAGGAACTCTTATAGATTTTTGTTTTCAATACAGCACTTTTTGACTTAATTTTAATTTTATAATAACAATTCGATAGACGCCTCGAATCATTTACTAAAATCGATCCACTCCTTGGGATGTTTCGAGGGCAGATATAAGGAATTCCATATATAAAAGCCCAGGCCTATGTCTAGCAGTGGACTGCAATAGGCTGAGTCGATTGACTGATTGACGTACAAAAATCCATAGATACGCGTGATAAACATAACCCAGTCTTTGCTACCGCGCAGTCGGGTAAAAAAATAATTATTCAATTTAATTTAGCGTATAGATTGATGTAGCTAAGATCCACCTTCTTGAAAAAAAGTTTAAAAAATATCAGCATAACTTATGCTGATATTTTTGTCTAATTTAAAAAAAAAACAACATTTTCGAATGAAATCGTCCAAATATGAGTAACTCAAGAATACCAACCAGCTCATTGAATGAGTCGTGCTTGAAGACAGCACTATTGTCTCGTGCTCACACAAATCCGTCGTTGTGAAGTAGGTAATACATCAAAACGCGACGCGTCAGCTCGCGGATTCTAATCAGCAGGAGATAATGAATCCCTACCAGTGCAGTGTGAGGTATGATGTAATTTATGGCTGTAGGTACAATCTGTAGGGATGTAGGCTTTTATGTTATGTTTTAGAACGATGTGTTGAAGTGGGTTTTTTCCTTGAATATTTGGTCAGACGTCGCATAAGACAGGGAGGTTTGGAAGGAAAATGGGGAGGCCTTTGCCTAGCAGAGGGACACAATATAGGCTAACGAATAAAAAAGATTTTTGACACCTAAGAAATATATTCTATAAGTTATCTACTTTGGTAACTTTAGTTGATAGGTAAAGATGTTCAAAGTTATAGTTAAAGGTAAAGATAGTTTAGACAAACTTGAGTAGTTGTATAATGCAAGTACTTATAAAATTCTGAATTCTGATGACGTCTTTATCGTCTTTATAGGGCTTAACAATCTCATCCCCAAACCATTCGCAGCAACGATTTAAAACAGACGTTTTCGCAAACTCCACGAAAAACGTCTCGAATATTCGAATAGCGGGCATTAAAGCACAAATCCTCATTGGAATCGAGCCTAACAGTTCAATTATAGAGATGGGCCCAGAGCTAGGTTCTTGATCGCCTACATCTAGATTTGATTCGTTCTAACTAGACATCACAATCCGTTTACCGCATCCGACTATTGAAAAGTTTTCTACAATGAGCTCACATTTTTTATTAGGTTTATTATTTTTAGTAATATTTTGCATGCGTTTTTTGGTAAAATAACGAAGGAACCAGTTCTTCAAATAATATTCTAATAAAAAAGCATGACAAAGTAGTCACGTTTTTGAAAAATAAAATTGCTTCTGGAGTTGAAGCTAGACAATTTACTCATCGATTGTATTAAAGGAAAAATTTTGCCGAAATAAAAATAATGTAAAGTTGCACATACTTCTTTTAAGCCGTATGCAATTTTTCTACGTCTACTGTGGAGGCGGCTCAGTGGGTTAATTTGGCCGATATCGGTGGTGCGCGGTGCATGGCGTTCAGTGGGCGATCGCACGGAAAATTGCTCTCCTTCGCCATTTGATTATGTACCAAGATCCCTTGCGAGAATTCAGACGATTCCCCGTGAAAAATAAATTGGACAATATGAGAGTCAGGTGGGGAATTTTTTAAAAGCTGGTTTTCGAATAAAAATTCTGTACACGAACCTGTTTTACGCTACAGTGAGTAGACTCGTTTAAAGAGATGATTAAAAAATTTATAGGATCACGAACCACTTTGATTTTACCCCTGATTACCTGTAGATTTGAATTGGTATAGTTGATTGGGTAAGGAGCTTGTGGTTAAGTAATAACAGCCGCACGGGTCGATCGATCAGGTTAAGGTAAAGTTTCGTATTATCCAGTAACTGGGTTATGGAGAGTCGCTCCATGTAAAATACTGGTACTCAGCTGCATTCGGTTAGACTGGAAGCCGACCCCAACATAGTTGGGAAAAGGCTAGGCAGATGATGATTAAGTTGCTGACAAGCAAGCTACCTCCACACCAAAAACAATCCTTTCAGTAGAACAACACTTCTCAAATTCATTAACCATTTACTAATTCAGTGTTAACCGTTAAAACATTGACCCACGTCAAAAGTACATCACATAATCCACTACTAAAACACATAAAGTTAATAAACAGCCGAAATCCCATTAATTCATCAACTGCTGGATAGTAACGGTACCGAGTGTATTTTTAAACTGGGTTTTAATTAAACGAAACGTCGAACCTTTCCGCGCTGTGAGATCGTGTTCAATCAATTACAGGGCATACCATTAGTTCTGTTCTGACCTGTGGGATAGATCTTGGCAATCAAGGTTTTAAGTGCTTGTTGCTGGAGTCTACGAATGTTCGTCGTAATAAACAAGACTAAGGATTGATTAGTAGAGCTTGGAGATTTTCATCTTTGGCAATTGTTGTTGTGGATAGAATTAAAATCTATACATATAAATAAATAAAATTGTAGTGTCTGTTTGTAATGTCAAAATAACAGCTTTTTATTAAATGCATATGAAAGTATATAGGTAAAATAAAAATGAAAGTATATATGAAAGTATAAAAAAATTTTCTGTCTGTCTATTTGTTCCAACTAATCTCCGAAATGGCTGGACCGAGTAAAAAGATAATACCCGTGGGATAAATTCCGACATCCATGTGGGCGAAGCCGCGGGCAGATGCTAGTCTAAAGTAAATTCGTACTCGTACATCATCATTATAACATTATTAATTATTTTGATTGTCGCGGAACATGCACCCTGATTCGGCCCTGTTAAAATTATCAAATTAACGTCAGCCATATTGCATTATTGATCCACAATTATTGAGATTCACTAATAATAATTTGAGCAAATATTATCATAATGGAGATCATAATGGCCTCAATAATTTCACTTTTAAAAACGCAAAGTTCTGCAAGGTGGACCGATGACTTTGTGAAGGCCGCAAGAATCCGCAGACGCAGGAAGCAAAGAACCGGTCGAAGTGGCAGTGCTTGGGGGAGAACTTGGGGGACCTACATATGTCCAGCAGTTGACGTCTTTCGGCTGAAATGTTGATGATAAAACGCAAAGTGAGTGCAAGTGATTTAAGAATCTGGGGTCACGGCACGCTTTGTAGCGTCTCCGCTTCTGCTGATGCTGGAATTCAGTATGACACCATGACAGCGACGGTTCAGGGCGGAATGTGTTTTCAAACAGAAAAATACTTGTTTCATTTTTTAAATACCCTACTCTTGTCGGAAAGCTTTTTTCCTATTATTTTATTTCATAACTGCTCTGCTCGCTCCAATTCCGTATCAACAACAATAGTGAGCTAGCACAAAGCTCCAGCTAGGCAACAGACAGGTAACACGGTAAACAATGACTTTTGGAACAGTAACAGTCGGGTAAGTTTCCCAATTAGCGGCCGCGTGATTATGACGAGCACGACCTACTCGTAACGCAACGTGATAAATTGTTTTCACTACAATTGTGTAAATGAATTTGGTAACTTGCCTGGCGGATGTTTTAGATTTAGATAATGACGAGTTGTTTTGCACTGTGTTTTATTTGAAATTGGATGAAAATGACTAAATACTAACTTACACGCGAAAAGCAGGCAAAATATATTTTGGAACGAAGTATTCATGGTTTTCGAGGATGCTGAAGCCGATAGTGAGGTTACCATGAAAATCTAAGATAGCGGCAGAGAAAATTTTCAAACTTTAAAATGGTCGCTGCCGCCATCTTGGGTTTTCATTTTGAACTTCGTTCCTGCCGGGGGTCTCCCGACCCCACATGTTTTTTTGTATGTTTCATTTAATGCCCGCTCATGTCACCCATCTATGTATGTTCATCACCATATCCTTACTTAGGTAATGATATAATTCTAAAAAATATAAGTTATTTTCATACAGCCGGCATAGAAACTTCATTAATACATCATTCATTTCAGCCGAAAGATGTCCACTGCTGGACATATGCCTCCCCCAAGCAACGCCACTTCGACCGGTCCTGTGCTTCCCGCATCCAGCGGCTTCCTGCATAGAAACTTAGTCACGCAAAATTACTTGGTCCTTCCAACTACTTTCTCTACCACAAGACGACGTGGAGTGATACCCGCCCATGTCACCATATAATCCAATCACATACTACCCAATTTCATATCCCAGGATAACTTCTGTAAGTACATTTTTTTTTTCGTGGGTAAATCCTCATGGATACCCTTCGTCTAGAAAAAACGAGGGTTATGTCGGACACGTACCGACTAAAACCCCCATTATTCCTTCTTGTACCATGAGTCGGGGACCCGGGAAATACGTGTACTTGTACATTTGCCGCACACCCGACTGGTATCAGCCCGCCATGCCTAGCTGGCCCCATAACCAGATGTGGCCGATCCCACGATCGCACGTACTCCCATAAAGGCGAAAGCGTCAAGGTAGCCCGGAAAATTGAATTTTTTTATTTTTTTTGAGTTTTTTTGCAATTTGCAGGTCAGCAACCTAATTGCATAACCCACTATAGATCACAATTTGAATCATTTTGAAAGATATTGCTAATCCATTGCTTCATATGTTCGAAAAATTTGTCTGCTCAATAAAGTAAATAACGCAATGAATGGTGTCAAACTGTCAAAATGAAAGCCATTACTACTGTTCGTGTGTCACGCATTTTCCCGCAGGTTGTATGTTGATCCAAGTATGATTTGCGGCCGTGTACTACTTACCTACCAACTTAACTTTACCTCCAACATGATATAATTCTAAAAAAAAATAAGTTATTTTCATACAACCAGTATAGAAACGTAGTCACGCAAAACTTCTTGGTCCTTCTACCTAGTTTTAGAAGCCCAACTAGGTTGTTTACATACAAAATCTTATTCAAGCTCCCTCACTAAGACATCGTGTGGAGTGCCGACTACCGGGCTTACCTAATAAAGGACTGCTACTCTGTTCCGGTATGACGTTTCCGGATCACATTATAACGTTGAGATTCCGGCTCGCTTGCAAACAAACTCTCATCTCCTGTTTGTAACTAGGGTCCCTTACTATGTGTTGTAGTTGAATTTGGGTTGCGATCGAGTTCGGGTAGATAGTGTTTGCGTGATATAAAGCGATAAATGAGAGGCAGAACAGAACTAAACCAGTAATGTGACATATTGCAGTAGATACTTGGTAAAAACTAGAAAACGGATTGCATTATGGATCATTTTTATTTAGCCTATACTGTCCTACTGCTGGGCAAAGGCCTTCTCCTACCAGGAGTTCTATTCTAGCGCCATCTCTGCGCCGTTTATGCATCATAAAGTTGAAATTTTGGAAACACAATGTACTATCATGAAAGTTATATTTTGAATTAAGTAGGTGATCCTCTTCTTTCATCTTGATTTTAGAAGATAAGTAAATATTATCTGGACAATAAAGATCACTGTGATATTGACAGTGATGCAAAATCATAGGTAAAATAACTGGGAACGGACTGTACTGTAGTTTATCATCGATTTTATTCTTGTGTGTATTCAACAATACCCAACTCTATGGATACTATTTTAAAGGCGATTCCACTGTCACAATACCTACATGGTAGTGGTCCTGGCATTTCACATAACATTACAATGCATAGTCTTTTGTCACTTTAGCGGGGAGTTACCCGAGAATTTGTACAAGTCGAGCGAAATATTTGTGCTCGAATTATGCTAGCACAACAAGAAATCTGGATTTATTCAGAGACAAAACAGAGGAGCTTTCGAAAGGGTGCTGACAGACGATCATAATATTATGATATCCGATGGGGAATCTAATATAACTAACCAAACCTAACCTAATATGTAGGTATTTTAGAAAGTAGGGAAAATTGATCATTATCTCCTCGTATTGAAGGACCATTTTTTCGTCTTGGCCAAAACATGTAAAACTATAAATTTTTACGAGAGACAAGCAACAAGGAAGAAACAAGAAAATGTACACCTTCACCTTCCTAAAAAAAGCTTTACACCTGGTATTTAGATTTACTTTCCTTTTCATGGACCCTTATTTTCTCACCAAAACCAGGTGGACACTTACCTACTGTTCGGGGAATTTCGGTTCAGGAAAACGGCAAGATATTTTCAAATACCTACTATAACAATGGATTTACAACAATCGGTTTTCTTAAATAAATATTCTGGGAATTTCGAAAGAGGGAAACAAAATAAACAGAAATGGAAAAAAAAGATCATTTGCATTTCTTGCTTCTATTTGTAAGTCCATAACGTCTATCTGTGCTATAGGCAATGGACCGATGGAATTAAAAAAAAACAGCGCTGAACGGACCTTCGTCAGCTGTCACCGGCGTGGACTCCCGTTCGAAATTTAATTTGCCGCCATCTTACTTATAGGAGTTGCCATATAAGAGGTTATACCTGAATTGTGAGGTAGATAATAAATCAATGTGGTGGGCATATTATTCCCTTGCACATCTATCACACACATCATCACATCTTCCCTTTGTTCATAAACGTTGCTTTTTTTTCATTTTTCCTTTTTTATTGTATGTATAGATAACTAACTATTTACTCTAGGTATTAAATTAAATGACTAACTATACAAATAAATACAAAAACAAAGGGACACTAATTAGGCGTCGAAGTACTCGTCCGCATCGCTGTCATCCGGAAACGTGCACAGAATACTGGCTGAGTGATTAGGGACTGTCTAACCATACATTTTTGACGTTTAAACGTCACTTAATTTTAATCATTGTTTATAGATAAACGTCTTTGTGGTGACAGACATTGGAGGGTTTTTTTTAAATATTTTTGGATAAAACTTTTAGGTCGAAGTTGTTTAAGTAATTTACCTAAAACATACGAAGGCAATCAATTATTCAAGACTTGAAAGGTAATTCCAATCCTCCGAACAATTTATTCGATTTGCAAAGTCTATTAATAGATATACACGTGTACGATTTCTTCGATACATAGAAAACATTGTTTTCAGGAGTTTTCTTAGTCGCTCACACAAAATGATGACTAAACTCAAAGTAAATATAATTTTGTTGATAATGGATTAACCCCAGGAACCAAAATGCCTATTCTTTTGGAGAAGAGAGTCTCATAGATTCCACTTTTACACAGTATTTTTATGGTCGTAATTGTTGACTGACTGTAACTTTATTTTATTAAAAACTTGCTGCGCCCCGCGATTTCACCCGCATAAGTTTCGATCCAGTGGGAATATCGGGATAAAATGTATCCCTTATGTTAATCCTGGTTATAAACGATCTGTGTGCCAAATTTCATCCAAATCCGGTCAGTCGTTTTTGCGTGAAAGAGTAACAAACATCCATCCATCCATCCATCTATCCATCCATCCATCCATCCATACAAACTTTCGCATCTATAATATTAATTAGGAAGTAAGAAGTAGGATTCTGCCCGCTATTTCGTCCCCGAGAAATTTCGGACCCCGCGTCTCAGCGCATCGCCCGCCCTCGCTATTAGGTACAGACGCCAGCAGGTCAAGCTACCCGAAACTGTCAAATTTTCCTAATCAACCTTCAACCTTAATGCTTTAGCGACAAAGTTGAAAATCTATTAAAGAAATTTAACAGATTGTAGTAGCTTGATGTGCTGGCGTCTGTACTTCATTTTCGCATAGCGTTCTTTCTGATGTTTTTGTTCTTGCTCGGCTCCTAAATATCGTAGCGTGATGTTAAATAGATAAGCTATTTAATATCACGCTTAATAAATTTTGCTTGCTTAGTAAACTTCCTCAAGGTATTTCCAGAGATAAGCGCGTTCAAACAAACAAACAATCAAACTCTTCAGCTTTATTATTAGTAATATAGATAAATAAAACTTTGTAACATAATGTACATACTCACAGTTATCTTCATTCATTCCTACAGGTCAGACAAGCATTCCGTTACCGTTAGGCGCTGATCTGATTATTCCTTACGACACCAGGCCACGTTTTATCCATAATCAGTACACAGAAACAGCCATCAACTTTAACATAAGACTACGACGATTTTTGACATTCAAGGGCTGGGAATTCCGGATCTTGCGGACAGCCAGCCGGATCTTGCGGACAGCCAGTTTGGCTTCCGCAAGGGGCGCTCGACGGTGGACGCCATCATGCGCGTAAGAGCCCTCACGACGGGGGACGCGGTGTCCCGGGGTGGGGTCGTCGTGGCGGTGTCACTCGACATCGCCAACGCGTTCAACACCCTGCCCTGGAGCTGCATTGTGGAGGCACTCCGGTATCACCGAGTGCCGCCCTACCTCCGTCGAATAGTCGAGGCGTATCTGACGGACAGAGCCGTCAGCTACCCCGGTCGCGATGGGGAGTGGAACCGGCGAGAGATGTCGTGCGGTGTCCCGCAGGGATCGGTTGTGGGGCCGTTCCTGTGGGACATCGGCTACGACTGGGTGCTGCGGGCCGACCTCCCTGATGGCGTCAGCGTGGTTTGCTACGCTGACGACACGCTGGTCCTGGCGCAGGGGAGGTCGCATCAGGCGGCGGCCGACGCGATGACACGCGGGGTTGCGATAGTCGTGGAGAGGATCCGGCAGTTGGGTCTCGAGGTGGCATTGCACAAGTCCGAGGCCATGACGTTTCATGGGCCCCGGAACGCGCCACCACCGGGATCCCAACTTATGGCAGGAGGGGTTCACATCGGCATCGAGACGACGATGAAGTACCTGGGTCTCGTCCTCGACAGCCGGTGGAACTTCGTCGAGCACTTCCGACGTTTGGCCCCCAAACTGGAACGGGCTGGGGCCGCCTTCAAGCGGCTCTTGCCCAACCTGGGGGGGCCAAACGCCTCCTGCCGGAGGCTTTACGCGGGGGTCGTGCGGTCCATGGCCCTATACGGGGCCCCGGTGTGGGCGCGTTCACTGCGGCTGCGAGCCGCCCACTACCTGAACGCGCCCCAGAAGGTGGTAGCCGTAAGGCTAATCCGGGGCTACCGCACGATCTCGCGCGAGGCGGCAAGCCTCCTTGCCGGACTGCCGCCATGGGATCTGGAGGCGATGGTCCTCGCGCGCCTGCATGAGTGGCGCGCGGAGGCACTACGCCGGGGGGAAAGTCCGCTCCCGCGGCAAATTGCTGCGGAGCGGACGGACCTCCGGCTCGATCTCATGGCGACATGGAAAGAGCGACTGTCGCAACCCAGCGCAGGGCACGCCGCGATAGCGGCGATAAGACCCCTCTTTGAGGAGTGGCTAGAGAGGCGCCACGGCGCCCTCACCTACCACCTGACGCAGGTCCTCACCGGACACGGAAGCTTCGGAGGTTCCTGCACATCATCAGGCGGGAGGAAACGCCCGGGTGTCACCATTGCCAGGATCGCCCAGAGGACACGGTGGAGCACACGGTGGAGGTCTGCCCCGCTTGGGCGGAGCACCGCCGTGTCCTCGTGGAGGCGATCGGCAGCGGCGGCGGCCTCTCGCGCCCGGCCCTGGTGCAAGCCATGGTCCGGAGCGAGAGGGAGTGGGAGGCAGTCGCCTCCTTCTGCGAAGCAGTCATGCTAGCGAAGGAGGTGGCGGGACGGATGAGGGAGAGAGCCTCCCGTCCCAGCCGCCGCGGGAGACGCCCCGGGCGTCGGGAGTCCATTGGAGACTACCGGCCACCGTAGGCGCGGGCCTGCGGGCGGAGAGCAATGGGTAGCTCACCGCCCGATCAGGACCAGGCCCGTGCCGGACGGCGCGTAAGTGTTCCACGCGCGCCTCAAAGAGATGTCAGCATAATTCGAGGGGCCCCTTAGGGCCGAAGCCTGCCGGGGCAGCGGGATTGTCCGGAAGGGTTACCGCTACCCCGGAACATAAAGGGCGAAGGAAGGAACATGGGTGGGTTTTAGTCAGTAAGAGTCTGACACTCCCTTCCGCTCCACCCAGAGCGGGAGGAGTCATTTGATGATTTCCCATCCCAAAAAAAAAAAAAAAAAAAGGGCTGGGAATTTCGCTCACATTGATTGATATCATTTTTCCTATAAACACTATACTTTTAATACAAAATAACTATAGATTTAATTGTATTTTATTAATATATATTTATTATGACAGCTTTGACAACGACGTTTAATACGTCGCCATGACAACTTTGCTTTTAGATTCTTAGCGTCCTGTAACGTTTTAGCTGTTTATACATTCATACTCCTACAAAAGTAATCCTGGCCACCAGCATATTTCAAATTCATATTTTGTATATGGTATTTATTCTACGAGTTCACATTATAAATCCAAGCAATGCAAGGATCAGTTCCAGTTTCGCCTCTAAAGCTAACACATTAAATAGGCCTAATGCTCCAGAGCCACCTATCCCGGGAATACTCTGCGTGCCTCTCCTAAAAGGCTCCGGTACCTGACAGACACTCTCTACACCTCCGTCCTCCGTACCAGTCGGACCACTGGCGCGCCTCGCCTGAGCACTCTGAAGTACTGAACCGCCTGAACCTCCTGTACCTAATGGGCTGCGCCTCATCCGAGGGCTGCCTCAGAAGACCCTCCTGAATCTACTGGGCCGCGCTTCATCCGGGGGCCGCCTCACCTGGCGGGCTGACTGCGTCCCCGCCGTGAATGCTCTCTCCTGCTGCCGTGCTGCGTCCTACTCACCTATCACTCATTTTCATCCTTCCTCACCCACACACTACACACCACTGACCAGTCCATCTCCATCTTTTATATGCTTTATAAATAAAACTTTAATTAACTTCAATTTCCCTTTCTTTACTTTCTTAATTTAAAGTTAGTTACTTGTCGCTATACGTCAACTTCATTATTAACCTGAATCAAAGGAAGAAAACGTGAAAATTTAAAATGAAATATAATTTATGAGTTCCGACCAATTCATGGTCAGGGGCTGTGGAGATGCTACGCCGTAGCCAACTTCACTGTTACGTCAGAAGGCTAATTCCCGTAATTAAAAACATTCAAAATCTAGTCGCAATCTCATCTCAGCGACAATCAATGTCAAAATCTTGGCAAAAATGTAGGAAAATTAGACGTATTTTTGACAGATTGAGACTGAGATCAGACTGTGAACGTGCTTAAAATTACGTGAATTGCCCCTCTGTATACTCGTACTCGTAACAGTCGTAGCTCACGGACATTGTGCTACAGAAGTTTTACGAAATATTAATTTAAATCCTCACAACTTTTGCAATATCGGGGGTAGAACCCCAGCCTACAGACGAACCAGCATTATGATGAGGTTATATGTTAATCATTACGAGTACTTTAACAAAAAGTTACCAGCAACTTTTTTACGATAAGAATAGAATAGACCAGTGTGGCAATTCTCGTGCGTAATTTTAAGAACGTTCACAGTCTGATCTCAGTCTCAATCTGTCAAAAATACCTCTAATTTCACTACATTTTCACAAGTTTTTGACATTTGTTTGTCGCCGAGATGAGACTGCGACTAGATTTTGAACGTTTTAAATTACGGGAATTGGCCTTCTGAATATTCTTTACTATGTATGTACACCATATAAATTACAGATATAAATGCTGAAATTTTACAAAGGGTTAATAAGTTTCTCAATTAAATCTCAATTAGACCATAGTTACGATTATCCAATTTGTGAACCGGTTTTAATAACCTTTTAATTTTCTAATTAATCTTTCGAATCGTTTTTTTTTTGCGGTACAGAATATGATCTACTCATGAGGTTCCGGATTTATTCATTGAAATGAGGAAAAACGATACGACACTTTACGACTTCCAGGCAGGGCTTTACAGCTTATCCAGTCTCAGTAGAACCACCCGCTAAACATAACAGAGTGTAACTTCTACTCAGCGCTAATTCGATATATTTCAGCATCCCTAGTACTACGCCAAAGGTAGAGTGAATTAGGCTATTTAACTACGGTGTAGGTGCCAACGGAGTTAAATTACGTCAACAGCTAATCCCGAACTAAGCCAATCTAGTCGTTTCCAGGAATTTACAAAATACTCAACTCCTTGATTGAATTTGGAATTTTCGAGTGATTTGGGTAACTTTATGTTTAAACACATAAAATTCTGTGAGGGACGCGGGTTAAGCGATGAGCGAGTGATAATAGAGTTAATATTTTAATATATCATCATTTCAGCCGAAAAACGTCCACTGCTGGATATAGGCCTCCCCCCAGCACCTCCACTTCGACCGGTTCTGTGCTTCTCGCATCCAACGGGTTCCTTCCGTCTTCACAAATTCCGTCGGTCCACCTAGTGGGAGGCCTTCCAACGCTACGTCTTCCGGTACGCAGTGGCCACTCCAGAACCTTTCGACCCCATCGGCCATCTGTTCTGCGAGCGAAGAAAATAAGTACATCCATATTATATATACTATTATAAATATTATAAATTCGAAAGTAACTTGGTCTGTATGTCACCTTTTCACGCCTAAACCACTGAACGGATTTTGATTAAATTTGGCACAAAGAGATAGGCGGCATCTTGGTGAAGGACATAGGCTACTTTTTGTCCCGGTAGCACGTTCCCGTGGGATAATTTCCGACATCACGCGGGAGTTGCCGCGACCAGAAGCTAGTTTTAGATAAAAGAAAGTTTTCTGTCATGGGTACGTACCTAAGTACTAGTAAAATTCTTAAAAAGTTAGAATGTACCATTTAATTTATTTGGGTGCACGTATAAGTTTAGCCAAGTTTTCGAAAAGATTCGAATTTAGTGGAATGAACAGTTTTTTTAAATAAATTTATGTTGCTCCTTAACACAGGTTTCCATAGCCTAGCTAGGAGAGCAGTGCTCACCCACACGTTTGTAGAAATAGTACTTATTTTGTAAAACTGTATTTTTATCCTTCGTTTTGAGTAAATAAATAAATGTTCATTTGTTCGTTCGTTAAGTTATATTTCATTACTCTCTGTTATTAACTTAACATTTCCACTAACAATTCTGTCGTCAAATTCAAAAGTCGTTCAAACTACGAGTAGTACCTAGTGGAGCGGATTTCACGATTTACACACATTGAGTAAAATCGATTAAAACCAGTCTACGGAGTCTAATACATTCTACGACTAGTGAAAGTTGTGTTGGCAACTCAGTTGATAGCCCTTTTGGGAGCTGAAGTGTATTAAAGTTTAAATTGTGAGTGTTTTTGAGTTGTATTTATGTCTTGGGCTGCCGCCACGAAAAGTTGTACTCCATTGGATCTTCTAAAGTTTAGATAAAGCAAGTTACGCGTCAAGTTGAGCTACAGAGTAACAGTTTTAATTGAATCTAAACAATTGCATCAGCAAATTTTACGACTTTGTAAGGAAAAGTAAATAAAATGTGAAAGCTAAAAAGCCCTTGTGGATCGTTAATAATGGTACCACGTTGTATGGCAATGGCCTCTGGCCAAGGAAATCGCCTTTGGGTCATGGGAAGTGTTAATCAGCCATGTAATGATTTATTTGGCTAAGTAGTACTTAGTTAAAGTGATATTTAGGTGGTAGATTTTAGAGCTTACGCGTACAAAACTTTCTATAGTCCAAAATGTTTGGATTTTCTATCCCTACTTACTGAAGCAGACGCGCGAAAGTCGCGTCGAGGACCGGTGAAAAGCATCAATTAGAGGACACGATGTTCAGTAGATTTCACATGTCTTTGAAATCCGAAACTCCTTGTAAATACAAACACCCGAAAACAGAATACGCGGCGACAGGGAGGTGGCTTCAAATGAAATATTCCCAGAATAATTACATTCACGGCGACGGGTTTCCGAAGTCTCTGTACATTATACGCAGGGCGCAGTTAACACAAAATTATGCGCTTAACGGCCCTTTTGTAACGCCGGTTCTTATAAACACATCAAGCTAATCTGACTAACAGATCTCGAGTCTTACTCGTTAATTCCACTCAGATTTGTCTAACCGCACAATCAGGAATTCAACAACAAATCTTGAGTTATAGCAATTACCATGTAAATTTGCGAAGTTCGCGAAATAATTTAACGCGGTGTAGTCGCCGGATTCAAAACAATTTATATGTTAATTCTGTAGATATGGACTGGGCTCAGTACACAAACGAATTAGAGCCGAATGCTCCCGAACCACGAACAAGCCGGCACGTTGTCAATCGTAGAATCACCTACTTTATTGAGATGAGTCACCTCGATCTGTTTTAGCAATAAACAGATATAGATAGAATTTGTGTGAAAAGTTGTACAGATAGATGCCGACGAGTCTTGAAAGAAACGACTACAAAATCCACACGAATCTATACTTGCTCATTCAGAAAATGCTGCATGTCGGCCAAAAGCAACTGCAGCATATCCAACAGAAGTTGTATTTGTCAAGACAGTAAATTAACTCACTTGAAAACAGACTGTAAGTTCTCATCATCCACAGCCTGACTTCACCCGCTGCTGGGCATGTTCCTTTCCTTTCTTGTGCCAATCCCCACTTGTGCCAGCCTCATTCAGGTTTTGCCCGTCTGCCCATCTCGCCGCCGGACGACAGTCATCTCGTCTACCGTAAGTTCTAGCATGCTCCAAAAGAGATTACTTAAAGGTTTCATAACATTTGAGTCGTAACTTCGTAAAGTCAGTCCACAAAAAGGAAATTATCCATTTATAATATTCCACACGAAACTGTTTCCTGTTTCGTGTGACAGTGACTATTTATGTCCAAGTTTGGACTAGCTTGGTAACACAAATTGTACTGGGTCAGGGAAGTTAGAAAATGTAGCTATGCAAGGTGTGTAGGTCCCGGATTAAATCCAGGCAGAGCAATAAGGTGCACCGGACGGGAGAGGAAATTTACTTTAGATGCGTAACTAATACTATATTTTAATTATTTCTGTACGGTAACTTTTATAAAGAAAATAAATATTAACGAATTTCTCTGCAAAACTTAAATACTGAATAATACAGGATGAAATTGAAAACTTGCACCAAATCGAAATAGGAGGTGCAGTAAATGTTACATAATCATTATAAATTGTCATTTCCCAAATCTAAATTCTTGAATAAAAGTTGTGTAATTATCGTCTTAGATAGTGCAAACTAAGTTATTGCCTTCAAGTAGACAAGAACTACTTTATCAAAATTATATTATAAATAAGAAAATTAAAGTATCGTGCATGAGACTTTTTGGTACGACTTTTACTTTACAACACGATGAATTAGATATTTTAATTTGGCGCAACTATTCAATTCCATCCTGTACAATCAGTTTATTGAAAGTGTTGAAGGTAAAATCGAAACCTAACAAAACTTTATATCCTGGAAAACTCTACCACATTAAAGTTTAACAATATTGAACAAAGGAATATCGGTTCCGTGTCAACGAAACCGACCTAAATCGACGAACATGAATATTTTCGAGCCATTTGCACACAGATCAGAACAATAGATTAGGTGGAACGTTGCGGGCATACCAGGCGCACCACCAACGTTATTCGTCTCTGTACGGTGAAAAGCTTTAGCGAGTAAGCTCATCAATTTGGACCGACAAAATCGTGTTGGTAATTGAAAACACAGGCGCCGGGACAGTGATAGCTCATACGAGAGAACACAAATATACTACATAGCATTTAATCGAATTCAAATCTGCAACTGCATTGCAATCGAGAACTCGCTGAATCAGAATCGATTAAGCTCGAAATTTCTCGTTAATCGATTTAGTCGGAATCTTGGGAGTTGTGGAAGTTCGCTGGAGTTAGTTAATATTCGTCTGATTGTATCATATTGTAAGGTATCCGGTCTGACGCCGATAGATTTCGATGATGACTTTGTCAGAAATGGTTTTCTAATTTTGCACATGGATCGGGTGTTAATAAGAATATTTTTATCTTCACCATGATTTGAAAAGGTCCGATTTACCTAACTTCGGTAGTTATTATCTTATATCTATGTGTACCAATAATAAAGCTGAAGTATTTGTTTGTTTGAACACGCTAATCTCTGGAAGCGCCGGTCGGATTTGAAAAATTATTTTTTCATTTGATAACCTAGTTCTTGAGGAAGGCTGTAGGTTATTAAACATCAGCCAAATAAAAAGGAAAATAAATAAAAAGAACGCTAAGCAGAAACGAAGTAATACTCGGACAGGCGATGCGATGCGACGGGGTTGGTTCGGGGGACAAGAAATTTTAACGAACACGTCAAGGGCAGAAGTTAGTCTTCGATATTTCTGGAGTGACTGAACCTTTAAAACAAAACATCATCTTTGTACCTATTTTTATGTTCTGTTTTTTTTTCTTGTCATATGATAATAAATTGTTTACCCTGTAGTTTCTTATTCTGTTGTATGGAAAGTTTTAATTAAGCTCCTTCCTTGGATTGATATAACAAACAATTACAACATCCGTTCTTTCATTACCGTGTGGTGTTTTGGCTGCAGGCCAGTCCTATATGCAATACATCAGGTCAGGCACATACAGTATGCTCCTTGTTCAAGGGATTTGGCGTTCATGCCAATTATGATAAGCGTAATCCTAGACCTGTAAATTCCTGTAATGGTGTCTTTGCACAGAACTGCACCATAATTACGTAACATACTATCTCCTTGTTCAAGGGATTTGGCGTTCATGCCAGTTATGATAAGCGTAATCCTAGACCTGTAAATTCCTGTAATGGTGTCTTTGCACAGAACTGCACCATAATTACGTAACATACTATCAATCACGATCTGAATAATTTTGAAGGGTATTGCTTATCCATTGCTTTTATGTTCGAAAAATGTGTCTGCTCAACAACGGAAATAACGCAATGAATTTTGTTGAACTGTCAAAATGAAAGCCATTCGTGCTATTAGTGTGTTACGGAAGTACCCCGCTGTGTCCATAGGTACCTAAATCCTTTTGATTGTTACAAGATATATTTATTTTTTAAAACTTCACTGCCATGAGTACAGTATACTTATAATTAATATAAGGTAGCTACTCGTACATGTTTTGCCGTTTATAGCGTACAAAATTAGTCTCACTAGACAAACAATACAAAAAAAAAAAACAGAAATAAATTACAATGTCAAAATTTAAATTCAATTATAATTACAATGTAGAAATTTAATTCAAAATTACACATTCAAAATTTAAATTCAATTAAAATGTCAAAATTTAAATTTAATTAGAGAATTCTGGACAAGAAAAATATCGTTTAAGAATTCATCTACGCTGTAATAACAGCACTTCTCTAGTAATAACCCCTGACTAAAGGGACTGTTTAAATTGGTTTAGAGGAATACATTTAATAATATCAGGTATATTCATGAAGAAATATCACGACTAAGTACTTACCTACTGTAGCGGTATCTACAACGCCACATGCGAACAACGCGTCATACTGACGTCACGCAAATCCTGCATCTCGCAAGCAGAGTTTACCGCGCAATTAGCATAGATACAATTTCCCAACATCAATCGTTGGGCAATTGCCCGCCAGACACAACACCCGTCTGGTCGGAGGATCCTCCCTTTACTATGGAGGATGAGTGAACTTTACACCCTGTTCCTCATACCTCTAATCCTACCATTTGCTAAACCCTTTCTTTTTTAAACCAATTTGTTAAGGTTTCCAATTTGGTAAACCCTAAATTAAATCGTTTTATAAATTCCCCAAAGAATGCCAGGTGCCCAGTAATTACATTTATTTTGAATATTAAATGACCCTTTTCAGTTTTTATTATTCTTTCATTAATATTTTTATCAACAGAATTCTGGAGAGATTTCAGCTATGTCCGTAAATACTGAAGAGCTTTAATATAACAAGGGAATTATAGTATGCGGAAAGAATTTTACCATTGATGATAAAATTAATAAAAATTCAAAACGCATTTTTCAATATTATGATTGCTTTACTTGGTTAACTACTGTGAATAATTGAAATAACACTCTACAAATATACAGAGTGGCAGGGACATGAATTCAGCACATGATTCTAGACTGAGCTTTATTTTTCATCGGTTTTCAAAAACAAAATCTGCTGTTTCATAGAAAAGTGCAATACGCACTCAAAATGCGCGCTACGCGGTAAAAACGTATGGAATAGGTAGGTAATTATTTTTTTGCTCGAACTTGGCTGTTCCTCTTCCGTGCATGTTTTTTCTAATTCGTGCTATTCAAAAGAGTGTAGAAACTGTAGCTGGCTCTTAATATCTGAAACAATTTAATTATTTATTTAAGGGCTGATTATTCAATCGACAGATAATTTTTATTCTTCGAATAAAATTAACATCTGACCATTTTGATATGGAAGAATTGTCAAAAATTCAAAATTATTCATCTGATAAAATTATCTGGCGTTGGAAAAATCTGCCCTAAATTACGTAAATTAGTAATAGGAAGGTTCAGTAAAAATACATTTAATTTATAATGGGCCAGTGACATTAAATAACCTGTCGGTTTATTCTGTAACAATCTCACCGTGAAAACTAAGGTCAAGTTAGCTGTCAATAGTGTAAATCCCATCATCATCTGCCTAGCCTTTTCACAACTATGTTGGGGTCGGCTTCCAGTCTAACCGGATGCCAGTATTTTACATAGAGCCTATCTGACCTCCACAACCCAGTTACTAGGTAATACGAAACCCCTTGGTAAAGTCTTACCAAGGGGTTTCGTAACAACCAGTCGGTTGTTAGACTTTCGGGGTTCTGACGACCCGAAACGACTGTCAAAGATCTACGAATGACAGCCAGAACCAACGGCCTAACGTGCTTACCGAGCCACGGAGTGGTCTTGGTATGTAAAGATGGTCACCCATCTACGGACCAACCGCGGCAAGCGTTGCTTAGCCTGATTGATCGAACCGTGCGGCTGTTATTACTTAGCCACAAGCCCCTCTTATAAACATATTAATGTATAAATACATATATATTCATGTTCAGAGGATAGCCGTGGTCATATGCCACCATAGAAATATCTATATATGCCACTTTGCCATAAAGCTTGATCGCTTACTACTGTTAGAATGCATTTTTTGTCTCTAGTTCATAACATTATGTCCTCTAGAGGACATAATGTTATGAACGATGTATGTGTGATGTTTCATTTAATGTGACGTCACATAACCAGCGGACTGTCAGGATGCTTCCAACTATACCTCATTTGTCAAATTATGATAAGAAGAACAGAAGAATGTGCATACATACATTCCCACATACTTACATACCGGTCAAAATCGAAACGCCCCTTTTTGCGTCGCTTTAATTGGGTAAAAAATGCAACATTATCTTCGCTTACCGCAACAAAAGTAGCCAGGGACATTTGATTGAAGGGTCCGGCTGTGAAGATGATTAACTTCTCAGTTGTGAGTCCTAGCAGCGCCACTTCCCTTCGTATCTTCTTGTCAGCTGCTGGCCAATTGCTTTCGAAAGTACTGTAGCTCACAAAGGTGCTCTAAAATTGAAATGAAATGTTTTTTTTTTTTACTTATTTGCAGGGTGGATAAACGTATCGAAGTCAATGCGTAAATTGCATAAGTATCAAAAGGTTTTATGTGGCCAGATGTTGAAAGTTAAGTAACTTAAAGCAAAGGCAAAGTGGGTAAGACTGGGTTTTCCTTTGGTCCTTGTTCGTTGTCGAATTTTTCACGGACGAAAAAATTTTCCGTTCTTCCGACGACGAAGACGGTTGTCGAAAACGGTCGTCGTTGCAACTGATTTGAAGACAGCTTAAAGGACGAAACTTATCCAACATGAAATAGAATTGCGTTTTCAAGGTTTTCGAAACGAAAGCGGAACGAGAGACGACGCGACGGACAAGTGTGATAGAGTTGAACCATTGCATTCTCGACTGTATTTTTATAGGCGTAAAATAAAAAATCGCACCAAGTAATTCGAAGACTGGTTTGTGCAACGAAGACTGTTTGAACCCAGGACGTAAAACGGTTGCATCGTTGCAGAATGCAAAACGGTCTTTGTAAACGGTTCGTGGTCGCAACGCCCGCCCCTAGTCCTTTCACCTAGATATTAGGACGATAGGAACAGCCGTCACTTCAATTTCGAAAATATCAGTTTTAGTGTTCCGTACCCAAAGGGTGCCAACGAGACTCTATTATTAAGCCTCCGCCGTCCGTCCGTCCGTCCGGTCCGTTCGTTTGTCAGCAGGCTATATCTCATGAACCGTAATAGGTAGACAGTTGAAAATTTCACAGACTGTGTATTTCTATTGCCGCTATAACAATAAATAATACAAATAAAATCGTGTTTTTTCGGGGTCTTTTGCTTTGCGGTACGGAAACCTTCGTGTGCGACTCCGATTCTCACTTGACCGGTTTTAATAAAAATTGTAATCTAGTACCTAGCAATAACTTCATAATTCATAAATAATGACTCTAGCAATAATAATCGATGTTAAGAAACCGCAATACGATTTGCTATCGGAGATCTAAACATACATCTACCTAGCTCTTTCCCAACTATCTTGGGGTTGACTTCCAATCTAAAAGGGTGCACCTAGCTGAATACTAATACCAGTATTTTACGTGGAGCGACTGCCTATCTGACCTCCACAACCCAGTTATTGGGTAACACGATACCTCTTTGTAGTCCCACAAAGAGGTATCGTGGTTGTCATTTTTTGAGCTTGTTGGTTGGCCCACCCATAACGACTCTATTGGAGATATTTTCGTTAATTGAAGGTAAACTTGAGAATAAACTGAACTGCGAAATTACCTCAACAGTGACTTCATTGGCGTACCAGTAGAACAGCAGGAGTTCGATCAAACAGGCTAACACAAACATGACACTGGATACCAGCGTGGAGATGTCGTCATGAATCTGCACAGAAATATGTTTTTACTAGTATATTTAATAGTCCTCCAGACCGTATTTCGGCCACGGCGGCCATTCTCAATGGAGACCAGCCTTCGGCACGGGAGATATTATAGTGCACCATGCGTAATGCAAGATATTACAGTGTATGCGTAGACACAGATGCACTCTCTACCCTCACTCTCATAGTCCGATGGGACACCAATCCGATACTATCGGAGATAGATCAGGCGCAGGACCAACGGCATAACGTGCTTACCGAGGCATGGCGATTATCACACCACCAACTTCCAAACTTGGGGGGCTACTAAGAAATTCCTGATGGAAAAACTCAATTACACTTTGCCCGACCTGGGAATTGAATCCAGGACCCCACGCTCAGCACTCGCGCTGGCGATTACGAGACCAACGGGGCATGTATTTGCTTGCAAGTTCTCCTGCAGCAAGCACGTCACACAATCTGAGTTAAATTTATTTTTTGAGATGCCTTACTTGAGAAATCTCTATGATATTAATGCCCAGGTTAACTGAAACATTCACCAGGTACACGAACATCACCGGTGATATCAGTGCGTTGAAGAGACGCGTATTTCTGAAACAATATAATATACAATACAATAGACAATATTTATTAGTTCAAGACTTAAACCTATTTACATACAATTTTCTTTTTGTACGGACGCCTGCAGAGAAAACGACCCCCCCGCCTTACAAATAAACTATAAGCAGTGAGCGTTGAGGGGTCCCGTTTTCTCTGCAGGCGACTGTACCTTAAATTAGACTGTAACTTAGTGGCAAGATACGAGACATGTGCAACTGGGCTTATAGAAGCACCTGTTACGTCCGTCACCACCGCGATCAAGCTGCCATTACTAATGTGGTCTGAAGCAAATGTAAGTGTTACAATATCCAGCGGGATTGTCCGAAAGGGTTACCGCTACCCCGGAACATAAAGGGCAAGGAAGGAACATGGGTGGGTTTTAGTCAGTAAGAGTCTGACACTCCCTTCCGCTCCACCCAGAGCGGGAGGGGTCATTTGATGATTTCCCACCAGAAAAAAAAAAAGTATTACAATATTAATATATATGTATATATATATTAGTATAGTATTAGTATAGTTATATATACATATATAATATAAAACCGACATAAGTTGTTCACCACGAATTTCCATATCTCTACTAATGGATGCTTTGTAGATTGATCGCACGAATTCGATGATTGGTATGTTACCTAGAACTTAGGAAGACCTCGCACTACCACGCGCCACGCTCCGGTGCGCGGGACATTACGCGCCCCCGCAAGTGATTTCTACATACAACAACTGCGCCCCGTTGCGTGGCGCGTTGTAGTGTATGGTCCGCCTTAAGCAGTTTTTGAGATCCATTCCATTGGAAATGACAGATTCGAGAGTGGGCCTTTATTTTATACTTACTCGACCAACGTCGTATGGAAACGATGACACTTTACGATGTTACGATGGCTTTGATTCATATTCGCAGCGTCGATCATCATCCTACAATATAGACGGGTGATCTTCAACTGCCCAGCGAAGAATATCATTATAGAAGCCACGAAAGTATCCCAGGCAACGATGTAGGCACTAACAATATGACCCAAGAATGTCTGGATCGACATAGAGATGTAGTAACCAGGAGGCTCGTTCCGAAATGGAGTGTAGCCATCAAATATGTTCAAATAGATGCTGGTCCCATTCACATTTATCTGATTCTTCTGATAAGGCTCACTGAAAATGCCAAAGTTGGAGAAAAAAGCGAGGGCCCAAAAGAAATAGGACACCTTCCGATTCCTTTTGATATAAGCATGAATTATTTCGTCATGCTCCTTGTCATTTTTGGCCAGCTGGTTCCGCTCGACTGCAGACATGTAGCCGATAAGAAGTTGCCACTTCTTGTAGTCCTTCTCAAAGAAACAGGCCTTTAGGATGCCCACATGAAATGGAGCATATTGCAGAAGCAGGTTGAGGGAGGTAATATTGAAATTGATGAAGAATTTGACGTACTGGCTGCAGAAGAATGTTACGGTAAAGTAGAAAAGAAATTGCTTGATACGTCCGATAGGGGTCTTGCGATCTGGGTGCCAAAGACCACTAAAACATAGCAGTTTTAGATGTGGCCCTAAGGAAGGGTATTCTGGGTCTTCGAGAAATTTGAAAAGATTTAGAAACGACCATTTCCTCGACATTTTGGTTACTTCTGATCACTCCGAAATACTGGTATTAAATGATACTGAAACTCACGCCAATTATACCTGCGAAAGGAATAATTGGCGTGGGAACTCTTGTGTTAAATGCAGTTGTTACGTATAACGTAGCGAATAATAATAGGGTGCTTTTGCCGTTCAGATTTCCTATTAAGAATTCAGATTTCGACGTACCTATGGTTTTTCATATTCCTTAACTAGTTGTGCCCGCGACTTCGTTCGCACGGATGTCGGAAAACAACAATGTGTCGCTTAGGAAAGGTGAAATTATCACTTCTTCATTGAAAAGGAAGAATCTTCCGATCTCGCCTGGTGGGAAGCGTGACCTGGGGTTCTCTACCACAGCCCTTTCGATAGCAGTCACTGAGTCTTCGAGGTACATAATATCAATGCGACGAAGTGTCACTTTGATTTATGAGAATAATTAAAAGTGAAAGCGCCTGGTCGAGGCTCATTATCTGACCAAACAGCCATATGTCTATAAAATATCTTAACTTTGATTTGGCCAAGAAAAACTTTGCTAATATACTTTTTCAAATACGGTCTTCAGGGCTGCTTAAATTTTTATTTTATTTATTTATTTAAGATTCATGATTCAAGATTCATTTATTTATTTAATATTATAGAATTGAATCCCAAGGCGCTGTACAGCCCTGCCAGGGCCGCGGGTTGTTCGAAAGAGATACCGTGGTCCCTGGCATAGGCAACTGAAGGAACACGGGTGGGTTTTAGTCAGTAAAAGTCTGACACGCCCTCCTGCTCCGCCCAGAGCGGGAGAAGTCATATGATGATTTCCAACCCAGAAAAAAAAAAAAAAAAAGGCGTTGTACAGCGCAATTTACAAACGACAAAGTGACATAAATACATACTAAGTTGGTTAGATAAAATACAATAAAAAAAAAAAAAAAAGACAAGGAAATAACAAAATTAATGAAGCAAAACACAATACAATAATACTTGTATAATAAACAAAAAGCAATGAAGAAGATTAATGGAATAATTTACTATATAAGATTTACATTTACAAACATATCACGTGTAACGTTACCTTTGCGAACTCGCTTAGCGAACATGAGAAAATATCTATTTTATCAGCCACCAAGTTTAGTGTGCGTATTGTTCGCGTCAGAGGGAAATTATCCAACAGTTTAGTACCGCGCGGCTCCGCGAACATGTTGGGCCGTCGTGGACGATACACGTACCCACCCGGCACACACAAGCCTATCCTCTGTAGCACACCCGGATTATTTATGTTACCCCGGAACACTCCAAGGATATACGACGCCAGTGATAGATCCCTCCTTGTTTCCAACTGGTTGTATCCCACCATGCCCAACACAAACAACGTTGGATACATTAACCATAACTCTTTATTAGAGCGTCATATAATAGCTTTAATATTGGTGAAATCTGCCGCTCTGCGAAGCACAAATCCTACTCGCTTGTATGCCGCTATTGTGATTTAAAAGAGTGTCCAAGGAGTTTCTTGTCCGTTCTTCTCCATAGGTACCTATTACGCTTTGGAATGGGCAACTAGCTTCATCTTTTTGACTGACCGACCCTGGCAATTTAAAAGTACTACAGGTACTTTTGGAGGTTAAGGAGTTATGGAGTATTGGTTTAGTTGAAATAAATAGTTTGAGTTTGAGTTTGCGTTTTTACAGACATTGATAATATGCTCCCGGAATCTCAATTGAGTATCCATACGAACACCAAGGTCTCGCACTGCCTCCTCCCTTTTCAAAGGTACATCGTTCACTTTGTAGCTGTGGTGGAGTGATACTCTTGCCCGACTGAATGTTAGAACTGAACATTTCGTAACATTGAATTGCAGTTTGTTGTTTCGACTCCACTCAACTACTCGACCAATGTCTTGCTGAAGACGGTGATAGTCGGCCTCGTTTTCGATAGCCAGCAGCAACTTGAGGTTACTATGAGGTTAGATTTACTTTTTCAAATTTCAAAATCCATTTTGTATAAACTAAATCTTAACTACGTCTATGATAAATGCTACTAAAGCATATTATACTTTCTTAACAAAGAATTTGTAAAGAAATAATTAATACTTAATTGAATTATGAAGAAAGACTTACATCTAATCTGCATTTGCGACATATTTGCCAAAAATGGAAACAAATGTTTGAAGTTGTAGCGTAAAAAGTTTAGTTTACGCTACAACTTCAAACATTGTTATAACTATTTCAATAGTGCTAGTCACTCTGAAATCAACTTAATCTACATTAAAATAAAGTTGATATTTGTTTAACTTGAAATAACGTCAATAATTTGAAACAAATAAAATTTTAATATGAAGTCAAATCACTTAATTCGTTCCTAACTCTAACTTACTAAAACCATATATGTATATAGTCTTTACTCGTACTCAGTTCAGGTAATATGGATTTTACGCCATTTTGAGCTATGTTAAGTATTGTAGAGACAACTTCCGCGAGTCTGTTATAGTGTGACTGGTATAAAAAACGAGACAAACATAAAGATTTAAGTTTAGCAGAGATAGGATACTTATATAAATGTATGTACGCGTATAACTTCCGATCGACTGCACCAAATTGGATAACTAGACACTATCGTGGACAAGTAGACACAGAATTGGTGAGAGAAGAAAATGTTCTCAACCGCTTTCCATCCCACAGCACAAGTCGGCGGCTTTTAGAGGCAGTTTTCGCTACGCAGCTAGTAAATGCTGGAACTTTATCCCTCCTCCCATAAAGTATAGTAAAAGTTGCTCGACTTTCAAATTGAAATTAAAATAATTTCTTTTAAGCCATCAAAAAGATTTTTCGCTCGGACATTTTCAAAATCTTTAAAATTCGATAAAATTTATAAAAGTGATAAAATTGATGAAATAAATTATTTTATATGGCAGATACATCTGTATCCATATGCCATATAAAATAATTTATTTCATCAATATTATCACTTTTATAAATTTTACCAATTTTATCGATTTTATTATTATAATTTTTTTTCAATTTTAATGTCAATGAGTTTTAGTTTTTACTAGTCAATAATTATTGTCCTTACTCTAATTGAGAACGAAAATCGCATGAAAATCCGTTTCGTAGTTAAGAAGAACAATGCAGTCACACGATTTTGTCTTACAGGTAGGTGGGTACTTTCTATTTCTAGATTTATTTATTTCATTTTTTTGTGTGAAAATTAAATCGAAATCGAAACTTATGCGGGTGAAACCTAGGGGCGCAGCTAGTAATATATAAATTACGTAATATTATTTGGTAGAAATAATTTGAAGATTACGAGAACGAAGACGATTACTGAAGTTTGATTTTATACGTCCCGTGTACTATGAAGCTCGTAGAGAGCTCCACAGTATGAACATCAATCAATCAACCAACTCAGCCTATCGCAGTCCACTGCTGGACATGGGCCTCTCCCAGGCTGCGCCACAACACCCTGTCCTCCGCCTTCCGCATCCAGTCCGTCCCAGCAACCTTCTTAAGGTCGTCCATCCATCTAGCTGGGGGGCGTTCCACACTACGCTTGCCGATACGCGGTCTTCACTCCAGGACTCGTCTGCTCCACCGGCCATCGATCCTTCGACAAACATGGCCAGCCCACTGCCACTTCAGTTTGCTTACTCTGCCAGCTATGTCGGTAACTATGGTTCTTTTCCGGATAATTTAATTCCTGATTTTATCCTTTAAAGAAACTCCGAGCATAGCTCGCTCCATAGCGCGCTGAGCGACCTTGAATTTGTGGACCGGCCCGACCGTCACTGACCGTCAGTGTCCACGTTTCGACGCCATATATCATCACGGGGAGGACGCACTGGTTGAAGACCTTAGTTTTCAAACAGTGTGGGATTGACGACGAGAAGACTTGACGCAGTTTTCCAAATGCTGCCCAACCCAACTAAATCCTCCTGTCGGCTTATTTCTCAAAGTTGTGTCTACCGAGCTAGATTATTTGCCCTAGGTACGGACGCCAGCAGGTCAAGCTACCCGAAACTTAATGCTTTAGCGATAAAGTTGAAAATCTATTAAAGAAATTTGACAGATTGTAGTAGCTTGATGTGCTGGCGTCTGTACATAGACATAATCCTTCACAACTTCGAGAATCATTAAATTAATTAGTAATTTATGAAGCCCATCGGTTTTATAAAAATATCTGTTCATTTGACACTATAAACTATTGTGCATTTGAATTTAATCTGTAAGATTAGATAACACAACACTATGAAATAGGTATTAAATTATTAGAGAACCATTTTATTTTGCATCTGTTTTAGAATACCAAGTTAAAACCATACCACCATTTTATCTAAAGTATATCTGAGATTAGTAAGTGAAGTTTGAAGTTAGTTTTTTTAAGTCTTGTCTTCTTCTCTGCGGTAAATTTAAAAATTCATAACTTGGTATAGTAGATATGTCGCAGCCAACTGGTTAAATTAGCCGTTTAGTCAACCACCTGGCCTTTGGAAGAAGTGCTCGCCTCGCATCGCTCTCTCGGCTCGCACGCGGTTGATCACAGTTCTAGCCTACCCATTTGGTCGGGGCTTAGTTACTGCGACCAATTCGGCTCGCACGTGATTGGTTACAGTTCCAACCTGAACTATAATTTTTAGAATATCATCCAGGCCGTTAGTTGAAAGCAGTTGGCTGCGACAGATATATTCCATACCAATAAATATTATGCCTTTATTATGGGTTAGTACCGTTGTTGTTCCCACCCGAAATAAATTTATAATCCCGTTTTATCAGACGTAATCGAGGTCGTACGTACAGTCAAAGAAAAAAGTACTTACTAAGTGATTTTTAATAAGTACGTCAATTCCTGATGAAATTATTCTTCATTATCACAAATCAAGTCACAGCCTTTGTCAATTTTACAATTAGTTTCTTCACAATTGCAAAAATATAATATTAATGTAAATAAAATATTTCTTAGAAAATATACTACCTAGTTAAGTAATTAACTATACCTATTAAAAAAATTACCTTTAAAAATATTCACGTTATAGAATAATTCTAAATTATATGAATCAACGGCGTCAATGTTATAATTATTTTACAATGTAATATTAAAATACATATTTTAAATACAAATCAATAAATAAATCACCAATTTTGAGTAATGCTAACTACATAATGATATTTTGGTGTGCATCTTTGGGCTGATTTCTTGAAGCAATCATTAATTTATTCATCAAAATTGGTTCCTAAAAATAATATTTCAGTAGTAATACTTTCTTGCTTCACTGTACTTAATTTTTAAATGGTTGAGAACATTCTCATCCGCTGTACTTAATTTTTAAACGGATGAGAACATTCTCATCCGTTTAAAAATTATGTAAGTACAGTGAAGCGAGAAAGTATTACCACCGAAATATTATTTTTAGGAACCAATTGTTGATTGTTTAATTACATAATTAAACGATAAATTTCAGGGGGAAACAAGAACTGGGGGAATCAGTACTAACCCTTTATTATAGCGTCGAGATATCTTGAAGATAAAAGGAAGAATACATAAACGGTGTTACTTTTAAATCGTACTGAAGTTTATCTGAAAAGTAGATTGAAGTCTTTTTTAACTTATTCTGTGAACCTGTGCCCACTTTTGCTTAACCCTCTCTTGGTGGATAGCGTTAAGATATCTTAAGTTTCGATATATTTTTAACCAAGACATTGACCAAGAATTTAGTTTTTGTCTCGAAGACGTAATCTAAAATACCTTTTTATGACATGGCAGTGCTACTTGGGTGTGCACCTGTCTTACCTACTCAAAAATCAACTGCCCGTTTGGCGGGGTCTGCTGAAGCGTTATCATGGTGAAGAATGTAAAAAAAATCGAGAAAAAAGGCATAAAACTATGAAATTATCATGAACCTTATGTAGCTAAGAAAATGCTCCTAAATAAAGTTGCCCGTGTGTAAAGCAACCCATTCACTCTGGTTATATTCGGTACCGGCCGCCCTCGAAAACTATGACGATGACACCCATAAAGAAAACTTTGGACATGATTTCGATTTAGACATTCTTTTACTGTCGAAATCCAGAAAAAAAACTAAAGCCTCACACGCCCGCTTTAGAATTAATACAGTATTTAGGTGTCTATCGTTAAAAAAGTCTGATTACAAAAAAATATAAACGACTTCCATAAAACACACTACAAAGTGCAAAATAACCTTAGTTCAGGAAGTCGTGGCAAGAAATTACAGACTTCTGAAACCAAAGGTCTTTTGCACTTTGATGTGGGTTGTATTTTTATAAAAAATATTTTTTATTGCAGTATTGGCTTAGTTTCCCGCATCCCGTCGCGTGGCGCGTTTTAAAACCCACCCGTGTTCCTTCAGTTGCCAGGGGCCACGGTATCTCTTTCGAACAACCCGCGGCCCCGACTACCCGGGCCTGCAGTGCGATTCTGTAACCATCTCACCGTGAAAGCTTAGGTGAAGTGATCGTGGAGTGAGCCGTCATTTCAACTAATGCCCCTAGCATTGACACTATTGACAGCTTACTCTAAGCTCACTTCACCAAATTTTTCACGGTGAGATTTTTACAGAATCGATTGGCTGGTCCTTACCGGGCGGCGAGCTACCCATTGCTCGCCGCCCGCAAGCCCGCACCTACGGTGGCCGGTAATCGGCTGTTCATTTCCGACGTACCCTGCTGTGCCCTTAGGTAACTAAATCCTTTTGATTGTTCATGAAGAAATATTACGACTAATTTTAGGGCCTTAATATAACAAGGGAATTATAGTCTGCGGGAAGAATTTTTTCATTGATGATAAGGGAAATAAAAATTCAAAACCCATTTTTCAATACTATAATTGCTTTACTGGGTAACTACTGTGAATAATCAACACAACTAATAACTATATATTTTTGCTCGAACTTGGCTGTTCCTCTTCCGTGCATGTTTTTTCTAATTCGTGCTATTCAAAAGAGTGTAGAAACTGTAGCTGGCTCTTAATATCTGAAACAATTTAATTATTTATTTAAATGACGTACTAATTTGTCTGTCACATGAAGATTACGGGTATGTATGTAAGTGCGCTCACATAACGACGCGACAAAGACTGCACTTTCATAGACTTAATAGAATAGAATACTCTTTATTATGTACCTATACCATATAAATAACAGACAAAGAAAAGATAGAAATTAAATGAAACAATGGGCGGTCTTATCGCTAAGAGCGATCTTTTAAAGACAACCTTCGGATGGATTGAAAAGGGGAAGGAGAGACCAATTAATTTCCGAAACAAAAGTTGCTCGTGGGCACCCTCCCTAAGTTTTCACGGTGAGCTTTATACACAGTAGACCGGCTGCACATTACTGGAATGGTTGAGTTCCAGTAACGTGCAGCCGATCTACTGTGTAATGTTGACGGCACAAATTCGATGTCCGCCGAGTTTTCCAGACAAGGCCCTCTCTAATAATGTTCATCCTGTGTATTTTTCATTAAAAAAACTAAAACCCGACTACTGAAAAATCACGCTCTATAAAGCTAGATCGCTTACTACTGTTAGAATGCTTTTTTTTTCTATAGTTCATAATTCTATGTCCTATAGAGGGCGCCATAGTCAATTTAATGTGACGTCACATAGCTTATAACGATTCCTCAAACCGGGAACAGATGAAAATACATACATACATACAGATCAAAATCATAACCCTCCTTTTTGCTCCGCCGTGAGCGGGTAAAAATGCAATAATATCTTTGCTTACCGCAATGAAAGTAGCCAGGGACATTTCATTGAAGGGTCCGGCTGTGAAGACGAGTATCTTCTCAGTTGTGAGTCCTAGCAGCGCCACTTCCCTTCGTATCTTCTTGTCAGCTACTGGCCAATTGCTTTCGAAAGTACTGTAGCTCACAAAGGTGCTCTAAAATTGAAAATTAAATGTTTTTTCTTATTCTGCAGGATGGAAAACCGTAATGAAGTCTATGTGTAGGAAACTGCAACTAAACGTTTTAGAAATGGTCCTAGAAGTTGAAATTGTTAGCTACCCACCTACTTTATTAAGTTGGTAAGATTGGTTTCTGTGTTGGTCCTTCTTGGCACGTAAGATCAAATTCCAACCAGAATATTTTTTCATTGTCACTTCAATTTCTACATCATCATCTTCCTTTTGTCAATTATGTTGGGGTCAGCTTCCAGTCTAACCGGATGAAGCTGAATACCAATATTTTACATGGAGCCACTGCCTATCTGACCTCCACAAACCAGTTACTGGGTAATACGATACCCCTTGGTAAGACTGGTTGTCAGACTTTCGGGCTCCGGACTACCCGTAACGACTGTCAAAGATCCACGAATGACAACCGGGACCAACGGCTTAACGTGCTTTCCGAGACACGGAGGAGTCTCGGTCACAGACCAACCGCGTAGCTTAACCTGATCGATCGACCTGTGCGGCTGTTACTATTCAGCCACGGGCCCCCCTCTCACTCCAACTTCTACATTATTATCACAATTGTCTGAAAACTTCCTACTAGTTTATGTAGAGCATGAACTTAACTCTAAAACGATTTGCTTTTGAAGATATTTTCATTTGGACAAGGTTTGTATAGGACTGTAAGGAACTGCAAAATTACCTCAACAGTGACTTCATTGGCGTACCAGTAGAAGAGCAAGAGTTGGATCAAACAGGCGACCACAAAAACCATACTGGATACCAGCGTGGAAATGTCATCCTGAATCTGCACAGAAATACGTATTTAATTATAGGTAGGTACATACATGCAACATTCCTGGCATTAACATCGTCGACCATTACATTTACCTTGGCTGGCAAATTTGCAATGATGGTAGCTCTGTCCATGAGATAAAAAGGCGTATTGGGATAGCCCACATATTTATAAACTAAAGGGAGATATGGTGTGGCTGTCCAACTCTTCGAGTCCGGCTGTCGCCTTCAAAAATTACAACTACATAATGCACTACAATACGAACACGCGATCACTCAAACTATAACAGTCACCACACTCAACGCGAGCCAATCGCGTAACAGCAGATCGCAACGTAGAGACACACAACTACATTGTCATCGCGGTACCGAGCAGCGAGCGTGCCAGGTAGCGATGAAACTGTGACCGCGTTGTTTAGCATTACCTACATTGCCACTTTAGTATTGCTTCGAAGCTCGGTGATAAGTGCTTAAACGGCAATGTATGAGTCAGTTTTTTGTGACACTTCGATTTTTACAAATCACCACCGAACTGCTTGGCATTTTTGCGAAAACAAGTGATGCGCTCCGTGTGTAGTTGCGTTCACGACTAATCAACGGCGCCCGCGTTTGTTTCTGTTTTGTGCATACATCGTTAGCACGCGCCACGCCCCCTTGGCATATCTCCCTTTAGTTTATAAATCTGTGGGATAGCCAAAGATGCTACGACCCGTTTAAGTAACATTTGGAAGAAGAGAGGAATTAGTATCAAAACCAAGATCAAATTGATTGAGCGATTCCTTATCTTCCTGCATGGAGTAGAAACGTGGACGATTTTGGCCCGAGAAAGACAAATGATTGATGCATTTGAGATGCTGTAGTGCTGATAGTGCTGGAGAAAAATGTTGAGAATACCGTGGACTGCCAAACGCACCGCGATCTTAACACGTTTGTCGACCATACGTCAACAAAGCATTCTCTCATATTTTGGCCTCCTAATACGCAGAGGCGATGAAAGTTTTGAAAAACTGATTGTGGTTGGGAACATCGAAGGCAAGCGATCGCGCGGTCGTTCACCAACACGATGGACCGATCAGGTGAAGGAATCATCGACCTTTAAATTCTACACGGTAGTAAGGGATGCGCTGGACAGAAACCGGAGGAGGTGGATCACCCGCTCTAGATGCAACTCCGAAGCTAACCACGATCCTCAAACATGAGGGACCGACTACAGAGAGAGAGAGGACATGATAAAAGAGTGTCCATGGAGTTCTTGCCCGTTCTTCTCCATAGGTACCTACTGTGCTTTGGAATGGGCAACTAGCTTCATTTTTCTAACTGACCGACCTCTTGACAATTCAAAAGTGCCTGTAATTGGTTTAATTGAAATAAATACTTTGTGTTTGAGTTTGAGTTTGAAGAGGTACATACATGGAAACAGTTATGAAGATACTTGCCCTTTCTCCTGAAAGAAACACGTCACACAATCAGCACTCGAATTGCGTAACACACTATCAATCTCAATCTGAATAATTTTGAAGTATATCGATAATCCATTGCTTCATATGTACGAAAAATGTGTCTGCTCAGCAACGTAATGACGCAATGAATGTTTTAATCAGTCAAAATGAAAGCCATTGCTACTGATAGTGTGTTTCGCAATTACCCCGGTGATTGCTTAATTTAATTTTTTAGGTACCTTACCTGAACAATCTGTATGATATTAACACCCAGATTAACTGAAACAACCACCAGGTACACGAACATCACCGGTGATATCAGTGCGTTGAATAGACGCGTATATCTGAAACAATATAAAACCGGCATAAGTTGATCACCACGAATTTCCATATCTCTACGAATGGATGATTGACCATTGGTTATCACGTTACATCCACAGGGATGTAAGGTGATAATCAATGGTACCGCGCATTCACCTTAGAGTACACTCTAAGGTTGATGCGCGGTAACGCATGTTCGAGAATCAACCCTAAGCCTATAAATTCCGTTTATCCAAGTAGGCCTAGAATGAATTCTCGGATACGTGTTTCCATAGAGTGGATTTTTTGGGGTGGATAAATGAAATAACCCGCACAATTATCACAATAACACCAATCACACATTCACATTCTCATTACATTCGAAATTACAGATTTGAGAGTGGTCCTTTTACTCTTCGTGCTGCGCGCTCTCTCAGGTATGCAGGTTGCCTTTATTTTATACTTACTCGACCAACGTCGTATGGAAACGATGACATTCCGCGATGTCACGATGGCTTTTATTCAAATTCGCAGCGTGGATCATCAAACTACAATATAGACGGGTAATCTTCAACTGCCCAGCGAAGAATATCATTATAGAAACCACGAGAGTATCCCAGCCAACGACGTAGGCACTGACAATGTGACCCAAGAATGTCTGGATCGACATAGAGATGTAGTAACCAGGAGGCTCGTTCCGAAATGGAGTGTAGCCATCAAATATGTTCAAATAGATGCTGGTCCCATTCACATTTATCTGATTTTTCTGATAAGGCTCACTGAAAATGCTGAAGTTGGAGAAAAAAGCGAGTGCCCAAAAGAAGTAGGACACCTTCCGATTCCTTTTGATATAAGCATGAATTATTTGGTTATGCTGCTTGTCATTTTTGGCTAGCTGGTTCCGCTCGACTGCAGACATGTAGCCGATAAGAAGTTGCCACTTCTTGTAGTCCTTCTTAAAGAAACAGGACTTTAGGATGCCCATATGAAATGGAGCATACTGCAGAATAAGTTTGAGGGAGCTAATATTGAAATTGATGAAGCATCTGATGTACTGGCTGAAGAAGAATGCTATGGTCACGTAGAAAAGAATTTGCTTAAAACGTCTGGTGTGGGATTTGCGATTTGGGTGCCAAAGACCAGTAAAACCTAGCAGTTTTAGATGTGGCCCTATGGAAGGGTATTCAGGGTCTTCGAGAAATTTTAGAATATTTAGAATCGAACATTTCTGCCACATTTTGGAAGCTTCTGATCACTCTGAAATACTTTTATGAAATGACACTAAAATTCCGTGTAATTGGCGTGAGAATTCTTATATAGAATGCAGTTGTTACGTGTACTAGTAGCGAATAATAACAGGGTGCTTTTGCCGTTCCGATCTCTTCGATGTGTGTTATTTCATATTCCTTAATTACGTACAATGTACGGAATTTCATTTCGTTGAAGACGTGTGTTACATATTTTATTCAATTGTTTTGAATATTTCTTTTGGGTGTTATTAAGTACAAAAAAATAAAAGTTATGATTAGGAATCCAAAATGCTTAAATGATGTAGGTACCTGGTAATTAAAATATCCACCGCAGGACACACCCTCGAAACAAAATACCTAGGTACGGACGCCAGCACATCAAGTTACTACAATCTGTCAAATTTAATAGATTTTCAACTTTATCGCTAAAGCATTAAGGTTCAAGGTTGATTGGGAAAATTTGACAGTTTCGGGTAGCTTGACCTGCTGGCGACCTAACCTGTGGGGTAATTACGTAACACACTAACAGTAGCTCTCATTTTGACAGTTCAACAACATTCATTGCGTTATTTACGTTTTTGACCAGACATATTTTTCAAACTCAAACTCAAAGTATTTATTTCAATTAAACCAATTACAGGCACTTTTGAATTGTCAAGGGGTCGGTCAGTCAGAAAAATGAAGCTAGTTGCCCATTCCAAAGCGTAGTAGGTACCTATGGAGAAGAACGGGCAAGAAACTCCATGGACACTCTTTTAAATCAAAATATGGTTACAAAGTATTAGTTACATCATTCATGTTAAAAATTATGCATGTGAGAACGATGCAGAACGTTAAAAGTGTCCGTAATGAAAAGCCTAAAACAATCCAAATATTAAATTAAATTAAAATAAGCCATGGCAGCAAAGAGATGACCAGTCCCCACTGACGGCGCCCGTTCACGAACATGACGCACGTATTAGCACCATTCAGCTCAACCATTTTGAAGGGAGCTAAATGATCCAACACATGTGCCACCATCAGCGAGACATTTGAGTGAGCATGACATACTCTCAGCCGCCAGGGCACATTCAAGGCAATGAAAGACGTACCCAGTAAATGGTAGCTTTATAGTATGTACCTACATAGTACTCACACATGTGCTGCTATACAATTATACAATACTAGGAGATTGAATTTATACAATGCAAAAATAGTATTTTACAATCTTCAGCGGCTCCAACAGTACTTTCAAATGCTAATCAATTTATTTATGCGTCCTGTGGAGCAGGACCAGCGTTTAGCCAAGCATTTTTATCAGCGATGTAATCTCCCAATTTATAATATGCCTGGCTGCATAGTGTGCGTTTTATACAAGATTTAAATTTCGTTTCATTTTGTTCAATTATGTGGGGAGGTATTTTATTGTAACATTTTAAACAGTACCCCATGAAAGATGAGTCTACCTTAGCCAGCCTGAAACCTGGTTGAACTAATTGGTCCCTATTTCTAGTGATATAATTGTGTCTTTCACCTCTTTTACTAAAAATATGTAGATTTTTCCTTACGTACATAATGTTTTCATATATGTATATATTGACAAGGTACCGTCATGATGTTAATATCTTTAAACACTTCTCTTAGAGAGTCACGCCTGCGGAGGCTATATATGGCTCTGATGGCTCTTTTCTGCAGAATAAAAATAGACTCGATGTCTGTAGCCCGTCCCCATAGTAAAATACCGTACGACATAATACTATGAAAGTAACTAAAATAGACCAGTCTCGCGGTATCAGTAAATTGACGGATTTTTCTCACAGCATACGCTGCTGAACTTAGTCGTCCTGCAAGGGATGTTAAATGAGGACCCCATTGAAGCCTTGAGTCGAGCGTGAACCCCAGGAAAACAGTTTCATCGACGAATTCTAGTTTCTCTTGATTCAATTTTATCTCACAATGACTACTTTTGACATTTGGTAAAGAAAATCTTATACACTTCGTTTTTTTCCCATTTAATACTAAATTATTAGCAGTGAACCAATTTTGGATCTGCAGTATGGCGTTATTTACGTCGTCAAGATTTGATGCACGTCTATTAATTTAAAAAATCAAGGAAGTATCGTCAGCAAATAACACCATCTGTGGTTGGGTTTTTAACAAATGGGGTAGATCATTTATATAAACTAAAAAGAGGAAAGGACCTAATATCGAGCCTTGCGGAACACCCATTTTTACTTTTAAACCGAGTGAATTGACACCATTTATTTGAACTTGCTGTTGTCTATCATTTAAATAAGATTTTACTAAACTGAGCGCAAGTTTTCCCATTCCGTAATGCTCAAGTTTTAAAAGCAAGGTTTCGTGGTCGACGCAATCAAAAGCCTTGGAGAGGTCACAAAAAATTCCTATGGCGTCTTGGGACTCTTCCCACGCTGTAAAAATGTGTTTTAATAAGGTGATACCGGCATCAGTCGTACAACGTCCCTTGGTGAAACCATACTGTTGGTCGTGTAATATTCTGTTGGTGTTAAAATGATTGAGCATTTGGTTCAGCATCACCTTTTCAAACACCTTGCTGAAGACCGGTAACACGGATACGGGTCTATAATTATTGGTAAGTTTACTGTCCCCCGATTTTAAAAGGGGTATCACCTTGCTGTATTTCATTAGATCTGGGAAGACTCCTTGATCCACACACAAATTAAATATTAAGGCTAAGTACGGCGCTATAGTCTCAATAATGGAGGTACAAACTTTGATAGACATTCCCCATAGATCTTCGGTTAGTTTGATCTTGATTTGCTTGAAAGCTTTTATTACTATTATGGGGTTTATATGCTTGAATTTAAATTCAATCTGGCAGGATGAGACGTTTGCTCTTAATAAATTAATAGAACGCAAGGGCGAGGAATTCAAGATTTCAGTGGTTGTATGTGGGATACTGGTAAAGAAATTTACAAATTCTTGAGCAACTTCTTTGTTATTGCTTATGAGACCACGCGAAGTCTCTATTGTGAAATCATTATTATGTCTTTTATTCCGGTTAGTTTCGTCATTGATAATTTTCCAAACCGTCTTTATTTTATTATCGGCTGATTTGATCTTGTTGCTAATATACAAGGCTTTAGCTACCTTGCAAATATTTTTAAAAGTTTTAGAGTAGGTAGCAACGTTTTTATTAAAAGTTTCAGAGTTAATATAAGGCTTAAGACCATACAGCTCAAACAATTTTTCCCTACTTTTTCTAATACCCTTAGTTGCCCAGTCACTGAACAAAAAACTTGGACAAATAGTTTTAGTTTTCTTTTTTAAAGTATTATTGAACTCGGTGCGTACTACCGAAAAGAACCTCTCATATAATTCATTTACATTGTTTTTCATATGGCCTGGTACACTTAACTTACTAATTAAGTAATTATTAAATCTATTTAGACTGCTTGGTGTTATTTGTCTAGTTTGTATCAGAATTTTTTGTACTGGTGTATTAGACTTGAACACAACGGTTTGGCCGCTGTGATCAGAAGGGAGATAGTTAACTATGGCTTTATCTAAGTATTCATATCTAAGTATTCAAACATATGAAGCAATGGATTATCGATATCCTTCAACATGATTCCGATTGTGATTGATAGTGTGTTACGCAACTAGGGTGCTGTACCTTCTGCATAATAAAATAAAATACCTACATAAAATTCCATAAATTTGTGCCAAGGGCCTTACTGTTCATGCACATAAAGTACACAGTGGGTTGGCATTGCCAGAATAAACAGAAATAAAATAAAATATCAATGTACAATTTTGACGATGACGTGATAAAACTGGGGATACTATTAACGTATCATGCAGCTGGTTGACGTAAGAACAGCGGGACAATTCCGTAACACACTAACAGTAGCAATGGCTTTCATTTTGACAGTTCAACCACATTCATTGCGTTATTAACGTTCTTGAGCAGACAAATTTTTCGAACTTATGAAACAATGGAATAGCAATATCCTTCAAACAAAATCATTCGGTTTCTAATAAAATTAAAGGTAGGTTATTTTGTTTTCTCTGCGAGCTGCTGCTTTCAAATCAAATCAAATCGAAATATTTATTTGCTAGAATACGGTACAGACGCCAGCAGGTCAAGCTACCCGAAACTGTCAAATATTTCCAATAAACCTTGAACCTTAATGCTTCATCTATAAAGTTGAAATTCTATTAAATAAATTTGACAGATTGTAGTAGCTTCATGTGCTGGCGTCTGTACATAAGGTGTTACAGTAAATTTATTTCAGCATATTCTGCCGTAACATGTCGTGCAAATGTATTCCCAAGTAGCACATTAGCGATGAATTAGGTCATAAACAAGCGACATTACAGTCTACAGCTTTTATGCAGATGTACTAAAGTATAGGACGAGTCTTTAGACTGTATTAAGGAAAGATTATACACTATTAAACAGCATAGCTGACTAATGACTTTATGATGGCGAAAAAGTATACTAAAAGCATCTAAGTAGAATTTGAAAATGATCTAGTCCAGCTTTTGGCTGCATGTAATACTACTGGCTGGTTTAGAAGTCCAAAGCTTGTTAACGACTGCTTAATACGAAAAATTCACCTCTCTTGTAACGGTGCGGACTGCATTAAAGTATCGAATAATGCCACTGGCTTTTAATTGGTGTACACTAATTCTATTCTAATTCTACTTCAACGAGCTTGTTAATGGCTGATTAAAAGTGGATATGTAGTCTCTACAAATGCCGTTACATTTATAAGAGAATCATTAATTCACCCTGAGTTGTAAATTGGAGTAGGTGTACTCCATCCTAATGCCAATGCATAAAGTGTAGCTGACAGCTATTTTACAGCTTTCGGCGTTATTTAAGAGTAAATCTAGATTATTGGTGTTTAAATTACGTCAGATTTGATTTTTTTGCATGACGTCTGACGCGACTTCAAGAGTTACTACGTATATTTTAATATACTTTAAATAAAAAATGAACAACTTAAAACCATGGAAAAAAAGAAACAGAACTGGTGGAGTAAAAAGAAAACTGTCAAAAGAATATGCTAAGGCTTCTATGGACGAATTGCAAAGGAGCATTGCTGATGCAGTTAATATTTACACGCCAGTGACGTTTACGCATAGTGAGGGTTCCGCACAAAAAGATTTTGATCAAAATATTGATGCTTATAATAATGATGCAGTTGATGTGTCGTTTTCGTATAGTGAGGGTTCCGGACCAACAGACTGATCAAAATATTGATGTGTTAGCAAAAAATGCTTTAACTCATTTTATGTTTTTATATTGTGCCATTACAAAGTGATAACTATAATCCATAATTACCATTGTCAGAAGAGCTGCTTCCATACTTTGAAGAGCATTACAAGGATGTTTGTGGTGCAGATTACGTGACCAGCAATGTGCATAATCTACTTCATGTCACTGATGAGGTTCAATTAAGATTTGGGTCACTTCAAACATTCAGTGCCTATCCTTTTGAAAATGAATTGCATTTGATTAAAATAATGTTGCAAAGTGGTAACAAACCACTTTCGCAGGTAGCAAAAAGACTCAGTGAATGTTGTGCTACTGATCGAAAAGATAAAAAGAAGTTTGAGATGCCTTTCGTTACCAAGGATAATAAAAGTTTCCCCAAAATTAATTTTCAGGATTTTATACTTCCAGCGAGATCTAAAGATAAATATTTCATGACTAGTAATCGTGAAATCATTGAAGTCAAGTCAATTGATACAGAAAATGTAATTATAGGCTACAAAATAACAGGTTTAATAGACATTTTTGACTACCCAGTAAAGTCATCACTTCACTCACAGTCACTTTTAACATATTTAAAGCAAAACGGCCTAACGCAGAACGTATTGAAGTGAAAATACACTTTCTGGATGTGAATTTTAAATTTATATGTATTGAACATAAAAACTACTTGTATTTCATACCCCTTTTACATACTTTGTAATTAATTATGGAAATAGTTTTTTTGAAATACTATTATTTCAAGTAAAGTGTATGTAATTCTGCTGAGCCTTATACAATCTTAATAAGGATAATAAGAATAATAAAAATCGTTTTATACATTTGTACGTACTGTTTTTTAATCAATATGAAATATAATTTGTGGAAATACAACATAACTACGAACAAATGCTACTTTTCATAATCTGAATTATTTTTTAATCACAGCCACCAGATTTGGTACCGATATTAAAATAAAAAACCTTATGCCATTATTAGTCTTAACACAAAAAAATAAATAGGCCAGCACAACTCTGCTGATGGATACTACCTCAACTTTGTTTGTATGGTAATCACATCATTATATGAAATATTTTTTTTTGGAAATAATATAAAGAAAATAAATGTTACTTTTCATAATCTGAATTATTTTTTAATCACTAACACCGGATTAGGTACGCTATTAGGTACCTATAATAAAATAGTCTCAGTCGTTATTATATTTAGCCTTGACACAAAATAATATATGCCATCACAGCATGGTAGAGCATAAGGTTCAAAATTGATTGGGGAAATTTCACGGTTTCGGGTAGGTTGATGTGCTGGCGTCTGTACATCAATTTAGTAAGGCGATTGCGAAAAGTTTGAAATAAAAAAAACGTCATATACAAAATAGTACAGAAAAATGATACTTTTGTTGATATACACATCGGTAAACTACTTATACATATAAAATTGAGAAAAATCTTATAATACATCTACATTTCCGATAATTTGATCTTGAACATCTGAGTTTGGTATAATATCGCTTTCGGGTTCTTGATTATTATTTTCAGAGATTTTCTCACCGATCGCTTCTTTAATTTCATCTCCGACGGTTTCCTTCACGTCTGCTGTTTTTGTTCGTTTTGAATCTTTGCGTGTGCGTTTTGTGGAAGTTCTTAGGTTTTTAATTTCTAATCTTTTCCCTGAATTTTTCAACAGTGTCTTGCAAAACTTTTTCAACGATTTAGATTATTTTAAACTGCATTATTGTTCCTGAAAACAATATTAATGTAATTAGCAAAGTACCTGTAGTGTATTTACTGTATTTCCAAAGAGCTATTGACTGTTGAGCGAGCCAAGCCGTCTCTTAATGTGTTATTTAAAAAACTTAAATCATATCTTTTGGGCCTGCAAGGGTATTTCGAAAGCTAAACATTGTACATAATGAAATGGTTTTCTGTCGAGATTTCTTTATCCCTGAAAACCTATTGTATGCTCTCTCTTTATACCAATACACAGTAAGAAAGCTAATTAAATTCCTTTGTCCAGCCAGCATAATGCTATAAGCTGGTACATAGACTTGGCAACACCACTGTTACAGTAAATAACTTTTCAAAAGCATTTATGGAGAATTTGTGCTGGTTATCAATGGACGCCATTTTAGCATTACAAAAACGATTTGTTACTAAATATCCAGATGATTTTTTTATAGATTTTAAGGATATTTGATAGCTTTTAATTCAAACAATATGTTTTCCACTTGTTTCCTAATGGGGCACAACAAGTTAGAAAGCAATAATTTGAGTGATAAATTTATTAAGTATTCGTACATCATTTATCTTGTAAAATATTTTCGTTAAAGCGATATTATTCTGATGGCGCGTGAAATATTTGATGTAATTACCTATACACATTTACAGTAAAATGGTACTCGCAACTCAATTCACATACAAGGACACTGAAAATCAACGTGAAAACTATTAAAAATATCTCACCTTAAATATTGTCCGCCCGCCCACTTTAACAAATAATAACTGTCGTCTGTCACAAATACACAAAATAAATATTTAAAAAAAAATTTTGGTTATTTATACTTTAATAAAAGCGGTTGCCAAGCCTCAAAACATCTAAAAGCTGTTAAAGAGAATTAAAGAAGCTGAATCTTAGGCTGCAATGACTGTTGTATAGCTGTATAAGCCAATGTACAGGCCTTGTACAGCAGTTTCAATGATTATACTGCCGTTAACCAGCCACTGTAATGCTCAAGGCTGGGTAATTTGGGGCCCAAATTGGAATTACAAAGGTTGCGTAGCTAACTACACAGCCCTTATGCAGGAAACTAAAACAGCCTTGAGTAGTCACTAAATTCTATAATCAAGTCACTGTACGGCCGTCATGTGCTACTTGGGTTCACACTTAGCGATGTCAATTAATCTAACTTACAGATTCTATTGATTTGTCGTCTAGATAGTCCTTAATGATATAATATTTATTTATTTATTTATTTAAACCCCCCCACTTTTTTTTTTAATATTAATAGATTGAAAAGTATTTTTTAAACTTGGTCAGCGGTAAGTCTTGAAATCTATTTGGTAAATGATTGTAAATAATAATCGACATGCAGTATACATTTTTCTAAAATAGTTTTAGTTTTATTGGTGGCAGCCGAAGTCTATCTGTAAGCCGTGGTCGGCTATTTGGCCTGTCAGTGTTGGTTTCAAAAAAATTGTAGTTTCATATTTCAAAAATATATAAACATGGCAGAGGTAGAATTTTAAGTTTTTGAAATAGTGGCTTACAGCTGTCTAAAAAGTGGGCTCCACAAATTGCTCAGATATATTTTTTTTGAGCTTTAAAAACCCTGTCAATATCACATACACATATTACAATGCCGTATCTAAGTACGGATGATAGTGATACATAACCATGGTAAGTTAGCATTGTAGTTTACTGTTTGTCTAATTCTTTTTAACACATCTATAAAACGATCTATTTTTGCAAGAAGTCTGCGCAGCTCGCCCATCATCAGTATGGTCTTGAGGTAGAGATTCCATGGCGTAGGTCTCACTCAAGTAACACAGTAACAATATGAAATACTTGCACAAAGGTTTATTTGAACAATAGCACAGCACAGTTTAAACAATAACGGTTATAATAGTTAGAGACAATAGTAATAAGCACAGAGCACTTTATAATACGGGTATAGAGTGCCATCTCACGATATTTTTATGCCAACCTGTCGCGAGTGGCGCCATCTGGAAATCTTGTTCCTAACTAACCATACTATACATACCTATACTATATATATCCTTCATTTTCATTTGATTGCTTTAGCAAATATTTCCCAGTTATAGATTGATTTATGTAAAACCATGTTTGGCAGTGTGAAATTAATTTTACAGTAGTTTGAAAATAAAAACCGCTCCACATGAATTTTAACCAATCTATACGCATGGAAAATATGCACATTTATTCTCCTAAATCGTTTTTAAAGGTTAATTTAGTTTTTAATTAAACAAGCTTGTTTTTGAATACTCAATGCATAGATTTATTTGTCTGTTATTGTTCACGTTTACCTACTTTAGTGCACATTTTCACTTCAAACATGTCGACAATTCTATTTACAATCATTATGTAGGAATAATATTATTAATTAATACATATTAGCAAAATAAAATATGATGGTGGTAAGATTAATAAAATATGTTGGTCAATACACATTATTTTGTCACTAAAACAATGTTATATACCTACTTAAATATAGTTAGTGCCAAATGAAGATTATAAGTCAAAATGAAATATGATGATGATGATGATATGAAATATTGGATAAACATTATTTTGTCACCAAAACCTTGTTTTGTGATCTTCACAGTTATCAACAGACATGAAAAAAATGTCGACAGTTTCAATTAATATTATTAATAATTACATACATATAAAAATGTTGATAAGTTAAGATTACTTAAAAATATATTTATTTTTCAAATCCATATTTTTTTCGTTTATTATAATATTCTTGAGAATATTTTTTCATTTCCAACCATATTTTAAACACTTTGTGATGACCCATCCACAAACGTAACCTTATCCAGCTCCTTCCATTTGTTGAACATTTGGAGCATCGAACAATAACTCTTCATTTAAAACGATTTCTTCATTTGGAAAATCGTCATCCTGCTCAACATAATTTTTTTTCGTCTATCATCAAAACACTTAACTAATAGCGTCCGAATATCGCAGAGACCGATTCAGTCGGCCTTCGCCCCGCGGATAAACTCAACGCAAGGACGGACTGACGAATCTGATGATGCTCTCTTCAAGCTTTTACGGAGGAGAAGAGCTTCAACTCAACGTATTAGCAGCAAAGAATACTATGAAGAATACAGTATAAACAATACGAAAACCACTCAGCGCACACGCAAGTTGCACAACGTACCGGCCATAATGTTTCAGAAAACAATAACAACGGTTTCGACAACTTCGAATTTTGACATTTGTTTTTTTTTATAGCAGTCGATAAAATAAATCATAAAAATATATTTATCCGTAATTTAATTCTTTAAAATTAAACTAAAATAATGAAAATTTATTAGAAATTAATATAGTCATTTTCAACAATTATAAAGTCCAAGTCGTTCTGTAGAGACATCTAGTACGTCTATGTGAATTATTTGCCTTAAGTTTAAGGAACAAGATTAATAGATGGCGCACCTAAAAAAATAGCTTTGAACATGTATGGAAGTTTACCCCCCCTGGTAATAAGGTACCAGTGAACCAACGATCCCGATTGGAGGTCCGATCTGAAGTATCGTTCTGAGCCAAGTTCTCCTGCGACTCGCGCTTTTATAACTTTAAAATCGACACCCCTCCAACCGATTCCGTTCACGTGACATGTGACGTCACTGCGTTCACCAGTATTACAAAAATCAATTGAGCGTCTAAACCAATAAATAGTTAAAGATGCGACATACACATGTGTGTTTTCCAATTGCAATTTGCATCGACTGTTATACCTAAGAATATACAATTATCGACAGTGGTCAAGTGAGAATCTTTATAATGAATGTCTATTTTATTTATGTTTGAATTGTATTTCTGATATTGTATTATGTTCGTTTTAGTCATATTCATTTTTAAGTTATTTATTTCTAGCCAATCGATTGCGTTATCAAGAGCTTGGACGATTTCATGTTCTAAATTTTTATTATTGTCACTTTTAATCATTATTGTAGTGTCATCAGCGAATAGTATGCAATATAGCAATCTTTGCCTATCGCGTCCGAAATGTCGTTGATGTAAACTAGAAAGAGTAGTGAGGATACGATACCTGCCCATGGCGTGCCAGAATTATTTTGTTTACCGACCTATAGGTTTTTTTTTTTTCATTTTGACAAGTTTTTGTTATTTCCACGCATTGTACTCTTTCAGAAAGATAACTCTTGATTCAGTCGTTGGCCTTACCCCGGACACAGATTACTGAATAGTGCCCCGGATTCCATAATGTTCAAGCTTTGAGAGTCTTTTATGGCAAACAAAATCAAATGCATGTCATGTCTAGGAACACGCAACTTGTCTTAGATTTTTTATTCAAACTTTCAGTTACGTATTTTACTAGCGTAAAACATGCTAAAGCAGTGGAAATGCCCTTCCTAAAACCGAATTGTTATTTTTTAATAATATCACATGCTGTCAAAAAGTTCTCCATATTAATGCACATAACCTTCTCAAAAATGTTGGATAGCAGACTGTTCCGGCCATTTAGCGTCACCAAGCCAGCGCCGACCCAGCAAGTCTTTAAAGAGGAGTTATTATAGCTTTAATCAGCGGTTTCTCCGCACCGCAGCGTGGACCACATCCCGAATTAAGTAATTCATCTGGAGCTGGTGGTAATTTTGTTGTCATTGACTTCAGGAATTCATTCTTCAGCACCAACCCCATTCCTAGGGTTCTAAATCATGTCCTAGCCATTTTATAACTTTATACAAGGTATTATTTACCGAGATTCACGGTTGACCTTGCATTACAGTATGTATGTATGGCTGAGCGCAGCGCGCTCTCCGCCCTCTATCTCAAAAACGGTTGAGTGTATAAAAAATTGCTAGGAACAAAATTTGTAGCATATTTTATGTTCTACAATTTCATAATAGATATCAACATCGTTGAAGCTATAGAAACCTAGATAATCGCGAAAAACCGATTTTTGCGACCTTCAATAACTTATGAAATTGAAAATATGAAATTTTATGCAACTTTTGATACAACTTTTAGAATGCCAAAATAAAGGTATAAATGAGCTTCTAGCTTCTTATCTCTCATTCCGAGGTTGACCCCTTTTTTTGCTAAGTGACTGGACTATAGAGCCTTACTACTAATTAAAATCAAAGTCATTTATTCAAATTAGGCTGTGATTCAGCACTTTTCGAACGTCAAAATTACAAAAGACCGTCCCCCAAAACGCCCGCCCTTCACCACTTCCTAGTGCTTTCGCTGTAATTCAGAAGCAATAAAAATAAAGATAATCTTTATTAAACCTATTAATAAAAAAAAATCACCTACATACTTTTGCTCTTTATACGACCTACTGTCCGCTCACAATATTTTAATGTGCAAGCCATAAAATATACGTATGTCCGAGGAATAAAATTAAGCCCCATCGATAAAGTCCGGACTGTCCGTAGGCCATTACTGCAATGACAAAGGGGTATTGAAAGATTGAAATTATGATATTGAACTGACCAGTTATACCTTCTCTTGAATGGGATGTTAGAGATACAAGGGCAGCGAAGTAAAAATCTGATACTTATTGTTTGTAAGTGGTATAGTGTTTGTAGGCCGTACATAAATTGATCAAGATCAATCAGTAAAAGTGTGTTGTTAATAAGGGCGTTATACATTGGCGAAGGTAGAGATTTGGTCTAGGGGAGCAAGCGTCCTGCTAATCTAACCACAGTCAATTAATGAGCGCCTAACTCTACAAACCTCCTAAGGGTCCCGTCTTTTCTTTTTGAGGTACGGTACCCTATTTAAAAGTAAGTACTTCAATACTGACGATTTTTTTAGAGCGGGCAAAGAAGTTTCTAGAGTGGGCATTGCTCACCCTTGCACTATAAGGCCATGGTCTTAGTAGGGGGGCTAGCTAAGCCCACGGCCTTATAGTTCTTCTTATAGTTCTTAGTATTTCATTACCGGTACAACGGGGTGAATAGGGATGCAGGGGTGAATCGGGACGAAACTTTAAAATGAATTTGTGCTTTAAAATAATATAGTTTGCTGCTAACAAGGACACTTAATCTTTAATTAAAAAACAGTAAACATATTACAGTATTTTCTGGCAACAAACTATATAATATTATTTCAACGTTAAAATCCATTTTAAAGTTTCGTCTCGATTCACCCCTGCATTCCGATTCACCCCGTTTTACGGTACCTACATTATTAAGTTATTAACCACTACCTTCAGCCCGCGATTTCGTACACGTGTTTCTTGTTCCCCCAAACCAACCCCGTCGCTTGGTATCGCCTGCCTGCACTATTACTTCGTTTTCTCTTAGTGTCCTTTGACTTCTTTTGTTTTTGCTGGGCTCCTAAGTGTCCTAGCGTGATGTTAAATAGCCATCCTTAAGAATTGGGCTATCAAATGTAAATAATTTTTCAAATCCGACTTGTAGTTCCAGAGATTAGCGCCTTGAAACAAACAGACAAACTCGTCAGCTTAATTAGGTATTATTATATTATATAGATTGGTTAGTTTGTATTTCTAGTTTCTCTAGGCGTACCTAAGTAGTGTTCTTACATTTATAAACATTTTAATAATATACATTCTATAAATTAATACTATAAGGGCTGATTTCTCAATCATCTGATAACTTTTTTTTTTCTTCTTTGGCAACTGAGTCGTGTCGACTATTCTGCTAGCGTCATGTGGTGACGGCAACGCAGCAAGGTTTACCGCAGCCGTCGAACTTTGCACTCCATGGTAGTTATGTAGATATATGTTAGTAACTAACTATAATTTGATTTCATTTAAATTTAAAAAGAATGATAAAATTTGTATAAGTTTAGGAGAAAAGGTAGCCAAGAGGGAATGGAAATTAGTAGGAAGAGGGATTTATTTATTTTTTAAATTTTGACAGTTTTTTCAAACAAAAACTGTCAAACGTCAATTTTATTCCTCGAACAAAAGTTATCTGGCGATGGAAAAATCAGCCCTTACGTTAATGCCTACGATTTTTTTTATAGCAAACATGTTCATGTGCTGCCTTTTTTATGTCAACCGGCAGCTTATTTGTGTAACACATTTTCGGCAAATGATTGACATTAATTGGTTTCGTTTCGATCGCTTTTTCTTTCATTTCACGATTTTCCTAAGCACATATCGTTCACTCTTTAGCGTTTCAAACCACCAGCTGTTGCTATTACATGATAGTAGAGTTACGCAATACGAAAATCGTAAAATGAAACAAAAAGCGATCGAAACGAAACCAATTAATCTCAATCATTTGCCGAAAATGTGTTACGCAATTAGGCTGCAGACACCTTTTTTTGCCTTTGAAATTTTCGGTAGTCTTCAACGAGGATCATCGTATTATTATTTTATACTAGCGATCCGCCTCTGCTTCGCACGGTTCCTAAGACTTGAGAAAACCTTAAGATTTCCTTATTATTTAATACCTTCCGGATGTTGGAAATCGCATCAAAATCTGTTGCGGAGTTTAGAGAAACAATGCTATCAAACAGACAGACACGAAAAGGACCTTCAATTCATAATATGTATACTTAGATATAGATAAATAATATACAGTCTCATAGCTATGACTACATAAACAGTCTTATATAGAGGAACAATGAAAGTGTGTCTATTTCCGAAGTTTTAGTAAGAATCCCGGTTGAATGTTAAGGCTGTCGTTATGGGCAGATAAGATCGCTGGCGGAAATTAAGAGGAAATTGTATTTGTTTCTTATACAGCGACGATGTCACAATAAAGGCGATATCCATGCGACGCTGTATATAAATAAATGTTAATTTTCTATTACAATTATTAGCTTAGATGGGTAGATAATAATTAATCGGAAAGGGATTCTTTGTATTTTACATTACTTTTTATGTAATCTATCTATGTAGATTTAAATGAATAAATAGCAATTGCTGCTATATTTTAATACCTAGCAAGACTACTTTTGGTACTGATCTGACCAAAATGATGTCTGGACTTTAAAAGAGACTGTGATCGCTGAGTTTGTTTCGGTCTTTCTTCTCAGACTAGTCCTTAGAGCATTACTGGTTTAATGCTCTAAGGACTAGTCAGATAGGATATGCCGACCTCATCTAGTTTTAAAATTTGATTGACGTGAAAAACTGTTTGTACAAACCTACTTACAATATAAAATCATTTATCATCATTTATCTTTTCTTTCTTTAAAAAAAAAAGGTTAGATTTGAATTCCGCGGTCTACCCTGACGCATCCGCATCCCCCACAACTTTTAGTCTGTTTAATTTAGTTGCAGTTTGTAAGATTATTTTATTACACCAATAATTGATGCAACTGATTGTTGATTTTAATATTTGATATATAACGTTAGTTAGTTATCTTTTGATCAGATAAATAATTTATCACCAAAATATTTATATCCTTTCCTTGCATGCGTGCAACGAAACGTAATATTTCTGACGCGGGCGCCGAACGCGACTGTCAAGTTAATTTTAAAATTTGACGGTTACTTTGACTGTTACGCGAACGAAAGATTTTTAAACACCGCTGTTATTGAAACGGAGTTTTAATTATTATTTAATTAACAAGCCTTGTGATTCATGTAACGAGAAGGAACCGTTACAATTATAGTTTAAGTTGTGGGCAGTTTTGCTAGGCTTCGTTCAATGAGACATATTAAAAGTTTTGTGGTGTGTTAAAATGGTCAAAATGGAAAGAGCCCCAGGGCTTCGCGGGCCGAAGAGTTCGTCCACTATCTTAGCACCATCAAAAAGTGGATCAACACAAAACATGGCTGCAAACGTCAAGGTTGTTGTGAGAGTTCGGCCTTTGAACACCAGGGAATTAGAAATGAACACACGCGTCGTGGTCGACGTTGTGGATGATAAGATGCTGGTGTTCGACCCTAAAGAGGAGATCCGACCTTTTTTCTACCAAGGAGTCCAGCAGCCAAATAAGAACTTTTTAAAGCGAGCCAATAAAGAGTTGAAGTTTGTGTTTGATAATGTTTGTGGGATGAATGCGACCAACAACGATGTCTTTGAGACTACCACAAAGGATATCTTAACTTCTTTGATGGAGGGCTACAACTGTTCAGTGTTTGTGTATGGGGCCACTGGCGCAGGGAAGACCTTCACTATGATTGGCAACAAAGAGCACCCAGGCATCACATATTTGACTATGGAACATCTTTTTTATACTATAAACTCTTTTGAGAATGAGAGGGAGTTTGATATTGGAGTTTCTTACATTGAAGTAAGTAGTTTCATGTTACTTTTGTGGTTTCTCAAACTAATTAACACTGTAGTTAGTTTCTAGGAACTTTTCCATGATAAACTTGTTGTTTTTGTTTTCAATAACCATGCAAGTTTGACCTATAAACTTAATTGATAGTTGTAAACTAGAGAACTAATTTTAGCTTGCTTGTCTCCTTTTGTATGTAAATCCAGTATATGAATACAAAAAATAAAACATAATTATTACCTTTATTGATTCAGGGCTGAAGATAAATTCAATTTTAAACTTTTTCCTAATGTATATATGTATATTATCACATTTATTTATTTACATCTTTATTAAAATTTCCTCAGCTTACTAGTCAATAAACATGCACATTTTTCAAATTCCAGGTATACAATGAAAATGTGTATGACTTACTTAAACCATCAAGCACTCCACTACAACTGCGAGAAGACTCCAAATACGGTGTCATGGTGGCTGGCCTGACACTAAACAATATCAAGACTGCGAGGGAACTGTTGAATATGCTGGAGAACGGCAACAAGAACAGGACACAGCACCCCACTGATGCTAATGCAGAAAGCTCCAGGAGTCACGCTGTCTTTCAGGTTTGTTATTTTATTATGGAGTCATAAGTGCTGCTGAGCTGTTTCGCTTTGCTGTTTTTATACTAAATGGGCACACTTGACCACCTATTGTTTAGAGCATGCCCATTTCATATAAAAAAGAGGTCGAGTTTATGGCCTTCTTTCATTAATTAGAAAGGCACCAAAGGAAGAAGAAGAATTATTATTATGCTTGGAAGTTCTGAATACTGTACTTTGTTTGGTTACTGTGCCTTGTCAGTCAGTCTCACAAGGCAACATAATATACAATTGTTTGTTACCATTTGCCATGTCCAGTAGTTGCGCTTGCAACCATGAGACCAGAGGGGTGTCCAATCTCTCTGATCATGTCGGATTGCTGTCCCATCTGGCTATTAGAGTGAGACAAGAGAGTGCACCTGTGTCCGCGCAAACACTTGTATAATATCTCCCGCGTCAATCACTAGTGTCTGCTGAGATTGGCCGCCATGACTGATATTTGGTCTGGAGGACTATTATTATTACTGCTGGCTGCCTGTATGAAAGGTGTAACCTTAAAATTATTGTCTGCCTAAGGTGGGTAGACATAATAATTTCCCAGCATGCAATATTTACAAGATACATATTTATTGATTGGTTTAATAGTCAGGCTCATGCAAAATCGTTTTATAAAATGCACACATTCTTTAACAGCCTATTTTTATGATTGATTTATTTATGTTCTATGTTACGGGTTTGGTTTCCGCACTTTGTCCTTCAGGTGGACCATCGTACGTGGGCCATGGCGGCCGTCCGTGGTTATTCCAACCAGCCCACCTCTCTCCAGAAGCTTATTAAGTCTCCTGGTCTGTTGAGAACCACTTTGTAGCAGTGCCCCATCATCAGGCGCAGGCCTTTCCTATCCAGACGTAGCAATCTTTTGGTTAGTTTGCCGTCTAGTGATGGCATGGCCTCCTTGGACTGCCTGCAGCCTGGTGACGAGGACCACCAGTTCTCTGCTTGTATGTGGATGTGCTCCTGTAACCACCTGCGTAGTTGATTGAAGGGGATGGGGACGACTGGTTCCGGTCCATAGACTGACATGCTGGATGCCCTTCTGGCCAGCTCGTCAGCCGCGTCGTTACCTAGTGATTCACTGTATCCTTTTATCCATTGTGATTTATTTATGTTTTTCACCTACCAATAGGTATACGTCAAAATGCGCTACAAGACAAGCAGTCAGCTCCGCATAGTGAAGCTGTCTATGATAGACTTGGCGGGTAGTGAGCGCGCCTCCGCTACCGGCTGCGTCGGCGACCGGTTCAAAGAAGGCGCTAATATCAACAAGAGTCTACTGTCTCTGGGCAACTGTATCAATAGGCTGGCTGATGGTAGCAGCTATATTCCTTACAGGTAAAGTATAATATTGTTTTAAGTTCCTTACAGAAAATGGTATTTAGGAGGCCTCCAAAACTTGGGTACTCAGCTCCGAGTATACTTGTAATCGGTGTACCCTTAAGTATAGGAAGCTCTGGAAGTATTGCTGTATTAGGGTTCCGACTTCAAAGGAAAAAACTGATCTCATAAAAGTTCTGGGTAATAATTAGAAAATTTAATTTAAAAAAATCATACGTACATACGTAGGGTCATAATTTCAAGGCTATTTTTTTTCTTTTTGTAGGGTTTCACGTTTATACCTTTTTTCTTGTATTTGTAGCTATTTTTTCATTGTTTTTATAACTTGTTTTAGGCTTTTTACGTTCATGCTATTTGTATTATTTTGTGTTGGGGGTTTTTTAAATTTTTAATTTTTCCTAACAATACCAAACTGTTAGTGTTGTTGATGCTAAAGTACTATTTTACTATCATACTAAGAAAAGCATGTTAAGCCGTTGGTCCCGGCTGTCATTTGTGGATCTTTTACAGTCGTTATGGGTCGTCAGAAGCCCGAAAGTCTGACAACCAGTCTTACCAAAGAGTTTCATATTACCTAGTAACTGGGTTGAGGAGGTCAGATAGGCAGTTGCTCCATGTAAAATACTGGAACTCAGGCACTCTAGGCAGATGATGACTAAGAAACCTTTTAGTCACCCTCTATTACCTGCTGATCCAATATCTGTAAACTAACATAAAAATTGTAACCATAATCTATCCCGCAGAGACTCAAAACTAACGCGCCTTCTAAAAGACAGTCTCGGCGGGAACTGCAAGACAGTCATGATCGCCAACGTATCCCCCGCAAGCGTCAGTTACGAGGATACGTACAATACGCTCAAATACGCAGCTCGCGCGAACAAGATACAGCTCAGTATCAAGAAGAATATCGTCGACGGAGATATGAGACTGTCGCAGTATGTGAAGATTAATGAGGAATTGAAGAAGAAGGTGAAGGAATTGGAGGCGAAGTTGTCGCTGTCTAGTGTTAAGATGGTATCCAGGGAACCAGACTTGGCTAAGGAGAAAGGTATGTTGTTATAAAATATATTATTACAATACTAGATATGTGCCGAATAATGGAGTAGCATACAATATTACAGTTATTATTTGGTATAAGCATAATCATTCAACAATGTTCCTACTACTGGGACACAGGCCTCCCGTCTCTAAAAGGGAGAGGGCCGACACGAGGGCCCATTATTTGGCAATTAATTATTTATGAATATGAATGGCAAATATAATTCCTAGTAAAAGATTTCTGCGAAAAATAATCAAACGCATACTGTTTCCCTGCTGGGTTATAGGACTTTTCATATCATACCTGTTTGTGTTCACGTTTTGGCCCAGTCTTACAGATGTGCATCTAACGCATAAAGCATCAACAACACGACGACCCAAGCTCTATGGCCATTCGTACTCATGCATCAAACTCCAGCTACATATTTTAACCAACATAACCTTTTTTCTTTTAGCAAAAAAAGAATGGCGTAAACGCATCTCAGAAGAAGAAGAGATCTACAGCTTGTTGGAGTCTAAGCTGCTGAGCTTGATGGCACGCCAGCGTGTGCTCGCGTTACGTCAGAGGCTGCGCACGCGCGCTTTCTCGCACGTCGCTGATCTTGCGCATCGGTCGTCCTCTGAAGCTATGGAACAGGTAATGTTATAGGCCAGTGTTTTTCAACGTGTGGGTTGCGACCCCCTAGGATAGGCTAATAATACTGGTACAGTCCGATTCAAACTTTATGACTCTGAAGTGTGCTACTCGCTGCGCACCTCACCCCTCACCCCCGCTGACAGACGAATTTGTTACTGTGCAGCAACTCGCTCCATGTACTGCAGCAACTCGCTTCTTGCACCGAGCCGCCATAGAGTTTGAATCGGACTGTACTTATGGTCAATTTGAGACTGGTTGACGTAATCGTGTAGGTATACATAGATAGCACAGTTATCGAGGGTTCGGATCTCAATAATCTGCAGTCTGTCTAATTTTGGTCTAATATTACCTAATTTCCAATCCATTTGCCGATGCTCTCACATGCTTATATAATTTTGATCTATTTCCAGTACTAGGTAAACAGCAATAAGTATTTTGTGCATAGATAATATGGTTTCATTATTAAATTGTAGAAATAAAAAGTATAATAATTTATATCTTCATAATGCTTTTTCAATTTAGATGTGTAACGAAGAAATACCGAGACAGGAGCGCGCAGCCGAAAATTACATGAAACAGTCTGTAACCCTAGACTCCAAAGTAATGACCACATGGACAAAATGGGATGAGAGCAAGAAGAAATTACACATCATCTGTGAACAAGCTCTTTCAGACTGCCCAGAATTAACAGACTTTGTTGACAAAGTACAGTTGCATAGTGAACTACGACAGGTCAAGGCCAGAGACAATCTGAGGCAGAAACTACTATCCATAGAGAACGATGAGATTGAAGCCTTCACAGAGTATATGAGTGATATGCCTACTATGTTGAAAAAGTTGTACTTGACGCTAAAAGGGTACGACAAAGCCCCACCAGCATTGACGTCTGAATACTTAGAGATTATGAAGAAAGCAAAGTCAGCCAAAGGCATCACGTGGTCAGACGATGGCAATGAAGGCGACGCACATTTCAGGTTCATCTCAACACTAGATCTACACAAACCCTCCACAACATTAGAATATAGCTTCTCCAAAAAAGATGATGTTAACGCTACTGTGGACATCATTACTGACAGTGAGGACCTAACAGACATAGAGAATAAAGAACCAATCAAATTATCAGCCAAAAAACGCAAAGGAACGCCGATCAAACTGCCTAATAACGAAACTATAATTATAAATGACTCCTTCGAGAGTTTGGACACGACGAGAAACTTGAATTCTGCAAAGAAGATCAAGAGGGAGTATGACATTGAAGCTGACGTTGAAAACTATGGGCCTATTGACCCTAAGGACTTGAACTCGACGTTTGTGTTGACTGGAAAGATGGAAGCGGCGCTAAAGAAACCTGTGAAGACAGAATTCAAGATGGAGCACATTCCAGTGAAGAAGGGATTGTCGGATAGAACCAATACTATGCCGCCAAGGACTATCAATTTTGGTGAAAAAGGTATGTACTTACATTTAATTTATTAACATTGCTTCTTACCTTCGTAATTATGTGTTTACAGGTGCCTATAATAAATTGCAGTTTTCGCGCCTTGAGAAACAATTTGTGAAAAAAAAAAGACAAGATTTCCTGAATACTTTGTATCAGTTCATTCTCGTATAAGCTTTTGTAGATAGGGTTGGCCCTGTCTACAAAAGCCTCCCTCTGCAGTTCCAAACCAAAATAACATGTAATACAGACTAAGCAAGCCTTAAAACTTCATTCCAATTTGTTGTTGACGAAAATTAAATTCAAATTATATTCTGTGCAGCAAAAATCGGTAAGCCAGTAATCGGCAAAGCGATACCGTTCCGAAGGCCACTAGTACAGCCGAACCCTCCGCAAACGAGAAGTTACGGCTTCGGGTCCAGCGTGCCACGGGATGCGCAGACGCAGAAGAACGTGCAAGGTACATGTCAATAGCAATCTTATATATGTTAGAGTAGAGGCCTGTTTCATTACTACTTGACAAAGAGATGCAAGCTAATCAAGTTTGTGACCAAAATTAAACATATTTTTTCAAAGTTTATTTATTTAATGTATTTAGAGGGGCTTCTGGCTAAGAAATAACAACTGCACGGTTCGATCGATCAGGTTAACCTGGATCCGTGGATGGGTGACCATCTTTATATACCAAGACCCCTCTGTGGCTCGGAAAGTCATTCGGAGATCTTTGACAGTTGTTACGGGTCGTCAGTAGCCCGAAAGTCTGACAACCAGTCTTACCAAAGGGTATCGTATTACCCAATAAGTGGGCTGTGGAGGTCGTCACTCCACGTAAAATACTTTAGACTTTAGGTTAGACTGGAAGCCGACCACATAGTTGGGAAAAGGCTAGGCAGATGATGATTTTTTTAATATATTTGAAGCACCCTGCGAAAAATTAGCAGCGCGTAAGAAACTAAAGCAGCAATCCTATGTTGCTTAGTCAGACCTAATATTTTAGCTAGAATAAAGTGATTCTTCAGTATTTTGTAGGACAGATTGTACTTTGTATTACAAAACTTGTTAGTCATTTGTCTGGATTTGGTGAAACAGGCCATGACGCTTTTGTTGGTCCCGTCTTTGTGTTTGTTGTAGAATAATTTGTGTGTCCTATTAAAAATATGTGTATTTAGTGGAATTTTCTAACATTTTAATCACAGTTTCAAACAGTTATGTAAGTTCAAAATACCGTAATAATGTCCGATACCAAGTAAAGGTTTTATCGGAATTATTTACGCTTAGTGCTATTTTCACAAGAAGGAGCATGGTTGAATGATTGAATTTATTTATTTTAAAGCATGCAAGCAATGTCAATACATTACAGTCATTACACATACTATATGCACCATTGATTCAATATCATTTTACTCCTATAAAGTTTTCATGACAAATTCATTCTACATATTCGTGTTACAAAACAGTTGTTTGTGTCAGTCCTCAATATACTAAATAGCACCTAATTCTAACACTGTGTATGTCCAAATTTTTAACTCACTAACAATTCCCTTACATGTTCGTGTGTGTGCCGTATAACAAACTAATAGACTCGATGACTCGTGGGAAGACGAATGTAACTCAAAAATCAGTCGGTTACAAAGCAGTGAGGGCGCGCGACAGGTTCCAGTCACACCCCTACTCCAGACCACCGCAAGTCACCAGGAAATGACGGGACCACAGACACGAAGAGGACTGTACAAAGTAGGTTAGACAACAAAGGTTTGTGTTTTTAATTAAGGATTTTGTTTGATACTAAGCTGATTTTTAGATATTAGACTTGTAATCCTGTTATGTAAATTAAGATTTTATTGAATTAAAATTATTAATTTACTGCTATTTTAGGATTGGTTTAATTAAAATATAACATGTATATTTGAAATGGAGAATGCTCGTTTAATATCTTGGAGAACGTCTCGGTCACGAATTAGGCAACTAACTAGGTAGGTAACTAATTAATTTGTCACAAAAACGTCTCTGAAAGCCTCGAAATTTCAAATATACGTTTTGTATAGAACCTATAGAAATAATGAATACATGAGTCGAAGTTTGTTGTTAATTACAGTTTATACAAAAAACAATTTCACAGAGTGGTTTGATGTTAGAAATTCAAATAACTCTACTTACTGGAAATAATACGTTTCGGACTTTCAATATGTATTTACACTTGACCGTGTCTACATTCGCAACGTTAGGTCTAAAATTTAATCTAAATCGAAACTTCGGTATTGGGGACGTCAGATTATTCGTGGTCACTCGAGTTAAACGCTCTATTTTGTCCACTCGGGATTGTTCGGGAACGCTTTGTGGGAATATACTCTCACGTACAAAAAACATTCAACTAAATGTAGAAAATTGCTTCCAAATTGAGTTTTGAAAGGTTGACATTTTAACATAGGAAATATTATCACAGAAATGGATTTATGTGTTACCAATTGGAATTTATTAACTTGATACAAGTACGGACGCCCAGCACATCAAGTTACTACAATCTGTCAAATTTCTTTAATAGATTTTCAGCTTTATCGCTAAAGCATTAAGGTTCAAGGTTGATTGGGAAAATTTGACAATTTCGGGTAGCTTGACCTGCTGGCGTCTGTACATATTGACATCAAAATGAAAAATAACATGTGTGATATTTAAATGGGCTTCCATGTGCATTGTATGCTAATTTTTGTAAACAAAAATGTAGTTATTACACATTCCACGTGTCACTCAAATAAATAAACATATGTGGTTTTTTTGGCACACATTTGTATTTTCACTCTTATCGAATTTTTCTATCGCCAAATTATATAAGCCTACCTTTTCTTTGAAATAAAATTATATAGCCATAGACATTATTTTTATAGAATTTAGTGATAAACCTTCGATTTATCAGACTATACCCTGTCAATTAGGTTAACCGTTTTTTGACAGCTGTCTTAGATCGTACATATTCCAGATTACGTAAAAGTTAAAATGTTATATAAACTGCCTTATCTTATTTGTGGCTTCTTACATACATTATAATACCGTACGTGTATCAATCAATGTATTGTGTATTGCTGCAATCACTAATTCCATCTGTCAAAAAATGGTTTACCTAATGGACAGGGTATACCTGTCTAGCTCTGTCTGTATAGTGATAAACCTTCGACTTATGAGACTAATAACAAAAAAAGCCATTCCGATACTACTAAGTATTCTTTCGTTTTCTCAACATCTCTTAAAACTTCGTTTCTATATTTTTTAAGTGTAGTTTTAGCACTAGTTTTAAAATATTGCTTTAATATTTGTAATGATTTTTTAAATGTATTGATGTTTATCAAATGTATTGTATAGGAATTTTGCTTTTTTTATAACTTATTATAATGTATTAGACACTTTTGTAAAGACTTGCATACTGGATTCCAAACTGCAAAACGAATGCCCGTTTTCACTAACTAGGCGACACGTAAATTAATGCCTAGTGTTAAGCTTGAGTTTAAGGCAAGCCGCCATATCATAACGGCCGTCACGCAAATCTGTCACTTTCACGAGTATTTGACATTGAGGTGTCAAAAACGCTCTGTTATTACTGTGTGACCGTTCACCGTTTTCATAGAAAACCAAAGCTTTAGAAAAAACGGGTATATAAATGTTGAATAAGGTGTTCATATTCCCATCGGTTAAGCTAAGACTTAATTAATGCGAGATATCCACAATACTATTCAACTGACATTTTTAAGTTCCATCTTAGTCTAAGGGAACACAAAGAAATATATTTTCGTGTTTCATTTTGTGTAACATTGAACTTTCCAACCGCTATTTCTATAACTTCATTTCTAAAGTATCGCGGCAACTCCGCAATGAAATCGAAACGAAAGTATTTCATACTTTAGCAGATTCCGGTAACATTTTTAAATGACGTCACTAAAGGGAACGATTCTTGCCGATACTACTTTTGTATGAAATTGTACTAACTTAGATTACTTTTGATACATTGATTGTTTTTCTATATTAGCTTTACATTTACTAGGCTTTTGTAAATGAAAAATTTCTCGTAAAAACCTCTATTAAATATCTGATATTTAGTAAGTAAATAATAACCGTATAACAGAATTGTAACTGATGTTTAGAATTTTAATATATCATGTGTTATTACTAATGACTGAATTATTTTCTAGGCGTATTGTTTTCTAAGATTTAATTTTGATTAAGAATATGTGGAGGTTTAATTAAAGAGATTTGAATATTACGTGTTTATGGTTTTTTTTTTACGTTATTCTAATCGCCATCTTATATCTATACAAATAATTAAAATTGATGTGTCTGTTTGTGTATCAAAATATTTTTACTAAATGCACGTGAAAGTACCTACTTATAATAAAATAAAAAAACATTTTTTAAAATTTTTGTCTGTCTGTTCCGGCGAATTTCCGAAACAGCAGAACCGGTTTTGACGGGACTCCAACATATGTGCAGTAAAAGTACCGGGAACAGTACAGTAGCATGCATACCCGGTAGCATGTTCCCGTGGGACAATTTCCGACATCCACGCGGGCGAAGCCGCGGGCAGAAGAATTAGGTATCTAATCATTTTGGGCCCCATTAATCGCCTATTGTCTTCTAATGCCGTTGGAAGTGTACAACCCATTGGCACTACATGTCTACATATTTCATCTTAAAATACTAGGGTACGTGCACAAAAGCTGAGCGACTCCGCTTGGATGTTTAGTTCTTTGTTACAAAGATCATTTTGTGGTAAGTAGCATTTTTTTCAATTTCCTGGATATTGTAGGATGATGCGTGATATTTAGGTGTTTATTTATAAACGTTGCTAAGATTAAGAGACGTTTGAACGTCAAAAATCTATGGTTAAATAACGTTTATAACTAATCCCCTTTGTTGTTGCCAAACATGTTTTTATTTAATTAAAAACACTTATAAACAATAATAAGTTCCTTTCTTTCTTTCATTGATGCGCGATGACTCGACAGACTGCCTTTTTAGAAGTGCAAAAAAATCTCGTATCCGTATGGCACGCGACATGTCGAGCACACCCGCTTTACCCCTTGACACTTGAACCCAGTCAGTTCCTCTTCACGCAGTCTACACTTTGCATGTGACACTCAACACCTCACAGTCCTATGTTAATTTATTACTATTTTTCACTGCGTTCCTCTCCACTGTGATCTGACCCGTATGCAGACCCCATTAGATCCCGGTGCACTCCGGTACAGGAGTCTAATTACGACGGGTACAAATTGAAGCCTTTGAAATACACCCCGGCTTTCTACATGCCTCCCGTACCGTGCAGCTAAGTTCAAATGAGATATTCGATTCCAAAATTTGTGCATACACAACTGAATTTGGTGGAATGCGGCGCAGAATGAATGAGCGCTTTATAGTTTTCGTATTTCGATTGAATTGAAACATTTTTGTGAATAGGGTTCGCATATTTCGTGCTTTCTAGTTTCCTACGAGTAATTTGGTGTTGTGGTGTTTCGCATACAGTGAACAGAAGAGAAATATCCGTTTCTTTATACTACGAGAGTGAGAATGCTGGCAAAATCTTTGTGTGGTTCTCTTCCACGAGCCATACCTATCATCAACCAATTACCAATTTACCCCTTTATTCATAAACGTTGCTGGCTAAGTAGTGATTAGCGACTTGTAACCATACATTTTTGACGTTTAAATGTCACTTAACTTTAATCGTCGTTTATAAATAAACCCCGAATACTGGAGAATAACATTTTCTTTCAAATGCGTAGAATTTAATAAATACAAGGACAGTTTTTCCTAACTTAACCAATATGGTCGTCTGGTCATAAAAGTACAACAGCTAATTAGCCCGAATAAAAAAGAGTTATTCAGCAACATGGTATTAATTAAAATGGATGTCACGTCTCGATTAATTCCGCGCCAGGTCCCGAAGGTAGGCTGAATAAAAAATCAGGCAAAGGTGTCAACAAAAACGCGTCGAACCCTAAACGAACCGCAAATGAATTGATTCGACGCAATCAATTTTTTCCCGACCTTCTAACTCTAGGGAGCTAGGGTACACCGACTCATTCACTCCCGCTCTGATTATCGGTCAATCATTCGGTCTCACCGTTCAGTTAACTGGAAAATTGGTAATTAGGTATAGGTGATAAAATGTGGAAAGTGTGCTGTTAGGAGATAAGAACGGTGAAGGGCGAGTATCCAAGTTAAGAATAGTTCTTTTGTGCGTTATTGAGGGGATCAAGACGATATTATTCACGAGCCTCGAGGAAGAATGATTAAAAGTGTTGCTTCCTGGTAATTATAATGTAGGTAATCAGAAGTTACGTCCAGTGACGTCCATGTGAACAAAATCAGTGACAAAACACAATCTGAACCATCGAAACTATGTGTCTGGGGTTATGCAAATCTTGAATCTGGGCTTGCCTACGATTACGAACCACAACAAACCTTTAATAATTTAAGTGATTCGGTAGGTTCAATAGGCCACTCCTATATATCCGTCCTTCTCGGACCTCGGAAGCTATTTGCATAAAACTAATTATCTTGATATCTACGTGTGTTTGTGATGCGGTCTGTTGACTAACCTCGGCGGTAATAAAGCCTTGTTGAAAAATATTTATATACCCAACGACGTCCAGAGAACAGAATTTCCAACCACTAATACCTAATTACAATAAAAAACATTACCCTCTTTTTGGGCTTCGCCGCAGCCGGGTTAAAAATAACGTGCCTCCTGGTGTTACGGCAAATTAAAAGTCGCTTTGGTAACCGTGCCACTTGCTCTAATTCGTGGATTATACTTTATAGTATATTATACTTTAATATTTTGGTAAAGCAGTGCTGCTGGATACGAGAGGCACAGAACAGATATTTGTGGCCTCTGTCCAGAAGTAGACGTCTTTCAGCTGAAGAATGATGATAACTGTGCAGACTGCAACGCACTTGTTAGCCTTTTATTAACTTCGAGGTCTGCATGTTAGCCACCATGATGAGAGCAACCGGCGTTGTTGAGAGCATGTGCGTATGTGCGATAAATTGGAAACGTAGATACTGTTTGTATCCTGTGAACAGCTCTCCGGCTGGGCTTCCAGAGGGAAACATCCACTGTTGTCAATGACTGCAGCATCGGCACGATCGGCAGAGATAGAGAGATTTAATTATTTATTTATATATACTTTATTGTACACCACAAAATACATAGCATAAAAAAATACATTAATAAACACTACAAAATATACAATGGGCGGCCTTATCGCATTACTGCGATCTCTGCCAGGCAACCTTTAAATGGACAGTGATTTTCCGGGACATAAAATGGGACTGTCGTTGGTGCACATATTATGTATACAATACTCTAAAATAGATACACATATATACATATCCAAAATTATAGATACATAAATACATACATACTAAATATGTAAGCCACGAAAAATAAAAGAAGACTAGATGATTGCAGATAAGACAACAAGATCACAACAAGTAATGTTCCTTTATGAGCCTTTTGAACACCTGTAACGACTGCGCGCGTTTTATTTCATCTGGCAATGCATTCCACAAACGAGCGGCCTGGACAGTAAAGGATTTATCAAGGAAAGTTGTGGAATGCATAGGCATTTTGAGCTTCAAGTTATCTGGCGAAGGTGAATTGGTAACCGCTTGAGCTTCACACAAAATTCGGAAACATGGTCATATTTGCCCAAACCGAATATGAACCTTATACAAAAATTTTGAAGCCGCTCGAGTTTATCTACTTGGTCTTGGGTAAGATCAAGATAGCTGGCATCAGCTTAGTCAAGGATTGGCTAGAAGAAGCGCACGCGCAATCTTATAATTTAAAATTATAATGTAGTTATTAAAATTATTAATTAGTTATTAAAATAATTAATTAGTTATTAAAATAATTAATTAATAATTATTTTAAATAGATTATTATATAATTATTTAATTTATTATTAGATATTTGGGGTGTTTAAGTACCTATTAGCATGGATATAAGAAAGAAGAGATTATTATTTCTATGAGTTTTAAGTAGCTGGGTATGGCTATACAGCGTGTATCAAAAAAGTATGGTCAATTTTAAGGGTGATACAGACGATCAAACTGAATAACTTTCTTCATGGGACCAACATCGTAATCAAGAAAAAATAATCGGCCGTCCCATACATTTGGGTCGAGTAGGTATAGAAGTTTTGTATGGGACTTGATAATGTTTTTGCGATTACCATAGACAAAGTTGTTCAATTTGATGTTCTGTGTCACATCCTTAAATTTGACCTCACCTTTCTAATACATGCTGTATACAGACGCCTGCAGATCAAGCTACCCAAAACTGTCAAATTTTCCCAATTAACCTTGAACCTTAATGCTTTAGTGATAAAGCTGAAAATCTATTAAAGAAATTTGGCAGATTGTAGTAGCTTGATGTGCTGGCGTACAGACGCCAGCATGTGCGTGGCGTACAGTGCCATGTACAGACATAGGTACTTGCCTAAGATACCTCTACTATTATACAATTCTTTGTAGCCTTGTGAGTCGGACTTCCCGGGGGGGCAGTTTCGTCGTTCACAGATCACTGACCCCCATCTGAAAGTAAACTTCCCGAACTTCGGTTGTTTGGATTATTTTTTTACACGTGTGGGTTTGTTGTTCTTTCCAACTCGGATAGAATATACGGGTTTAGGAGGAAGTATTAACTTTTAGTTTTTAACGTCTCTGAAGTGTGGTTTGCTGGACAAGATGTAAGTGTAAGTACATGTATTAGGTACCTACTATGTTTCCTCACGCGTGATGTCTGAGTTCTTAGATTCCGCTTTGGAGCCCGCTCAACCCACTATCTCTTTGCTGACTGACTCGCGAATATGTTATTAATGACTTGAGCTATTGGTCAGTGGGTCGTCTTAGGGGCGGAGTCGTAGGAGTTGGAGTATACGCTTAGGGGCACCATAAGCAGCAACGAATAGAAAAAAAAATCAATTGGTTACATAAAAAAAAATTGCTTTCTCTGGTGGTTTTTCGCTGCAACTGAGCTATTCCTTTGAACGTGACGGTACGAGATTAGAAGAAGAAACGATGACCGTTGCCCGCCGTAGGTCTGGCAACTTCTAAGTTAGAAATCCGCACAGTAAAATAATTTTGAAAATATGGTCTACAAAAACAACTACTTGCTGACGGAATAGGTAATCTAATCTACTCATGATCTGTAAGTCCCTTTGTAACTGTTAATTTATTCAGTGTATAAATGACGCGCTAACTATAAGAAAAAACCCTTGTCCAAATGACCAAAATTAAAAATGGACACTTACAGTAATGAACAGAAATGGCCACAATAACCACCAGAAGGCCAATTCTCGTAATTAAAATCGTTTAAAATCTAGTCGCAATCTCATCTCGGCGACAAACAAATGTCAAAAACCTGTCAAAATGTAGGGAAAATAGATGTATTTTTGACAGATTGAGACAGATCAGACTGTAAACGTTCTTAAAATTCCGAGAATTGCCCCTCAGGTGTACGGACTTGTGATCGCAAATTGTTGTTACTACTACTACTACCCTAAATTCTGTGTCCAAACTTTACAACTTTGTTATAAACTCCATAAAGACATCCATACCTAGGTATTATGGGGTGATCAACATGAACTCCGTATAAGAGAAAAAATATATTTCACATGTCCAATATTTCGGCCGGAATTTCCATCTTAATAACTCACCTTGTAGCTTTTTCACGTCATAAACGTTTATCAGTACATATGAGCCATATTATTTATAATTAACTCGAAATGGAATACACGGTAAACCGTTAAACAGATTTTAAATTGGTCTATGACAGAATTTCCAACCAAATAATACATATCTTAAAATACAAGAGTCCAAAGCGTTAACATCTACAACATCGCTCCGTGCGTGTCGATGACACATGTCAAATCGGAATTGTCAAAGTAGGATTGCATCGTGCTGTGCCGCATTCAAAAAGCCGATTAGTGTACGTGTAAAGTGGTTTTTACTGAAATAATTTCCATTCCAAGTAAATAATATAGGTAAGTGAGCCTATAAGTATATAATAAGTCGGATAGCGCCCTCAATGTTTTGTCTTTGAGGTTGTATTCTGTCAAAGGTTAGGTTAAAATTAGGCAAATATGTAACTGCTGTTGAATAATCCCAAATAAACGTGCTTGCAAATTCACGGTTAATTCTATTACCAAGTAAATTAACTAGTTTTGTCCCATTCAATAATTTCACGTCGTTTTTGATACAACTAGTGGCATCTATTAGAGTTTTTCGTAACTAGGTAAAGTTTTCCGGGGTTTCACGAGTTCTCGGCTTTTCTAAAAATATTGGAAAGTATTTTCATAATACGTATTATATGCTCCTATTAAAATTCTTAATACTCAGTGCACATTTTTTAAAATTACAAGACTACTTTTCCTTAGCTAACCTATTAGGCGCGTTTAATAATTTGTAATAAGCACTTCAAATTGCTATGTATAAATGGTCTGGTTTTGGTTTAAAAATATTGTTAGAAACAAAATAATTTTTGATTGAAAGCAGCGCGGCAAATATTTGAAACGGCTTGCATATATTGCATCATGCGGCGTTCATAATAGGTATTTACGTAGGTAGGTACTGCCGAGGCGTGTGACTATCGCTGAACTACTAGCGTAGCGTACTCGGGAACTTTTTAGGTCAGCAAACTAAATTATACCGTCCGAACATACACACACGTGAATGTGTTAATTAGTTTTAGCAAACTAATTAGTACTATTTTTACGCCCTTTAGTCGCGCCTTTCATTCATCGTTATAATTTGTATGTTATTAAACATTTGCATATTGCATTCAACTATCGGGTATCAATATCGCTTAAGGATAGCGCTGATTGCTATTTGCTATGGGATTCGCACGTCATCATTTTCGCGGGAAAGTCTTCATGACGTCAAAATTTACGATGACTTGTTGCTGGTAAAAATCCTTGGAAATGTAGTACTTATCAATTAACTAACCAATTGATCCTTATCTTCATTTAGTAGTAATTTGCTTCCTGTTAATGTTAAAATTTTCCCGTTAATGCAGGAAACTAGGTAGTAGGTAGTTGTTGAACTTATCTTTGAAAAGTACGTTATCGCGCGATTTCACACGTTGCAATTTTCATACACGAATTAATTTCATGCAGTACCTGCTTTAAGTAGACATTTTTCGCACCAGCTGCACTTAATTTACAAATTATTACAGTAAATACAGTTATTCATTGAATTAATTATCTCGTTATCGCCATAATTAAAAACCGCCAAAGGAATCTATTGCACTCTTTATTCAAAAATATAAAACCGGTATTTTTTTTCTCAATTAACTAACATTGCTCTTCTTTATTTGCCCAGACAGATGTATAAAAAACACATCCTTATGCAAATCGTGATGTTTCTACCGCGACCCAAACGTACGATCATCAAGTCTCATTTTTTTTTGTTATATTATTGATTAACTAGCTGACCCGACAGACATTGTCCTGACCAAATTTCAATAGACAAAAGCACATTCAGTTCCGAATTTGAAAAACCATAAAAACTTGATTCGGACTTATACGAACATTTTAAATTAAAAAAAAAAATTACAATTCGGTCCATCCGTTCTCGAGTGATGCGCTTACCAACGAACAGCATTTCATTTTATAAATGGTAGTAGTAATTGATTCAATGCCAATGTCCGATAAAACTAGTTTATATTTGCACGCGCTACGATTTTGCAGATGTGACAGTCCGATACAATGTTTTTGAACACGCTTCCACAGAACATACCTAAATATAATAGTCCATCCAACTTTAATTTATGCGTTTTTAGTCACTCCTTGCGTCGTTGGCTCTGTTAGTTACGTGTTGCTGTAGATTTTGAAGGATCCTCCTAGGTCGTTGATATTCTATTGTCTCTACTAGAAATGTGTGTCCATCTCTATGCGGTTTCTATTGTGCAGTGCATTTCTTACTAGTTATACAAACTATTATATCGTGAATTCGTGACGTTCAGTACGTCAATTCTTTGTTGCTATGGAATCAGTAGCAAAGAGGCACGTGTAATTTCGATAGTCTCTGTTTCTTTCGTCCAAAATCCAACTAGAATATTCAGCGGCTGTATGAGTTTTCCTCGTTAGATTTAGTCAAAGGTGTTTCCGGGTTTCAAAAACGTAAACTTTCTACCTGGTTTCATAGTCACATACGTACGTTTGTTTCGTTCTGTCTATTTACAAGTCAAATGATGTGAATGCAAGACACATTGCATCAGCACTTGTAGGGCCGATAATAATGCACCAGGGAAGTCCCCGATGTCGAGCTAAATACAGACAACTACTTAGGTGTTGCCATTACTTTATATTGTACTCGTAAGTCGATGTCGAGTTTTTTTTATTACAATGAAATTAAGTTTTTAGTTGCAGTGCTTACTTATTAAAAAAACATAAACACGCATAAATTTTCTAAAACACTGATGTGGCATATACAATTGGCCTTGACATATAGAAGCGTGTCAGGATTAAAATGGTAGTTCGTGAAGCTACTATATTGAATTAATGAGATCTTTGACAAAACCACCTGAATTAACCATCTGTGTTTGTCTATTAGGCCTCCTTTACATTCAACTAGTTGTACAAAATGTGTATTATTCGAAGACGTTTCGACGTATTCTGAATTTCTAATAGTGCAAGGCCAAAATTATATCTAAGATATTATTTTTATTCTGAATTCGTTATCGCAAGGCTACGCGTTTATAAAGTCAAGTTCAGTGTCAATACTTATGATAATATGATTAATTTTTGACCTTCAAATAAATAGGTATACTACATGATACATGGTGCCATCGACGCACAACATGTTACCATTTCAGTACATGATCCCGGACCCCACTGCGTTGAAATGCTGCATTTTGACCGCGAAGTTATTGCACTTTTGTAAGAAACAGCTGAATAAAGAAAATTATCTACGAAAAAATCCAACGCCAAAAATTCAGGTCCAGAATTATGTACTGAATACATAGTTGCAGTCGCAGGTTGTGCGTTGATGTACCTGCCACTCTGTATTAAGGGACATCCGGGACACGGTGACTGTCGGTGACCTAATTTCTTAATAAAAAACAAAGGTATGAATGACCTACTTTATTTAAGTTCAGATAATATGTGTCTTGCTAATCAGATAACAGTGCTGTGCTTTTATTATTCCGCAAACATTAGGTACTTCGGAAGACGATAACGCGGTAATCGATTACTTTTCTTTAGACAGTATTTAACTGTTTTGTTGCTAAGGAGGTTTATCACCCAACAACAACTGACAAAGCAGACACTGTCTGAAATAATTATAATATTATCTAACGCAGTTTTGAATAATTCTCAAGATAATTCGACCATGAATCGGACCTTTGGACAGAGCTTTTCTTGCGCACCACCCCTGATTCAAATCAACGCCACTGGCCGAATGTAACCCAATTTAATAATAGAATTTGGACGTATTTAACTCCCGAATCTAGTGGCCCAACCGACACTTCAATTCCACAAGTAATATTTGAATTAAACCGGAGACGATTCAACGCCCCTGGGGAACAGTGTCGCCAAAATAGGGTACTGGTCCCCGAAATGGGCTTGCGGCCTCAACACGGCCCGTCTTGTCAGGGTTAATTGATTTATGTATTCCTCTCCCGTAGGCTCAGATTAATAGATTTGTTGCTTAAATAATAATCCGTGATGAATTTAGAATTGGCAATTTAAGTTAGTATGGAGATTCGACGTTATTGTTGTTCCAGATTTATTATCCGGGAATAGGACGAGATTTGTTGGTGAGCTGGTCTTCGTCAATTGCCTTTTGATGGATTGGTTTATTTCATAACAGGGGTTATTATGATTTTCATTGTAGCTCAAGCTGTAATAAAGTTATACTATTAAGAATTCAATGGTCGACAGTAAGGATGAATCGAGTAGCACATTAAATATCAATAGGGATTGTTTTATTGTATCTTAACTGTGTAGGACAATGTCTGAAACTTCATTGTATTCTATTTACACAATGTTTGTTCAATGTTTCTATTTATTTATAGTTCGAAGTGCTGTTTACTTCAAACCCCTGATAGAAATTAATAGCAAACAATCTACGTCCCACACTATTTTCAATTTGCGGTAACAAAACACACAGTTGAGCTCTTTGTTAAAGTGAATCAATGCTTTTAAAGTGAACGTTTAGTAACTCTGAGTTAGCCGACTCATCCTTATCCTAATGCTCTCGTTAATGGTTCAAGTTTCAAGTTAAATTCGGTTGCTTAATTAACTCTATAAGTTATTGGTTCTCGGTTCATTGTAAAACTAATGCTATCTTCAGGTTTGGCGGGAGAACATTAGTAACTTCATCTCTGACTAGTTAGGGACAATTTTTCAGATTTTTTACCTTCATTTCAGCGTATTGTAAATGTAAAACCAAAATACCTTGAGCTGCTCAGTTTGCTTTTGCTTCGTCGGGAGCTGTACGACAAACTTTTTGTGTACTAGACTATTAACGCTAAAATCCATAAACTTGTTCTTCTAGCAAAAAACAGGCTTCCTTAAATAACTTTGCCGAAGTTTGTTTATTAGCTAGTGTACGGGACTTCATTAAAACTTTCTTTAGCCTCTTCACTGCATAATACGTCGTTAAAAAAGTAGTTAATCGCTTTGAATAATTTCCTGTCCATTGACTTAGTAATTTGATAGCTGTTACCAGGTAAAGTCTCACACTGTTTCGTGTTGACAGGATAATGACAGGGAATTTGCTTAATGATATTCTTTTGCAAACGCGAGGAGTTGACGCCCGACGATCGTTGTTTTGTGAACTCCAGTTTATTTTTTGTACGTGCTGTTAGGGATAGTGACCCAATTTCAGTATAAGCGATTCGATTAATATTTGAATATAGGTTACGTTTTCGTTAGAATAACATGCTATTAATAATATCGCATTACAATTAGTTTATCTTTAATTTCAGATCCAAAATGTGTGGAATTTGGGCGTTATTTGGCGTGAGCGAAGACTTATGTCCACTATGTACGGAGAGCTTTTTGACGATCCGTCACCGCGGCCCTGACGCGTGGCGCTTCGAGGCCGACGCTCGGGAACCATTCGCGATATTCGGTTTCCGACGACTGGCCATTGTTGACGGTCTTCACGGCATGCAGCCGATGAGATTGCATCTCTATCCTCGCACAAACCTCATTTGCAATGGAGAAATTTACAACTGCAAGCGGCTACAAACACAATTCAAGTTCCCATATGAAACAAAGTGTGATGTGGAGGCCATCACACATCTTTATCACAACTTTGGCTTCCAAAAAACTGTGAAAAACCTCGATGGTGTCTTTTCATTTTGTCTAATGGATGGTGACAAGAAGAAAATCTGTGTCGCCCGTGATCCTTACGGCGTCCGCCCTCTTTTCGAATACTGGGATGAGGAAAGAGGTATCTTAGGAATCTCTTCGGAAGGCAAGGGTCTGATTAAGTTAAAACAAAATGGCAATGGCAGTTCCACGTTAAGACAATTCCCGCCAGGTCATTACGCGCAATGGAGTATATTAGACGATGGAAAAGTAAAACTTGACTTTATCGAGCGATACACGTCGCCCGGTATGCCACCAAACTTCCTGCCCTATGTTCCGGAGGCAGATTTAGAAGGCAAGAGCATAGAAGAGAAAACCGCGCAACTCTTAGAAGCCGCGTGTGAAAAGAGGTTGATGTCAGACAGACGTATTGGATGTCTACTTAGCGGTGGGTTAGATTCCTCCCTTATTGCCTCCTTAGTCGTGAAGCTAGCTAAAAAACATAACTTGCCCTACAAGATACAAACATTCGCTATAGGTATGGGCGATTCTCCAGATCTGATAGCGGCTCGATCAGTCGCCGATTACCTGGGCACAGAGCATCATGAAGTGCAATTTGACGAGAATGATGTTAAAGAAGCGTTGGACAATGTGATATATCATCTGGAATCTTTTGACATAACTACGATACGTGCTAGTTTGCCTATGTATTTACTGTCGAAGTATATCAAAGAGAAGACTAATACTACTGTAGTGTTCAGCGGGGAGGGAGCAGATGAATTAGCACAGGGCTATATTTACTTTAGGGATGCTCCTTCTGAGAATGTTGCACACGAAGAGAGCTTGCGTTTGCTCTCAGACATTTACTTGTATGACGGTCTCCGGGCGGACAGGACTACTAGTGCATTCAGTTTGGAGCTCCGTGTACCGTTCTTGGACATTCAATTTACTAACCACTATCTCAGCGTTGACCCAAAACTGAGGCAACCCCAAAATGGCATAGAGAAGCATTTGTTGAGGAGTAGTTTTGCTAAAAGTGGATTGCTGCCAGACCAGATATTGTGGCGTCACAAAGAGGCCTTCAGCGACGGAGTAGCGTCTGTAAAGAAGTCTTTGTTTACTATTATTGGGGAGGTAATCGCTGAAAGGTCGATAGAGGAAAATGCTGTTTATCCAGGAGTACAGCCAAAGACAGCCGAGTCGAAATATTATCGGTACGTGTTTGAGAAGTCGTACCCCGGCCAGCATGTATTTACTCCGTATTATTGGATGCCGAAATGGGTCGCCGGGGTGTCCGATCCTTCTGCGAGGTTTATAAAGCATTATACGGCTAACTAAAGCAATTTCGTGGCTGTACAAAGTTGTAGAAAAACTTGATTTGCGGCAACCGCTTATTTATGTTGAGCATAGCTCTTACGATTACGTATTTTAGCCGATTGTACATTTGATTTGTACCTATGTACATATAATTTATTGAGAAGCAATTTTGGATTCTATTAGGTTACCTTCACGGAAGGTTTAGTATCAATCTACTTGCAATTCTTACGGACTTCAACCTAACTTATTTTTTCAACACCAACGACACTTTTATTAAATAAAATTTATTTGTATATGATTTCTAAATCTATTCCTATGTGGAAGATATATTTGAAGTGTAACAAAGTATGTTAACTGCCAATAATCGCCTTGCGGTGTACCGAACAGCTTGGCTCTCATTATTCCCAGGACGATCTCGAGCCTCCCCAGTTGCTCTAAGAGTAAAGATAATATACTTTTGATGTAAATATATTATAATCGTTTGGGATGTTTTTGAATGGGATAGCTGTAAGCATTTGTGTGGTTTTTTTGTTCACATTTTATGTAAATACATTCGTGTATGATTACAAATTTACTATTTTTTAAATCTTGCATTTTATTGATTTCTAACCTAAGTGTAGACTTGTTCTCTCTGTGCAAAATCAAATGATTTAAAAATAATTGATTTTAGGGATAAGTGAAAAAAAACTTACATTTACCCCTTTATTTATAAACGTTGCTTAAAGTTAAGTAATTATTAGCGACCGTTTAACCATACATTTTTGACGTTTAGACGTCTCTTAACTTTTAACAACGTTTATAAATAAACCCCTTGATCTTACGTAAAAAGTTTATAAGACGTGTTAAAACTAAAACTGTTTTATTAACAATTTGATTTCTTTGACAACTGAAATGTTACTTTATTCATAGCTTGAACTTACCTAATTTAATTTAAAAAATGCGTGACCTGTTATCTCTGTATCCTTTGACTTTTATTAAATGAATTTCATTTGCCAATAATGTTTTTCTCATTGACTTTAACCAACCATCCATTACCCAGACATCCTAGTCGCAGTCACATCAAATTGTGAAATCACCGGAAAGGCTATAAATGAAACTTTTAGCAAAATTAAATGCTTTTTTTGAACAGTGCATCTACCCTCCGCACAGAACATTTTGAGGCTGCAATCATTTCTAAAATGTCTGACCTACATCCCCAAAGGCGAACATATTATTGATAAATTCGTACAATTACGGCCATTTTTGAGGCACACAACTGGTTAAGAATTAACAAAGAAGTAGGAGTAACGAGATTGCTTTTTTTACGATAGGTCGATTCAAACAAAGCATTCCAATTAATTCAATTCAATCAATATTTATTGCAATCCATAATGTACACGTACAGGTGGTAAGTATTAATCAATAGAAACAATTATGGACCCTGTCGGGCAAAGAAAAATTTTAAATAAGTAGGATTATGTTGCATTGTCAAGTAGTCAGTCAGTCGAAAAGAAGCTAGTTGCCCATTCGAAAGCGTTGTAGGTTCCTATGTAGAAGAACGGGCACATGGACACTATCTGTGAGATGACGTAATTGGGTCATAAACAAAACAGGAATATAAAATTTAAAAAAATAAAAATGTCTTCTTTTTTATAAAAAATCAGCATTTATTATGGAAAATAGCAAAATAATTATACCCTCCACAAAATCAGAGATCAACACCTTATTTTCATGAAAATATGTGACATTTTAGTTTTTATGTGTCCACCGAAAATACCAAATAATCCACAGGAAAGACTAAAATAGAGCTTTTAATCAACAAAATAAACTCTAACATTTCGTAACCTTTACTACAAAAACAATTACGTTGTACTTTACTTCTTCATATTAAAAATAAAACAAACAATCCAAAATAATCAATCAAATAAAATAAAACTTTTACGTCCACAGAAATGACGTCTTTTCCGTTAACAAAATTATTATATCGTCGGCGCCAGTGCAAGACTTGTCGAAGTTTTATTAGAGACTCAAAAATCTAATCATTTGATTTGGAAATAAAATTGACACTTCCCTACATGATTGTCTAGGCTGAACATAAAAAAGTACGTGATGAATTACATGTAAATTTAACAGAGTGTCATTTAATAATCGAATTTGACGTTTACTTTTCATTCGGGTTATCGTCTCATTTTTACCAGAAGTTAATCTACTGCACTCATCTTGTATTAAAAAATCATGCACAGCTTGTCTTATATCCTTTTTTAATACTGTTTTTTTAGAACTATCCATTTTCCCATTGTTTTCTTTCTTTTTTCTAGCCTTCTTATACGCATCTTGTATTTTCTTATTTGTTTGCTCATTGCATACCTTTGAATTTAAAGCTACATTTTCTGCTTTTAATTTTTCTTATTACGAGCAGCAATTGCCCTTCCAACTTCAGCACGTGAAAATGACGAAGAAGGACTTGACGGTGGAGTATCTTCTTCTAATAGGGCAGAGGTGGCATTCCGCATTTTTATTAATTCACGAAGCTTTTTTGATTTCTCACGCCACATTTTCCTAATTTGACGCTGCTGTCTCGGAGTACATTGATCAATCGTCTTAATTTCACCTCTTTCTTTCTTCTTATAATACCTTTCTCTATCTTTCTTGCGTATCTCTTCAATAGCAGCATTGCTCACGCGCTCGCCGCATACTCATTTTTTTTTTGTTCACGTCGCCTAATCTTCTTTTCTTCATCAGTTAGATGCCTAATATTACTTGTTCTAGGCATTATTAGCTGAAAGAGAAATCATAACCCACGTGTACACACCAATTTGAGCAATAGCAAGCGTTAACAAAACAGATAATTTTAAAAAAATGCTTCTTAATAGACCATAATGTTTGTCGAACATAATTATAGCTTCTATTCAGCGCTAAGCCAAAGCTAGCAACACAGGTTTTTAAATCTTACTTGTGTCATAAAAAGTATAAGTTGGAATAGGGGTCACTTTTGTGGACGTGGTCTTTTCCGTGAACATTGTGTCCACCGAAAAGTTTGTCCACGGAAGGGTTAAACAAACTAAAATTGTCTTTCAAACCACAAAATTTTGAGGTTACAATATGGCGCACCTGATTTTTGCAAATAGGCTCCCATATTACACCAAGTTCAATCGATAATGTATTTTTTATGCCAGTACTTACCTAAATATGGATGGAACAGAAAAGTTGCAACGACCTTTTACACAAAAGTTAAATAACACTTGTATAAACAATTTTGCAAATAAATTTTCACAGATCGTTAACTTGTATCACTTAAAGTTTTTACTCAAACTAACAGCTCGACAATATTGGCAACCAAAATAAATAAACTAGAGCTGCTTTCCATTTCACAAATATTGAATATTCAATTTAGTTGGACCACGGAAGGGGTCGCGAAATCGGTAACAACATGTTTAAGTCTTATAATGCATTTGTACTGTGTATTAATTTTTCATAATAACGTAAAATAAGAACTTTAAGATGTTAGTAATAAACATATATGAAAATATATTCACACTTTTATTTTCAAGTATTTTTTTAGTTTACGCAAACTTATGAACCTAGGTTGGGCACGGTCCACGGAAGGGGACCTGAGCCTCACTTTAGATTTAATATTTTAAAGTTAATTAAATATTATCAGGATATTGTATCGTAAATTAATAAAATAAATAAACAGTTAATTTATTAAACAAAAATATAAATGTATGAAGTATGTAATAACATTTTTTTTTAAAAGACACATTTTTTTTGTGTGTTTTGTTTATGACCCAAATTTTATGTTACACGGTAAAGAATAGTCTTAGACCCTAACCCCCATATTTGTAAACGTTGCTTACAGTTAAGTAATGATTAGCGTCGGTTTAATGATTTTTTTTTTTGACTTAAAGTAACGTTTATAAATGAGGGAAAATCCATAGCTAATTAATCACAATATTGGCTAATCAAAGAAATCAATGAACGACACGCAGACACGTTAATAAGAAAATGAACAGAATTCAACATGGAATCGCAGTCCGGAGACTCACTAAAGAATCCGGCAAGTTTCCCGGGCTAATGGAACGGATTCCTATAAAGGTCGGAAGCAATCCGGTGTCGGATGCCGACCGGAATGCCGATAGACCGGCGTAATTAAAACTGCCACGTATTTTAACTGATATCCTGCCACCTGGGTTGTTAGACCGGGAGATATCTTTTGTAAGATATTATTTAATTTGTGCTGTCTATGAGTTTTATTATGTTGGTTCTTGGATTACATTCTAATTCAGTAATTTAAGTAAAATCTAGAACGGAGTCTTTTTAGGATGCCGTACCCAAAGGGTGCTATCTAGACCCTATTACTAAGCCTCCGCTGTTTTTCCGTCCGCCCATCCGTCTGTCAGCGGGTTGTATCTCTTGGACCGTAATAGATAGACAGTTGACACTTTCACAGAGTGTGTATTTCTATTGCCCCATATAACAACAAATAATATAAATAAAATAAAGTTAAAAAATAATGGGGTGTTTTTGCTTTGTGGTACGGAACCCTTCGTTTGCAGGTAAGGGGGTTTTCAGCGTTTTTGCTTTGTGGCACGGAACCCTTCGTGTGCGAGCTACCAGTCCAACTCGCACTTGACCGGTTTCGTTTAAGTGTTTGCATAAATCCATGAGAATACAATCTTTACTTGGGTGTTGTTATAGGCACCTATAAAACGTTACCACGCGCCACCAGTTTAGAGGTATGAGGAACAGGGTGTAAAGTTCACTCATCCTCCATAGAAAAGGGAGGATCCTCCGACCAGACGGGTGTTGTGTCTGGCGGGCAATTGCCCAACGATTGATGTTGGGAAATTGTATCTATGCTAATTGCGCGGTAAACTCTGCTTGCGAGATGCAGGATTTGCGTGACGTCAGTATGACGCGTTGTTCACATGTGGCGTTGTAGATTCCGCTACAAGTTCATCAAGGCATATTCTATTTTTCACGTTTTTTAAACACGATGATGTAAGCACCTACATATAATTTATGATACGTGGATATTCTGTAGGTAGGTCATAGCTCGATTCTTAAAATTCAGCCAAAGTAGTAACACCTTTTTGGAACCCATTGTCACCATTCAATTGTTTTCGATATAACTAAAAAACAATGGAAAACAAAATTGTAAGGTTACCTTTTGTTTTAATATGTACAGACGCCAGCACATCAAGCTACTACAATCTGTCAAATTTATTTAATAGATTTTCAACTTTATCGCCAAAGCATTAAGGTTCAAGATAGATTGGGAAAATTTGACAGTTTCGGGTAGCTTGACCTGGTGGCGTCTGTACCTTACATTGTAGAGCTTACGCATACATTTAAATTAAAAGAGATACGAGTTCCGAGTAAAGGGCTCTTCGCAGTATGTCGGTAGTTGTGACTGAATACAATATAATATATGTATATATACATACTGAATATAATGCTCTAGTGCGTACGATATTTGCTTTAAAAAGTAAGTGTATTCACAGCTTTAAAGCTTTTCAGTGAAGAAACGCATATTTCTGCAGTCGGTACAGCTGAAAATGGAAACTGTAAACACTTGAATAAATCCATAAGGTATGGTATTGTACACAGTTATGTAGTTGTTGGTACGTCTTCATGCAATTCGAATTGACGATGTTGAGTGAAGTGAATGTCTATGTAACGCCTTTACTTTACTTTACTTAATCGTGAATGGTAGTAGGGTAGTAAAAAAGTGTTTTTTTAAACGATCTTTTATATTCAGTATCTTCACTAAACAATCATATCAGAAAAAATAGCTACAAAAATGATTTTGAGTAAAAATAACAGTCTTGTTAAAAAAAAAAAACAACTCATAGCTCCCGGACTACCGAAGAGTTTTCTTCCTCTAGGAATTCGGCTCTATCGCGCTACCGAATAGTTGTCGAACATTATTCGGAACAATTGGAACGGTGAAATAAATCATCAGGACAAGTATTTTTCTTGTTACATTCATAATTTTAATTAATTAAAGGATCGAGGATACTCAAGCTTTTTGATTATTTGATTAAAATGTTTGATTGCGTTTAATTGTATTAGTTAATTCGTTGGTATTGCCCGTGTTGAGCAGTGGTAGCCCAGTGATAACAGCCCCGACGTACGAATTGTAGGCTTCGAACTCAGACAGGCGCTTTACTTAGTGTAAATAATTTCATCATCAATGCTCTCAAAACGGTGAAGGAAAACATCGTGAGGAAACCGGCCTGTCCTAGAAGCGAAAATTTGAAGATATGTTACATCTACCAAACCGCACCGGGCCCGCGTGGTAGATTACAACCCACTCTTTCCCTCGAAGAGAGGAGACCTGTGTCCTAGCAGTGAAAACATTATAGGCTGATTCCTGTGTTGGAAGCTTTTTTGTTGTTTCTACGTGCTAACGCCTCAAGAATTCGCAATATACTTACTATAAGTAAAATATAAGGCCAGGCTATTGGTCTTTTGAGCTTCTCCAAAAAGAAGCAAGTCTTCTTGGTTATATAATTTAAAATGAGGGAATTCCCAGACAGCAGATTAGACTTCCCGGGCAAAAGGACCAAAAATATATACCTAGGTAGGTAAAGCTCATAGCATTCACTGAAATAGGGATTTATATTCCAAGAAACACGTCTCCAACTACTAATAAGTATGACCTTCGCGTCCTACAAGATTTTACGCGAACGTTTTACCGTGTTACGAAGATTAGATCAATTTTATATCGCCACCGTTACCCGGGTGACACCTGGCTTGCTCGTAAACCATATGTCGTATTCACTGACCGACATTTTCAAACTGTTTTATGGTTCGAGCGGTGCCATTTTTTCCGTGGCCGCGATATTGCGATATTCAGCCGAGAATTGTTTTTTTTCGGTTTTTCGGATTTGGTGCAGATGTTTTAGTTTGATGTGTAACAGTTCTGTATATTTTTTTAGTTTATATATTTTTAACTATCAGATATCCTTTATAAAATATTGGGGCTTGTGTTAAAAATGTGTGTTTGCTATAAAAAATATAACGTGCAATTGAATGAAGCAAAAAATGTATACGAGAGCTCTAAATCCAGTTTATATTGTTGAGTGCTGTTTGCACTTTCTTTAATCATTTTTTAGACTACGAAAACGATTTTTAAGCATCAAACAAACAACTCTGTCTAGCCAAGTAATTTTTCTTCAAACATAGATTCCCAAATGTGCAAAAGAAAATGATACACGAACTGATCTGTCAAACGCACTGTAGATTGATGTTCGATGAAACACCCCTTGTGGATAGGGAGGAAAATTTGTCTGAAAGTACTGAGACCGATGTGTGTCGTCTTACACCTCCGGGACGTGCAAACTTTCTGTAATAAATGCGTGTAAAATAGTTTTTTTTTCTTCTTTTAAACTTCTTACGTTGCTTACGTAACGGTATGAAATTTTTAAAAGGTAGTTCCGTCAAAAGTGTACCATTTTCCTTACTATATTTTTATGAACATCTTAGGTACTGATTACTCCAGTAATATGAGCGGACTGATCAGAGAAATGAGGCTAGTTACGAAGCCTAGAGGCTAATTAGGAGTAGGATAGCTTTGGTAAATATTAGGGTAGGTACCTATTTATTTTGCAATATATTTATGTGATGATCTCGACTGATGCTAAGGGTCGCATTCCAAAAAGTGTGATTCCTCACGATACTTAACTGCCGCTTTTGTTGTACTTTAGTATAGTTTTTTTGTAGTGCATTTTTTATAACAATTAAATTAATTATTCTTATAGCATTTTGTGACCTAAACCTGCACTTAGTCACGCTTTTCTGTGACTTAAGTAGTCCATTTTTACGCAGAAAAGCGTGACTTACGTGCGGGTTTAGGTCACACGAGCTATAAAATACTAGTAGTATACGATACGTGTGACTTAAGATTCACGCCGTGCAATAATGGACTACGTAAGTCACACGTATCGCAATGTACTATTAAGGTAGGGAGGTACCTTATCCAAAATTGGAGTGTAGTTACCTAATTACATATTAATCATCTCTGGTGCAGATAAGTAGGATAAGTGCATTATTCCGTTTATGTTGTAATCCTTTCTAAAGCACAAATTATTATGTGAGACACGAAATGTGCTAATGGCGCATGAAGTTTGCAAGTAATTAACGAATTTTATCGAAGATAACTAAGCGTCTTGATCCCTACTTATTTGTTCCTTCAGAAAGATAATAAAGAAAGGAAACTGCTATATTTACAGTTTTTTCGCCATCTATAAGCGCACGTACGCACGGACGTAATAATATCGCGTCGAGATATTGTCGCGCACGAGGGGCCCATTAATAATAACAACCGCACAGGTCCATCGATCAGGTTAAGCTACGCTTGCCGCGATTGGTCTGTGGATGGGTGACCATCTTAAAATACGGAGACCTCTCCATGCCTCGGAAAGCACGTTAAACGGTTGGTCCCAGCCGTTATTCGTGGATCTTTGACAGTCGTTACGGGTCATAGAAATGTAAAATATATCTATGTAACGGGTAGTCAGAAGCCCGAAAGTTTGACAACCAGTCTTACCAAGGGGTAAAGTAGTACCAGTAACTGGGTTGTGGAGGTCAGATAGGCTTTTTTTTTTTTTTCTGATGGGAAATCATCAAATGACCCCTCCCGCTCTGGGTGGAGCGGAAGGGAGTGTCAGACTCTTACTGACTAAAACCCACCCATGTTCCTTCCTTCGCCCTAGCGGTAACCCTTTCGGACAATCCCGCTGACAGGTCAGATAGGCTGTCGCTCCATGTAAAGTACTAGTAGTATACAGCGGCATCCGGTTAGACTGGAAGCCAACCACAACATAGTTGGAAAAGGCTAGACAGATGATATCATCATCTATCTAGCCAACTATGTGATACTACACACACACACACTACACACTACATACGACGTATATTACTGTGTGATATTATCGCACACCAGATTTTCAACTCTTGGTGTTGAGCCGAGCATTGAAAATCTAACAGATCGCATCCCGGCATCCCAGCGCGTCAAAAAAATACACTGTTGGATTTTCAACTCTCGGCGTTAAGCAGTGCGTTGAAAATACAGTGCGTGAAAAAAAACGCGCCCGTTCGAACCTAATTGCGTAACACACTATCAATCTCAACCTGAATCATTTTGAAGGATATTGCTTATCCATTGCTTCATGTGTTCGAAAAATGTGTCTGCTCTACAACATAAATAATGGAATGAATGTTGTTGAACTGTCAAAATGAAACTCATTGCTACTACTGATAGTGTGTCAAGCAATTACCCCGCTGGGCTAATAAAAAACAATCTCATGTTTAACTTACACATTTGGTTCCGCAGAGAACATTGAATTTCGATCAATGAAGTACGTTTCGGGAACAAACAATTACTTTAGGCCATAAATGCCAGTAGGTATGATTTCAACAATTTTCAGTCAATTCCCTATCGGGCCCTGAATGAGGGCAGGAGGAAAATTCAACTTGAAATAAGTGAGGTATGGACGCTGAAAGTGATTTTAAATGGTGGCCATATTTTTTTCGTTATTTTGTCCCTTTAGTAAAAAGGAGGGGTTCTTTTCTAGTATACGCCTCACCCTCTTTCTTAATCGGTCTCCTGGTGATGTATGTCTTATAGGTCACCATTGCCAGATTTTGCTTCGGGCAACGCGGTGTACTGAAACTTAAAAAAAAATAAAATAAAAAAAAAACAGGATTCCTTTCGAAATTGGGATCGAAAGAGGGATAATAAAAAAAGTTATTGGATTTTTTAATCCTTATCCATTTATTTGAGTTTCAAGTTTGCAATGGTGATAGATAGCCACAGAAAATGTATTTTAATGAAAATACGTTACTTTTAAACACTAACAACTGTCTGGTTTATTATTATATTCATAAATAAGTAATACATTACATTTTCGAATACGAATTACTTATTTATTTTTCTATCCCCGAAAAACGGGACTGAGCCAGTACCGCGCAGCATATTTAATTTTGGGCTAAAAATCGGGACGTTTTGCCAAGTTTTAGTGTAGTTTTGACTTGCAACTAAGTTGTTGTTTTTTTTTATTTGTTCACTATAATTTTCACAATGGTCACCGGCAAAAACCCAATGAAAATATATTGTTTATATTAGAGTAGTGACTTAATATCAAAGGCGAAGCGATTTCGTCTCCTCCATGAATATTAAATACCAAACAAAACGCAGGCTTGTTTTGAAACCTCTGGTCATGTCGTATCTGTTTAAAATTTTCTGTCGCCTGCCATATGTCGACATTTTGTTGAAAAAATATACAAAACGTACAAACAGACGACCTTAGTTCGTCCTATATTTGAGAGACGATCATACGATTTGCCTAAACGAATTTACTGATAAATATAAATGTCTGTAGATATGCCAGTTTGATGTCAATTTAGGTTGTTGAATGTGCTGCAGGTACCCTTCCAAAGAGGTTTACGTTTTCGACTTTGATATCATAGCAATTGAATGTAAAATCTATATCGGTAGGTAGGTACTGTGAGGATTTGATGAACTCTTCTAAGGAGTCAAACAACGTTACGATTTCTTCACGTTTATTTTGACGGAACGTCTTTACAGTTTCCTTACTTATTGCCAGCCTGCACTACATAAGGTTGATATTAGTGGACAACCTTTACAGTACCACCGATATAGATTTTACATTTGTCGATTTATTTATTTATATACGATACATTTTTCATTTATCGATCTATCTACTAAGTTAAACATCTGTGTACACGATCGACTATTCAATAACGAATTTTTTTTTTTAAAATAAGCTTCAAGGTAGCATGAAACCATGTTACTTATATCAATTGTAATGAGTAATTTTGCATTTTGTAACATGATTTATGTGACAACATTGAAATTATCGTACTTCCTACTAATATTATAAACTCGAAACTCTGTGAGGATGGCTGGAAGGATGTTTGTTACTCTTTCACGCAAAACTACTAAACGGATTTTGATTAAATTTGGCACACAGATAGTTTATAACCAGGATTAACACATAGGATACTTTTTATCCCGATATTCTCGCGGGATCCATAGTTATGCGGGTGAAGCCACGGGGTGCTGCTAGTTTATTATTAAAAAATTGCCAAAGTCCGGCCGTCGAGAGAATGTGTTCCTGGGGGTCTACTCCCTAAGTTCGTCAACGAAGATACGGGCCCGTCCGAAAGTAGTTGATCCGTCAAAACAAGTGTCAAATTCAATTTTTCGGGCAGGTAAAAACACTTTGGGCGTAGGGACAACTGTCAAGTCGTCATTCATTCTTTGTTCGGAAACTAAACTAATCTTATGTCCGAAAGTGATACGGAGTATGAAATGTCCGTAACTTCACCCGGAACTACGGACCTGCAGTGCGATTCTATAACCATCTCACCGTGAAATCTTAGGTGAAGTGAGCGTGGAGTGAGCTGTCATTCCAACTAATGCTAAGGGATTGACACTATTGACAGCTCACTTCCCCTAACTTTTCACGGTGAGATTTTTACAGAATCGATCGGCTGGTTTTTAGGGAGTAGACACCCTGACACCTGTCAGTGTAACAATTCTACAAACAAAATGTAGTAGCGAATAAAGAACAAATTCACAAACACGCATTCATTTATGAAACTGATTGGTGTCAAGAACGCATTCTCTCGTCGGCTGCACTATAGTAATAAGTAGCATGCTAATTTGAACTACGAAAGAGATGCTCTTAAGCATGCTTTTTCAGTAGCTTTAGATATACGATGACGATGTCTCGAACACACTATGATATAATAAGACTAATACTGATAAATAGCTGAATACTGCTAAAGCTGTTTTCAGCTCATGATTCGCTGAACAGCGCTGTAGCGGTACAAGCTGCTTGTTTGTAATCCGGTGGGAGCCGTAACATTCGACGAGGAGGCGATATGAAGCCACTAGGCGGATTCTGTGTAAGTACATATGTATGGTTTTGGTATTTAGTGTAATATGTTGCTACCTGTACCTGACTAACAACCTATCTAGACTTCGAATAGGCAGATTTTCAGTGTTTCAGAAAAACATATTTTGGATTTTTCACAGTTTCCCTTTGGAAAACTGGAACATTAAATTTAATAATGCTTGCTTAAGAGCGTTCATCCCGCGCGGGCTGTCAACGTTGCATTTCTAGTGGTTTTTCGTGATTAGTTTATTAAATTTAAACCAAAGTACTACTTTATAAGCTCGCGCGGGATGATCGCTCTTAATCAGTAGGTAGATATGTATATCTATTCTTCATCTTGGCGTGTCGATGGCAGTCTGAATGGATTCAGCCCAGAATTCGGCTAAGTGTTTGGCGCAATCACTAGCGTGCATCAGTTCCTGTAACGTGCAGCTGACAGGATAAGCAGGAAAATATTTAAGTGTCCCATCGTATTGTGGAACAGCACCACATTAACACTCCCAAGGCGGAGTCGTCTATGGATCTCTAGCTGGCCAGGTTTGCAGATATATATATTTATCTAAATACGCACGAGGATATCTATATTACCGCGTAAAAAGAAAATACAATCCAAAACAAAAGAAAATTACGTTTATTTGCGATAAACATTACGCAGAAAAAGACCACAAGCACAAAAAAATAACTAAGTTGCGTGGCAACATCACGCTTTTATTCCCTGAAGGGTTAGGCAGACGTGTATAGGAAGTAAACCTACCACTTAATCCTGTTATATTAGGAAGAAGTACATTACATTATCTGAAACTTTCAAATTGCTAGAAATTAAATTTTTACAATATTATCTACCTACGAATCTTTAAACCTCAGCTTGACCCCGAGTAAAATAAATTGCAAACACCTCCACACTCAAAAACCGTATGCGCCGCGCTAAATAAAATGTAACTCCCACCGCGAAACGTAACAAAGTCGGTAAATCTAATAATTTATTTTTCCGTGTAGCCACAATCCGTTATTTTATTAGCTTGCAACACTGCCGCCGTGAGGAATTAAAATATTTATGTTCATTGCCTCGGGCCCGTTTAGGGGAATATAGCCATTGGAATTATTTTACGGTTTTAAGTGGCCCTTCCATTTTAGTATTCAGTGCGTTCGGGTTATGATTAGCTGTTTCCCTCAGTGCCTCTCTTGAGGTTTGATTAGAGGAGCTTCTATCGGGTTTATTAAACCCGATAATTATTAAAGGTTTGCAAGTTTGAAAGAACACAAACAAAAAAGAACAAGTTGCGGGAAAATATGCGTCATATCCGCGTAAAACGGCCATCGCTCAGCATTTCATAGCATTATGCTGAGCGATGGCCCAAAAAAAAAAAAACAAAACACATTAATTTCGTTTTAAACTACGAATATTTTAAAGTTGTTTGTTAAAATGTTATTTGTCATTTGCCAGGTCGGACAAAATTTTATTTTGTTTTCTATCAGGACTTCCTCAGTATCAGCCCGGATTCAGGATTGAGAGGGACTGGGCCGTAATCCACCACGCGGGCCCAGTGCGGGTTGGTAAATCTTACATGTCTTCGAATTTATGGTTCTAGGACATGCCAGTTTTTTCTTCACCGTTCTGAGAGCAGTGGTGATGAAATTAAATACACAAAGTAAAGTGCCTGGCTGGGTTCGAACTCACGACCCCGGGATATCTAAGCCGGGGCCGATACCACTGGGCCAGCACTGCTCCCTAAGACTTAAACATAATTCGCGAAATCTGGATGTACCTACAATAGATACACCTCTGCCTAGATCTTCGGGAATTATGTTATGTTACATTCTCATTTCTATCCTAATTATCAGATAAGTTAAAGTCACTGACAGTCGGAATAACTCAACGCAGTGTACCATTCAGAACAGTAAGCTGTTCAGTGTTCTGAAAACAAAACTGGCTGATATCTTCTAGTGCAAGTTTCAAGAGCTTAGTGTCAGTCGTCGCGAGTCGCGAGTCCTCGTGGAAGAGTTATAACCGTGCTACTCAAGACCGTTTGGTCAACAACTTCTCTGTAAGTACTCCTTTTGATGCTCTACGAAAATGTACTTGTTAAAGATTAAATAAAAATATTGGACTGTGAGGCCCTTTGTACATGTAGCCGTGTTTGGAAGCTTGTTGACAGACACGTTTTTTCTACGGCGCGGTTTATACGCCGTATCGTAAAGAAACCGTGCCGTTTACAAATAGCCTTTTTTTTTTCTTTTCTGGTGGGAAATCATCAAATGACCCCTCCCGCTCTGGGTGGAGCGGAAGGGAGTGTCAGACTCTTACTGACTAAAATCCACCCATGTTCCTTCCTTCGGCCTTTATGTTCCGGGGTAGCGGTAACCCTTTCGGACAATCCCGCTGACCCGGCAGGTACAAATAGCCTTTTTTTTTTTTTTTTTGGGATGGGAAATCATCAAATGACCCCTCCCGCTCTGGGTGGAGCGGAAGGGAGTGTCAGACTCTTACTGACTAAAACCCACCCATGTTCCTTCCTTCGCCCTTTATGTTCCGGGGTAGCGGTAACCCTTTCGGACAATCCCGCTGACCCGGCAGGTACAAATAGCCTTACGTGCATTTTACGCGTCATTCCATTTTTCCGCAAAAATTGGGATGAAAAAGTTCTTGTATATTTGTCATTCAATTATAATGACAAATATACAAGAACATTTTTCATACCAATTTTTATTTGCGCAAAACTTTTTATTGATGTGTTAATAAAAACATTTTACTAAAAAGCGCAGTGGTGCTTAACTTCGTTTCAATTATTCCGTTTTATGTAAACACCGCGATAAAACACAACCGTAAAATGAAATATGGAGTTTTTACCATCTATCAACGTTATATAAATGTATACAGGTGTTAAGATACTTTAATTTACATTCCTCCTTTAACGGGTGCAAGTTAAGACACCTCAAGGAAATAAAGAGGTTACTCGAGCGAGTTATCTCACTGAAAACGTGATAAAATGCTGATTATTTTATAAAAGAACTGATTTATTCCACTTTATCCCACACACAGACCGCATTTTGAAGTCGACGTCTTCGCACAAACTTTTCGCGCTTAAAATTAAATTATTTATGTGCGCTGGCAAAACGAATAATATATATTTTTTGTCTCTGGAATTTAATATTTTACATTTTAACGTGTTTTATGAGTCGCTCTTATTGAATTTTGTTGCTGCGTTATTTTTGATTAAGCGCTACGCTTTCCCCGCGACTCGAGCTTCTGAAATTTTAAATATTCGGTGTGGGAGCATTTTGGTGCGGAATTTTCTTATTTTATTCATTCGTACAGGTGTGTATGTTGAGATGTTATGAAACGCTGCACTCTGTACGCATATTTTCGTCGGCGACGGTATTATTTTTGCTGCTGGAATATGTGAATTTTTTCTTAAAGCTTTTTGCTTTTTTTGATGAATGCGCTGTTTTTTCAACGTAGACGTATCTACGGTTGTATATGCATTGTAAGGAAGTATGAATATTGTTGTACATGCATTGTACTGTATTCCGATATCCATAGTTGTGGATTTTAAAATACACAATATGGGGGTAGTTTCAAATTTCCTTTAACAAATGCTCGTAAACGGTATCTAGTACTTTCAATATTTTTAGTCTAAAACCTTTTCACGGGAAACTAATATAGGTTTAAATTAATAAAACTCATCATCTGCCTAGCCTTTTCCCAACTATGTTGGGGTCAGCTTACAGTCTAACCGGATGCAGCTGATTAACAGTATTTTACATGGAGCGACTGCCTACCTGACCTCCACAACCCAGTTACTGGGTAATACGACACCCCTTGGTAAGACTGGTTGTCAGACTTTCGGGCTAGTGACGACCCGTAACGACTGTTTAAATTAATAATACTAGAAACATTATAAACCATAGCATATATACCATAGAGTATTACCATTCCTCTTAACTGTGAGAATTTATATATTTATGTTTATTTGTTTGCATTATGTATTTATTGAAGTATATGTCATTTTTTCCATTATTTAAGTAGGTATATTTAATATTTTAGTTTAGACGTCACAAAAATTCTTCTCTTTTTGTTCTCACACACTATTGTCTACATTTCTTTTTCATTTCTCCTTTCGCAGGTCTGCTGGAAGAAATTTCTTAAGACGTACTATAAGCAGTACCTTAGTACTCAATACTATACAATACAATACAATATATGTCGTATCTGTATACATTTTACTGTCTGTACATAAATAATAAAATAAATGAATAAACACCCTCAGCACCGCAAGCCGCGTACTTGCAAATTACCTTTTAAAACAACTCCATAATTGGTCCAACTGTGTAACTCCAACTTCCACATCAAACTTGGTATTATTCTCTCGTAATTCCATAACGAGTTTCATTAATACGGTAATGGATTACTTGAGTTTCCACAAAGGATTGAATGTGACGTCACGTTCGATCGAGATGTTAATTTCCGTAACTTTTGTTGCTTGAGCGTGTACCCTTTGTTTTTCAATATCCGGGCCTGTCTTTAACGTATAACTATGCAAATATGCTCGGTTTTCTTTTAAGTTATTTTTGTAACATGCGCTGAGATAATGAACTGGTTTTAATGCTTTATTTCTTGAGAAACCGCGCCATTTACGGCGTTTGATAGCGTAGCCTATTCAATACTTGTCTATGTTCAGCAGCGCATGTTTATAGACGGATATTATCTACAGCCGTGAAAATTTTATACGATGTATTGAACTTTGAATTTTTAATAGGTATTAGAGTTCCGTAATTTTTTGCTGAAACAGCTGTTATGTAGAATTGTAGACTTTTTTTTTTGGATGGGTAATCATCATATGACTTTTCCCGCTCTGGGTGGAGCGGGAGGGCGTGTCAGACTTTTACTGGCTAAAACCCACCCGTGTTCCTTCAGAATTGTAGACCTTACGATACGAATAGGAAGCGCAGTCAACATTTTAAGCTTCACACGACACAAGCGCGGCTGCAGGAGGGCAACGGGCACAGCTGCCTCCCCCTGGGCTTCGACCAAATTGTATTCGAATAACCTGTATTTCTACTTTGTATACAGTATATTACAAAGTTACAGATAAGACATTCTTGAGTTTACAGAAAATAGGTGCCGAAGGTTTCTTTTAAAAGGCTTGAATGCTTGAGAAATCCCTACACACTCTCTCAAAGATAAATATTTGCCCCCCTTGAGCGAAAACCTAGATCCGCGCCTGATACGACTCACTTAGATCAAGTTAATAATACAAATATAGGAGTGCTTTATTAAGACCTCATCAAATGAACAAATAAAACACAGAGGTAAGAATTAACACCTTTATTTACAACCCGGGTCACATACAACCGCTTATTTTTGTTACCCGATTAACTTATCAGAGGTTTTGTACAAAGGAATCACCCTCACCTTACCTTCAGGGTGAGAAATCACCCTTCGCCTTTTTTCTTAAGCGAGTCGAGTTTAATTACATTTGTAAATTAAGCAATGGGACGGGGCGAACGTGCGTTGATTCCAGATAGGGTTTAACACAAGAAATGGAATCTTTTGTTCTTATAGCGGTCGGATAATTTGGTGCGAGAGTATCGTGATTATGGTGGAGTCATTAAAGAATTGAGGCGAGAGTCAAATGCTATCGGTTTTGTGAGGGTATTACAAATAGGGATTGTGTTTTTTTGATGATGTTGAAATTAAAGCGAGGTTCTATGCTTTGCTCTACATTTTATTCTTTACTCATATCGGCTAAGTAATAACAGCCGCACGGGTCGATCGACCCGGTTATTCTACGCTGGCCGCGGTTGGTCCGTGGATGGGAGAACATCTTCACATACAAGACCCCTTCGTGCCACGGAAAGCACGCCAAGTCGTTGGTCCCAGCTGCCATTCGTGGATCTTTGACAGTCGTTAGTCGTTACGGGTCTTCAGTAGTCCGAAAGTCTGACAACAAACCTTGGTAAGACAAGGGGTATTGTATTACCCAGTAACTGGGTTGTGGAGGTCAGATAGGCAGTCGCTCCATGTAAAGTACTGGTTCAGCTGCATCTGGTTAGACTGGAAACCGACCCCAACATAGTTGGGAAAAGGCTAGGCAGGTGATGATTTACATACACGCCGTGTGCCATGGATTTTCAATCGCCAAAAATAATACTCCAGACTTTCATATATAATCCTTACTTAGTGCTTACCTTCGTTATAATCCAAAAGAACCCTATAAGGAACTCTTGTGAAAAACATGCTTCTAGTCTATTGAGATCTCGACCCAGCGGTTTGGGCTGTGCATTGTATGTCAGTGAATAAATGAATTTAAGATTTTTATTAAGGAGGCAGGACCTGTCATCATAATCCAAACTGAAATATTCTTATCAAAATCTTTGAGAAAATTCTTAAACCAATAACAAAATAGGTGCGTACACCCAAATCAAGTTATAAAATTCGGAAAATACCTTGAAACCGGAAAGCCGTCACTCTTCTCCCCAAGGTGTCGTTCTGTTGACAAATTCGTCGAAAGCTGCGAATTATTTTTGGGGTCGATCGATCAATCAGAAGAATTCTGCATGTACCTACACTATGTAGTTTGTTGGCAGTTCTTGATATATATGTTTCAAAACATCGCGCCTGTATTCCCTTAGGGGGTAAACAGAGGTGTAATATACCTATCTACTATGGATTTTTCCCAGAAACGTCAGGTGCGTAGTACTCGCAACCTTCTTGCGTGTTTGTAAAAAACGAAGTAAAAGGAGTATGTAAGGATCGTAACATGTGGCGTTCTGTAGTTTCTGCCTACCCCCATGGGAAGAAGGCGTGAGTTTATGTATGTACTAGCTGCGCCCCACGGTTTCACCCGCATAAGTTTCGATCCCGTGGGAAAATTGGGATAAAAAGTATCCTATATGTTAATCCTGGTTATAAGCCATCTGTGTGCCAAATTTCATACAAATCCGTTATGTAGATTTTGCGTGAAAGAATAACAAACATCCATCCATCCACCTATCCATCCATCCATCCATCCATACAAACTTTCACGTTTATAATATTATAACAATATAATAGTAGGATGTATGGATCTGTTGAAAATTTTCGCCAGTTAGATATGTTGTGGCGGCATCTACATCGCCACATGCGAACTACAAATCACACTGACGTCACACAAAATCCTGCATCGCGCAAGCAGAATTTACCACGCAACTAGCACATATATAGGGTCCCGACATCAATCGTCGGGCAGTAGGCCACCAGGAACATTCCCTTTTCTATAGAGGATGAGTGAACTTTACACCCTATTCCTCATACCTCTATATGTTATTTCCCGTGAAATATGGGAGCAAGTCTGTCACTAACCCTGTATGAAAAAAAATCCATCTGTTATGTTAAACTACCATGAAAAGGGCTGAGGACATATTTGCCATTAACCGGGAAAATCCAGACTCTGGGCTGGTTTTGAGGTATTCTAAAATATTCCCATGATCTAATTTAAAGTAATTATTTGAGTCTGTTTTTGTTCTCGTATGAGCTATGTATATTATAATAGCTCTTTCCGTGGTAAAAACATTCGAGAGGTGTCGTGGGACACCCGAAGGTTAATTGCGTAAGACACAGGAATGACATTCATTTTGACAGTTCAGCAACATTCATTGCGTTTTTTACGTTGTTGAGTAGACAAATGTTTCGAACTTATGAAGCAATGGATTAGCAATATTTTTAAAATGATTGTGATTGATAGTGTGTTACGCAATTAGGATGCAGGTTGGAACGAAGTTCCTTTCAGTTTTGTACACTTCGGGGTATCGTATTACCCAATAAGTGGGTTGTGGAGGTTAGATAGGCAGATGGTTGAAAAAAAGGCTAGGCAGATGATGATGATAACACTAATTGGCAAATGAGACCTAGACCGAAAAAAGTGTAACATTTTCATGATCACGAGGAAAAGTGTCGCGACAGTAAAAATGTTACTCTTTTTTCGGACTGCGGTGTGCTTAGTAAAACATGCGATAGGAAACTTCGTTCCAAAGTATACCCAATCAGCCAGGTGTTACGAGAAATTATACAAAGAGGCTATCTTGCTCGCGTACTTTAAATTAGTAACTATTTTAATAATTGTTTTCATTCATTATTTTGTCACTCCATGTAAAATCCTGCCGTACAGATGTTTCCGATTAGACTGGAAGCCGACGCCAACAAAGTTGCGAAAATGCTAGGCAGATTGATTTTGATTCATTCTTTTGTCTCAATTCTGTTCACGAAAAAAGTGTAACATTTGGACCATCACTACGAAAAGTATCGCGACAGTCAAAATGTTACACTTTTTTCGCTCTGCGGTGTGCTTAGTATACTCGTAGCTTGCAATAAGAAACTTCGTTTCAAAGTATTATTCAATCAGCAAGTTGATAGCCATAGATACAGGAAAGAGGGTGATAGCTGTTGAAATTGACTTCCCCAGCCAATATTTTCTAATACTCTTATACCTCCAATTACATTTCCAGACAATACACACCGATGACAAGCCGGGCACAAAATATAAACAATAATGTCTACAAACGTTTGCCTCCAGTATTTTATTTTATTGGAAGTAATGTGAAGACAGATCACTGTCGATACGGATCGTGTCACTTTCGCAAAAGATATTGTTCTCTGTGTTTATGTTCGTGTTGTTGGGTGACGAATCGATGGCTCGCAGTCAGTAAAAGGGCGGACATTATTTGTGTGGTATTTTGTCTGTCTGTAAGTCATCTTTGGGAAGATGATTCGGGATTATTTTGCCGGATATTTATAGTAAATAATAGATTATTTACTATATCAGCCTAGAGGCTAGAGGGGCTCGTGGTTAAATAATAACAGCCGCAGGGCTCGATCGAACAAATCTACAAACCGACCGCGGTAATTGTAGCTTGACCGTGGATGACAATCCATTACATATTGAGACACCTCCGCATTAAGCTGCCCCGGCTGTCATTCGTAGATATGTGACATTCGTTACGGGTATTCAGAAGCCCAGAATGTGTCAACCAGTCTTGCCAAAGGGTATCGTGTTACCCAGTAACTGGGTTGTGGAGGTAAAAGGGCGGAGGTTAGTTGTGTGGTATTTTGTCAGTCTATAAAGCTATCTTTGGGAAGATGATTTAGCATTATTTATCCTGATATTTATAGCTAGTAGATTATCGATTGATATATTGATGGTTCTCTCTACTATTTTTAACTTTATGAATGGAAATTAGTCAATCTTCCTACCCTTTCCCAACTATGTTGGTGTCGGCTTTCAGTCTAATCGGAAGCAGCTGAATAACAGTATTTTACATGGAGGCCTGACTATTTGACCTTCAAATCCCAGTAACTGGGTAACACGATACCCCTTGGTAAAACGGTTTAGTCCACTCTCGGCCCCTCGACCCCCAATCAATAATGTTTCCACTGGACCCCTAACTATAGTCCACTCTCGACCCTTGGGGGTCGAGAGTGGATTTTCATACAAAGGACAGGCATACCTCGTCCACTTTCAACCCCTAGTTCGGTTAGTACCTAAAATTAATATTTTGGTACAGTAAGGTACAGAAGCGTATAAAGCTAAAGTAAAATTTAACCTTTGTTCAAAGGCATACTATTATATTAAAGACTACGTAGACAAAGACAAAGACATTTATTCGTCGGATATGGTAGGTACAAAGATGGTTGGTACATATGGATAAGTTCGACACATCCGCCGCTACTAGCGGCATACGAATATTTACATTGTAAACTTAATGTACACGTGGGTATAAAACCTAACTTATATACTACTTATACTCTAGTAAACAATACAAAACACTTATACTATGGACATTTGCACTCTAATATACAATTTGTATAAAATAAAATAAAAACACAACAATAACAACATTTTTAATAAACAACTAAATAAATCTACCTTAGTATAAAAAAAGAAAAAAAAAAATACTTATTAACCCTTATAATAAAAAAAATATTTTAATGTGTAAAAATTATTTTCGAGAAGCCAATTTTTTAGACTTTTCTTATAAAAATTAAATGGTAGCTGTCATAATTGTTTTGGAATATGGTTATATATTTTAATAGACATAAGGTAGCTGTTTCTGTAGTGGAGAGTACTATTACAAAATTGTTTTTTTAACTTGGTGGGATCCCTTTTTGTAAATCTATTGTTTTCGGCTATTGTGGAGAAGAAGTGAGTTTTTCCTGACAAATATGGCTATTTCTAAGATGTAAATAGAAGGTAAAGTTAGAACCTTTTAACTTTTTAAAAATTGGTCTACAGCTCTCGTATGGAGGCGCCCCAGTTATTGCTCGCAAGCATTTTTTTTGCGCTATGAAAGCTTTTTGTATATGTGATGAGTTACCCCATAGGAGTAATCCGTACCTCAATACAGACGCTACGTAGCCGTGATAGGCGTTTAGTGCAGCTTCTTCATTCGCTGTTTTGCGTAGTTCTCTTAATGCGTATACAAATCTGTTTATTTTTTTACATACATTTTCAATGTGTATTCCCCAATTACAATTTTCATCTAGTGTTTGACCTAAAAATTTTATAGTGTTTTCTTTATAAATTATTTGGTTATTATGATTTAAAATATTTTTTTTCTGTTCTGTTTTTCTTGTCATAGATGTCTTGTATCTTGTTCATCGCATAGAAAAAATTCATCCGCGCCATAGCGGGAATACGCCCATGGGAATCATGCAAACCCTTTTTCAAAAAGTTTAAGGTACTAACTAACCTTACCTAGTCTGTACATCTTTTAATGCGCGAAATTTGTTAAAATGCACCCGGAACTATTTAAGAAAGCTCATGAACTGTATCCAAAAAGTTCTAGACACAAAAATAGAATAGTTTTGCCCATAATTCCTAGAACAGCACTATATAGTAAGAATAGTTATGCAATTTGCGGTCGCGTATTTAATGCTATACCTAATAATAACTTAATACAATTAATAATAATAATTTAATTACCATATGATTTTTTTAATAATAATAATATTGCTATACAATTGTAATTTTAATTTGAATAACTTTAATACAATTATAACTTAGTCTTTTTATTTTTTATCGATTTCTTACATTATTTTAATTAACTATGAACATAAATATTTGCATGTCACAGTAATATAACTAAGTGTTAAGGATCCATAACAATAATATTGTACTTACCAATACATATCGCAAATAAATTGATTTGATTTGATTTGATTAGTACATAAATGGTAAATAAATAAATAAAATAAATAAGTAATGTATCGTTTTGAATCAGTGAAGATGACGTACCCGGTGAATTAGTAGAAAACGCCATTATGTGGGTCACACCGGTCATACCAGCCGGCTATTTTATTTTTAGCGGATAGCGCAGTTTCGAAAAAAAAACATTTATTTTCCTCATAGGGTCCTGGGCCCTTAACCTGATGGATTATTGGTAGGAAAATAAGAATATATTAAAAGATGTGATGTGTTTTATCATCGTAACTGTACTTTGGGGGTCGAGAGGAAACTAAAATTTGGCTGGAAAAATAAAATCCACACTCGACCCCCAAGGGTCGAGAGTCCGGAGCGAGAGGGAGTGGGAGGCAGTCGCCTCCTTCTGCGAAGCAGTCATGCTAGCGAAGGAGGTGGCGGGACGGATGAGGGAGAGAGCCTCCCGTCCCAGCCGCCGCGGGAGACGCCCCGGGCGTCGGGAGTCCACTGGAGACTACCGGCCACCGTAGGCGCGGGCCTGCGGGCGGAGAGCAATGGGTAGCTCACCGCCCGATCAGGACCAGGCCCGTGCCGGACGGCGCGTAAGTGTTCCACGCGCGCCTCAAAGAGATGTCAGCATAACGAGGGGCCCCTCAGGGCCGAAGCCTGCCGGGGCAGCGGGATTGTCCGAAAGGGTTACCGCTACCCCGGAACATAAAGGGCGAAGGAAGGAACATGGGTGGGTTTTAGTCAGTAAGAGTCTGACACTCCCTTCCGCTCCACCCAGAGCGGGAGGAGTCATTTGATGATTTCCCATCCCAAAAAAAAAAAAAAAAAGGGTCGAGAGTGGACTATAGTTAGGGGTCCAGTGGAAACATTATTGATTGGGGGTCGAGGGGCCGAGAGTGGACTAAACCGGTAAAACTGGCTCTGTAGTGGGACAAAATAGGTCAAAACAAATAAAAGATCTACTTTTATTTATTTTGACCTATCAAACAACTGGCTGCGTTGCTAAATCGCGCTAATAGCGCACAAATCTGCTCCCTCTGAACATCAGCATGGTAACCAGTCGGTTATCTTTTAAAGTGAAGGCACGTGAACATATCTGTTAGAAGTTGGTCGTAGCATCCCAGCGCTGATTTGCTGGATTCGTTTTCTCCTCTACCGTTCATTTCTCCTGAGAGTTCATTTTGTTTATATGTATGTATGTATCTATCTTTGTATTCTTGTATTTTATAGTCATTTCCGAGCTATTCATCCCGTATGTTGCACCTGCCATGTTTTGTCTCTACATCACCCTGGGTGACTGGTAGAAAATACCTCAGGCATTAAGTCCGTTTTTGTACAGTATTTGTTTGACTTGTGCATAAAGTTTTAATAAAATAAATAAAACCTATACAACTTTTTTAGCCACCATTATGGCTAAAAAAGTTGTATAGGTACATCTTAGAAGGCCGCAGTGCTTGCAATACCTAAGTTTCAGCTACTGCGATCACCGGACAACAGCTGCAAGAGCTTGACATTGAAGTTAGACAAGCCTGCTCATACTCCAGCTTGTTTCCTTTAATTATAACAATAAGAGTCCCTAATGAAGAGCTCTCAATTAGTGTCGATGGCGGCCGACAAACATGTCGGACACCCTGTTCACTGTTCAATTCTAGTTAAGAGCGACCCGCGCGTTAACTCTTGTAACTGAGATCTTGTCATGTGGCCTCGAAGTTGGCGGGTGATTTAGTTTTATGAATTCAATGTAAAATTGATGAACAGAATTAATGATTTATTAAAATAGCCACTATAGGCCGACCGCTTAACTGAGACGTTGCCTGAGGTAGCTGGGCGGTCCCCCCCGGTGGGTTCCCGCATTGTCGAGGCGGGGGGGCTCAGTAGCCGTGGCTTGGTTACCCACGGTGAAGCCAAGAGGAACCCGAGGGAGGGGCCGCTCGTCAGGGCTTTGCCAGTAAGCCGACGACGTAGCGGCTAACAAGTAGGTTGCGGTGCCGCTTGGGCGACATCGCAACTGAGGCGGGCCGTGATGTCGTATGGGAGGCATCACGGCTGAGTGTTGGAGGCCGCGGCGGGAGAGGAGTGCCGGTATTGCGGTGCGCCGCTCTTACCTTCCGCGGCCTTGACGGGGTCGCCACCGTCTGATGGCGGACGCGGTGAGGCCGCAGGGGAGGAGGAGTGTTGGTATGACGTTGGCCGCTCTCCCTATCCTCTGCGTCCGAAAATTGGCAGGCGGCGGGGCCAATGACCTGACCCGTCGCAGGGGGACCAAGGGTGCCCAGTCACGGGGTCGTCTGGCGCCCATGTGCTGGTTTGGTCCCTGGGGTGGTCACGGCGTGCTATGTGTTCTGGTGCGCCGGTGATGGGGAGTACTCCCCAGAGGAGGGTCCGGTGACGGACAGCCGCGGCGGGTTCACGGATGAGTGCTATCATATGCAGGGTGGCAGGGACATCGGCGCTCAAACTGTAACCATGGATTCAGTAGATACATACAAACTTAAAACGACAGATAGCTGCAAGCCATTTTTCATAAACAACAAAATCTTGACTTTACCATCAATTTATATTTTGGAAATCGCGATATTTGTCAAAACAAATCCTAACCTATTTCCCCGGATGGCAGATGTGTTTCCTAGAAATAGACGCGATAACAGTCAACTCTGTCAACATAGGTCTCGGACTGCACTTATGCGCAAGAGTGTTTTTTGTATGGCTCCCATTATTTACAACAAACTACCGAATAGCTTGAAGGAGCTGAACTTAGAACTCTTTAAGAGAAAACTTAAATCTTTTTTAGCTAGTAAAGCCTATTATGATGTTAATGAATTTTTATTGGAATCATTTTAAATTGACATGCTCCTCTTATAAATTGACCTTAATATTTTAATGTGATAATGATTTGATAATTTTGATTTTGACAATATATACGTAAACTTATTTCAAAAATATATTTTTAACTATGTCAGCAATGTCAATGTTTGTCGTTCTATTATTACTATATATATATGAATATTTGCACACCATGACAATATGGTAAATATGTTAGCACGACATTGATTATAACACCTTGCATGCTTTGTTATTCCATAATATTGTATGTACACTCATGTTTAAGCAAATAAAGGAATCTGAATCTGAATCTGAATCATGATTCTGAGACCCATTATGAAAAAAAAAATTGTACTTTTTCAAACATTTTGACCGCGTAGTTATTGCATTTTTCTATAAAATTGCAGATTTTTTTTTTTCATAACGAACGAAAAATTTCTATGCTAGATGGTGCTCTACGCTAGACTCGTGTTCTGAATTCATGGTTACGTAGGTAACCATGAATGAGTCGTACGTTGTTGATTTGGTAACTTTGCTTACAATACACCATACGCGCTTGGTTGTCCGTGTTTAATTTTAAGTGTCTTGTTCTTAACAATGCCTAAACACCGACCCCTTGACAATTCAAAAGTGCCTGTAATTGGTTTGTTATAAATAAATACTTTCAGTTTGAGTTTTAAAAATGTTCCCAAAAATTTTTACACCTTAGCTACTCTACACTCACAAATGCATAAGTTTTTCGCTCACTAACCAAATAAAGGATTTACTGACATAGCTTTCAGAGTAAGCAAGCTGAAGTAGTAGTGGCCATGTTTATCAAAGGACCGATGGCCGTTGGAGCAGACGAGTCTTACAGTGGCGACCGCGCATCGGCAAGCATAGTGTGGGACATCCCGAGCTAGATGGACCGACGAACTTAAGAAGGTGTCTGGGACAGACTGGATGAGGAAGGTGGACGGCAGGGTGTTGTGGCGCAGCTGGGAGAAGCTTATGTCAGTGGACTGTGATTAGCTGAGTTGATAACGAAATACACTACATTTCTGGAAGCGGTTTGAAAACGTGCATGCCTTTTCAAAGGTCATGGCACAGCAATTAATAGCAAGACTTCAACAATACCCCGCGTTTCCCTTGGCCCCACACGGCAAGGGTTCAAGTCATCTGAACGTAGATAATGTGTCGGATCACTGCTTGATTAATTTCGTCCCAGCAGACACCCGATGTGCTATGTAAACGTTGTGACAAACTAATTAATCTGCCCTCTGTTTTATATGTAATTATGTATAAAGAATTTTTGGAATGATGGGTGGAGGGCGAATGTATGAGTTGGTGTTGGCAGAATGTTGATGATGCTGTGAGAGTATGGTTAAATATTTTACTTTGTATGACAAATGATTTATTTTCTGTAAGTATGTTTCTACAAAGATGTAGAAATGTCATGTCTGACAACCAGTCTTACCAAGGGGTATCAAACGGGGGGTAATAAACTTATTTTCTTTCTTTTCTTTCTTTGTATCGTATTACTCAGTAACTGGGTTGTGGAGGTCAGATAGGCAGTCGCTCCATGTAAAATACTGATATTCAGCTGCATCCGGTTAGACTGGAAGCCGACCCCAACATAGTTGGGAAAAGGCTAGGCAGATGATGATGTTTCTACAAACACATTTACACGTCAATCATATTTTTTTAAAACTAGACAGTTCGGCGTTTCCTATCTGACGACTTTGAGAAGAAAAGCCGAAACAAACTCATATGTCAGTCTCTTTTAAATTCCAGACATTATCTTGGTCAGATCATGTGAACACCATGTAGATTTGTGTCTGAAATGGTCTTTTGAGGAATAACCTCACAGATTGAGTGGACCTATCCAGTCAGTGCACGTATTTGTCAAAAATCGTGCAGGTGAACTCAGTATGATTTCGCACTTTTTCTGATTTATTTTAATATGTATATGTAAGTGGGCACGCCCTTAGGGCCGGTTGTTTCAAACGGTTGGTTAATGTAACATACGTACGTCAAATAATAACGATTACGTACTCGTTATTATTTGACGTAAGATAAGGCCATAATTTTGTAATTGTAATTTGAAACAATACTTTTTTGTTTTGACTATAGTTAGCGCCATTTTTGACGTATATGCGTGCGTCTAGTGGACGTGAAACAACCCGCCCTTAATGTTTATGTTTTTATTATTTATTTCTATTTAAGTATAGTTTTTAATATTTTTGTTGGCATATTGGCGTGTGCTAGCGATGGCCAATAATTTAATTTAATAATTAATAATTTAATTTAATAATTTTGTGTTTTGTAATATTCATTACTTACTATTGTATAAAATCAAGTTCTTCTAACTGAAGAGACAGCTGTACTGCTAGAGAGTTTGTTGCGCTACTTCTTCTTCTCAGCTAAATCGCTAGGAAGTTGTGAAGGGCGTTTACAGGGACTGTCTTATGTAATTTTGACTGTCTTATGAAAATGTGCTGATTCCCAGCCTAGTTGAAAAATCTCTGATTAATTAGACCAGTTTGCCCGACCTGGGAAACGAAGCCAGGACCTTACGCTCAGCAGTAGCGCTTGTGACCACTAGACCAACGAAACATTTTTAAATAAACATTACTGTGTATCTATCTTTTTGCACATTAAATAAAGTGGACGAAACAAAACTTCTTGGTGTAATCATAGACGTAAAGTTGAACTGGAAAACGCACATAAGCATAAAACTGAGCTCGTCGGCTTATGTCCTGTACAAACTGTCCTCAGAACTTAACCCAGATACGTTGTGACGGCCTATCATGGACTGGTACTGGCACTTCTCCGCTATGGAATCTTATATTGGGGTAACTCTATGGACACAAAAATAACATTTAAAGCACAAAAGAGGTGTATTCGGGCTATGGTTAAATTACAATCGACAGAAAGCTGCAAACCTTTGTTTAAAAAATACAAATTGTTAACTTTACCATCTCTATATATTTTTGAAGTTGCATCGTTTGTTAAGTCTAACCCCCTAACTCTTTCCACGATAATCTGACACTTTTTCGCGCAACAGACCGGACAATAGCCAACTTTACTTGCACTCGGCAAAAACTGCCCTCATGGAGAAAGCTTTTTTTGTATGGCCCCGAAAATATACAACAAAATAGTCACAGTCATTCAAAGCTATGACAAAAAATCAATTTAAAAATAAGATTCGAAATCTATTAACAGACAAGTGTTATTGTAATATAAAAGACTTTTTGACAGATACCTTTTGACATGCTTGAAATTTTATATTATTATTTCTATAGTATTAATATTCGCATAAAATTTTAATAATGAATGTTAGTGAACCAGTCATTAGTCTTTGGTTCATTGAATTAATTCTATTTTTGTTATATAAAAACGTTTTGTACGCCTCGTCGGGCAAAACATGTAAGGACTTTTAACCTATGTTTAAGATCTTGCATGCTTGATTTGTATGTAAACGCATGTTTAACAAATAAAGTGTCTTTATCTTTAACAAAATACCTAGTAGGTACTAAGATTTGCCTATGATGAAGTCAAAACTCTGTATGATTGTTAGATTAAATCGTGTTTGTCTAACCAGACAACTCCTTTCCCAAGTTAAACTTCGATCCAATATCCACAAAATCAGAACACTATCTTAGCTTCTAAGCTCACTAGTACTTATCACGAAACTTTATGAAGATTACCCACCCTCTTTGAAAAGCCTAGTTCTGCAATATCTATAAAACGGTTTCTGTGAAAGTAAACTGATCAATGCAGACCGCACTAAACAAAGCAGGTATCCTCCGGGGGGCTGTATGTATGAGGGATAGGTTGCCAGGATTCTGTGTGCCAAGGTTTGATGGGCACCGGAGCGGGAAGATTTGGAGGAGGCCTTTTGGATGAAAAAATTGAAGTTGAGATCAAGTTGAGAGTTGTCTAAAACACACATCCTATCCTACTTCCTACTAATATTATAAACGTGAAAGTTTGTATGGATTGATGGATGTTTGTTACTTTTTCACGCGAAACTACTAAACAGATTTGGATGAAATTTGGCACACAGATGGTTTATAACCAGGACTAACATACTTTTTATCCCGATATTCCTACTGGATCGAAACTTATGTGGGTGAAACCGCGGGGTGCAGCTAGTATCTACATAATACGATGTACTCATGTCCTCAGATGGAAAATTGTGCATGTTTATATTTTTGTGTATACTGCCAGTGCCACGAAACAAGATACCTACGCACGCTCGTCAGACGATGACTACGCGACTACGGCGTAGCACGCACGATGCTACGCAATAGTGACAGGCTACGTGGTCGTAGCATAATATGAGCTACGCTTGCTTACGTCTTGTGATTTTGATTTAATACACTGATTTTTTGGGGATTTTAAAAAAAAAATAAGTAATAGTAGATAGCTAGTTAAAGTTAAAGTCAAATAATTTATTTCAAATAGGCACTTAAATGCACTCTTGAACGTCAAAAGTTGCAAAAAATTTCATTGATTCTAGTCGCCTTTTTAAAAGGTTGTTTCGTATGGAGAAGAATGGACAAGAAACTTACCTGTGTACCTAAATGTTGCCTGTTTCATTTCTATGTCAATTTTTTTTCTAAGAAAACCCCTTTTTCTTGTATCATTTCTTACAGCCGCCTCCAAAATCATCCTAGTTCTTTGTAGAAAGGCTGTATATTTTTAGTTTGATCCATCGCATCTCCCGTAGGCTCAATCTGTTGAGCGGACGAGGGTCGGCATGGCAAGCTTTAACATAACAAATTGGCGAACTGATCCGACGGCCCATGTTCCACCCCTATGCTGATTTTTCAGCACTCTGACTTTGTATTTATTTATTGATACTAATAAGATTCAGTAGATTTATTGGTTGTTGTTTTATTTTTGAACCCAAATTGGGACGCATTCTGCAAAAGTGTTTTTGTGAAAAGTCTTTCAGTAAATGCCCATTCGTTACAGTGTTCTGGGGTTTTAACTGTTTTACCCACGTTTTACCTCATGTGGTAAGTAATTTTATTCAAGGTGCATCGTCTTCGTCACATATAATAAATGTATAAAAAAAAATTAAAAGCATAATGGTGGAGTTTCATGCCCATTCTTCTCCATACGAAACTAACTTTTGGAAGGGGCGACTAGAATCAATTCTATTTTATTGTAAATGTTGACGTTTTCAATAGTGCCTTTTATGTGCTTATTTGAAATAAATGCTTTGACTTTGGATGACGAATTTTACAGCATATCAAGTGGCAAATTAAAGGCTCTCCAAACTATCTACTACGTTTTGTTTAAACCATTTTGTTGTAAAGAAGTATGGTTTGAACGAAACAGCGACGGGTGCAACACAATTCACAAGCGATTCAACGCTCAAGTAAATTGAAAAATTTTAAGCGCGCGCGAATTCACTAATGAAAGTTTTAAATGACCGACGAAAAACAAAAAAGTGACCTCGTTATTACGATTACAATTTTTTGTTTGCAGTTGAAAAAGTATGTTGTGCACCATTAAAGTTGCTAGAACTGTAGGGATAGAGCGCAGCGTCGAGTTTGTGGTGTTTCGTGGGGTCGGGAGCGGGCGGCGCTTGCAAGAACTTTTTTAAACTTTTTTACAAATCCGGCCAAAACAATAGCCCGCGAATTTCATAAAAGGGTCCCAAAGCGTCAACAACGTCCCGCACAATGGAGCGCGATTTGAACAATTAATCTTCGAGACGAATCGAACTTTACCAAGTTGCTCGTAATTATTAAAACGCTGTGGTTCTTTTTTGGAAAATGTTTTCGGGGTTCTCTTGTACAAGGATGATGGGGTAGAAGAATTAAATATCATCTTCGATGAGGAAGTGGAAGTTTTGGATCGGCGAAGTTATGAATAAAGTTAATACATTGTTAATGAGGAGGGGGTCGAAAGTAACTCGCTTTTATTAACGACTTGCCATTATTTGGTCAAAATATTTTAGTCAGTAATCAAAATCATACACACAAAATAAATTTATTGATGAAATTTGTGTAACGCGTCGCAGCAATACTTGAGCTCTACACGAGATTTTGCAAAGTACTATACAAGCAATACCTTCATGCCTATTCGAGAATTTTCAATATAAAAATAAATCCTCCAAAACTATTTCACATAAACCTACCTAGCTGACGTTATAAAAGTGCCCACTTATGAAACGTCAGAAACTAGGTGCACGGCTCCAATTGGTCTTTTTCTATGGAGAAGAGCCGGGAAGAAACTCCAAGGTTACTCTATTAAAAATAATTGGTTTTTACAATCATTTCAAATTACCATGTGTAGGAAGACAGTGTAGGCTTACCAACAAGTACCAAAGGGGCAATTCTCGTAATTTTAAGAACGTTCACAGTCTAATCTCAGTCTAAAGCTGTCAAAACAACCTCGAATTTCCCTACATTTTGACAAGTGTTTGACATTTGTTTGTCGCCGAGATGAGACTGCGACTAGATTTTAAACGTTTTACATTACGAGGCAATCCTCTTAATTCGTTAACGTCCGTTTAAAATCGAAACATCTATGAGTTTACAAGACCTACAAAACACTACATACAAAAAACAAAATCACCGCAGTGCTAAACAAAAAATCCTGTTCTAAAAACAGATAAAAAAATAAAACAAAATAAACTGATTAAACATTCCTGGACCCTTATATGTCCCACTAGGATGGCCCATGTCCAGCAGTGCAATTACTTGCGCCATACGAAAGTGGGATCAGGACGGACCCAACTTGAATACGAAATAATGTAAATGCGAAATTGAAATTATATGGAAATGTATAGCGGAGGACTGGAGGACGGGTTGTAAGGAACGAGGCTGGTTTTCATTAATAAGTTTTGATTACTGTGAGATTTTTAGTTGTAGGTGTAAAAATGTAGTATTTATATATGTGAGTTTGACGATGTCTTAGGCATATAAACTTTCCGGAATAAATTCTCCAATTTATGGCAAAAACCACATCAAAATCCAGCAGAAAAACGCGGTCACGACAATAATTTATAATATTCATACATACTTTTTTTTTGTTTTTGTTTCCGGATGGGAAATCATCAAATGACCCCTCCCGCTCTGGGTGGAGCGGAAGGGAGTGTCAGACTCTTACTGACTAAAACCCACCCATGTTCCTTCCTTTGCCCTTTATGTTCCGGGGTAGCGGTAACCCTTTCGGACAATCCCGCTGACCCGGCAGGCTTCGGCCCTAAGGGGTCCCTCAAATTATGCTGACAACTCTTTGAGGCGCGCGTGGAACACATACGCGCCGTCCGGCACGGGCCTGGTCCTGATCAGACGGTGAGCTACCCATTGCTCTCCGCTCGCAGGCCCGCGCCTACGGTGGCCGGGGGTCGTCACGCGGCTCCCGACGCTCGGAGCGTCTCCCGCGGCGGCTGGGACGGGAGGCTCTCTCCCTCATCCGTCCCGCCACCTCCTTCGCTAGCATGACTGCTTCGCAGAAGGAGGCAACTGCCTCCCACTCCCTCTCGCCGGACCATGGCTTGCACCTGGGCCGGGCGCGAGAGGCCGCCGCCGCTGATATTCATACATACTTCACAAAAAGATTGAGTTGCGGTGTGGTTGTTGTTGATAAATTCGAAACAATATGGATACAATTATCGATAAACCTCAAACAGGGTTTGCGTTTTGATTTTCTTCAATAATACATACCTATTTGATTTTTGTTATGTGGTGTATTCCTATCAAAATATCTCTTCTACGCAAAACCGAGCATCAGCAGCAACACTAAAACCTGTTCATTGAAGCGGATTGGAACTGAGACTTGATCGTCCAATAGGATTATGATGTTCACTCCGATCATGTATATGACGTGATAATTCTACAATCCTATTGGTCGGTTTTTGTTTAACACCCGAAAGACAGTCTTGGCCAGACAAAAGAGCATCGAATATGCATAGCATAATCAGCCTATAATGTTCCCACTGCTGGGACACAGGCCTCCTCTCTATGAGAGGGAGTGGGCCGTATTCTACCACGTGGGCCAAGTGTGGGTTGGTGGATGTCACAGGTCTACGATTTTTTTGGTGTTGGGTCATGCCGGTTTCCTCATGATGTTTTGAGAGCAGTGGTGATGAAATAATTTACACAAAGTAAAGCGCCTGTCTGCGTTTGCAACGACTTAGAATTCGGAAGTCGCGGCCGTTACCACTGGGCTACCACTGCTCTCAATATGCTCGAATATGCATAATGTAATTAATAAATTGTTTTATACGTTACACAAACAACACGAGAGAACCATTTGCTGCAGTCGGCAACTCTTGACGTACAGTCAACCACTAAAATCTCTGGCGTTATTAATGTCTTAGTTGTAACTAATGTATCGCCGTGATTACAAAGTCGCTTGTATAATTAATTTGTCTGAGTGTACCTGTCGTGTGAGTTATGATTAATTGTAGTGTATTTTATCATTAAGTAATTATATATAATAATAGTTATTTTTGTTGTTCTCATAAGTTTGAGGAGTTTTTGTAATTGTGTGAAGTGTTTTTTCTATTTATATTGCTCTGCTAAAATCAACAGTCTGACGACCAGTCTTACCAAGCGATATTGTGTTACCCAGTAACTGGGTTGTGCAGGTCAGATAGGCAGTCACTCCATGTAAAATACTGGTATTCACCTGCTTCCAGCTAGATAGAAAGCCCACCCCAACCTATCTAAAAGCTTAAAAAACACAACTATTATAATGGTGCAAAGAAGGACAGTCAGACAGACATAATTAAAACAGGAAAAATACAGTTTCAGACATTTATTAATTCAATCCACAATAAAAGAATTTGGTCGAAAATTTATAATGCTACTACACCGTCCCTTTCCACGTATCTACATTTGAATGTGTGCATATCAAAAGTTTTGACGTCCCCCAAAAGTTACACAATATGGACTTGAGAATTTGACGTCGGTGACGATGGTCAGAACACATTGCCAGAGACTTATGTTTTGTAATGGGTTATGAAGGGAGCTTTGTGACGATTGTATTATGGTTTTTCTTTTTCGACCTTTAATACAGAAACAGATTATTAGGTGACAGAAGAGATCTAGATGAACTAGCTTCATCTTTCTGACGGAATTACATTACAATTCAAAAGAAAAAAAATAATTAAAAAGAAAGAAATAAAAAGGTTGGAGGATTAAGATTTTTTTTTGTTTTTGACAACTTTTTATATGCTTGAGTACAAGGCTTTTGATTACTTTGTATGTCTAAATTTTGTGTGTTTTATTTGCGTGTAAAGTGCGTTTTGTTTGTGCAGAAAAAAAATCTTTCTTTTCTTAATTCAAAAGTACCTGTCAAAGGTGTAATTAAAATAAATGCCTTGAGTTTGAGCCAAAATCTTTTAAAAATACTTTTAGACCTTTGTAGTTTTAACAATACTTCATCGTAGCGTTATGATTGTTTTGATGTTACATAAGTCCACGGTGTACGTACCTGCTCTGAAGAGGTAGTCTGTTGGTACTGTAGAGGTTTTGTCCCAACCAACCTTCGCGAATATAAGTTGGATGTCGAGAATAATAAGATACACTATTTCATATTTAGAACATTAGAAAAGATTCAGCTGGAGAGCCGATCGAGCGCGTCATGATGTAAGAGTATAGATTGAACTATTAGGAATAATTATTCTATAATACTAAATACGCATTTCATTCATTGGCCCGATGATAGTAGGGTGCGGAGCCCTTATAGTACCTATTCGTTTTATGTTCTTGTGTAATTAGAACGCCGTTTTGTTTCGTAGCATAAGCATAATCCCCACTGCTGGGACACAGGCTTCCTCTTGCTGAAAGGGAGTCGACTGTAATTCACCAAGCGTCTCAGTGCGGGTTGGTAGATACGTTTCATTTTGTTTTGTTTCATAATAATCTTAATATATTATAAACAATAGCCTATTCTAATTCTAATATAATTACGAAACTTTAATAAACATCCGTTTTCCTACCCGTTTCCCAAAACAATCGGCCCTTACATACGTCCATGGTCACGACAATCTGGGTTTCTGCGGTCGTACGAAGTATAAAGTTTGGAGGGTCCCTCAGCCCTCCCCCGGAGGTCGGAGCGAGGATAACTAAAGACATATCGACTCTTATTTAGTTTATTGGATGGGTTTTCTGAACGTAAACTTAGTTTGGGATAACATAAGGCTCTTGATCCGATCTTCTTGTTTGTATTTTTAGTTTTTGCTGTTCTGTGTTTATTTTTGGTGCAGGGATGAGCTTTATTACGAAACCATACTTCAATACGAATTTTATAAATACGAAAGTTACTCTCTCTGACTGTTACTTTTTCACGCCTTAGCGGCTGATCGGATTCGGGTGAAATTTAGTACACTATTAGACTAAGATCTGAGGGGTAATTCTCGTAATTTTAAGAATGTTCTCAGTCTGATCTCAGTCTCAATCTGTCAAAACACCTCTAATTTTCCTACATTTTTGACAAGTTTTTGACACAGATTGTCGCTGAGATGAGATTGCGACTACATATTGAACGTTTTTAATTACGGGAATCGGCCCTTTGAGTTATGACATAGGATACTTTTTATCCCGGTTGTACGTGTCCGTGGGATGATTTCTTACCTGTACGCGAAGCTGCAGATAAAACCTAGTATTATACATATAACTTATTTATATATACTTTATTGTACCCCACAAAAATACAAATAACGAAAAATAGATCGAAAATTACAAAAAACTGTATGGTAGGTACGTCACCAAAACAGTTCCCACTACTGGGACTCAATCGACTTCAATTATCAGGTAAATTGAAGTACTCGCTTTTTAGTCCGACGTCAGTCGAAGAAAACAAGCTATGTCAGATTCTAAATATTACAACCGCTGGAAATCTTCGGAAGTTCGTGAAATAAACCTCTTCTCTATTAAACAGCCAATTGATTAGCATAGTGTTGCCACACAATAAAATTACCCAGTGACCGAAAATAAAATGAAACCGAGTTGCCAGTGTTGCCACTCATTAATTAACTGGAACAACATAATCAGTGATTCCAATTACAAATAAAGTAACAGAATCAAGTAGCTTTTCAATTTTAAATGAGCTGTTATTTCACGGTTCCGTATCAATTGATAATGACGTAATAATTAATTATTTTAGTTGACAGCGCTGTCCGTTTTGTTATTGAATGTTTGATATTTGAATACAGTGTGGGTTGTTACTGAGAGAGAGTTACTGTCACAGCTGTTGGGATATTTAAGGCATCCAATGCTCCGAGCAGCGACTGCAAAGTGGTGTCAGTGGTATTAAGGATTGTCATAAAAGCATCGCATCGCAAAAATCGCATTGTATAGCGAGGTCAGCTAAGGAGTTAGAGAGAGATAGAGAGCAATGGTGGTCCAGTGTTATAGGCCCCGATTTACGGATTGTACAGACGCCAGCAGGTCAAGCTACCCGAAACTGTCAAATTTTCCCAATCAACCTTGAACCTTAATGTTTTAGCGATAAAGTTGAAAATCTATTAAAGAAATTGTAGTAGCTTGATGTGCTGGCGTCTGTACATCGTGCGTTCGAACCCAGGCAGGCATTTTACTTCATGTATTTAATTTCATCACCACTGCTCTCAAAAATGTGAAAGAAAACATCGTTAGAAAACCGGCATGTCCTAGAACCAAAAATTCGAAGACATGTGACATCCACGAACTCGCACTGGGCTCGCGTGGTGGATTATGCCGGGATTCCCTCTCGCAGAGAGGAGGCCTGTGTCCCAGCAGTAGGAACAGTTTAGGCTGATTATACTATGCTATGCAATGTGACCTATGGCATAGAAATAAAATTGAGCATTAATAGGTACATATGGTAGCCCATAAGGGGTCCTTTTTTTTTTTTTTTTCTGGTGGGAAATCATCAAATGACCGCTCCCGCTCTGGGTGGAGCGGAAGGGAGTGTCCAGACTCTTACTGACTAAAACCCACCCATGTTCCTTCCTTCGCCCTTTATGTTCCGGGGTAGCGGTAACCCTTTCGGACAATCCCGCTGAAGCCCATAAGGGGTCTTGAGCAAGCATTTTCAGTGTTCTCTCATCATACCACACCTACTCAGCTTTCAACTTTTCGCTCTGCGTAAACTTGCTTAAAAACTCTGGGCTTCCCTACTAATAGGAGATGGTGGGATGAACTGGATACGTTCCGTTCAAAGCTGGAAGGAGGACACGCGGGCTTGCGAGGGAGGTCTTTATCCAGGAGTAGGACACAGCAGGCTAAAGAAAAAAAGGTAGTAATAGTGTTCAATGTTGTAAAGAAGGTCATAAATCTAGAGCAAGTTATCATACATTTCATCAATTGTTTCATCTACGCCTGAAACCTTCATGTTATGAAGTGGGCAGTGTTTTACACATAAGACTACCTAATTTCTACATTTATTTCTGTAATTTGTATGATGTTCATATTGATGTACAGTATTCTCAGTGTATTCGTAGATCGGTGGGATTCCCCGATGTTGCGGAGGTGGATGCGGCTCCATGCCGAAATTTAATTGTATACTTTTATGTGTCTGTAACCTACTAACACTAGAATTTAAGTGAAAATTGTCACTAACCCTATGGACTCTGGTCTGAATTAAAAATATTCTATTCTGTTCTATTCTATTCTATTCTATTCTATTGTACATAATAAAGATTATTCTATCGAATTCTATTCTAAAACCCAGTTTGCAACATGGAGGTTTGACACGTTGATTGTATAGTATTGTTAAATCACGAAGCGACGTGCGCTTTACTTGTGGTTACCAAGTGTACAAACACACTGTGAATGTGTGTGTAAGCGCAGGAGCTCACAATGACAATGGCGTTCGAGACAATGGCGAAGTCGGAACTGTGTGTATGTGCTGTGCTAACGCTACTCATGGACATAAACTACATGGTTATCACAAGTAAAACGTGTCGTTTCGTGAGACAAATACATTATAATAAGACCTAGGGAGTTTGTTTTTTGTCCCAGTTAAAACGCAAGACAATTTTGGAGATGCCTGAGACTGTTAGACTTTAAAGAGTTTACTAGCTGGTGCTTTCTTCATAAAGCTAGAATGTCTTGTTACTATTGCATTAATATCAAAATCGCTGTCAGGTGCTCCACGTCTCGTCACACTCGCCCCCACCCGAATATAATTGAATGGGGTATTACTTTACCTAAAATCGAGTTTCATTAATTAGCCAACTATCCTTTGTCTGGGCTTAACAATACGCATTGACGGCTGAATTAATTAATTGTTATTAAGTAAGACGCGCCGTTTATCATGATTTTCATAAAACTCTATATTTACACAATGGGGGTGTTGCTGTTGCTATAGAAATGTTATCTTTTGTCTGGGCGTTTTGTCAGTTTGTAAATATTAAACGGTCTTATGTTTAACTTATCTGATTTTGAAGTTTGTATAAATTGAATCAATCAAATCGATAGAGAGAGTTGTTATTCATCTATACAAATCTATTGAATAATAAAGCTGAAGAGTGTGTTCGTTTGTTTGAACGCGCTAATCTCTGGAACAATATTTTTTATTTGATAGCCTAGTTCTTAAGGAAGGCTATAGGCTATTTAACATCAAGCTGTGACCCCCAGGTGCTGTGCAAAAAGAAAAAAAGATAGAAAGATCGCGACAACGAAGTAATAGCGCGGGCGGGTGACGGGATGCGACGGGGTGGGTCAGAAATTTCACGCGGACGAAGTCGCGTGCAGAAGCTAGTAATATATTTCTCAACTGCGAAGATACCTGCCAATTGTGTGTATATAATTCGCTTATGTTTATATCTGTAATTTATATGGTAAACAATATTTACAAGGCAGATTTGAGTGGAAACGCCGGGACGCCCGAAGGACTTTATAGACATTCTAAGGTTGCCTGGAACAGATCGCAGTAATGCGATAAGGCCGCACATTGTATATTTTATAGTGTTTAATGTATTTTTTATGCTATGTATTTTTGTGGTTTACAATAAAGTATATATAAATAAATAAGATAAAATAAATATAGTGACCTTATTGGTGATTTTCTTCAGAAAGGTCAGGTACGTAGTACTCACAACCGGCGTGATTGTATGACCAGATGTATGAACGTAAAGCAAGCAAAAAGAGTATGTAAATACTTCATTCAGTAGTTTCTGCTTACCCCCATGGGAGGCAGGCGTGAGTTTATGTAAGTGTTTATGTATACAGGGTAGCAGGAACATCGACGCTTAAACTGAAACCAGGAATTCAGCGAATGGTTCGAGATCCTATCCTACTCCTACTATTTTTTATTTATTCATTAATTAATAATTAATAATATTATAAACGCGATAGTTTGTATGGATGGATGGGTAGATGGATGGATGTTTGTTACTCCTTCACGCAAAAACTACTGACGGATTTGGATGAAATTTGGCACACAGATGGTTTACGAGGGTGACACTGGAAGTTCTTAGAAAATCAAAAACTGAACAAACTAGCTAGTTATTAGTTATATTATATCTTTTCAAAATAGTGTCCATTTACATCAATACATCGCTGCATCCGATGGAACCACTGAGAAAAGCACTTTGCCCACTCGTCCTTAGGAGTCTCTTCGACGGCATTTTGAAATGCAGCCACTGCTTCCTCGGCGTCCATAAAACGTTTTTTCCTCGAAGTTTTTCTTTTATTTTCGGAAATAAATAAAAATCGCTAGGTAGGTCAAGGTCGGGGCTATAGGGCGGGTGACCCAGTAATTCCACGTCTACGTCGCCAAGTAGTCGATTGTCTACTTGGCAGTGTGCGACGAGGCGTTGTCGTGGTGAAGGAGGATCCTACTGCGAGGTCGTTTCTCCCGAACTTTTTCCAAGACAAGTGGCAAACAATTGTTAGTGTACCACTCTGCAGTAATTGTTTTTCGATCCTCTAAAACAATTTTTGCGTAATGACCTGTCCTTCCGAAGAACGAGGCCACCAGCTTTTTTCCCACGAGTCGACCTCTCTTCACTTTAGTTGGCAACTCCTCGAAAGGAAACACCCAGACAGCAGACTATCTCTTAGTTTCAGGATCATAACAATAAATCCAGCTTTCGTCACCCGTAAGTACGTCGAAAACAGCATTTGAGTCACCTCCGTTAAATCTTTGAACCATTTCACGACACCATTCAACACGACGGAGCTTTTGGGCCTCTGTCAAATTATGAGGTATCCACCGGGTACAAAGCTTCCTTACCGCTAAATGTTAATGGAGGATTTTGTGCACTTAACTCATACCGATGCCTAAGCTTGTCCGAATCTGCTGATAAGTCACTCTTTTGTCAGTCTCTATCATACGCCGCACAACACTGATGCTATCTTCAGTCGTCGCCGTAGAAGGCCGTCCCTCACGCAGATCATCGGTGAGATTAGTGCGACCATGTTTAAACTCATTAAACCAGTTGTAAACAGTGGCACGAGATGGGGCTTCATCGTGAAAGGTCAATCGAAGTATATCATAACTTTCTTGTTGACTTAAATGACATCGAAAGTCATAAAAAATCCTTGTACGAAAATTTTCTCGCGTTAAATTCATGCCGACGTGACGCAGACAATTTTCAAATTGCCGCCAAATCGTAAACAAATGACAAATTAATAAAATATATACACAATAATATTGCCAAAGAGTTCCATTTTCAAAATTTGAACTTATTTTTTTATTATATCATTTACAAGTGGCCAGTTCTAGAAACTTTCAGTGTCGCCCTCGTATAACCAGGATTAACACATAGGATACTTTTTATCCCGATATTCCCACGGGATCGAAACTTATGCGGATGAAACTGCGGGGCGCAGCGAGTAATTAATAATTCTAATTCTTCGTCGGTTATAAAAAAAAAATATCTGCGGTTTTATAGAAAAGTGCAATACGTACGCGGTCAAAACGTAAGGAAAAGCAATTTTTTTTATTAATAATCGACGAAAAATTTCAACGCAGGGGTTCAGAATCATCCCTGCCACCCTGTATACATTATAGAGTTTTCCATCTATCTATCTGCCTCCATTGTCACTAGTAGAGGCTTCTTTCGTCTTTGATCTGACCAAGATTATCTCTGGACTTTAAAAGTTTTTTTCCTTTGAGTTTGTTTCGGCCTTTCTTCTCAGAGTAGTCATACAAAGCTGACCTCATCTCCCCCCTCCCTCCTCTCTCTCCTCTCTCTCTCTCTCTCTCTCTCTCTCTCTCTTTCTATTTTGTTTCTAATTTGACGTGAAATAAACAATTTAATTTCTTTCAATTAATTAATTAGATTAGATTTGTTTACAAGCCAATGTGATTTTGACTCTACAACCGGACCAATGGTTTTACATGTTCGACCTAATACTCATACACTGATATCGCATGTTGTGGTTGTCATTACACAAACACACATCCGAACCGGAACAAACATCTGTACTGTGATTTTGGAACACAATTAGGTCATTTCATTTCATTTTCATTTATTTATTCATAAACAATGTACATTGTGTTGAACATTACATATTAAATATTAAATAAAATTATCATAATGTATAAACAATACCAAATTAAATGTTAAATAAAATTATCACATGCAGTAACAATACATATAGGTAAAACGAACAATACATATATGTAAAACAAACAATTCATATAAAAGCCTAATTAGAGTTGATGTGAAATGTCTAGTTCAAGAGTCAATTCGTATACTATATGTCACTCAATAAATATAATGTCAAATTAATTGCAGGTATAATGTCAAAATATTGTCAAAAATATTAGGAGTACAAACTTGATCAAGGTCCTAGTGATGAGCACAGTTACAAAACAAAAAATATTTTAATTTAACAAAATAATAATATTTCAATCTAAAAAAAAAAACAATTTCATTTAAAATTTGTTCACGGCCATCCACCTTTATCATTTGTCATAAATTCTGATACCGAGTATAAACATTCTTCCAACAAGAAGGCTTTCAATTTAGTTTTAAAGGAGAGAGAGCTATAAATTAATAATTTTAAATCAGTCTAACTGCTTGGTATCTGGAACGATGATTAGCCATGTTAACATTTGGTGCCATTTTGTGTTTTAATTCCTTTCTCTTGTGCTTTCTCCTACCTTACGTTCCTCTTGTGATTCATACTCATGAATATACTTAGCAAAGTGATTTAGAATTACTAATATATACTTCGTACTGTTAAAATTTCTAATTCTCTAAAGTGCTCTCTACATGAGTCCCTTTGTGAGATCCTTACTATATTCCTTATGGCAAGTTTCTGTAAAATAAACGCTTTCTGACAGTTATATCTGTAGCTGTTACCCCAAAGCATTATGCTGTATCTTAGTCTATGTAGACTCTACCAGCCAGTAATATATAGTCTTCAGTTGCTTTAGATCCAACATATCTCTAAGGCTCCTGAGTGCATAGCGTGCTGATGAAATTGAAGAGTCAATAGCAGCAAGCTCCTGTTTCCAATTTAAATTAATATCTATGTTAATACCTAAACATTTGACTTTGTCCATTAATTCAATATTGTTACCTTTTACTTGTATATTCAAATTGTCATTATGTCGAGTCCTACTTAATATTATAAACGTGAAAGTTCGTATCGATGGATGGATGGATGGATGTTTGTTACTCTTTCACGCTAAAACTACTGAACGGAATTAAAAGAAAAATGGTACACACACAGTTAATAACCAGGATTAGTACATAGGATACTTTTTATCCCGATATTCCCACGGGATCGAAAGTTATGCGGGTGAAACCACGGGGCGCAGCTAGTCTTAAATAAAATTATGTTAGTCTTACTTGTATTCAAAAGGTATTGGCTGTAAACCAATCGCAGTAAGTTGTTAAACCATCAGGGGCCGTATTCTCTATGACACAATGAACGAAACCACGCGAAATGAACGCGAGGTTGGCGGGAATAGCTAAGGAATTGACGTGGTTTCGAAGTAAGGAATCATTGAGTGGACATAGTGACTTAGGGCCCAGGATCTGATCCTTATTATCTGTTTGAAAACTGTTTTTGATCTAGAGGTTTCTACTTTCGATCCTGGAACCCCAGACCCGAAGAAATATTATTGAGTTTTCCCTATAACCGGTTGAGTGCCGTAATTACAAAAACGGAAATCTGGTTTTGTGTCATTTGAGCGGCAATATGCTCATCTCTTACGTGTAGGTATCATACACAGTACTTTTACTTCGTCATCTGCCTAGCCTTTATATAACTTGGTTGGGGTCGGCTTCCAGTCTAATCCGATGGAGTATTTGACCTCTACAACCCAGTTGCTGGATAATACGATACCCCTTGGTAAGACTGGTTGTCAGACTAGCGGGGTTCTGACGACCCGGAACGACTGTCAAAGATCCACGAACGTGCTTTCCGAGACAAGGAGGAGTCTTGGTATGTAAAGATGGTCACCCATTTACGGACCATCCGCGGCAAGTTTAGCTTAACCTGATCGAGCGACCCGTGCGACTGTTATTACTTAGCCACGAGCCCCTCTACACCCACAATAACTTTACTTACTATCAATTACATACGATATATAATATCAGTACAACCCTAATCTATCTTTTGCCGTCTGCACAATCTGCTAGCTAGACACATGTAAGTGCAGTTAGTTTATGTAATTAGTTACGTACCTACCGATATTGGCGTACCTACCGCCATTTTGGCGCTGGGGTCCCTATTAAACTTTAAATATCCAAACATTTGGCCCTACGTTAGAGTCCAGATGTTACTTTGTGGTCTAAGTTATAAGAGGTATCGGGCTGGTTTTAAAACGAAAAAGTTAATATTACTCGCTGTGGGGCGAATTCCACCAATCTTTTTCAAACTCAAACTCAAATCATTTATTTCAATTAAACCATTTACAGGCACTTTTGAATTGTCAAAATAAAATAAAGAAAGAATATTTATATTTATAATATAAGAATATTTTAAATGTCTTATCCTTATGTGTTTTACTGTGTGTACATAAATAATAAAATAAATAAATAAAGAAAGAACAGTATTTATTGCGACTCGTAAAGGATTATAAACTAAACTAAACTAAACACTGTTAAAAATAAAAATAAAACCAATTATATATAAAAAAAACTAATAAAATGAAAAATTAAACAGAAAGTCCTATACGAGGCCAAAAGGCTCCTATCTCAGCATGATGCTTCGACATTTAAAAAATAAGTTAAGTTTTTTTATAGTCGGTCAGTTAGTCAGAAAGTTGAAGATAGTTGCCCATTTCAAAACGTAGATCTCTATGGAGAAGAACGGGCAAGAAACTCCACGGACACTCTTTTAAATCAAGATATTATTACAGAATCCTGGGTACATTATTCTTATTGCTTCTATATGTGAGAACAATGTAAAAAAAAAAAAACAAATAAAGAAACCATTTAAAATATAAAATTAAAAAAAAAATATACCTAGACTAAGTCTCATCCGTAGAATATTTTTTTTAATTTTTGTCAGTTTTTCCATAATAGAACTGTCAGACGTCAATTTTATTTCACGCTTTTAAGATATCCGACTTTGGTAAAATCAGCCCTTTTAAATGAATAAGGGCCGATTTTTCCAACGCCAGATAACAGATAACACGTACACAGAGTTGCACGTCCTTGTATAGTTGATTCAAGTAATGCCTGGATTTGCGCAGCCAAATATTTCATTCAATTTTATTGAACGTCTTCTCAATTTTTTTTGTAACTTGTTTCGTTCGCTCATGCTTGAATAATAGCAAATTTTCGTACCGTAACTGAATCCGATTTTATGGCTCGTGCGATTTTATTGTACGTGTTGTTTACACCTATATACCAGTTTTTAACGGCAACAAACTTGCCCATGTGATGCAAGAACTGTACTGTGTTGTTTAGTCGGTGCCGGTCAATTGTTTCTTCAATTATATGATCGGTATGCCACAGGCTTAGGGGCTTTTGGCTAAGTAATAACAGCCGCACGGGTCGATCGATCAGGTTAAGCTACGGTTGCCGCGGTTGGTCCGTGGATGGGTGACCGTCTTTACATACCAAGACTCCTCCGTGCTTCGGAAAGCATGTTAAGCCGTTGGTCGCGGCTGTCATTCGTGTATCTTTTTCTTAAGATACAGGTTATCATAGTTTGAGATGCAGGGCTCACAATATCTGTATACAGACTTCTGCAGCGTAATTGTCATCTTGTTAATCAGTGTATACTAATTGATGTATTGTTAAATATTTTCCTTTGTATGATAAATGATTTATTTTCTGTAAGTATGTTTCTACAAAGACGTAGAAATGTCATGTCTGACAACTAGTCTTACCAAGGGGTATCGATCGTATTACTCAGTAACTGGGTTGTGGAGGTCACATAGGCAGTCGCTCCATGGAAAATACTGGTATTCAGGTGTATCCAGTTAGACTGGAAGCCAACCCCAATATAGTTGGGAAAAGGCAAGGCCAATAAACTGGCCACAGCCAATAAACTTGCATCGTGTATATGGAGCTTTAAGCCTGTCAGTGTAAGTGTCAGTTAAGTATGAATTTAGAATTTTTTGTTAGTAGAAGATATTTGATATTTGTATTGTACCACACAACAAAGTCCGTAGACAAGCTGTGGACTAACTACGGCAGCTGCACTTGCGTCGATATATTTGGATTTTACATCGATACAATAATATATGAAGGAACTATTCTAATTATTATAACAGTTAAACTGAAAACGTCTGAAATTATGCAGAAGGCCAATTCGCGTACTTTAAAAACGTTCAAATCATCTCAGTGAAAATCAATGTCAACACTTGTTGTCAACAATCTTTATTATTCTACTGACTCGTTGAAATTGTCGGTAATGGATGTTAGAATGTTCCATGTTATTTATTTATTTATTTATCCTCACACTCGAACGCCGTACAGCAATTACACCAATAGAGCAAAAAATCACTTCATGTGCTGCTTTCCATCCATCCTGTGCGCGGTGGACATCGAACGAGTGACGATGGATCACGCACGCTCACGCAGCGTGCAAGTGTAGCATTTCTCCATAGACCCCCATCACTCCTTCTATGTTGCGCCCATTCTTTGCGAATTTTTGAAACTCAATGAGTTTTCAAAGTAAATACTTTAAAATTGAAAAATGTTATTTAAGTTAAGCCTACTTCTGAAGCAGCAAAAATATTGTATACTTTTTTACTACATAATAAATTAGATTAATGTTGCGTGCCACGAGTTACCACTAGCGCCATCTAGTATTGTGTAGCAGAACTAATAGATCGTTCCAGAAATTTCGATGCTAGAACTTTCTAGAACGATCGACATCTGGTCAGTCGGGGCCGGTATGTACGAACATTCTAGATGTTTCTACAATAGAGGGTTCTAGAACTATCTGCGGCACTATATAAGACGCGATCTCTTGACGAGGCACATAGAGTTGGATAAGCGATACAAACGAATACATCGAAAGCGATCTTCAAGTGCGACTTAAGTGCAATTGTGTTTTATAATTAGTGTGTTTGAGTTGTTATTAGTGTTGTTTAATTAAAGTGTAATTTTTGGTAATTTATATCGGCAGCTTTAATTGTCACGAACCCCGAAGCTCGTAACATTAAATTCACTAAGATTAGTTTTTTTTTTAAATTTAGGAGTAGGTTGGTATTCCTAAAAGCACGATGGGATCGTCGCATACGTGTACAAAAATCCCTCAAATAAATGAAGATTAAAAAAAAAGAACTACTCCAGGTACGCACCATTGATTTTATATTGAACGAACGAACATGTCTTCGTATACAATACAAATAATAGCATAGTTACTATCTCTATCATATCAAACAGATTTCAGTGAAAATTCCTAGAACCAAGTAAGTCGACAAGCTTAGAAAAAATTAAGGGTTTTATTTACATCGCAAAAGAAAAACTCAACACCACCGCGCCGCGGGCGCTGCCACTACATTTCTGCACACAGCGAATAAAATAATGACCTCAAAAGAAAAAACAAATGAATACTAGATTAAAATTGCAATTAAAACTGTACTCGTTTCCTGAATAGTTTTATTAGTTCTCATATTTACATAGCCCGTCAGAATGGAAGTTACGATATGTTTTTTTCCCAGGAATAGCCCGGTTTGAAGCCCGTTAGTGCTTTTTACTAAAACAACGGAGCCTTTTATGCATAAAATACGAATTTTTGTTTGTAAGTTTTTGACGTAACATCCCGTTTTCGGGGCTTCAATAGACAAAGCTGAATGAAAAACATGTAGGGTGAAGGGACTTGTTGTCAGCCACCGTAGTCACTAATATTTAGAACTCAGCTGTGCCCGCGACTTCGTTCGCGTGGATGTCGGAAAACTACAAGTAGTGTATATCTTTATTTATTTTTCTAGAATATAGGTAGCCTTTGTTACTCCTTATAATATCGACTATCTGCCAGTGAAAGTCCCATCAAGATCGGTGCAGCTGTTTCGGAGATTAGCGGGAACAAACACAGACAGACAGGGCAACATTTTAAAAATTTGTTTTTGATGTAAGTACCGTATGCTGAAAAAAAAAGCTGTTATTTTGACATTACAAACAAACATTCCATTTTTATCCCGCCGGCTGCTGGCATCTTCTTCAACGGTATCGTGCATTTATCACGCAATTTGCTTATTGACGAGATTAGACAATTAAAAGTGCACGTTTTCTTCAAAATACTTTGTTTCACAATGAGTCAGTCAGTCGGATCATGATTAATCAAGATAGAACATTTTGATCTGTAAGAAGTCAGCATGTATACGTACCTACAGTCTGGCCATCAAGAGTTTCTAACACCTGTCAGTGCGACAATTCTAGTAGCTAATAAAGATCAAATTCACAAAACACGTATTCATTTATATGAAACTGACAAATTAATGTCAGAAACGCATTCTCTCGATGGCCGGACTGTAGGTACGTATACATACTGGAACCCCTTGACCTTCCGTGACACTAATTATGCATTTAAAACGTTCTAAACTAAAAATACAAACAAAGCTTTTAAAGTTAAAACGCCAGGAATTAAGTTAATTATTGTGATGAGCACAATTAAGTTAACAGTTGAATTCTTAATGGAATGCGCTTTTTTAAACGACGAAATTAAGAGCGATAAACTTCACAATGTATGGTCCTGTTGCAGTGTTTGGGTAAGCAAAACTGTGGAATAGGAATATAGGTACATTCAGCAGGGAAACCATAAAGTAGAAAAATCTATCTTGCAAATAGTCAGAGATTTATAAAGAATTTTTAGGCGCCTATACATATAATGCAGGGAAGCCCTACAGTCACAGCCTAGGATGGGTGCGTATTGCAATATCTAAAATTAAAAGAACTAACGTTAAATAGCTACGTTCAAAATCCCTAAAATCTAAATACCTAATGATTGTTTCACTTTTGTTCAAAATACCGAAAGCTTAAAATGTCAAATCAAACTAAAACTTGAAATTTTTTTTTTTTTTTTGGGATGGGAAATCATCAAATGACCCCTCCCGCTCTGGGTGGAGCGGAAGGGAGTGTCAGACTCTTACTGACTAAAACCCACCCATGTTCCTTCCTTCGCCCTTTATGTTCCGGGGTAGCGGTAACCCTTTCGGACAATCCCGCTGACCCGGCAGGCTTCGGCCCTAAGGGGCCCCTCGAATTATGCTGACATCTCTTTGAGGCGCGCGTGGAACACTTACGCGCCGTCCGGCATGGGCCTGGTCCTGATCGGGCGGTGAGCTACCCATTGCTCTCCGCCCGCAGGCCCGCGCCTACGGTGGCCGGTAGTCGTCACGCGACTCCCGACGCCCGGAGCGTCTCCCACGGCGGCTGCAGCACTAGCACATCAAGCTACTACAATCTGTCAAATTTCTTTATTAGATTTTCAACTTTATCGCTATAACCATATTAGGTATTTGGGTTTTAGGGATTTTGAACGTAGGTTATTTTACGTTAGTTCTTTTAATTTTGGATATTACAATACGTACCCCGTAGGATACTATAATACCACAACTGTCGCAATTGCTTAGAAATTGTGATAGTAATAAATACCCGTCACACATCCTATATTTGAAGCTAATTAAAGCCATAAGGTTAGGAGCCATAAGTCTAACTGAAACGTATTTAACTTTAGGAGCTAAAGGAAATGAATTAATACTAGATGCTAGCGGCAACTGGCATTCCCACCCTACAAAGTGAAACCTATAGCCCCTTTGAATGCTGTACTGTGCTGTAGGAATTTTTGATTTTATTTCTGTATGAAGCGAACAAAGCGCTGGATTCACGTATGAGCAAGTTTTTTGTTTTAAACAGGTGTTTGTTTTCAATAAGTGGGTCACAGGGGTCGGGTCACGGAATTTTCTATTACAATTTATGCATTTGCACTTGTTTCAGTGCATGTTTTGGTAAAGAAAAAATGTTATAATTATTATCTTGTTCACCACGTGGAGCCCTGAAACAGCTAGAAGACGTCGCGGCAGACCCCGTAGAAGATGGCGGGACGAGCTGGACAAAACAAACGACCAGTGGTCTACTTTAGGCCTGGATCGAAAGAGCTGGAAGTCATGGGGAGAGGCCTTTGCCCACCAGTGCGTTGATGCAGGCTAAAAGTAACAGTATTATCTTCTTCTTTCGTCCCTGGTCCCGTTATTTGAGGTCTTGTCTCCTCAGCTTTCTGCGCCAAGTTCTTCTATAATGGGTTGTCGTTTCTGGCAATAGGGCTTTCTTGAGGTCTTTTTCTATATTTGACCACCAGGTAAATAGCGGGCGGCCTCTGCCTCTCTTCTGTTCTGGCAGATTTAGTGCAATTTGTACCACATAGTCTGCATTGCGTCTTTTAACGTGTCCATACAAAATTAGGCTTTAAAAATGCTATAATTATTATGGTTATGATAAAAGAGTGTTCATGGAGTTCCTTGCCCGTTCTTCTCCATTGGAACTACGCTTTGGAATGGGCAACTGGCTACATCTTTCTGACAGACCAACTTCTTGACAATAGAAGTGCCTGTAAATGGTTTAATTGAAATAAATTTTCGAGGTTGAATGTATGTAATCCCCTCATTCGACTGGTTGTTCTAGTTTCGATCCTTGGGTCGGCCAACGAGTCGATTTAGTCTCTCTATCAAAAAAAAAATCGTAACGTGATTTTTACTCTCCGCTAAATTACCTCAGTTAGATCTTTGGAAGCAAGGGTTTTTTTTGTTAAATAAAAAATATAAATGTGATAAAATTTGATGTATGCCAGACGTGAGGTCTTCGTTTGTTCCCTTGTGTCATATAAACATGTTAAAGACAAGGCAGAAAGCTCACTCCTAACAAAACGCTGTAGGCACTTTTACATGGAATCCTTTAATTATGGTAATAATAAGCTAAATTTCCTAATGGCTATTGTTTATGAATTTTTGTTTTTTTTTTACCAAACGATGAGTTCAACACAAATGTACCTACTTGTCATTATAATTACGTCATCATTATACAATATGTAACATAATGAACGCACCCCCCCCCCCCCTCACCACCCCTCACCCCTCATACACCCATGACCCCCCATACGCCCATGTCTTGATGGCTTTGCAACAAAGAAGCTTATTATCAAGCTCTTACAACTTAGTTTATTCTGTTCTATTTTAGTAAATAGTTTTTAGACAACCTAATAAACTGTTAAATCTGTCTTCAGCCAGTCTTAGAATCGTATCAAGTGAACCTTCTACACGTCTACTTGTCGATCATAATAACTTCGTTAGCAAGCTCTCACTTCGCTAATTTAATGAGGAAAGCTGTCTTATGTCAGGCACAGAGCATCTTGACGAGTATGTAGCTGAAATTTCAACAAAATGGCTGTATTTTGTACGAAGTTCGGCGTGTTCGGTGGTTTCTGTTATGGTTACCTGAAAGGCGTCAATTAGGTAGTAATATCATGTATCAGTGTATCATGTCCAAAGTTTTTAAAGATGTTATTTTTATCAAGATGTTAGTGTAAATAATTGTAAATAAATAAAAAATAAGAAAAAAAAGTAAATAAATAAAAATAAATATAAGCTTTACTTATGTTGTACAGGCGCTGCGATATTGATTTGTATCTATAGCACAGCATTAAGTGTGACTTTACAATTTTTTTTACTCGAGGGACTTGTGGATAAATAATAACAGCCACACAGTTCAATGGATCAGGTTAAGCTTGCTGTGGTTGGTCTGTGTATGTCCATCCTCTCCGTGCCTCGGAAAGCCCGTTAAACCGTTGGTCTCAGCTGTCATTCGTAGATCTTTGACAGTCGTTACGGGTGGTCAGAAGCCCAAAGGTCTGACAACCAGTCTTACCAAGGGGTACCGTATTATTACCCAGTAAATGGAGTAATAGATGGTTGTGGAGGTCCGATAGGCAATCGCTCCATGTAAAATACTGGTATTCAGCTGCATCCGGTTAGACTGGAAGCCGACCCCAACATAGTTGGGAAAAGGCAGGCAGATGATGACATACATACTCGTAAACCCCTCCATGCCTTCTTTCCATGGGGGTAGGCAGAACAACACATACAACCACATCCTTACATACTCCTTTTCTTTTGCCTCGTTGACGTTCATACACCTAATCATACCCGCATGCAGGATGTGAGTAGGTACTACGCACTCAGCCATTCTGAAGAACTTCACCAATAATTTATTTAGTGTCAAGATTGAACAAGTTGACCATATCAAATACCTTGGCGTCTTGATCGACGACCAGTTATCCTGGATCAAACAAATAGATACTGGCACTGCTAGGGCCCGAAAACTTATGTCCATATTTAAAAAACTTAGGAACATTGCCGATCACAATACCCTCAGATGTGTGTACTTCGCTTTATGCCAATCTATTCTAAATTATTGTATAGTGGCATCACAGAACAGATAAATCTGTTCTGTGAGTGGCATGGGGTGCAGCAGCAAAGACTTACTTGATAAAACTTGAACGAGCACAAAGGGGCATCCTAAAGGTTGTTTATGGAAGGCCCTATCTGTATCCCACTGGTAGGCTGTACCAGGAATGTGACGTTCTTAGGATAAGACAGCTTTTCATTTTGTCTGTCTTGTGTTTGGGTGGAAAATCCTCATGGATGTCCGCCGCCCTGGGGCGGGCGACGGGGTCTGTCAGACTCTTATTGACTAAAAACCACCCCAGTGTTCCATCTCTCACCTACGCCGGGGGTCGCGGGAACGTAAGATCCTTCCGCAACCCCCGACTGGTGCCGGCCCGCCACCGCGGGCCTCCCAAACCCAAGCTAAATCTACTAGGTCGTGCAAACAGAAGAAATGGAAAACACCCACTACTCGCACTAAATTCGCCCAAAGAGCTCCAAGATACACGGGTTCATTTGTTTATCAACACATCAACAAAATGTAATTGTAATACTAAAAACTTCGTAGGGGGTCATTGTACTCATTAAGCACAATTTCATCGGACAACCCAAAAAAAAAGAACTCTGAAAAAAGTCAGCTGCTCCATACATTAATGATCACATAACTCACCTTGTATAAAAATCCTATACGTACGGGATTAGGTACGATACATTTGAAACAAAAGACTTCTATAATCCGTTTATTGATGATGATTTTTATTATGGAAAAGGGGATCCAATGACTGTTATTAAACATAATATTAAAACAACTTATTATCGGTCAGGTCCTCTCAATCTGTGTGATTCTTTCCTCAAAAGACCATCTCAGACATCGATCTACATGGTCTTCATATGCTCTGACCAAGATTATGTCTGGACTTTAAAAGAGACTGTGACCTCCGAGTTTGTTTCCGCCTTTCTTATGAGACTAGTCAGATAGGAAACGCCGACCTTATCTAGTTTTAAAATATGATTGACGTGTAAAAGTGTTTATACAAACCTACTTACAAAATAAAATCATTTATCATTATCATTTATCTAGTGTTAGTACCAATCACCCTGTGCACAAACTGCTTTACAATAATTATAGAGCTGAAACTCTCCACTAAAGTCCACAGGATGCTGATGCAGCACCTGTCTCCGACTCTCCTCAGTAGTGAAGCTGTTTTATTAAGTGGACTTGCGAGGTAATTGCCTAACGCACTTACAGTAGGAATGGCTTTCATTTTGACAGTTCAACAACATTCATTGCGTTATTTACGTTGTTGAGCAGACAAATTTTTCGAACATATGAAGCAATGGATTAGCAATATCTTTCAAAATGATTCAGATTGAGATTGAAAGTGTGACGCAATTAGGGTGCAGTTTGTTAAGTGAGTCTTAAAGTACAATTACTATTAATACAAATAACTAGAAATGTGCGAAGATTATATAATAAAAAAACCTTCTGTTTAAATGACTACTAAATACTTAAGTGTTCGCAATTATTCCTTCTAATCGCTCAGCTTTCACTACCATGTTCTCATAGGAAAGTTATCCAAAGCCTGTTTTAGAATCATTTTTAAATGGTCAAATTATTGTATTTAGGTCCTGAAAAAAATATATGTCATAGATACAACCTTGTTTTAGGGTTTAAAAAACCATTTTTCGTTTCATACCCTAATTACAGCACAAAATAATATAAAAATTGCATGTACCAAGAAATAATCGTATTTTAGACATAATTTAACGGTTGTATTTTTCAGCTTATTAGTTTTTTACGTCATCGAGACCTCCATAAATATGTTTTTTAAATTCGTTCTCCTTACCGTTGTTAAAAAAAAATCTAATAAAAGAACAACACATTAGATATACATTACATATTCTCATAGCCAAACAAACATGTGCATAATTTGTGTATAACTACGTAATATAAACTATGTATATCTACCAAAAGCTTATGTGGACTGAGTAGCATCCACGTAACATATCATCTGCTAAGCGTGGTGATTATAGGATTATGCTGCGAACAAACTTCGACGAAGTTAGTTGAGCCAATTTATGGGACTGATTAGTAACTTACTGACTACATTGTTGCAACTTACTCGTAACTTGTTACAAAACAATATGCATTAGCGAATTCACTTCGAAGACTTTAATAATTCTATTATTTTTACTGATGACATAATAATGAATATTGTGGACCGTGTATGTAATGAAAATCAGTTCCATTATTTAATATGATAACGCCCAATCGATTGTCAATGCGATGCCAACTTTAGAAAAGAAACCGGCCAATTGCGAGTCGGACTCGCGCACCGAGGGTTCCGTAAAAATTTGGAGGTATGTAATTTAATTTACGGTTTTCGGATTTTTTCCTTTACTTGTGCTACATGACATTGTTACTTGCCTTTCATGATTCTAGGTCAATGGGAAGTACCCTATAGGTTTTGATTCTGGAACATAAATGCCCGTATCTTCTGGTTCCGTTGACTTAGAAATTTGATTTTTTCACTGCTTAAAGGCGTTGTAGCCCTGAGTATTTGATATTAATTTCACCATGATAACTCCATGCGTTCTTGAGAAAAAGAGTCTTGACAAATGGACATACAGACGGACAACGAAGTGATCTTATAAGGGTTCCGGTTTTCCTTTTGAGGTAACGAACGTTATAAATTAAATGCCAGTACGTTCAGATACACGTAACCTATAAGGTTCGGTTAAGGTTAACTTTTCAAATTGGTTCAAAGCAACACCCCTTGGTAGCCGTAATAGGAATGATGGTAGGACTACTCTGGACGTACCTAAACTCTCACTAAGAACACTTCTTCGTTCTATTTCTTAAATATAAACTACTCCTTAACTTCAGGCCCCAAAGCATTATCAATGCCGGTATAAACAGTAGCACACACTTTCTTGCACCCTCGTTTGAACAGCATGACAGATTTGCCCAACACCAGCAGTTTCCGTGTTTTTCTGTGCTCGCTTGGCGGTGGTTCACGACGGCTTTTAGAACGACGGTGAAGCTGGATCTCCACTGCCAAAGATATTGCTGTAAAATAAAAGAGTGTTAGTAATCAATAAATACTAGCCAAACAGCATAACAATGAACGGTTTGTGTGAAAAATGATCCGGGGGTCTACTCCCTATGCAATAAATGCGAAGTTTCGGCCGAAGTTACGGGCGTTTACTACTTCATATCACCGACGGACATAAGACTAGTTTGGGATACTGTCATATCGCGGTGTCATTAATTCTAAGATCAGACCTAAAAATGAATGACACCACGATTTGACAGCTGTCAAATAATTTGAAATTTTTTATATTTGCTCATCCGAAAAATTTCAAATTTAATTTGTCACTTGTTTTGAGGGTCAACTACTTTCGGACGGGCCCATATCTTCATTGACAGGCTTAGAGAGTAGGCCCCATGGTTAGAAAGGAAGTGAGTACTGAGATGAGGGGTAATTGAGAGGTAAGGCTTGGAAGATGATGTTGATGACTATCCGCACAAGACATAATCAGCCTATAATGTTCCCACTGCTGGGACACAAGCCTCCTTTCTTTGACAGGGAGTGGGCAATAATCCACTTCGCGAGCCCAGTGCGGGTTGCTGGATGTCACATGACTTCGAATTTCTTGGTTCTAGGACATGCCGGTTTCCTCACGATGTTTTCCTTCACCGGTTTGAGAGCAGTGGTGATGAAATTACACAAAGTAAATTGTCTGCTTTCGAACTCACGACCTACAGCCCGTAAATGGGGGCCGATACTACTGGGCTACCCCTGCTCCGAATAAGTGAACTGGGTAAAATTCGGCCTATCTGCTGCACAGCGCCTTCGTTCCTGAGAACCTTCAAATATGACATTATCATTGACAGTTATATAACTGTCAATGATAACGTCATATTTGACGTTAAATATGACGTTATGACTAACTGTCAATGATAATGTCATATATTTTGAAGGTTTGGCACTTTAGTCGGCTTGTGTTATGGCCTGAGAGATATATTTTAATGGAAAGTAATCTAAACTAAAATTATAAAGGGATAAGATTATAGTTTTTGTATGTTTGTTTGTTACGCTTTCACGCTAAAACGGCTGAACGGATTTAAATGGAATTTGGCATATGCGTAGCCCATGACCTGGATTAGGACAAAGGATACTCTTTATCCCGATATACTTACGGGATCGAGACTCATGATCAACTGCATAAATCTCGTTCCCATGAGAATATCGGGATAATAACCGCGGGGCGCAGCAAGTTTGTTACATATAAAGGAAAGGGTGTATCTGTTAAAACTCGAACTTGCCTAAGGGCATACTGTAATGGAATTTGCATGTTGTGTGAGTTTAAGTTAACGGTGACCATTAGTTTTATTTTATAGGTACATCAACGGAAGGATTTCCATCAGACGTATAGCATGAAACGTATGCGATGTGAAAAGATTTCTATTGAATTATCCGCAGAGGATGAATATACGCGATTATTATACGAAATGACTTATTTATCAATACGTTATCAAATAACTGGGTTGTGGAGGTCAGATAGGCAGTCAATCCACGTAAAGTACCGGTATTCAGCTGCATACGATTAGCCTGGAAGCCGACCCCAACATAGTTGGGAAAAGGCAGATCATGACTGATCTGTTAATAGTTTTCCAAAGGTCCATATTGGCTCAGAATCGAGTAGAGTGGAAAAAGGAAAAGGCCTTTGGCCTGCAGTGGGGCAATACAGGCTGACTGTTATTTCCATTTATTTAATTGTTTGTACAGTACATACAAAGTATGAGGGGCTTGTGGCTAAGTAATAACAACCGCACGGGTTGATCGATTAGGTTAAGCTACACTTGCCGCGGTTGGTCCGTGGATGGGTGACCATCTTTACATAACAAGACCCCTCTGTGCCTCGGAAAGCACGTTAAGCCGTTGGTCCCGGCTGTCGTTCGTGGATCTTGGACAGTCGTTACGGGTCGTCAGTAGCCCGAAAGTCTGACAACCAGTCTTACCAAGGCGTATCGTATTATCTAGCAACTGGGTTGTAGAGGTCAAATACTCCATCCGATTAGACTGGAAGCCGAGCCCAACCAAGTTAGATAAAGGCTAGGGAGATGACGAAGTAAAAGTACTGTGTATGATACCTACACATAACTACTGTTAATACTGGTACTCAGCTGCATCCGGTTGGACTGGATATCTATCCGACCCCAACTTCGTTTGAAAAAGGCTAGGCAAATGATGATGACCAATAATATTTTTAAATATTAGAATATAAAAAAAATATAATTATTTCTAAAGCAGTTTTACTTTGAATGAAATTAATATTCACGTTAAAACTACCTGCTAACAAATGTCCAATGCCGAGCAAACAGAAAGCCCCTCTCAACATCCTCAAGGAGACGGGCTGCAAACCTTTTGTGGATTCCCCTTGTGGCTGCAAACACAAACTTGGATAATAAATCAACTAAGTACAATTCGAAACTTATTGTTTAGTAAACTCCTGAAGGTAAGTTCAATCCCACATCTAAGATTTTGCATTTAGCTAAACTATGATTAAAATTTTACCGTGCTATCCTAAACTGATGCACTATCGCCAAAACCTACTGACCATTTTGAAAACAAAATCCCGTGCACACGATGACCACAGCTGCGTCCGTAAGTAAAACAAAAGAGGATCCTTTTTACGTCGACTAATAATGTGCGCTGCAAGCAGGAATAGTCCTTACGGTGGTCAGATATAGATTTTGGCGATAGTACATTAGCTTTCGACACCTCTGCTGGGGAACTTTGTGACTATATTTCTAAACTATCTATGCTTCTCAATCCTCCGTTCTTCTTGTGCTTTAATAATATCTGTGTACTGCTTTGAAACTTATTATAAGCTAGCTACAATACCTACATGCAGACATTCTGTCCATTGCTCTGAATCACACCTACTTATAAGGAAGGAAGGAACCACAGCGAGAAAGTAGGATTTACCTATATTATTCCTACAAAGGTTTTTTTTTTTTAATAAAACTTTGCCCCACACTAGGAATTACTCCTGTATCGTGGGTGCGTTTACAAACATTTAAACTCACATACACAAACAGCCAGACCCGGAACAACTACCTGTAGGCAATACAAATATTTGTTCCGTGCGGAAATCGAACCCGCGACACGCAGCGCAGCAGTCGATCGCTCAGCCACTGCGCCAACCGTGTCGTCAGAAGGTGAAGGTAAAAGAATATAGATAATTCCTTCATTGTAACATTCAATATCGCCGTGTATTGAATTTTGATCAACATAGGTACAACGTATACCAGCGCTGTAATTTGCAGAAACCTAAGAAATAGGTATTGAATTTTAGAATGTTTGTAAATATGTGAGCACCATGTATATCTATCACATAGTTCATTTATATGTCATGGTTTCATTAATCCATTTTTATTCTTTTACCTATTGTGGTATAGTAATTTTATTCTAGGTGCATCGTCTTCACATATAATTTAGTTAGTAATTCAATTGTAATCGGTTTCAGTTGTAATTCAGTTTTTTAGTCTGTTATAATTAATGTATGCAAAATATTGGAAAACATTTTAAAAGAGTAACGGTGGAGTTTCTTGCCCATTCTTCTCCATACGAAAACTACCTTTTGGAAGGGGCGACTAGAATAAATTTTATTTTAATGTAATTTTTGACGTTCAAAAGTGCCTTTTATGTGACTTTGACTTTTGTGGAAAGACGAAAAAGATACAGGAAAACAATATATTTATGGTCGATATATTGTAATTAGGATAGGTATATGATATCGCGCCACAACCTGTATTTTCAGCCAACCAAGGAGAATTTAATTAAGAATTTGCCAAAAATAAAATATTGGATGTAAAATATGGTAATATTGATTTCATGTTCGATTAATTTACGAGTATGTAACAAGTATCCGTAATTGTTAGGTTAATTTACTGTAAAATTATTATTTCATGGAACATTGAATATTGGTAATATTCTAATTTTAACATGAAGAGTGCCTCAGTATAATTATTTCGATGTATTTTCTGGTTACGCTCCTTCCAATTATACAGGAAACAATTTAAACCAGTGCACAAACTGTAACTAGGATATTATTCTAGACGTAGTATAAATTTATTGAAAAAAAAAAAAAAAAATGTTGTTCCATACATTTTCACCGCGTTGGTATTGCACTTTTCTATGAAAGAGTCGTATGAAAATCCGTTCGGTAGTTCCAAAAAAATCCATTCTTCAGCGAAGTTCAGAAGACTCGGTCGCACAGACAGACACGAGAAGCGACTTTAATTTATTATAGATATAGTTTATGGCAACTTTCCGATGTATTTCGGATAAGTTAATATTTTTTATTTTTACGTACGGCTTGCGAAGAGGCCATTGTAGACTCCCCCATCACTTCACCGCCCTGTTTGTCACTCTCGGTGACAGGGTCCGACCTTCTGGCTTGTTCTGGAAGATTCTTGTATTCATCTGTTGTCATCTTAGCTATGATGCCTGCTTCGAAGAGAGTCATGACGCTGGAAAAATATAGATTTTTAATGCAGAAGCATTTTTTATACAGGTTCGGTTCATCGTCATCTGTTTTACCTTTTCAGTCTAATCGGATACATATCACCGGGTACCAGTCTTACCAAGGGGTATCGTATTACCCAGTAACTAGGTTGTGGAAGTCAGGTAGGCAGTCGCTCCATGTAAAGTACTGGTATTCAGCTGCATCCGCTTAGACTAGAAGCCGACCCCAACATAGTTGGGAAAAAGCTAGATAGATGATGAGTCTAATCGGTTACAGCTGAATGAAATACAGACACTGTTAATAACATGATATATTTTTTTTCTTTTTTTAATAACATTGCCCCACACTAGGAATTTCTCCTGTATCGTGGGTGCGTTTACAAACATTTAAACTTACATACACAAACAGCCAGACCCGGAATAACTACTTGTAGGTCATACAAATATTTGTTCCGTGCGGGAATCGAACCCGCGACACGCAGCGCAGCAGTCAATCGCTTAACCACTGCGCCAACCGTGCCGTCAACAAATATTATGTTTATGACAAGACTCCAAGTTATCTAAACACAAGAAAGAAAAAAAATACGTTTAAACATGACGCAGAGAAAGAACACAAACACGAAAGAACAAGTTGGGGGAAAATATGCGTCACATCCACGCAAAACGGCCATCGCTCAGCATAATGCCACGACCCTACCCGAGACGGAGCCCCAGCGCTGGTTTTCAGCAAATTACAAACACAAATTACCTATATCATAACATATGAAATTTAAATTCAATTTATCGAGTTCAGTGAAAGTGATAAGTTCACTGGAATAATGTTAGGTCAGCTCAATCTTTCCAACATTTAATGTTTTTTTTTTTGCTGAACTGGACCTTTTTGGCGCAGCCGTGAGGCACACTTTTCCTGCTAATTTGTTACATCGGATTTCACACTTTTTATTTAATCTTTTATTTTATTGTTTGTTTTATCTGATGTATGTTTAGTTTGTGCCAAAATTTTCTTTCTTTCTTTCTTCTTTAATTTTAAGCGTATACTGGATGGCAGGGACATGGACGCGCAACCTGTTACCATGGATTCAGTCCATAATCAGCCTATGACCTTCTCACTGCTGGGACACAGGCCTCCTCTCGGTGAGACGGAGTGGGCCGAAGTCCACCACGCGGGCCCAGTGCGGGTTGGTAGATGTCACATGTCTTCGAATTTTTGGTTCTGACATATCTGTTTCCTCACGATGTTTTCCTTCACCGTTTTGAGTGCAGTGGTGATGTAATAATTTACACAAAGTATAGCGCCTGACGGGGTTCGAACCTACGACCTACAACTTATAAGTCGCAGCCGTTACCACTGGGCCACCACTGCTCTTTCAGCAGGATTCAGTACATGATCCTGAAACTCCAAGTTTCAACAGTTTGCGCCTCGAAGTCCCTGCGAACCTGTATCCAATGTACCCTATATTTTACTTACACGTTGTTAAAAGTTTCCAAATAAGGACATCCGATTTGTAAAGCGATTGCCGAGTATCGTGTGTATAGTTTTTCGCTCAAGTGGAAGTTGTGGGACCCTGAAACAATTTTTTATAATATTACTTTTTTGTATTATAGGTAAGTACACCTTTGCCTATCCCTTTAGTGAGTATAAGCGTGATGTTATCGTTTCTCATTGGTCTTTAGTTGTCTATCTAACCTAATAATATAAAAGGTAAAATTGTTTGTCTCAAAAATCTGTGTAACGTACAATCCAAAAACAAACCAAAAAAAAACCAACCAAACCAACCAACCAACCAAACCAACCAAACCAACCAGCCAACCAAACCAATAAAACAAACAACCAAATCAACCAACCATCCAAACAACCAAACCAACCTATAAAGCAAACAACCAAACCAACTTATAAAGCAAACAACCAAACCAACCAATCAACCAATCAACCAATCACCAAACAACCAAACCAACCAACCACTCCAATTATAAAAAATCTTTAACTGATAGAAAGCTACACTATTGCCGATGTTATAGTTGATCGATAGTTGACTTCCACGTGAATGGACGCTGCGGGCAGAACCTAGCCTAAACTAAGAAAAAAATTGATTTTTGTATGTTCGTTTGTTACACTTTCACGCTAAAACGGCTGAACGGATTTGGCGCATGGGTAGACTATGATCTGGATTAGGATATAGGATACTTTATATCCCGATATTCCCACAGGATCGAGATTCATGCGGGTGAAAACGCGGGGTGAATCTAGTTTATTTATAAAATAGTACATACCAAACCGCTCCGTGTCGTAGTAGAGTGTCTCCCTTCCACCTAATACTGCCACTCTTCTGTGGGACAACACTAGTCGTACGCCCATCTCTACGTTGCGCACACGCTGTGTTCGCTGTCGACGCATCAGATTCGCAAGTCGACCGTATACGCCTGTACCGTTCTGAAAAAAAAACTTACTACTTAACGGATATACCTTAAGATTTTAATAAATGATAACAAATATTTAAATCGTAGCTTCGCCCTTCCGCGTCAAAAGACGGTCGCATTTGTGTTTCGTTTTGACACCTCTGGCATACGCAGTGTCGCAGATACTTGATTTGATTATCATGGAAACGCCATTACCCATTATTTTGTGAGCGTGCTCTTCTCAGTTTGGACTCCTTTTCTCGTGACTTATTTACTTATTTATCCATTTATGTACACACATATAAACAAACAAGAAGAAAGGATCAGATAAATTACAAAGGTGATGCTTATATCTAAAGAAATCTCTTCCAGCGTACCTGCGATAGGAAAGTAGATAAAAAGAAATGTAGACAACGTGTAGTAGAGAAAACAAATAAAGTCAAAAACAATTATCTAATTTAAATATAAACATACGATATGTGAATATACAAGACTTACATACATAAAAAAAAACAATGTGGAAACACACAATGTGACAAACAGACTGGAAGCTGACTCCAACATAGTTGGAAAAAGGTTAGGCAGATGATGACAACCTACATCATCATCATCATCATTTCAGCCGATAGACGTCCACTGCTGGACATAGGCCTCCCCCAAGTGTCGCCACATTGACCGGTCCCGTGCGACTCGCATCCAGCGGATTCCCGCAACCTTCACCAGGTCATCGGTCCACCTAGTGGGAGGCCTTCCAACGCAACGTCTTCCGGTTCGCGGTCGCCACTCCAGAACTTTTCGGCCCCATCGGCCATCCGTTCTGCGAGCAATGTGCCCTGCCCACTGCCACTTAAGTTTGGCAATTCTTCGGGCTACGTCGGTAACCTTGGTTCTCTTGCGGATGTCCTCATTTCTGATTCGATCACGCAAGGAAACTCCGAGCATAGCCCTCTCCATTGCCCTTTGAGTGACTTTAAGCCTTCTGATGAGGCCCATTGTGAGCGACCACGTTTCAGTCCCGTATGTGATCACTGGCAACACACACTGGTCATAGACTTTCGTCTTGAGACACTGTGGTAAGTTGGACGAGAAGATACCGCGCAGCCTCCCGAACGCCGCCCAGCCGAGTTGGATTCGACGATTGACCTCTTTCTCGAAGTTAGACCTACCTAACTGGACCGTTTGTCCCAGGTACACATAATCGTCTACAACTTCGAGTGTTGAGTCTCCGACAACCTACATACTTCTAAAATAAATATCACGAAAATATATTACTAAAACTTTGAATAAGGTCGCGAAGAAGCGCCTTCAGTAATCAGTCGGTGTCGGCTAGAAAGTGGGTATTAGGAGCACAAAGGGTGTTGAACTTCATAATTGAAAATGACTCGCATTTAGCACAAACCACAGACTATCATTTAACGTGCGGTAACAGAACATTAGCTACCTACTTCAATAGTATTTATACGCTAAATTGAAAATTGATCTCTAATATTCAAATAACATAGGTAACATTTTTGTTCATTTAGTGAATATTTTTATGAAGGCAGTATTTACACCGGACCTAGTATCGTGTTATGAAGCATAAAAATACGTAAACCTGAAATAACAAAAGCTTATCGCTCGCTCGAATTTGCACGAAATCATAACATGCATAAATATATTTACTGTGAAACAAATAATGCAGAGTAGGATAATAATAATACGAGTATATGGAAGACCCGATATTTTTAACAAAAATCATCATCCTTTGCTGTTATTGCGTTATTTTAACAAAAATGATCCTATTTTTATACTATTCTAATTATTTGGGTATTGGACTATTTTTAAAAGTGTTTTTAAGCACGTTTCAGCATCATTCTCCTGCCTTTATACCAATTTATTTTTGGTCAACGCAATATGTCTTTTTCTTTCATACTTCTCTTTCGTCATCTCGGTAGTCACCCCTTTCTAACCATATCATCATTTACACAGTCCATCCATCGTTTCTTTGGTCCCCTACTCTTATAGCCATCTTATTTTAAGCACTTTTTTGGTCATTAATAATTTAGAAATCCCACTTCATCATCATCAACATCATTTCAGCCGAAAGACGTCCACTGCTGGACCCCAGGCACCTTCAGAACCTTTCGGCCCCATCGGCCATCTGTTTTGTGAGCAATGTGCCCTGCCCACTGCCACTTAAGCAACCCCACTTAGATACTAGTAACCTAAGCGATAAAAATTTGTTCATCCCTCCCATAGAATGTAATTGATAATAATCATTTTATATTACTTAGGGCTAATTTTTATTCGTGGAATAAAATTTACCTCTGACAGGTATTGTATGGAAAAACTGTCAAAAATTCAAAATTATACCTCGGATAAAATTATCGGGCGTTGGATAGGGCTGATTTTTCAACGGACAGATAATTTTTATTCGTGGAATAAAATTGACGTCTGGCAGATTTTGTATGGAAAAAATTAAAAATTACAGCTCGGATAAAATTATCTGGCGTTGGATAAATCAGCCCTAAGTCTAAGTCAAGCCGACTTAGACTTAGGGCTGATTTTTCCAACGCCAAATAATTTTGTCAGCGGAATAATTTTGAATTTTTATTTGCAAAGGATGAAAAAACATGCAATATAAATCTATCCTGGAATTTTGAAGATGTAATTCCAATGCTGCGTTGTTCATTAAACAAAATAGTTTTCAAGAACTCACTTCTAAAATAGCCAGCGACGAGCTATGGCTTTCCACCACCAGCTCATACCCGTAGTCCCTCATAGCTTCCTCCAATGCAGGTAAGGTTCCAATGGGGCGTTCCCTCGAAGGCTTGGCAATCAGACTGGTCAGGTTGGCGGAGTACATGTCACCGATGACGTAGGTAGCTCCGAGAGAGATTAACACGGAGACCAGGCGGGCTTTGTGGGTGCTGGATGGCTCTTTACTGGACGCTGCAAGATATGATTATAATGCAGAGGAACCGGCCTAAGCACTGCGTACATTCGTCCATGAGCAGAAAGAGTCTTTGATTAGGACGTTCCATAGAGCACCGCCTTTACGATTTAGAATCATTATTTTTGCAACCGAATGCTCGCCATAGAATGCTTTCGGTGGGAACGCAGCTTAACGGGTTTACTGTCCGTGAAGCAGACAATAGTTAACAGTGAACGGGTTACGATCTTCAAAAAATGATATGAGGTAGTCATAGGTAGTGCATTATTTCCTTTGCCAGTCTACTCTTCGAAGCAATGAAATGTCCACGAAGTGCTCCTCACATTGCCTTAAGAACAGCGTCGTGGTGAACCAGCAACAGCTGCTGAATAGCCCCAGCTGGTCACATTTACGTCGTTGCCATAGCGACGGGGCTGCGATCACTATCCAGAGCGCTGGGCCGGTCACTAACAAGGTTGCGAAGACTAGAGGCCACACCTGCGAAAAACAAATGCAGGTGGATTTTTTTCGAAAAGAATGTGTACCTACAGTTTTATCTGTACTCAGTACAATGCAACAAAAAAGGAAAGGAGTACAGATATTAAAGGAATACATGATTAGAAATGATGTGTGAAACATGCTGTGACGCTTGATTTCCATAAAAATGTTAAGGGGATGCGCAAGGTAGCCTGCGAAATTCAAATTTTCTCGCGTTTTTTGTCAGGTTGTATATTGAACAAAATTGAATTATTAAAATCATGAATACAACCCGCTATGTTCATATAACCGTATTGAATGACTATTTTATGAAATATCAATCAGTACGGTCGCGAAACATATTTTGTTCATTCGCGAGTTACATGTTCATAACATTTTAAAACGTCGTTCTGTTGCTCTGTTGTGTTCCAAGTCAATGATTATAAGATCTCGTAATTATTAACGATCTAAGAGTTTAACTTCTTCTGAACAAAAAATCTGAATTTATGAAGATTACCTCCCACTGAAAAGGCCGTATAATCGCCAGAGTTTCGCTCAGCTTCGCAGGAGCGTGTGTGAGGAAAGCGCCAGAGTCTGCTAGAGTCATGAACGAGAACTCGACCGCTTGTAGCCGCTCCCAAGTCATTGTCACGTCGCCTAGGAAGAAATCGGCTTGCTGAAAAAAAAAGTCTTCTTGCTTCATACGCTTTTTTATTGAACCTATGCTGTCTGACTGCTGACCGACCATTTGCCGCATTAGCATTGGCTGGACAGTTTTGATCAGCAATGAGAGCCATATGTTGAATAGAAAAAAAAAAAATGATAAATTTAAGAAGACGTTGTAGAATTATTTGTCACTGCAGAGGCGAATGATCATCGTAAGAAATGGCATCGTTTGGACCTATCGCACGCAACGTACGCTCCTATACGCGTAAGAAATATTTGTATAGCTGTTCTGCATGAAATTAATATAAGTGTCACTTGAAACGCATCCGAGATATGGAAACGTATCTGGAGGAGCAAAGTTTAGCAAAAAAATATTATATTTTGTTCCGGTTCTAACATATCGTCTGCAAAAGACTCGGTAAAAGATAGAGCCCAAATTAACAACCGTCTTTTATGTACACAAAGTTGACAACATACCTTAGAATTGGCTAATAAATGTAGCGCATTTCATCAAAGCCTTTATTCCTTTGAGAAATTATTTTCATAGTATTGTAGCAAAACTTACACGTTTCCAGATCAGACCAAGAGTGCCCTTGAAAGTTCCGTTGCTTGAAATACTTGACCCCTGGCTCCTGTCTGGTGGGTCGTAGTACTGATACCTTGGAAAAACAAACTCTAAGACTTAATCAATAAAGTCGAAAGTAGGTTGTTGCTATGTGAGTTTCAAATGACCCTGACAGGTATAATTAGAGAGAAAGTGTTAAAGGTAAATTCGTGCAGGAATTTAATTTGTATCGTAAATAACTTCACGATTGTAATTGCTAATGTTTGGAGGTGTGGTGGTGCATTTAGGCATGTAATTGTATCACAAAGTTGGCCTGTCTCAGACTTTAAACAAAGTAGTTTTTGTTACCCATAGACATCTGCCGCCAAGAGGTTTGCCAATGCATATCCGACCTTAAAGCATATTCTGCATATAATGTTCTCACTGCTCGGACACAGGCCTCCTCCCGGTGAGAAATGGTGGGATGTAATCCACCACGCGGGCTCAGTGCAGGTTGAAAGATGTCACACATCTTAGAATTTTCAAGGACAAGTCGGTTTCCTAAAGCCGCAGTGTGCGCACGAACGAACAAAAACATGGTGAACACGAACATCGACAAATTTGCACCGTGTTTTCGTTCACCATGTTTTTGTTCGGCTTTACGATGCTTTTCTTCACCGTTTTGAGAGCAGTGGTGATGCAATAATTTATACAAAGTAAAGCGCCTGTCTAGGTTCGAACCTACGACCTACAAGAATCTGATGCGTCAATATTTGTTAGTAGTACCTAGGTATGTGCTCATACCTAAACGCGAGTGACACGCGTCAACGGCAGAGGCAACTGCAGCCATCGACAACATGCCGCTCGCGTATTTGAGTACGGTGCTGAAATACACGAGCGACATGTTGTCGACCGTAGCCGCCGACAAGCGTTGCCGGAAGCCGTCGACGCTCGTCGACGGATGCAGTTGCCTCTGCCGTTGACGCCTGTCACTCCTGTGTAGGTTTGAGCACATAACTAGGTAGGCACCTACTACTAACAAATATTGAAGCCTCAGATTATTTTAGTGAGACATTTTTGTTATGACGTCATATTTTGTTTCTTACTTGAAATTCAGCTTCTTTGCAATAAGCGAGAGCAGTTTGTCGTCACGTCCTCCGGTAACAGTGATCGTGTTATCATTGTTGTACTTCACGAAATGCCACGGAGGTGCCTGTGGAAACATTATGAGTAGCTACATAATAATATCGCTACATGTTTGGGTTCCGTCGAAAGGTTATACGAAACATTTATTCGAAGTCTTTTACAATCTACGATAATAATAAAGAGAATAATAAAGCTGAAGAGTTTTTTTTTTTTTGTTATACGCGCTAATCTCTGAAACTACCAGTCGAATTTGAAAAAATATTGGTATTATTTGATAGCCCAATTCTTGAGGAAGGCTATAGGCTATTTAACATCACGCGGTCATAGCGTGATGTTAAATCGTGATGTTAATGTCTTAGGAGCCAAGCAAAAAGAAAAAGAAGTCACAGAGTAGGCTAATCAAAAACGAAATAAAAGCACGGGCAGATGATGCCATGCAGTGGCCACCACGGGGTGGGTCGGGGGAACAAGAAATCTCACGCGGACGTATTTATATTTTAGCGTTTAGAGCGTCGGGAGCCTACGAAGGTATTATGTTAGCCTATAAAGAAACTCGATGCCAACCTAACCTTTTTTTTTTTCCGGATGGGAAATCATCCAATGACCCCTCCCGCTCTGGGTGGAGCGGAAGGGACTGTCAGACTCTTACTGATTAAAACCCACCCATGTTCCTTCCTTTGCCCTTTATGTTCCGGGGTAGCGGTAACCCTTTCGGACAATCCCGCTGACCCGGCAGGCTTCGGCCCTAAGGGGCCCCTCAAATTATGCTGACAATGCAACAATGACACGCCAACCTAACCTTACAATGATAATTGATAACTTACATGCAGCACAGGAACTTCAAAGACCCTTCCTTTGAAGTCCGTGTAGACCTTGTCTGGCGGAGGAAGCACAGGGGACTTGTAAAGGCTGCCTGCCCACCAGTTCACCAGGGTCAAATGGTTCAGACGATCCGAGGTCCCCTGGTTGTAGTAGATGCGGAACCTAACGAAAAACGGGACTTTAGGTAGTGGCATCGTAAACATTGTTATTACTTTTCCTACTAATATTATAACTGTGAAAATTTGTATGGATGGATTGAGGGATGTTTTTTACTTTTTCACGAAAAAACTACTGAACGGATTTGGATGAAATTTAGCACACACATGGTTTATAACCAGGATTAACATATAGGATACTTTTTATCCCGATATTCCCATGGGATCGAAACTTATGCGGGTGAAACTCCGGGTTGCAGCTGATATCATCATGGATATCATCATCATTTCAGCCGAATGATGTCCATTGCTGGACGCAGGCGTTCCCCAAGCGGTGCCATATTGTGCTTCTTGCATCCATCGGATTCCTGCAATATTTACCAGGACATCCATAGGTCTGGCAATAAAAACCGAATGGATAGATAAATAGAATACTCTTTATAAAAAAAACATAAAAATTACAAATGTCAATGTAGAAATTTTACATAGGGTGACACGATAGGCGATTGGGGTTTTCATCAGAGTTTAATTATTCATGGTTTTCAAAAAAAAATTATTAAAAAAAAAATACTAAAGAAGTGATCTAAAACTGTAGAAAATTGACTTCTAAAATGACACTACAAAACACCTTAATCTCACCAACAAAAACTGAATTAAAAACAAACCTTATTGCACAACATTCCCACGTAAACCCAGCCGCAGCAGCGTAACCGAAATGAAGAATGACAGCTTCGTTGTGGTAAGCTAATAAAGGAATAAGTCTCTCGATGTTTTCTTTGGCGCTTATAAAATATCGTGGGCATTTGTGCGCCAAGTCTCAATCGACGTCACAATCGAATTACAAGGCACGTGATTGTCCAAGACTTTGTATTCGTAGAGCTATTGAACTTCAGAGGGGGGAGGGGGGAGAAATGTAACTTTTAGACATACCCCTAGGCGGAGTTGTGGGGCAATCAGCCGGTTGGTACTGGTGGAGACAGAAGGGTTTTGGATAGTAAATACTTCAATGTTGTTGTTCAGAGGGGATATTCACGTAATTTTAAGAACGTTCACAGTCTGGATCTTAGTCTCAATCTGTCAAAAATACGTCTAATTTCCCTACTTATTTGACAAGTTTTTGACATTGATTGTGGCTGAGATGAGATTGCCCTGAGATAGATTTTGACAGTTTTTAATTACGAGAATTAGCCGTCTGGATGTCTTGTTTTTATTGGTTATATTAAACAATGTTTGGTTTCATAGTGTATTCTTCAAGTAGAATGTAATAAACCGTCCCCCTATTAACAGTGTAATTTGAAAACATGGTAAAAAAAAACTGTTAAAAAAGTGACTGTGGTGTTTCTTGCCGTCTCTTCTCATAGCAAACGACCTATTAGAACCGTGCACCTAGCTTCTGACGTTTCATAAGTACCCATGTAGGTTTATGTGAACTTAAATATTTTGAATTTGAATAATCTGATAGCAATCTGATCGCTGCTTTGATACTAATTTTAAAATAATATAATATCAAAACCGGACAGAAATTACAATTTGGTTAAATATCACGCGTTTCGGTTTTACAAAACCGAAACTGTACTACCCGTGGTTATGTGAAACATTGCTGAATTTTCGAGTTTATTTCTGATTCGCATTTTTTACTGAACTTTTTAGTGCATTTACAGTGTGGCGGTTAGGTTATCACATTAATTGAAACCACGTATTCTACATAACGTATTTGAAACATACATAATTCAAATAATTAATACCAATTAACATTCTATTCGTGGGACCTCTTTTTTCGTTTGAGTATCTAACAACATTAAACTTAATTTGTGATTATTTGGTGACAATACCATAAAGTTTGTGTTAAATTGTTGATACCATCGCTCCGCGCGTGTTTACAGCCTTATTATTTATGTAGTGCCAATTTTTAAGCTATTTATTTTCTTTGAAAAATTTCGATTTTTATTGTAATAACCGCTGTACTGTTTAATGCGATAACCTAATCGCCACTCTGTATAAATTGTATGTCAGCGCAGCATGGAGTACACATGAGATTCGCTGTGGTACACTCGTACGTCGGATTAGAGTGACATTTGACAAGCTGTCATTCTTACGGGGCGTCGCATCTGTGGTAGCGAGGCGGTACACTCGGACACGTTTGGCACGAGAGCTGTCGTCGCACCATATTAACGACGAATCGTTTAAATCCGGCACAATTATTTAAGTAACGATGGATAACGACTAATATCGTGAGCGTATATATAATATGTAAAACACAAAAAAATGACAATAAACGTACTTCTGTCACAGCCTGTACGTAAATGATCTTAAGAGCCAACTTTCATATGGTGCACGTATTTTCTCAGACACACTGTATTGTGTCGACTGTTTACTTGCTGTAGTCGCATGCTCCTTCAATGGGAACCAAGTTTTATCTGCTTGGACACTTGCGACTTAGTAAATGGAGGTAGGGCTGATCGTCAGTTTGTGTTTGATGTAAATTAAAATTGTTCTTTTCGGTGCTTTTCAATTGTTTCTACTGTGTTTTGTTTTGTGTCGACTATACTATACCTTTTTTAGTCGCAGAGAACCTAGTTTTTTTATGCTTGGACACAAGTGACTTAGTACATGGAGGTAGGGTAGACCGTATTTTTTTAATTTAATGTTTTTTAAATAATTCTTTTCCGCGCTTTTAAATTGTTTTCACGGTGTACCGACACATGTACCAAGTTTCATCTGCTTCAACACTTACGAGTTGGTAGGTGGGAGTAGGGCTGACCTACACATTTTTATTAGTGGTCAGGGATTCTTTAAATTGCTCTTTTCCTTTCGTTTTTGTTTTCCTTTTGTTTTCACTTCCTTTATTGGTATGTTCCTTCACTGGGAACCAACTTTTGTCTGCTTGGACACTTACTAAGTGGAGGTAAGCGCCGAAGGCTAGTTAGTCTCCGTTGAGATTGGCCGCCATTGGTCTAAATACGGTTTGGAGGACTATTAATATTATAGAATAGAATACTATTTAATATGTACACCATATAAAAAAGGGTGACACAATGGGCGGTCTTATCGCTAACAGCCATCTTTAAAAGACAACCTTTGGATGGATTAAAAAGGGAAAGGAGAGACAAATACTGTAGGTAGTCTGTGGTGTACCTAATTTAATTTATTATGTGAGTGTTTTAATAGTTTTCTTCTCCGTGCTTTTCAATATTTTATTCGGAACACCTTAAGCCTGCGAGTTACAGTCTGCGGAATTGTATTAAAAAAAAAATATATATGTAATATGTATGTATATATGTTATATTCAATCTATCCATTTTTTCCCCCACATCCTTGAAAGAAAGAAGAAAGAAAATACGTTTATTTGCGGTAAACATGACGCAAAAAGAACACAAAAACAACAAAAAAAAAAACAATAAGAAATAGTTGAGATGACATGCGTCATATGCAAGACATTTTCAGCGACAGCCGGTGCCGACGCAATGACGTCGTCCGGTGCAGCAAACAATTATTCATCAACAAGTATTAAAACAATTATTTTTATTTTTAAAGCAAACAGTTAATAGGACGCTGTAATGGTACAGCGTACTTAAAGCAAAATAATACAATTTAATTTAAATGTGATAGAATCAAACAGGAGCCTTCCTTCAAGTTCAAACATTACCTTTCAACCCATATCTTTAATTCCTCTGCATCACATTCACCTACCATGAAACCGATTTCCCTTGTCAATTCTAATTTCATGTAGTTCGCGTAACGTAGTTATATCATTTTACTCTATTTACCGTTCTGACGAGCTAAATCACTAAACAATGGTCCATCCACTATATTATTATTAAAACGTCAATATGTCAAACGTTTAACACGAGCATTTGTTAACTGAGCTGTGACGTCACACAGATATTGCATTAACTGGTTAACGTTTTAAATGGAGCGGAAACCAATGTTGAACACTAAAATGAGGGAAATATTGAGTGTTGTCAGTTATTTAATGGCGGGAAATAGCTGCTGAAGTGTAGCAATAAACTGCATTTGTAGTTGTTCTAGGTAATTCTGGGTTGAAATCACGTGAATGCTCCAAGAAAGTCGGCTAGAAAGTTAAGAAAAAAGGAAGAAGTGGAAAACTGGATATCACGAAGGGAAGTGAAATTAAGGAAAAGGAATATTAGAAGAATGGAAAGAAATATGTTTGGTGATCCGAAGGTCGCGCCAATATGGAGAGTCAAAGAATTGGGTATCAAGAAAAAGCTAGTGGTTTGCTCTTTTAAAGCTTTTGAGTTGAGGCAGAAGCAAAGCACCTTAATAAAAATAGCTGTGCCCCGCGGTTTCACCCGTATTAGGAATACCGAGTTAAAAAAGTATCCTTTGTCCTAATCCAGGTCATAGTACGCATATGCCAAATTTCATTTAAATCCGTTTAGCCGTTTTAGCGTGAAAGCGTAACAAACGAACATACAAAAACTCAAATAATTTCTCTTTATAATATTTTATGATTTAAATAATACGTCATCGTTATCATCTTCAGGCCTCTCTCTGCTAGACACTAGTTGTCTGGCATTTTTGCTGAACTGAGGCTTTTTTGACAACACCGTGAAAGTCAAAGTCAAAGCATTTATTTCAAATAGGCACATAAAAGACACTTTTGTACGTCAAAAATTACAATAAAATAGAATTGATTCCAGTCGCCCCTTCCAAAAGGTAGTTTTTGTATCGAGAACAATGGGCAAGAAACTCCAGCGTTACTCTTTGTGAGGCACACTTTCCTGCTAATTTCTTACATCGGACTTTTCATTTTTTTATTTGATTGTTATTTCTTGTCTCTGTCCAGCTCTGGACAGAGAAAACAAATGTGTTACTGTGTTTCTTTGAGGGCCTATTTTTTGATACGTAGTTAAACTCAACCAATTGTTAAAAATAGTAACTAATGGTTAAATTTTTGCAAAATGTGTTTTTTGATCAATTTTTAGTTTATCTAATAGTCACTAATGGTTATTTTTTTTTTAACTAATACTTTATTATTTGACCATTAGCTGATAATGATATTATGTTATTAGATAAACTAAAAATTGATCAAAAACACATTTTGCATAAAATTAACCATTAGTTACTATTTTTAACAGAGTTTAACTACGGATCAAAAAATCGGCTCTTAGTCTGAGAGCTAAATAAATGTATTATCTTTCTTCTTTATTTTCTTCTTGCTAAAACAAAAGCTAGTTAGTCAAAAGAGCGCTTAACAGTTTTACGTTTACGTTTTTCTCTTCAAAAATTCATAATAGACCACTCGTTAATTTTTCCGCATTACGTTGTCAGCATGCGTCGGCGCGATATGTATCGTATCGGTAACCCAATTACACGGAGGTAGGTATCTACTTATTCAATTATTTCATTATCCATTAATTATCGCTTCATCAGTATTTCCATTATGTTCTAGTGCAGGGATGGCAGGAGCATTTAAAATTCATGTCAAGTTTAAATTTTTGTGAAATGTTTAAAACGGTATTAGGGTGTTGATGTTCGTATTAAATAATTATAGAAAAGGCTACCGTTTTTAACCATGTATGAGTGGGGTTGTATAAGATGATGATTTTACGTTAGCACATATAGGTCAACAATAGACCATCAGATGGAACGGTCACTTCGACCTTTGGATATCTGGAAACCAATAATTCTACATTGACAACATTAAAAGTCTGATGTGTTTTAGCAAGTACCTAGGTATTGTTCATCTTCATCATCCACAGCCTGACTTTACCCACTGCTGAGGATGGGCCTTTATTTTCTTGTGACAATACCCACGCTCCTATGCCAGATGCCAGGCTCATCCAAGTTCTACCCGCAAAGGTAACAATCGTCCGCCCAGTATTGTTAATAACAATTACAAGTAAAATAACAACTATTTTACTTGGCTACACACTTGATATTGGCTAAAACATACGAGTATCACCATCGCATCGCAAAAATCGGTGATGTCAGGTAAAGAGTCTCTTGAGGAAATTCCAGAAGTTTCTGCGTTGTGATATCGCATTATATTACTCTTTATGTGAGTCGGCACTAAGAATAAGCATATTATTATGAGTCTAGCTTGCAGTGGAGTGTTATGTACGCATTGATTGGTCATATTGCAGCCTGTTTGCTGCTGCACAATTTGCAGTTAACCCCAACGTTGTATTTATAACGCCGATATATTTATTTTTACTCTCGTTAAATGATTTATCGACTTAATATAGGTTAATTGTGGTAATGTGTGTGGTTAATAAAAGTGTACAATTCATATATTATGTAAGTACTGGCTGGTATATACTCGTACGTACGCTAGTTTAGATTTGTTGTTGAACCGCATTGCTTTGAGGCAAAAGAAATCGGCACCTAATTTAAAACAGTGACTCGCTTTCGAGTTATAGACCAATTAAGGCAACGAAGTGCCTCAAAAATTAGAAAAGAGTAGGTCATTTATTGATTTCTTGATAGTAATCTTTGCAGACAGTTCTCATCTTATGTACTCGATCGAATTAATAAAGTGCAAAGCAGGTTACCGTAAAACTTATACCATCACCTTATACCTTACTCCAGAAAATAGTTTGGTGGGCAGGCATGGCCTGCCCAATCATATTCCACTCTTGTAGGGTTTTGAGTTCCATCGCCGAAAATTTAGGGAAACTACTACATCATTGTGGACATAGTAACCGTTACTTTTAGCCTGCATCAGCCCACTGGCTGTGCAAAGGCTTCTCCCCATGACTTCCAGTTTTATTGATCCAGGGCTAAAGTGGGCCTCTGGGCTTTGGTCGTGGTTATAGTATTTTCTTTTTACTAGCCTAGGCAGTCCCTCTCCTGGATAAAGTATTGTGTAAATCAAATAAATAAAGGTAAACTTACACGCTCTCCCTCGGGTTGGTGATGACAGCGACCCTCATGGCTTCCTTGATGGTCATCAGGAAGGTCTCGCTCACCTGTCCGTAAGGCCAGTAGAAGAAGTACAGTATCATGCTGTGGATCAGGTTGTTTTCCGTCAACTGAAAAAAAAAATGCAGTTGCAGATTCAATTTACAGAGATATGAGATTGCTTGCGTAGTACTTGTATACTTGTGATGACAATGGTCCTTTTTATTATTCTGGTAAGTGGTATTATATGATGTAATAGCTTCTGCCCGCGACTTCGTCCGCATGAAATTATCGCATGCCCGCGTTATTACTTCGTTTTCGCTTAGCGTTCTTTCTTACTTTATTTTCTTTTTATTAAGTAGCCTATAGCGTTTCTCAAGAAATGGGCTTTCAAGTGCAAAAAGATTTTTTTAAATCCGACTGGCAGTTCCAGAGATTAGCGTGTTTAAACAAACAAAGTTTTCAGCTTTATTACAAGTATAGATATAGATAGATTAATTGTATAGTTAATTCAGTGCAATTAATAACACAATAGTCGTAAATGCTTCTGTTATCACCACGCTTGGCAGATTAACTGGTGATCACAGCTTCATCATCATCATTCTCCTGCCACTAACTAACTACGTAAATGTCTATTAACTGCTCTCAAATTACGATGTTTATTTATTTTTTACATATTTCTTTGACTTAATCTTTTCACATTATATACAGACAATTCTAGTTTATAGTATAGTAGTCGTTAGTAGTAGTAGTTTAGTGTGTAGTATTTGTCCTTTTGATGGATTCTTCTATATTTTGTAAATGTGAGGACTTTGTAGGCCTTGTAGATTTTAGATCTGTAGACCATTTTTTATTTTATCAAGTACCTGGTACTTGTTGACAGGCCTACGCTGTCCTCCCATACCTACTGTAATTTGAAAACATTGTAAAAGCCAATTATGTATTTTTAAAAGAGTAACCGTGGAGTTTCTTGCCGGCTCTTCTCCCTAAGAAACGACCAATTGGAACCATGCACCTAGCTTCTGACGTTTTATAAGTACCAATTTATTTGGGGTCGTCGCAACATGTCTTTTTTCTGTCACAGTATGTGACTATTTGTTCATTTATTATCCTTTATAATAAATCGGCTACCTATCCGCCAATTACAGAAATTTTACGGTAGTGCCTTGGGCATGTTTGTCGAAGCTAGCGTCGCCTGCTTCTATGCAATGATACATAAGCGGAGCGCGTCTCCGGTGCGCAGGGTGCTGGTGATGATAGCGGACAGGCTCGATTGTCCATACATACGACGCTGCAGTGACGTCACCTGCCACGTCACACAGTCGTCGGTCATTAATGTAAGTGTAAGTGTTGATAGTGCGGCGGTTTTTGTTTTTTATTGTAATGTTAATGTATTGTTTGTTGTATAAATGTAATATATTAGATGGAGAAGGTACATCTGTTTTTAGTTATTATCAGCTATAGCTATATTTTAACAGATGTGGGCGTAGTATGGGTAGTGTTGGTCATTGTAAACAGTGCTCTCTCAGTAGTTACAGATTGGTTTACGTCAAATAACCTAGTTCACAATGCCAAGAAAACGAAATGTATAAAGTTCGCCTTACCGAATGTTAGAAATCTAGGACCCAACATCGTCTTAGACAAAGAGGTGATATTTTCACAGCGTTATGTCCTACGGTATTCTGCTGTGGGGCAAAGCCGCTGATATACAAAGTATATTTGTCCTTCAAACGAGCTGTTCGAGCAATTTGCCAGATAGGTGCCAGAGTTTCTCTAAGAGATTTTTTAAGGATATTGGTATTCTCACGGTTGCATCACAATTCATCTTCGCCAACATCTTATATATTAGGCAAAATTTACAGTCGTACACTAAAAAAAAGTGACATTCACAGTGTTTACACTAGAAATAAGGACAAACTACGTGCCCCCTTTCACCGGCTTCATAAGGTTCATAACTCATTTGTTGGGCTTGGTATAACCTTTTATAACAAGATACCCTCTTCTTTGCTAGACTTGCCTTTTAATGCGTTTAAAGCTCAAGTAAAATCCAACCTTTGTTCAAAGGCATACTATTCCATCAACGACTACTTACACGATAAGAATAGTTAGTTGGTCGCCCTGATTAACTCAAGACAATGTTGATGTTCTTTCTCCAGAATTAGCTTATTGACAGGTTATTGTTTTAAGTATTAACTTATTTATTTTTTTTACTTCGATGGTCCTAGTTTATCATTTGTGACTTCAAGTGACAGCTATGTGAACAGAACCCAGCAACGCATAAATATGTAAGCTGTAACGCCCTTTATGCCTGGAGGCTTTGATTTAGGTAGTAAGTTTTTATTTACATTTTAATTTTAATTAATTATTTTTTAGCTTGAGTTTATTATTATTATTATTATTGAGTATGTACAGTTTTTTTTTTATATTTGTTGGTATATTGGCATGGCTAGCTGACATATGGCAAATAATTTAATTTTATGTTCAGGTACCTAGTATTGTATACAATCAAGTATTTTCTAACTGAACAGACAGCTGTACTGCTGGGGAGTTTGTTGCGCCACTTCTTCTTCCCAGCGATAGCACTAGGAAGTGGTGAAGGACGGGCGTTTTTGGGGTACTGTCTTTTGTAATTTTAACGTTCGAAAAGTGCTGATTCTCAGCCTAATTTGAATAAATTACTTTTGATTTTGATTGCGCAATTGAAAAACCGTTTAAAGCTCAAATCAAATTATAATTTTACGAACAAATTAATCGTACTAGCGAATCACACACTGTAGGTATACGACACAACTAGACACGGAACGCGAGACAGATTCTGAGCACATGTTGTCCGTACGATGTCCGATGGTCAAGAGTTTCACATCGCTCTGTAGCGCTCTCGTCTCCTACAAACTCAGGCTAGACTCTGTCAGACGTCGCAGGGCGGCGCTGGCGTCCCAAATAGTCAAACGAACTGACGTATATGAGTCATTGTAATTTAAATGAACAAAATAAAGAAAGAAAGAAAGAAGAAAGAAAATGCATTTATTTGGCACAAACTAAAAGACACACAATACACCAGATACATACATCAAGTAAACACACAAAATAAAAAAAAAAAAAAAAAATCAATCCTTTTCAAATGACTTATATCCAGTTTTCATTTAAAAATCCAAATCCAATAGTCGATAACCTGTTCACAGCCGGAAAGCTAGCTCAATGAGCTTAAAAACCAAGTAAATTAATATTCTGAATAAATTTTGTTTGTGTTGTAAATTAAACTTGTGTGTTGAATGGCCTTACAGTTTCAACTGCAAGCTTTTAACAATGTTCACTCCCGTTAATAAATTCAAATAGAGATACAAACAGTGATTTATGAATGCAATCGACGCCATCTTTTTAATTAATGAAAATTGGGGAAATATTAATTATGAGTACACTGGCTGGCACATGGCGTTTATTAACTTCAGTTTGTTGTTTTATCACAGAAAAAAAGACAGATAGAAAATGCTTCATTATCAGACTACAGCAGTCCACTACTGGACATAGTCCTCTCCAATTGCACGCCATTTAACTCGATTCTGGGAACTCTCAGCCAGCTGCTACGAGCCACCCTGCAAAGATCGTCGCTCCACCTACCCTGAGGGCGTCCTACGTTTTAATTTAATTATTTCATCAGCACTCCTCTCAAAATGGTGAAGGAAAACATCGTGAGGAAACCGGCATGTCCTAGAACCAAAGATTCGAAGACATGTGACATCTACCAGCCCGCACTAGGCCCGCGTGGTAGACTATAGCCCACTCCCTCTCACAGAGAGGAGGCCTGTGTCCCAGCAGTGGAAACATTACATATATGTACATTGATTATGCTTATGTATAACTAAACTAAAATATGGTGCCGCAAAATCCTCCGCGTCGCTGTCGACTGTTACCCAGACGACAGCAATGGTATAGTGTATTTACATACAGGCGGAAGATGCCGACAGAAGCTATTATTATAATAATCGTTATTTACCTCGTATATAATATTCTCACACTCATACGGCTCACAGAGAATGAGGCTGGTTCTTTGATCCGACACATCCAAAGCTTTTCGCAGAAATTTGTAATACTGGAACATAATAACAGCAATATTAGATTTAGACTTAAAGCACCTGTACCACCGCCAATGAAAAAGTGACTAAAGCTACCACAGATTATGTCGCTCAAGAAACGTATGTACAGACGCCAACACATCAAGCTACTACAATCTGTCAAATTTCTTTAATAGATTTTCAACTTTATCGCTAAAGCATTAAGGTTCAAGATTGATTGGGAAAATTTGACAGTTTCGGGTAGCTTGATCTGCTGGCGTCTGTACATAAGATTGTTGATCCCGTGTAAGTAAGAGATACATGGAGCAGTAGTGGCTCAGTGGTAACAACCGCGACATAATTACTTACGGTCGTAGGTTCGATGTGATGAATAAAGTAGGAACGAAGTCGAAACGTACATTGAATATTTTTATCCGTACGTACAGACGCCAGCACATCAAGCTACCCGAAACTGTCAAATTTTCCCAATCAATCTTGAACTTAATACTTTAGCGATAAAGTTGAAATCTATTAAAGAAAACTTGACAGATTATAGTAGTTCGATGTACTGGCGTCTGTAGATTGAATATTTTATCCTGGTACCTATTACTTTTATAAAAAAGTGATTGCTACGAAGTATGGGAACGAGTCTGATGCCAAAATATAGTTTTTAGTATTTCTGTCTGTTTGTCTGGATGTTCCGGATTGGCGCAATAACGGCTGAACTGAATTGGATGAAAGGCACACATATAGTTCACCTGGACTAATACATTATTTACTCCTGGTAGTACGTTCCTGTGGGATATTGTTCGACATCCACGCGGGTGAAGCCGCGGGCAAAAGCTAGTAATATCTAAAGATATATCATGACATAGGTTTGATACTTATGGTTTGTATTGCAAAGCATATTATGTTATTTTATTAGGAATAGAAAATATAAAGAATGTATATATAATAATAGAAACAAATATGATACAAGATTCACAGAAAACAGCTCCTATATCTGGCTAATGAAATATTTTTCTCAGAAAATATAATTTCTAGTGCCTTCTCGGGAAATCGGGAGTATTTACCTTGTGTTTGTTATCTTTTGTTGCTATGTCCAAATTAGTAGTCAGTACGTTGTGTTCACTCAACATAGAGAGCAGCTCAAATATGTCTTTTGATCTGTAAAAATATTAGTTTCTAAAGTCATTCCTACCCTGTTAATTGCTTACAACAGTTACATATGTAATGGAAAGGAAGCAAGAAAAAGTATTTATTGCGACTCGTACAGGAAGATCATAAAACTAAACTAAACACAATAAAAAATAATAAAAATCCAAATTATATAAAAAAAAAAGTAACAAAAGGAAAAATGAAACAGAAAGTCCTATACGAGGCCAAAAGGCTCCTATCTCGGCATGATGCTGCGATATTTAAAAAAATAAATGTAGCAGCGCTGGTATTCTGATAGGGGGTTTAATTTCCTACGAGAGCCCATCGATCGGGGCCTTGCGTAAGCTATTGCGTATTTGTGAGTCATATGCGGAGGCCCATGGGCTTAGTTACAATGCTAAAAAGAGTGAATTCATGATCCTCAAAGCCGGTACCAAATGTTACTCATCAGTACCTCTTGTCACTCTTTGCGGCATTCCTTTAAAAAGAGTGCATCAATTCAAGTACTTGGGCCACTGGGTCTCTGACGACTTGTGTGACAATTTGGACATTGAGAGGGAGCGCAGGGTGCTGTCTGTCCGGTGTAATATGTTGGCTCGCAGGTTTGCGCGATTTACTAGACATGTAAAGGTGACATTATTTAAGCCATATTGGCAGTCGTTTTACACGTGCAATCTTTGGTCCAACTTTACGCAGCGGGCGTACAACGCACTGCGCGTGCAGTACAACAATGCTTTCAGGATACTGTTAGGGCTTCCGCGGTTTTGTAGTGCTTCGACTATGTTTGCTGAGGTGTGGACGGATGATTTTATTGCGATCATAAGGAAACGGAGCGCTTCACTATTATGTCGCCTACAAAGCAGCTCGAATAGTCTCCTGAGTTCGAGCGGTGGGACCTGTCCCTGATACAGAGGTGGATGCAGCTTCATATTAGCGCTTCTCCTCGTATTATTTGACATTGTGTGTATGTTTATATTGTGTATGTCTAATTTTGTAATTGATTATGTTTAAAGTGTATTATTTTTATTTATATTTGATTATTTTTGATTATGTTATTGTAATGTCTGTCTAATTTTTGTTTCTTGATTTATTTGATTTTAATTTTGTAATAGTTAAGGACTATAAACATTGGATGGATGGTCACCCATCCACGTACCGACCGCGGCAAGGGTAGCTTAACCTTCGATCGATCCGTGCGGATATTATCATGTATAACTTTTACTTAGGAAATAAAACTGAAATCGTGATCAAAAATCTACTACTCGATAAAATGTAAGGATCAGCTGATTTATTTTTCACGATATAAAGATAAAAGTACTCAATTAATCTGTAAATCCGTGTTTTTTTTATCTCTTCATCACCCTTGGTTGACTGGTTGAGAATGCCTAAGGCATTAAGTCCGCACCTTTTTGTGCGAAAAGTTTGAATAAATAAATATTTTAAATTTGATTTTGAATTTAAATTTGACGGCACGGTTGGCGCAGTGGTTAAGCGATTGACTGCTGCGCTGTGTGTCGCGGGTTCGATTCCCGCACGGAACAAATATTTGTATGACCTACACAAGTAGTTGTTCCGGGTCTGGCTGTTTGTGTATGTGAGTTTAAATGTTTGTAAACGCACCCACGATACAGGAAAAATTCCTAGTGAGAGGCAACGTTAAAAAAAAAAAAAGGAAAAAAAGAATAACCAACCAACAAGCAAAGATATTGTGTTGCATTTAATTTTTGGTAACAAACCGTGAATTCAATAAATAATAACCCTCACACTAATTATAGGTAACACACTATCAATCAGAATCTGAATCATTTTGAAGGATATTGCTATCCATTGCTTCATATATTCGAATAATATGTCTGCTCAACAACGTAAATAATGCAATGAATGTTGTTGAACTGCCAAAAACGAAAGCCAGTTCTACTGCTATGAGTAGTGTGTTAGGAAATTACCCCGCAGACTCCTCATTAAACAGCACCTAAATAATAATAAATAATAAATATTCTAAGCTTCATTATCTAGCATTCTCAATATCTGGTAATTTATTAAGAGGGAAATGCCAGGGTAGCGATGATTTTAATGATTATAATTCTATAAATACACACTTGTTACGGTCGCGAATAAAATAGGAGAGCAAAGGTGGCCCAGTGGTAATGGCCGCGACTTACGGGTTTTAGGTCGTGGGTTCGAACCCAGACAGGCGCTTTACTTTGTGTCCATTATTTCATCACCACTGTTCTTAAAAACGGTGAAGGAAAACATCGTGAGGAAACCGGCATGTCCTAGAACCAAAAATTCGAAGACATGTGACATCTACCAACCTGGGCCCGCGTGGTAGATTATAGCTCACACCCTCTCTTCGAGAGGAGGCCTGTGTCCCAGCAGTGGGAACAATATAGGCAAATTGAGAAAAATGTAAGAACATTTGAATTTCGCCGGCTACCCTAGCGCTTCCTTAATTTCGTCTGTTTACCTCGTCGGTCTAGTAGGTACAGACGCTTCTGCTGAGCATTAGGGCCTGGGTTCGATACCCGGGTCCAGGAAAGTGTTATTGGGTTTTTCCATATGGAATTTCACAGTAGCAGACTAGAGTCTCTGCCCGGTCTTATTTTATTTATCAATTTACATTTTGTAGGAAAAACAAATTTTTTGTTTGATTTTACCGGTTGATGCCAATAGGCTCGCCCTCTATTACATGGGACTTAAACGTAACTGGCGAAATGTCGGTGCACTATAGGTACACCTCTGCCTAGCCCTTCGTGGAATACAGACGTGATGTTATGTTAATTTTGTAACTTTAATAGAAGGGATAATACACACCTCAATACTCGTGAAAACTCTTACCTGATGTTCGTGGAATTTCCCCGCACTATTGTTATACTCTTCGTGGGTAAAGCTTCAGCAATATCTTTGACGGCTATAGAGAAATCTTTCGGCAGTCTCGTTAGCATATCTGACGTCACATCTCGAATATCAAAGAAACCGAAAACCGTGTTGACGAAAACAAATATGAGCAGTATTTTCTGCATTAGTTTCATTTTTATAGTTGTTTTTTTATGTTTTTACAGTTGTCATATCTTTTTAAGATTCCTTTGGACAACGCGTATCATGAAAAAAAGTTATAAAACAAGTTATTTCTTTAAAAACTTCGTCATGCTTTAAAAGCTAATTTCTCAGAAAAAACTCGAACCCAATGAAATATGTGACTCTCATAAAGTACAGAGCAATAATGTCTACTCAATTGAATGCCGTCTCTAACGATCGAGTTCGATGGACTGGCTCGCGACTAATTCCTTCTAATATCTTATGATATTACTTCTTACATATGTTATATTTTAGGCAAAGAGTAAAGTTGCAGATACGACAACATTCTCGCATCTACTTATTCTCTCGACGAAAGCGTAGCAATTTGGGAAAAATTGGTGAGCTTGTGGCTTACTTAGCCACAAGCTCATAACAGCCGCATGGTTCGATCGTTCAAGTTAAGCTATGCTTGCCGCGGTTGGTCCGTGGATGGGTGACCATCTTTACGTAAGAAGACCCCTCCGTACCTCGGACAGCACGTTAAGCCGTTGGACCCGGCTGTCATTCGTGGATCTTTCATAGTCGTTACAGGTCGTCAGAAGCCCAAAAGTCTTACCAAGGGGTGTCGTATTATTACTCAGTAAATGGGTTGTGGAGGCCAGAGAGGCAGTTGCTCCATGTACTGGTACTCAGCTGCATCCGGTGAGACTGGAAGCCGACCCTAACGTAGTTGGTATAAGGTTAGGCAGAATATGAGTTATTGAATCCTTTCACAATTTTTCCCTGTTTTTGAAGTTTTAGTTAAATATGGTCAAGGAGTAGAGCAGTGCTGGCCCTGTGGTATCGGCCGCGACTTACGAGTTGTTGGTCGTAGGTTCGAACCCAGATAGGCGCTTTACTTTGTGTAAAATATTTCATCACCACTGCTCTGAAAACGGTGAAGGAAAACATCGTGAGGAAACCGGCATGTCCTAGAACCAAAAATTCGAAGGCTACCAACCCGCACTGGGCCCGCGTGGTGGATTATAGCCCGCTCCCTCTCACCGACAGGCCTGTGTCCCAGCAGTGGGAACATTATAGGCTGATTATGTAATCATTGAGTATGAAATTATCATTTCAGTATAAAGATCAGAATTAGGCAAATGCGACAATGAACTTTGTGAAATGCGACAAGATTTAATTAATTACAAAATGTTTATTTTTCTGTTGCTGTGTTGGCACACTGTGCAGGACAAGTAAGTTAAGTTTCTGGGGACTGTGTCTGTAATAAGCATTTTATTTATATATATTAGGTTATATTTAGGTTTTTTTTATAAACTTCATTAATCTCATAACTGGCCAACCCTTCTCTGTCACCTCTATTAATTTAGCAACTCTTTGTGCCTGTGCAACGAAGTATATCGGGTCCCCTCCCCACGGACCGGCTTGGATTGGCGTTTGACGAGTAAAGTGGCTACTTTTCATCGGAAGGGCCCACATGACCGATGAGTTGAAAGCTTTACCGTGTTGCCTTCTACATTCAACACCTTTGGGTTCTGGGATGCCGTTATGTGCGAGTGACGCATTTCTGTAATATTGTCATTTATGATTGGATGCCCGTATTCGGATAGCCAAAAATTGATAATATCATGAAGATTTTCAAGATATCATGAAACCTTCTTCTACGAATCTATTCGTTTTGGGGCTGATTTTTCAATCATCTGATAACTTTATTCGAGGAATAATTATTTTGAAATTTTGACAGTTGTTTCATACAAAAACTGTCAAACGTCAATTTTATTCCTCGAATAAACGTTATCTGGCGCTGAAAAAATCAGCCCTTAGTGAAAAAATTAAACAAAAATATTTACGTCAACTGAAAAAAGAACGACACCTTTAGTTAGAGGATCACTGTTTTGTCCATCTGTCAACAGGTACCCTTTTTTCTCAGGAACGGGTAGATATCTTCCATTATTCCATTTCTGGGAAAATACATCCTCCCATTCTTTCCGCACGAGATGAATCCGCCAAATCATGATGACTTGAGAAAAAAAGCCCACCACAGACAAATTAATTTCCCCTGAAATAAAAAAAAAACGCACAAATAAAGGTCACTTAGATGAAAAATGTAAATATTTACGATGTCGTATTTAATTTATTCCTTTTTATGGTCTAGATTAAATTTGCCTGCCTAGGGAAATCACGAAGTAAAATTTGTTAAGTTACCCACAATATTTCTTTGTGTATTTTTTTAACTCAAGGTGCTTCCGTTGAAACTTATTCTTGTGATGAACAGCCGTAACTAGACAGTTTGTTTCTTTTTTCTGAATGCTCCTAAATGTTCTTGTTAGTGTAGTAGTATAGTGCCCAAAAGGCTGGCAGCTTTGCCACGTTGTATGGCAATGCTGATTCTTTGGCCAAAAATTAGGCCAGCTCTCCGGTCACGTGAAGAGTTGGCCATGTCTCGAAAAACTAAGTGGGCACTCGAACCTCATGGCCCTGGAGTATCAAACCCCAAACGGCTCGAGCCCTGTAATTGAGTAATATTGTATTATTATTATTGAGTAATAGTGGCTTTTATTGTGACAGGACATAACGCAAGCTGCGTTATCCCTAATTGAGTTTGCATTATCTAAGACAATAATTACATGACTTTTTTCTAGAATTTAGATTTGGGAAATGAAAATATACAATGATTATGTGACAGTTACTGCTCCTCCTATTTCGATATGGCGCAAGTTTTCAATTTTATCCTGTACTAGCTGCGCCTCGCGGTTTCACCCGCATAACTTTTGGTCCCGTAGGAATACCGGGAAAAAAGTATCCTATATGTTAATCCTGGTTATAAGCCATCTTTGTGCTAAATTTCATCCAAATCCGTTCAGTAGTTTTTGCGTGAAAGAGTAACAAACATCCATCCATCTATACAAATTTTCACGTTTATAATATTTTTATATATTATATTATTAGTAGGATATTAAATAAATATATTAAATATTAATATTATATTATAGTAGTTGTAGTATAGGGGGCTTGTGGCTAAGTAATAACAGCCGCACGGGTCGATCAATCAGGTTAAGCTACGCTTGCCGCGGTTGGTCCGTGGATGGGTGACCATCTTCACATACCAAGACCCCTCCGTGCCTCGGAAAGCACGTTAAGCCGTTGGTCCTGGCTGTCATTCGTGGATCTTTGACAGTCGTTACGGGTCGTCAGTAGCCCGAAAGTCTGACAACCAGTCTTACCAAGGGGTATCGTATTACCCAGTAACTGGGTTGTGGAGGTCAGATTGGCAGTCGCTCCATGTAAAATACTGGTATTCAGCTGCATCCGGTTAGACTGGAAGCCGACTCCAACATAGTTGGGAAAAGGCTAGGCAGATGATGATTATATTATAGTAGGATATCCTGTATAAGACGACTAGACGCAAAGAGTTTATACTTCTAACCACACAAACTTAAAGTTGAACACAAGTTAGATAGTATAACAAGGCATTGAGGGATGGTTAGCATATCGTGTACACTACACTCTACGTGGCACGGGCACTTACATTTGCCTAAGTCGCCTTATACAAATTGTTTTAAACGCTAACTGACGGACGGTGATTGTAAACTCTATTGGTGAAGTGGGTTCACTTAAGTTTGTAGGTTGTTTGCTGTAGGAGTAGTGTGGAATCTAAACATAATTAACTAGTTGTGCCCGCGACTTTATTCGCGTGCATGTCGAAAAAACCAATTGAATTTCTAGGGATTGTTTTTTGCGCGGAACCCTAATTCTTTTTCCAAAATAAATGTAAAGGCTTCCTTATTACATCAGCTATCTGCCAAAAAGTCCCGTTAAAATCGGTGCTGCAGTTTTGGAGATTAGCCGGAACAAACAAACAGACAGACAGATTAAAAAAAAAGTTGTTTTTTTTTTATATATAATTTCATGTGCATTTAGTACAAAGCTGTTATATTTACATTACAAACAGACATTTAAATTTTATTTATTTGTTTAGATATAGATTAAAGTCGCTTTACACGTCTGTCTGTGTGATCGCGTTGTTCTTCTAAACTACACAACAGATTTTGATGCGATTTTCATCATCATTTAGATTTTTTTTCCGGCATACAATTAATATTAAACTTACATATTATGATTTATATGTAAGTTCTCGATGTTTTGTGATTTCATTAAACCCGTGCAAAGCAGGGTCGGACTTAGAGAGTAGGCCTCTCTAAGTCTGTCAACAAAGATACGGCCGAAAGAAGTTCTTTGGGATGAACCCTACTCCCGATTAATTAACTTTTTTGGACGGGCAAAAACACATCGGGTATAGGGACAGCTATAAAATTGTGCTGTCATTCATTCTTAGTTCGAAAACCGAGCAAATAATTTAATTCCCGAGATCATATTAAAACCCTTTGATATCCCGAATTTATTTATTTGTGGGTATTTGGACTTTCTGCTGGATGCTTCACATTTTTGCGTGTCCAGAAATCGTATGTATTTTGTATAAAACTTTCTACTAGGTATCTAAACTTTCACTATTTCAAATGTTTCACGAGTTTAAACGATGCATTATGTTAACCCGCATACCGATCACATTATAAATCGTTTAAAAGGAACCTAATAAATATATTAGGTCCTTACATCTTTTCTTTATTGGGTCCATCGCAAACCAGGATCACTTTTAGTTTTTCATTGTCAACTAGGGCCTCCGACCGTCCACGGAGTTTGTTCTGTAGGTCAAAATTTCCAGAACGATAACGTTGAAACCAAAAACGTACCGTGTTTTCTGTTACAGTAGCTTCGCACTTGACACTTGCTTTGACGGAGCAGCTACTTACGGACGGGCCCGTATCTTCCTTGAAGGACTATACCCTGTATACCCTGTTTTCTGCAACCCTCAAAATAGTATAACTTCACCTTCCTTTACAAACAACTGAAACCTTTTTAAAAACACTTTAAAAACTACAATAAAATTGTTTATTCACTTAATGAAGTAGTAAAAGGAAGGTGTCGGGTAGATCGTTTATTCTCGGCTGCAATTTAACTGTAGTGTTGGAAATGGGGTAGAGGTGCTAGTTGATAGGCTAGCTATCTGTCAGGCTAGCACTTGTTGGATGGGAATAAAATCAATGTCTGATATGTTACGTTTTTTAGTGAGAGGGGTGTTAGATGCATTTTTATTCATTCCTGGGCTAGGTTTGTACTTTGTGCCATATCATTTAGGACAGGAAGAGTGTGAAGTCGCACTTCATTAGAATAAAAAAAAAAAAACATAAAATGTCCTTACCAAGTCAACGTAAGCACATATGCCATCAGCGGGATTGTCCGAAAGGGTTACCGCTACCCCGGAACATAAAGGGCGAAGGAAGGAACATGGGTGGGTTTTAGTCAGTAAGAGTCTCTGACACTCCCTTCCGCTCCACCCAGAGCGGGAAATCATCAAATGACCCCTGTCATTTGATGATATCCCACCAGAAAAAAAAAAAAAGCACATATGCCAAATCTATGAAAATCATTCCGTCTAGTCGCCGAGCTGTAAAAACTATTTTAAACAAAAATTACTTATAATTCACTAAGATATTTAGTTAAGAGAGGCAGTGTCAAAAGTCTTTTAACAGTTTTCGAGTTTAGTCATGGTAATCAAGGCAATTTTAGACTTTAAAAAGTTTTAGTTTTAGCGTGGTAATCAATGCTCGTTCCTTATCTTTTTAAGAAGAACATAATATAAATAAACAATAGTTTTAGACTGAAACCTTGATGGATACAGTTTATTCATTACCTGCTTTCGCTGATTTTGGATATTGGAGGTTCTTGCCCGTGCTTCTCCGTAGGAACAAACTACGCTTTGGAATAGGCAACTAGAATAGAATAGAATACTTACTCTTTATTAGGTAGGTACACCATACATATTACAGATTATAAATGTAGATATTAAATTATTTTATATTATACCTTAAATGTGTTTTTTGTGAAAATAAAAAAAATTGTATTATTATATTTTACAAGAAGTGTCACAATGAGCGATCTTATCGCTAAAAGCGATTTTTTAAAGACAACCTTTGGATGGACCTTTCTTATAGACCGACTCCTTTGACAGTTAAGAAATAAATGATTTGGTGCGGTGTATAACGCGGTCCTACCAATCACATGTCACATGTTGTCGACTTGAGGGCTATCGGTCCCTGAATTATTAATATACCTATGAAATACCAAAATGTAGCCACTTATTATCCGTCTAGAATATCATAGTTCAATGTCACTTAAAAATTTACAATAGTGTTACGGTTTTCCATGCTAAGTCTAAAACAGCATTGCGATTCTGTAACCATCTCACCGTGAAAACTTAGGTGAAGTGAGCGTGGAGTGAGCTGTCATTCCAACTAATGCTTGAGTTTTCACGGTGAGATTTTTACAGAATCGCCGGCAGAACATACAGAGTTGCAGGGACATAGACGCATAACCCGCTATCATGAATACAGTAGGTACAGACGCCAGCAGATCAAGCTACCCGAAACTGTCAAATTTTCCCAATCAACGTTGAACTTTAATGCTTTAGCGATATAGTTGAAAATCTGCTGGCGTCTGTACATGATTCTGGACCCCCATGCGATGAATTTTTTCGTCGGTTATTTAAAAAAATGCTTTTCCAAACTCAAACTCAAACTCAAAGTATTTATTTCAATTAAACCAATTACAGGCACTTTTGAATTGTCAAGGGGTCGGTCAGTCAGAAAAATGAAGCTAGTTGCCCATTCCAAAGCGTAGTAGGTACCTATGGAGAAGAACGGGCAAGAAACTCCATGGACACTCTTTTAAATCAAAATATGGTTACAACAATTGTTACATTTTTTTTTTTTTTTTTTTTTTTTTTTTTTTTTTTTTTTTTTTTTTTTTTTTTTTTTTTTTTTTTTTTTGGGATGGGAAATCATCAAATGACTCCTCCCGCTCTGGGTGGAGCGGAAGGGAGTGTCAGACTCTTACTGACTAAAACCCACCCATGTTCCTTCCTTCGCCCTTTATGTTCCGGGGTAGCGGTAACCCTTTCGGACAATCCCGCTGAATTGTTACATTTCCATACGTTTTAACCGCTTAGGTATTGCACTTTTCTATGAAACAGCCGATTTGTTTTTAAATCTTAAACTAGAATCATGTGCATTAAGCACATGATTCATGGTTCACAGTTCACCCTGTATTTTTAACTGGCATGATGTAATATAAAAGTTATATAGGGAAATGTCTAGTTATCAGTGAAGATATTTTGTGCGTTTTGAATTGTAACATTACTTTACAGTGTATTTATTACCTTACTATAATTAACTTATATAAAACATAAATAAAATAAACAAAACTTTATGTTACGTCAAGTCATAAAAACCTTGCGGGGCAAGAGCACTCCCTACTCCCTACTAATATAATATAATAAGAGCCAATGACGAAACCTTATTGAAGACATTCTGAGAATCACTGTAGTATTCTAACTTGTCAGAATTCTAAGTAACTTGTCAAAGCCAACCTATAAAACTATGTATCTATGCAAATTCCGTCTAACATACCGGACATATTCCCCGTATTAGCAACACATCCCGATAGATCTCAAGCCGCCATTATACATACTTGTGTATGTAAGCTCTAACATACACCCTGCATTACCTGTTGTATCACCGCGTGCTGGGTGCCGCAGGAAACTGAACACCGCCGAGGCTAGTTCCTTAGGTGCAGGCGGTGGTGTAAGGGAAAAACTATCAGCGGTTTCAAAAGAAGGGCCGTCTTTGAAGACAGCCTCTGATATTCAGCGAAATTATGCAGCTATGCGATGGTTTTATTGTTGCTTATGCTCGCGGCTTCGCCCGCATGGAGGGCGTAAATTATGCTACGGGAACGTACCAAAAAGTATCCGATGGCCTAACGCAGTTCTATCAGTGTGCCAGTTTTCATCCAAATCTGTTCTGTCGTGAAGGCGTAAAAAGAACAAACAGATAGAGTTACTTTCGCATTTATAATATTTAATGTTTTATTATTAGTGTAAATAGTATGGATTTTGTGTTATTGGGTACCCCATACATAATAATACAAATGCCTCTTTTCCTCACCACTGCTCTCAAAACGGTGAAGGAAAACATAGTGAGGAAACCGACATATTCTAGAACTAAAAACACACATAGTTTGTGTCAAAACGAGAAAACAGAAGAATATGGTTTGTTAAGATTTTTTAAGAAAATTGTGGGGACTGTTTTCGTGAACTAAACCTTTTTCTTAAAAGAAAAAATGTAATACTTAAATATTCAAACCCTTTTCGCTTTTCAATTGCACCATATCCTGTACCGGTTACACGAATTTCTACCATGTTGTCTAAATTATACAGTCGGCTTCAGAACCCCAGTCTCCATTTCACTCGATATTAATATTACAAGGTGGTAGCATGTGGGAACCGTATAGTGATAATGTTTTTCGAGTATATTGTTTGGTTAAACACTTAAAACATATAACGGTACCATTTTTTTGGTATTCCTTTATAGGCTTACGTTCTGAGCTATTTTCCTTAAAATACTATACATATATTGGAGCTCATTTTTTTATCTCAAATATCTATACAGGGTGGCAGGACATCGACGCGCAAACGTCGTGAAAAGGTTACACCTGAGGGGCAATTCTCGTAATTTTAAGAACGTTCACAGTCTGAAAGCCAATTCTCGTAATTTAAAACGTTCAAAATCTAGTCGCAGTCTCATCTCGGCGACAAACAAATGTCAAAAACTTGTTAAAATGTAGGGAAATTAGAAGAGTTATTGACAGATTGAGACTGAGATCAGACTGTGAACGATCTTAAAATTACGAGAATTACCCCTCAGATCTCAGTCTCAATCTGTCACCTCTAATTTCCCTACATTTTGACAAGTTTTTGACATTTGTTTGTCGCCGAGATGAGACTGCGACTAGAGTTTGAACGTTTTAAATTACGAGAATTGGTCTTCTGATGCCATAAATAAAATTACGAAAGTCATTCATCTCGGAAGTGACCGATTAAAAAAATTGTCATTTTTGAGTGCGCAATGCAAACAACGCGATCAAAACTCTCCGCGGATGGCGCGCGCGCGGGGGCTACCTGCCGCGATACCGCGCGCTGCCCTTTCGAGTTTTATTTACATTGCTTTTTTAAGTGAAACAAGTGAATTTACTATTTTTTATGAAAAATCTCATTGGGTTAGATAGAAATAATGATTTTATACAGTTTACAGTAAAAAAAGTTGCAGAAAAAAAACGTAAAAATTAAGAAAAAGCCGACGAAAAATTTCTACGCAGGGGGGTCCAGAATCATGTACTGAATCCATGGTAAGCGGTTGCACGTCGATGTTCCTGCCACCCTTTATATTGATAATAAAGCTGAAGAGTTGGTTTGTTTGAACGCTTAATCTCTGGAATTTTATCGGTCGGATTTGAAAAATTCTTTTTGTATTTCATAGCCCAATTCTTGAGGAATAGGTTCCTTAACATCACGCTGTGACCCTTAGGAAAAAAGAAAAGAAAGATTGCTAAGCGAAAACGAAGTGACAGCGCGGGCAGGTGATGCGATACGACGGGTTGGGTCGGGGGAACAAGAAATTTCAGAAGAGAGAGGCTAGTCAAAAATCCTAAAATGTTATAAATGCATGGATGGATGTTTGTTACTCTTCCACGCAAAAACTACTGACCGGAATTGGATGAAATTTGGCGCACAGATAGTTTATAACTAGGATTAAGACATAGGATACTTTTGATCCCGATATTCCCACGGGACCGACACTTCTGCGGGTGAAACCGCGGGGTACTGCTAGTTACAAATAAACTATTCTTATGACCTGGGTAAGGACATAAGCTACTTTTAGTCTTGGATCGCAGAAGAAGTCGCGGTCAACAGCTAGTAAATTCTTCATCTTTACCATATTATAACCGTCTGACTTTGTTATTTTCATAGTCAGTTTAGCTGTTAATAGCCTAATATAATTAGAAAAGAGCGTGATAAATAAAATAAATATTTTATTTGTTTTCATCCACAGTTGTCATATTCAATGAACATAATTTTGTGGTCGTGACTAATGTTCCCAATTCGTAATATTATTTGGTATGACAGACTACGTGGGGAGGCGGACTGCCTCGGGCGATAATTAGCAAATGCTTCATATAGAAGGCAGCTATTATATTATATGACAAATACAAAACAACACATGACAAAAATCCATCACATGGTGGTCAGCTACGCATTCTGTACATTAAACGTCAAAAATCATCAAACCAACAAAACTGTTGTTTCGAATTACAATTAAGTCCAAAATTATGGCCTTGACTTTCGTCAAATAATTATGATTACGTACTCGTTACTATTTGACGTACGTATGTTACGTAAAACTAACCGTTTGAAACAACCGGCCCTAAGTGCCGTCTGCTTATCTCCACAACGCATGTATTTTAATAATAATATCTTCCGTCTATATTTGCTCGAAACTCGTTGCATAGAATAGTAGCAAAGAGATTTTCTTTATTCTTCCTTAACACAGGGTGAAGCCAACCCGCACTAAGCCCACTCCCAGAGAGAAGAGGCCTCTGTCCCAGCCATAGGTATAATTTATATTTCTAGCGTCCCAGTAGTGGGAATTTTGTAAGTAGATTAAACACGATGTACAGTCACGAGCTTAAGTATGTATACACTTGGCTTTATTCAAAAGCGATTTACTCCTTTATTTTTTAATTAAATTTTATGTTGCACATTGCAAAAACTTATGGGTGCATTTCATTGTTGTTGTGCTCGTGACTGTACAGGGTAAAGGAAATATCTGTTTACAACACCAACCAACCACCTGTGTGTGTTTTTGTTTGTGTGTGTGTGTGTGTGTGTAACATAATTAACGCAAGGCTTCATACACCCCAATTAGAGTATTTTAAAAGTATAAGACAATGAGCAAAACTATTTTTTTTAAAGCTTACTGTTAGGTATTATAAAGAAAATCGTGTTGATCGTGTTGATCCCAGCAATACTTTATGCATTTAAAATTGAGTCTTATGCTTTGTAATAAGATTTAATTTTCTATGGCTCAATCGGCGGTCAGTATGGCAAAAAATACTTATATCAAAAGTTACTGAAATCGATTAAGTAGTAAATTATAAACAAACAAACATATACTCGTAGTATCTTAATACCGCTTGCCCAAAAGGGAGGTAAAACAATCAAATTCAGGTAAACATAATTTAAATGTGATTCCGCCTTTGTCAACTTCAAAGGATTGAGAGAGACATAATGACGTTTTGTGTTTTGATGAAAGTAATGTAATTAAATAAATGCTTTACTCATAAATCGTTGGAAATTCGAGCATTATTTTGACAACCTTCTTTGAGATAAACCGAAACTGCTATACTGGTCATATGCATGCAAGCAGCGGTTGGCAATGTCAGTATATTCATATACTCTTTTCTATCGTGTAATTTAAAAATTGAACGAACTTTTTCCTTCGGAACATGGCCACCAAGGAGGTACTACATAATAAAGTCATCCAACATTTATCAAAGATTTTATTTAAATTTCGAACTGGCTTGCAAATAGAGAAACAAATGAACACATTGGACTTGGAGCTTGCAAAAACAATTGTTTTTCGTCATTGATTCTGGAATTTGTAATTAATTGTTAATTGATTACTTAGTTTGAATATTTGCACATTATTTAAGAAAAGTAATATGCAAGCGTTGGTCGCAACCAGGCATTGATGGCCTCACGTATATATACCTCGGTTTCGTCTCGGCCCACATTTTCACGTTCGTCCATCTATGCCCCTTTTCCCGGCTGCTGCAGTATTGTACCAACTATTATTGGCATTAAAATTTGCTGAAGCCCACGAACACAGACTTCACCGACATGTCAATGTCGAGGCAATTCAGCTGCTAGACAACACGGACTTAGTGCGTAGGCTAAAGAGAACTAAACCATTTGAATTAGTGTAGTATTTATATAGTGAATCAATAATAGTGCGATGCTAATGGTGCTATACATGTAACACATGAACAAAGTGTTTTATCAATTATCAGACCCTAAGAAAGTGCTACGAAACTGTGTAAAAGTGCAAATTGACATTATTCTTAGTTATAACATAATCTATCTCGTAAAATATTAAGTTAGAGTTAAATTACTTATTAGTCTGTTAGGCTAGATTGTAATCAATTACTAGGAACACTAGTTCTTATTAAAAAAAAAAAAATATTGGCATAAATTGAAAAACTGACTCCATAGTTACGTCACTAAATTACAGGTACCTGCATTTCAGAAGCCAGTGACTTTTTCAGAGAGGTTACAATTTAGCAAGTTTTATGTAAAAAAGGCTATACAATCATATTAAATACTTAAAATTAAGCTTAAAGACCAAAGCAAAAAAAAAAAAAGAAATATCTAGATTAAAACAAATCAATAACATAATTAGAATAAAATCAGTATTAAAACAAACAATTAATTGGTTGTTACGAATAAGGTTTTAAAACGCAGTCTGTTTGACCCTACTCTTTCCAAGACAGAGGAGATTGAAATTTAGCCAGAAAAACAAAGATAATGTCAGATTTTAAAGTTCACCATTTCCTCAAAAAGTTATTTCTGGAGTTATTGGTAAAATAAATGTTTGTTTTAAAAGCTTATTTCCCGGCAGCACGTAGTTTTAGTGACCCCAGGCGTTTCGCAGATTGGCTCCACTGCACACCGACCACGCCTTTTTACAAACAATTACCGTTTCCTAGACTTATTGTTGAAGCATTTCTTGGAAATGTAAACTTGTGAGTGCTTGTGCTATCACGTGTAGGTACGTATTCTTAGAATGTATTGACAGTAATGGTTTACCTACTACCTACCTAGAGGGGCTTGTGGCTAAGTAATAACAGCTATTGATCAGGTTAAGCTACGCTTGCCGCGGTTGGTCCGTGGATGGGTGACCATCTTTATATACCGAGGTCGTCCGTGCCTCGAAAAGCACGTTAAGCCGTTGGTCCCGGCTGTCATTTGTAGATGTTTGACAGTCGTTACGGGTCGTCAGAAGCCCGAAAGTCTGACAACCGATCTCACCAAAGGGTATCGTATTACCCAGTATCTGGGTTGTGGAGGTCAGATAGGCAGTCACTTCATTTCAAATACTGGTATTAAGCTACATTCGGTTAGACTGGAAACCGACCCCAAAATAGTTGAGAAAAGGTTAGGGAGATTGATTTGCACGAGCATTGATCACCACGTTTTTTTAAGATGGGTTGGCGATTTCAGACTGAAAACTATACTAATATGTATTATAAGTTCAAATGTAACTCTGTGTGGTACCTTTTCACGCCTTAACCACTGAACGGATTTCTATCAAATTTAACGAGGAGATAGATGACATCCTGGGGAAGGACATAAGCTTGTCCCGGTAGAACGTTCTCGTGGGATAATTTATGACATCCACGCGGGGGAAACCACGGGCAAAAGCTAGTTAACTATACGTGTTGGTATCGTCAGGATGTTTTTCTTCGAGGTATGAAATATGCTAAATATTATGGCCTAAGTATTAGTAACACTAGGGGCCCTATTATCTATGACACAGTGAACGAAATCGCGCAAAATCAACGCGAGATTGGTGGGATTAGCTAAGGAAGTATCCCACAGTGTTTGAAGACTAAGGTCTTCAACCAGTGCGTCCTCCCCGTCATGACATATGGCGCTGAAACGTGGACACTGACGGTCGGGCTGGTCCACAAATTCAAGGTCGCTCAGCGCGCTATGGAGCGAGCTATGCTCGGAGTCTCTTTGAAGGATAAAATCACGAATGAAATTATCCGGAAAAGAACCGGAGTTACCAACATAGCACGCAGAGTAAGCAAACTGAAGTGGCAGTGGGCTGACCATGTTTGCCAAAGGGCCGATGGCCGGTGGAGCAGATGAGTCCTGGAGTGGAGACCTCGTATTGGCAAGCGTAGTGTGGGACGCCCCACAGCTAGATGGACGGACGACCTAAAGAAGGTTGCTGGGACGTACTGGATGCGGAAGGCGGAGGACAAGGTGTTGTGGCGTGGCCTGGGAGAGGCCTATGTCCAGCAGTGGACTGCGATAGGCTGAGTTGATTGAGCTAAGGAAGTGACGTGGTTTCGAAGGAAGAAGCAAGGAATCGATAAGTGGTCTTAGTGAATTAGGGCCCAGAGCAAATTGATGTGTTTCGAAAGTGAGTTTTTTATGTTCGGTAATATGATTACTAGACTATATTTAATTTAATTTGAAATTGAGATATCTTTTTTAAGACTTGATAATGTTTTTATTTAAATGACAACATGTATGAGGTATCTTTTTAAGACTTGAGTGTTTTTAAATTCTATACAAAATTTATTAGAGTATTTGCTAACAGTCATCAGATTAATATTGAATGTTTTTAAAACGTTCAAAATTAATCTTATACTGTATCTTTTTATTTAAAATGCAAACACTTTATATTAACAGAATGTAGGTGGATTCCTCAAAACTGTAACAACTGATTTTTGTACCTACACTCTATGCAATTAAATATTTATATTCTATTCTATTATTTTAACCTGTAACGCGGTTACGCTACATAAGAACTACGCATTGCACCTGACGTCATGCAAATCCTATATCGCACAGGCACGATTTACTTATACCTACACAGAAATCCGACAACAACCGTCCGGAAATAGCTCACCAGACTCAACCCCCGTCTTGCCAGAGGATCCTTCCTTTTTTATCGAGGATGAGGCACTTTCCACCCAGCTCCCTAATTGCGTAAAACACTATCAACCTCAATCTAAATCATTTTGAAGGATATTGCCAATCAATTGCTTCTTATGTTCGAAAAAATTGTCTGCTCAACAACGAACATAACGCAATGAATGTTGTTGAACTGTCAAAATGAAACCAATTGCTACTACACCGCTATAATTGTACCTATGTTGAGCAGATTGGTTAGAGGAGATAAAACAAGCTTTGCTCAGTAGGTAGTGGGACTAAAACGAGTCTCCACATTGTACTCGTTCCTTATTTTACAGATGAAAATCAAAATAATGTTTAGTTTATTACTCAATCACGCTTCACGGGATTAGTGTATGAAATTTAGAGAGACCATGTCCGGGATTAACACATAGGTACCTATCTACAAAGTAAGGTAGATACGTCAAAGATTTTCATCGTTAGATTTGCCCTCGTCCTACTTATATGTCACCAAGAATAAGAGTAAGCTCACACGTCCCGTATAACTATGGTATTTCCATGGCAGATTATGATACTGGGCAGGATGGAAGGAAGACACGCTCAAGGCAGAGCACCGGCAAGATGCTCAGACGCGTTTAGAAGGCTGTTCAAGGCAGCATTTATCGAGCGGTCCACACTGCAAAAGACCGCACTTGGAGATGCGCCGTATGTGGTCGCGGTCCTCAGCATTGAGAGAACGACGAAGGAGAAGAAGAAATTCCATGGCAGCTTGTGACATGTGATATGTGTGTGTTTTTTTTAAATGTCGTAGCATCATGCTGAGATAGGAGCCTTTTGGCCTCGTATAGACTTTCTGTTTAATTTTTCCTTTTGTTACTTTTTTATATAATTTGTTTTATTTTTAATTGTGTTTAGTTTAGTTTTGTTTATAATCCGGTACGAGTCGCAATAAATACTTTTTCTTTCTTTTCTTTCTTTATATATGTGTGATAGGGTGAATCTAACAATTTAAATCTTTGAGATACGTCGTTGAATCTAAACAAGGTTAAACTGCGGGTAAAGTCTAGAAAAATAAACAGTTTTTACTGTAACATTCAAAGGACATTATTTATAATTGTTTGTTTTGGCCTAATATTCTGTAACATCAGAGACTGAGGGTGGGGTAAGTAGGCTAGACAGCAGCCCTTTTGTGTTTTACATAATCATTTGTAGACTAGACATGTTTTTAAAATTAGATTTAAGTAGATTGATGAGTTTGTTTTTTAAGTTCGTTAATAGGATTACTAGACTATATTTAATTTAATTTTAAATTGAGGTATCTTTTTTAAGACTTGATAATGTTTTTATTTAAATTACAACATGTATGAGAGTACCGATGTGTTTGGTAGCAGGCATCTTTTGTTTAACTTTCAAAACTATTTCTTTATACTCTATTTTTTTTTAATTGGTTTTTGGGATAAAAACCTTGCTTAGTTCTCCATTTATTAATTTCTGTTTTTTTTTTTTATCCAACCTGACTTAGGATGACTACTTAAGGGTCCTTTTGTTTTTGTATTTATTTGTAAAGTTAGTCATTTAATTTAGTACCTAGTATATAGTAGTTAATAATAGTTAGTTATGTCAAATATTGTATATAAGCATTTTTATGTTTATAAAATAGGTAATTTACATTCTTTATTAAGTCAATTAAACAATTTCAGTTTTCATTTCTCCTATGCTTTTAAGTTCTGCACCCCGGTTCCCACATATGTAAGTCTCGATCCCGTGGAATAAAAAGTCCTATATCCTAATCCAGGTCATGGTCTACCCGTGTGCCGAATTTCATCCAAATCCGTTCAGCCGTTTTAGTGTTCCAAACAAACATATAAAAAATCAAATCTTTTCTCTTTATAAGATTAGTTTGGGAAATCGGGTTGCAATTTCACAACAATGAAGCAACAAATCTTTATTAACCCGTGCCTCGTTCAGATTAGTTTGTAGCGCATCAAAATAATCGATATACTAGAAAACGGGTAAGTTAGCGCAAAGTTGTCGAATCTTTCAGTTTGTTTGTTTAATTATAAAGTTGTTGTGGCAGCGCTACTGTGTTTCACATATGTTTACGGTATGAACAACAACATTGTTGCTGTTGCTGTGTAGGAGGGACTTACGTTATTAGAAAATACATTCCTGATACTCTATTAGGTTTCAGGGATTTTGTTTTTTTTTGCTTGATTTTAGTCCTAGAATTCAGAGACTGTTATTCTGTTTACTTTTAATATGGATACGGTTCTTGTACGCGGATTTGCGATCGAAAAGTTACGTTGTTTTAAATTCTGGGCGGGACTGGAAATTTATATTTTAGATTCTCGAATGCTATTCAGCATTTCATTCATTAATTGCGTTAAATATTGAGACGATAAATGATTGATTCAAAAAGCGGTACTTCTGGACACGGCTCGCATTGTCAGAAAGTTCCTCTCTCTGGAGCCCTGACCGCCGCGCCGGGTAGCTTGGACCCTGTTCCCGATACCGGTGGGTTACTATTTTTTACATTTTTAAATGTTTTTTTTTTCTTTTTGTTCATAAAAATATTTAAAAATGTAATTTGTAAGTATTTAAATGAAATAAAGGAAATAATAAATAATAATAAATCGTTTATTTATAAAATTATGTCGGTACTTGGTTTTTAGGGCTTTAAATATGTTGCTCAATTTTAATTTATTTAATTTATTAAATCTAGGGGTCTAGGGAGGTCTAGAACATGACATAGACCGGTGTCGTTTCGTAGTTTAAAACGCTACCATTTCTCCCATAGTTTTATGTTTTATCCCGAAAAATCGCCCAACCTTTTCATAACAACAAATAACAGCTTCTGACTCTGGTCATCTGGTCATCATCATCATCTGCCTAGCCTTTTCCCAACTATGTTGGGGTCGGCTTCCAGTCTAACCGGATGCAGCTGAATACCAGTATTTTACATGGAGCGACTGCCTATCTGACCTCCACAACCCAGTTACTGGGTAATACGATACCCCTTGGTAAGACTAGTTGTCAGACTTTCGGGCTACTGACGACCCGTAACGACTGTCAAAGATCCGAATGTCAGCCAGGACTAACGGCTTAACGTGCTTTCCGAGGCACGGAGGGGACTTGATATGTGAAGATGGTCACCCATCCACGGACCAACCGCGGCAAGCGTAGCTTAACCTGATCGATCGACCCGTGCGGAGGTTATTACTTAGCCACAAGCCCCTCCCTTCAGACTCTGGTTAGAGCATAAAAAGTGCTGTCACACCTAAAAATAAAGAAAGTTTCCCGTTATAAGCACTCTTACCTTTCTGTATAAATAGATGCCTGCACTAATTGATAACCCCTTGTCTACCTATTTGTATGTGTAAGAGGTACCCAATTAATGAAAGCGTCAGTACATAACAAAACCCTCATTTCACATAAAAAGAAACCCTTACAAAGAGATCAGTTAATCAGCAATTATTATAACAATGGCGTTAATGAATTAGTCGTTAAGTCTAACAACTCGTAAGACAATTATAATGTTGGTTAAACCCGCAAATTAGCAAACGTTAACTAAATGATTGTGTCATTAAGTGAGCGCCTCAATGGACCTTTGTTTTAATTGTACGATTCACGTGCGAATGAACGATACGTGAACACGAACGGAAGTTATGAAAATGAAAGAATTTGTGTACTTGTTTTGTATAGGTATGTTCCTTAATATAATTTTATACTTATTTTATGAAGTATAGGTTACTTTTTTATATTATGTGGCAATTCAGTACCTAAGTGTGTTAGTGTATGAGTGTGTGTGTGAGGGTGTGTGTCTGTGTTCAGTGTCTGTGTGTATGTATGTTAGTAACAATGTAAGGAATTGTTATTAAAGGCTATCCACGAGTGAATATGCAGTACTGCAACCTGAATACCCAATTCTCAGACCTGCTGTCAACCATGCTGCTACTCTAAGCAGACACCGGATTCCTTGAATGATTTCAATAGATAGGAATTCTTTTTTTATTTCATCCTCATCATCAGCCTACAGCAGTCCACTACTGGATATAGGCCACTCCAATTGCACGCCATTTAGCTCGATTCTCGGCAACTCTCTTCCAGCTGCTACCAGCCAGCCTGCGAAGATCGTCACCACCTAGCCTATCCTATTATGTCCTATCGTATGTCTACAGTGAAATATTCTTAAATACACAAAGCAAGCTAACACTAAAATATATAATACTAGCTGCGCCCCGCGGTTTCACTCGCATAAGTTTCGATCCCGTGGGAATATCGGGATAAAAATTATCCCATATGTTAATCCCGGTTATAAACCATCTGTGTGCCAAATCCGTTCAGTAGTTTTTGCGTGAAAGAGTAACAAACATCCATCCATCCATCCATCCAACCATCCATCCATCCATCTATCCATCCATCCATCCATCCATCCAAACTTTCATGTTTATAATGTATACAAAAAAAGGAGTTCATTGGGCCAAAAAAAATTGAATGATACAGTCATTCTGCGATTAGGAAATTAATTATGGTGATACTGGCAATTTCTTTCAGGACCATTTATTATAATAGTAGTTGCTACTTATTTATTTATATATACTAAATATACTATATAAAATACATAACGAAAAAAAGTAACACTATAAAACATAAAATAGGCGGCCTTAAAGCTTTATGCGATCTCTTCAATCACTGTCCATTCCAAGGTTGCCTAGGATCGCAGAAATAGACACCAAAAGACATGAAAATTGGGTTGTTATTAGTGAAAAATAATAAGTATATCGTTGCCCTAAAAGCCTACACTCAGCTACTGCAACGATGGCTTAGGTTCCAAATATACACACAATGTACACTAGCTTCTGCCCACGACTTCGTCCGCCTGAATTTTCTTGTCCGCGCTATTACTTCGGGTTCGTTTAGCGTTCTTACCCAAGTGGTAAGAACGCTAAACGAACCCGAAGCGTTCAGCGTGGATATTTATGATGACGTGTTATTATTAATAATAAAAAAAAATAGAAGTGCCCTTTCAGTATATATCTGATGCTGAGATATTTCCGGTGTTGAGGACTGGGACCTCAACACCGGAAATAATGAACGAATAGCGTTCCATTCTCATAAATGATCGCCGTGTTAAGTGAACTATTATGTCATTAATTGAACGCCTCATTGAGCTTTCGTTTTAATTATCCGGCCCGAGTGTGGGTGTATGAATGGAGGGTATTGTTGAAAAATAGTCATGAGCTCATATTACTAAACATTGTAGGTATGTTGAAGAATGGAGCTGGAATTAGGGCTCTTCCAAAAATAGTTTAATAGACGTACATAAAAATCTAAATTATAAAATGTTTGAGTATTAAAAAAAAAGTATTTATTGGGATTCGCACAGGAATATCATAAATTAAATTAAATTGAACACACTCATATAACCACGATATAACAAAAAAAAAACAAAAGTTAAATGGAAATAAAAACAGAAAGTCCTGTGCGAGCCCAAAACTCAGCATGATGCTGGGACATTTAAAAATAAGTGCTATTTGAAAATGAGTGTAATTAAGAGGTTGGTAATTAAAATTCACCCTAGCTTCTTTCTGCCTAGCTTTTTCCTATGTTGGGCTCGGCTTACAGTCTAACCGGATGCAGCTGAGTACCAGAATTTTACATGGAGTGACTGCCTATCTGACCTCCACAACCCAGTTACTGGATAATACGAAACCCCTTGGTAAGACTGGTTGTCAGACTTTCGGGCTCCTTTGGCTAAATCACCACTAACTAACAAATATTTGGGCTTGTTGCATCTAGACCAGTTTATAATGGGTCTCATAACATGCACCCGACTACAACAAATAACATCACGCCTGTAATCCCGGAAGGGTCAGGCAGAGGTGTTCCTAATAGTACTTAATGTAATTAGGGTTTAGCCTATTGCCATCAACGGGGCACAAAGCCGGGCTGCTACTGAGAAATCCCTGATGGAAAAACCCAATATCGACCTGGGAATCGAACCAAGAACCTCATGCTCAGTATGAGTATGGATGAATTGAAAGCTAGTAGTGGACGCAGATCCATCTTTGCGCACATGGGATAGCTTTGGGCTGGAATTATGAACTATTTTCATACAGCTCGTGTCAACACGAGAAACGACACGAGTCACCATTTCCCTGAAGCTCAAGATATTATTGATTTTAATAGGTGTATGTTCTCTAGTTGTTTGAACACGAGGCGATGATGTGTGGGTGATATTTTATGTGTGACTCGATATTTTTACTTATTACCTGGAAAGGTTTCTCACCAACGTATTGGGAATTGAACACATTCTGTATATCAACCTATCCTGTATATTAACATATCTGAGTGACTTTGTGCAAATATAATTGCTGGGAAACGACTTTTATTTTTGGTGTATGATTTTTTAGAATGACTGTTTACAGTAATACACGATATAACGTACGCTAAACGTTGTGCTCATGGGTGATTCGGAAAATTTGACAGTTTCGGGTAGCTTGACTTGCCGTCTGTACGTTAATTAAAAAGGTCTTTAAGTAAAAAAAAAAACTTATTAAAAACTGCACTGACCCCCTTTTAGTATTCTCCCAAAGTGTTTTAAAATTAACTTATTCTGTTGCAGTGTAACTTGGAGACCACTTAGCGTTGTTACTAACTTGTCTCTTCGATGGTCGAAGAAACAAAGAACGAATTATGGTTGAAACATTGTTTTAAAGCTGTGTTTTAAAATGTATTATAGTGATTTGGCACTTCCCGTAGCTACATAATAACAGCCGCATAGGTCAATTGATCAGGTTAAGCTATGCTTGCCGTGGTTGGTCTGTGGATGGGTCACCATCTTTGCATACCGAGACCCCTCCGTGCTTCCGAAAGCACGTTAAGCCGTTTGTCCCGGCTGTCATTCGTGGATCTTTGACAGTTACGGGTAGTCAGAAGCCCGAAAGTCTCCAGTCTTACTAAGGGGTATATAGTCGTATTACCAAGTAACTGGGTTGTGGAGGTCAGATAGGCAACCGCTCCATGCAAATAAAATACTGGTATTCAGCTGCATCCGGTTAGCTGCATCCACATAGTTGGGAAAAGGCTAGGCAGATGATGAAGAAAATGGACAGTCGACTTACAATTGGATAAGTTATGCTTACGAGAGGCAAATAATAGTAATAGGAAATTAATAAAACAGGTGCAAAACGAAACTTCTATAATTCTCGTTCTTACGACATTTTTATTTATTTTCAACTCAAACACAAGCTTCGAAGAAATAACCGTTTACGTAAAGCATCTCCTCATTCATCCCTGTGTCACCATAGCAACATTTCAAGTCCCGCTTAACTTAATTCTTATCAACAGCATACCTCTGAAAAATACTCGAAACGTTATACAAAAGGGACCCTTAAAAAAGGTACTTAGGTCTAACGTTTTTATAGCGAGCGATCGATCGTTCTAACCGCGAAGAGCTGTTTTTCAATGGTCAGGGTGAATTGAATTCTACCCCATTCTACCCATTTCACCCCCATTCTTCCCTCTTTTGCCCCCATCACCCGTTACTAGTTTAAAAAACCTTGTATCGTTGAATATAAACCTCTTTTAAAACAATAGTTCTGAAACTTTGCGCAAGTATTTTTTAAACTGAATTTTTTAATTAAAAGATTTTAATTTGACGAATTTTTGTACTATTTCTTTATGGATGGCATACCTACATACCTGGCGAATTTTTTATTAACGTGTAAAATGTAGACTTTTTTATTTGATTTTATATTAATTTATTAGTTTTGTGTTGATTTGAATGATGGATTTAATAAAGATGGTGCCATCTGCTGTGCTTTTAAATTGAACGTTGAACGTTAGATAGATGTAAACATCACTTTTAGTATATTATTGATTATTATGATACAGTATATTAACATATTATCATTTGTATTTTTTTGCATATGCTTTTTGCATATAAAACACCGGACGCGAGTGAGGTGCCTCACCTCACAGCTTCAAGGAGTCTGAGGGAGTGAACTTATCATCGTCTTTAAGATTTAGGTTCTAATAGGCTGATATAGTATGAACGTACTCCAGAATTTAGTAACGCGAGTTAGGAGAGGTACTTAGATTCATAAACTGTGGTCACTCCTACAGGGGGGGGATGACACTCACCTAAGCTGAAACCATCTTTGCTTACGGGGCATAGCCTTCGCAAAGTGTGTCTGTTTAGCACAATTGGTTCAACTTATATTGGAGGACCCACAGTTCTATCAGTATTGACTGATGTTTCATGGCGTTTGTGTTTAGTGCGAACGGAGTAGATTTTTGGAAATGTTTCTTCTGGAGTATGGGCAAGAGATAGTTTTTTTTCGATGGACCTGTTAGCCTTTTCCCTCCCTCTGGCTCAATACCGTCCGATGGTGTAAAAGAGTTTGAAGTTAAGATCATCTATTTTTTGTAAGCCTTATCTAGGCTGATGTGAACTGTCACGTCATATTGTTAGTATTTAGGAGGCCGCGTCGCTTCTTTTACGCCAGTTTTGGCGCGACGAGGCTTAAGCATGACGACGTTAGTTTATGTTGGTGCACAGTGACACATGTAAATGTTAACTTGCCTGACACTTGTCATAGTGTCGGACTCGCGATTCGTTTGTCCTGACTTAAGCCTACTCTTGCAAGAGTTGGACCTCACACTGTATCTATCATCTGGCGTTATGTAATTATTATCATAGGGGTAGGCAGGAAGGGCCTGAGTGTTCGAATGTTGTGAATAAAAGTCTTGTTTAGAAGCGGGAGCATACCAATGCTTCTATTCTAGGATGGGCGTAGCTCATGTAGAGGTTTGTCTGCCGAAAGCAACCTCATATTGTGCAGGCCGGCTATAATTTAGCGCGGGTTACATTCAAACGTTCAAGCTAATATCAAATATTTTCAATTAGGATTTTTGCTTAGAACTGCGAGTGGTAATTTAGTGAGAAATATGTAAAGACGTGCTTACAATATAATCTTAAAGGAGTCGTATAGTTGTTTGATTCCTCCCGTTACCTCAGAGGGCTCCTCAAGCCCTCCACAGTACTAACCAAACACCATAACTCTACGACATAACTAAGAAATTAGAATAAACTACATAGAAAATTCCCTCAGATTACCCGAATTCACAACTTTGATTCACCACGAGTAACAAAACCAATCGACATTCCTTACCTACATCACAGTACAAAAACCGACACAAACACAATAAAACAATTGACGCATTCGTCGAACAGTCACCGTTCCCTTTGTATCGTCGAAAGCTTTTAGAAGATGAGACCGTGGACCTAGCGGGCCCTTACGTCTGTGCTGATACGCTCCGATGACCAGAGCATTGTTTATTTAGTTAGTAATATTGAGTAAGAGAAGGTGAGTGGTGTTATGTGTGAAAGGTTGATCGAATCTTTAGCTATCCTGTCGAGTTATTTGATTTGTGGGTAGCTACTTGTGATTTTACACAAAAATCAAATGTAGCGTTACAAAAATTATTTGGCACGTGGCCTAAATTGGAACTAAAGCCGCCATTTTGTTTTTCAATACATGGCAGTTTGACATTTCTCAATAATGTTTACCAACAGCCCCCTGTCAACGTCATTCGAGTGCCAAGATCATTGTAGCAGTGTTATATTGATACTAATAACCAGGTAAAGCTTTTATTTCGCATATTCACATTGTAAGCTATACATCCATAAGTGAAAATAAAAAGAAAGAAGAAAGGGGCTTGTGGCTGAGTAATAAAAGCCGCACGGGTAGATCGATCAGGTTAAGCTACGTTTGCCGTGTTTGATTCATGAATGGGTGACCATCTTTAGATACTAACACTTCCGTGCCTCGGAAAGCACGCTAAGCCGTTGGTCCCGGCTATCATTCTTGAATGTTTGATAGTCGTTACAGGTCGTCAGAAGCCCGAAAGTTTGCCAACCAGCCTTACCAAGGGGTATCGTATTACCTAGTAACTGGGTTGTGGAAGTCAGATGGGCAGTCGCTCCATGTAAAGTACTGGTATTTAGCTGCATCCGGTTAGACTAGAAGCCAACCCCAACATAATTGGGAAAAGGTCAGGCAGACGATGATGACAACCATAAGTGAACATATTTGACGTTTTAAGAACCATACCTATTAGGAACGCTTTTAGAAAATTATGCTGGTGAACCTAGCGGGCCCTTTTTTTTTCTGGGTGGGAAATCATCATATGACTTGTCCCACTCTGGGCGGAGCAGGACTTTTACTGACTAAAACCTACCCGTGTTCCTTCAGTTGCCTATGCCAGGGACCACGGTATCTCTTTCGACCTAGCGTGCCCTTACGTCTATGCTGAATCGCTGACACGCTCTGATGACCTGCGCATTGATTATTTTGTTAGTTTTATTGAGTAAGGATAGGTGAGTGGTGTTACGCCATAGGCTTCGGAAAGATTGACTGGTCAAAAAATCTTTATTACGATCCATCATCTGCCTAGCCTGTTCCCAACTACGTTGGGGTCGGTTTCTAGTCTAACCGGATGCAGTTGAATACCAGTATTTTGCATAGAGCGACTACCTATCTTACTTCCACAACCCAGTTACTGGGTAACACGATACCCCTTGGTAAGACCGGTTGGACTGGTTGGTGGGCTGGAAAATCTTTATTACGTTGCCATGTCTAAATATATAGACATATTAAAAAAAATCTACCCATGTTGTGTTTGTACGAGAAAACCCGACATCTACATGGTTGAAGTCACGGATAAACCGTTATGTTTCCCAACAATTTTCATTGATATTCTAATAAAAACAAGGAATGATAAAATGGTGCTCTACCAAAATCAAATGAAGGTGTTCTTTTTATATTTCAATTTCTAAATTAAATTCTTTGATCTCAAGATGTGCGCATAAATATTCAGGTAGGTACATCAAGTTACATATTAGTCCAATTTAAATATTTACAACACAATTTTTATTTCATTTTCTCATAAATTATTAAGTTGTTTCTGCGTAACTGCCAATCTGACTACAAGATCAAATAAACTTCTAAGAAAAACTATTTAAATTGTAAATAGGAAGGTTGTACTATGATTTCTTGTTCTTGGACTTCATTTATAATTTTCGTTTCTACAAAGACGAAACTTTTACTTACGATGGGTATTAAAACATCTTCTCTTAGCGTGACGATAGCAATCTAAATGGCCTCGACTACTTGCCCAGAATTCGGCTACTTTTTTGGCGCCATCACCAACGTTCATCAGTTCCTGTAATGTGCAGACGACAGGACACGATATTAAAGTCCCATTGCTTGTATTCCAAGGCGGAGTCATCTATGAATCTCCACCTGAATAGGTTTTCCTTGCTTCGGCCAACCTGGGTCCAGAGGTTCTTAATTAAAACATTCTACGAGAGGAAATTTTTAAATGGAAGCGTCTGTGATAGACAGGCAAACGAACGCAATGTTGATCTTAAATAATATTTCTTTGGTTTTCGATTTGAATTACGAATATTCTTTCTACACTGCTAGATACTTACTTTGTGAAGGAGGTAAAAATAACTGTTGAAAAACAAGGTAAATTTTATGAAAAAAAAAAAACTTGTGTTTAATTTTTGACCTAGTATACCAGTCATAGAGCAGTACCCAGTGGTAAAGGCCCCGGGGCGTACGAGTTGTATGTCGTGGGTTCGAACTCAGGCAGGCGCTTTACTTTGATTTATTATGATAAATTCATAATAAATCAAAGTAAAGCGCCTGCACACTGCGCCTTACAATAAATTCATCACCGCTGCTCTTAAAACGGCGAAGGAATCTATCATGTCCTAGAGCCAAAAATTCGAAGACATATGTGACATCTAGCAACCCGCACCCGACCAGCGTGGTGGATTACGGCCCACTCCCTCTCACCGAGAGGAGGCCTGTGTCCCAGCGGTAGGAACATTGTAAGCTGGTTATGCTATACCAGTCATGTATAGACAGATGAAAACAAATGAAGACAAGTGTTCCTCTACATACTCGTATGCAAGTAGGTATGACGGTATTTAATAAATAATATAATAAATAAATAAAAATCTTTATTGATACAAAAACCTTTGACATTGCTAAAGACTAGGATACATAAAAATGGTTAGCTAAAGGTCATACGGATTCACCATTGCCAGGATCGCCCAGAGGACACGGTGGAGCACACGGTGGAGGTCTGCCCCGCTTGGGCGGAGCACCGCCGTGTCCTCGTAGAGGCGATCGGCAGCGGTGGCGGCCTCTCGCGCCCGGCCCTGGTGCAAGCCATGGTCCGGGGTGAGAGGGAGTGGGAAGCAGTCGCCTCCTTCTACGAAGCAGTCATGCTAGCGAAGGAGGTGACGGGACGGATGAGGGAGAGAGCCGCCGCGGGAGACGCTCCGGGCGTCGGGAGCCGCGTGACGACTCCCGGCCACCGTAGGCGCGGGCCTGCGGGCGGAGAGCAATGGGTAGCTCACCGCCCGATCAGGACCAGGCCCGTGCCGGACGCCGCGTAAGTGTTCCACGCGCGCCTCAAAGAGTTGTCAGCATAATTCGAGGAGCCCCTTAGGGCCGAAGCCTGCCGGGTCAGCAGGATTGTCCGAAAGGGTTACCGCTACCCCGGAACATAAAGGAAGAAACATGGGTGGGTTTTAGTCAGTAAGAGTCTGACACTCCCTTCCGCTCCACCCAGAGCGGGAGGGGTCATTTGATGATTTCCCATCCGGAAAAAAAAAGGTCATACGGATAAGGTAAACCCTGGCTCCTAAACTAGGTGATCCTGTGACTTAGGAGACAGTGTTCTGCTGTTACTGTGATACCAGAAAGCTTTTAAGTCGTGTTCTTAACATTACAAAAATAGTCATTGACAGTGCAGGTTAGCAAAGTACGAGTATGTACATAATAAAATCAACAACGAAGGAATAAGGGATATAAGAAACGAATTTTACGGTGCATATGTGTGTATGTTAGAGTGAGGATGTGTATGCAGAGTGAGGGATGTATGTGCGGGTGTGTATGTAGGAAGCGTTTGCTTGAGGGTGTGTTGAAATGTTTGAGAATGTGATGTGTTGCTGATCTGTTCCAAATAAAGAGAAAAAGTCCAAACAATTTATGTACGAGTATGTCATAAATTTTACCTGTAGAAATAACGTAGACATTTTGTGACTTTCGTAGCAATATAATTGAATAACTAGGTTACAAACAAACGACAAGGCACTTGCTTTAAATGTTTTAGTCTATTTTAATGTCCTTAAAGTTGTAGCAGAAAGTTGGAAGGTTCTTTCCTCAAAATACCATTTCAGACACGAATCTAGAATAGAATAGAATAGAATACTCTTTATTGTACACCATACACAACATGGTCATCCACATGGCCATCTACATGGTCTTCACATGATCTGACGAAGATATATATGTGTCTAGACTTTAAAAGAGATTGTGGCCTCTGCGTTTGTTTCGGCCTTTCTTTTCGGAGTAGTAAGATAGGAAACGCCGAAATCATCTAGTTTAAAAAAAATATGATTGAGGTGTAATACAATCTGTCAAATTTCTTCAATAGACTTTCAACTGTATCGCTAAAGCATTAGGTTCAAGGTTGATTGGGAAAATTTGACAGTTTCGGGTAGCTAGACCTGCTGGCGTCTGTACAAACCTATTTACGGAAATAAAATCATGTGTCCATTGTTTTACGGAATAAAAACGCATTAAAATTGAGTATCTCAGCGTTTTCAGATCATTTCAGTGGCAATATTACTTAAAAAAAAATTAAAAGTAATATTGTCACTGCAACGATCTAAGAACGCTTTAGTGAAATAATTATTAATCAAAAAAGCCAGACAATATTGCTTTAAATAAATAAAATAAAAATGACACTGTAACTGGATAGTGGAGGTCAGATGGGCAGTCGCTCTATGTAAAATACTGGTATTCAGCTGCATCCGGTTAGACTGGAAGCCGACCCTAACATAGTTGGGAAAAAGGCTAGGTAGACGATGTATATATTTTAAGAAAATGCTCTATGCTCATTGTTTTTTTAACTTAGTTTGTAGTGTAATATGTATACTAACATAGTTTTAAGACCTTTGTAAATAACAATTATTATGGATGTCCTAACACTAGTGTTTAAGTTGTGTTTGTATCTACTAACAAATTGGATTTTATGATCTGAAAATAAACGGTTTCAATTTAATTGAATTGATATTCCGAGAAAACGTTCGGTGGTAACAATAGTTTCACGGTCCTACTGGCCCATTGTAGTTAAAATTGAGAACAATGGTCAAACCCTTTTTCTTGTACCGTAACGTAATCACCCTCCAACCTTTTACATTTAAAACCGAACCTTATATAAGAGCTTGAAAAATAAATACTAACAGGTATAACGTTAAAGTTACCTCTAGTTTTACTAGTAAAAGGCTCGGCTCGGTCGCCGTCCCATCCGGAGTCAGGTGCTAAAACAGTGAGATAAACCGACCAAGGCCGGAAGCTCGCACCGCAAACGACGTCACCCAAATTCTAAAGCGCTCTCAATTCGGTCAGGTTATACCTTGCGCTGGAACCAAGGAGGATTGCAGTTTTAATTAAAACCTTTATGAAGTATTGTGTTTATTTTTGAACTCATTTCGTCTCATAGTTTATGTTAATTTTTCTACAGCTGTTTAACGTTGGAAGTAGTTTTTATAAAGGAAAAGCAGAGTGTTTTTATAAATTATAAATCGTTTCTTTTTTGTCTCGACCTGCAGTAATTATGAGATTCTGTTAATGAAGAGAGAACAAGACAGTTATTTTAATGCTTACAAAGCCTTAAATTAACTGTCACTTGTCTAGTTCTCTCGTGTTGCATTGGTTACCGCTATCTGGCATTATTAATTGAACGACTTTTAGTAGTCAGCCTGCCTCCAAGAAAAGTCTCGATTTCTTTCAAGGAACTTTCTACCAAGCACTCTCTCAGTTTTAGAAAACCGTCATAACAAACCGGCAAGATGTCTTTCCACGAACTCTCCACCGACCTTTCCCCGTTTCTCCGTAAAATAAAACCGTGCAAACATTATTTTTAAATGAACAGTATTTTAAAACTACGCGACCGACAGTAGGTGTAGACAGGCCAGCCTCCAAGTCTCTTCGCTGGCTCTAGTAAAGGAAGCTCCGAACTTGCACCTCGGCGACGTAAACACACCTATACAAATATATTAGCGACAGTTTATCGGTGCTTTTTACTACGTCCTCCATTGGGTTTGGTTTAAAAGGATCTTGTTCAGTGGACCGTTGTAAAGGATACACTGAAATCTGTGTTAATAGTCGCGTCGGTACTGTGCTGGCTTAAATAGGGTGTTTCATACCTTTCAGTGGCTGTTAGGGATTATTTCAGGTGGATTGGGAGTGTGTTCTGGTTTTAAAGTGGTGTAGTAGCTTTGAATCTCTTCGCTAGGTGATGTTATGATGAAACTTGTAGGAGGAATATTATTATTGGTGTATTGTCAGATTAATAAAAGTGATCAATATTCGTTATCATATCTGCCTAGCCTTTTCCCAGCTACGTTGGGGTCGGTTTCCAGACTAACCGGATGCAGCTGAATACCAGTATTTTACATGGAGTGACTGCCCATCTGACGTCCACAACCCAGTCACAGGGTAATACGATACCCCTTGGTAAGACTGGTTGTCAGACTTTCGGGTTTCTGACTACCTGTAACGACTGTGAAAAATGATCAATATTATCAGAGTGAAAAGAATATTCAGAACGAAAACAACAGCGCTTTGATTTATTACGTTCGTCGTTGCCATGACACTCGGTAGACACTTATCTATGTACATACAGGGTTATTTTTAATTGGCTAGCTAAACTCTGCAGACGCGATGGGTACCGATATCACAACATGATAAAACAAAAAAATAATAATTTGATGTTATTTTTTTGTGGGTAAACCGCAGTTATTGGAGTCACTTGAAATACCAGTTTAAAAACTGTTTTTTTTTTTCGTATAAACTTCATAGACGTGATGGGTTTCGATATATAACCACGATAAACATAAGAAAACAGATTTTCGCAACTCATACTTCAAGTAACAACACTATAGCCCACAATAGCCCTCGTTCAAAAAAATCATCAAAAAGAAAACATCAAATCTTTTTATTTTATCGTGTTTACCTCGATACTCGTCGCGTCAACGGAGTTTAGCAGCGGAGGGTTTGGCTAGCCAATTAAAAATAACCCTGTATATAAGGATATTGCAACGATAAAGTTTATAAGTTACCTTACAACACAAGTTTTTGCATTGAGCTTGCGTTATTCGCTACCAACTTTTTCGCTACGGTACATAACTCACTGATCTTATTAAAAGAGAGCATAGCAACATCGATTTCCCCCTACCATTTACAAAACAGTGAATCGATACACCGAAAAGCGTTTCTCCAATAATCGTTTGACCTTTAACAGTAAAATGGGCTCAATGAAAATATTTTTTCAGTCGGATACTTCTTAAAATACTTCGTCATTTACGTTATTAGGCTGTTTGTCTGTTTGTTCAGGAAAAGGTCGAGATGTGAAACTAGAAATGTACTTAACGGGATCGGATTTAACGTTAAGAGGGAACCGTGATGGCGGAATAATTAGATCCGGATGAATTTAATCGGGTTAATACTGATTTTGGGTAAAGAAAAATATTGTGAGGAGACCTGGATTTGATGTTTTTTATCATGGAGTAATGCTTGATCCTTCTTTGTACTACAAGTGGTCTTTGGGTGATATGTACTTGTAATATACGCATAGGAACATAATATACTTAATATTTACTGGTTGTTTTTTTTTTACAGAATTTTTATTCGACCAGGGTTTTTGTTTTCAATACGTGAATAGATGCGTTAGTCAAGCTCATCCTTATAGGCAGTCAGACCCACTCGTATAACAGGTGCTAAAACGAGGGAAAAGAACACAAAGTAGATCTTTTTTTCTCAAGAATCGGATAATTATTTTAATAAATCAATCATTATGAACCTAACATAATCTTACTACATATACAGGGCCAAATTAAATAAGTTAGCTAACAGTCTTAAAATAAAAAAATATGTACAAGTTTCTACAAAAGGGAGGGGACAGAATCATAGGTAATCAAAAATTTGTCCACATCCTTGTCAACAGGAAAAGTGCCGAAAAGGGTGGCAGCATTGCCACGTGGTATGACAATGCTGACTCCTTTTTTTTTTTTTTTTTTTTTTCTGGTGGGATATCATCATATGACCCCTCCCGTTCTGGGTGGAGCGGAAGGGAGTGTCAGACTCTTACTGACTAAAACCCACCCATGTTCCTTCCTTCGCCCTTTAGGTTCCGGGGTAGCGGTAACCCTTTCGGACAATCCCGCTGACCCGGCAGGCTTCGGCCCTCAGGGGCCCCTCGAATTATGCTGACATCTCTTTGAGGCGCGCGTGGAACACTTACGCGCCGTCCGGCACGGGCCTGGTCCTGATCGGGCGCTGAGCTACCCATTGCTTTCCGCCCGCAGGCCCGCGCCTACGGTGGCCGGTAGTCGTCACGCGACTCCCGACGCCCGGGGCGTCTCCCGCGGCGGCTGGGACATGCTGATTCCTTGGCCAAAAAAAATAGGCCAGACCCTCTGGTCACGTGAAGAGTCGACCAACCGCTTGGCATTGTCTCGAAAAACTAAGTGGGCACTCGGACCCTAGAGTTTCAACCAGATTGGAATATTTAATAATATTTTCATTACAGAGTCAAGTTCTTTTGTATTTGGCCGACTTTCCCCCAAAACAAACGAGTACTGCCTCGAAAATTTATTCAAGCCTACATGGTCAAGCGTACCCTCTTTAAAGCGAAGACGTTTCCACCAGCCGTCGGGCAAACATCCACAAATTGATCAATGTTGCCACTATATTGCGTCGCTCTCGGGGTGTCACACTCTGTGAATACCAAGTGGCACGGATTTATTTTACTATAGGCCCAAAGCATACGCTGCGTGGGCGAAGCGCTTCAAGAGTAAAGACTGGTGTTGGTTTTAAGATTGTGTGACTTGTGATGGCCCTTGGAGAGCATTGGAGTCCCAGTTGAAACGGCCGTGACTTACGAGTTGTAGGTCGCAGGTTCGAACCCAGACAGGCGCTTTACTTTGTGTAAATTATTTCATCGCCACTGCTCTCAAACCGATGAAGGAAAACACTGTGAGCAACTGGCATGTTCTAGAACCAAAAACTCGAAGACATGTGACATCTACCAACCCGCACTGGGCTCGCGTGTTTAGATTATGCCCCGCTCCCTCTCATAGAGAGGAGGCCTGTGTCCCAGCAGTGGGAACATTATAGGCTGATTATATGTTATGATTTGTGTTGAATGGTATTCATCATTCTGCGTCACGCTTTGCCCATTTGCGTCAATTACGGTGCGCTTAATTACCTTAATAGATTCCATGCGTTATGAGCTATATGTACTCGTAAGTACCTACGTAAGTGGCATGAACTACTGTCATAACAGTAGAAAGCTTCTTGTTTGGTAATTAAGCTCTTGGTGATTATGGCGACATTTCCGATAGTAGTTGATGTTAATAGGGACCATATACTTATACGGGAGGAATAGCGTACTTCTCTTTTTCGCAACGGAGCTTTAAGATTTTACAATAGGTAGGTATGAAAAAGTAGTCAAGTAGTTTTTATAAACACACTATATTTGGCCCGAGGCTTCGCTCGCGTTGAGGTCGAAAATTATCCCACAGGAAAATACTAGCGGGATTAAAAGTATTCTATGTGTTAATCCAGGTTATAAACTATCTGTGTGCCAAATTTCAGCCAAATCCGTTTAGCCGTTCTTGCGTGATTGGGTAACTATCACCCAAATATACAAACTTCATAACGTTTATACCTAGAATAAGTCTTATCCTGAGATAAATTTTGAATTTTTGATAGTTTTTCCATACCTACTAGAACTGTCAGACGTCAATTTTATTCCTCGGATAAAATTATCCGGCGTTGAAAAAATTAGCCCTAAGCAGGGTAAAGGGTTATTTAATTCAACTTATTTATGTCATAATGAACGTCAACAAAAGAGATAAGTAGGTATGCAGGGTCGTCGGATTTAGTTGAAGTTTAGTAAGAAACGGATTGATGTTTTCGGATAAAATTTTATTTAATTAATAGAAAACAAACAGTGCATTTATCAAACCAAATTTCATTCGAAAACATCCATCGGTTTCTTACTAAACTTCAACTATATCCGACGACCCTGCATACCTACTTATCTCTTTTGTTGACGAACATATAACATTATCCTAATATTAAATTATTACTATTTTTAGATGAAAGCATGCTCGTCTCCTTTCACCGCTATCGCTTTATCGTATCCTATCTCTAAGCCTAGCACCCTGTGCTTTGGGCCACACGCACGGCGCCACCGCACAGTCAGCGTGCACGCTTTTATCGCCTTTGTGGTAAAGGCGGCCATATCTTAAGGTTAGGCCTCTAGAACCGCGAGATATTGGGGATTAGAATACGTTTGTTCTATAAGAGAGCCTAGTGTTAGCTTTGTTTGTGGAAATCTGAAAGGTTTGTGGTTTATTACAGATCTACAAATCTGGGTTAGGAATCGGGAAGCGAGGTGAGTTATTGATTCTGTTTTATTTTTAAATAAAGATTGAATTGAACATGTGGCGGCATCTACAGCGCGACATGCGAACTACGTATTATACTGACGTCACTCAAAATCCTGCATCGCGCAAGCAGAGTTTACCGCGCAACTAGCATATACAACGTCTCGAGCAGTTGCCCACCAGACACGACACCCGTCTGGTCAGAGGAACCTCCCTTTATTTCAACTTTACACCCTGTTCCTCATACCTTTATAAACTCACTCAACTTAGAACTTAGCTGCGAAATGTAATATCCTGCATGCATTTTTCGTGTTGTGTCGTAAGCATGATGACGTAACCCAATCTTATCCAAAAAACTTACTTTGTTCGTGCGTTTGTAGTATTTTATGGGAATGCTGTAAAGGTTACATGATCGAAGTGACATTATGTAATAAAGCCGTACTGATAATGTATTTCAATGAATTTGCTAGTTAGAAAATTACGAAAGGTATTACAAAATTATTTCATACATTTCAACAATAATCTAATTAAGAGAAGAAAAGACTTGCCTGAATTTTTCTGAATTGTGGATCTGGCTTTTTGTTAAACTTACTAATATAAATGTTTCCATGTTGAATGGTGAAATATGGCTGGGCTTTAATGTATTATAACACCTATTATGTAATACCCGTATTTGCAAAATAAATGTCTGTTCTATTCTATCATTCTTCTGTATTTATTTAGTGAATATATTTATTGCGTTCCAAAATGTGAACTCAGGTGGTAGGTTTTAGAAAGACATGATTATTTTGTACGCAGTCGGGCACAGCTAACAAGGAGAGGTTGAGTTATGAGTTTTTTTTTAGTTTTTTATTATCATGGTCGTTGCGTTGCTGCGCTCACAACTCGCTGTCTCCCTGGCCCATTCCAAGATCTGTTGCATCAAACATATCCGGGTAGCGTTTACGGCTTAGTAAATGTTCTATAGTACATTTGTTTACCACAAAAAGCTGTTTTTTCTACTAAGTCTTCTGTAGAAAGTACTCTTCTTCTTGTAAGTAAGACCTGAACACTTGAAAGCTTTCCGTTCGTAGTTCTGACATGGATTCCGAGATTTCCGACTTTTGATAAGTGGTTTGTCTTATAAGTCGATGTACTTGAGAGTTAAGTGTTTTACTGAGCCTTCGAGTTCGTGGAAATGTTATATTTATGTGTTCGGAGAAATATATTCAATTTTGTTAGTACCATTTTTTTTGAGGCATGATTTAATATTGAATCGTTTAAAATGTTGGGTACAAATCTATAGTAGAAACCTTGTATTATTAAAACCAATAAAAGGTATTGAATTTTTCCGTCATGAATTTCTCAGTAGCTCATCTGAATTTCAGCCCGATTAATAAAAATAAATAGTCCTCACGGCCTATGAGCCTGCTTATCCTTTCCCCAAACATGTTAGGGCCGGCTTCCAGTCTGACCGGATGCAGCTGAATACCAGTATTTTACAAGGACTGACTGCCTGTCTGACCTCCACAACCCAGTTACTAAGTAACACGATACCCCTTGGTAACACTGGTAAATAACCATTGAAGGTGCGTTGCAATCCACGAGACAAAAAAATGTCGCATGTGCTTCATAATCAGCGTATTATAGTTCCCAATGCTAGGACACAGGCCTCCTCACGGTGAGAGGGTGTGGGCCATAATCCACTACGCGGGGCAGTGTGGGTTGGTGGATGCCACATGTCTTTGAATTGTTGGTTCTAGGATATGCTGGTTTGCTCACGATGTTTTCTTTCATCGTTTTGAAAGCAGTGGTGATGAAATAATTTACACAAGTGTACACAAGTGCCTGCTTGGGTTCGAACTCACGACCTTACAACTTGTAAGTCGCGACTGTTACGACTGGGCTAGACCTGCCCACATGTGCTGGACCTCGTTAAAAAAAATCTTAGAATATCAACACGTTGTAATCATGGACTACAAGTATATCCAGAAAAAAAGATTAGTAGAAAGGACCCCGCTATTTTCGTCACAGGAATAAAAAAAAAAGAATTCCGTAAAGGAAAAACCGTGGTGGCCCCGAGCTAGAAAATTTGATTATGGCCAATCCGAGGTGGCGTGAGGTTCCGTAGGCACGTTTGATTAACGCTAACGCCTTCTGACTGGCGCTGTCGGATTTGTTGCACACTCTGAAAAAGCTAGAAGAAATACGTTTACAGTTAGTGAACTAGAAATAAAGGGATAAAATGGAAATTGGTTGTGATGGCTCGTTTATGCAGAGCTACTGGGATAATCTGGTTTCATCGCTGTGCGTTTGCAGAGTTAAATATAACAAAATATTATTTAAAATCATTCTTTAATATTGCTTTAATCTCCTGGCCATTCCTTTTTCGAGACAACTACCTATGTTTATGGTATGCGGTATTTTTTTAAATCAAATGATCTTCCTAGCCTTTTCCCAACCATTTTGGGGTCATCTTACAGTCTGAATACCAGTATTTTACATGGGGCGACTGCCTATCTGTCCTTCACAACCCAGTTACTGGGTAACACGATACCCCTAGGTGGTATTTCTTGAAAATGATCACCAAAAACCCATCGTTGTTACTTTTCCCCGAACTTTTTCCCTTTTTCTTTGCCTTGTGTCTTACTGCAAATAAACGTATTTTCCCATCTGAATAGTCTGGTAACCTTAGAAGCCAGATATCGAAGTTCAACAAGCCGTATGTAGTGTAATTATTGAATCTTCACTATAATTGAACCTATATAACTGTCTCATTGTTCTTGAAATAGAAATAGACCTTGACGGTTTACACACGTACGTATTTTTATGTGCTACAGAGCCCTGCGCACCCAGTATAATAACACCTTTAGGATGCTGTTGGGGCTGCCGTGCTGCTGCACCGCGTCTGGTATGTTTGCTGAAGCGCGCACGGATGGCTTTCAAGCCATCATGCGCAAGGAAGCAAACTTCTTGCTGCATCGTCTATGAAGCAGCAGCAACAGCATCCTGAATGCTATTGCTGCCCGTTTTGACTGACCTTTCCAAAATCATTGGATAAGTACAGCCCTAGGCATTACTTAGGTATAGGTATTAACAACACTAACTTAATTTTAGGTAAAATTTTGTAAGTTATATGGAGATTCTCTGAAATAAATAAGTAATAATATCTTAAGGTGGTAAAGCAATTACAAGGTCGACTATACCGAAGTCTTCTACAGACTCAATTCTTAATCCGTACAACTCTGCTCACCCCAAAACTCAAACACGCACAGGATTGTAATTCAAATGGCAACACAATATGAATACATCCAGAGACGGGAGGACCTCAATTAAATCTGTCGTGTACTTTTGATCCCCTTCTAATTACTCCGACACGTTCGTCAGATCTTCCATTTAAAACTGCGTACGTTCACAAAGGTGATGTCAAACAAGATTTTCGGAAGGCTCTGAGTTTGAAACCGGTTTAAATTTAGAAGTACTTGTATTAAATTATAGAATCTGGTGGTGGGGTAAAATGCTTTCGATTAAGATCGACTTTATATTTATTTTATTTCAGCAATTTTTGGTTTCACTCTTTTCATTGTTTTTAAGACGACTAGGCTATGTCCAGGTTTTCATAAAATACTTGCCTACATCGTTAGTCAGGGCTGTCTAGGATCGACACAACGTTCTAACGACTTCATTAATTAATTTAAAGGAGAAGAAATTAGCCAGATTTGATAAGTTGGTATCACCCAAAGAGGTTCGTGCAAACCTCTGCGCTGCCACTGACAACGCCGTGGAAGTGGCCAACAAGATATAAAAAACAGTCATGCCAGCGACACAAAGAAGAAGAAGACGTAAAGAGATGGCACGCAGTATTCCATGCGCGTCTTTATGGGAGAACGTGCGGTCGTGGAATCGACTGCAGTTGATGATGGGACGCGCTAGGCATGGCGGGCTGATACCAGTCGCAAGCGCAACGTACAAGTATGTTCCGGATTCCCGACTCATGGTAGTAGAAGGAACAGTGGGTTTTAGTCGGTAGGAGTCCGACATAAGCCTCCGTTCTCCCCAGAGAGAGGGTATCCATGACGATTTACCTACGGAATTAAAAAAAATTGCAACACAAATCATTAAATGCATTTACAGGTACTGTACACACATGCTTATAAAAAAACATGCTTGTAAGCATGCTTAAAATTAGCATACTCTGCCGCTGTTCACATTTGTTAGAAATAAGCATGCTAGTTTTTAGCATACTCCTAAATAAGCGTGCGCAGACGCGCTCGGAGTACTCCCCCTTCCACTGCACCTCAGGTAGCGTGCTCAAAAATCAAACGACTGTTGATTTTTGAGCATTCTCGAAATAAGCATACTCATTACTAGCAATGTTTTGGACACACGTGCTACTAAGTAGCAATTGCTCAATAATATCATGCTGTCGTGTCTCTCAGTACCTTAACGCTAAACAATTTGTCAAATTCTCAAAACGCATTCACCACTCCCGGAATGTTACCTCCTCATATATTTCGTGTTTAAACCATCTTTTTGTTGTGTAATGTATAGGGTCTTGGCATTATGCTGAGCGATAGCTGTTTTGCGTGGATGTGAGGCATGTTTTCCCCCAACTTGCTTTTGTTTGTGTTTGTTTTCTTTTTACGCGTCATGTTAATTGCAAATAAACGTTCATTTAGTGATTTGTGCTGCAAGTGCGCCTGACATCTAAATAAATTAAGTGCTCACTTTCTTTCTCTAAACCTCAGACCCACTTAAAAAGTAGATAACTTCGAACCTAATCTTTCTGAGGTGAATTTAATTTGCATAGACCTAGATCCAGATTTTCTAGACGGTAAATAAATGAAAGGTTACCTGTGAAATGTAAATAAAAACTTTACGTAATTAGTAGGTGGTGTAAGACTTGGCAGAACGGTAATCCAGGCTTTAAAGCTTGAAGGATTTCGTATTTAAATTGAGGTGTGCTACTTTAATATATGTATACTCTTTGCTGTAAGCCTATAATTATGGTTCTTTGTGAGGAATGGATACAATTCGTGTAGACTTTTAAGAGGCCGCTTAATCTGTAATGTATTCAGGGTGGCAGGGACATCGACGCGCAAACTGAAATCATGAATTCAGCACGTGATTCCAGTCACCCGTTAGAGTAGAAAGATTTCGTCGGTTATAAAAAAAAAATCATCTGTTTCATACAAAAGTGCTATTATACCTACGGGGTGAAAATGTATGGAACAGCTTTTTTTATTTTTAATAATCGAGTAAAAATTTCGTACTGAATTTAAGTGCTAAATTTAAGTGGCAGTGGGCAGGGCACATTGCTCGCAGGACAGATGACCGAAGAGGCTGAAAGGTTCTGGAATGGCGACCATGTACCGGAAGACGTAGTATTGGCTTCCCACAAGGTATCCGATGACCTTGTGCAGACGAAAGCAGCTGGATTTAAAAAGCCGCTGATTCAGAACCAGTCCCAGTGGCGATACTTCGGGGAGGCCTGTTGACGACGAATCGAAAACTTCAATTCAAACATTGCCATTTAAACGTGAACATTGCCATTACTAATTACAAATCTCAATACCCAGAATACATAACGCTATTTAAACGAAAACAATGTAAAGATAAACATGTACTCATTTATACGTACGTTCTACGATCATAAATCGTGGACGTTTGAGTGTCAAATGTATTACAGAAATATGAGGTTATGCTGCGATGGTATATGAGACTGGCCACAATGTTTACGCTCCATAACACTTTACACAAGTAACATGTATATGCTGACGTGTTTCTGCTGTTAAATATGACTGCATATTCTTTAAAATTGTGCCTTCTCTGTATGAGAAGAGGCGTTTGACTTGCAGTGGGACAATAATAGACTGTTATCATTATATTATTCTTTCCCCCCGACTGCCCTTTTGGTCTCGTGGTTGCAAGCGCGACTGCTGATCGTGGGGTCTTAGGTTCGATTCCCAGGTCGGACAAAGTGGAATTGGGTTTTCCATTAGGAATTTCTTAATAACAGCCCGGAGTTTGGAAGTTGGTGGTTTAATACCCCTTGCCTCAGAAAGCACATAAAGCCGTTGGTCCTGCGCCTGATCCCTTCCCGGTCGTGTCGGATTGCCGTCCCATCGGACTATGAGAGTCTTTACTCTCATAGTCGCAAACACAGATGCACTCTCTTTTCCTTTGAACAGAGAGTGCATCTGTGTTTGCTTATATCTCCTGCGTACTTGGCTAAACTCCGTTGAGATTGGCCTCCGAGACCAGAATCGGTCGGGAGGCTATTATTATTCTTTACATGACGGTGATATTATTAATTATTTTTATCTTTAGCCTACGTTGTACCACAGCCGGGCAAAGGCCTTCCTTTCTCCTTTCTACTCCTCTCTGTCTTGAGCTAGTGTGGACCAATCCTGTCTGTAGGCGTCAAGCTCGTCCCGCCATCTTCTCCTGGGTCTGCCTCGATGTCGCCGGACGTTTTCTGGGACCCACATGGTGGTCGATTTGGCTCATGAATCATTCGGCATGCGGAAAACGTGTCCGGCCCAGTTCCACTAAGGCTTGGCTGCCTTTTGGGTGACATCGGCAATTTGTGTTCTGGAGCGCAGCACTGTGTTCCTAACACAGTCCGTTAATCTGAGTCCAAGAATGCTGCGCTCCATTGCTCGCTGGCAAACCACAATCTTGAGCCTCTGCTGAACTGTCCCTGAGGAGCAACCTGAGGGGCAATTCGCGTAATTTTAAGAACGTCCACAGTCTGATCTCAGTCTCAATCTGTCAAAAATACCTCTAATTACTCTACACTTTTGACAAGTTTTTGACATTGATTGTCGCTAAGATGAGATTGTGCCTAGATTTTGAACGTTTTTAATTACGAGAATTGGCCTTCAGGTCTGACACAATTGGTTTGAAACAGCAATAGGCTTATAAAATGATTACGATGAGACAAACTACTGGTTGTATTTAAGTTCGATGCCCATGTTTGATAACGATGATTAGAACCTAACTATGGAACTAGCATAAGAATAAGATTAGTCTGAAGAGATAGAATTAGGACTAGCTCGCCGTCCGGCAAGGACCAGGCCCGGGTCGACGGCGCATTGTGTTCCACGCCCGCCTCAAAGAGATGTCAGCACTAACTGATGGGGTGCGCTAGGGCCGATGCCTGCCAGGGTTGCGGGTTGTTCGAAAGAGTTACTGTGGCCCCTGGCACAGGAAACTGAAGGAAAACGGGCGGGTTTTAGTTAATAAAAGTCTGACATGCCCTCCCGCTCCGCCCAGAGCGGGAGAAGTTATTTGATGAATTACCACCCAAAAAAAAAGGGATATAATTACGATACCTATGTAATTTTATTTTTTTATTTTCCACTCACAAACAATCATGCACCGGGCTTGTTATCTCTCCACCACCCTAGGTTGACTGGGAGAGACTATCTAAGGCATCAAGTCCGCCTCTGTACCTAAACACAAACAAACTTTATCAAATAAATAAATAACACGCTGTCTACATCTCTCCATCTACTGTCCTATCGCAGGTATGCTGGAAGAGATTTATGAAATAAGCATCACAGGTACTTATTTTTCTATTTATATATGAGTGTACATAAATGGTACAATAAATAATAAAATAACCAAAACCAATGTTTATAATACCTAACACATTAAAAAATAAAAATTCAATCAAACACGTTCCGAGCCGTATATTGCCAGTTATAAATACATTTTCAATAAAAAACCTGCCAAGTAAACTTATCATTTGATTCCGAAATCCGTTCTTATCCAGATGTTAGCGGTTTTGGAACGAGATTTAATATAATGATTATTTATATAAAGTAGAACCATTTAAAGTGATATTTAACCAAATAACTGCGAACACATTTGTATGAAAATAATACTGTTGCCACAAAATATAAGGTATATTTTCTGTAGACAAATCTCTTTCTACCATTTTGCCAGCACAATTTAATCACGCGCTGAAGTCAAATAAAGTCATCGCGTGTGCGTGCAATCTGCAATGAATCCTCACTTCCTAGTTGAGCACGCCTCAACAATGTCCGAGAGCTCCAACTCAAACGCCGCCCCGCTATAACTCAGCAAACGAGCCCAGTGAATCAACTTTAAACTAATTTATTAACATCGAAGACGTTGTTATTAACACCATTGAGTGGCTCAACAAACAGTTACTGGCGAAGGAACACAGCCTTCTAACGTCATTATTTAGTCCAATTTGCAGAATTAGCCTGATGAATGCGTTTGAATTAGCGTTTTCGTAGACCGATGCGCGCGCCGTAGCTCGTAGCGACTGCTACGGTGCTACGAGCTCAGTGTTACCGCGCCGGTTGAGATAACCGCTACGTTCGCGCCGCGTTTCACAATCGTTTACGTATTAAAGAACCTTCGTATGATTTGTGACGATATCTGTGATTCGTTCTTGTGTTGTTAGTGTTGTGTTATTAGTGACTGTGAGTTTTTACGAGGTAAGTTTTATCGATAAATAATGTGTTGGGAAAAATAAATAATATTATTTTTTGGTGTTAGATTAATTTTTTCTACTGTTTATTTTAATGAATTCGTTGGTGACGTTTCGTGTTTTAAGGAAATGTCTTTGAAATTAAAAAGTATAATTTTCGGAACTGTGATTTTGGTATATTTTCCTCGTTTGGAATAATATTTTCCTGATATCAAATTTGAGGAAAAAGGGATTTTCATAAACATATTTCATAAAATATTATTAATATTTGTACCGAGATACATTTATGCCTGCGAGAACAGGATATATTTATTAATTTTTTAGAGGAATATTTATTTTATTATTTAACGATTGAATTTAAGATAGGGACTTAAATTATTGAATCCTAATTAACATCCTCCAAAAAAAATTGCCAAAACAATTATATGATTGTTTTTGTCTAAAATATGAATCACCCCCTTCTAAATTACACGGTTACGGAAGTAAATGCAACACACAAATACTAGGAAACATACAAGATGGAGACAACAAAGAATTAACTGCGTAATGACGTTAAGATAAGATAAGATAAGATATATTTATTTGTCAAAAACATGTGTAGGGTTACAATCAGTTGGAACGATTACAAAAAAAAACTTTCAGCATGTTTTGCGTTCCCAGTCTACTTTCGAAAATTCAATCAAATATATCCAATAGTTTAGTCACTATAGTTAGTCAAAGATTGGCAAAACCCATAGTCGCCCCATCACTACTATTTAGTTGGTTTTTAAGAAATCACTTTTTTATTTTCGATGTTAGGTTTCATTATTTGTCGTATTTGCTGTCTCCACATTGTTTAGGAACACAATTAGACGTCTTCCAAAATTGAGTCTCGCGGAATCCCCCCGGGGATTACACCAGGTCCATCGGGGGGAACGAGTCGTAAAATTGATTTTGATGGGGATTACTGAAAAATGGCATTATTACTCAACAGTTTCTTTACTGTCTTACCAAGGGGTATCGTATTACCCAGTAACTGGGTTGTCGAGGTCAGATTGGCAGTCGCTTCATGTAAAATACTGGTATTCAGCTGCAAGCGGTTGCTGCTGGAAGCGGTTAGCTGGCTTCCTAGACGAGAGAACTTCTTTACTGTAGAGAATTTCTTTACTGTATAAATTGATTGCTCCCAAGTTCTTAAAGAAAACGCTGCAGCTTCGATGTAGTTTTTTCGTGATTTAATTATGTTGATAAAATTGATGTAATGAAAAGCAAGTCTTGCTAACAGAAGAATAAGATTCCAATGCCAATGATAAATGATTTTATTTCTGCAACGTCATACATATTTTAAAAACTAGATGAGGTCGGCGTTTTCTATCTGACTACACAGAAGAAAGGCCGAAACAAACTCAGAGCTCACAGTCTCTTTTGAAGTCCAGACATAATCTTGATCAGAGGGGCAATTCTCGTAATTTTAAGAACGTTCACAGTCTGATCTCAATCTCAATCTTTCTCATTATATCTCATTTTTTTACTTTGATTATCGCTGAGATGAGATTGCGACTAGATTTTGAACGATATTTATTACAGGAATGGCCTTCTGACCATTTGAACACCATGTAGATTGGTGTCTGAACTAGTCTTTTCAGGAAATAACCACACAGATTGAGTGGTCCTATCTAGTTAGTGCACGCATTTGTCAGTAATCGTGCAGCTGAACTCAAAACTTAAGGAGCTAACTAAACGTAATTCTAAATTAATCACTTTGAAGCATATTTATAAGTCTTTCTATAGTAAGCATGCTATGATTTTGTTTCTACGAATTACCAAATTAATATTATTCCAGAAGGCAGATTTGGCTCTTGCAATTTGAACCAATTATGCAAACATAATTTCGTAAAAATAATGGGTGGGTAAACCTATGCCTGAACCTTCAGGGAAAACAGGCGTAATGTTTGTTACTTTTGAAAATAAGTGCCTACTTACAATACTGGTAGCAGTCTTGGCAAAGAAATTTACAACATACTGCGATCAGTAATTTGCTAACTAAGGATTGTGTTCATGGCAATATTTACTCAAGACCATTTAGGGGTATATGACGAAACCAGCTTAGTACATAAAAGATCTAACATTATTTATTGAACATCAATATGCAATAGTAATATTCAGTAGTTTTGTCAAATACGAATTCATCATCGGCCTAGCCTTGTTTTTTAACGGTGAAGGAAAACATCGTGAGGAAACCGCGGCATGTTCTAGAAACAAAAATACATACATTCAAAGACATGTGACGTCTACCAACCCGCACTGGGCCCGCGTGTTAGATCATATCAACACTCCCTCTCGATGATAGGAGGCCTGTGTCCCAGCAGTGGGAACATTATAGGCTGATTATGCTAGCCTTTTCCTAACTATGTTGGGGTCGGATTCTAGTCTAATCGGATGAAACTGAATACCAGTATTTTACATGGAGCGACTATGAGTTGATGATTTTATAATGATTAAATATTAAGAAGGTGGGATAAAAAGGCGTTGCGATACTACGTAAACGTTCAACGACTAGGTTAGAGTTATAGATTTGGTAGATATCTATACATACATAAATTTACGCTTTCTTCCCATGAAGATAGGCAGAAACTACAGAACACCACGATATTCGCCATAGATATGGTGAATATCGTGGTGTTCTGTACTTTAATTTATGATACTCGTATGTATAATTAAATTCGCTTTTCGTTTGTGTGTCTGTGTGACCGACCGAATTGTTCTTCTAAACAACGCAATGGATTTGTATGCCGTTTTCAGCTTCATTTAGAGAATTTTGTACAATACATTAATGCTAAAATTACAAATTAATTATAAAAAAAGGACAATGCTCATGGATGTATGGGATCCCGTACCATGCTGCATCAAAGTCAAACTTTGTTTTTTATCCTACAAAAATTCTGTTTGGAAACAAAATCTGGGTTTCAGAGATTTTTAAAAAAATCTAAATAATTTGAAAACTAGGTACTTTATTTTGTTTGACATGTCATACACGAACGGCCATTATTGCTCTAAAAAAATTATAATTGTTTAAATAAAAATTATATTCTATTTTATTCTAGTTATTTTTAATGTGTTAATGTAGAACCGGCAAAGTATAATTTTTTTACATGTTTTTTGAAAGACGTGGTCATGAAACTTTCGAAATTCAAGGTTATATTAATAATATCATTTGATACGGAACTTAATGTAAAGGGAATAAAACAACATCAACACTTTTTACTTTAAATTAAATTCCCTGTTCAAAAATCAAATCCCAGACGCGGAATGTCGTAAAAAATATGAAAATAATTACTATAATATTTTGATCTTGATGCATGAGATTTTTTGGTACGACTTTTGGTCATTGCTCGTTGCATCGCTAGTTCTAAATAATAAGTTTTAATAAACATACGTTTGGAAAGAATGGCAAATAACATCAAAGTCAGAATAACGTTTATAGGCAACACCAAATAAAAAAAAAATATCTAAGTTACCAACCAAAAATGAAAGAAATACCTTTTACAGACTATTATTATTTTAGACAAAATCAGAGTTTATTTATTTGTAAGAATGTAGTTTTACATAGTAGAGGGGCTCGTGGCTAAGTAACAACATCAGGTCGCTACGCTTGCTGCAGTCGATCCGTGGATGTGTGAGCATCTTTACATACCGACCCGAGAGTTAAATAGCCTTTCTCAAGAATTGGGCTATCAATCAAATGCAAAAATAACTTTTCATATCATACTAGTAGTTCTAGAGATTAGCGCGTTCAAACAAACAAATTCTTCAGCTTTATTATTATTACCTCAACTTGAGATAGTATTCGTGAATGTTTTAGCTGCATTTTGCGTTTTTTAGTAATTTTATATTATCTCCGAAACTATATGACCAATTGACATACTGTAAAGGGCAAATCTTGTCTCGATATCCTTGTGATCATAAAATAATTTATTTTGATAACGTTTCATATTTAAAATTTATATTTTCATCCAAACGTAAGCATGTCAAAATATCCTTTTTTAAAACATAAAAGCGATATTAAAAGATAAAACATAAAAGATAGAAATATGGTGTCATGGTTTTTTTTGTGGAACTATTTAAGGCGGACCAGATTGCCATACATTGTTTTTAGTTATATATAACTGTTTAGGCAGCGCATGCAAATAAATCTGTTTTAAGAGGTATAAGAAATACCTCTCTAACTTGCTAGACAAAAGTTGTGATAGCTCAGCTAAAATGCATGATGTAAACATAATTTATGGCCTGTAGCACTCACACATAATGTAGCTTTCTACCAGTGAAAACATTTTTAGAATTGGATCATTAACTCCGGAGATTACCTCCTACAAATGTATGTATTATGTGTGTGTATTTATAATTATGTGTGTTTAGTATATATTGACTTCTTAATTATCTATACTAATATTCTAAAGAGAGAGATACTAAACACACATAATTATATTATATACATAATTATATTATGTATATTACAAAAATATGTCTATATAAGCGGTTGAAACAGACCTTTGATGTTGCTAGAATACTGCTATTTCTGTAAATAAAACAGAAATTAAATAAATAAACATACAGTAACTCACTTCAATGAGTAAACAATTCAATGAAAGTTTTTCATTCACTAAAAAAATATAAGCGAACGGCTTTCGGAAAGAAATCGCTTTGCTTACGGAAAAGCGAGGAGGCGAGTTTGAAAGTGTAATAATGTATTTAATTTAATGGAAATAACAAAATTACGAGTTAGACGATTACGAGTGACTGTAATGTAGTAAGTTTATACTAGGAAAATGTTTATCTACTCATATTAGCAACAAGAATTCATAGAATAGAATATATTTATTTGGTTTAAAACTTGGTACATTAAGGTCTTATAAATAGAATTATGATCTTACATGTTTCGCCAAGGACTGACATACAAATATTTAAACACGTTACATGTAAAAAAATTAAAAGGATAAATTAATAATTATTATTCGAACATGTCTAATAACTTTAGTGAATTCTTGATAATAATAGGTACTTATAAAAAGTAGGTAATATAATGAAGATCATTAACCATATTTATCTGTTACTTTTTTATCAATACCTCTATCGTAGAAAATTGTTCGTCGGTAATCGTAAAAATGTATTAACAGCTATTTTTTAATTCCACAAACGACGAAAAATTTTTGCCCCAGCGCAGAAATTTTTCTAGAATCATGTTCTGAATTCATGATTACAGTTTGCGTGTCGTGTCATACTGTATTTTATTGATTCGCCTATTTTTTACTGAAATACAGACTGCTTGTCCAACAAAAAAAAAAGCACCTATCGCTCAATGCAGCAGCAGAATGTTCTCGATTTTTTGTATGAATTTATCTCATTCGTGCATGGCGTATGATGATAATTACATGTGAATTGATAAAAGAATGATTACAAAACCTCTGGCGCTTATGAAGGAATACGTAACCTTCAGGCCACCACGACATTTTTCCTTATCCACCAATAATTTATTCTCGTACATATCATTGGTAGGCTGTACGCTACATTTAACCTAACACGAGTATTCGAGTCAGTTGGGCGGGAAAACAGACAGATGTAAAGGTTTTGTTTTATTTTAATTTACGCACGAAAAATTAGGTTTGGAGCTCGTTCGAATTCGGAACGTTTTGGGACTCACAGGTGGACTTATAACGAGCTATTACGCTTGTATAAGTTGGGATAGGCAGAGGTAAAAATAACAGCTAGAAAATGCTTGGTTGCTCGCTACCCATACCTGCTTCGTGCGGTTTTTACGATTTGACATCATCACTCTCCTACCCTTATCCCAATTTATTTGTGATTGACGCAACATGTCTTTTTCTTCCACACTTCTTTATTAGTCGTCATCGCGATAGTCACCGTTCTAGCCATAATTATCATATTTCACACCGTATTTTTTATTTTATGTAAGTTTTATATAAACGTATTATACATATAAATCTTCCTGAATAAATTATCTTAATTATGGTGAAAACCGCATCAGAATAGTGTATCATAATAATATAATCAGTTGAAAACAACGCGACCACACAGATAGACACAAAAAGTGATTTTAGTTTCCCTTTTGATAACTAGAGAGTGAGCCTATTACATTGAATGGGTACTGATCCCGACTTTGAGGCTTATTCTGAAAATTTTATAATGCAAAAATACAGTAACAATTTGCCCGACCGGAGTCCAAAACCAGAAGGGCAATTCTCGTAATTTAAAACGTTCAAAATCTAGTCGCAGTCTCATCTCGGCAACAAACAAATGTCAAAAACTTGTCAAAATGTAGGGAAATTACAGGTATTTTGGACAGATTGAGAATGAGATCAGAAGGCCAATTCTCGTAATTTAAAACGTTCAAAATCTAGTCGCAGTCTCATCTCAGCGACAAACAAATGTCTTTTTATATTAGAAGTATTTTTTGACAGATCAGACTGTGAACGGTCTTAAAATTACGAGAATTGCTCCTCTGGCATCTTCTGGGCACGCTCGTTCTATTATAGACCTCATCCATCGCTTTCCATCAGACGTGATCGAGGTCAAGAGCAGGCCCATACACTGATCCAAAATTGTATTTAGATACCTTCTACTTTCTCATTGATTTATTAGTCTATCTAGACATCAAAATTATTTTCACACCAAGTTTAAGTATTCTTTGTTTCGATAAAAAAACTATAATTCAACTATCTCTGTTAATAAATATTGTATTATCTCAGTTGACAGCTGTCAAAATTATTATTCGATTATGTGCAAAGTGTTCTTCTTGCAAAGTGTCAAATCTTGAGATTTGATTAATCTCAATATTTCTTGAAAATATTTTTACTGAGACCCACACAGCACAGTGGGTTTAAATAATTAATGATCTGCGTGCAATTATCCAGTGGCAACGGCCCCGATTTATGAGTTGTAGGTCGTAGGTTCGAACCCAGACAGGCGCTTTATTTTGTGTAAATTAACATTATTCTAGGGATAGATAAAAAAGATGGAAAAGTCAAAAATGTATGGAACTGCCATAATCCACGCAAAGCTTACGTTAATTGCGTTGAAATCAACTCGGCCTATCGAAGTCCAATGCTGGACATAGGCCTCTCCTAGGCTGCGCCACAACACCCAGTCCTCCGTCATTCCATAAAGTCTGGTATAGAAATGCTGTAGAAATATTTTAATAATAAGACGTAAAAATCATAATATATAATAATAAAATTGTAATATATATTTTGTTCTTGTTATTCATTATTTTAATTACTATCAACATACTGTTAAAACAAACACATATTCGTAGATAAGTATTTCCACCAACATTCCTTATTTCCTTCAGGCTAACTAATTACGTCTGTGTTAGCGGTAGGTTCACCACAATAGCTTAACTTCGTACTGGATAGTTACGCAAACTATTATGCTATATAATTCCCCCACTAGTTACTTTGTGTTCAAATAATTAGGTATCTACTCAGTAGTACAAGCAAAAGTTCTTGGTCTATAATAATAATAAGGCTTAATAATCACTTGAGCTCTTGGTAACAATGTTTTGAAACGGTTTTCAATATTGCCAAAGGTGTTTTGATTCAATGGAAATTCAAATGTCAAACCCAGATGCAAAGTATAGATTTGCCTTAAAATGTAGTAGCATTATTAAAAATTAATCGAAAGAAAAATTGTTTATTCTGCACAAACAAGACGCACATTACGAAACAAATAGACAAAATCCTTACACACACTAATACAAAGTAGTCAAAAGCCTCGTATTCAAAACCTTAAAAGTTTGAGAATGTTGTACATTGCTTGATGTCAGGGCTGGACAAAATTGACTTGTCTACATCCAAACAAAAGACAATACGTATTGCATAAAGCGTTATAATTATACAATGTAGTCAAGTAGTATCTTAAAATTTTAAACTCACCGACCAAATTCGCAACACCACAATATGCTCCAAGACTGGTATCGCTGATGTTGGCTATAAGTCTGCGAGGCTGAAGTGGGACTGGACGGGTCACACCTATAGAATATGGGCCAAAGTCGTTACACAGTGGGTGCCTGAAGACGGGCGTTGTCACGATTGGACGGAGAAGGCACAGGACAAAGAAAAGTGGAAAAATATGGGGGAGAAGCATACCATAGTTCATGCAATTATCAACTCAAAATTTATACGAAGTAGATTTCATTAGAACTAGGTATTCCTCGTTGAATTCTGCATTTTGAGACAAGTGTTATCCAATCATTGCATGTAGGAATCCAACGCGTGTTCGATTTAGCGCTAATGTTCTCTCCAAAAGCGATATGGCGTTGAGCGATTTAGGTTTGTACTGTGAGGATCTGATGAGCTCTTCTAAGAAATCAAATAATGTTACGATTTCTTCACGTTTATTTTGACGGAACTTCTTTACATTTTCCCTACTAAACTATCACTGTTTTTTACTAAAAAAAAGCGTAATAAAATATTTAACACTTCGTTCTAAACTCGCTTGACTGTTCGAATGGAACCCGCGCTAAGTTATTGCCAGCCAGCACTACATATAAGGTTGACTTTAGTGAACAACCTTTACAATACCTACACACATTATTGCTCAAAAGGTGATGTATCTTGTTTCATACAATTAAGGGCGGGTTGTTTCACGTCCCCTTGACACACGCGTATACGTCAAAAATGGCGCTAATTATCGTCAAACCATAAAAAGTGTTGTTTTAAATTACAATTATTTACACAATTATAAAATTATGGCCTTGCCGTACGTCAAATCATAACCAGTACTTAACCGTTATTATTTGACGTACGTATGTTACGTTAACCAACCTTTTGAAACAACCGACCCCTATAAAATTCACATTTCAATTTTTACAATCAATTCTTTTAAAATTAATCCGTAATTAACAAAAAATAAAAAGGTGATGTATTTTGATTTATACAATTAATAAAACATACATGGCAATATTTACAATAAACTATTATATAATTAATCCGTTATTAAATAACCAATACACTAATTGTTAACGCAAACTAAAATTAAGGGATAATACAAACAGTCATGGTTTGATGGATGATTCTAATTAGAATGATAAATAATTATTGGCCCACGTTTTATAATAATAAGTACTTATCTATTTAGATTATTTATCTAATAAATGCTACTCGTTTTTGGTTGTAGTTTTAGTATGCGATGATAATCCAATAAACTCCCATTTATACAATAAATAATTTTGTATTAACCGGTGAAATTTATGATTTTACTCATTATAAATATTGTAAAGTAGGTACCACGCGGTAAAATAAATCACCCTAAACAAAAATGAACCTTTTAACAAATTAGGGAACCCTCTCACGATTGCACCAATCAATCTACCTAGCCTTTTGCCAAATATGTTGGGGTCCGCTTCCTGTCTAACCGGATGCAGCTGAATACCAGTATTTTACATAGAACGATTGCCTAGCCTCCACAACCCAGTTACTGGGTAACACAATACTGCTTGGTAAGACTGGTTGTCAGACTTTTGGGCTTCTGGCTACCCGTAACGACTGTTAAAGATCTACGAATCAAAGCCGGGACCAATTGTTTAACGTACTTTCCGAGGCACGAAGGGATCTCGATATGTAATGAATAATCACCCATCCACGAAAAGACCGAGGCAGAGTAGCTTAACCTTAACCTGCGGCTGTTATCATTTAGCCACGAGCCCCTCCCTCTCACGATTGATAGGTACGAAAAACTCGTACCCCATAATATGACGATGTTTATTATTCACCGACCTACCAGCTTACACCGGTATCGTTTGCACAGGATGACACGTATGATTAATTTCAGGAGTCCGCATAACTCCACAGTTACCTGCGGAACCCATAGCGAATAACTCGCATCAATCATGCCACTGATGTTCCTGTTTGTTTGCGGAGAAATAATGACGCTTTTGGGCAGTTTTAAGTTTGAGTTGAGGGTATTTATATGCAATGTGGAATATAAATATTGGATTATTTTTAATAAGTGTTTAAAACTCAAACTCAACGCATTTATTTTATTTAAACCAATTACAGACAACTTTTTCTTGTCGAGGGGTCAGTCAATCAGAAAGATGAAGCTTATTGTGCAAGCGTAGTAGGTTCCTATGGAGAAGAACGGGCAAGCAACTCCATGACACTTTTTTTAAATCAAAATACTGTTGCATAATATTGGTTACATCATTCGTACGTAATCTATATCTATCCAAAATCATATATATGTATGTATATATGTACATAATTATAAGTTAAAGTCGCTTTTCGTGTGTTTTGAATGTATTTTATTTATTCAATTAACATAAAACAGCCAAGGCCAGTTACATGTATTTTATCGTTATTTTTGTGTTATCTATCCCTTATGTTGCACCCGACATGTTTCCTCTCTGCATGACCCTAAGATTCCTGTCCGACGAGTCCTGGAGTGGAGACCGCGTATCGGCAAACGTAGTGTGGGACGCCCCCCAACTAGATGGACGGACGACCAAAAGAAGGTGGCTAGGACGGACTTCGATGCAGATGGCGGAAGACAGGGTGTTGTGGCGCAGCCTGGCAAAGGCCTATATCCTGCAGTGGACTGCAATAGGCTGATTTGATGGATGACCCTAAGATTGACTGAAAAACAAAAAAACAAATGAAGCAATTTCCTTCAAAATCAAACAGATTGTGTTTGAACGTGTTTTACGCAATTAGGGCGCTTTTACGACTATAGTATATCGGAGAGATGAGAATGTAATACAATCCACACTTCAATATTAAAGTGCGTCATTATCCAGGCGTCAATCACACTTTTATAAAATAAGAAATTGCAATTTAGTGCCAAAAATACCCTTGTCGCAATATAAATTCGCTTTTATTTTTATATTATGGCCTCAGTTACTTTTGTGACGTTGATGTATGGAGTTACACCTCATTTGTCACAAGCTGTTGAGAGGTTGAAAAGAAAATGGTGGTCACTCGTGTGATTGTACACCTTTTTTATTTTTGTACTTGCTTTTTCCCGCGAAATCGCCCGCGTGGATGTCGGAAAATATCCCACGGGAAAGTACTACCGGGATTAAACCAGGTACACAATGTATAATTCCGCAATACATTGTTTTCATATAACTCTATTGGTTTACGCGGCGCACGCCATAAAGCTCACAGTCTGCATGATTTTTTCCGACATCTTCCACAATCATCGTCATATTTCTGCCAATTTACATGAAACTATAATAAATTATACACGCAAACCTTCCTCATGAATCACTCGTTCCATTGGTTAAAATTGTATGAAAATCTGTCCGGGAGTTTATGAGTTATTCGTTCATACAGACAGACAGACGCGGCGAGGCGACTTTGTTTTATTAAATGTGTAATATGTATTAAGCATTAACCGGTTGAATGCCGTAATTACAGAAACAATTAAAAAGTCATTTTGTCTCGCTTGGATCCACGTTTAGGAGATAAGGGTAAGAGTATACTAAGGATTAAACAATTTTATGTACCGAAGAACCTTTTAAAGGCAAGCTCGTCCAATCTTTTGGCATTTGGTGTGTAAATACCGACGTTCGTTGGTTTGCTTGGTAGGTAATCTGCATGCTACGTCTAGCAATTCCCCAGCGTTTGACTTGCGGTTTATTCGAGATGTCATAGAGTTGTCGACATGCATTATGTAAACAAGTGCATTCAATGTGAACCAGTGCAATTTACGCGGATTTGCCACTGTGTATTAAAGAAAGAAAAAAATAATGAAAATACGTATGTGTGGTAAACATGATGCAGAGAAAGAACACAAACAAAAAAAGAACTATTTGAGGGAAAATATGCGTCACATCCACGCTAAGCAGCCATCGCTCAGCATAATGCTAAGATCCTTTGCGAGACGGAGCCCCAGCTGTTTTTCAGCGACCGGCGTTAATGTGATGACGTTTGTGCGTAGATATGGTGCGTGTGTTATACCCCTGTAATAGGCACAGGTTTGCGCAAAGTGTTAAATAGTGCAACATCATTATATTATGAACTTTGATTCCTAAAGGTCGTAGTTTATAGCTATTAATCTAGCTGCTAATTACTAGCTTAATATAAATCTGATATCATCTTCTGCCTAACCTTTTCCCAACTATCTTGGGGTTGGCTTCCAGTCTAACCGGATGCAGCCGAGTAACAGTATTTTACATGGAGCGAGTGCCTGTCTGACCTCCACAACCCAGTAACTGGGTAATACTAAACCCCTTGGTAAGACTGGTTGTCAGACTTTCGGGCTTCTGACGGCCCGTAACGACTGTCAAAGATCCACGAATGACGGCCGGGGCCAACGGCTTAACGTGCTTTCCGAGACACGGAGCGGACTTGGTATGTAAAGATGGTCACCCATCCACGGACCAACCGCGGCAAGTGTAGCTGATCCGGATCGATTGACCCGTGCGGCTGTTATTACTTAGCCTCATATTAATATGATAATGGACTGAATTAGGTAACCATTAATTTCTCATTAACATTACATGTCAAGTCTGTGGCCACAGATTCTGAGCCCAACATAAAAATCACAGCTCGGAACACATTCCAGAAAGAAACCTTTTGTGTTCGACTCAATTTAAAAAAGTTCTTAAAACCTACACCTACCTGGTAAGAGCTATCGGATTTTCTTAGCGCAGGTCTGTAGCAGTTCGTCTGGGCCACATAAGTGCTTCCCCAGATGTGCATTTCGTTTATGCTCCAGTGGATTACACTCACTGAGGTGTAATACGGTTTTATCAGTTTTTGCGAACTTGTTCTGTAGTGGAGGCGTGTGTTTTCAGACAAACGTTGTCTGGTAGGCCCAGATATGAACGTTGTAGGGATGTGATTGTAATTTTATGGAGAAAATTATTGTTGTGAGAGATTGGCTCCGATTCCCTTGTTCACTAACTAAACTAAATTTGAGTTTAGTGCATCTTTTTCTTTCTATTTCATTAAGAAAAGGACAGAAGATAAAATATTAGTTTAGTCCTGTCAAATTAAGATATGGCTACTAAAAATACGTCAGGCGCTGACTAATTTGACAGGACTAACGTAATATTTATCTTCAGTCCTTATCTTAATGAAATAGAAAGAAAAAGATGCACTGAACTTAAATTTTATTTAGTTGGGAACAAGGGAATCGGCATGATTTTATTCATCATCCTTGGTTGACTGGTAGAGAATGCCTAAGGCATTAAGTCCGCCTTTGTACGTTTTTGTGTACGAAAAGATTAAATAAATAAATATTTAAATTAAAATGTTTTGTGGAATTTTTCATACAACGATTTCGTGTTAACAAATTGTAGAAGCGAAATTAGGTCGTTCTTCATTTCGCTAAAGCCTATAACTTATAGTAATTAATAAAGGCTTTATATTTCTTATTCTTTGCTAAGCCTAGAAATTGCTAACTAAATTTCCAGACGTCTGCTAAGCTTACATTCTAGATTTTCGTGGATTAGTATCAAATAGACCACAACTACAGAAATGAAACCATTCTATTCGGAAGAAGAATGATATATTCCGTCAAACATCTACTTTATTTTCAAAGTATCTTTGATCTAGGTACCGTTGTCCGACATCCAGTGGATAAAAGGTTTTGCAGAATAACAGTTGGATAGCTGTACTAAATAGGTATATACTAGAATAGCATTTTTCTGTTATCAGTTGTGTAGGACATTCATTCTCAGAATATTTGTTGAAACTGTTTTAAATGATGGTAATAAAACGCATCACAACCATTGCGTAGTTCAGAACATCTAAGTGGTCACACAGACAGACACGAAAAGCAACATTGTTTAATACTGTAGCGATATCTACAACGCCACATGCGAACAACGCGTCATACTGACGTCACACAAATCCTGCATCTCGCAAGCAGAGTTTACCGCGCAATTAGCATAGATACAATTTCCCAACATCAACCGTTGGGCAATTGCCCGCCAGACACAACACCAGTCTGGTCGGAGGATACTCCCTTGTCTATAGAGGATGAGTGAACTTTACACCCTGTTCCTCATACCTCCAAAATACTATGTATAGATCATTATCTGCCTAGGCCTTTTCCCAACCATGTTTGGGTCGGCTTCCAGACTAACCGGATGTAGCTGAATACCAGTATTTTACATGGCGACTGCCAATCTGACCTCCACAACCCACTTATTGGGTAATACGATACCCCTTGGTAAGACTTGTTGTCAGAATTTCTGGCTTCTGACGACCCGTAACGACTGTCAAAGATCTAATGACAGCCGGGACCAACGGCTTAACGTGCTTTCCGAAAATACTATGTACGAGTATAGATAAAGTTTACTAATGTCTTTTAACTGGTTTCTTATACAACGACAACCATATTTTTTAACCAATCGATGGTTAAAAAATGTGGTTCTGTGGTCGTGAGCTGAATGAAACGGTTTATGCTCGACTGAACGCCAAGTATGCCGAAAATGCAGTGAAGTCGTGTTACATCAATAGTGGCATTACGTCACTAACGTGTTTGAAGATTCTTGGCTATCGACAAACTTATGTAGGTAGAATTCATCATGATTGTAGTAAAGTCAAAATTTCGGTTTAAAGAAGTTTATTTCCCAAAAAAGAACATACGTTCACTTAAGTATGAGAAACTTAACGAAAAATAACATATTATTGTATTAAACATAGTTGTCGTTCGATCTGTCGTACATACAGTGATGTTCATTTATTATTGTTGATTGGCAAAATACAACTTTAATCTATTCTAAAAAATGTTCATCGATGAGGAGTCTCTTATTTCTTTAGGTAACTTATTATAAAGCTGCGCTCCCTCAAACTGTATGGTTCTCCTTCCGTACAAGGTTCTAACTGAAGGCAGTTCTATACTATCCCTATTCCTAGCGTAGTAGTGGTAAAATTTAGTGAATATAATTCGCGAAAATGATAAGAGTGTTAATATTAGCTATACTACGACATGTATTTTTAGTTTTAGCTGTGATGTTTCTTTTATGTGGGCAGTGCTGTTGTTCACTGTTCAATTTCTCCATGTATAATCACCCTATAATGTTCCCACTGCTCGGACACAGGCGTCCTCTTTGAGAGAGGTAGTGGGCCATAATCTACCACGTGGGCCCAGTACGGGTTGGTGTTTCACATCTACCATGACATGGCGCCGAATAAGGACATTCCCCACGATATTTTCCTTCACCGCTTTGAGAGCACTAGTGATGAAATTGTTTACACAAAGTAAAGCACCTGTCTGGGTTAAAACCCACGACCTACGACACGTAAGTTGAGCCTGTTACCACTGGACCACCACAGCTCCATGTTTCTTTATGAGAAGACTCGTAATTGGCTGACAGTTACACGTACTATTTTTATTTAGAGCGGCGATTGTCGTAATTTTGAGAATGTTCACAGTCTGATATCAGTCTCAATCTGTCTAATTGACAGATTGACTCTAACTGTCAAAAAACCTCTAATGACACTCCTCTTTTGACAAGTTTTTGAAATTTGTTTGTACCCGAGATAAGGCTGCGACTAGATTTTGAACGTTTTAAATTACGGGAATTTCCCAGCTGTTGTGTTTAACGGATAGTGGTATTCCAAAGAGCTTAAATAAAATAGCTCTTATTTACGTCTATTTCAAACTATACTACTCATTCAAATAACATTCAGTTTTAATTTAGGCTTCAGCTAGTTTCATTTCATTTCGACACTAAAATACGTTTGACCTTATTAAAATATATTTTGAATTTAATTACGGCGTCATCAAAGGGGCTCTCGACCGAGTTTCGTTGAGAGTTTGTCTATACAAGTCAACATTGACTTACTTACTTGTGATCGGACTGATATCAAAGCTGTAACTTAATTACAATTAAATGTCGAAGTTATTTTGTTAGGTTTAACTTTTAAAATTGTGGAGTAAATACGATGAAATGTGTCTAGAATAAATGTAAGTTAGAAACGGTAAATTTGAAAGAGTTATTTTATTGTATTAGTTTCATCCATAGCCGTTGGTCCCGGCTGGCATTTGTGAATCTTTGGCAGTTATTGCGGGTCATCAGAAGCCCGAAAATCTGACAACCAGTCTTACCTCTGGAAAACTTAAAAGTCTGGCAGTCCGTAGCACCCAGTAAGTGGGCTGTGGAGGTCAGATAGGCAGTCGCTTCATGTAAAATACTGATATCCAGCTGCATCCGGTTAGACTGGAAGCCGACCCCACCATAGTTGGGAAAAGGCTAGGCAGTTGATGATGATGATATTTTATTGCATTCAATTTATGTGAAGCAAGCTGCTGCAGAATCAAGTACACTGAGAGAAAAATCTATTTGTTTTTTCGCAAAGTACAACATAGTTTCTTCATCTCAAGTGATGTCTTATCTCTCCGAGTATACAAGCTGTTGTTTTGCATCCTCGTCAAATTTCAGGAAGCTGTTATGGAAGACATAGATAATCAAACAAAATCACGATCCCTGGTAAATAATGAATATAGTTACCGGCACGTAAGTTGGCAAAAGATTTTGTAGTGAAGGGGAAGTTCGCGCATGTAAAAATGTATGGAATTGTGCGTGCGTGAACTTCCCCCACTACAAAATCTTTTACCAACTTACGTGCCGGTAACTATACATGTTTTTTAGTTATTTAAGTTTGACAGTATTTCAGAATACACCACTTTCAAAGAACAGAATCCCGTTATGGTATCAAATAAGCGGCCGCGTTTTTATGTGTGTGTAAAAGGGCAGTTACCTAGAGTGCGGTCTCACACAGGCCGCGTTTTAAAATGCGTGTCCCACACATGATTTCCGAAGATTAGAAAAAAAAAACCTACTTATTTTATTATTGATTCGAGTCGAGAATCAGTAGCATAGTTACTTCCTTGAATTTGACGAGGATGCAAAACGACACCTTGTATAAGCGTATCCTCGATTAGTTTTTATGTGTACTTTTATTGGTAGCAGCAGCTTACATGTGGCGATGTACATATCGCCACATGTAAACTACGCATCATACTGACGTCACGCAAAATCTTGCATCGCGCAAGTGATGTTTACGCGCGACTAGCATATATACAACGTCCCGACATCAATCGTCGGGCAGTAGCTCACCAGACACAACACAAGTCTGGTCGGTAGATCCTCCCTTTTCTATGGAGGATGAGTGAGAATTTCACCTTGTTCTTCATGCCTCTATACACGATGTAATTGCGATGAAAACTCGAAATAGGAGACGCAGTAACTGTTACACAATCATTATAAATTGTCTTATCCCAAATCTAGATTCTCGAAAATAATCTTCTTTCAAACTTTCTGAGGTACGTCAAGGTGTCGTACTGTTTACAAGATATTATGGAGATGCCTCGAGATGATCTAATGATTTCTCTTCACGACTTTTACCTCATACTCCACAACAGCATTCTACCACAACTTTTTTGTGAGCATCACCAGAGATATGAAAACCGCACACAATAGTCCTTTCATCTCAAAAAGTAATATAAAACCTTACTTGATATAATTTTTGTAACACCCTACGAAAGTTTATTCCCGACTTGGCTCAAGTTTTGACGAGTTTCCCCATGGAAAGATTTCCGGGGTTCCTTTAACGTGAAGTATGCTTGGTATCTCTTTCAAACAGTAGATAACTTTACGTTGATCTACGAATAAGATATAGGTAAGCTAAAAGGGCGTGGATGTTGAAAAGGTTAATTAATATTCTAAAAAGTCGCATTTTGATGTTTATTTGAAGCTCACTCTTAGCGATTTTCGCTCTTAGCGATAAGACCGTCCATTGTGTCACCCTTTGTAAATTTTTTATATTTATGTCTGTAATTTATATGGTGTACAGACGCCAGCGACGCCAGGTCAAGCTACCCGAAACTGTCAAATTTTCCCAATCAACCTTGAACCTTAATGCTTAAGCAATAAAGGTGAAAATCTATTAAAGAAATTTGACAGATTGTAGTAGCTTGCTGTGCTGGCGTCTGTACATAATTAAGAGTTATTCTATTTTATTCTTGTTTGTGGAAACGTAGGTACTAGAAATATCCCACCATATCATTTTCTGCCCCCAAAGCAGTATTGCTATGTTCCAATTAAGTTATTGCTGAGACTGAGAATTTTGTATCTAGAGCAAACATTTAAATAGATAGTAGTTGCCTGTTCACTCTTGCTTTGAAGGCAGACTGGTTAAATGTGGGAGGGAACACAAATCCCGGCAGAGAGTTTCACACTTGCGCTGGCTTGGCTGTGCGCATAATAAACGACTAACAAACGAACGATTTACCGCCGGTAGTAGCGTGAAAAAGTGTCCAGATTGGGAAGAGGGAGCTCACACAATAATAATGACGTCTTCCATCACAATCCCGACAAGACACTGTGTCATAGTGTGTGTCAAAGATTTTAAAACGCAACAGAAGTGTGACGTTTAAGAGGGCGAATCTATCGATTTATATCTTTGGTCTAGGGTCTATCCGGCGGGTGAATGAGGTAATATCGTTTATTTAATTTGATATTAAGGGTAACTTTGACGCTCAGTATTTACACCATAATTGAGTCAAAACAAAACATTAATCTCGTATTTTCTTTTCCTAATGCCCACCATATTGTAGATAAAGGCGAACACAAAAGAAATACATCAGACGAAGATAAAGTCTGACACACCCTTATGGCGGGGATAGTTATTTTACACAACACACACACACACACACTGTTACACAGCAATATATCTAATTACTTTGTACCGACATATTGCACCACACTGGAAAAACCACTAAAGTGCATTGTGTTCTTCAATTCTATGTAATTTGAACCGCATTCTTTAACTGATGTATAGATGTAACAATAGAGGGGTCCGTGGCTAAATGTCAGAGTTTTTACGTACCTATCAATCGTGAGAGGAACAGCCGCACAGGTCGGTCGGTCAGGTTAAGCTACGCTTGCCGCGGTTGGATGGGTGACCATCTTTATATACCGAGACCCCTTCGTGCTTCGGAAAGCACGGGTCCCGGCTGTCATTCGTAGATCTCTGACAGTTGTTACGGGTAGTCAGAAGCCCGAAAGTCTGTAAACCAGTCTTACCAAGGGGTATAGTATTACGCAGTAACTGGGTTGTGGAGGTCAGATCGGCAGTCGCTTCTTGTAAAATACTGGTATTCAGCTACATCCGGTTAGACTGGAAGTTGACCCCAACGTAGTTGGGAAAAGGCTAGGCAGATGATGGAGATGTAACAATAAATGATACAATCTAATTCAGTAAACGTAAACAATAATTTGAATAACTTTTGACTTCCATTCATTCTTGATTGGTTCTTGATCTCGCGACTTTCAATAAGAAACAAAATCAAAATGTTTTATTTTAAAAAAGGTCTCCTCAAGGTCTATGACGTTTTAAAAACTATATAGACGAGGTCGAATTAAATTAGCTAGCGAAACTCTGCAAACGTTATGGGTGTCGGTATCTAAACACGATAAAATACGATTTGATGTTTTTTCTTAGGGGTCAACGACCGCTGGTTGTGTTGTTACTTGAAGTACGACTTGAGAGAATGTATTTTATCGTTTTTAGATATGAAGTAAACACCAAAAAAAAAAAAAGATTGTTTAAACTGATATTTCAAGTAAATTCACTAACAGTCAATGACCTCACAAAAAAAAAACATCAAATTAATTTCTTTTTGTTTTATCATGTTTAGTTATCGATACTTATTACATCTGCGGAGTTTCGCTAGCTAATTCAATTTGACTTGGTATTATGGTGTGACAATACGAGTACTTTTTACTCTCCCAAAAATCGCCTAAATATAGTTACAACGTTGTCTTTATTCCTTCTCACTATTCTTACTATCCCGTCATCGTCAGTCATTCATAACAGCTCCATGGATAACTGGATGCAATTCAAAATCTAAGGGAAACCTACTCACTAGTTGAGCAAGGAAGTTGTGATCCCAAGATAAGATCACAGTCTTTCCTAATTCGACAACAGAAAAAATACATCAAAACATTAATTAAAGATAGGGCTGCCATTACCTAAATTGCCGACGCCGGATAACCATGGCAAAAATCCCGGACATTTGGGAGAAATATGGCTTTTTCCCCGGACACCTCTGAAAAACTATTTCTTGCAACAAAAATAAAAACATCGTTATAATTTTTTAAATTTTTATACAGCTTGTTATTAAAATCGAATTAGGTACGTATGTAGCCGCAACAAATAATAGACATTTTTATAAAATTAAACACTCTTTCTAAGGTAATATGGTAATAAAAATATTTAGAAACACTCTTTTGGCATCAATCAAATTACTATATAATACTAATAATAACTAACTAACTATAACACTTTATAATTTTAGAATAAACTACATCAATGATATCAGACATCTAGTTAGGTAGCCAAATCCCTAAGCTATTTGTTGATTGTAAATTAAAAGTACTTAAGTTACTGCTAAAACTTTTAATTTTAACGAGATCAATTTTATTTTTTACTTATTTTGGTATTTTTCAGTCTTCCCAATTTTCGCTAAAATATCTTTCTTTTCCAACAAGAATTTGTAAAAGTCGGAAAAACTCAGGTCCTTGAAATTATACTTGATTTTGATCAGAGAAGAAACCGTGTGTATGTTTAGCGATTTTTTTTCTTTCGTCCACTGCTGCGTGACTAGCGAAAACATTCACGCGGCGCGGGGGCACAGGTGGGGGCGTTGGGTCGTCGACTATTTTGCCGTGCCTTCTTGAATGCGGGTTATTATGAATTAATTTTTAACTAACATTTATTTCAATTTATCGCTTATCTTTAAAAACATTGGGTTTCCCCTGACCACAAAAGTGTCCGGACACTTTTTAAAAACCCCTGCCGGACGGCCCCAGGACGCCCGTCAAACTAGGACAAATCTGGGGAATTCCGGACGGATGGCAGCCCTAATTACAGATACAATCCAACACACACACACCCCTCGTTCTCACAAACACACCCACACATACTGAAACCGTCACCAGTGTACCCCACAACTAATATTAAAGATGTTCGATAAGGTAACGTGTGTCCTATCAAGCATCTTGTTCTATTGTTTCCGCAAGGCGTGTCCTTTGAGCACGGGTTCCAGTAGTGAACGAGGAAGACAATTGGATATACAAAGATATGGCTTTTGTTTGTGTAGGTATGCCGTAGTAGGTTTTTAAAGTGGAATTGAAGAATGAAAGACGTTTGAAATTGAATTTATGTGTATTCTAGTGTATACATTAGTTTACTAGCAGCGTTCTGCAGTTTTCGCGTGGACACTACATGCGCTACCCTACGTATGTCACTCGGTAACAGAATAGCTGTTCAAACCCAGCTCAACCAACTAAAACAGGGGGGCAATTCTCGTAATTTTAAGAACGTTCACAGTCTGATCTCAGTCTCAATCTGTCAAAAATACCTCTAATTTTCCCCTACATTTTGACAAGTTTTTGACATTTGTTTGTCGCCGAGATGACACTGCGACTAGATTATGAACGTTTTAAGTTACGAGAATTGGCCTTCTGGTGTCTGGCTTAGTTGTCTGGCATTGAGGTTGTGCTGAACTGGGCCTATTTAGCGCAGCCGTGAGGCACACAAGACTATTTTAAGTTTTTTTTTCGTTTTTGTTTGCTTAACATGGGTCAAATTAATTTATTTTCTTTCTTTCATCAGTGAAATCATTTCAATGCTAATCCATTACTGCATATGTTCGAAAAATGTATCGGCTCAACAACGTAAATAATGCAATGAATGATGTTGAACTGTCAAAATGACAGCCGTTGTTACTGTTAGTGTGTTACGTATTTCGAGAGTTTACTTTCTGTAAACATACGAAGTCATCTTTAGCTTTTTTATTTGGGGTTATTATAGCAGAGAATTATTTACATTCAGTAAATTGTTGTAATACATCATCCCACACATACATCACATCGGCATTAAAATGGTGTACTTCAATATACTGTCGTGAAACGCTACGTACCAGTGACGCTATCGTTGAATAGCTATTTGATCGTTGACACCCATTGTACGTGCATATTCAATCGTTGTATCCTATTTTATTTAAATGGTGTTCCAAAAAAGTTTATGTTTATTCCATTTCAGTGTCTGAGTGACATCGGATAGTGCGAGAAAATGGATGAGAATTGACCTTGCCACGATTGACCTTGCCACACAACACCGTATAGTTTGTGACACCCTCTTTGGCAAAGTTGATACTTACAGCAGTCCACTGCTGGACATAGGCTTCTGCCATTGCACGCCATTTAGCTCGATTTTCGGCAACTCTCATTCAGCTGCTACCAGCCACCTTGAGAAGATCGTCACTCCACTTAGCCTGAGCCCGGCTTCCTACCTTACGTATGCCGATTCGCGGTACGTCTACCCCAACGGTCACCGGTTTTTCGGCTAATATTACCGGCCCATTGCCACTCCAGCTTGCTTATTCTGTGAGCTATGTCGACAACTTTGGTTTTCTGCCGGATTACCTCATTCTCGATTCTAATCCTAAGAGAGCCTCCAAGCATAAGTCGTACAATAACTCGCTGAGCGACCATGAATTTATGGACCAGCCGTACCATGAGTGTCCTGGTATCGGCTCCGTAAGTCATAACAGGCAGGATGCCGTGTTTGAAGACTTTAGTCTTCAATTTAATGTACAATGTATGTATTAGGACTGCTCGTGCCAGGATATCTGTGTTGCTCAATACTATCGTGAATACCAGAAATGAAGATTTTCATTTATATCACAGTCTGCTTTGGTAAGCAGACTGTGATATGAATGAAAATCTATGTGGTATAGCTAAACACTTTTAACTATCTACGACAGCACCTCTCGTTAACAATTTAACGGGATGAAACCATAGTCTTGTCCATGTTCAAGTGTAACAAATCTATTTTTACCTCAACAAACACTATCACAAAAGAACAGCGTACAGGTAAGGCGTACCTACATACTTAGTCACGTACCGTTACAGATGTTATCACACCTTGGAGTGGACTGCGGGACGTTTGCTGAAGAGCGAGCAGACTTCCCGTTGTACTGTTCTTTGATTTGATTCAGTATAATACTGTTTAATTTGTAAAATTTATTGCCTGTTGATTAATATAGACTTTTCTCTCATTGCGGACTAGGAAATTTAGTAGGTAGGTACTGCATTGATTAGTTCCTGATTTTGCAATAATCTAATATTTATAACTCTATGTTTGTTTGTGCGTATTTTATGCGCCGCCCTACCGTTAATAAAACTTAAACTCAAAGCATTTATTTCAAATAAACCAATTACAGGCAGTTTTGAATTGTCAAGGGGTCGGTCAATCAGAAAGATGAAGCTAGTTGCCCATTCCAAAGCGTAATAGGTACCTATGGAGAACAACAAGCAATAAACTCCACGGACACGCTTTTAGATCAAAATAATATGGTAACAAAATATTGGTTACATCATTCATGTTGAAATTATGAATCTGATTGCGATAAAACTTTGTCAACTTATTGCTAGCATTTGCGCGAAGGTTTTAGGGATTTAAAAAAAAGCTCACGTGGACGAAGTCGTGGGCAGAACCTAGTAATTAAATAATAGTATTTTCCAAAGGAGCTGGCCTCAGTGCAGGTATAGTATGAGTGCCACCACAATTCACCAGTTATGTTTTAGTCTTCTCCGAGCTGTAACTTAGAATATCGTATAGAATAGAATATCAATATCATCGCTCTACGAGGAAACTCAATAACATTCCTCGACTTGGGAATCGAACCCAAGACGTTCGTGTGTTTGTTAAGATCACTATATGCTCGTGTCCTTGATCTCTCTCCGGTCGCGTCGGATTGCGTGAACGTCCCATCGGACTATGAGAGTGAAAGAAGAGAGAGTGCACCTCTGTCTGCGCGAATACTTGTGCACCATAATATCTCCCGCGCCGAAGGCTGGTCTCCGTTGAGATTGGTCGCCATGGCCGAAATAAGGTCTGGAGGACTTTAACCTCCCAGGAACGGGCTATTAGCATGCTCGTAACTACAGTGGCCTCCAAAAATTAGTTGACATTTTTCCACTTCAGATGTGACACATCACATTATGATTTAAAGTTCTAGTGATCCAAGTGTTTGAACTGCTATTATGTTATTGTTGGCTAATTCAACTACATATCTATGACTTACTTACTAACTTAGGAGCACCTGATTGTTTTTTATTTTAATTCATAATGTGGCATCGCAGCTGAAGTGGAAAAATGTTAACTAACTTTTGGAGGCCACTGCATATCTGTATGGCTCGTGGCTAAGTAATAACAGCCGCACGGGTCGATTGATCAGGTTGAGCTACGCTTGCCGCGGTTGATCCGTGGATGAGTGACCATCTTTACGTACCAACCCCTCCCTGCCTCTGAAAGCACGTTAAGCTATTGGTCCCGGCTGTCATTCGTGGATCTTTGACAGTCGTTACGGGTCGTCAGAAGCCCGAAAGTCTGACAACCAGTCTTACCAAGGGGTATCGTATTACCTGGGTTGTGGAGGTCAGCTCCATGTAAAATACTGGTATTCAGCTGCATCCTGTTAGACTGTAAGCCGACCCAACATAGTTGGGAAAAGGCTAGGCAGATGATGATGTACATCTGCATGTATTCATGTACATGATACATACAAGGAAGAGGTGCCTAAACTATTTTTACCTCAACAAACACTACTACGAAAGAGCAGCGTACAGGTACAGCGTACATTCACACTCAGTCACGTACCGCTACAGATGTTATCGCTTCTCTACAAGCGGACTGCGGGACGTTTCCTGACATAAGGGGACTCACAAAGGGAGTTCCACCCTTCTACGAAGACTACTGTTCTTCGATGTAATGTAATTATAATTTTAATTATTATGGTTACTGATTAAGATTTAGGTATAATTACTTACTGTTATTTATTTGGTTTCCATGAGACATTTATTACTTTGTGTGTAATAAATGTCCTATTAGTAGTATGTGGTATTTGGTAAAAGTTACTGATAGTAAATAATATTTCTTTATTTATAATCAGTAATTTAAATTGACACACCGAAAAGCTAGGAGCGGACGCCGTAGAGAGGCTTATATTGCTCGTATTGGTTATGTTCATCAGAAAGGTGAGTCACGTAGTACTCACAACCGGCGTATTTGACAGTTCAACAACATTCATTGCGTTATTTACGTTGTTGAACAGACACATTTTTCGAACATATGAAGCAATGGTATAGCAATATCCTTCAACATGATTGTGATTGAAAGTGTTTTACGCGATTAGGGTGCTGTTGTATGAACGTAAACGAAGCAAATGGATCATAGCACGTGGCGGCCTATAGTTTCTGCCTACCCTCAAGGGAAGAAGGCGTTAGTTTATGAATGTTATTATAATATCCAGAATGGACGGATGGATGACCCCTGTAACACAGACCCCCCCGTTGGGGGTCATTAATCATTTATTTTTGTACCGGGCTATTCGCACGCTTAAATCAAGTGTCACTGTGTCTGTGTCTCTTTTTATGTTAAATAAATATTTCGTTTATTTATTTACTTATTTTACTAAAGTATAAAATATTAAAGTATAAAAAAAACATTTAAAATTATAAAAAAATAGTGAACCACCGATGTCGGGAGCAGGGTCCAAGTTACCGGTGGTTAGGGCTCCAGAGACAGGAACCTCCTCATAATGCGAGCCGTATCGAGGAGTACTGCATTTGGAATCAGGCCCTTAATCCAACCGCCTAACGAGAGCCTCGATAGATGTTGATTGAGGCTTTCGGCCATCAGGCCCTTGGCTGATACGACAATCGGCACAATGACAGCCGAGCTCACATTCCACATGTGAACAACCTCGTGTGCTAAGTCGAGATATTTGATTTGTTTATCTTTCTCAGCTTTCACGAGGTTCCCGTCATGTGGAATGGTAACATCGATAATCATTGTGCGACGCGCTAACCGATCCATCACCACTATATCAGGCTTATTGGCGACAATGTGTATATTAAATACAGGTGCTGGAGTTCCGGCATTACGATGATGATCGCTTCGTTTTATTTAAAGTTTATTTTTATCTCTACAAACTTTAGTCACGCACTACAAAAGAGGTTATCGCATCTTTTGAAGTGTACTTACTCTCTGAACAAACGTTCAGCTAACAAAAAGGGGAAGGAAAAGGCAAAAGAAAGATATCCTGAAAGTCTGTTCTCAATATAATTATGTTGTGTTCTAATTAGGACAGTTATTTATAGATGTAGTATAATAGAATAATGATGTAGGTAGCTACGTAGGTAGCCAGTATGACCTATTTATATGATATTTTGGACATAGTTGATATATAGGCTGTTTGATTAAGTAACATAACATTATAACGACATGCCTAGTTTTCCCAAAGGGTCGGGCAAAGGTGTACAGTCACGAGCAAAAGTATATATACACTCGGCTTTATTCAAAAGCGATTTACTCCTTTATTTTTTAATTAAATTTTATGTTGTTACGAAAATAGCATTTTCACACCCATAGGTTTATGTAATGTGTCGTATTTCAACGTTGCATTCGTTATTTCACGAAAAAATCGCAATTGAAACTTGTCAAGTGTTGACATATTGGTGATGTTCGAAAAATGTGTGGACATTTTTCGAACATCTGAAACAATGGATTAGCAATATCCCTCAACATGATTCAGATTGTGATTAAAAGTTCAATTAGAGTCTGTAAATGAACGTAAACGAATCAAAAGGATAGTAACAGTTAAGCGTTCTGTAGTTTCTGCCTACCCTCATGGGAGGGAGGCGTTAATTTATGTTTGTATGTATGTGTATAAAAAATATAGGTCTTAAAGTTTATTTTTACCTCTACAAACTTTTGTCACGTACTACAAAAGAGGTTATCGCATCTTTTGAAGTGTACTTACTCTCTGAACGTTTGCTAACATAAAGGGGAAGGAAAGGGCAAAGGAAATATGTCCTGAAAGTCTGTTCTCAATGTAATTATGTTGTGTGTAATGTGTCGTATTTCAACGTTGCATTCGTTATTTCACGAAAAAATCGCAATTGAAAGTTGTCAAGTGTTGACATATTGGTGCTCGTGACTGTATCTGAACCTATAGTACACCTACATATTGCTGGTTATGTTTAAGCCCCGTGTAATAGGGGGCGAGTCTATTCAACGATAGTTTCGCCCGATTAATGACTCAACCGGCCACAGATCCTGATTCCGGGCTGTTAATTAAAAAGTAACACTTAACCCCTTAAATATTCAGCGGGATTGTCCGAAAGGGTTACCGCTGCCCCGGAACATAAAGGGCAAAGGAAGGAACATGGGTGGGTTTTAGTCAGTAAGAGTCTGACACTCCCTTCCGCTCCACCCAGAGCGGGAGGGGTCATTTGATGAATTCCCATCCGAAAAAAAAAACCCCCTAAATATTATAATTACCCCACATTTAGATAGTACATACTATTTTTACAAGCTAGTACTAAAATATATATATATTATATACAAGTATATAATAAAACAATAAAGAAAAAGACAGTAGCTCATTGGGCATAAAAAAATTCGTCTATTTAGATAGTTATGTTTAAGTACGGACGCCAGCACATCAAGTTACTACAATCTGTCAAATTTCTTTAATAGATTTTCAACTTTATCGCTAAAGCATTAAGGTTCAAGGTAGATTGGGAAAATTTGACAGTTTCGGGTAGCTTGACCTGCTGGCGTCTGTATCATGTAATAGGGGGCGAGCCTACTGCCATCAACCAGGCACAAATCCATACTTCGGGCTGCTGATTAAGTTACACTTAAAAGGGTGAATTTCACCAAACTTTTATACCTAGAATAATCTTGTCCTGAGAATAAATTTTGAATTTTCGCTAGTTTTTCCCTACTGGAACTGTCAAACGTTAATTTTATGCCGCAGATAAAAGAAATCTGACTTTGGTAAAATTGACCCTTAATTAAAAAAAAAAAAAACTGCCAAAATTCTGACGCAATATTGAACCCACAGATTGCGTATTAAAGATCAAACTGTACTTTCATATAAAATACTCATATTGACCTCAATAGACTGAAAGCGGTGCCCAAAACAAACACGGAAAAGGTTAGAAGGAAGATGAATACACGATGACCATGCAGTATCAAACTAAAGATATGTGCACACCTGATGGGGCCTTACATAATCGTTATTTAATGCTTACCGAAAAGATTTCGATACCGATGTCAATTTTACCTGCACACATCTCTCTCTTTGGTTTAGATTAGATAGAATACTGCCTCGTTGGTCTGTTGATTGTATGCCCTACTGCTAAGCAGGAGGTCCTTGGATCGATTGCCGTGTCGGGCAAAGTTTTATCGGGTTTTTCCATCTGAAATTTCTCAGTAGCAGCCCGGAATCTGGATCGCAATAGGCTCGCCCACTATTACATGGGAATTTTGGCGAAATGTGAGTGAACTTGAGGTACATCTATGCCGTACCCTTTCGGAAATACAGGCGTGATGTTATGTTTATGTGTATTACGGTTAGAATACGGAGGTATTTATTGCGACTAATTGTTGCTTAAGAATTGTGGTTTAATTTTGCGGTCCAATTGCATAATTATCGTAGCCCTGTTTCAATACCTGGGGGTTTACCACCAGCTCTTATAGCAGGGCGGAGGTTGAACTGTACTGCTTTTTTTCTATAACTAAGTACAAAAAGCAGTGCAGTTCAGCTGGTGGTAAGCCCCCTGGGCAATAGTTTTCACGAAGCGTTGCAAAACTGTTTTTTTGTTGTTGTAAATACAACACCCCATGCTATAATTAACTTAGGCACTATGGTCTAAAGCTTCTACCTACCTAAACAATTTTAATGATGCTGGTTGCTAACAACGATATATTTTGATATTTCTTTAGATAGTTCTCGGTATCGAGTAAATAGAGAAAACCGATACCACGCTTACGAGTGAGACCCGACCTTAACAGTGAACGTGTTCACTAAAAATAGATATATTTTGGTACACAAAGAAGGATGTCGCCCACTCCTCACTCAGCTATTATTTTAAGTAACTTTATGTTGATATAATACATATACGTAATTGAATGCTGGTGATTTACAAAGCGTGTTCCACTTTTTTATTTATTCATTTATCTAATTTGAATATGTTTAGAATAGGTATCCACTGTTACAGGCTGATGAAGCTTATTATTAAATTGAATTTACTTTTCTTATAGGCTGACCTAGAGAGGGGATCAAGACAATACAGAGTGGTACTAACATCGATAAAGACAGACAAAGATCAATCGAGGGCAGTGGTGGCCCAGTGGTAACGGCCGCGACTTACGATTTGTATGTCGTAGGTTCGAACCCAGTCAGGCGCTTTACTTTGTGTAAATTTTTTCATCACCACTGCTCTCAGAACGGTGAAGGAAAACATCTTGAGGAAACCGGCATGTCCTAGAACTAAAAATTCGAAGACATGTGACATCCACCAACCCTTCATCCATCACTGGGCCCGCGTGGTGGATTATGGTCCGTTCCGAAGACACAGACACACGTCGAAGACACAGGTCTCCTCTCTGTAACAACAGAGAGGAGACCTGTGTCCCAGCAGTGGGAACATTATAGGTTAATTATACATAGGCTGACCTAGAGAGAGGATCAAGACAATACAGAGTGGTAGTAACATCGACGCCCAAACTGTAACATTGAGTAACCATATGGTTCAAGACCACCTAGCGTAGAAATATTTCACCGGTTATCCTACTATTCTATCTTAATATCCTAATAATCCTAATTCCTAATTATAATATTATAAATGTGAAAGTTTGTATGGATCAATGGATGGATGGATGGATGGATGGATGTTTGTTACTCTTTCACGCCAAAACTCTCCTAAACGGATTTGGATGAAATTTGGCACACAGATAGTTTATAACAGGATTAAAACATAGGATACTTTTTATCCCGATATTCCCACGGGATCGAAACTTATGCTGGTGAAACCGCGGGGCGCAGCTAGTCAAAATGGAGTGTGCTGTTTTATAGACAAGTGCAATAATACCTAAGCTGTCAAAATGTATGGAACAGCAAATTTTTTTTTTAATAACCGGCGAAAAATTTCGTCCCTAGGTTGATTGCGTGTCGATATCTTTGCCACCTGTTTTTTTTTTTTTTGGTTTCGCGGTGTAAATCCTCATGGACTTCCTCCATCGTAGGGGTGACGGAGGGGTATGCTGGACTGATAGGATGGACTCTTACCGGCTAAAACCTACCGCGGTGTTCCACCTCTGCCTATGGCCGGGGGTGCGGTCTTCTCATAAGCATTCACCGCTCCCCTGCCACCTTGTAAACTGATAATATGCCTTGTAGACTTTAGATCTGTAGGCCATTTTTTATTTTATTAAGTACCCGGTACTTGTTGACAGGCCTACGCTGTCCTCTCATACCTACTGTAATTTGAAAACATTGTAAAAGACAATTATTTTTAAAAGAGTAACCGTGGAGTTTCTTGCCGGCTCTTCTCCATAGGAAACGACCAATTGGAACCGTGCACCCAGCTTCTGACGTTTCATAAGTGCCCATGTAGGTTTATGTGAAATACAATATTTTGATTTTGATAATGTATTTTTAATGGTTTTCTTAAAGTTAACATGGTAGGTTCTACAATTTTGTGAAAATTAAGTTCTATAGTCTTATTTCAAATCACAGTCATAGACTCATATCTGCAACCTTAACATAAACATTCAAACGTCATTTTAATAGGTACCCCAAACCGTCCCAAAACCCAGAAACCGTCCCACATTAGACGCAGTCCTAATTATTTTCAAGAAGGAACCTGCGCCCCTTGACTCAGTTCCCTCCGTAACGAGTGTACGTTCCGGTCCAATGGCCCTCTTGTTAAAAATGCATGGAAACGAGGCGTAACATGCTGTGACTACCTCCCTTTAGCACGCCCTACGAGTGTTCGTACGTATCTCTTTGGAACTCAGCTGTGTTTCATCGGTTTTTGATGGCTTATTTTTCGTGGGTGGTTGTATTGATTGGGTATGATGATTTTTGGTAGATAGAGATGTTAAATTCATTTTTCTTATACTAGCTTCGGCCCGCGACCCATCCCGACGGGATGGGTCGCATCGCCCGCCCGCGCTGTTATTTCGTTTTCGCTTAGCGTTCTGCCTTTTTTTCCCTTTGCTCGGCTCCTACCTCCTAGGGTCATAGCGTTATGTTAAATAGCCTATAACCTCCCTCAAGAATTGGGCTAGCAAATGCATAAATAACAAATCTAACGGGTAGTTCTAGAGATAGTTGAGTTCAAATAAAAAAAAACAAACCAACTCATTAGCTTTATTATAAACTAGCTGCGCCCCGCGGTTTCACCCGCATAAGTTTGGATCCCGTGGGAATATCGGGATAAAAAGTATAATATATGTTAATCCTGGTTATAAACCATCTGTGTGCCAAATTTCATCCAAATCCGTTCAGTGGTTTTTGCATGAAAGAGTAACAAACACCCATCCATCCATCCATCCATACAAACTTTCACGTTTATAATATTAGTAGGATGAATTAGTATAGATAATTCTTAATGATCTATCACAAATGTGTGTCAACAAGTTTTGGTTCAATTAACTCAGCCTATTGCAGTCCACTACTGGATATGCTCATTTTTGACTACGTTGATTATAATATTTTACATTAGAATTCGAGTTCATTATCTCAAAGACATAAAGGTGTCATAAATTGCAAATATCACAATAGCTTACAGCTTAATTTATTTGCCATTATTCCATATCAATTAACTAACAATTAATCATCGCGTATTTACAAAGACCACAGACGCAATTCCTACATTTCGCCACCCTATCATTACATGCAGACTTGCATTACATGCAAGTCTTCAGCCGAAGTCGCAGTCGTTCTGTGCAATTGCATAGCGTTTTGTAGATAAAGCCGGGCTCACAAAGCCAACGACAAAGGGCAGACAGTCTTTGTGTTCTCGATATTGTCGACAAATGACGCATACCTACCATTGCCTTTTGAAGGTAATTCTGTTGTCATGAACGTTTGTTTTGTCTCCGTTTTGAAAGGTTTGTGAATTTTAACTTAGTCTGTTCTGAGCCTTAAAGAGTTGGGTAGGACAGACTCGATATTTTTAGAATTTGTATTTCATGATACTGTTACTATAGTCATAGAGGATTTCTTGAAATGTGTATAGCAGTTCCACTAAAAATGATTTTGTATTTCAGATGTTTTCTACGAAAAGAAGAGGACGTTTTGTACCTGTATTTTTGTCGTACGCTATTTTTAAAGAATATTTAGTGGAATATTGCTTAAACTGTTTTGTTAGTCTATTTGCGTTGTTCCAAACAAACTGCTCGACTTTTCGATCTTGCCAAATATATGTATATTATATTATTTACAATTCTGCCAACCCCTTCGAGCAACGGTGGCTCAGTGGTAATGACTTACGAGTTGTAGTTTGTGAGTTTGAACCTAGACAGGCGCTTTATCTAATTACGATTTGCGCAAGTAAATAATTTCATTGTATCTGCTCTCAACGGTGAAGGAAAACATTGTGAGGAAACCGGCATGTTCTAGAACCAAAAATTCGAAGGCACGTAACATCTACCAACCTGCACTGGAACCACGTGGTAGATTGCTGCTGACTCTCTCTCAAAGAGAGGAGGCCTGTGCCCCAGCAGTGGGAACATTATAAGCTGATTTTTTATCCATTTCTATAATACAAATACCCTCAATTCCCGTTTATATTCATTAAAAACTTTTAAAAGGTAAGTGAATGCAAGTCCATTTATAAATGTACAAACTGTATTTAAAAAGTAATTATAACAAACTAAATTACGAGTAGTTTGCGGTGGATTTATGAACGTTATTATAAAGCAATGCGTGACTTTTTCCTGAAAGGATTTAATTTTAATACTCCGCTTCACATAATTGTACCGTTTACTGTGTATTTAATGTACAGTTGGAAACATGCGATGTGAGTAACATGTAGCTTTAACTTAATAATATTGTACGAATTACATTTTTTATATTTGTTTACTAGCTGCGCCCCGCGGTTTCACCCGCATAAGTTTTGATCCCGTGGGAGTATCGGGATAAAAAGTATCCTATATGTTAATCCTGGTTATAAACCATCTGTGTGCTAAATTTCATCCAAATCCATATAGTAGTTTTTGCGTGAAAGAGTAACAAACATACATACATCCATCCATCCATCCATTCATCCACCCATACAAACTTTCACGTTTATAATAATTAGTAAGAAGGATTACTAGCTGTGCCCACGACTTCGTTCGCGTGGATGTCGGAAAACAATCATGTGTCTTTTTACAAATGCTTTTTTCTAAAATAAAACGTAGCCTACGATACTCTTATAACATCAGATATCTGCCAGTGAAAGTTCCGTCAAAATCGGTTTAGCCGTTTTGGAGATTAGCCGGAACAAACAGACAGACAAACAAAAATTTAAAAATGTTTTTTTGTTTTGTTATAAGTACTGTATATAGTTTCATATACATTCAATAAAAAGCTGTTTTTTTGACATTACTAACAATCTTCAAATTTATTTATTTTTATAATAAGACGTACTAATACCTACCTATGACATTATGGCAACCAAACCTAACGCACCCTACTTTTCTAAGTAGTAACCGATTCTACTTTATGCCTGTACTTAAACCTGAATGTCTAGGCGAAATCTGAAATTCTGCTAAAGGAGAAAAAATGACTAGAACAAGTTGAAAGTATCAAGAAATATGCACATACATTATCGCTCGTCTGAAGCATGTAGAATGTAGATAGATACTAATATTGACCCGAACCGATAACTGATTTGAAGGCATTTAAGCGCATAATAATCCTACTAATATTATAAACGCGAAAGTTTGTGAGGATGGATGGATGGATGTTTACTCTTTCACGCAAAAACTACTGAACTGATTTTGAAAACCCAACAACACATAGGATTTCCACGGGATCGACTCTTATGCGGGTAAAACCGCGGGGCGCTGCTAGTATTCAATAAATCGTTCTAGAATACTCGATGCACAAGTGTAAATCTCAAATTAAATCTAACAGACACTCAGAATCTTTACATAAACTAGTCGTCAAATGAGATTATTATCATTAAATGTGGGTGTATTAAAGGCACACCTCTGCCTAACCCTTCAGGGAATTCAGCGAGTTATTACCTATTTATGAACAGGGTGTAAAGTTCACTCATCCTCCATAGAAAAGGGAGGATCCTCCGACCAGACGGGTGTTGTGTCTGGCGGGCAATTGCCCAACGATTGATGTTGGGAAATTGTATCTATGCTAATTGCGCAGTAAACTCTGCTTGCGAGATGCAGGAATTGCGTGACGTCAGTATGACGCGTTGTTCGCATGTGGCGTTGTAGATACCGCTACACCTATAATAAGGTCCCTCATTGTCTCATTTACAAAATAAAAAATACTTTAGGTACTGTTTTTTTGTGGCGCATGTGGCGTTGTAGATACCGCTACATCACTCCCCTCCGGAGACCGGAGGTCGATAGTGGGCTGAGTCTTGTATCTTGCGATGCTTGCCAGGCCAGCTGAGGTTCCAGTGAGTCGGAACCGGTTGCGGCATAGTTCACGGTGAGTCGGAACTGTCTGCGGAGATATCCCCAGTGAGTCGGGGTGGCGCTGCGTTATACTCCAGTGCGTCGGATGTCGTACAGCGCCAGGTTGAGGCTGGCTGCTGCGTCGACCAGGAGAGGAAGCTCTTCTTGTTGACCGGCCGAAAGTGCAGTGTGCTGTGCCGAGGTTGCTGATGAGGCTCAGGGTGATGACCAGGTAGGCGCGATCGCTGCATGCTGGTGGTCAGGATACCCGTTGAAGCCGTGGATGCTGGCTGGCTAGGTGACTCGCCGCTAAAGCTTGCGGGAGTGATGATGATGACGTCACGCTGAAGTATTTGCACGAAGGCTGCGCTGACGTTCATGTTCGGGGACACCACTTTAGAGGTATGAGGAACAGGGTGTAAAGTTCACTCATCCTCCATAGAAAAGGGAGGATCGTCCGACCAGACGGGTGTTGTGTCTGGCGGGCCATTGCCCAACGATTGATGTTGGGAAATTGTATCTATGCTAATTGCGCAGTAAACTCTACTTGCGAGATGCAGGATTTGCGTGACGTCAGTATGACGCGTTGTTCGCATGTGGCGTTGTAGATACCGCTACACCTATAATAAGGTCCCTCATTGTCTCATTTACAAAATAAAAAAATACTTTAGGTACTGTTTTTTTGGAACAATGATAGAGCAAAAATATCCTCTGTCGGAAACCATTTAATTGGACATCCCGCTGTTGTTCATTTCTCAAAGAAGTTCCACTCTCTGTGTGTGCATTTTTTTAAAATAAAATTTATAGACTCACAAACGGAAAAAGGAAAACGGTGTTACATTTTACCTTTTCAGCACAAGGAAATATGATAATTTCGGTGAAGAAAGGAAAAATTAACGGCCTCCTTTCACAGGAAAAGATACAAATGTTTCTATTTGACAGTGAAAATAAATGGTGGGAAAGAAAAAAACCTTTTCCCAGCATAATCCGCCTATAATGTCCCCACTACTGGGACACAGGCCTCCTTTCTGTGAGACAGTGAGCCATAATCTACAACGCGCGCCCAGTGCGGGTTGGTAGATGTCACTCTTACAATAATTAGCCTATAATGTTCCCACTGCTGGGACACAGGCCTCCTTTCTGTAAGACAGTGAGCCGTAATCTACAACGCGGGACCAGTCGGGTGCAGTGCAATGATAAAGAGTAGTTGGAATATAGAAATTGACAAATAATATCAGGCTTATTCTCCAAAGGGAAAGCATAATCAAGCTTATAATGTTCTCACTGCTGGGACGCAAGCCTCCTCCCGATAAGATAGTGTGGCGAGACCACGCGATTCCAGGTTGGTAGATGTCACATGTCTTCCAGTTTTTGGTTCTAAGACATGCCAGTTTCCTTACACTGTTTTCCTCCACCGTTTTGAGAGCAGTTGTGATAAAAATAATTTACACAAAGTAAAGCGCCTGCCTGGGTTCGAACCCACGACCTACAAACTCGTAAGTCGGGTTCGTTGCTACTGGGCCACCACTGCTCCTTCTCTTAGCAAAACAGCCTATCATATTTCCACTGCTGGGACACAGGCCTCCTCTCTGTGAGGAGTGGGGCGTAATCAACCACCACCACCACGCGGGCCCAGTGTGGGTTGGTAGATGTCACATGTCTTCGAGTTTTTGGTTCTAGGACATGCCGGTTTCCTCACGATGTTTTCCTCCACCGTTTTGAGAGCAGTGGTGATGAATTAATTTACACAAAGTAAAGCGACTGTCTAGTTCCATTCGTATAGGGTCTATTTTTTTATTGTACCGAGTAAATAAAAAGGCGATAAAAAACTATCAGACTATAAAATAAGACTTAAAACGATCGACGCCCTGTTTAGAGATCGACGTTTCGATTAAATTCAGTAAATACAGCTGAGGCCGCCTCGAGGCGAGAATAAATAAGATGCTGTTAGTAGAATATTTAAGTGGAGGAACTAGACAGACTGCTGAATTACTGTTTACGCTTAGTTATGATATAAATTGTGTGTGATATGAGTTTTTTATTTGCGTGTATTTTTATTTAGACCTTTTTAAGGCATGACTAACTTAATATTGTGAGACAGAAGGAATATACTTTATACTTTATCCATATTCGTGATAAGAAATCATGAAATAAACGCAGACAAAGTCGCGGGCAACAGTGTTATACATATAGAGTCTAAGGCCAATTCCCGTAATTGAAAACATTCAAAATCTAGTCGCAATCTCATCTCAGCGACAGTCAATCTCAAAAACTTGTCAAAAATGTAGGGAAATTAGAGGTATTTTTGACAGATTGAAACTGAAATCTGTGAACGTTCTAAAAATCATGTTTTCACGTTGTTTTTGTGTTGTTTTTTGTTTTTATTTTCACGTGACTTTCAAAAGTGGAAAGACAACATTAAAATTATGGCACACGTCAAAATTATGTCAAATTCAATCTAAAAGAAAACCTTCTATTTATACAAAACAGTATCAATTGCAATGAAGACGCGTATTTACGAACACTAAGCTACCGTGTGAGCGAGGCTGCCTCAAACCACATATAAATAAGACGTTGTAAATGCCATACTTTATTGAACGTAAACCTCGTGTAAACGTAAATAGTATTTCCCTGAAGGGTAAGGCAGAGGTTTACCATATTTCGCTAGTTAATTTTAAATCCCATGTATCAGGGAGCGATCCTACTGCTATCAACACCGGGTACAAATTCAGACTCCGAGCTGCTACAGAGAAATTCCAGATGGAAAAACCTAATAACATTTTGCCCGACCTGGGAATCGAACCCAGGGTCTCATGCTAAGCAGTGGCGCTTGCGACTAGACCAACGAGGCAGTCAAATAAATAAGACGTTGTAAATGCCACTTTATTCAACGTAAACCTTGTATAAACGTAAATAGTAATTGTGTAGGACACCAGCTAGGCCTTGAAGTTATGTCATTAATTTTATCTTATCCCGGCTTATTTGGGACAAAAGAAAAACATGAGATATCTGAACTTGTTTCTTTGTTATGTTGTTGTTTTAGTACGGATTTCACCAATCTGTAAAGAGATGTTAGTGTCAAAATTGAGCCTCCCACGATGGACCGATGTCCTTGTGAAGGCCGCAGGAATGAGTTGGATGCCGGAAGCACAGAAATGTACAAAGTGACGGTGCTTGAGGGAGGCTTACGTCAACTTTCGGCTGAAATCATGATGATTGACACTGACTGATCTTGAACGTGGTTTAGATGTCCTGAACGCGTTCAGTTTCATTGGTAAAATTCGCCCTTAGTAACGTAAGTTTTAACTGGATATTATATTTCAGCTGCAAATAAATTCAAGTTGACTTTTTCAATTCTTAAAATCAAAAGTATTTTTTTCAGACTAGGCTGAGAATCAGCACATTACAATTAATTAAAACGCCCGACCCGTCTTCCTCGTGCTTTAGATAAAAATAAGAAGTGCCGCATCAAACTCCCCAGTTTATATAACACTAGCTGCGCCCCGCGGTTTCACCCGCGTAAGTTTCGATCCCGTGGGAATATCGGGATAAAAAGTATCTTATATGTTAATCCTCGTTGTAAACTATGTGTGTGGCAATGTGTAATTTCATCCAAATCTGTTCAGTAGTTTCGGCGTGAAAGAGTAACAAACATCAATCCATCCATCCATCCATACAAACTTTCGCATTTATAACATTATAGTTTAATAGTTTAAGTTTATTAGTTTATATAATACATATTTTAATGTTCAGTTACGCAAAATGAGAAATGATATTCGTATGACAATGTTTGCAAAATTTTTCAAAAATCCATACTAATACTAATCCTACCATGTATAATAAATATTATAAACGCGAAAGTTTGTGAGGATGGATGGATGGGTGGATGTTTGTTCCGGATTTTGATAAAATATGGCAAGGAGACAGATGGCATCCTGGGAACTACTTCTGGCTACTTCTTGTCCTGGTAGCACGTTTCCGTGGGATAATTTCCGACATCCATGCGGGCAAAGCCGCGGACAGAAACTAGTAAGCAATAAAATAATAATTCAGCTTAAAATCTCAATGCAAACTCAGTTACCCCTGCGGACGAGGCATCAATTTCCTCACAAGTGCACACGAACCAAGACCTCACAACACTCAGAGATAAAGAAAATCACAATTACGTAAACCAGAGCAACAAGCACCCAATTGAATAACTAAGACCACAAAGGTTTTACTATTAAGCAGGATACTGTTTAAAATTTTCATTCGCGGATAAAAGTTCTGGAGACAATTCATAAAGTGAGCACAAAGAGCATTGAGACATCGCAAATGGTTCTGTTCAGGAACACAGTCTATTGTATCTCGTGAACCTTTTGTTATACTGCTGAATAAGCTAGTGTCAGTTTTGATGCTGTGTTCTGTGTGACGTTTTTGAGCTAATGTGTCATTGAGTTGAGGGTGATAGAGCTTTTAGCTTAGTGACTGGTTGACTCGGAGAATTGACTTATATTTTGAAAGAAAGTAAAAACTCTTTTACAATATAAACAACCGACTTCCAAAAAAAAAACAATTCAAAGTAAAAAAATAACTTTCATTTCGGAAGTCGGTGTCGTTGGTTCCGCATTTTCGTTTTTTTTCCCTGAGGCATGAGAAATAGAAGATAAAATATTAGTTTAGTCCTGTCAAATTAAGATACTCCATAGACAGTTTAGACGTGATTAAAAACATGCCTACTAAAAATACGTCAACTACGTCAGGCGCTGACTAATTTGACAGGACTAAACTAATATTTTATTTTCTGTCCTTTTATTAATGAAATAGAAAGAAAAAGATGCACTGAACTTAAATTTAGTTTAGTTTGTGAACAAGGGAATCGGTGCCACTGTCAAACTTAAATAACAAAAAAAAAAACAAGTATGTATTCATTATTTACCAGGGATCGTTATTTTATTATTTTAACTTTCATAACAGCCTCCTGAAATTTGACGAGGATGCAAAAAGTTATGTCCGAACATACATAAAAAAAATATAAACATCCAAATTGAAAATCTCCTCCTTTTTTTAAAGTCGGTTAAAAATGCATAGATGATGCAGAAAGAGAACACAAAAAAACAACAAGTTGGGGGGAAATGTGCGTCACATCCACGCAAAACGGCCATCGCTCAGCATAATGCTACGACCATATGCGAGACAGAGCCCCAGCATTTTTTTCTTCACTCGTGTCGCTGTTCGGCTTTCAAAACGGTAAAGGAAAACATCGTGAGGATACCGTCACATGTCCTAGAACAAAAAATTCGAAGACATGATTATGACATATACCAACCTGCACTGGCCCCGCGTGGTAGATTACAGCCCAGTCTCTCTCGAAGAGAGGAGGCCTCAGTGCGAACATTATTGGCTAATTGAATTATTATTGGGTGACTAGTTTGGGCTATAATTGTTTATAGCCCAAAGTAGTCCTTTATTCATTTCAATATTAGTATAACCTTTGTTCAGTTCAATAATATTTAGTTATATTTGGAACTAATTGCCTGCTCTTATTATCAGCACCGACAATATTATGTTTACATAACGTAACTTTTTCTGTAACGTTCAAAACGTTACAGAAAAAATTACGTTCGTATATAAATTATACTAGCTGCGGTTTCACCCGCATAAGTTTCGATCCCGTGGAAATATCGGGATAAAAAGTCCTATACGTAAAGCCTGGTTATAAACCATCTGTGTGCCAAATTTCATCCAAATCCGTTCAGTAGTTTTTGCGTGAAAGAGTAACAAACATCCATCCATCCATACAAACTTTCACATTTATAATATTAGTAGGATTTATCTATCTATATCTATACGAATAATAAAGCTGAAGAGTTTGTTTGTTTGTATGTTTGTTTGAAAGCCCTAATCTTCAGAGATTAGGGCGCTCAAACAAACTCGACCAGTCGGTTTTGAAAAATTATTTTTGCATTTGATATCTGTTCACCGTCACGCTATGAACATAAGGAGCTGAGCAAAAAGAAAAAAATCAGAGAGATCGCTAAGCGAAAACGAAGTGACAGCGCGAGCATGTGATACGATGCGGCGGGGTGGTTCGTGGGAACAAGAAATTTCTCGCGGACGAAGTCGCGGGCAGAAGCTAATTATTCCTATATAGAATGTACAGACGCCAGCACATCAAGCTACTACAATCTGTCAAATTTCTTTAATAGATTTTTAACTTTATTGACGAAGCATTAAGGTTCAAGGTTGATTGAAAAATTTTGACAGTTTCGGGTAGCTTGACCTGCTGGCGTCTGTACATGCCAACGTTTTAAACTTCATTAAACGGATGAAAACGTAATTAATCAAGTTTATGAGTTATTGTATTTATGATAATTATTTTAATTGAATCAATATGAACCAATAACTATTTCAATGAATTTATGAAAAAATCGTCGTCGTTTTATTTGTCATTTTGTGAAAAATGACAAATGACAGTTAATTTAAAAATAACTGTCATTTTGAACAAGAAAGAAATGCACGATTTTACAGGTTGGCTGGGGCAACCTATAAAATCGTGAACCGACCAGCACAGGAGGCGTTGGAATTTTTCATCGGTTATCAAAAAAAATATTAGCTGTTCAATACATTTTGACCGCGTATATGACGCATTTGTACACTTGGTTATCACAAATAAAGCACGCGTCGTTTGATGAGATAAAAACACTATAAGCCACGTATGTTTGTTGTAAAATTAGGTATACATAGCTACACATAAGGTTTATTAAAAAAAAATCAAATTGATGTTATTTAATTTGAATGGAAATTAAGTTGATTTCAGAGTGAGTAGCACTATTGAAAAAGTTATAAAAATGTTTGAAGTTGTAACCTAAACTGAACTTTATTTTGTAGGGAATAAAGTTATTTTTTCATAAACTTATATTTTTTACTTTTTTGGCAAATAAATCACGAATGCAGTTATTACAAAGATAACTATTAGAAAAATAAATAAAGTACAGTCAAAAACAATCAACGATCAATAAACAAACAAATTTACTTACTGAATATACAGAAATACACGATAAAGGCTTACTCAGTTCCAATCGAGAGCTCATGTAAAGGATTTAGTTCGCTACAAGAAACTTTCATCGAGGTCAACGCTTAAATTAGACACAAATTGTATATAGTATTAGGTATATGTGCTTATATTAGGAAAACTAATTTGATTTCGTTGGCAATTTTATTGGTAACGGTTTTGGTTTAATGAAAGGTTAGCCTAAAATTTGGGTTCTTGTTTGACTTTTTGTGTGGGTGTCAGTAAAGGAAAATGTGATCTACTGGGTACGTGAATGAGTAGCGGAATTAATAAAGGCACTGTTGAGATGTAGGTACGGACGCCAGCACATCAAGTTACTACAATCTGTCAAATTTCTTTAATATATTTTCAACCTTATCGCTAAAGCATTAAGGTTCAAGGTTGATTGGGAAAATTTGACAGTTTCGGGTAGCTTGACCTGCTGGCGTCTGTACACCATATAAATTACAGACATAAATATAAAATTTTTACAAAGGGTGACACAATGGACGGTCTTATCGCTAAGAGCGAAAAACGCTAAGAGCGAGCTTCAAATAAACATCAAAATGCGACGTTTTAGAATATTATCTACTACCTATAATTTTATATAATATAATAATTACCTATATCTTATTCGTAGATCAACGTATATATATTTTAAACTTTATCGCTAAAGCATTAAGGTTCAAGGTTGATTGGGAAAATTTGACAGTTTCGGGTAGCTTGACCTGCTGGCGTCTGTACTTTAAGAACCAACCAATTGTTTTAGTAACGTTTAGGCATCTATATAAAGACGCAGCGTGGGAAGGCCTCCCACAAGTTGGATCGACGACCTTGTGAAGGCCGCAGGAACCCGTTGGATGCGAGAAGCACAGAACCGATCGAAGTGGGGGTGCTTGGGGGAGGCCTATGTCCAACAGTGGACGTCTTTCGGCTGAAATGATGTTACTGATTACATTAGTATGCTCGTTGAACGTCCCTCGTTGCTGACCAAAGAAACCTTATGCTTGTGTCAGAACTTTTATGCAAGAGTACGAGTCTTTTGATTATGTGTATCTTATGTCTTTTTTCGTTTTTTATTTTATTTTATTATTTTTTAATTACTTGTAATTATGCGTTTTGTTTGTGCAGAATAAAATATTTTTCTTTTTTTCCTCAGTTTATATGCCCACTGTTCTAATGCTCACCGTGTGAACGCACCTTTAGGATGAAAGCCCATCTTAAAAATGTTAAATACAGCCTACATGCATCACTTGTCATTTATTTAGAGATAGATGCAAACAAAGTGAACACAATTTAAGATCCAGTGACCTAGAAAATGCGATACCAACTCTCACGAACTTAGAATTCAATTTTGTTGCAATTTTATTATTCTTCAGCAATTTGGTAGAAACATTGTATGTAGCCGTAGTAGGTTTAGCTCTATTGGAAAAGCTGGATCAAAGGCTTACAGGCTTTCCAGCTTGGAAGCAGTACTTTAGATAATGTTGCTGTTGCTACGTACAGTTATTTGTAACATTTAAATTATGAAATAATTACTGGTTTATTACGTTATTTCAGTTCTTGTACGGTGATTTCATAAACTTATAGTATGTGCTTATTTTAGCTTTACAAAACCTGTAAGCTGACCAAATTTGCTCTTGAAAATCCGGTCACACCGTGTACAGAAGAGCTGATCAGCGTATGTACAGTGACCTCCAAAAGTTAGTAGATATTTTTCCACACCACATTATGATTTAAAATTCTAGTGACCCAAATGTTTGAACTGTTATAATGTTTTTGACTTATCATCAAGTAATCCGTTAGAAGTGCCTGATTATTCTTTTTATTTTAAATCTTAATGTGGCATCACAGCTGAAGTGAAAAAATGTCAACTGACTTTTGGTGGGGACTGTATATTATACATATATGTACCTATATATGAAGGTATTGGGCGATTTTTGCGTAATACTATTCAAGATGAAATTTTAATCGAGATGCAAGAAAACATCTTTCCAAAACGCGAACCAAAGGCTTACAAATTAAAATTATCTTACAACATTGCCAGTTGCTAAGTTATTCTACCTAATATTATTCGTACGAGAGTCGATTACTCGTCGACACGACTCGCTACGCAAAGTGGCTCGACTACGTTTGTCAAAGTCAAATAGCTGCAGACTAGAGCAAATGTAGAAACTATGTGTTTGACATAGTTATAACATAGAGCACAGTGACATGTTACGGTTTCTAATTTGAGAAGTTGTTCAACGACTAAAGTGCGAGAGTATTATCATTTGAACAATCGTTTTGGAGCTCTTTGTGAATGAGCTTGTTTTTTATTTTTATTTCTTTATTTAATTAACATTTTTTTTATATCCTTTATATAGTTAGTTAGTTAGTCTTTTAATTTTGTACCTAGTGTAAATAGTTAATTAAGTGTAATAATAAAAAAATACACTGTTTCGAAATATTATAAATAGTTTGCAAAAGCCATTGATTACTCGTATACAAAATTAAAATAAAATAAAATTATATTTAATATCAAGCGATAAAAAAATAACCTTGCCTAGGCAACACTACCACGATACTTATTTACCGTCAAGCTATACTGAGTCTTTCTACATCGTTCTCACATAGGTATATTATTATATACTAGCTACCACCTGCGGCTTCGCCCGCGTAGTATGTCGATAAAAAGCACATCACCTTCCCCAGGGTTCAAAGTATTCCCATAACAAATTTCATCAAAATCGGTCCCGCGGTTTCGGAGATTAGCGGAACAAACAGACAGACGAAAACTATAAATATTATTTTTTGAAATGAGTACCGTATGTATGTACTTTCATAATTAATATGAAATTAATAAAAAGCTGTTATTTTGACATTACAAACAGACTCTTCAATTTTATTTATTTGTACGAGTAGTATCTAGCTGATGCAACAGAAGTTGTCTTGTCCAATACAAAAATCCCATAGAAAAAAGAACGTTCAGTTTTTCTCGAATTTTAAGAATTTCCGGGAAGCTTTTCAATTTGTCTTTCTATAAAAGATTGATTCAGACTATTACGAACATTTTAAAACAAAAAAAAAGCCGTCTTTCATATAACCAATAATTGGAAACAAAATTTCTACCCATGGAGTATCGTGCCCGTTCATCTCCATAACAACCTAATGCACATTGGAATGGGAAAATACCTTCATATTTCTGACTGACCAACTCCTTGGCTTCTGCGTCCTGGAGTGCCAAAGACGGTACCTTTCCCAACTTACATGTGCTAGTGCTCAGAATCAGTGTGACATTACCCACGACCTAGTTTAAATTCTTACTTTTAAGATTATACGTATATACATGAAAATCCTCATGGATGTCCTCAGGTCTGTCAGACTCTTACTGGCTAAAAACCACCCCGGTCTTCAATCTCACACCTACGCCGGGGGTCGCGGGAACGTACGATCAACCCCCGACTAGTAATACGTATGAACCTTGGCTAACTCTTTCTCATTTCTCTAACCTATCAGTTCAAGGCCTGCGGAGCCTACCTGCGAAGCCCTAGCCGTTACAGTGGCGTTGAAATACATGCTTTGGTTATGTTTACCTACAGGCATATGGGTAATTTCGGCTTAGTTATTCTATGGGATAGAAATGCAATACAATGGGTCTTGGCATTACAAGATGTGTACGTATTGGCCGCGGTGACTGTCAGATGCGATCGCTTACTATCGATATTTGAATTAAATACGACTTTTCGATTAAAATCACCCGCCTACTGGTGGGTTTACCCTGTATTGGTAATTCAGAGATCGAAATTGTGTAAGTTTGAAACTTTTTTCCTCCAGAAAGTTTCTTTCTACTAATTGAAAACAGAATGAATAATAATGAATTATTTTGGTGATTTTAGCATAAATTTAGTAAGCTACATGTTTTTGTTTTATTCCCAGCCCCTTATCAAAGAGACCCCACCACTCTTTCATTACTCCATCCATTCTTTCAGTTGACTTAACTGTGCAAGTTTCCCCTTTCACTCGGAGGTGGCTAAACATACATTGTGGATTTACATTTATTCGCCATACGCATGTAAATGCTCGCGGGTTCCGTCCATAGTATTTGTGAGTTGATTACTGCAACAATGTAAGGTTTCGTGGAATACAAGATGGCCGATGTGGAATGCAGAATCATTTGACGACACATGAGGTACCGTGTAACGGGTTTGTTTTGTTCAAATTTTAATTTAGGAGAGTTGTGGAATGAATCTTTTGATTTTAGTTGTTTTGATTGAGTAAAATACGGGGAGAAATAGAATAAAGTCGTGGGTGGATTAACTGAAATTATTTAATGACGTTTTGAAATACGTCGCTGTTTTTAAAATATTTAAATCCTCCCAAAAATTTAATCTCCAAATATTTTAATCTCTCTTTTAATATTATAAACGTGAAAGTTTGTATGGATGGATGGATGGATGTTTGTTACTCTTTCACGCAAAAACTACTGAACAGATTTAGATGAAATTTGGCAAACAGATGGTTTATAACCAGGATTAACATACAAGATACTTTTTATCCCGATATTCCCACGGGATCGAACCTTATGCGGGTGAAACCGCAGGTCGCAGCCAGTACATTATTTATTTGATAATGGAATACTGCGGGATAATTGAAAGAAAGAAAGAAGAAAGAAAATACGTTTATTTGCGGCAAACATGGCGCATAAAAAAGAACATAAACACACAAAAAAAAAGTAACAAGTTGGGGGTAAGCATGCGTCACATTCACGCAAAACGGCCATCGCTCAGCATAATGCTAAGACTCTATACGAGACAGAGCCCCAGCGCTGGTTTTCAGCGACAGCCGGCGTTAACGTGTTAACGCGTAATTGCGTAACTCACATAAAATGGTAATTGATCGCAATGCCTTTCATTTTGCCAGTTCAGCCACGTTCATTGCGTTATTTACGTTGTTGAGAAGATGAATTTTCAAACTTATGAAGCAATGGATTAGGAATTATCTTCAAACCCTCAGAATATGATTGAAACTGTTTTACGTAATAAGGGCACGGGTTAAAATAAAAGAAGCGATTGTTACTATGAATGTGATTGGTGGAGTTAAAGAAATTAGCTTAGGGCAGAGAAATTAATATTTCGTGAATAACTGTCTAGAATAGACGCAAAGAGGCTAAGATGACAAAGACATAACTAAAAATAATTTAATAATATAAATGACCAGCGGCCCCGCAGACGCCATCTGCCCGAAAAAGCAGCGCCACCTACCGCGTCCAATGGTGTTTTCAAACCATCCAGGAACATGGGTTCCTGGATGGTTCCATTGAAATATACACACAAAATTTCATCCAAATCATTCCAGCCGTTTAGGAGGAGTTAGGTGAAAAACACACTTACAGAAGAATTATGTATACTAAGATAAATTATTTTATTCAGTAAAGTTTAGAACAACTCCGATGTCTGGCCAACATGGCCAGACATCGCACAAGACAGGGAAGGTTTGGAAGGAAAAAGGGGAGGCTTTTGCCCAGCAGTGGGACTAAATGTAGGCAAACAAAAAAAAAAAAATGTCTAGAACAAACACTTTTAAACGTCAATTATATTTTTTTTTAAACTAGATGTGATCGGTGTTTCCTATCAGACTCTGAGAAGAAAGGTAGAAACCAACTCAGAGGCTCGTATCCCACAAATAACTAACCAACACCTGAAACCAACTCAGAGCTGACCGCAAACCAGTTACAATTCAACTTAAGACTAACTTACAGTAAGCAGTGACTAAGTTAAATTCAAGATTACAGTGCCAACTTGGTCCAGCCGTTGCTTAATTCAATTCTAAGCACGGACTAAGCACGGTTTAAAACTTACATTCTGGATCTAGTTTGGACTGCAACTGTTACAGATTGATTGTAATTTAAGTTTGATTCAGTTTAAATTGAATTGTTTTGTTTTGTAATTCATCTGTTTAGCAACTGTGTTTTAGGACATTGTCGACATTGGAGTATAAAAGTAAAAAAAGTTTATTGACAATATAAAAGAACACTAGGGCCATGGGGTCCGAGTGCCCACTTGGTTTTCCGAGATATCGCCAAGCGGTTAGTCGACTCTTCACGTGACCAGAGGGCTGGCCTGTTTCTTGGCCAAAGAATTAGCATCGCAATACAACGTGGCAATGCTGCCAGCCTTTTGGGCACTGTTCCTGTTGACAGCGATGCGGACGAATTTTTTGATGCCCTATGATTATTTTGCTTTTTTTTTCACATGTACATATCATTATTTTAAATGTTAGCTTATATAATGTAAATATCGTCAATAAAGAACAAACCTTACCTACAAATCCCAACAATCCTGTGATTTATGTCCACTAATACAAATATAATTACGTATGTGCTTATAAATACCTGTGTACGTTATGCGTATGTTTGATGTAATATGAAGCATACTCAGCCTGCTGTTCCCACTGCTGGGACACATGCCTCCTCTCTGTGAGAGGGAGTGGGCCGTGGTCTGCCACGCGGGCCCAGTGCGGGTTGGTAGATGTCACATGTCTTCGAATTTTTGGTTCTAGGACATGCCGGTTTCCTCTCGATGTTTTCCTTCAACGTTTTGAGAGCAGTCGTGATGAGTACATAATAATGTTTTACTGTATGTAAAATCGAGAAATGAAAAGGCTATTAAGGGCAGTTTTTGTTTGCGTGAATAAATTAAGGTATTTCAGAAAAGCTTCACATTTTTATTATTTTACTGTACAAAATAATATAATAGCAATAACGGATCCTATTGAATTATTGTTAAAAAAGAATTAAAAAGTAATTTGACTTCAGTTACTGTTAACCTGTATCACCCCACTGCTGGGCAATGGCCTCTCCCCATGACTTCCAGCTCTTGCGATCCAGGGCCAATGTGGACCACTGTTGGTTGATTTGTTCAGCTCGTCACGTCATTTTCTACGAGGTACCCAAAAATATCTTGGCCCTCCTCACAAAACTACCAAAAATACAACATACACATATCTACAAACTATTTGGCTTTATAAAACGAGCACTTAATACTTGGAAACTATCGCACAACTTTATCCGTTACGACAAAACTCGGGCAAAACAAATAATTCACTATCTAATTGCCGTTTTTGCAACAAGGAAATGTTGCTGCAATCACTAGCGCCGTTTATAGGAAAACATATTTGGCCACGTATAGACAAGGAATATTTATTTATTTTATTAGGTCTACCAACAATTGTTCACGCTGGATACAGCAACATAATTCATTCTTAAAATTAAATTACAGCGCAACAATAGAATATGGTGAAGGGCTTTTTTAGTGGCTTTTCTTAAAGTTTTAAGTATAAAAAGAAAGGTAAAGAAAGAAATAAAAATGCGCTTATTGGCATTACAGCAAAATAAATACACGTTAAAACTATAAAAACAGAAAAAAAAAGATTATAATGCTCAGCCCAGCATAATGTCAGATGACAACACAAGGTGTATCACCTGACGCTATTTTTCAGCTGCAACCCACGAGCGCCATACGCTGGAATAACAAACACATAGGGAAGTGTGTGTCCGTTAAAATAAACCGAGAGGATTAATTAAATGTCAGAAATAATAGAAAAGCTCATACAAAATCAAATAAAATGTTGTGATATATACATGTATGTGTGTGTTGTTTTGTAATTAATGAAAAACTAAAATAAATACCCAATATATGCGTATTACTTACAAATAAAAAAATTAATAAGTAAAATATTTTTTTCATAAGATTGTTAAGGGACTCATCATCTCCCCTCTCCTGCCCTTATCCCAATTATATGATAAAATAAATAAAATAAATAGGGAATATTTCCCCCAACTTGTTCTTTTTTGTGTATGTGTTCTTTCTCTGCGTCATGTTTACCGCAAATAAACGTATTTCTTTCTTCTCTTTTTTACTTATATACCTAAAACTGTCACTCCCTTTCTAGCTACATATATCATCTTTCACACGATCCATCCATCGTTTCTTATGGATTGTGTTATAGGGATAACAAGGATTAGTGGTACACTGCCATAGGATGGAACCTACATATACCGTGGCAGCATAATAAATAAAGTAAACAGTCTTACCACTGGACCGACCGTGCTGCCCTCACCCGGTCGCAGTCAGCGTACTTGGCGAAGTTACACAAATTACGCTCAGTTTAGAATTATAATTTTTTGTTTATACTTATCGATGATAAATATATAAAACATAAATATACAAAATTTTTACAAAGGGTGACACAATGGGCGGTCTTATCGCTAAGAGCGATCTTTTAAAGACAACCTTTGGATGGATTAAAATTAAAGAGAGACAAATATGGTAGGTAGTCTGTGGTGTACCATTTAGATTATACAATCAATATATACATAAAGTATACTAAATAAATATATACTCGTCTAAATAAATATATACAAGCAATAAAAGACATGAAACAAGAGCGAAGAAAAAAAAAATTATAATAAATAATAATAATGATGATGTTTAAGGAGAGAGGAAGACCTTTTTTATCATAATAAATTAAGTTATATTATATTCTTGTAATGTTTTACTCTGTGCTCCAAATGTTGAGTGAGTACCTTTAGTAGGTAAACAGTAGTATGCGTTTAAAGTCAGTGATTAAGACTTTTGTGCTGTTTTGAATATTAGTGTGTTTTTTATGAATTTAATATAGAATGTTTATAGAATAGTAAACTCAGTGTCAGTTTGTAAAGGTAAGTTAGACAATTACAATACGATATTATTTTATGCACTGTGTGTTATTATGTTAATAATAAATACTTTTAAAATCAAATCAAACAGTCTTACCAAATTATATTAGCAGCTGCGTAACAAGAGTTGTAGATAGATTTGGGGCAATTCATTGCTCATAGCTTATAAAGAAACTATAAAAGCATTATGACGTCAAACCATAAAATGAAACAAACGCTCTATAAATTAAAAGTCCCGTAATAAGTCACTTGGCAACCTCACAATGTTGCCAGGAACAAATATTTCTCTACCTAATTGCCCTTTTTGCAACAAGGAAATGCCGTTGCAGTCACAAGTGGTTCCATTTAGCGGAAAAAATGCTGGGTTACGTTCAAAGGAGGCCGCATTATACCGCTCTTTGCAACAATTAAATTAATGTCTTGGCCGACGGGCCTAATTAGCGCCCACTACGATTTAATTGGCCCTCTTTACTTTTTTAGAAGACCCGCCGACAATTTGGCGAACGTTTTAAATATTGTTTGGCTTAAAATGATGGTTTATGTAGCCAAGAATGAAAAGTGTTATCGTGTATTCCATTTATTATAGCGGCTATGGCCAAACAGTTAAAAGTAGGCTGAAAGCAAAATTGCCTATTGTAAATATGATTTTTCATGAAATTGATAAGATTAGGTATATAATAAAAATAGTATAAGTAACTGCATGATATTTGTAAACTTTTTGTGGTACAGACACATTAAATAATAAAATTTTCTCGATCGAAAAACATCAAAAAGTTACTTCCACTTTTTCCACGCATTTTTTATTTGTACTTAATATTAATTAATGTAAGACGAACATTTAGTGTAAGGGTTTGTTGAGTAGTAGTGGAAGTATGAATTTAGAAAATCAGTTTTTTTTATTATGTGTTATTACATCTTTGAAGTTTAAGAATGACTAAAAAATATTTTTTTTTCTTGTTTAATTGTGTTTAGATGTTGAAACCAGTTAAGTCTGCGGAGTTTCACTACCTTCTTTTTCTTTCCATGTCAATGGTACTCTTCTTCGATATTTTATTTTGTTTGAGTCCAGTAGGTGGCCACGTTGATTGCGGCATCAGTGGCATTCATTAAGTCATCTGAGGTGCAGGTGAACGTTAACGTTAACGTTTCGCTAGCTAATTTAATTTGACCCTGCATTATATCCACAGCAGTAGCATGAACAGTTTAGAGACGGATGCGTGTAAGAGCGACATATTGCCGGCTAACCGCATGCAAGCACAGCATTAACTTGAATGGGTGTCCCATTCCCCTTAATTGACTCCTATAACTTGCATAGCTTTACAAGCCAACGAATTGCTACAACCCGTTTTTGTCCTTTTCTGATGAGCCGTGAAAAAGGAGTAAAAATTTTTTCAGTTTTCTCTGGCTTTATTTCGAAGGATGGCTGGTAGCAGCTGGGTGAGAGTTGCCGAAAATCGAGTTGAATGGCGTGCAATATGAGAGGCCTATGTCCAACAGTGGACTGCTGTAGGCTGATGATGTTGATGATTTCGGAGGAAATTGTTGTTGTAAAATATTTGCATTTAATAATATGACAATCCCAACCAATTGGACGGAGTAGATGTAGCATGAAGAACAGCAGAAAAAATTGGGGGAGAACTTCGTCCAGCAGTAGGACAATATTATGATATGATATGATGACAATATTAGGACAATATTATGATATGATATGATGACAATATTAGGACAATATTATGATATGATATGATGACAATATTAGGACAATATTATGATATGATATGATGACAATATTAGGACAATATTATGATATGATATGATGACAATATTAGGACAATATTATGATATGATATGATGACAATATTAGGACAATATTATTATTGATAAAAAATAAAACAATGTGTCATACTCTATAAAAGGTGTCATTTTGCATCTTCGTCAAATTCACGGAGGTAACTATGCTACTGATTATGATACACGAATCAATAATAAAATAAGTAGGTATTATTTTTTTCAAATTTTCGGTAATTGGCAGTTGTGGGACACGCATTTTAAAACGCGGCGGTGTGAGAGACTGCACTGTAACTGCCCTTTTACACACACATAAAAACGCGTCCGCTTATACGATACCATAACGCGATTCTGTGCTTTGAAAGTGGTGTATTCTGAAATACTGTCGAACTTAAATAACTAAAACAACAAGTATGTATTCATTATTTACCAGGGATCGTAATTTTATTTGAATATTTATGTCTTTCATAATAGCCTCCTGAAATTTGACGAGGATGCAAAACAAGAGCTTGTATATTAGTGGAACTAAATGTGTTGCTTTTTACTACTTTTCTAATCAATAAATCAATACACTATCGCTGTTCACTGCTGGACTTCTACTCCCAGGCTGCGCCACAACACCCTGTCCTCCGCTTTCCGATTCTAGTCTATTGGTAAACTGGAATCAGAACCTTTTTAAGATCGTCAGTCCATTTAGCTAGGAGATGTCCCACACCACGCTTACCGACACGCGGTATCCACTCCAGGATTTTTAGTTATAATTATCGTTTTATAAAACTAAAATACACCAATGACCTGAAATCTTACTATTTTACTATCTATAAACAATAGCAAAATTAGAGTTGCAGCTATGCAGTATCTCGGTAATTACGTAGTAATTACACAAAAAAACCACCGTATACTTTTTCAAAATGGCAAAAAAATACACAATAATGTTTATCATTCCCTCCGTCGCCATTACCATACATATCAGAAACTTATTCTATTACCCAGTGACCCACTTACAAGTCCATAATAAGCGTTACTCCTGATTCTTGCTCCGTTTCGCATTAACATCTGCAATCTTAATCTAAATAAACGATTAAATATATGTTTGTTCATTACGACGAAAGTTTCGCGAGGACCTTCCTGTTAGTACAGTCACGGGTATAATATGTATCCACTTTGCAAAATTCAAAAGCGATTTTGAAAATTTATTTATTTATTTATTTATTTATTTATGCACTCCAAACATACAAATATCCTTACAGGCTAGACCAAGTGCGATATTGTAGTACACTTAAAAATTAATTACATAATACTAGGTTAACATCATCATCTGCCAAGCAAGAAAATACATATTAATCAGCCTATAATGTTCCCACTGCTGGGACACCGGCCTCCTGTCGGAGAGAGGGAGTCGTCCGTAATCCACCACGCGGGCCCAGTGCGGGTTGGTAGATGTCACGTCTTCAAACTTTTGGTTCTAGGACATGCCGGTTTCCTCACGATGTTTTCCTTCGCCGTTTTGAGAGCAATGGTGACGAAATAATTTACACAAAGTTAAGCGCCTGTCTGCGTTCGAACCTACGATCAACAACTCCTAAGTCGTAGATCTGTACTTATGGTTTGAAATTGCGAGCACTCAGTGAACAATGAATCTGGTAATCAATGATGGTTAGATCTTTTTAAAAAAACTTTCAGCCAACGACATAAGGGTTATTCCCTTATGTCATCGGCTGAAAGTTAAGTCACACAACATTCTGATGCTATCACATCAAGATGCAGCGTCCACAAGTTCACAATACCTTTACTTTGCCAATATAGAGAATATTGCACAGCTGATGTACTGAAATCGATCAATGTTGCTTAAATTCTCCAATAAATTCCAATATTTACAGATGTAAATGTAAAATATGGCTCAATTACCAAACAAAATTGAATTTTAATTGATAATAACACTCAAATGAGTGGGTAATACGGCCATTTTATTCTACGTACACTCCCAAATAATGACATCAGGCGTTTTAAAAGAGGGACATCAAATAAATTGTCGGTCCTCACAAAAGTTGACTCGCTTATAATGTTACAGTTACATGAAAAATGGACTCGTCCTGAACAATGCGCTGAAATATAGGCCAGAGGTAGAATCTGGGATTTATTGTTTTTATTTAGTCCGTAATAAGGCTATGGAGTCGGGCCATTTTTCATGTTATGTTGAATAATGTAGAAACATTTAAATCAAATAAAAAATAAATAGGCGCAGTTCTAGTCCGCTCTGTTTATTTTCGTGTAAACGTTTGGTTTGCTGTAACCTAACCTAACCTAGTGAAAGGTATTTGCTCGGCTCGACATTTAGGCTCACTGCATTGCTTATTTTAATCCATCCAAAGGTTGTCTTTAAAAGATCGCTCTTAGCGATAAGACCGCCCATTGTGTCACCGTTTGTAAAATTTTATATAATTTATGTTCTATAATTTGTATGGTGTACAATAAAGAGTATTCTATTCTATTCTATTCTTATGATGATAAGCATAATCAGCCTATAACGTTCCCGCTGCTGGCCTCCTCTTTGTGAGAGAGGCTGGGCCGTAATCCACCACGCGGGCCCAGTGCGGGTTGATGGATGTTACATGCCTTTGAATTTTTGGGCCTTGGACATGCTGGTTTAGATTTTTTTCTTTGCCAATTTTGAGAGCAATGGTGAAGAAAATTATACAAAGTAAAGTGCCTGCCTGGGTTCGAAACCACGACCTAAAACTCGTAAGTCGGGGTTGTTACCACTAGGACATGGCTCTGTATGATGCAGGCTTTCTTAGATTTTTATTTTTAACTTCTGACCAGATTTCTTGCCCGTTCTTCTCCATAGGTACCTACTACGCTTTGGAATGGGCAACTAGCTTCATTTCTCTGACTGACCGACCCCTTGACAATTCAAAAGTGCCTGTAATTGGTTTAATTGAAATAAATACTTTGAGTTTGAGTTTGAGTTTGAGTTTGAGTTTGCGTTTGATTTACGGCCGATATGAGTCGACATCTGAAGTTATTATGCTAATGTCAAATTCTAAGACATTTTTTTTTTAATTATGGGTAATAATTCTGTTGTTTCTCTTTAGGTCCTCGTAGTGCCCGCTCAACTCTTAACAACAACGCCAGAATCACCATTCTAGCAAAACACGTTTTTGCACTAAACGAATTGAAATTTCGAAACACAGTGAAAAATAGAGGGTCACGCACAATGGTCCACTTGTAGGACTAAGTGTAGAAATCAAACCGATCACATACATAGATAGAGGGTCGCGTGCATGTCTTGCACTTGCGATGTGACGCGATAACGTAAATGAAACCGTGCTTCAAAATAGGTACTTATCGGGTAGGTGGCTATCTTATGAATCTCAGCTTTTATTGCAGCATCAGGAGTCTCGTAGTTATTAGCAATTGAAATCTTACATGTTTTTGCCGGTTAGAAATATTTTTTACAATTTACAAGTCAGTATCAGAAGGCCAATTCTCGTAATTTAAAACGTTCAAAATCTAGTCGCAGTCTCATTTCGACGACAAAAAAATGTTAAAAACTTGTCAAAATGCAGGGAAATTAGACTTATTTTTGACAGATTGAGACTGAGATCAGACTGTGAACGTTCTTAAAATTACGAGAATTGCCCCTCTGGTTGTATGTTGAACTAAATATAATCATATAAAAAATCATCAATACCTTTCTCTAAGTTCATATTAACCTATTGAATGACTATTTCATGAAATCATGACATTTCAGGCCAATTCTAACTGAAGGAGTTGTATTGCTAATTCGAATGATTATTATTCTGTAAAATCACAGTATTTCGCGGGCTACATTAGCATATCCCCCTTATAGGGCAATGACCGTGTACCAAGACTTGATTCATGGATTTCGTGGAATTGATTATTCCCGACCGTTCCGACCGACCTGGAATGGTCGGTTTTCTTACCATTGAATTACTAATTATACTCCGCTCTAAGAATCCAATTGGTGTACACACACAAAACAAAATACGTATATACAACATGTCCCAGAATTAACGCACACCACCAGACACCCCAATTAGAATATTATATTATAATCATAATACATACACTGAATTTTCATTATTATGTAGAAGACATTGTTTTTTTAAATAAATTAGCTGTAGTTATTGTGGGAGAAAATTGTGGTCACATTACAAATCTACACATGCACACATTCGCACTCATACAAGTGTTTAACTGAGTAGGTACTTCATCCATTTTGGTTTGTTTTGTCTGTACAGCGGAAGTTTGGCAGTAATTTAGGTAATTTTAATTATTTTTTCCTATATTAAAAATTACAGAAATCGATTCAGTAAACGATTCTGAACAAACTACTTTCATAATGTGCATTAATTAAGTTACACATTGTATAATAAATTATTATTTATTTATATACACTTTATTGTACACCACAAAAATACATAACAAAAAACACATCAAACACTACAAAACATACAGTGGAAAAAACTAACCACAACTATACCTAACTAAAACTATATGTACAATGTTATCCTCAACAACAAACATTGGCTTAAGACTACATACAAACTATCAATAATTTCAGTGTACATAAGTTTTCGCCTCCTGAAACTTAATAAGGCCCAGACTTACGTTAAACGCCTTCAGGCATCGAAACTTAGTAAATACACGTGTACGCACGTGTTTGGTCTGACGCGTGAGTTCTTCTGTAGATAGAGTTATATAGGTACGGTCAGCGAAAAAAGGTTTAAAACAATGTTACTTTTGTAATAATACCAACATTATTGTCCCACTGCAGGGTACAGTCAGATAGGAACGGCTTAACATGCTTTTCGAGGCACGAAGGGGTTCCGGTATGTAAAGATGGTCACTCATCCACGGACCTACCGCTGCACCGTAGCTTTACCTGATCGATCGACCCGTGTGGCTGTTATTACACTTTTGTTTGTTAGAATATACTGGCTCACTGCTGGGCAAAGGCCTCCCGCAAATACCCCCAGGAACTCTTTTCCCACGACACGTCGAACCAGGGGTCTACTACGAAGTGCAAAGTGCGAATGATCGGATCGGACCGACACATGGCCGAACCGAATATTATTGAAAAATGCGACAGAAGTTCGGATCGGCTCAATTGGGTCGGGACCATTGTCAATATTCGAAAGAGTGTAGGAGCGTAGGATCGGGACCGACCGAACCAAATAGTAACTTCGTAGCGGGAAACGGCCGAACGTTCGGCCGATACTACTTCGGAGTAAACCCCCAGGCCTCGCGGTACGCGTCCAGATCGTATCGTCATCTCATTCTGGGCCGGCCTCGGCGGCGCCGTCCATCTTCACTTATTACACTAAAGAGCCTAATTATATCAACAGAAATAATGACACAAGTACAACATAAATGCAGCATAGACGTGCGATAAAGCTCTTTCACACAGGCAGGTAACAGTGTTACTTTGATACAATTATGTTGATGAATCCAAACTCCGCTGAAGTTCTCAGGCGTCTGAAGTTGCTCTCGATTGTTCTGTCAACTGCTTTGTGTTAATCCTGTTATTTGTATTAAGCAGGGAATCTCTAGGTATTTTACTTTGGGTTGTTCTTTAGTATGGTATTAATATCTCACAAAGCGACGCGCGCTTTACTTGTGGTTATCAAGTGTACAAACACGCTGTGAAGTCGGTCTGTGTATTATGTGCTGACACAACTCGTCTTCACGCCCACATTTACAGCGTGTTTGTACACTTGGTTATCACTTGTAAAGAGCGCGTCACTTCGTGATATAAAAATACTGTAGTTAGCTAAGATCTAGGTTATTAACATCCGGTTTCTAATTTGAGAATTTGAAGTTGAGAGCATGTTAAATTTATTTGAACTTAAAAACTTGTAAACATAACGCAAAGAAAGAACACATACCGCCGTCGCATGCTGCCGTTTTGCGTGGACGTGACGCATGTCAACCTTTTCTTATAGTTTTTTTTATTTTTTATGTTCTTTTTTGCGTCATGTTTACCGCAAATAAACGTATTTTCTTTCTTTCTTTACATACAACAAAAAATAACAAGTTAGAGAAAAATTTGCGTCATATTCACGCAAAACAGCAATAGCTCAGCACAAAGCTGCAACCCTATGCGAGAGAGAACTCCAGCGCTGGTTATATGTAGGTGCTTACGATGAAAAAGATATTAAGCATTCCTTGAATCCAAATTATCATTATTATTAACAGGATGGTAATAGGAAGAAATATAACAAAAATTGCATCGGACAGAATCTATAATTAAGAAAGGAAGTTCAGACCAAACATAGGTACTCATACAACTATCTTTCCGCGTAATTGGCTCAGAAATAACAAAGAAAGAAAGAAAGAAAGAAAGAAATAGTATTGCGACTCGTTCAGGATTATAAACCAAACTAAACTAAACACGCTCAAAGATATATCGAAGGTCGAGCATCGGGGCACGTGTCAGGACCTAAATTAATCAGTAGTCAGATCCTTTTTAGGGTAACCTAATCCCTACCTGAACTAAGGACTTGGATCATGTGGGTGTTTTAATGGTCGTTCAAAGTGTAGGTTGGGGCGCAAATATAGGGACAGGTAATTCATCATTTGAGTGTCAATTTGTAATCTGTCCCCTTTCGCTGAAAGGTACATGTACATCCACTTATTTATCTTGAACCAATTCTGCATCAGTTTTTATGTGATAAACATGCTAGCTTTTGCCCGCGTTTTTGCCTGGGTGGAGGTCGAAAATTATTGCACGGGAACGTACTGCGATCTGGCTAGCATTTTCCAACTATGTTGGGGTCGGTTTCCAGTCTAGTCGGATGCAGCTGAAAACAAGTATTTTACATGGAGCGACTGCCTATCTGACCTCCACAGCCCAGTTATTGGGTAACACGATACACCTTGGTAAGACTGTTTGTCAGACTTTCGGGCTTCTGACGACCCGTAACAACTGTCAAAGATCCAAGAATGACAGCCGGGACCAACGGCTTAACGTGCTTTCCGACACACGGTGGGGTCTCGGTTTGTAAAGATGGTCACCCATCCACATACCAACCTTGGCAAGCGTAGCTTAACCAGATCGATCGGCTCGTGCGGCTGTTATTACTTAGCCACGAGCCCCTCCGACTTACGAGCACGGGAACGTACTACCGGGATCAATACTAACCTAACTTTTTTCGTTACTTTCGCATTTATAATATACTAGCTGCCCCCCCCCGGTTTCACTTGCATAAGTTTCGATCCCATGGGAATATCGGGACAAAAATTATCCTATATGTTATCCTGGTCATAAACCATCTGTGGGCCAAATTTCATCTAAATCCGTTCCGTAGTTTTGGCGTGAAAGAGTAACAAACATCCATCCATCCATCCATCCATCCATCCATCCATCCATCTATTCATCCATCAATCTATCCATACAAACTTTCGCGTTTATAATATTAGTAGGATAGGAAGTGTGTGAAAATTAAGTTAACTTGAACTCAGCCTGTTAATTGTAACCTTATAAGACACCAGCATATTAACCAAACAAAGCGTTGATTCCCGCCATTTATATAGCACTTTCACCAAGCCTATTCTTCAAGAAGAATACTAAAACACAGAAACAAAATAAAAACCCGATAGAATGAATCTCATATCTCCGCATCCGCCATAATACCACGACCTTACTGACTCCATTTTGCGACGAGGCAGTAGGATATTTATCAATAAAGCTACTTGACCGCGGGCCCCTGTCAGCGAGACAATCGTAAATCCATCTATACATATTTTTATGTTCATTCTTTTATATGACACGACGACAAGCTAAGGGCTTGAGATGAATGGATTTCGTGCGAAAATAGATATAAATTGGGGCACAAAAGCAAAAAAAAAATGAAGGTGGAAATAGTTTCCTTCATTTGTTTTTCTGAATCTTCTTTTAGTTTTTACTCCATTTGAAATAAGATTAGACATTTTAAATAAACCTCTTTTACAGTACATTCAACCGATTTTGAATTCTATTGTGTTGGTGGCATGACAAATGGCTGCTGCAGTAAACAGTTGGTATTGTAAACACTTTTTTGCTTTTAATGCCATCCTTATACCTACGGTATAGAAGTCAAAATCGGTTGAACGGACTGTAAAAAAGGGTTTTATATAAATGTGTAATCATGTTTCAAATGGAGTATAGATACTCCTCTGGTTTAGAGAAAAAAAGAAAGAAAAAGTATTTATTATGACTCGTACAGGAAGATCACAATATAACTAAACACAGTCAAAAATAAAAACCCAATTATATAAAAAAAAGTAACAAAAATAAAAATGAAACAGAAAGTCCTATACGAGGCCAAAATCTCAGCATGATGCTGCGACTCATACCTACTGCTTTTCAACATACATTTTTCACGTTTTGCTCACTTTACCTTTTCCCGATGGACTTCTTTCGCCAATTTCTTTTACCGATTCCGATTGACTTACCGATTCCGATTTAGAGTAGCTACCGGTTCTGCGAGCCATATATAATTAATCCCAGCAATTCCTAAATTAGCTTATATCATTAGCTAATTTCGGGTACCTACCATCAGATTAATCGTTTAGTTGCTAATCACGTCCTACAGTTACGTATATAAGTCGATATCTGAAGCAATAATATTTAACAGAGAGCCTCCCATCCGTGCACAATTTACCGTAGCCTCCGTGGGCCGCAGCAAGGAAAACCTCCACAAGTCCCTACTTGTACCCTCTGTCCCTTGAACCCCTGTTCATGGTGAGTATGCGGCGTCTCTCCACAGACAATAGCTTACTTCCCATGTTACACCGCATGCCCTGCGCCTAATGACCTGACCTGAACCTTATGATGATGAGGATGTAATGACTGCATCAAGAACGGTATTCGCGTTGCTGAATTTTGTTTCAAACAAATAAAAAAAAAACTATACACGTTATCCATAAACTTTGGCAAACGCTTCTACAGCTTTTACAAATCAAATCTAACAAAGGAAGTAGTACTTAAAAAGGCTTCGTTACAAAGATATTTGTAATTTCATTCAATGAAATTTAATTTAGCTATGCAGTAAGAAGGGGTCTTAATTTGAAATTTAATTTAGTTTTGACAAGTTTCAGCCTGCCAAATCGTATGAATGAAAATACAACGTTGCCAATTCGGATAAAGAAGCATGCATATCGAATGATTTACGTTAAGGTATTTAGTTTATATGAAAATTACCAGAAAAATTAAAATGAGAGTCCATTAATGAGTCTATAATGAAAAATTATTATTTCCATGGTCTGAACCAGATGTTCAGACTATGGAAATAATCGTCGAAGTTTATGGTTATCGTCTGGAACACGGTGTATATATTTTTCGTGTTATTTCTACACGCTAAGAAGAAGATCAAGACATCCACTATAAGTAGTATCGTCATTCCGTCTCCATTTGTATACCTAGAACCGCTACAGGTCTGTGGGATATTATCAATATAAATCATCACACGACTTCTGGCACTGTCAATGAAGCGGCCATAATTGTTATATCTAAATGTCTAGTCTGTCTAAAAACGTCCGACGACATCGAGGCAGACTCAGGAGAAGATGGCGGGACGAATTTGACGCCTACAGACAAGATTGGTTCACACTAGCTCAAGACAGAGAGGAGCGGAAAGAAGAAAGGGGACTTTGCCCTGCAGTGGGACAATTTAGGCTAAAACATGCCTAGAAGGTACTACTCTTGATTCAAGCGAAAGTTGGACTTTAGGAAGATTTATATTACTTACTATAGAAAGGAGGACTTTTCTGACAGCCTAATCAAGAGAATGATCAGTAAATCTGCTATCAATGTCGTGATTGGTTAACCGGAACCACCAATCATAATAATAATTATATATTTTAACACGATGTTTATTCAAATAGAATTCTAGAAAACCGAGATTTAAATACAATTTTTGAAAACGCCACCTGTCAACACCCGGAGCACGGAATTGATAAGAATTCCGGAAATTTAGAACCAAAACAGCTGCTACATTTCTCACATTCACCCAGATAAATAAACCATGAAACCCTCATAGTATCACCGCCATGTTGTGACGTATCTGCAGAATATTATCAATAAGGACACTTGACCTCCCCACTGTCAGCGAGACAATCGGATTTTCTTTATCCCCGCATTAACATTCCGTTCTGGCCTATAACCAATTCTCACAACTGACTCTTAGGCGTAGGCGTGCTCACGATACGAAAATACATACGTTTGGTGTGTTGGGTAGGTGGGACACAGAAGGTCAGGAACCTAGGAAGTCAGCCTTTGCGTTATGTCTTGTTAACTTGTTTAGGCTTGAAATTGGCGTAAACAACATGTGTTGCTCATAGGCCGGGAGGCTCTTTTGGGAAATAGAGTTTCCTCGTCCAGCTTTTATCCTGTTTATCAGGGAGATTTCTATGTAACTGAGTCCAATTAGATATTGTAACTGAATCCAATTAGGTATAAATCTCCTTACATCAAAAATACTCGTATTATTCAACAATCAAAAATATTATTATTTCAATAACTTTTTCTCGGCAGCACAAACAAACAGTTTAGAATGCGTAAAGCGGTAACAGGGCTAACTGCCCAGGGTGAGCAGGGTACCATCATAACTACAACTCATGAAGGCTAGTCTAATGCACAAGTATGTGTTATGCAGCGATAGCTTCCATCTTTGTAATGCTTCATTGATGCGTATGCTAGTAAATACCTACCAGCCGATACTGTTATTCGGTAATCGGATTACGACGTTCTAGTGTCCATAAACAATATGTACCTATTCTACCGTATAATCTATGTAACTATACAAGCTTGTACCACGTGTGCACAAATATAGATTTGAGTTATGCCAAATAGTGGTTAGTTTTGTTGGTATATTACTGACGAATCTTTGTGGTTGAACAATACTTCCGTGTGATTGAAACTACATATTATATGCAATTAGCAGGAATCTTGTCTGCACACCCAAGAGACAGAGTCCTTTAATGTGACTGTAGGTGCAAAGAAAGTCGGAAGACGTAGCGTTGGAACGCCTCCCACAAGGTGGACCGATGACCTTGAGAAGGCCGCAGGAATCCGCTGGAGGCAGGAAGCACACAACCGGTCGAAATGGCGCTGCTTGGGGGAGGCCCTTGTACAGTAGTGGATTGGAAATTATGAAGATGATGAGTGCAAATACCTTATATACCTTAGCTTGTGGGTAAATAAGAGTTCAGAAGTGGACATGCGACTATACATATAGCACCCCAATTGCGTAACACTCTTTCAATAACAATCTGACTCATTTTGAAGGATATAGCTAACCCATTGCTTGATACATTCGAAAAATTTGTCTGCTCAGCAACGTAAATAACGCAATGAATGTTGTTGAACTATAAAAATGAAAATCATTGCTACTGTTAGTGTGTTACGAGTACGCAATTACCTCGATGGTTGAGTTGACTATAATGACAGACTAATGTACTAACCAGGAAGACATCAATGCCCTCCAAAAGAATGTCAAATGACGATAAGCAAGCATTAGAAGGAATGATAAGATTAAAGAATGAACTGGGAGTAAATTACGCGCGATTACGCGCCGTTCATTCGCGTACTTCATTTCACTTTGCTCCAGTATTTCATGTACTTCACTCTTCACTCCGCCTCGCGTAATTCGTTTGAATATTCTGAATTTAAGTTCGTTCGTTGTCATACGACTGTGGATGTGTGTCAACTAACTCCGCTTGGGATTTAGGGAAAAACGTACTTATTCGATAGAGCAGTGGTAGCCCAGTGGTATCGGCCACGACTTACGAGTACAGTCGTGAGTTCGAATCCAGGCAGGCACTTTATTTGTGTATTTAATTTTATAACCGCTGCTCTCAAAATGTGTGAAGGAAAACATCGTGAGGAAACCGGCATGTCTTAGAACCAAATATTCGAAGACATGTGACATCCGTACTGGGCCCGCGTGGTGGATTATGGTCTAGTCCCTCTCATAGAGAAGAGGCCTGTGTCCCAGCAGTGACTAAATTATAGGCTGATTATGTAATTATCTGAGTCTCCTTCATTTGTGATGCTACAGAAGACTGGCTTGTGTCATGACGAAAAAATTATCTAGTCAGTAACGTTGATAGCGGGAATAGGGTCAGCCATACGCACTGAGTATTTTGTTTCTCACGGAGGTTTGTTTAGGAACTATTAACATCATTTGTCTCTTTCATCATTTGCATCATAACCTGCCCCGTTTTCCTAACTATGTTGGCCACGACTTCCAGTCTAACCGGATGCAGCTGAATACCAGTATTTTACATGGAGTGACTGCCTTTCTACTCCTCCTCCACAACCCACAACCCAGTTACTGGGTAATACGATACCCCTTAGTAAGACTGGTTGTCAGACAGTGGTTTCTTCTTTGAAGAGATGTAGGTTCTTCGTAGAGGTATTTATCTTTCGGCCAGAAGATAGATTTGAGTCGTCAAAACTTACTTGAACAAGGAAAGCTATGCGAGTTGTGCAAATGTCTTTTAGTGTTCGGTTCAGTTAAGAACTTCAAGTTTCTGAATCACACCAAAGTGCATGAAAACCATTGAACATCGAAGCAGCTGTTTTCCAACCTCGCTAAAATAACTTCAGAAGGAAAGTTGATAAAAATGTGACATTCTCGTTGCATCCCAAAGAAACACATGTGCATATTGTTTACATGCTTCGAACAAACTGAAACTTCTGTAATACCATCTATTCTGTGTCACCGTTGACCTAAAACTCTACTATCCAAACTTATCTGCGATGTAAACGATGCTAAGGAGCCATGTGACACTACACGACCAATTTCAACTCTAAGCTTCTGATTTAGAGTCCATTTTCGTGCATCAAGTTTCAGTAATAGTATATTCGAGGTTGCTGCTTCTATTCGGGAGCCGATATCTTTGATACGATCGGGGGCTAGGCTGTTTTGTTTCCTTATTTCAAGCAATACCTATATAAAGGATGAGTGACACTTTGCTGGATTAATTCAGTGTTAGGAGCTCTTGAAATACGTTAGATCGGTCCGAGATTTAGGATTTAGTAGCCTGTTGGAATAGGTAGTTTACTCGAGTCGAGTAATTTAGTGGAATCGGTGTAATTGTGCCCTGTAGGTATTGTTATGGAGACAATAAGCTTGGTGATTGTTTTGACTTTAGGTATTTTATGATGGTAGTGATGAGGGTACCTATTGTTCGAGTTTGCTACTGTCTCTAAGGCCGATGCGCTATTGAAAAGTAGATTTTCTATGAATGCTCTATTCAACATTACGTTGCAGATCAGAAGAGAATTTCGATTTCAAGTTTCAGTTCTTCTAATAATGAAAAATAACGCCTTTGTCCAGATAAATAACTATTTTCATGGTATGTAATTCACCTAATATTTCAAATTATCTGTGCTCACAAATTACGCCCGTGTTTTAGTTTTCTACGATGAAAAATTACCCATAACTATGTGCAAATCCATGAAATATCACACCTCTATACATAGATCTTGCTAAACCCGTTTACCCGAAGGACTATCTTATATGATTCCTGGTTTATACGAGTCTTGGACTGGAGACCACGTATCAGCAAGCATAGGGACGCCTCCCAGCTACATGGACCAACGCCTTTTAAAACACGGCTGGGACAGACTGGATGCGGAAGGCGGAGGACAGGGTGTTGTTGCGCAGCCAGGGAGAGGCCCATGTCCAGCAGTGGACTTCGATAGGCTGAGTTGATTGATATAATAAAACCATTACCAAGAAAACCGTCAATCTTTCTCCACAAACGCTTAATCAAATTTATTAAAATGTCATAAACATCATTCATCCCTCCTCTATTAAATTCACCCAATTTTATCAGCGTCCTGCAATCCTGCAGTGTATGATTTGCATCGCCGATTCACTAGTAATCAGCTTAACTTGGTTCGGATGAAAAAAGGTAATGGAGTGTAAAAACGGGGATGTACCGTGACCGGGTGAAATTTTTATTCGGCAAGGTACTTGAATGGAACTATGGGTTTTTAGGGTGGATAGCGAAATGCGCTTCGTGCGACTTTGTTTTGTTTTCCTCTAAAGGATATTGTTCTTTTGTAAAGAACTTTCTGTAGGTTATAGATTTGTATTTTATCATATTAGCTTGATAATTGGTATTTTTTGGTAGAAAAAGAGTTCGCCACAGAAAAGGAGTGGCAGTATGAAGGCATGAAGATATGATTAGTGTATTGGTGCATTTACGGGGTGAGCCTGGGTTGAGTCCGTTGCTGGTGTAATCCTGAATGGTAGATTTGAAGACGCTCTTCCTGCATGTTAGTCGCCTTTCCCCCCGGTAAACTTAAATGCTTGAATACTTAATGTATACCTGCGTAACATTATGGTGTAATCACCGAAGCACAGTGACACAGTTGACAGTATTTCAGCGTAAACTCGTCTAATAATTGAAAACTAGAAGACTTAGCAAGACAAAACTTCAAGCCAACTTTCCCCCTAAATCGAAGTCCCCGTAAATAGGGGGGACACCTACTATAAATAAAGAAAGAGACAAACACCCGCGTAATTGTCGCCGTCTAGGTAATTAGAAGTTATAGCGATTGCAACTAACAAACAACGCTTTTAGCTAATTTATCGTCGAATTTCGACAATTGCCATTTGGTACTTAGCGACAATTTAATTTATGGCCGTATGGCGAGTTCGATGGGAACTTTTAATGTTATATTTTAATGAACAAAAGCTGTTATGTGATTTGATAAGTTTAGATAAGTTTGTAAGTGATAATTGAGTTTCATTAAAATGTTTGAACGAGGATTCGAGTGTTTTGTTTATCTTTGCTACTTTTACTTTTAAGGCGGGTTGTTTCACGTTCACTTGACACACGACAAAAATAGCGCTAACTATCGTCATACCAAAAAAAGCGTTGTTTCAAATTACAATTACAAAATTATGGCCTTAAAGTACGTCGAATAATAACGAGTACGTAATCGTTATTATTTGACGTAGGTATGTTACGTTAGCCAGCTATTTGAAACAACCGGCCAGTAATTATCCATTTAAAGGGAAAGTACCAGGGTAGCAGGATTGGTATTAGCATGCAATAATCATTCAATAGGGTTATATGAATCATAATCATACATCAATAATCAATTGAATTATAATCGTTCAAATCATCAATACAACCTTCTAAGTTAGCGGGTTGTATTGATGATTTTAATGATTATTGTTCAAGTAAGTATTTACAGAATACGCTAATAAAGTACGGTAGTAAAAGTATACGCTTGCGAATCATATTTTGTTCAAAATACATTCTGACACAGACCTGAAAATTACAAAAAACTTAAGAAAATTTGAATTTCGCGAGCCACCCTGGCGCTTCCCCCCTTAAGGTAAATTGTCCCTTTTATTCCCTGTATAAAAATTGCTTAAAGTTAAGTAATGATTAACGTCTGCTTAAATTTTTTTGACGTTTAAAAGTGTCTTAACTTTATGTAACGTTTATAAATAAAGAAGTCTATGTCTGTCGTGTTTATGTCCTTTTTCTAAGCAGGTTCATCCCCCTTAAGGTAAATTGTCCTTTTTATTTCCTGTATAAAAATTGCTGAAAGTTAAGTAGGTAATGATTAACATTCATTTTTTGTCATTTAAACGCCTCTTAACTTTTTAGAAACGTTATATACAAAGGAGGTCTATATCTGTCGTATTTATTATGTCCTTTTTCTAAGCATATTCGGATCTTTCCATCTAAAGAACCGTAGCATTTTATAACGTCAAACTTTTACTTTAAAAAACTTCGTATACAATTTTCCTGTGAACTCTTTTGAAGGATAAAGCAGTCTCCTATGTAGTGCAGTCTCTTAGCTTAATAGCAAATATTTTGATCCCTGATAAAAGTTTCCAAATATTTCGTGAAGCTACTGCCGCCCAAGCTCAGCAACCCGCGCGAAAATTAGGTCAAATATTAAGTTACAAGTAATTGTAATTAATTTAAGATTCATTAGATTGTAAAGCATTGAATATGGAAGAAGGTACGATAACCGAGTATTTTATAAAATTAGAAGCGACCCGCCCCTGTTATGCACGGTTTTTACGACTTGACAAAACATGGAGATTTCTTCATTATACAGGTTGGCAGGGGCATCGACTCGCTTACTGTAATCATGCAATTTTTCATCCGTTATTTAAAAAAAAAACTGTTCCATACATTTTGACCGCGTAGGTAGGTAGCAGCTGATTTTTTTTTGAAAACCGTCGAAACTTTTCTACGCTAGGGGTTCTAAAATCATGCGCTGAATTCATGGTAACAGGTTACCATGAATTCAGTGCACAGTGCAGTGAATGCAGTGCAGTGTGTTGGGGTAACGATAATGATAAATGATTTATTTCTGTAAGTAGCTTTGTACAAACACTTTTACACGTCAATCGTATTTTTTTAAACTAGATGAGGTCGGCGTTTCCTATCTGACTACTCTGAAAAAGGCCGAAACCAACTCAGAGGTCTCTTTTAAAGTCCAGACATAATCTTGGTCAGATCATGTGAAGACCATGTAGATCGGTGTCTGAAATGATCTTTTGGGGAAAGAACCACACTGATTGAGTGGATCTGTCCTTATATAAAAATCATATTATTTTATGACCATCCCAAAAAAAGTTTCAACAAAGTTGCCAATATTAAAATATATTCGCCATTAACCGGCTATTTCGTTCAATTGACGTTATTATAGTTATTTATGCAGTCGATTAAGTCTGATTAAGTGTCGATTCACACATCAGCGGCCTGCGGTGCTCTGATATTGACTGCCGTTAAATGTTGTTCCATTTTACATTCGTCGGACATTGTGTAAAATGACTCGACCGATCAACTGCATCGTTTGCCGTTGAATGAGTCGGGAGTAAATGAGTTTTCATTATTTTGACTGGTATTTTATTATAAAAAAATTAAGGAAGGAAAACCTAGGAACCGACGAATGGATTGTGTAAAAGAGGGTTAAATATACTTTTACTTTGATGACAGCTGATAGAGATATGTCGCGGCTGAGAAAAGGACATGTGGCGCTGACCACAAAATGTTATAGTTCGACGAGTTTTATTATTTTGACTGGTATATTATAATACTAGCTGCGCCCCGCGATTTCACCCGCATAAGTTTCAATCCCGTGGGAATATCGGGATAAAAAGTATCCTATATGTTAATCCTGGTTATAAACCATATGTGTACCAAATCTCATCTAAATCAGTAGTTTTTGCGTGAAAGAGAAACAAACATCCATCCATCCATCCATACAAACTTTCACGTTTATAATATTAGTATGAAAAATAGGTAAGAAGACCTAGTAAACGACAGATGTATTGTGAAAAAGATGATATGGTTAGAAAAGGGAATACTACGTTGAAGGCTGATGTAGTCCTCCAGACCGAATTTCGGTCATGGCGACCTAATCTCAGCGCAGACTAGCTTTGCACAAGTTTGTGCGTAGACTCACTTTCCTCTCACTCTCATAGTCAGATGGGACGGTAATCCGACACGATCGGAGAGAGATCAGGCGCAGGACCAGAGGCATTACGTGTTTTCCGAGGCGCGGGGTTTCACACCGCCAACTTCTAAATTATATACTAACAAGATATGGATTTTAATTATCTGAAATAAATTATTCTATTCTATTCTAAATTCCGGGCTGTTACTAGGATATTCCTAACACTTTAACCGACCTGGGAATCGAACCCGACCCCACGCTCAGCACTCGTTAGAACCACGAGAACAACGGGCGGGATGGCTGATAGAGACTATATGGAAAAAAAAGACATATACTGCGCTTACCACAAAATTAATTGGTATAAAAGCAGGTGGGTCATGATGGTTTTTTATTATTTATGCTGCCACCGCGGGCACCGGTGAGCTCCAACAATGGGTTTTCTATTGTGTCTGTTGTCTGGCAGTCAACGTGATAAACAAGCTGTGTACCCGATGGGATTTCAAATCGGTAATAATCGACGAAGTTCAAACCAAACTTTGACCCTTATTTAATCCCTTTAGTTACGGGATGATTTTTTTACATCCTTCCTTAACGAATGTGAGCACTTCGTAATTATATATAGAACTTTTGTGCAACATTTCATCCTTCCAGACCCAGCGGTTTAGGCTGTACGTTGTATGTTAGTGAATTTAAGATGTTTATTTAGTACAACATAATATTGTGACATTGTAACTTCTCCACACCAGCCCCAAAGTGAGTGGGCCCAACTGTCCCATTCACAACACCAGTGGGTCAAAAGCTGATTACTTTATTTATTTCGGAAAATAAACGGTTACACGCCACAGTTATTACACGATATTCGAGCTAAAGAGTGAGTAAATGTATAACCCGCGACATTTTCCACATATTATAAAGATTACATCTGCGTTTGTTTATTTAGTAATGATAAACACCGTGCTGATTTAGTTTATTTTAATTGGTGATTTAAAATTCTCCAGTTCCCCGAAATAGTTTACAACCGATATAATGTCTACATTTATAAGATTACCTACTATTCTCCAATATAATGCGAACATTCTCATTCACCACACAACCCCATATACAAAAGGGGGTGTTAATGGGGATAACCCCTATCAATTCATTGGGATTATTGTCCATACTATGTTGGCTGATGTCTAACAATGTGAGAATGGGGTATTGTGCTATACAATTATCTACTATATGTTTATGAATAGTTAATGTAAGTTTAATAATGAAGATTCTGTGTGGTTACGGCAACGCAATAGATCTCCTTCACCCAAGGGTATTGTAATTTACGTACGTAAGAAATTACCGAATATTTATTTAAGTTAGTCAAATCTTAGGCAGAGGAATATGATTCGTCAATGTCATTGTGGACTACTTATAAAAGTACATATTGTATAGATATATATATATACCTACATATTATATAGATTTAATTTGTAAAAAAATACAAAAATGTACACTTTTTTTTTATCAGCCTGTTTTGGCCACTGCTGGGCAAGGCCTCCCTTCTTTCCCCTCTTTTTGTCCTTCCAAACCTCCCTGTCTAGTGCGATCTCTGGCCATGTTGGCCCTGCAAGCCCTATCAGATCGTCACACCACCTTCGCCGTGGGCTACCTCGACGGCGATGTCCGGTCTCCTTCAGACGTCCGTGACGATCTTTGTCCTTGTTTTGTTTTCTTTCTTTGTCTCCAACATCTGCTACTTGAACACTCATCATCATCTGCCTAGCCTTTTCCCAACTATGTTGGGGTCGACTTCCAGTCGAACCGGATGCAGCTGAATACCAGTATTTTACATGGAGCGACTGCCACACACATATAAATGTAAATATATGGTTATTATTAAAAAAAAAAGTATTGTGTAATTGGGGGTTACAATGGAAAAGTACTGATACATTTTGAAAACATTTCGACCATTTTAAGTGGTCTCTTACCTAGTAATTACAATGAAATGTAGCAGATTTGCATTATTGAGGTTATTTTTCAACAGCGGACTTTTTATAAAAACATATCTGAACGAGTGTAATCGGTACGTAGATAAATATGTAACAATCAAATTCCTGGAAACCATTATTCCCAGCTCACCGAAATAAATTAAAATGTGTCTGGCTTCAAAATTATGGAAAAGCGTTAAATGGATTTTCATAGAGTTAAATATTGTACGTCACCCATACAAAGAGATCGGATGCGAGGATTTTTTGTTTTTTATTACTGGGATGTTTATTACTGGGCCCTGTTTTTGACCTTGATTTCGCATGATGGAAAGTTTTTATTACTGGGATGTTTATTACTGGGCCTTGTTTTTGACCTTGATTTCGCATGATGGAAAGCTATGGATAAGGTTAAATATGGAACGTGCGTGCCCAGAAGATGCCTGTTCACTCTTGCTTAGTTTCCTGAATTTCATTTAGTATATTTTTTAACAGGTTTGCACTGTTCATAGGTGTGATGTCTTTCAGTGAACGCACCCGCGATGTAGGAAGACTCCAAATATGCCTTTTTTATGTAGTTATTGTGAGTTTTTCGATCAGCTTGATCGGTCAAATCTAGGTACTGTCAAATCCTATAAAGCTTGGTTGAATTGAACAAAGACAGCCAATTAATTTAGACAATCAGACAGTCAATTCTCTTACTAAATAATTCTTCAACTTCAAGCCGCAATCTCATCTCAACAAATGTCAAAAACTTGTCATAAATGTAGGTAAATTATATATTTTTTTGATAGATCTCAAACGTTTTAAAAACACGGGAATTGCCCCTCTGTTTACATTAATAAGGATTCTAATGTTTTCAGAAACCTAAAACTTCTTCATAGAAACAATATTTCTGTGATATCTTCTCTAAAACGGTACGTTAAGACCCCTCCTTTAAACAATGTAACAATACGAAAAACATAGCTAAGTCTGGGCAATAATTCAGCAAATTTTCAAGTAGTGCGGCCATATTTCATTTTACAACATTTTATCTCGAGACGGTCGGCGCCTTACATCTCTGACTTTGTGTCGTCTGAGCTCAAGAACTCCTGTTTATAATCCGCACCTTAAAGTTTATTTTCTCTTACGACACGGGAACTATTGCAGCTTACTTATCTGCTTTGTAAAATGTAAGTTTAGGACTTCTTGTGATGATATAAAATGTTTTTATATACACAATGGAAAGCACTTCGTTTTGTATAAAGATTTTTTACTTTATTGAAGACTCATGATCATCTGCCTAGCCTTTTCCCAACTAGGTTGGGGTCGGCTTCCAGTCTAACCGGATGCAGCTGAATACCAGTATTTTACATGGAGCGTTTGCACCCGCAGGCCAGCATGTGGCGAGCTGTTGGGCAGTAGCGACCCCACGGATCGGAGAAGTCTTGTTCCTCACCTCTGGGTTGCCTATAATGGCCGGCTGGTGTGAACACTGACGAGGAACAGAGCTCCCACCTCATTCTTGCCTTTATTGGCTGGCTTGAGTGGAGATTCGCAAGAGCAATCATGCTCGGAGGAAGGAAGTATTTCAGTAAGATGCTGGTAGGGATCTTGACCTTACTTCCGGGATTGTCCTGATAGCCGTGGAATACCTCTCTACTCCTCATAAGCACCTCAGGACATGATGCCGCCTTGTAACTACGACACAATGTGCTAGCGACCATTTTTGGGGGCCCATTATTGAGTGTGCAAGTCACCCCCTGCCATTTCATCTGTGAATATTATAATTATCATTGGTCAAGCAGGGGACATAGGCCTTCCATAGATCAAGGTAACCGATCCACTATAGCCACCCAAACTGATAGCCCAGTATATTTTGTTTCCATGTTCTGCAATAGTCCTGCACAAACCGGGGGTTGTCCTTGGGTGCACTTGCATGGTGCATACATGGTGGATAATCGACGGTTGATGCCTCTTCATCATTTACAATTGTGTAAAGGGCCTCTGCGAGTTGGCTTTAGCCCCTAGTACGCCTGGGGTCCGAGATATGTCGAAAAAACTTTTGGACGTCGGAGCGACTATGATAAGATCCACGTGGATAAGATCCACGTGACCCGTTTACCCGTAGATAACCCGAAACCCTAAGGCTATGCTTAAAGCAGAACTGGTTGCCAAGCGGTTCGGGTTTCCAAGTAGCGTAGTCCCGTATTAGCTAGCATCGCTATCGGCATGACAACGAACTCCAGAAATAACAGTTAGTAAGTAAATAACATCAACCGACTCGCTACTACATAGATACAATAACTCAATAAACAAAACTACAATACCAATATGCCAATACAATCACTTGCCAATACAGCCAACAAAGTAAAAGAAACATTTGCAATCAATCACCGAATCAGTGTTTCTTTTCTTAGAAAACTTATCTTTACGAAAATGTCAGGCCAATTTTACCCATTCATGAATTTACGACATAGACACATATCAAAACACGGTACAAACAATGGACTATAAATCTTGCTGGCAATTTCAGATGCGATCTTGTGAATCGGGGCAGGTACCGTGTTATCGCGCACAAGTGACGTATTATTTGTTTCAAATGGCCCTCTAATAAAATACACGAGCTGTATAGTTTTGATTTATAGGGGCTTTGTTAAGGGCAGACGAAAGGCAGGGAAGTTACTTTAAACTTATTGATTTGGTTATGATTATTAAGGCCTTGGGGCGTGAAGTATCGGCAGGGAGTAGGGAAGGTTTATTTATAAGAGAAATTAAGTGTCTAGTATTCCGTAGTTCTTGTCAAATGATAAGCCTTAGTTCTGTTATTCAAGACTAGCTTTTGCCAGCGGATTCGCCTGCGTGGGTGTCGGAAAATATCCCACGGGAACTTACTGCCGGGATTAAAAGTACCCTATGCCAGATAGTTCCATTATCTAGGATTATATCTAGGTAATGGCACTATCTGTGTGCCGAATTTAATCCAAATGAATTCAGCTGTTTTTGCGCCAATCCGGAACCTACATTCAGACAAACGGACAAACATTCTAAACACTATATATATTTTCGGCATCAATCATTCCCACACTTCGTAGAAATTATTAAAAAAATATATATTTAAAGTTCAGTTTACAGCATTTAGTTGTAGGTATATACCTATCGCCAGCGTTCGCTGTCAGAAAACCTCGTTCAATAATATATTGGATAAAACGAACTCAAACATACATATTATTATGCAAATTTCTCCCAGCACATCGTTTTGTAAAGCACAGTAACCTATTTGGCAAACCGGCACACATACATAAAAACGTTCTTTGTACTCCAATCCTCAAAGCGTAAGAGATTTCTACTTATTGTAAAAATTTAACTAGTACAATACACAATTTTTTGCGTACAAACCCGTACACTTGCGGGACATTAATGTAGCCGCAAGTGTCACACAAAAATAAAAATATATACAAAAGAATCAAGAACAATTCGGGTGGTGCATTTAAACTTAACACAGGTAGATAGTGTCAGTGGTAATCGCGTAGCCCGGAGCGCTCAACTCGCAGGTGCACGCCGAATTATACACGTAGAAGGCGGAAAACAGCGAATTGAGGCGAGAATTTTGTGCGAATTTCGCCGCGATAACGCCCCGTCCGATTGTCCGCCGCTGACGTCTGGGAACAATTTTCGCTGGTTTATTTTTATACATGTACATTGTTCTTTTGTAATGAAGTGTAGTGTGCAATCGCGTTTCATTTACTGAGGGAATATTGCTGCGGATTTCGTCCTGTGTTATTAAAATCTTTACATTATCAAAGTTCGAGATAAGTTCCTCTGAACAGACTTCTTGGGAAGCGGCGCATTTGGGACCGGTGATTAAACTAACGGAAAGTATTTTCTTCTTATGCCTATATTCATTTCTGAAATCTTTATTTGAAGAAATGAGTCGGAAAAATAGGCCCTATTGTGCTTAAGATACCGTTTGGAGGACTGTCACGTCCACACTAACATATAAATATATGAAACACCAAATCCTATTACCAGTGTGCGTAGTTTTATTTAATGTGAAGGACCTTTGACCTTGCCCGCGGAGATATCAAATTATATAAAGAGAAACATTCTGAAAGAGCGGAAAAGTGTTCAATAGGAATATAAAATGTTTGTGTATTTTACGCGTAGAAGCTACATTATGGTAAGAGAGGCCCGTGGCTAAATAATAACAGCCGCACAGGCCGATCGATCAGGTTAAACCACGCTTGCTGCGTTTGGTCTGTGGATGTGTGATCATCTTTACATACCGAGACCCCGCGGTGCCTCATTGCGTGCTCCCGGCTGTCATTCGTGGATCTTTGGCAGTCGTTACGGGTAGTCAGAAGCTCAAAATTCTGACAACCAGTCTTACCAAGGGGTATCGTATTACCCAATAACTGGGTTGTGGAGGTCAGATAGGCAGTCGCCCCATGTAAAATACCGTATGTATGTAGTACCGAATGCAGCTGAATACCGGTGTATTCAGCTGCATCCGGTTAGATTGGAAGCCAACCCCGACATAGTTGGGAAAAGGCTAGGCAGATGAAGCTAGATTGTGGTCCATACAGAATAGCGATATTGTTTGTGCCGTAAGATATGGTTTTCCTAACAATTTGACTACGGGAGGTTTTTGGCACTGATTTATAAAATGTGTAGTAAATGTTAGATGCATTTGTTTGTTGAAGAAGAGATTATACTTGTTTAAAGCGCATACAAAGAAAGAAGAAAACAGGTTTATTTGCGGTAATCATGACGCAGAGAATGGACAACTTTTTGTAAACACAAAAAGTTTGCGATTAAAGTTGCAATAGAGCAAATAACAAGTTGGGGGAAAATATGCGTCACATGGACGCGAAACGGCCATCGCTCAGCATAATGCATAGACCTAGTTTTCAGCGACAGCTGGCCTTGACGTGATGATGTCAACAGGTGCAGCATACGATATCGCGCGTCAGTGTATACAGAATGAAATGGAATAAGTGCGACAAATTAAAACATCTAATTCAACGTGTTACAAAGTAAATTTGGAGCATGTCATCAAGGAAAATCGCTTGCCGACGCGCAAGTATGTGCATCCCGCACATACGTAGCGAAGCGATTTTGCAACGTCGTCGCGCGCTGTCAAAATTAGCTAAATACCACTAGTTCAACGTATTGCCAACTTGCTTCATGTTGTGAACTCTGCGATGAACAGATTGCTTATAGGGTGTGTGCTAAAATTGATACTTTAATTACCTTATTTGTGTAGAAAATTTGGAAAAAAAAATCTGGGAGACGATAATTCGTGTCCACTTCAAGACAATTACTTAGTATGCACTATCTACATAAGACGATAATTAAACGTTCCTTTTTCAAGAATTTAGATTTGGGAAATGACAATTTATAATGATTGTGTAGCTTTTACTGCACCTCCTATTTCGATTTGTCGCATGTTTTCAATTTCATTCTATATAAAGCGTGCTATCATTTTCATGCCGACTGTCAATTCAGCCGTTATGTGGCGATCACCGCCTTTCTAGAAAACCGTAACTATAGCAGTCACAATAATAATGTCACTGCACTTTTGACTCGCTTGTCAGTTACTGCAGAATGAAAATGTTCGAATGTTACTGCTATCTTACTATCGTCAGTTTTAAGGAGTACGTTAAATAAAATTGCTATAACATTACAAAGTCAGATATCTTGTTTTGTGTGACGAGACATTTAGAGACTTTGTTTATTACTGTGTCAGACAGTTTTAGTATTCAATAAAAACAATGTAATTGCAATATGAATTTTATTGTCAGACCGTTTGGTTTGGAAATCACAATTACGACGGCTTCCCATGCACTCTCGCTCCGTACCATGGCCTGGACCAGGGCCGGACGCGAGAGATCGCCGCCGCCGATCGCCGCCACGAGGACGCGGTGGTGCTCCGCCCAAGTCGGGCAGACCTCCACCGTATGCTCCACCGTTTCCTCCGGGCGATCCACACAGTGGGTGACACCCTGGCGTTTCCTCCCGCCTTATCTTGAACAGGAACCTCACGAAACAACCGTGTCCGGTGAGGACCTGCGTCAGGCGGAAGGTGAGGGCGCCGTGGCGCCTCTCCAGCCACTCCTCAAAGAGGGGACTTATCGCCGCAATTGTGGCGTGCCCAGCACTGGGTTGCGACAATCGCACTCTCCATGTCGCCATGAAATCCCGCCGGAGCTTTGTCCGCTATACCGTGATTTCACGGGGCAGCGGAGTTACGCCCCGGCATTTTGCCTCCAGTTCACCTTATTAGTTTTTTTTTTTTTGGCATCAAACAGACAGATCACATACAAACAATATAATTCTTAAGACAATTGGTTTCTTGCAACAGACCTCCAGTGCCGACAATGTGATATAATAGTAAAAATAAGTACAATAAACTCCTTAAAAGGAAAGACGCGTTAGATATACATAGTATTATTGCTTCAGAACATGACTTCACTGAAACACATGTTATTATCAGTTTTAAAGTCCGTAAACTCATAACGAAGGTAAGTTTTAATTAGGTGACATATCTAGTTACCTAATGTTCGTTCTCCTGGGACACAGGCCTCCTCTCTTCGAGTCGAGAGGGAGTGCGCTGTAATCCAGCACGCCAGCCCAGTACGGGCTGGCAGTTTTTTTTTTTTTTTTTTAATAAAACGTCGCCCCACACTAGGAATTACTCCTGTATCGTGGGTAGATATCACATGTCTTCGAAGTTTGGATTCTAGGACATGCTAGTTTCCTCACGATGTTTTCCTTCACCGTTTCAAGAACAGTAGTGATCAAAATATTTAAAGTACATCGCCTGGCTGGGTTCAAACCCAAGACCTACAACTCGCAAGTCATGGCTGTTACCCCTGGGCTACCACTGCTCTTAGTTAGTTACTAAACTATTCAATAGGAATTTACCAAGCCTTTTCCAAATTATGTTGGAGTCGGCTTCCAGTGTAATCGAATCCAGCTGTATACTAGTATTTTACATGGAACTACTGCCTATCTGACGTCCATAACCCAGACTTACGTACAATATACAGACAGTCTGGGGGCAAGTTAGTGCGGCCAAAACGAACTAAAAACAAAAAGCAGGAACACAACCTACCTTTTCTCTAAGCGTTTCGTCGAATTTTCAAACCCTCATAGTCTCGGTCTGGATAGTGCTGGAGAGCTAGAATTCTCAGGATAAGATGTAGTTAGTGGACTCATAAAACATACTACGTTTCATTTGTCTAGCTTTTATACTTTGGATTATATTAATACCTAAAATACGTCAATGTCGTTACACAAATAACAAAATAATTAAGAAATTTATCATTTTCACCCTCCAACCTCCTTAAAGGGAATTTTGTATTTCTGACGGATAACAGAGGGGCAATTCTCATAATTTTAAGAACGTTCACAGTCTGATCTCAGTCTCAATCTGTCAAAAAATAATTCTAATTACCCTACATTTTGACAAGTTATTGACATTTGTTTGTCACCGAGATGAGACTGCGACTAGATTTTGAACGTTTTAAATTACGAGAATTGGCCTTCTGGTCAGTACTCGTACAATATCACCGTTAAAATTAATAGAAATAGAGCACTCTACAAAAATAAATGAAATCCCACCAAACATTGCTCCTAACTCTACAAAGCCTAACTCTGCAAACCTTACATCTTGGTCAAAATGTATGGCTTGACCATTTCATTAAACTTTTGAATGAAACAACATTGTATCTACGTTTCTCATCTAACTCTTCTGTCGCGGGACTGCTTTTTTATTAAGTGTTTTGTGTGTAGACCAGTAATTTCATTTCTTACCATAAGCCCATAGGAGTGTAGCCCATTGTACGATGACCGCGAAACGGCGACACCGTACATTTTGACGAACATGTAAGGTTTATAGAGTTAGGGGCTTGGTTCTTCATTCCGTCTGATAACTTTTTAACCGTGAAAGCGTTATGTAAGTCTTGGTAACCTACTTTACATGAAATGTTGTTGGTAGGATATCCTACTAATATTATAAACGCGAAAGTTTGTATGGATAGATGGATGGATGGATGGATGTTTGTTACTCTTTCACGCCAAAACTACCAAACGAATTTGGATGAAATTTGGCACACAAATAGTTTATAACCAAAATTAACACGTAGGATACATTTTATCCCGATATTCCTACGGGATCGAAACTTATGCGGGTGAAACCGCGGGGCGCAGCTAGTTATTATCATATTTTTATCTATCAACCACTGCAGTAAGCTCCGTACCACTTTCATAGAAACATCCAAAAATATTTTCCCGACTTGGGATTTGAACTCAGAGCACTTCACGAGCAGTGGTAGCCCAGTGGTACCGGCCCCGATTTGCGAGTTGTAGATTGTGGGTTAGAATCCAGGCGCCTTTTACTATGTGTAAATCATTTCATCACCACTGCTCTCAAAACGGTGAAGGAAAACATCGTGAGGAAACCGGCATGTCCTAGAACCAGAAATTCGAAGACATGTGTGACATCTCCCAACCCGCACTGGGTCCATGTGGTCTACCAGAGTGGTCTCTTCGAGGGGGAGTGGGCTGTAATCTATTACAGCCCACTCCCCCTCGAAGAGAAGAGGCCTGTGTCCCAGCAGTGGGGTCATTATAGGATGATTATGCTTACCCTATGTCTGCCCTTTACGGTCACGTTCATCAATCACCTTCACAACCTTGACACCAACCGTTACAGTTTTTTTAATTAAAACGTCCCTTTTATTAAAACTACCCACCAAACGGAGTACCCAACAGTCTTTTTAAAAAGATTCAAAAGAGCAAGATGTAATGAAGTTCAGAAAAGAGTTGGTCAATAGGGGTGCGACATTCATGACCGCTCTATTCAGCTTTATAAAACATAGAGGGGTGCTCTTTAGCAATTTACTCTAGTTAAGGAAGCTCTAAATGAAGTTGCATCAAAGCTTTGAAGGGTACGCGTTAAAAGGTTTTGAAAGTAGATGGCATTTTTTGGGATTGCACTTTTAGTAGGTACTCGAACGTCGGAGAAAACGAATCGGAAAATGGTTATTGCTTCTTGGTTAATGGAGTATCTTTTTTGGGACATCCCTAAAAATGGAAGGGCTGGTTATTCAATCAACAGATATTTTTTATTCGTCGAATAAAATTGACGTCTGACTGTTTTTGTATGGAAGAACTGTCAAAAAATCAAAATAGTTCTCGGATAAAGTTATCAGGCGTTGGAAAAATCAGGACTAAGTCATTTTTAGATCTTTCTACAGTAAGTATTTATTTTCAAACAAAATATACAGGGTGGCATGGACATTGGCGCGCAGCCTGTTACCATGGACTCAGTACATGATTCTGAACCTTCCTGCGTTGAAATTTTTCGTCGGTTATTAAAAAAAAAAAATGCTGCTTCATACATTTTGAACGCGTAGGTATTGCACTTCTCAATGATATGCTGTTTTTTTATAACTGTTGAAAAATAACTACCTAGTGGCGTTCAGAATCATGTGCTGAATTCATGGTTACAGTTTGCGACGACCCAGCCCTCTGGTCACGTGAAGTGTCGCCCAGCCGGCCAGAAATTTCCTTAAAAAGGAGGACTCGGGACCCATGACGCGCTCAAAGCGGCTCAAAGCTGTATTACTATTCTTATCTTAAGACAGTACGTTGATTTCAGCATAAAATTATGCTTCAAATATAACTTCCCCATTTCGAACACAATTTGTATTGTTTACGGTACATTTTAACGGCCAAATGGACTGCATTGTTGTTCAAGCCAGCAGCGCTTGATTCCTGGAAAAACTAACAAGATACTCTGCCCGAGGAAATTTGAGAACATTGCACGGAGCTACCTTGCAATGTTCTGAAATTTAATTGTAGAGGTAATCTAACATCAAAGCATGTTCCTACAAACATGCATGGAAATAATATCGGGTCACATCTCATCATTATTTATTCATCTATTATAGTACCTGACTGCATTTTTACCCGACTGTAGTGCAGCTCAAAGGGTGGTAATGTTTTTCATGTAGCAACTTTTTTTACATTTCAAAGTTTTACATATTTTTATTGTTATTAAATAATTTGTAATCTATGTATATAAAAATCAATCCCTATTTCCCTTGGTAACGCCATAACTTGAGAACGACTTTACCGATATCATCCATCTTTTTTTTTTAAGTTTTCTAATACTTTGTAGAAGGTTCTTACGGATTTTTTTTTTTTTTTTAAGAAAGTTGCTTCACGCGGGCGAAGTTGCGGGAAGAAGCTAGTTAATGAATAATTTGTAATCTATTGTTTTGTTTAAAGGTATTGAAATAAAATTAAATAATGGATATTCAAAAATACTTTGAGTTTCATATTAATTATTGTAGGTACTACAGGTAGCAATAATGCTAACGATGCTAAATGCAATGTTCCTCGTGCATACAGTGTAGCCGGCAGTCGTCTTCCCAGCGCCGTAGCAACAACTTGTGTTCTGAATAGATTATGTAAGAAACGTGCTAATTAAATAGTCAATTATATACTTTATACCAGACACTAGCAAATTGTTTACAACCTTCTCCAACCACGATATCAAAGGTTCCAACAATTATGTACTAACTGACAAATCCATAGTAAGAACCTGCACAGGATAGTCATCCCGCAGCCAGTCAGGGTGCTTAGACCCAACTTGTTACCTTTTTTGTGTTTGTTTTCTTTTTTATGCGTCATTAGCTGCGCCCCGCAGTTTCACCCGCATAAGTTTTGATCCCGTGGGAATATCGGGATAAAAAATCCTATGTGTTAATCCTGGTTATACGGGATCTGTGTGCCAAATTTCATCCAAATCCGTCCTGGAGTTTTCGAAAGAAAGAAAGAAAATACACTTATTTAGCACAGACTAAAAGACACAATACACCAGATACATACGTCAGAAGGCTAATTCTCGTAATTTAAAACGTTCAAAATCTAGTCGCAGTGTCATCTCAGCGACAAACAAATGTCAAAAACTTGTCAAAATGTAGGGAAATTAGAAGTATTTATTGACAGATTGAGACTGAGATCAGACTGTGAACGTTCTTAAAATTACGAGAATTGCCCCTCTGATAGCAACAAATAAAAATCAAATAGAAAGTATAAAGACCGATGTAAGAAAATAGCAGGAAAGTTATTGTTTTCCGTGAAAGAGTAACAAACATCCATCCATCCATCCATCCAAACTTTCGCATTTATAATATTAGTAGGATGTTGACTGCAAATAAATGTATTTTCTATATTTTTCATCATAGTCTCCTTTATCATATTTCTTCAATGAAAATCTAACAACAGGCCACAAATCTCTAACCAAGAAATGAACTGTATTAATAATACTGTTATTAAAAACTGCCCGATGTTCGTGCTCGGTCAAGCGTCAGAGGGAACCGCTCTAAAGCTTTTAATCTACCCAATAAAGTTGAAGATTCCTTATAAAAAATATTATTGCTCTCATACTTCAGATGAGTTCGGCCGAGCAAGCCTCTGGGCTATAAGAATCGATGTCAAATGGATTTTAATTATCTGTCCATTTGTGAGAGAAGTTAAAAGTTCTATTGGTGGTAGCGTTTGCTTTTTTATTTGTAGTTGGTATTGTGAGTTGATTATTGCATTGTTATGGGGATGAGCAGTGGTGGCACAGTGGTAACGGCCGCAACTTACGAGGTCGTGGGTTCAAACCTAAGCAGGCACTTTAAATAAATAAATAAAATAAAAAAAGCCTTTTATTTCCTACTTATTACTTTACATTGGTTTTGAATTACTGAACTAATTTAATTAATTTAATTCACATCTAGTTTTTCTTTAAATTGTTTTACTTATTACTGAATTATAATACGCTTAACTAGTTTGTTGTCGTTACTGCTTTGCTTGTTAACTATTAACTAATATAACATAACATAATAATATAAAATAACCTAATTTAGTTTTATATAGCAATATCTGCAGGAACGCCACATTGATTGAAGGCCTCCTCCAAAGATGCCCATTTATCTCTGTCCTGTGCGATCGGTTTTCAGCTTGGGCCGGCTGTCCTTGCAATCTCTTCTTCCCAACGTGTCAACGGTCTTCCTCTTCTCCTTTTACCCGGAGAACCTTGCCAAAATGTCACTTTTATGGCCCATCTCTGATCTTTAAGCCTCGCGACATGCCCTTGCATGTCCAAGCAGGCACTTTACTTTGAGCAAAAAATAATGAAATAATTTTCATTATTTTTTCTCTCAAAACGGTGAAGGTAGGTTTGTCATAGAACCAAAAATTCGAAGACATGTGGCACCCGCCAACCCGCACTGGGCCGGCGTGGTAGATTATGGAACACTCCCTGCCACAGAGAGGAGGCCTGTGTCCCAGCAGTGGGAACATTTATAGCTAATTACGTTATTATGCTTATGGTATGGTGACTTACCTGATCGATATGAAAAAGGTATTTTTATAGGTGTAAAATTTCCAACAGTCTAAAAACATGTTTGAATAACAAACTCCACCATGTCCAATTATCTAAAGAAACCGCAGCGGTCCACAGTCCACACAGAACCGGCATTCAGGCATCACTCAGCGAACGATTGAAAAATGTCGTGCCAGCTAACAGACCTATTTAATTAACTTTCCCGAGCATTATGACTGGTTTATACGCGGTTTTTATGCCCGACCCGGCATTGTGTGGACTCAATATCGGTTGCTTTATTGTCGGCAGTTCGCGTCGCAGGACTCTTTGTCAAGTAGCCGGTGGTTCGGCGACATTATAAGGTCGGGTAGCTCGCTATAACCGGAATGTAGATCCGGGTAGTCGTAAATGGTAGTTGTTGCCGTTTATTACCCGTTAACCGATCGATTTGGAGGTAAACAATAGGGTTTATGTACGCGATGCGATGAGACGGGCAGGGTTTAGTAGTTATTATCTTTATTGAGTGATGAAAGTGATTACGTTGTCGTTAGGTTTTCTTAGTGTTTTGTTTGTTTTCTCCGTATGAGGAGAAAATATTTGCATGTTTTATGTACAGACGCCAGCATATCAAGCTACTACAATCTGTCAAATTTCTTTAATAGATTTTCAACTTTATCGTTAAATCATTAAGGTTCAAGGTTGATTGGGAAAATTTGACAGTTTCGGGTAGCTTGACCTGCTGGCGTCTGTACATAAATTAGGTTATCGTTTCCTTACAGCCCTCCGTAACATTTTTAATATCAAACAAACTTCCTGATAGATATGCAACATTACCTAAGTGTGCATACTCACGAGCGACATGCGTCGACAACTGAGGCAACTACAACCATCGACGCGTGTCGACGGCAGCCGACGACAGCGATGTCGGCACGTGTGCACGTCGACTTGGGTGCACGCTAAGAGTTGTTTGAATAATTATTAAAATTATTGCTTCATCTATACATATTATAAATTAATGTCACTTTTCGTGTCTGTCCGTGTCACCTTATTCTTCTACGCAACCGTTTTAGTTTCAGCGGGATTGTCCGAAACGGTTACCGCTACCCCGGAACATAAAGGGCGAAGGAAGGAACATGGGTGGGTTTTAGTCAGTAAGAGTCTGACACTCCCTTCCGCTCCACCCAGAGCGGGAGGGGTCATTTGATGATTTCCCACCAGAAAAAAAAACCGTTTTGGTTGGGGTTTTCACCATCATTTATGGAATTTATTCCGGAAGGTTTATGAGCATAATCCTTTAATATTAAACTTAAATATAATAAAGAAATGTAAATGTTTGGTCATGTCATAAGATCGTGCAAAGTAGGGATGGGTCGCTAGTATGTAAATAATATATTAGGTAGCTTTTACCTTACAGTCGTCCATAACATTTTAATATCAAACAAACTTCCTGTTATATACGCAACACTACCCGGGAGTTGTCTGAATAATTAACAAAATGTTAATTTCATATACAAATAATAAAGTTTGTTTGTTTAAACACGCTAATCTCCGGAACTACCTGTCAGATATGAAAAAATATTTTTGCAATTGTTAGCCCATTTCTTAAGGAAGGCTATATACACATCACAGTAGGACTTTAAGGAGCCGAGTAAAATGGAAAAAGTCAGAACGAAGTAATAGCGGGCGATGCGATGCGAAATAACAAGAAATTTCACGCGGACAAAGTCGCGGGCAGAAGCTAGTATAGAAATATAGAGCAAACCCGTTTTGTTTGTTATTTGTTTGGCAAATTAAATGAAACTCGTAATGGAAATATGAAAATAAACAGGTTATTTTGGATACGTGGAAGGCAGTATAATTAATTAGGTAAAATATTAATGAATATTACGTAACTCGACACTCACTCACTTCCGTACTCGGATCGGTTCGAAGTACTCGACGATCGCGATTTGAGCTCACATCATGAATCCTGACGCCATATTAAAAAAATACTCCACCTAACCTAAACCCTATTAACTATTTGGATGTACGTTCCGGATTGGCGGAAAAATGCTGAATGAATTTGTATGAAATTTGGCACACAGATAGATTTATAACCTGGATTAACACACAGGGTACTGTTAAATCCCGGTAGTACGTTTCCGTGAAATATTCTCCGACATCGGAGTGAACGAAGCCGCGGGTAAAAGCTACTAATTCCATACAATTAAAGTTGTACTCCTTGCAAATCATGGAAACACATTTTTTGACTTCGAATGGACTTGCAATCTTGCCATGTTGAAAATCCTCCAAACATAATTTTCAATAGTGCTTTACTTTGTGCACTGCTCTCAATACGGTGAAGGAAAACATCGTGAGGAAACCGGCATGTCCTAGAACCAACACGATGCCGAACCCGCACTTTGCCCTCGTGGTTAATTATGGCCCACTCTCTCTCACAGAGAGGAGGCCTGTGACCATTAAAGGCCGATTATGTTATACCTAGTCTTCAAAATTCTACAATAAAAAGCTTTCCAATACATCTATTTCTCTTTGAACTCCACAAAAATCGATTATATCAGTTATCATTAAATTGATACCATTTCCTTCAACACTCTAACATTTCATCGGAAGGTTAGAGAGGGAACATTTTTTATCACTTGCTTGAAGCGTGGGTGATCAATCATTTATGTAAGAAGCGGCTACACGGATGCTGAATTACGTCGTACCATGTTAAAATGTTTCACTGATTTTAATATGAAATTATGAGAAAGTGGTAGGCACTTTCTCATTATTATTACAAAATACGAGTATGTGCGTCTGTTTGCTACGTTTTTAAACACAAAAAATCTTCAAAACATCTAGAAAACCAAACCAGTATCTGGCATGTGTGTGTATGTGTGTGTATGTTTGTATATGTGTGTATGTAACCACAAAAAAAGTTTTTATATGTAGTAGTCGACGTTGTGAAATCAAGCACCTTTCGTAGCTTGTGAAATCAAATTTGTGAACTTTTATTTTAGGTAAATTTAAAAATTTTACTTATGAAATTTTACAAAAATGCACTGCATTTTTTAAAGTACTACACAGCATATTATTAAATGTAAACGAATTATTCATCTTAAGTAAACCAATTACATGTTTCTATGCAATAAAATATAATATTATAGTATACAATACCCACACTACAAACATTTCTATGGCACTTCATCATAATCTGCCTAGCCTTTCCCAACTATTTTGGGGTCGGCTTCCAGTCTAACCGGCGCAGCTGAATACCAGTATTTTACACAAAGCGACTGCCTATCTGACGTCCACAACCCAACTGGGTTCTGGTTACTGGGTTCTGTGGCACTTGCGAGAACTAATAAATATTAAAATACAGATTATGATCAAGATAAATCTCACTATTATAAACTGCGTGAACATAAGATGCGAAATAAATTCATAAATTACTTTACGTTCATTTTCTATTAACTTAATTTGCGACTCAATATTAATTTCACTTATCGAAGTTGTTAATTGTCCATGGCAGTTTATTTTTTGATCTAAACTCGAGTTGGGAACGGCCGAACTTTAGTATTTCAATCACGGAACTGTTATTTGGAGGCAAAAAGACAGTGGCGTCTATCTCGTTCGACTGTCCTAACGAAATGGTCTCCAAATCTGACAATTTTATAATGCATTCATTTATTGCCAGGGTCAAAATTCTGGCTTAATATCATGTGCATTTGACTTCCAAAACTCAATAAGCAAAGAAAATAAGCCATTAAACAAAATTTTGTTGTGTACGTGTATTTTAAATGAGAGATACATTTTTATCAACTCTGACATTTACATTCGGTAGCTACGCCGTAGCATAGTCTACACCTTGCTACGGCGTAGACACCAAATGCCGCCCGGTCTACGTAGCCGCGTGATATTGCTACGCTACTCCTATCCGTCCTAATTTTATATCCATAATCTTACGTCTCGTTCTGGGGGCTATAATTGAAAATAACTAATGAAAGAAGATTTTATCTTTAGAAGTTTGTCATAACTTTGTTGCATCTTAAAATATCTTTATTATTCTTAGCTTGATTTCTGTGTATTTTAATCTTACTTATGAAAGCAAGGTTAAAATACGCAGACTATTTGCGTCAAAAGTCACCCGATATAATTGCCTCATTTAATCGTTTGAATGAGGCAATTATATCGGGTGACTTTTGACGAAATTAGTCTGTGTATTTTTGTTACTATACTCACCTATGTATAGATATAAGTTCACTAAGTTCACAGCCCCGCTGTAACATTTATGAATTTAAAAAAAAAAAATGAAAAGAATAAAATAAAATGCTTAAAATAATTAAAAACCTTTAGTTTGTAAGCTCTGTCTAATATTTTAGCAGTTAAATTAAAACGTACTGCTTCCAAATAACATTTTCTTTCCTTATGAAACTTGCAGCGGATTTCGTTCCAGAAAAAGAAGCATTGCCGCATTATTACAATATAATTTAGTCATTAGTGTTTCCATAATACGAAGAAATATGCTAATACTAATCACTTAATATATACCACGTTCTGCATGTTAATACGAGTATACTCATAAACATGTAAATTACGCGGCTAATAGCCGGACGGTTATTGTGAAAAATGAAGAACAAAGTCTTGAATCTTGCATTTTTTGCAAAGAGGTTGCAGCCATGACGGTGGCAAAAAAAACTGTACTAGTACTTAGGATAAGGGTTAAAAGTTTTGCATTTAGGTCTGATTTTTGCAACGCCAGATAACTTTGTCGGAGGGATAATTTTAGATTTTTGTCAGTTTTATAACCAATAACTGTCAGACGTCAATTTTATTCCACGAATTAAATGTAATTGGTCAATTGAAAAATCAGCCCTTAGTGGTGTAGGTTTTCACTGTTGTATTATTTTATGTACACGTAGTGAGCAAGCATGGTGATTCGTGCTTGATCGTACGCTATGTGAGAAAAACCAGCCAAGTGAAGGGTCCCGTAGTTGGGATGAATTCATCCCAAAAACAAACTTAACATTGTAGTTCAAAAACATGTGTAATCGCATTTATTTTTAATCTGATTAAACTACAAGTTAACAATTTTCGTATTTTTCCTTTACTTGTGACCTTCCTTCTGCCCAATTTTGTGATTCTAGGTCAACGGGAAGACCCTATAGGTTCTGATTTAATTTGCGAGTATCAAAATAATGGCCTTGTTTTTAATTGCCTTGACTTACAAGCTTAATTTTTCCAGAGCTCTAAGAGACCACATACCTACATATTTAATATTAATTTCAACTTGATACCTCACAGGACAACGAAGTGATCCTATAAGGGTTCCGTTTTCTCCTATTGCGACACGGAACCCTAAAAAACGAGTGTTGCTTACCGTATTGAATATGTAGTTCATTAAATTCCTTTGTCTTTTTTTGTAATGCTAATTTCTACGATTTTTTTTAAGAAATAAAGGATTTGGTAGTTGCAAATTAATATTAAATTTATATCACAGTTTTTAATTAGAATCCCCATAAAAGACGCAATGCCCAAAGCCACTAAAAAATAAAGGTTGCAGTATCCGAAAGCAATTTTCGCTTCAAGTTTAACGTTCACTAATTTCAACTAGTAAATAACGCTTTGGGCACTAAAATGAATCCCGACTAACCCACAACCTTGCCCGGTTATAAAATAACCATTTAAGGCCCCTTTTATAACTAATAAACTATTTCGAACAAACATTTTATGGCCCTAAAATATTTATCCGAAGTAGTTCCGGCTTTCCGAAAGATATTTCGTGTAATTTACGTAAGCGAACCCTCCCTTAATTAAAATCTATGTTCTTTGTTCCAGGTGTTAGAACATTCTGGAAGCTGTGACGTCATGGAGTCTCCGTTCTGATGTGAGCGCGAAATTATTTTAATTTCGGAGTGTTGTGATGTCAGTGATGAGACTTTATATGTGAAGATGGGGACGTTGAGCTTTGGTGTTTCGTTGCTCATTTGTTGGATATCCGGTAAGTTACCTTTTTAAATACTCGCTTTAAAAAACAGCACATTAATAAGTAGGTTTCTGGACCAAGAATTTGGGTCGCTCGTAATTTAGAAGGTATTTAACTTCAGAGATGCTGTAGGTTGAATGTAATATAAGATTTGGCTTACGTTTCGTTTTGTGACGAGGTCGATAAGTACGGTTTTGCTCAGTATTGCGAAACTGTAGTCATGGTAGCCGAATATTTCGATATTATATTTGATTTTATATGAACCCGAGGAACTCCGAACCATGCTACAGTAAAAAAAAACAAAAGAATTAACAATAAACGTATTTTCTTTCTTTCTTCCAATTAAAAAGTGGCGTTCCCTTTTTAATAAATCAATCTCGTTTCTCAGAGCTCCAATAAAAAATACGTTACACAATCCACAAATTGAATTCAGAACTCGAATTCCCAAATTCAACTCCGACTGCCCTAATTAAGATATAAAAAAAAAATTGTTCAAATCTCAATAAATTAACTCGTTTCTTAATTCAGGAATTAAAAGAAGGCTTTTAGTTGATTAACTTTTCAGCGGGCACTGGAGGTTCCACGGGAACATAAATCAAGCATAATACAATTACAGTAATGTTTGATTAAATACGGCTGGTTGGTGCGTCGGGCACGAAGTTAGCGGAATGTTGGCACTACCGGTACGGCGGTACCAACATTATACCGAGGTATAGAGAAAATAGTTGAGCTGATTAAAACCGGTTTAGTAATTAGCTAATGCTGTCGAGCGGTGCAGGTTTATACTTGGTCTGAAAGTAGTGCTTGTTCTACGTTATAATTTTCTTTCAAGCGTTTTAATATTGTATGGTTTTGGACTACAAAGTAGTTTAGATACCCGTAAGACCCTTTGTACACACGGTTTATTCGCAGTGTGTAGGCACGATCGTCAGTGTTGTATGGGTCACTATGGAAGCTAGTTGATAGACACGTTTTTTACGGCTTGGTTTATACGCTCTACCGTAAAGAAACTGTGCCGCGGTGTGTGCACTACCATAATATAAATTTAATAAGACAGGAAAGAATTGCTAATGTGTATTGTAAAAATTGTAGTGAGTATTTCACAGAATCATTCACATCTATTGTCTAATTTTCTTTTTAAGACTTGGTCAAAGTATCAGCCTTGAAGACACTTAAATTATAATCGGACGGGAAGACTGCTGCAGGCAAACTGTTCCAGTCCTTCGATGTACGTGGTATAAACGACGAGGCGAAACGCTTCGTCCGGATCGTAGCGGTGTCAACAACGTAAGGGTGGGAATTCGCCGTACGACGGGTTGTCCGATGATGAAACGGTGATGGCGGAATTAAGTCATGTAATTCCCGCGCACACTTGCCAAAATGCATCCTGTAGAATACCGAAAGGCTGGCTACCCTACGCCTGTGCTCCAGGCTTTGTAGATTGGTCTTAACCAAACAATTGAACATGCACATTGACGTATTGGCTAGTATACCTTAATTTATTTCATTCCATTACCTGTTTTATCAATGTCTAGCTGTGCTCTATGTTACCGAAGTCCCCTTCTACACGCACGTTTTTCTTGCCGTGAAAAACTACGGTTTATTCACCGTGTGTAGGTACGGTTCGTCAGTGTTGTATGGATCACTATTTATAGAAGCTTATTGACGGACACGCTTTTTCTACGGCGCGATTTATACGCCGTACCGTAAAGAAACCGTGGCATGTACAAAGGGTCTAATGTAACAAAATATAGGTAGTTATTTTCTATGGTCGTTTTATTCATGGATGAGAACTTTTATCACATCGTGACCGGGTTCTTAACATTGCTCACATCATAAACCATTTCATAACAGTACATACGAGTGAGCGAGTTTTAGAAAGATGCATGCAGGTACCAGAGACAACCACTACAAAGCTCATTTTTTTCTAAAATTCGGTACCCCATATTAACGTCCACGTACTGGCGTCTAAGAAGAGATGGAACTATACGTGACGTATAGCTCCATCTCTTTCTAACGCTAAAGGAATATTAAAATAATACTGCTATGAGAGGTGGTGGTAGTCCCCCTGAACCTACCTTCATACGAGGAATTGTTTGTGCCACTATCGCTCACTTTGTAGCCCCAACATAGTGTTGTTTCAGCCTCCATAACGAGATTTCGACTTTCAGTATATTTATCGTTTTCAAACGTTCGAAGTTAATTATGAGCGTGTGACCTATGTGTGCGTGTGAGTTATGTCTATAACCTATAGGGTTGTATTTATTGTTTCCATCATCTGCCTCGCCTTTTCCCAGCTATGAAAGAAAGAAAGAAAAATGCGTTTATTGGCATTACAGCAAAATAAATACACCTTAAAACTATAAAAACAGAAAACATAGATTATGGGTTAGCTTCCAATCTAACCAGATGCAACTGTATACCGGTATTTAATATCAAGCAACCCGTTATTTTATATCAAGCGACCCGGTATTTTATATGAAGCGACCCGGTATTTCATCTGACACCCAAAACCCAGTTAAAGGCAAACGGTAAAGCACATAACTAGCCCGTAATTTGTATCCTCTAGTAGCTAAGAATCAGTGTTACGTATTCAAAATTAATTCAAAATATTTGTCTTTATTTTTGGAAGTGCCAGCACTTACTGCGGCCTTGGACACCTAACGCGAGATTGGCGGGATTAACTAAGGAATTGACGTGGTATCGAGTAAGGAATCGTTAAGTGATCATAGTGAAATAGGGCCCGAGTGTGTTGTGGTGATGGGGTAACATTTGGCTATTAAATCTGTAATACTTTGAAGGTAAAGGTCACTTCAGTGGAGGCCCAGCTGCAACGGCCCCGACTTACGAGGTGTAGGTCGTGGGTTTGAACCCAGCTTTGTGTAAATAATTTCATCACCACTGCTCTCAAAACGGTGAAGGAAAACATCGCAAAGAAACCGGCATGTCCCAGACTGAAAAATTCAAAGACATGCTACCATTAAGTGGTTAAATATCGGAGTCCGGTCCGTTGGTCTTGCGTCTCATCTCTATCGGTCTCAAGGACTATAGTATTAGATGTCGGAGTAAATACTAAGTTTTATTCCTCTCTTTCTAAGTAGAAAAAATAATCACAAGAAAAATCATAAACGTATGAACTTTAATCACAACCTGGTAGTTTCCCCGATTGTTGTCATATTTGATTATTTTTATAATACCTTTCATCGCTTCAGCTATAATATACCTCTCCAGATCCCTTTCAAAAACATATCACAAAAAGATTATTAATAATGTCCTTTCTCAATATTACCTAACCAGCCAATGCTACCCAACGAAAATTACATTGGAACGGCCAGACGTTGAAAAATGCTCCCACGAGCGTTCATATCGAACCAATATCTCAGAATAGAACCACCGACCCAAAAATGCGTCCAGACGACAAAACGATAGAATCATCGGTCAAATACATTTCAATACGCGTTAACATTATATACAAAGCATATCATTCAATTTGGACAAAAATCAAATCACACCGGAAGAGAAATTTTCGGGACCCGAAAAATATATTCCGAGAAAAGTCCGATATGATTATTCGTCTTCGGAGAATCCAATAATTCGTTATATTGAAGAAAGTTTCCTTCCTACAAAGTTGCCAGTTCAATATGATTTTCTTTGCCTTCTACCCAGCTTCAGCCATTAGTATTATTCTTCGTTGCCAATATCACGATTGCTTTTCGTGCCTAAATGTCAATTCTGTTAACTGTTTGTTTTGGCCGATGAAAAGGAATATTAAAGTTGGCAAATCATTGTGTATAGAGTCTATTTGTATAAGGAAAAGTAAATAATATTGTATTGCTGGGTAGAACAACAAAGAAAAGATTTCCACATTATTTCTCGTAAATGTCGCATCAAAAAAGGTTTAAAGGTACTTAAAAAAATGATCAAAAGCATACAGGAGCTACATAATCAGCCTATACTGTTCCCACTGCTGGGACACAGGCCTCCTCTCTGTTAGAGGGAGGGCGGCATAATCCACAACGCGTGCAGGTTGGACCCCAAAAAAAAAAAAAACAAAAGCATTCCAGCTGCTAATCCGAAATATGGTAATTACTTACATTAATATTCTGGAAAGTATTGTATTTATTGGCCTAGCCGGACTTCGTTAGTTAAAAAAATATTTCAGTAGTATCAGAGTAGCTTATTTCAGTAGTTAAAAAATTATCATCCAACCTTATGTAAAATGAAAAGCATAAAAATAATATTGAAAATTGAAGAAAGGAGCGGAAACGCACGAGTGAACAGTGATCGGTCCAGTGAACGTACGATTGAACTAATGAACGAACTGAACATTCACTTAACTTGACTGAATACCACTACTATTAGGGACACTGGTTTTAATCGTTCATGTAGAAGTCATGTCTCGATGAAAGTGTTTGTTGTGAACTAAGAATAGATGTTTGTACAAGTTAAGTCTTACATACTGTTTACTCTTTAATTAACGCCATTTTACTTAATAAATAGCTTTAAGTTGAGTGAGTGTAGTATTTAAGTTTTCTTTAGATTGTTTTTGACATTGTATATCATCTCGATTTTCACGTAGGTTAAGAACCAAAAAAAAAAATTAAAAATTTACAGCTTTTACCTTTGCAATTAAAAGAGAGACGATTAAAAGAGGGGCAATTTTAGTAATTTTAAGAACGTTAACAGTCTGATTTCAGTTTCAATCTGTCAAAAATACCTCTAATTTCATTTCATTTCATTTATTTGCATACCATAATGTGAGTTAAGTTGTTAAAATAGGCTTAAACAATTTAAATTTCAATACATTTTTGTCAAGTTTTAGACTTTGACATTTGTATGTCGCCGAAATGACACTAGGACTAGATTTTGAACATTTTAAATTACGAGAATTGGCCTTCAGAAGTGGGTGAAGTTGGTCTGTGTATGACGATCATAGATGTCCATGATGACGATGATGAATCAAAGTATTTATATGGCGTGTTAATCGAAAAAAAAACCAGAAATAATAAACCAATTAAGTATTAGTATTGGCCCTAGCCAGTCTAAAGCCATAACACTGAATCACCTTTCAAAGCGCATAAAAGTATACATAGATTAAAACCAAAACATACTTTCCACACAGGCACAGGAACACGGCCGTTCAAAAACTCGCCGAGCCGTTTAGTTTAAACATTCCGAAGCTACTGTAGGAACAGATTGCCCGTAGGGACGGGGCAATTGTTTCACTTGCCTCCTGCAACTTGCACTGCATAGTGAACAGTTGATGCACGGCTTTGAATTCACTCTTACAGTTTTATTTCCTGTCCCTATAACATGTAAAATGGGGTAGGGATCACAGTTTCAAAGCCTATTTTAGTTTTTTGGGAATGGAAACTGTTCCTTTGGAACTTGAATGGAGGGTTTCGTTTTAAAAAAAAGTAAGGATAGTCATAAATGTTAGGTTCATCATAAGCATACTCATTCGTGATATTATAACTAGATCAGATTTAGTGAGGGTTCACGGATGGCTCAGACCTGAGATCTCCGGTATTTATGCGGCGTCCCTCCACAGACAATGGCTCGTCCATCTTCCACCGCATGCTCTGTCACCTGCACAAGGGATGACTTTAATGGCTGCGTCAGCCAATGGCATTCGCATTCTGATTTTTGAGACAAACATTTTAAAAACTTTAAATTGCTTGAAAGTGTTAAAATTCATAATGAAAAGGAATAACACCATGAAATCGGTTTAGCCCATTGAATTTGTATGTATTATATAGATGTCGACTACCGAAAGGCTCATCATTATCTGCCGAGCCTTTTCCCAACAATGTTGGGGTCGCCTTCCAGTCAAGATGGATGCTGCTAAATACATGGAGCGACTACCTATATGATATCCATAACCCAGTTACTGGGTAATGCGATACTCCTTGGTAAGACCTGTTCTTAGACTTTCAGGCTTCTGGCCTGTAACGACTGTCAAAGATCCACGAATGACAGCTGCGACTAACGGCTTAACGTGCTTTCCGAGGCACGGTGAGGTCTAGGTATATGAAAATGGTCACCCATCCACAAACCAACCGCGGCGATCGTAGCTTTACCTAATCCGTCGACCCGTCGAGAGTTACAATTTCAATAATTGACACAAGAACAGACAGACGTTGGCTTTAAAAAATAAATAGCAGTCCTCGTTCTTTCCGATCAAACCTCTTCATTATTAATATAAAATGGTAAAAGTGTATTTATTTACTTTTGTTCATAACACGAAGCACTTTATATTTCCTTTTACCAGATCTGTATGTAAATCCATTTTTAAAACTACCTTCAATAATCTATACAGGAAAGAAAATATTATTCCGTTCAGTCCAATCGGGCTTTGAGCCACGTCGGGTATATATTCGTCTCGAAGACGTCTCGTTAAAAGACTACCTGATAACGGTCGTGTTATGTAGTTGTTGTGATGTTTTTTTTTATGAATTTTAAGGTTATTATTATCACCCTTATGTTGTACAATGTTTAGAAATTGGGTTTTTGGCGGCCTTATTAAAAACAAGGTTTATTTTTAAACCATCGAGCCATTTTTATATTTTGAACTATAATCCCACATTGTTAAAGTTCTTGTTACAAAAACTGACGTTAAGCCCGAGTCTAAGCTGTCAATTTTGCATTAAAAACTTTAATTTTGTCGGAATGAGTTCAAAATACAGTAACTGGCTCAAAGGTTTAGGCTAGGTCAGAAGTTAGGACTCTTTTTGTAATAAGATTTATTTTTATAAGAAAAAGAGAAATTTAGAAAAAAAAATAAGTTTATTTTGGGTTTAGCTTGTCGTGATTTACCTTGAATATGTTAGACTATCATTATCACTCTTTACGTAGATAACAATTGAATAGTATTATTATTATAAGCCTGTTTTTTCCCACTGCAGGGAAAAGGCCTCCCTTCAATCTTTCAACATATTTTTCAAAACATATTCTAAAAACATATATAACTGACATATTACAAATACCCACTGTAGATGTCACTGCTACAGTCCAGCTACAGTCCTGTCAGTGCGACGCTTCTAGTCGCTAATAAATATCAAATTCAAACGTATTCCTTTGTATGAAACTGACAGGTATCAGGAACGCATTCTCTCAACGGCCGGACTGTAGGTGGTACGGACGCCAGCAGGTCAAGCTACCCGAAACTGTCAAATTTCCCAATCAACCTTGAACCCTATTTATTTAACAATAAAGTTGAAAATCTATTATAGAGATTTGACAGATTGTAGTAGCTTGATGTGCTGGCGTCTGTACAATACTACCACCCATTATTTTAGTTTAGCAACAATGACGTTCCTTTTTTTCGCAATGGCTGCCATATTACTGTTAAACGTATCGCAACAACAGTTAACTTTTACTTAACTACTGGTTGACTTTATATTTCCTGACCTAATCACTCCAAAGACGTCCTATCTACATACAACCGCCCCTCGTGGTATTCATCCGGCACACGACCACGTTCACTATGATCAGTCGAATATTCCCGATCAGTAACACCTTGCCGTCAACACTGTACACGATCGGGGTAAAAAAAAAAAAATCCGTTCGTTCACAGTGTTGACGAATGGAACTTTTATTCTCGATCATAGTACATTATGCTTCGTTCAAGAGTCAGGTCGGTTTAGAAAAGTGGAGTTCAATTAAAGATGACACGGATTTTTAAAATGCTTTTATAACGACTTTCAAAGCAAAAAATTAACATTAAAATAAAAAATACTTCTTTTTTTTCTTTACCATTAGTATACAAGCTGTTGTTTTGTATCCTCGTCAAATTTCAGGAGGCTGTTATGAAAGACATAAATATTCAAATAACATTACGATCCCCGGTAAATAATGAATACATACTTGTTTTTTTTTTAGTTATTTAAGTTTGACAGTATTTCAGAATGAACCACTTTCAAAAAACAGAATCGCATTATGGTATCGTATAAGCGGCCGCGTTTTTATGTGTGTGTAAGAGGGCAGTTACAGTGTGGTTTCATACAGGCCGCGTTTTAAAATGCGTGTCCCACACATGCCGATTTCCGAAAATTAGAAAATAAAGTAGGTACCTACTTATTATATTATTGATTCGTTTCGAGAATCAGTAGCATAGTTATACCTTCTTGTATTTGACGATTATGCAAAACGACACCTTGTATGTTTTACAGTAAGTTTTTATACTTACAATGTTATTACTTTAAAATGCCAAATAAAGACTTTCTATTTTGTATCACAGGTAATCTATATGAAAGAATATTACTGATTGAAAGTTAAACTTAGTTCGATTTGCATTTCTTTCAATCATATTTGAGCCAAATTGCAAGTCAATATACACACAAGTCTCATCGCTCAAGATGTCCCACATAAATCTGCGACGATTTGCTTCCGCGTCCAGTGTTGTTGAAATAATGCCAGATTTACGTCCAACGCCTGCAACTGCTGTTCCTGTATGTAATAAATTGAATATTAGAAAATACGGCACCAAGAAAAACAAATGCTATCGGGATTAAAATATTCGTTTTGAAATCGATCCTGTCTCTTTTCTGCGTAATGGCCTCACTTATGTTTCTCTGTTATATATGGCATGTTGCTGTTAATCTCGACAGCCTTGACGATCGTTGTCCTAAAGCTCTAAGCACTAGCAATGGGCTTGTTGTAATCTTCTTACTAATTATAAAGTGGAAAAGTTGGTTTGAATGCACTAATTAATCACTGGAACTACAAGTCGCATTTCAGAAAATATTTTACATTTGAAAGCCCATTTTTTGAGGAAGGCTATTTAAGTTCACGCTAAGACTCTTAGGAGTCGAGCAAAAAGAAATCAGGCACAAAGAACACTAAGCAGGAACGAAGTAATAGCGCGGACAAAATGCTATGCGACGGGGTGGGCAGGGGAACAAGACATTTTATGCGGACTAATTCGCGGACAGAAGTTATTTATTTATTTATATATACTTTATTGTACACCACAAAAATACATAGCATAAAAAATACATTAAACACTACAAAATATACAATGGGCGGCCTTATCGCATTACTGCGATCTCTACCAGACAACCTTAGAATGGACAGTGATTTTCCTGGACATAAAATGGGACTGTTGTTGGTGCAAATATTATGTATACAATACACTAAAATAGATACACAAATATATACATATCCAAAATTATAGATACATAAATACTATATATATATATAGTATATATACAAGCAACGAAAAATAAAAGAACTGTAGATGATTGCAGTTAGGACAACAAGATCACAACGACATGTAGAGAACTTTACGAGTCTTTTGAACACCTGTAACGACTGCACGCGTTTTATTTCAACTGGCACTGCACTCCACAAACGAGCGGCCTGGACAGTAAAGGATTTATCAAGGAAAGTTGTGGAATAATAATAATAATATATTATTCAACTCTCGGATTCCATACACCTTAGATCCCTCTCCTCATCCGAAAGCTACAAGTATTTGGGTATGTCGGAAGCGTTAGGCATCAACGTTGCTGACATGAAGCAAACGTTGAGGGAGCGCTTCTTTGGTCGCTTGAAGAAGGTGTTAGTTAGCCTTCTTTCAGGCGGAAATAAAGTGCGCGCCTTCAACAGTTGGGTCATGCCGGTCTTGATGTACTCTTTCGGCATACTCAAATGGACTCAGACCGAACTCGATGCCCTGGATAGAAGGGTCCGTACACTACTGACCGCAAACCGGATACATCACCCACGATCATCAGTGATGAGATTGTACATCCCGCGGAAATGCGGGGGTCGAGGCTTTTTAAACGCCAAGACCCTCCACAACCGAGAGGTGTGCAATCTCAGAGAATATTTTATAAAAGCCGAAGTGGGTATGCACCGTGATGTGGTTGCAGTGGACAAGGGACTCACCCCGCTCTCCATGGCTAAAGAGAACTGGCGCAAACCTGTAATACTTACTACCGATGACCGCAAGGAGGTATGGCAAAGCAAGGAGCTTCACGGGCGCTTCTATCGGGCTCTTCATGAACCCGGTGTTGACTTCTTAGCGTCCGTATCCTGGCTACGTTTTGGGGACCTTTTCGGAGAAACTGAAGGTTTCGTCTGTGCAATTATGGACAAAGTTGTCTTGACGAATAACTACCGGAGATATATTATGAAGGACGGGACGGTTGACGTGTGTCGGGCATGCCACCGTCCGGGTGAGTCCATCAGACATATTATCTCTGGTTGTTCTCGTCTAGCTAACGGTGAGTACTTGCACAGGCATAACCAAGTAGCCAGGATCATTCACCAGCAACTTGCTTTGAAATATAAACTTGTCGATTCTGAGGTACCGTATTACAAGTATGTGCCCGACCCAGTTCTTGAAAATGACCATGTCACGTTGTACTGGGATCGGTCTATCATTACTGACAGGACTATTGTCGCCAATAAGCCTGATATAGTAGTGATAGATCGATTAGCGCGCCGCACAATGATTGTTGATGTTACCATTCCACATGACGGGAACCTCGTGAAAGCTGAGAAAGAGAAACAAATTAAATATCTGGACTTAGCACACGAGGTTGTTGACATGTGGAATGTGAGCTCGGCTATCATTGTGCCGATTGTCGTATCGGCCAATGGCCTCATGGCCGAAAGCCTCGATCAACATCTATCTAGGCTCTCGTTAGGCGGTTGGATCAAGGGCCTGATTCAAAAGGCAGTACTCCTCGATACGGCTCGCATTGTGAGGAGGTTCCTGTCTCTGGAGCCCTAACCACCGGTAGCTTGGACCCTGCTCCCGACATCGGTGGATCACTATTTTTTTATATTTTTAAATGTTTTTTTTTTTTTTATACTAATATTTAAAAATGTATTAAAATAAGATATCTAAATAAATAAACGACATAATAATATAATAATAATAAGTTTATTCAATAATAATAAGTTTATTCAATAATAATAAGTTTATTCAATAATTGTTTACAATGATACACAAACATAATATAGGCTATAATTTCTTGTTAAAAACGAATTAGACATCTGTAGCCGAACTAGGCGAAAGCCTGTATTTCGGCTATCAGCGCCCAAACCCTCAAATAATAAACACTTAAAAATAGCCATCAAGTAGAGAGGAATGCATGCAACTTAGTACAAAATAAACATGCTAATCCTAATATAAAAAAATAATGTTCTGAAATGACATAAGAAATTGTAAAGAGCCTGTGAAATCAATGGCCACAGCTCTAGTGTTGCCGTGACAGGTCTAGTATTAAGTCCATCAGATACAAGTATCTTATACACTTAAAATTTGAACTGTCACAGAGGCTCTAAGTGACGACTCGTGCTCACGTTACACGGTACATTCTGCACATAAATATGGCCTGAATGTAACAGCCTCGCAGCTAACACCTTGAGAAAGAAGCCTGTTAATTGAAGGGATATCTATTTGTTCTATAGATAAGCATTATTCAATAAAATATTATTGAGAGCAATGGTAACGGCCGCGACTTACGAGTACTTTGTGTAAATTGTTACATCACCCCTGCTCTCAAAACGGTGAAGGAATATATTGTGAGGAAACCGGCGTGTCCTAGAACCAAAAATTTGAAGACATTGACATCTATCATCCCGCACTGGGCCCACGTAGTGGATTACAGCCCTCTTCCCTTCACCGAGAGGAGGCCTGTGTCCCAGCAGTGGGAACATTAAACCTACATTTATATTAAAATAAACTCGAAGTTTTGTCAAGTAGTACAAACCGTGCAAGTAGTAAAAACCAGGGGCGGGTCGCTAATAATACAATATTGTATGTAAAAATAACTGATTCTAAATTTGGCCAAAGTTGCCCCCGACGGCTGACTTCGCATGTCGAGAACCGGCCACGTCTGTCCGAATCTACGTCATTACATTAGTCTCCACTGCGGAGCTGACTACAACAGAAAATGATACATGCAAATAGCCACAACACAGATAACCAATCCTACCGTTCACTTCGTACAATCGCTCTCGAACAGCTCACTCACTCATCCGATTGCGTGTGGGAAGGCGCTGTACACATTCACGGTATCACACACGCTTGGATCTGCCGTGTAATGTTGTCTATGTGTGTCGAGATTGATATAAGTGTAGAGGTGAGGTGTGTTTGTGTGCGTGAGTGAGTGAAGTGTTTTTCCCCGTGGTGTGCGTCCAGCCATTGTGACCCATATACGGTTCGTTGTGGCAACATAAATTATGGGACCAATTGTTTCCTATATGCCTATTGTGTCCTTCCATGCATTTATTTAGGGGCTATTTTGTTAAAATGACACTCGGTCATTACTCTTTTTGTGTTTAAAATAAAAGTGATTTTTTATAGAACTTTAAATTTTTTTACGTTTAGGTAATTTGGAGGTTAATCTGGGTTCCGTTGGAATGTTTTTCTCAATTTAACGTAGTGCGTTGATTTATTTTATGCGTGGTTTAGTTTTTTATGGACTGTGGTGAATTTATGGTTCAGAACCACCTAGATCTAATTAACTTCGATAAAAAGAACAGAACACCAGCGCTGGGGCTTTGTCTCGCATAGGGTTTTAGCATTACGCTGAGCGATGGCCGTTTTGCGTGGATGTGACGCATATTTTCCCCTAGCATGTTATTTTTTTTCTGTTTTTGTTCTTTTTCTGCGTCATATTTACCGCAAAAAAACTTATTTTATTTCCTTCTTAAACATTACGCTACTTAGTAACACTACCAGGTTCATCCTTATAAACAGTCCTAGCAAAAATAATCAAAATGAAAATATAAACAAGAACATAAATAAGCAACAAAATAATATCGTATACTCTTCCAAGCATCTCCATAATTCGTTTTGGAAGCTAGTTCAGCGTCCATAAGAAAATAAAACCACACACGGTATATATTTACCTACTCGTTATTTATGTATGTAAATGGCAATTTCGCGACCTATTTGTCTCCCTTCACTATATATTCCCGCGACAGATCGCCTGACGCTGTTTCCGCCCGCTGCCCCTTGATGGAGTTAAAAGTCATACTAGAAGGAACACTATGACCTTTAGGCAACGTACAGACGCCAGCACATCAAGCTACTACGATCTGTCAAATTTCTTTAATAGATTTTCACCTTTATGGCTAAAGCATTAGGTTTAAGGTTGATTGGGAAAATTTAACAGTTTCGGGTAGCGTGATGTGCTGGCGTCTGTACCTATCTTTTTTTTTTTCAATCAGAGAACTTCAGAGCAGTCCTTAGCTAGCTAAAGACTACAATCTAGGCAGAGAGCGTAAAAGTTCGGCTTCCCTGTGTTTGGTCCCTGGCCCTGACATCAAGCAATGGACAAACTTGTCAACCTTTTATTGCTTGAGTACGAGGCTTTTGGCTATTGTGTATGTGTGTGTTTTGTTTGTGCAGAATAAAAATTCTTTCTTTTTTTCTTCTTCCTTATTTACAACGTTGCTTTTATTTGTCAAAAATTAAGCAATTTATTACATGCTAAATACATTGAATGAGTCATATAGGACAACATTTTGTAGACTCCAACATGGACATAAATGTAAAGTTCCTTTGATAACAGTAAAATCAAGTTTACGATGCCTCTGAGGAAACAAAACCATTCTTCCCTCTGTCTCTTGCTATTCCATACTGGCTGTTAACAATAAAAAAGAAACATGTTATACCATAAATGTTTCGTCGTTTTGTTGACTTTACTCATAACACAGTGAGACGTGAATATCGGGATATTGATAAAACTAACTTGACATATGGATCAGACAACCAAACTCATATCGTTTAATTGTAAAAATATCTCGAGGTCAATTGAATGTGTGAGAAGACTGTGTAAACAAGCAGACATCATTGCGCTGCAGGAAACGTGGCTGCTGCATCACGACATTCCTATGCTGGGCAACATTGATGGTGCATTCTCCTTTACTGGAAAGTCGGCGGTAGACCTGTCTGCGGGTGTGCTTCGCGGGAGACCGTACGGGGGTGTGGCCCTGTTGTGGAGATCAGCTGTGTTCCCGGAGGTGGTCGTTATTCCGTGCAGTAGTGTGCGTATCGCTGCTATAAAAATAATGTGTGAAAACCGGTCTTTGCTAGTGATAACGGTATATATGCCTACAAATTCAAGCGAGAATCTATGTGAATTTACGGAGTGTTTGAGTGATCTAAACGCCATTATTGAAAGTATCGATGTTAACTCGGTGATTATACTTGGGGACTTCAACGCTCATCCGGGTAAGCTGTTTCATTCAGAGTTGTTGTCATTTTGCACGGAACAATCTTGGTCGTGCGTAGATACGGAACTTTTACCTAATGACACTTATACTTATGTGTGCGGTGCGAGTGGCAGTCACAGCTGGCTCGATCATTGTGTAGTGACGAGCGCTGCGCGTTCGGCCATATTAAGTGCGTCTGTACTTAATAAAGATGTATATTGGTCCGATCACTATCCGTTATTGCTTGCTTGTAATTTTAATTTTATCCGCTCAAGCTACCAACAGCCGACAAAGCTAAGTAGTAATATATTTTATAATAGTGTAAAATGGGGAGAAAGAGACTCTGATCAAATAGATAAATATCATCGTATTTGTAATTCTAAATTAAAGTTAATTGACTTTCCCCCGGAATTTCAATGTTGTGCTGACGGTATGTGTGATAGTGACGAGCATAAATTGTTAATAAATGACATGTATGACAAAATAATCTGTATTTTGACAGGGGCTGCAAAGGCTAGCTATTATGTGCCTAAACGTAACAAGCATAGCTATGTTACTGGTTGGAACCGATATGTCAGAGACGCTCACGGGAGGGCACGATCTTGCTTTCAGACGTGGGTGTTGGCTGGGAGACCAAGGTCTGGGAATCTGTATATTGAGATGTGTGAATCTAGAAAAAGATTTAAATCAAAATTGGCTTTTTGTCAGAAAAATGAATCACAGATAAAAATGGACATTATAGCAGAAAATCATATCAATAAAGACTTTAGTAGTTTTTGGAAAAACACTAAAAAGCTAAACACAAGGTCGGGCCTTCCTGCTAGCGTTGGAGGCAAACATGACCCCCATGATATAGCTTGTGCATTCCAGCGGCATTTCAGGGTTGAGTCCCCGCTTGGGCCTGCGTCTGGGGTGCCCGCTGCTGAGAACCACCTCACCGCACTTAATGTCAGATTTTCTGCGAAGACTGTTGCTACGGTTATTAATAAAATGGTGAGGGGCAAGTCTCCCGGCCACGATGATCTCAGCATCGAGCACCTAAAGTATGCGGGAATACACCTGCCTAGAGTTCTATCGATGTTCTTTAACCTCTGTATTAGTCACAGTTACTTACCCGAGAACCTTATGTACACTACAGTTGTACCGATCGTAAAGAATAAAACAGGTGACTCATCGGATCTGTCAAATTATAGACCCATCTCTCTGGCTACTGTTATAGCAAAGGTGCTGGACAGTTTGATTGACAAGCAGTTGGAAAAACATCTTCAGTTGCATGATGCCCAGTTTGGGTTCAGACCGGAACTTTCGACTGAGACTGCTATCCTCTGCCTCAAGCAGACTGTTCAGTACTATACTGGTCGGGGCACACCTGTCTATGCATGTTACCTAGATTTATCAAAAGCCTTCGACTTAGTGTGCTATGACAAGCTGTGGCAGAAGCTGGAGAGTGATACGGAGGTGTCTCGGGAGGTGATTTCATTGCTTAGGTTCTGGTACGCCAACCAACGCAATAGAGTGCGGTGGGCGGGTGCATATTCAGATGTATACGGTTTGGAATGTGGGGTTAGGCAGGGCGGCATTAGCTCCCCCCACCTCTTTAATTTATACATGAACCGGCTCATTGGTGAGCTCAGTGACGCTGGTATTGGTTGTTCCATAGACGGAGTAAGTGTTAACAACATAAGTTACGCGGATGATATGGTGTTACTGAGCCCATCGATTGCAGCGCTACGGAAATTGGTGTGCATCTGCCAATCGTACGCGGAAGCCCATGGGCTCAGATACAACGCGAAAAAGAGTGAGTTCATGTTGTTCAAGTCAGGAAGCAAAGGCTACTCCCATGTTCCCCATGTAACTCTATGCGGCATGCGTTTAAAAAAGGTAAGTGCCTTTAAGTATCTGGGTCACTGGGTGACCGAGGACCTGTGTGACAATGACGACATCGAGAGGGAGCGCAGGGCGCTGTCCATCCGGTGTAATATGTTGGCTCGTGGGTTTGCACGTTGCACTAATCAAGTAAAGATATCATTGTTCAAGGCATACTGTCAGACCTTCTACACGTGCAGCCTATGGACTAATTTTACATTGCGGGGGTACAGTGCTCTGCGTATCCAGTATAACAATGCGTTTAGGATATTGTTGGGGCTGCCACGCTTTTGTAGTGCTTCCGCTATGTTTGCTGAGGCGCAGACTGATGATTTTTTCGCCATAATCAGGAAAAGGTGCGCCTCGCTGTTAAGGCGTGTGCGTGGCAGCCCGAATGGTATTCTTAACGCTTTGTCCCAGAGGTGGGACTCACCAATGTTGATGAGGTGGATGCGGCTGCACGCTAGCGGCCCCTCATACTTATAATAATTTACTTGTTATTTTATGTGTTTTTGACTATCTATTTATTTCTGTTTAAATTATATTTTGATTATTATTATTATTTGACAGTTTAAATTATTGAATTATATTTGACTGACACATAATTAATTTACCTGTCATTGCTTTATTGTTGGGGCTGCCTCGGTTTGCAGTGCATCGGGCATGTTCACGGAAGCGCGAATAGATGACTTTCATGCCCATCATATGCAAATGGTGTGCGTCGATGTTGCGGCGATTTCGGGGTAGCCCGAACAGTATTTTAGCTACACAGGCGGACAAGGCTGACGAACCTTTTATTAGGCTCTGGGCTGGCAGACATGTGCGTGCACATGTTCATGTACCCAATTAGTTTATTTTTAAGTTATTGTTACTTGTTATTTACTAGCATAGGATAAGTTCATACTAACACTATATGGATCTACTGGTCTGAAATAAAAAGTTTGAATTGAATTGAATTGAATAAACAATCTTCAAGTTCAGCGACCGCCAAATTATCCTTTGCTATATGAAAAATAATAAGTATACACCTCAGTTCAACAATACACCCACATTAGCTATCTTTTACGAGAATCTACTTCACAAATTATGGGATCATAACAATGTCGGCAAAAACATCCTTAGCGTGCTTATTTGCGTCTTCCAGTATTTTTCGTGATCATACACGATTATTATCCTGTTGACGTGTTGTGGCCAACAAAGTGATGCATGGGCGTAGTCCGGCGATTGTTTTGATACTAACAACCTCTTTTGTTCCCATTTTGGTCCGTGTTTTTTTTGTCGGTATGCTGATGTAGGATTTAGTGTTTAGTGGTTGGATTGTCAACTCTATTTCTTTTATGATCTGTGTTTTATTTGATTGCTTTCAAATTCATAATACTTTTACATGATTTGTGAATACATACATAAACTCACGACTTCTTTCCACGGGGGTAAGCAGAAACTAAAACAAACGCTACCTGCTCCGATCCTTACATCCTTTTTGCTGCGTTTACGTTTATACATGTGTTCATACACGCACGTCGGTTGCAAGTAGTAAACTAGACCACGACCTCTGAGTTTGTTTTGACATTTCTACTCAGGGATCAGGCAGCTAGGAAATGCCGGCGCCATCTAGTTTTAAAATATTGACGTGTAAACGTGTCTAAAAGATCTTCTTAGAGAAATAAACATTTTCTTTTCATTAATCATTACATTCCATTTCTACGCACCTGACCTTTCTGAAAACATTACCAATAATGTCAAATTTATGTCATATGTATGTCCTATGTGTGTGATTTGTTAAGATTTGTTAATATAACAAAGTATTTTTTTAAATACAATGATAATTATAATCTAATAAACATCATGTTATAATTTTGTATCGGAAGTCTTAAATAATAAGCCTAGAAACAATTCCATTTTTTTCCCCCACAGTCAGTGTGTCTTTTTGTAGTACCCATGTTTCATAACCTATTTTAGAAAATGTGAATCGAATCTATCAATTCTCTATTTCATTTTTTTCCTAGCGACTCGCCACTGCTTCGCACGGTATTAGCGACTTTTCAAAATATTTAGATTTCTGTATTATGTAAGTTTAATATGAATGTAACATACGCATATAAAGCCTTCCGGAATAAATGATCTAAATTGTGATGAAAACCGCTTCGAAATCTGTTGAGCAGTTCAGAAGAACAACGCAGTCACACGAAAAGAAACTTTAATACACAAAGTATTAGAATTAGTTTAATGCATATTCAACTGTCATTATTTTTGTGGTTTTACGGCGACAGGACACAATTAACTTTGACAGAGACACAACACTTATTAATAGCGACTAAGCTAAACAATAAGCGAGACATGCTAAGGTCACGAAGGTATTAAAGTTATGATGAGATGATCATAATCTGCTGTTTGATGTCGGCTTACCACAACTTGGTTGGCGTGGGCGGTAGGTAAATAGGATTACTTCAGGTGAATGAAAGAGGGCTTGTAATGTTCAAAGGTCGTTATGAGATTACGTAAGAATAATCAGTCTATAATGACCTCACTGCTGGGACACAGGCCTCCTATCTGTGAGAGGGAGTGGGCTGTAATCTACCACGCGGGCCCAGTGGGGGTTGGTAGATGTTATCTCAAATCTCAAATCTCAAATCGTTTATTGCAATCCATAATGTATAATTAGAGGTGGTAAATAAAAGAAAAATAATAGAAACAATTATGGACCCTGTCGGACACAGCAAATTTTTTAATAAGTAGAGAGGAGAAGAGCGCTTTATTAATTTTCTTTGTTGTTTAGTTATAGTTATTTTATATCGTATTAATTATTTTATACCTGTGTATTTATATTTCCATTCATTCAATTATTCTATTAATATTTTATATGCTGATCTATCTATTCATTTATTATATATTTAATTTTATTTAATATTGCTTATTTCTTTACTCGCTTAAACATTTTTTATTACTATAAATGTAGTATGATTATTAAGTATTATGTTATAATTTATTTTTGTTATTTTACTTATGAAAATATGTCTGTTATTCATAATTATGTATTATTATTATTATTGAATTTATCCACTAGAAATTATTTTATATCTTATTATCTATGTATTTAAATTTCCATTCATTTGCTTATTCTATTAATATTGTATATTCATGTCTTTAATTATTGGTTCTAAGACGAAGTTTTCATTAACCGTTTTGAGAGCTGTGGTAATGAAATAAACCCACGAATTATAACTCGGAAGTGCGGGCCGTTACCGCTGTGTCACCACTGCTCTCATGATGTGATTATTTTGTAGATTTTAATTGTTTTAAAATCGTAGATGTTGCAGGTGGTAACTTGGAAGGTAGGATACAGTGTGACTTGTTATTGGGCGATTGAGTACCTAATTTAATATGGCGGTGTACACGTAGCAGTCATTGTTCACGGCCCTTTATAAGTCCAGGTAAACTTAAGAGCTGTTATCCCACGCGGGCTGGCAAAGTCGTATTTCTAGTGGTTTTTCGTGATTATTTTATCAAATTTTAAAATTTTGCAGTCAAGCCGTCGTTGCCAAGCGGTCGATAGAATTTGTATGCTATTGTTTGTATGCTATTTGTTATCAGTTATTTTGGTATTTTCTCATAAAAATAGTGGTGAACACAACTTATTTCATCTCTCTATGAGAACAGTCTTTCCTGACCTGCTCTCAAAACGGTGAAGGAAAACGTCGTGAGATATGTGACGTTACCAACCCGCGATGGGCCCGCACTCCCTCTTGCAAGAGAGGAGGCTTGTGTCCCAGCAGTGAGAATATTATAATATGCTAATTATGCTATGAGACCAGTTTCATTGTTTTTAAGGTAAAAGAGTACCTAGAGGGTGGTGAATTAAAAAAGGTACAAAAAAACAAGAATTCTATTTACCGTTTCTTGCTAAATAAACATTTCGTGGCAACAAACACCTTCCTTTTATAGGTCAAAATTACTTTTTTTTGGCACTTGCGTTCGACAAAGATTCTCTTTGATGCCTCTGTTCGACAGGAATGTCGTAAAAGAACATTTTCATACAGTTTCCTTTATTATTTTGTGTTTGAGTAAAATGCTGACTTTTTGAGATGGCGTGGATTAAAGTAATCTTAAGCTGAGAAGAGAGATTTTTAAAAAAGGCAAGGAATAAAATGAACAATTAAATTTTTTTTTTTTTAACTTGCTTTTATCTCAAGACAGAGAGTTCTGGAAAGGAGAAAGGGAGCCTGCAGTGGGACAACATGGGCTAAAATTTATCACATTAAACAGCCAGTGCTCTTCTTCCTCTCTCCTACTTGATCTATGCTGTGCCCGATAGGGTCCATAATTGTGACTAATGTGTGATAATTATTTCCCTAACTGTATACATTATGGTACGCAATAAAGAATTGAGAATTAAAATTCAATAATATGTTTTAAAGAATTATCTCATTTTTAATTACTATTGCTTAACTTTACGTAGGGCTGATTTCTCAATAGTCAGATAACTTTTATCTGAGGAACAAAAAATATTGCGGTAGAGAATATGTCAAACTATCAGATTTATTCTTTAGATAAAAGTTATCTGAGTTGAGTCAGCAAATTTAGGGCTGATGTTTCAATCGTCAGATAATTTTTATTCGTGGAATAAAATTTACGTTTGTCTGTTATTGTATGGAAGAACTGTCAAAAATTCAAAATTATTCTTCCAATAAAATTATCTGGCGTTGGAAAAATCAGCCCTAAATGTGTATAGAAAGTCGATTCTATTTCAGTTCATATTTCAATGGACAGTGCTCAATTATGAAAGCCCCTGCTTTCATCACCGTCAATGGATTCCTATGCTAATGAAGATTGACTATCACACACAACAGCATTTTGCGGCTCAGTGCGTCTACTGCATGTATTACCTACATCAAAGAAAATGTAACGTGGACGTCCATGTCACGGCATCACTTTTACTCAGGGAAGTAAAATGTACGTACATATATGAATATTAGGGTGAGAGGGCCGTGGCTAAATGGGTCGATCTGGTTAAGCTACGCTTGCCGCGATTGGTCTGTGGATGGGTGACCATCTTTACATACCGAGACCCCTCCGTGCCTCGGAAAACACGTTAAGCCGCCTAGCTTTTTCGCAACTTTGTTGGAGTCGGGTTCCAGTCTAACCGGATGCAGCTGAGTACCAGTTTTTTCCACGGGCCTCCGGCCTCTCTGACCTTCACAACCCAGTAACTGGGCAAAACGAAACCGCTAGGTAAGACTGGTTGTCAGACTTTCGAGCTTCTGACGAACCGTAACGACATAAATACACGAATGACAACCGGGACCATAGGCTTTACGTGCTTTCCGAGGCACGGAGGGGTCTTGTTATGTACAGATGGCCACCCATCCACGGACCAACCGCGGCAAGGGTAGCTTAACCTGATCGATCGACCCGTGCGGCTGTTATTACTTAGCCACAAGCTCCTCCTGCGCTATATCAAATCACCTAAGAAATGAGCGAATATTTCATGACCCCATTAACTAATTACATGAAACACGTTGTCTTAAAAGCTTTTATTACAGTGTCCCGAATAAAGACTTAATGATATTAATTTGCGCAAAAGAATGTTCTGATATTCTTCGTAACTAAAAGAAGAATGTTAAGTGACGCTTTAATAAAATATATGGTTCTTCTCGCTTGCACCGGTCTGCAGTTATTATAAACCCCTTAAAAAAATATAATTGGTTGAAAACTACAGGCTGGCAGGGAAATCGACGCGCAAAATGTAGCCATGAATTCAGTTCATGACTCTGAACCATTAAAATGCTGCTCCATACATTTTACCGCATACGTATTGCACTTTTCTATGAAAAAGCTGATTTTTTGTTTCATAACTGACGAATAATTTCTACGCTAAGATCATGTTTTGAATTAATGGTTACAGTTTGCGATGTCCCTGCCACCCTGTATGTTTTTTGGGCAACGATCATTTATTTTATAAAGTTTAAAATATGTTACTTTTTTATAGCACGACAATACTATTGCATTATTTGTATTTGTTGCTTGAAGTGAATGATTATAAAAGATAACACACACACTCACACATCCATTTACACGACCGAGTTACTAAAGCAACATCGAACGAAGAACCTTCAAGAGTGATAAGAAGGTAGGAGGTCTATTCTGTAAAAACTCACCGTGAAAACTTAGGTGAAGTGAGCTGTCATTCTACATGATCCTTGGGATTGGCACTATTGACACCTCACTTCAAGTTCACTTCATCAAAGTGAGATTTTCACAGAACAGACCGGCTGGTTGCACAGTCAGCCCCGCTACCGAACTGCTTGTCACTGTTATCAAAACAGGAGAAGAATTTACGTAACACAATGCAGAACACCGGAAACAAAAATACCCTTTGTACAAAAACCAACTTAAAAATTAACATACAAGCCACGGCGCGGCGGCGCTCACACAAGTACACGTAGTAAGCTCGTTTCCTCAAAGCATAGCTTTGAATGCTCGTCACTCGATATATCCTCCCGTCATCCGTCACGCCTCTAAAATTACGTTAAAGCGCGAGTCACATAGTAAGCGGGATTGTGTCGTTTTGTTATGTGTGTCGGGTGAAATAGTTAGTTTTATATAGTACTAGGTCAGAGCAACATTGGGTCAGAGGTTTAATTTTTCCATCGCGCAATAATAATAATTTAATTATTTTCACTTTAAGACACCAGTGTAGCCCTGGCTCTTGTACTAGGAGTTCCTGTAGCACAAGAGCCAGACCTCTTAATATACAGGGAATATGATAAAGTACTGCGATAGGCAAAAAATGGATACTTCATAACTATGGCATACATTAAACGGAAGGTTTACAGATATACATGAGAAAAGAATTAAAAAAAAAATAGGTTACATTTCCATTATCTTATAACATTCGGTACACACACACAACAGAAGAACTCCTGGCTTGTGTTGTACTGTATACACATACATGGAGAGAGAGAATTTTCTGAATTACCCAACTGCGGCGGAACCCAAAAGGAGGGTAATGTAATCTTTTACTGAAATTATTCTTAAGCTTTCTATTTAAAAAAGTTAAAATAGGAACTACAAGATTTTTATGAACCTCAAAACTTAAATTGGATAAGGTACCTAATCAAGTTCCTTTGCAGTGCGCAATGAGGGTTTTGCCGAAGGCTATGATGTCATTATGTTATGTGCATGTAATAAAATATGTCATTTCTTTATTTTTTTAAATAATAACGTGAAGTCTTGTAGATATAACACGTTAAAAAACTAATTAAACTCAATCTAATCGAGTCAAAATCAATAAAGCACAAGAGACGAAAACTTGTACCAATATTAAATGAATGAACCAGTTGAACAAGCCGATACCGCGGTCCCCTTGGTAGTGTGAATCTCTTCAGAGCTGTTGAAACGTTTCGGCACCAGCAACTATCTAGTGTTCCTCAATAGTTTGCGGAACGATTTGAAAACGTATTCTCGTTCGATCGTAGGTGTACCTATGTTGCGTGCCAGTGCTCTAGTTTGTCGAATAAAATTGATGTCGCTGTAATTTTTACGTAAAATGTTTGTATGCTTATGAGTTTCGTAGTCTCGGTATAAATTAAAATGAATATATATGCGAACGTTTGCATTATCTTAAGAGACAGCGCCTAAAAGGCGTCTGATTGATTTGAAGCGGAGATGATTCATGGGTGAATGGAAAAGGAAATGGGCGATGTTTTTTGTAAGAACAACAGCTCTGAAGGTCAATTCTCGTAATTTAAAACGTTAAAAATCTAGTCACAATCTAATCTCGGCGACAAACAAATGTCAAAACTTGTCAAAAATGTAGGGAAATTAGGTATTTTTGGCAGATTGAGACTGAGATCAGACTGTGAACGTTCTTATTCATTCTTCATTTATTTTTCGGTATTTAGTAGAAAATGACTCTAAGAATTAGATTCGATATGACAAAACCTGCACAGTGCACTACTTCTGTTACAAATCTTATTAGTTACCCAGGGTTTGAAACGAGACCAGCTGCCGTAAAACATAGTTCAGAAAAAAAAAGCATATTCAGTATTAAAAATGCTAAAATATTTACATTTAATCATTTACAAAGGTATTATAATGTTAGATGCATGATCATACTTTACTGTAATTGTAGGACAATAAAATTCTTAACAATCTTTGAAGTCTTGAAATAATGACAAAAATTATTAATCCATTATTTTACGCCTAGTTTACTTAAATACTCGTACGAAAAGTCGTTTATTTAAAAAATAATGATTATAATAAACCTTGATTTCTTCTAATCCGCCTTCAATATGACGCTTGCCTCACTTTACCCACTTAGTTGACTCTTTGAAGTTGTGTGGGATAGCAGGCAGCTGATGTGCCTTGTTTTTCTTTCATTACGCCTATTTAAGGCAAATATAGCTACATACGTTATAATCTTCCTTTTGACTTTAGGGCTAATTAATATTCTTCTATATATAAACACTCTTTTTAAGGTTCTCTATCCAAAGGGTAAAAACGGGACCTTTTTACTTAGCCTGCACTGTCCGTCTGTCTGTCTGTCACCAGGCTGTATCTCATGAACCGTGATAGCTAGACAGTTGAAATTTTCACAGATGATGTATTTCTGTTGCCGCTATAACAATGAATACTAAAAACAGAATAAAATAAATATTTAAGTTTGGCTCCCATACAAAAAATGTGATATTTTGCCGTTTTTTGCTTGATATTAATAACAGCAACAGGTAGATGCTTGAAATATTCACAGAATATTTCGTTGTATATTCACTTTAAAAATAAATGCTATCTATTTACACTATAGATATAAAAAGCGCTATCTACTCAAGCTCTTTTAAAAATCAACCTAAACTTTTCCTGTTGCATAAGTGTCTTTATGCTGTTGAAGATATATAAAGAAATTCCTATATATGTTGTATTTACGCATTGTTGTAATATTTAACGTGTTTTTTTTCTCCTTATATAATTTGATTTTCTTTTATATGCCATGTAATTTCAGGTACAATTTATTGTTCATGAATAAATGCCTATGACCATGACATCATGGTCTTAAATATGTTTGATTAGTACTCAAGAAGTTGGAATATCTAGTGATTAACAGCATAAGCAGTCTATAGGTACCTAGTGTCCCCACTGCTAGGACACAGGCCTCCTCTTTCTGTGAGAGGAAGTAGGCCATAATCCATTACTCGGGCTCAGTGTGGGTTGGTGGTTGTCACATGTCTTCGAATTTTTGGTTCTAGGACGTTCATTAATTCATTTATTTATTCTTAAACAATAATGTTCAACACAATGTAAATACATTGTGTTGAACATTACATATTAAATATTAAATAAAATTATCATGTGCAGAAACAATACCAAATTAAACGCTAAATAAAATTATCACATGCAGAAACAAAACATATAAAACGATCAATACATATCAAAGCCTAATTAGAGTTGATGTGAAATGTCTAGTTCCAGAGTCAATTCGTATACTATATGTCACCCAATATATAATGTCTAATTAATTGCAGGTATAATGTCAAAATAGTGTGAAAAATGTTGGGAGTACGAAATTTCATCAAGATCCTAGTCTCATCACTAGGACAGAGTTTCAAAACAAAAACTAATTTAATACAACAAATAATTACTTCTGGTAATTCTGAATAAAAGGTTCCGCATGTTTATTTTTTGTTTACAAAATTTTATTACTGACTTTTCCTAAACTTTGATTATGTTTGTGAACTAGCTAGCGAAATAATATTTAGATTCCTGCTTGCATTGTCACGTATCATTTACACACTTGTTGGTTTTTTATTTAGTTGCCCTTTTGTAGAAGATTACTTTTTAGATAATTATTATCTACATAGTAATTTTCCACCCACCTTACCATCGTACAGACGCCAGCACATCAAGCTACTACAATCTGTCAAATTTCTTTAATAGATTTTAAACTTTATCGCTAAAGCATTAAGGTTCAAGGTTGATTGGGAAAATTTGACAGTTTCGGGTAGCTTGACCTGCTGGCGTCTGTACCTACAGCACAGTAAATACCTAATTCAAAAACAATATTCCTGTAAATTTCCTAACGTTATTCTTAACCTTTTATATATAATAACAAACTAATATAATATAATAACAAACTAATAATTTAATCTAAAAAAAAAAAAAAAAATAATTTAATACTTGTTCACTGCTATTATTATAAGTGACTACCTTTATCATGTGACATGCATGACATGCCAGTTTCCTCACGATGTTTCGTTTTAAGAGCATTGGTAATGAAATAATTTACACAAAGTAAAGTGCCTGCTGAGCTGGACTCCTTCAATAATGGTTGTTCCTTGGCAGCTCTGGACAGGGAGAGGTGGAAGGAGAGTAGGGAGGCTTTTGCCCAGCAGTGGGACATGAACGGCTATTAAAAAAAATAAAAAAGTGCCTGCTCAGATTTGAACCCACGACCTACACCTCGTAAGTCGCGGCCGTTACCAGGCCAATACTGCTCCTGTGATTAACAGATGTGACGACAATAAGCTTCTTTTTATTCATTGGGGCTCTGAAGATTGGGTGTTCCTAAATTTTTATAAAATATTTTTTGTCTCTTTTTTGTCACCGTTATTTTTCTCATACATCGCGATGTCAGTATCGTTATTCCAGATATTCCAGAGAATGCCTGTTTATCCTAGACTAAATATTAAATGAAAAAAAAAAAAAACACATCTTACGAATTCTGAAACGTAAAGCAATAAGCTGTACGTGACGAAGCAAAAAATATTTTGCTAAGAAAAAATAATGTTTGTCACCTTCACTTGTTTTTGAGACAAGAAGTTATTTTTTTGATGAAAAATAACAGGACAACTAGAAAAACAGAAAATACGTTCAAAACAAGAGAAGACAGGTCGTAGAATAGTATCGAATTTCATTGGACAGTGGTACGTTTTAGTTTATGACTAGGACTAAAATGTTTAGTGAGAGCTTCTTGAAAGGTTTTACGGATAGTAGCAGATAGTTGTGCCTGTAGATGTTATCTTCAAAAATGTTGACGTTATGAATTTAACTGACATTTAAGACTATTTTTTTTTAAATTTAAATAATTCAGCCATCATCATCATCCTAATTTTAGGCGAAAAACGCCCACGCCTGGACATAGGCCTCCCCAAACACCGCCACTTCGACCGGTTCTGTGCTTCTCGTATCCAGCGGATTCTTGCGGTCGTCACCAGGTCATCGGTCACCTTGTGCGAGGCCTTCCAAAGCTAGGTCTTCCGGTACGCGATCACTACTCCAGAACCTTTCGGCTCCATCGGCCTTCTATTCTGTGAGCAATGCGCCCTGCCCACTGTCACTTAAGTTTGGCAATTCTTTGGAATATGTCGATTACCTGGGTTCTCCTACGAATATCTTCAATTCTGATTCGATTGCGTACGGAAACTCCAAGCATAGCCCTTTCAATTACCCTTTGAATCATTTTCAGCCTTCTAATGAGGTCCATTGTGAATAGTTCAGGAATACCATGTTAATAAATTCATCTAGGATTACAGAAGTACGTAGATACGCCTTATAAATGTAGTGTAACCTTTTTTTCTGTCACAACAATTAATCAATTAGCTACCCGTTACTGACCATCAACAACTCAAAAGGTCAATAATATTCGGAGCCTAACGAATGCCCCGTAATTACTCCTGTTATTCCACCGCTAGTCCTATGGCCCATAAAGAGTTCCGGGCCATTGGGCAGGCCGCAACGATAAATCACCAATACATTACTCCTAGGCGAAGAGACATGTGACGTTTACAGGTAGAGAGAGACAGACACATAGGGACGAAAGACAGGGAGCGAGTACGTAATATTCTATTCGTTAATTGGGTTGGAGATTCGTTGAAAGCTTTATCGATGAGTATGGCTTTTGGGAAGTTGATATGATAGTTAAGTTATGGCGGAAATTGACGGGAAAAGCTGATATTTCATAAAAAGAAAATGACTAAAAGCCGTACCAAAAAGTCTCATGCATCAATATATCAAAATATTATAGTAATTATTTTCATAATTTTTTCCAACATGACGCGTGTCGGGGATTTGATTTTTGAACAGGGAATTTAATTTAAAGTAAAAAAGTGTTGATATTGTTTTATTCCCTTTACATGACGTTCCGTTTCAAATGATATGATTAATATAACCTTTAATTTTGAAAGTGTCAATATCACGTCTTTCATAAAACACGTAAAAGAATATACTTTGCCGATTCTGAATTAATTAAAAGTAACTGGAATAATATAGAATTTTTATTTAAACGATTATCATTTTTTTTAGAGCAACAATGGCCGTTCGTGTATGACATGTGAAACAAAATAAAGTACCTAGTTTTTAGGTTATTTCCATTTTTTTGATAATCTCCGAAACCCGGGGTTTGCTTACAAAATGAACTTTTGTAGAAGTTAATATGATAAGTGTAGTCTATAAAAACAAAGTTTTGATGCGGCATGGTACGGGATTCCATACATCCATGAGCATTGTCCTTTGTTCGGGAAATATAAGCCAAGGGTTGCCAAATCAGCGGGATTGTCCGCAAGGGTTACCGCTACCCCGGAACATAAAGGGCGAAGGAAGGAACATGGGTGGGTTTTAGTCAGCAAGAGTCTGACACTCCCTTCCGCTCCACCCAGAGCGGGAGGCGTCATTTGATGATTTCCCACCAGAAAAAAAAAAGGGTTGCCAAATTAATATAATTAAATTTGAAAATGACTGTACACTGTACTGCCAATGTTTTTTAATTAATAAATAAACATAATATTACATTATTATGGATTCACCAGACCAGTTATGTTTTAAGACCGGACACAAATTCCGAATTGAGCCCTTTGTGAGTAACACTTTCAATCACAATTCGAAAGATTCCAAAGTTGCTAATACTCAACAACGTAAATAACGCTTTGAATCTTGTTCAACCGTTAAAATGAAAGCTTTGCCATTGTAAGTGTGTTACGGAATTAACCTGCCATTTGATATAAAAGCGGCCAAGTGTGAGTCGGACTTGCACATGAAGGGTCAGTACCAATCAATATGTGAAAAATTAATTAATTAATTTTTAACTTTAATTGTTCAAATGAAACAGCCCTGTGACAGACGGACGGACAGCGGAGTCTTAGTAATAGGGTCCCGTTGGCGCATTTTGTGTACGGAATCCTAAAAATATTCTTATGCTCACCGCTTCGCCTTGAATTGAACACAACTTAAGCGAAAATAACAAGAAAATCACCATTCCTTTTAATAAAAATACAGCCAGTCCAATCGACTTGCGCTATTGAAAACAATCGAAGCCGACTTACTGGACGAGCGATTGGCAAAGCGCGGAGTCAGGCAGACAATATGTCTTTTGTCGCTAACTGTACATAGTCGAGCGTTCCATTGTAATGCTAAACTGTGCTAGATTGCGATGCCGACCGACATTGCCCCCTGAGATTATACACCTACTGTGCTCGACTGTACCGCGTAGATAGGTGAAGTGTGCTGTGAGTGTACTCGGAGGACTGTTTGATTGAGCTGTAACCGCTCATTGACTTGGCTCCAGTTTTTGGTAGAGTGCTGGAACTACTCGCAGTTGTAGTTGCATGCCAATAAAAAAATACTTAAGACGACTTATGGAACGAGCATTAGAAAGAGACGTCACACGGTGAGTGTGACAGAGACGTGAATCTACAAATCCGAACTTTTTCTTAAATCCGATATGCTATAAGCTAATGGGATATATTTAATCGATCCTCTAAAAACATATAAACCTTATAATGATTTACGGTTTATAAAATATGCACGCTTTTTAAAAAGTTTGCATGTTGATGTCTCAGCCACCCTGTACACCTTCGTTTTAGAAAATGTTCAGACCTACGTTATCCTAACTGTGTACTACAAAATTGACTGATCTTCATCTGCAACAGTAATGTCACTACACAAGATAGGTAAGCGCTCGATGTAAGGAGAGTAAATCCGTCTGTGCATTACTAATCAAAGATACGCACTCCGCCAAGTACTGAGGACGTGTAAACAGAGCATAAGGATGTGCAACCAATGTGTGCTTCGAGTGTTAATACAGTTACGGAAAGCTTTGTCGTCAACATAGTTTGCCTGTAGCTTAGCTTTTACTCTGTCGGCGAAATTCTGAACAAAAAATCTTGTCAGTCCAAGAAATTGATACTTATGAATATTTCCATACTTCAGAAATGCATTGTAATAATTTTCTAATTATTTATGTTCCTTTGTTGATTTAGGGCTGATTTTTTCAACGCCAGATAATTTTATGGGAGGAATAATTTTTGACAGTTGTTCCATATAAAACGTGTCAAACGTCAATTTTATTCCTCGAATAAAAGTTATCTAGCGATGGAAAAATCAGCCCTTAGTCAACTACGTTATTATATTACTGCACGTTGTTACTACATACCTACTTCATGTATTAAATATTTGCATGCCATCCATACATGGCGGAATGTGTCTTTGCACTATAATTTTATATCATCCTTTGGACCTACCAAATTTTAAGCAAATAAGTAAGTTAGTAAGTTAAGTAAGAACGTTTTGCTTGACTGAAAGGAAGATTGAATGTTTGCTTTGTGGCTTCCGGAAAATAGACTACGCCCATTAGTCCTATCTGGGTGACGTAACACTGACGTATTTATTGCCAAGAGGATAGGCGAAAACAACTTCTTATTCAAATGATCAACGTCACGTTTTTAAAGAAAGAAAGAAACATATTTTATTTGCGACTCGTAGAGGAAATATAAACAATAAAAAATAACATTTAATCAAATTTAGATTAAATAGCATGACGCCTTGTTTCCACGAAGGGCTGGGCAGATGTGCAGCAATAGTAGGTACACCCAAATTTCGCCAGTTAAAGATAAAAGTACCACTGTGTGTGACAGTAGGTACTCATGAGTACCTACCTTATGTATACAGCATATATATATATATATATATATATATGTAACTATTATTGTATATTATTTTGCACCACTGATAACTCTATTTTTTATATCCACACAATCACTGTCCATTCCAAGGGTGCCTGGAATATAAGATAAGGCCGCCCATTTTATGTTTTGTATTAATACTCGTATTTTTTTGTTATGTATTTTCTGGTGTACAATGAAGTATTTATTTATTAAATATTATTTTTATTTAATTATTTTATGTTTTGTATTAATAGTCGTATTTTTTTCTTATGTATTTTCTGGTGTACAATGAAGTAGATATAAATATATAAATAATGTCACACACACACTAGTCTATAAGTAAAATAATTTCAAATCTAATCGCACCAGCCTTTCACTATAACTGACAAGGATACAATAGCTGAAACCATAAAGATACATCATCAAATGACATACCATGGCGTAAACACTAACTATTCTCAATATCGCATATTATCGAAGGGGTCCAAACATTATTGTGTCACAAACAATGGAACTGTCCGAGTCGTGCGAACCGGTTTAATATGTGGTGTGAATGTGTAAATTTAATGGTAAGAGAGACAGTTCAATAAATCTTCGATATTAACAATTTGCATGCAGTATCGGATGAAGCGAGTGATGTGTAGGGTTTATTTGCTCATGTATTTTCGAATAGGTTTTTGTTGACTGCCGCGTTGGTGTAGTGGTCGCAAGGGCCACTGCTGAGCATGAGGTCCTGGTTTCGATTCCTATGTCGGGTAGTGTTCTTGGGTTTTTCTATCTGGAATTTCTCAGTAGTAGTCCTTGACAATAGGCTCGTCCCTTATTACATGGGATTTAAACATAACTGGCGAAATGTGGGTGTAATATAGGTTTACCTCTGCCTAACCCTTCGGGGAAACAAGGCGTGATGTTGTGTGTGTGTGTGTTTTTGTTTAACAGCACTTTTGGTTTTGATAGTTTTCATGTTTTTAAAATCATACCAGTTTATATGAAAATACTTTAAAAAAAAATGGGTTCACATGACGAGATTGACCTCTCTGGCTTCATCTTCACTATTCAAGAGTCAACGCGTGAATGGTGAAGAAACTAGAATTAATCTCAAATTTTTATTTCAATTTGCTATAAGGCTGATTTTTCAATGGACAGATTGTTGTCATTTGTGGAATAAAATTGACGTCTGACAGTTTTTGTATGGAAGAACTGTCAAAAATTCAAAATTATTCCTCCGATAAAATTATCTGGCGTTGGAAAAATCAGCCCGTAGCCCCTTTATTAAATACCTAATAACTATAAGTAAATAACTAACAACAAACTAGTAATTACTATAATTATATATAAATATGTAAATAAATAGCCATTTTATCTCAATTTCAATTGAAAAAGTATGAGACAAGTCCAGACAACAGAGTTCAGTAAATAATGATGTTGTACTAGCTGCGCTCCGCGGTTTCACCCGCATAAGTCTCAATTCCGTAAGAATATGTGGATAAAAAGTATCCTACGTCCTAGTCCAGGCCATGGTTTACCCATATGCCATATTTTGTTTGTTTCGTTTGGCCGTTTTAGTGTGAAAGCGTAACAAATAAAGTAAAATATAAATCAAATCTATTATCTTTATAATATTAGTTTTGAAGAGCAATGAAGTGATTATGGAACCATTGAGCTGGAACTGACATCCTCAGTACACACGAGTACTCGTCTATCTGCGAACGTTAGGCGACAAACGGTCACAGAGTACAGACGCCAGCACATCAAGCTACTACAATCTGTCAAATTTCTTTAATAGATTTTCAACATTATCGCTAAAGCATTAAGGTTCAAGGTTGATTGGGAAAATTTTACAGTTTCGGGTAGCTTTATGTGCTGGTCTGTACAAGAATACAACTGTAATTTTTGCGAGTTCAAATGGTTGCCTTAGGTCTGATATTTTTACATCGTGAGATAAATTTTATCAGACGATAAAAAATGTTTTGTTTGGCAGCTTTTGTATAGAAATATGCCAAACCACTTATTTTGTTCTTCTAGATTTTGTAATATCTTGACTTGCGCACGGTTTCTGAATTGACAATTTGACTTTGAGAACTTGACAAATTCAAAATCTCAATTCAGGGTGTTTCTTGCCCGTTCTTCTCCTTAAGTACCTACTACCTACACGGTTGGCGCAGTAGCTGAGTGATCGACTGCTGCGCCGCATATCACGGGTTCGATTCCCGTACGGAACAAATATTTGTATTACCTACAGGTAGTTGTTCCGGGTCTGGCTGTTTATGTATGTGAGTTTAAATGTTTGTAAACGCACTCACGATACAGGAGTAATTCCTAGGGTGGGGCAAAGTTTTATTAAAAAAAAAAAAAAAAAAAACTACGCTTTGGGAATGGGCAACTAGCTTCATCTTTCTGACTGACCGACCCTTTGACAATTCAAAAGTGCCTGTAATTAGCTTATTGGAAATAAACGCTTTGAATTTGTGTTGAGTTTGAGGCGTGAGTCAAGATATACAAAATCCTGTGCCCAGGATTTTGCCACTATCCAAATCTTTGACAATTCAAGGTAGACAGAAAAGGTTTATTTGAATTATATGCTTTGAGTTTGAGAGTGAATACATTTTAGTTGTAGTTTGAGGCACTTTCGCAAGTTTTTTTTAGTTTGCAACAGTTTTAATAAGGTTTTTGTGCTTCACCTCCATCGAATTGCTCTCTGCTCTGTCTGAATCCAGGTTCTACCAAGTTCGTTGCACCACGTTTATTAATCAGTTGGTTTTTAGATGAGTTTGGCTTCTCCAAAATGGTTCGAGGCTGTGTTGAAGAAAATACGTGTAATTAATCATCGCTTACTGTAATAAATGGGTGGTTTTGTGTCAGACGGTTACAAGAACGGATTATTCGATTTAAATCATTTGTGGTTGAGGTTGGTACCTATAGTTTAAAGGTGAATGACCTTAGTTAAAGTTGTGGGTAAGTTTACTGTTGTCTTGATATTTTAATATAAGGTTTGTTTTTAAATAAATAGTTTCTATGCTTATACAGCGTTAAAAACAAATAAAAAGAAACGTTTTTTTTAGATACAAAACGTTTATTTGTATGTCAATAATCAATAGGTTGATTAATCACATACAAAAAAACTTTATGTGAATAATCAACGTAACTTTAATTAAATTAGTACTAGGGCTTGAAGAACCCTCTGAGGTAACGGGAGGAATCAAACAACTATATGACTCCTTTAAGATTATATTGTCTGAACGTCTTTACATATTTATGACTAAATTACCACTGACTGTTCCAAACAAAAATCCTAATTAAAATATTTGACATTAGCTTGAACGTTCGAATGTAACCCGCGCTAAATCATAGCCGGCCTGCACAATATGAGGTCGCCTTCGGCAGACAAACCTCTACAATACCTGGGGTACTGATTTTATTAAAGTTAGGTTTGGCTATGGTAAAAGACGATTTACGTACCCCTAGGTAAACAATATACAATCCGAATGTTCATGCTTACATAAATTAGAATAAATTTCATAAAATCAGAATGAAATCGATGCAATTGAATTTTGTTCAATACTGTGAATTTTATCAGGAGATTGGTAGGACCTAATCCGTATATTGACGATTGCGATGCAGTGTAATAAAATTGTTGGGGAAAATATAACCCTTCTTTACGGTCGGATAAAAATAACAATGTTTTTTATTAAACAAATGTTTCTTAAAGCAAAACAAATGTTTTTTATTTGAAAACAAAACACAAGAATAAAGAAAGAAAATACAGTTATTTGCGGCAAACATGGCGCATAAAAAAGAACACAAACACAAATAACAAGCACTGACTACTTGAGCCAGATGGATGGCAACACTATCTGTCACCTTGCCTTGCCCTGCCAGCGAATATGGTAAAGCCTCCTTGTCAAAAGGAAATCAATTAATCCAAAAGGACTTCATAAAGGCTGAATATAAACTGTGTATTAGAGGCTAAGTCTAAATATTATGTTGATATAACAAGTTATGGGATTAATATAGTGTCGTGACTTCGTGGAATTTGTTAACAGTTTTGATTCCAAAATTATAGTATCATCTGTTCATTATTTGTTGACTTTTTTAAATGTTGTAGTATTTGGAAGCAATTTTCTCCACTTCATTTGAACCTGTCACCACTAATATTTCATATTCGTCATTCATTTTTAACACAGATTTATTATTTCATTGTTTAATATTAGAAAGCCAAAGAGGTTCCAATTGCTTCAGTTTGTTGATGGAAAAAAAAGTGTTCAGACAACTTCTTGTATGCATGTAAATATTTATGTTAGTGATACGAGTTTAGAGTATAACTAAGAAATTTTTATAACGCAATTTAAGTACAAAATAATATGCCCTTATGTGTCACATCCACGCAAAACGGCTATCGCTCAGCATAATGCTAAGACCCTATACGAGACAAAGCCCCAGCTCAGTAAAGTACCTGTCTTAACATTTCAAGTAAATATAAAATATAAATCTGCCTCTTTCTCTTACTTTCAAGACATTACCCAAACCATGTATTTTATAGTAGGTACAAGATATGAAATTCAAAGACATATAAACCATGACGTAGTACCTAACCTATGAAAGAAATAGTATCATTTTTTATCTCTGTTTGGCGCTAAAGTAAGGTAATCAGAGATATACCGAATAATCCTACTAATATTATAAATGCGAAAGTTTGTATGTATGGATGGATGTTTGTTACTCTTTCACGCAAAAACTGCTGAACGGATTTGTATGAAAGGCACACAGATAGTTTATAACCAGGATTAACACATATCATATTTTTTATCCCGATATTCTCACGGAATCGAATCTTATGCGGGTGAAACCGCGGGGCACAACTAGTAATTCATATACATTACAATAGGAATATCTCTCTCTCTCTCTCTTTATCTATATCTCTGATTACCTTATTTTATCAACTAGGATAGGTAGTCAGTGATTATTTGCACATTATAAGTACCTAATGCAAAAGTAAAGTTTGTCAAGTTTTAAAGTTTTAGTCATTCTTCTTTTCCTTCGTAGCATTCTTGTCAGAGCGGTCAAGTGATGGTCCTCATGTAATTTCTTGTCACTTGGGGCTGATGTGATTCGCTTCACGATTTGTCGCCACTGATTTCTGGTATTTTTAGTGTACTCATTCAAGGGATCGCCCATCGAGTGACGACTACCGGCCACCGTAGGCGCGGGCCTGCGGGCGGAGAGCAATGGGTAGCTCACCGCCCGATCAGGACCAGGCCCGTGCCGGACGGCGCGTAAGTGTTCCACGCGCGCCTCAAAGAGATGTCAGCATAACGAGGGGCCCCTCAGGGCCGAAGCCTGCCGGGGCAGCGGGATTGTCCGAAAGGGTTACCGCTACCCCGGAACATAAAGGGCGAAGGAAGGAACATGGGTGGGTTTTAGTCAGTAAGAGTCTGACACTCCCTTCCGCTCCACCCAGAGCGGGAGGGGTCATTTGATGATTTCCCATCCCGAAAAAAAAAAAAAAAAGGGATCGCCCACTGCGGATCGAATTTAGTCAGTCCATCTCATGGGTAAGCGTCAACGTAGTCTAGTGATTAGTAATCACTAAAAAATTGTATCATAGTAGTCTAAATTGAGTACAGTTTGACAGGGTCTCACTCAACATCCGACCCACGTGCACCTCTAACTACAAAACCTACATCAAAAGTATTGTGTGTCAAAAATAAAGCCCCCCTCGCCCATGAAGGGTTCCGTAGCAGCAAATTGCGGTTTACGATATACGACGTATTAAAAAAAACTACTTACCTACTAGATCACGTTCAAACCAATTTTAGATGGAAGTTTGCATAATGTACATCATATTTTTTTTTTAGTTTTCTCATTCTTATATTTTAGAAGTTACAGGGGGGGCACACATTTTACCACTTTGGAAGTGTCTCTCGCGCAAACTATTCAGTTTAGAAAAAAATGATATTAGAAACCTCAATATCATTTTTCAAGACCTATCCATAGATACCCCACACAGGTGTACGGGTTTGATGAAAAAAAATTTTTGACAGTTCTAAGTATGGGGAATCCCCAAAATTTATTGTTTTTTTTTCTATTTTTGTGTGAAAATCTTAATGCGGTTCACAGAATACATCTACTTACCAAGTTTTAACAGTATAGTTCTTATAGTTTCGGAAAAAAGTGGCTGTGACATACGGACGGACAGACAGACAGACATGACGAATCCATAAGGGTTCCGTTTTATGCCATTTGGCTACGGAACCCTAAAAAACGACTGGGAGCAAACAAAATTCCATGCAAAGTTACAAGCCACTTTGTATTCCGAGGAAGGTAGGCAACGTCACACATTCGATAGCAGCTATGTCAAACGTTGTAGACAGATCGGGAATACTCGAATAGTTCATAGCATGGAGGGATTTTTTTTTTCATTTTTTTTGATAGCTGTAATTTTTATACGCGTGTTTTGGATGAATTTATATTTATGTAATAGGGGCTCGATAGGGCTTAATTATAACGAATCGAATTAAAAATAATCGATCTTCAAGGTTAAGCAACGCCTGCTGCGGTCGGTGCGTGGATGGGTGACCATCCGTAAAATACCGAGACCCCTGCGTGCCTTGGAAATAACGTTAAACAGTTGGCCCCGGCTGCCACAGCCCGGCCGGCAGCCCGGCTGCCGGTTGCTGCGGGTATCGTGTTACTGTATAACACTATTCCCCTTTGCAAGACTTCTGTCAGACTTTCGGGCTTCTGGCTACCCGTAACGACTGTCAAAGATCTACGAATGGCAGCCGGGTGGCTATGGAAGTCAAATAGCCAGTCGTTCCATGTAAAATACTGTTATCCAGCTACATCCAGATAGGCTGAAAGTCGGCTGGAAACGGCTGGGCTGATTGTTTGTTTTGGATGAATGTAATATTGATTAAGCTTTATCGTTATAAATGTAAACAGACATAATTAAATAGTTTTAGTAATGTGAAAATGTTCCGTGAACGTATCTTATAATGAACTGGCAATGTGTGCCCGAAACTCCACCTGTGAGATTAGTTTTTAATTTACCGAGATTAAAAGTACGTGATATTAAGCTGACTCTAACCAGAATTTCATTAAACCTGGTTTTGTTGTTTAGCCGTGAAAACGTACCAGATAGAATCTGCTATGTACCTTTTAGTAAGGAAAACGAAACATAGTGTTATCAAAATTAAAATATTTTATTTCACATAAACCTACATGGGCACTTATGAAACGTCAGAAGCTAGGTGCACGGTTCCAATGGATCTATGTTTCACAAATAAACTGATTGATTGATTGATTAATGTGTCGTTTCCCATGGAGAAGAGCCAGCAAGAAATTACACGGTTACTCTTTTAAAAATAATTGGCTTTTACAATGTTTTAAAATTACAGTATGTATGGGAGGACAGCTTAGGCCTGTCAACAAGTACCAGGTAAACCTATTAGAACCAAGTGATATGGTTGCCATTACAACCACTAATAAAGAGTTGACATTAGAATTTTATTGTATGTATATACGGCACTGTTTCTCTTTACTACAGGCTATTATGTAGCCTATCTAAGAGGACAGTACCCCAACCATTTATGTTGTATACCAGTGTTCATTTGTAAAGTGCAACTGTTTTAATTGTATTTACTGCAACACCTTTTAAGCAATAAAGTTTTTATTTATTTATTTATTTATTTATATAATGTCACACTCGTATCAAACCAAATCATTCACCTGTTTGCATACACACATATTAGGTACAGATATCACTATATAAATGAGTCCAAACCCCAGAACACACACAGAAAAAGTTTCTCGATTATTCATACCTCGATAAGGCCGCAATATCCGCGGAGCTAACGCTGAAGATCCACGGGGGACTGACATTTAAACTTGCCGAATTCCTTCCCCCAAGCCCCCCAACAAGGTCCGACGTAACTCTCCTTATCTCCAACGTTGTACATTTACAAAGGTTTTACATATAAATTGCTTCCATAGAATGCACGGGAGAAAAACTGTGATAGCTCGCATGGGAGAGACCTTTCTGAAGGCTAGACAAAGACGCTGAGCGGCCAAGATATTTATCGCGCGGTTTTCGGTTACTTTATTGGAAGTTAGTTTTGGGGATTTTCGTGGGGTTCGCTCGTTATGCTAAATTGGGACGATTGAGTTAATTAAACTCGTTAATTAAAGGCGGTGGTGTTCTCTAATGGCAAGTTTATTGGCGTTCGAAATCGTATCTAAATTTTTTACAACCTGTATGTAACGTTTATACAGGGAACCATGTGTCATCATCTGCCTAGCCTTTTCCCAACTATGTTGGGGTCGGCTTCCAGTCAGCTGAATACCAGTATTTTAAATGGAGCGCCTGCCTATCTGACCCCACAAGCCCGTTAGAGGGTAATACGATACCCCTTGGTAAGACTGGAATCAGAGAACCACGTGTATCTAATTAAATTGAAAATGTCACCCAGAGGCAAACTTGAAAAATTCTTGATAGTTCCTTTAATAAGACCCTTGAAACTGGTGACGTAGGTCTATGATGAAAGGAATTATTTCTCCTCTTTTATTAGTAGAACACGGCAAAGGAATGCCAAATAACACAAGCCACCCTCATAACGTCGTTAGGCGCCAAAAAATTAGCCCAACGAACATTAAAATAAGGAATATTTTTTTATCAGAATTCGCTTGAGCGATTTCTTTACAATTCACGCTCGAAAAAAGGCAGTCAAAAACCTTTAGTTAGCGTCAAAGACCACTTTATTTCGGTCACGTACCCTTCGTCAATGAAAATAATAAGTCCGTCATAGAATTAGGATGGGGCAATGTGCCTTTTGCTAAGAAAGTGAGTGGTAGTGTATATATTATTATCTGTTGTACGGCCTTCCGTGCTTATCTTTGAGGAAAAGATAGGAGTTTCTTGCTGAACAACACAATTTGTCTCCACTAATTGATTTGCCACGTGAATCGTGTAGATGTCAGAGTTCAATAAGACGCGCGTGTAAGCAATTTACGCCTGTTGTTTGAAATACAATGCTACTACAGTAGTCAAATTACAGTAAATTTCCGTTTCTTTGTATCGAGTGTCAGCGAAAAATCTATGTAAAGTGTCGAGTAATTTTGATCAGGATTGGCTGTGTTTTTCATTCGGCAAATGAACTGTCAAAGAATGGTATTTGTTAATAGGCATACACTGTCCTTCCATACCTATTTATGGTGTAATTTAAAAACATTGTAAGAGTCAATTGTTTTTAAAAGAGTAACCGTGGAAATTTGCCAGGTCTTCTCCGTAGGAAATTATCAAATGGCTCCATCAACATACCCTTGACACCATGTGCAAATATATTGGACTCGTTAAAACGAATCATATGACCCCAAACTCGTGGGGTTCATAAGTAGCCCCTAAAGGGTTCCACTATGCATATCTTAGCTCCATCAGACCCTCGAAATCAATATATTGCAATACATATACTGGACTTGTAAAAATGAATCATATGACTCGAAACTCGAGGAGTTCACTAGTACCTCCTAAAGAGTTCCACTATTCACCTCCTGGCTCCATCATCAGACCCTCGACACCAAATGCGATCTATTAGACTCGTCAAAACAAATCATATGAGCCCAAACTCGAGGGATTTACTAGTAACGCCGTAATAGGCGTTGCAGAGAGGAGGCTCCGGATCGATCTTTTGAGAGGTAACGGTGCCTCTTCCATGTGCAGATGGTGACCACCGGGGTGGTTTTAGTGAGGTAAAAATCGCACAATCCCTGGTTTTATCCCCAAAATCCGGGTGCCTTTTGAAGGCATCCACCGAAAAAAATATATGGCAAAACTGCATCCGTGGCGTAGTTTAGAAAAAACAACGCAGTCACACAGAGAAAAGATATGAAAAGTGACTTTAATTTTGAATATTTATTGACTTATGCTCATTAGAAATATTTAATACTAGTAGATCAATAAGAACAATATTACGTTAGCTTATCTTATTTTAGCAAAATTTAAGTAACTACTCGAAATTTCTCCAAATTATTAGGAGTACCAATTTTTTGGTTTGGTTTACTGTTTTGCTGTCGTTGATGCGTTCGTTGTTTCATTATTTCGAGGCTGCGTACTTCGGTGTGAAATTTTTCGTTGTAACGTGCATTCGTTGTTCCGTGATTCGTTATAAATGTTTTCGTTGTAATGATATTCGGTGCTTCGTGCTTTCGTCATTACATTATTCGTTATCGCAAACTTTTGGCACTGCATTATTCGGCGTCGGATATTGCGAAGTCACGTAGCGGACTCCAAAATTCTAGGAATTAAATAGGTCACCGTTTGTTTCATAAAGTTAATGGGAACGTTAATTTGAAATTTAGAAAAGTTAAGTAATTCTATACCCAATTAAAAGTCTTTTAGATAATTAATTAACACAGTACCTATCAGAATATTTATTTTCTTTTACTAGGTACGTAATTTGACATTTATGTCAAGAGCCAAATTTTTTGTCTATTGTTGCATTTTACAAACGTGAAATTTCGTCACCACTACTCTCAAATCGGCGAAGGAAAACATCGTGACGAAACCGACATGTCCTAGAACCAAAAATTCGAAGATATGTGACATCTACTAACCCGCACTAGGCCCGCGTGGTGGATTACGGCCTACTTCCTCTCACTGGGAGGAGACCTGTATTACAGCTGTGGATACATCATAGGCTGACGATTTTATGGTAGCCTGGATAACATAGGCTACTTTTCATCCTGGATATTTGTATTAAAATTTATAAAAATAAAAAAAAACACACAGACGAAATCACCGGCAGCTAGTCTTAAAATATCCACTTTCCTTAAAATTCTCTAAAATCCTATCCGATCTAGTTTACCACAGCACTCATTGTCCTCGCGGTCAAAGAATGACATCGCTTTGTTCCCAACCAACAATAAAGCACCCACGGGGGCTCGCGTCACCAAACACTATTCTCTTTTTTGTCCACAGTTCTGTGTTAACCACTGTGCCATTCGTGATGCACTGTGGTTGGCGTTTGTCGGTTACAGTGTTTAGAGTTTGACTTTATTTAGGTTTTTTGATTTTAGTTGAACGATTTTAATTGAAGGGCGTAAATAAATGCAGACACATTGAACTTTAAAGTTTGTAGAAAGAGACTGTCGGATAAACTTGTAGGTATGATAGAGAAGATGCTCTATAACACTGTTTATCCACCGCCACCGTCAACGGGAAACGAGATTATTCGAACCAAACGTGACACCCCGCGGCAGTGGTGGCGTGTGGTGAACACGGGGCCATAGTAAAATGTGTCACCGTATAATTGTGAACACCGTTAGTTTTTAATCTATCTCGCGAGATTGTAAACTGTCGATTAAATGTAAACGGTAAAATACTGCTTATTATATAATGTACTAGCTGCGCCCCGCGGTTTCACCCGCATAAGTTTCGATCCCGTAGGAATATTGGGATAAAAAGTATCCTATGTGTTAATCCTGGTTACAAACTATCTGTGTGGCAAATTTCATCTAAATCCGTGTAGTAGTTTTTGCGTGAAAGAGTAACAAACATCCATCCATCCATGCAAACTTCATTTCGTTTATAATATTAGTACGATTAATTCTCGATGGTTTATAATCTATCCATGTCAAACCGTCAAAGTGTGAACTGGCATCAAACTTGAATGCGACGGAGCGCACCTTGCGCGCTCATTATTAGAACCCCCCCGCCCCACGCCGCTATCGTTGGCTGTGATTCGTCGAAAATTCATCGACAGTTTGCAATCTCGCGAGAGAGATTATAAACTAACGGTGTTCACAATCATACGGTGACATATATGTATCACTACTTCGGCGCCGTCATCTCGTTTTCGTTGACGCTCCGTTGATGACGACAGTGGACCAACGGCATGATGCCGAACTTTTTCTCAAACTCGATGCACCATAAATTAATGCTAGAAGGCCTAGATAAATGGCAACCGCTTTCGAAGCGTTTTGTATTTGTACAACCACTTTCTATACATTTTTGACTTTACATCATCTTTATCGCTGATAAAATGTCATTTTGTCCAGTCCCTCAGGTAGATACTCTACTCTCCTTTTATTAAAATATACGTACCTATTAAATCTGTATAAATAATGATGTTTCTTCCCTTTTTACTAAGCTTTGTAGTAAGTTAGCGAATTGAAATGGTTTCACGTAGAACATTTTCCTCTTACACTTCCCGGACCTATAAAGAAGAAAAGTTAGTGGAAGCCTTGCGGCGGTATACAGTTTGTTTAGTCTTTTTTTATATTTTTACTAGCTGCGCCCTGCGGTTTCAGCTGCATAAGTATCGATTCCGTGGGAATATCGGAATAAAAAGTATTCTGTATGTTAATCCTGGTTATAAACCATCTGCGTGCCAAATTTCATCCAAATCCGTTCAGTAGTTTTTGCGTGAAAGAGTAACAAACATCCATCCATCCATACAAACTTTCACGTTTACAATAAAATAAAAATATAAATTATACAAAATATAAATAAATAATAATATAATATTAGTAGGAAGGATAGTAGGACAGGAAGTAGGATAGTAGGATAGGATTAAAAGAGTAGCACATAATCAGCCCTCAACTACCCTGAAAAGTCATGAAATGTAGACCTTGTGGCCGAAATCGGTTTAGAAGGTGCCTTCAACGCCATAATTTTTTTTTGCCGTCAGTATTCTAATTATTGCTAAATATAATTTTGGTTGGTATTAATTTTAAAGAAATAAAAAACAAATTTTTAGTGTTCGATAATTTTTTTTTTTTTGTATAAAGTATACCTAAAATATACCTAAATAAATAAAACAAAAGGAATTTTTCAACACGAAAATCTTCGTCAGACAACACAGTTATGAAGATTTTGATGGTGAAAACTCACGCCAAGATGACGCCTTCCAAACCGAATTAACAACGGTACAATCTTAATACCGCCACAGAAAGACAGCTACACTGTCTCGACAAGTAAAACACGTACATTTTCACACCATTGTGACGCTATACAATGTAACATTATGAAATTGACGCTTTAGAGGTAATTGTGCTCTGCATTGCAGGAAATAATACTGAACAATGTCGCCCGTTCCTCTTTCGAGCATTTCTTACAAATTGCCGTAAAGGAATTTTAACTCATTCCTTTCAGCTTTTGTTTTTTTTTATTAAAGTGTAAATTGTCTGAAAATATCTTACTTTTTCGTGTTTTTTGTGATAAATAAGATGCTTGTGTGGACTGTGGTCACGAAAAAACAAATAAATTAGGTAAACATTTTTTACCACCAAAGACAGCCTTCTTTGGTGGTAAAAATGTTTACCTAATTTATTTGTTTTTTATTAATTGTTTCAGTAATTGTTTTTAACTTAAGTGTCATAATCTGAAAACGAAATATAATATTAAAGATTATTAATGTTTTAATCTAGTTTTAGTGCTGGCCCAGTGGTATCGGCCGCGACTTACGAGTTGTAGGTCGTAGGTTCGAACCCAGACAGGCGCTTTACTTTGTGTAAATTATTTCATCACCACTGCTCTCAAAACGGTTAAGGAAAACATCGTGAGGAAACCGGCATGTCCTAGAAGTAAAAATTCGAAGACATGTGACATCTACCAACCCGCACTGAGCCTGCGTGGTGGTTTACGGCCCGCTCCCTCTCACCGAGAGGAGGCCTATGTCCCAGCAGTGAGAACATTATAGGCTGATTATTTAATCTAGCGTTAGTCGGATTCATTCATTAGTTCAACACGCAATGAAATCATTTTCTCAAAAATCAAAAGTCATTTATTCAAACTATGTTGAGAATCAACATTAACGAACGTCAAAATTACATAAGACAGTGCCCTAAAATGCCCGCCTTTCGCTGGAAGGAAGAAAAAGTGGCGCAACCAACTCACCAGCAGCACAGCCGTCTGTTCAGTTAGTCTCTTAATGAGTAAACGCTTGATTTAGGAGATTCAAGCACAAACATTAAGACGGTAAGAATATAAGCTGCCTATTCTAACAACTTCACACAATTGTAGAACATTTAAAAAGGTAAGTATTACGTAAAACTATGGTAGATAGTAAAAAAATAATAGAAAATAAAACAGGAAAACAGAGAGATATGACGAGCATAAAACAAACGGGCGTTCAATCGGTATTCGGTATTCGAAGTGTGGATGGCGTGTGACCGCAGATTGAGTGCAGGTGAAAACTACACACTACAAGCTATGGAAAAAGCAAAAAAACCTTAAAGGAAAACATTGAGAGGGAACCAGCATATCGAAGAACCAACAATTTCAAGACTAGTCATCCACCGACCCGCATTGGGCCTGCGTGGTGGATTTCAGCATTCTCCCACTCCTACAGGCAGGATCTGAAGTCTGAGCTCACAATCTCTACAAAACATTAATATTGTATATTAAAAATATGTAGTATAGAAAAATATGACTGGCACAAAACAAACGCGTTCAATCTATCTGATAGTCGCGCGGTGTTCGAAGTGTGGATGACGTGTGACCGCATAATATTGAGTGCGGGTGAAAACTACGGACGAATACGACGTTTTATAGGAAAACCTTTAGAGGAAACCTGCATATCTGGGAGTAAAAAAAATCTGAGACAGGCATCTACCAGCCCGCAATGGGCCCGCGCGGTTGTTAACAGCATACTCTGCTGTACAAAACATTTAGAAACCTTCAATATTAAAACTCCAAATATAGTATTTCAAAAAATAGAACAGAAAAATATGACTGGCACAAAACAAACGCGTTCAATCAATCTGATAGTCGCGCGGCATTCGAGGTGTGGATGACGTGTGACCGCATAATATTGAGTGCGGGTGAAAACCACGCGGTGCCTGAATTGTTTAGACGTTCCGGATTTTTGTTGTCGAATTGCATTGGGTTGAAGGCTTATGGTTAAGCTTGTAAATAATTGAAACGGAACTGTTACCTAGTGATGAAATCACCACCGCAAATGCTGAAACCAAATGAAATGATTGCGTACATGATATTCATGCCAAGGAACACTGTTCAATAAATCCATACCAAATATTTTCTTTGCAAATTACAGAATACCCACTGAGAAGAAGACTGGAAAGTGTAACAGAAGATTGAAAATTTTAATATCAAGACTTTCAAGCGCCTTGTCCTCGATAAAGTAATATGGATACCAAGTAAAGAACACACGAGATTGAATAATCTTGCTCTTTGGAACACTACATAGACTAATAATATAAAGCCGGTATGAAATTAAGGTCTCATAGACGAAGAGTTCCTTTTGAGAGGAGTTTCTTCGAAGGATAAAATCAGAGATGAAGTTATCTGGAAAAGAACTGGAGTAACCGACATAGCTTGCAGATGAAGCAAACTGAAGTGGCACTGGGCTGGCCACGTTTGTCGAAGGACCGATGGCCGGTGGAGCAGACGAGTTCTAGATTGGAGACCGCATCGGAAATGGTCGCCCCCCAGCTAGATGGACCGATGACCTTAAGAAGGTGGCTGGGACAGTTGGATGCAGAAGGCGGAGCACAGGGTGTTGTGGCGCGGCCTGGGAGAGGCGTATGTCCAGCAGTGGACTGCGATAGGCTGAGTCAGTAGACGAAGAGTTTAAAGCATTTTTAAAACAGAATTTGACAAGTAAATTCTTCACGGAAATTTTTCACATTTTACGGTTTTTGTTCAACGAAACGTTGATTAACGTTTCGTTGAACAAAAACCGTAAAATGTGAAAAAATCAAATTAAACAAATGAACGAAAGCCAATCGGCGTTCCCGCGGTTTTCACGGTAAACGCAGGAGGCGAGCATGCAACCGCGGGTTCCACAGCAAATTAACATAAAAATCACACGGTAAATGCTGATTTAAACGAAAGAATGGAAGGCTGCTCGAGTGGAAATGATGTCGAGTTTTTCGTGTGTAAATGTACGCGTGTGTTTCGGCCATGTTTTTCCGTGTTCCGGGAAAGGAATAATGTTTTGTTAACATTTTCAATTGTAAAGTACACGATGTCTGCAATTACTTACCTAATTATTGGTAAAAATGAACGAGCATCGATCGTCATAAATGACAAATAAATCTTGTTTTCCCTGTGGTAAGTAGGACCAATACATATATTCTACACTTAAGTTGGTGATGTCTTAAATTAATTTAGAAAGGCATTTCAAGTATTTTTTGTGTATTGGTCAACTATTAGAGTACTGGCATCCTAATTGCGTACGGAAAATCATTCATCTGACTTTGAAACAATCACAATTTGAATCGTTTTGAAGGATATTGCTAATCCATTGCTTCATATGTTCGAAATATTTGTCTGCTCAATAACGTTAATAACGCAATAAATGCTGTTGAACTGTCAAAATGAAAAGGGCCAAAGGTGCTTTGCCCTGCAGTAGGACATCACAGGCTTTTAATAAAAATAATACCTAGTTCTAGGTCTTTTAAAGTATTCGGTGGTCATTACTAGTACTCCTTCTAGTGTCACAGGTCTTGTAATCAATTCCTTATGTTAAACCAAGTCCTTTAATCTATCCACGGAGTACAGTTAAGGGCTGTAGCATATTGTTAGGAACAACAAAAACACCGCAAAACAACATTAACATAGAAATAGTGATTTTATAAACCGCGTGCGTGTTGTCTCACTGAACACGAGGGAATGTAGGGATGTCACACTGCTGTAAATTTGCAGAGAGAGTTATGTCCGTAGCTGGAGTGTAGGTGAGTCGTAGATATTTGCGGGTAATTTTTTTATACGAAGTAATAATGCTGAAAAACTTAATACTAGACGTCAAAGCACACTAAAATAAAAAAATAAAAACACAATACTGCACTTTTCAAACTACTACTTACTGCTTTACTGCACTCAAAGAGTTGTCTCGGCATGGGTCCAAAGATTTTCAATAAACTACCAAAAACTTTAAAAATCATGACCAAAATAAACCATTTTAAATCGCACCCTAAAGAATTCTTGATTGAAAAGGCTTACTACTCTATCAATGAGTTTTTAGATGATAGAAGCATAAAATAAAAAATGTCTGATCCACTTGTTATTCTATCTTGTTTGACACAGTCTTATTTAGTTTGTAGTTTTTTACGCCTAATTTGTACGCCTTGCGAGGCAAAACATAGTGATACAACGCAAATTTTATACCATGTACCATATTACCTATGTTCAACAAATAAAATACTTTGACTTTGACTTTGACTTTAAATGTTGGAATGCTGGTTAGCTAAAATGTGACCAAAATGTGTTTCTATGAATCAGCACCTCTAATTGCGTAACACACTATCAAGCACAAACCAAATAATTTTGAAGGATATTGCTAATTCACTGCTTCATGTATTTGAAAAGATTGTCTGCTCAACAACGTAAATAACGCAATGAATGTTGAAGAATTGTCAAAATGAAAGCCGTTGCTACTGTAAGTCTGTTACGCAATTACCCCTTTGGTTAGGTCCTCTTATGAAACTCGCAAGGGAAATACAAAAGAATTTTTCTTTTCCTGCGATTTGGTAAACTTACTTGCTGAAATGTTGGTCAGCGGTAAATTACATTTTAGTGCATCCTTGTCATTAACTGATAACTTCATCATATCAGCTGAAAGACGTCCACTGCTAGACGTAGGCCTCCCCCGAGCACCTCTCTCTCCTCTCACCTGCAGCCTTCACAAGGTCGTAGATTCCAACCCAGACAGGCGCTTTACTTTGTGTAAATTATTTCATCACCACTGCTCTCAAAACGGTGAAGGAAAACATCGGGAGGAAACCGGCATGTCCTAGAAGCAAAAATTCGAAGACATGTGACATCTACCAACCCGCACTGGGCCCGCGTGGTGGATTACGGCCCGCTCCCTCTAACCGAGAGGAGGCCTGTGTCCCAGCTGTGGGAACATTATAGGCTGATTATGTAATCTTTCAGCGCGAGGTTCAGAATCATGTACTGAATCCACGGTAACAAGTTGCGCATCAATGTCCCTGTCATATTATATGAAGCAGCAATTTTTTTTTCGCGATTTTATCATCGTCATCATAATAATGACCTCTTAAGATGTTTTCAGTTATTTCAATCACACCTTATACTTAGACGTCTATGAAAACACTTCATCATGCCACAAACAATGGCTCACCTCCCACCTTGCACTGTGTGACTGTTCCTAAATTACCCTAGGCTGATAAAATTTTCATTTTTCCTAATTATGTGGAAATTACAGGAAAAAGGGGTAGGTCCCCCTTGCGGGGGAGAACAGTACCCCGCCTCCGTACTGTTCTGTAGGGCTCGGCTCCAGACTGGACACCCTTCCACCCATATAGATTAAATGAATTCCAAATATGAAGAAGTCCAGTGCCTTGTCTCATCAATAGAACAAGGAAAGGATTGAAGGAAATGTTAAATAAAACTTAGGAATTCATAGTTATGAACATAGATTGAATGTGGTTTTAGAAAGCTAGTAATAATAGAGGGATGCAAAGTATATTATTATTATTAAATTGTGAGTGTCCCATACGCTAGCGTAACAGGTATTTGATCAGTCATTACTCACACGATACCTCACATCTACACTCGGAGTACTCAGGGCAACACTTCCATATAGTGACGCAAGCGGCTTTTCAGCGGCATTGTGTCGTCATCATGCTCTTTTGGAGACATGGTCCCTAGCAGTTCTTTCGAACTGATAAACGTGACGAAGCGGCTTTCCCTGCAGCAACCAAGCGACCGTCCTTGTCTGACTATGGAGCGGCTAGTTCCAGCGGCATTACGTCGTCATCATGCTCTTAAGGAGACATGGTCCCTACCAGTCCTTGGACTGGATATAAGATAGATTTGGTCACCCCAACCCCAGGAAGTTCACCCTTTACACAACAAGCATATCTGCAAGACACGTGTTCATGTCAGTCTGACCGAACTATTGCTCTGAGATAAAGAATTCAACATTCAAGAATTACTAGACAATAGAGTTGAGATTCGAAACTCGAAACTAATCATATAACAGAGTTATGAATAATCTCTCCCTTAAGGCACTATTATTGGCCGGAGGCATAGAACACAGCGTTCAGGAATTATAGTACTAGGCTTTACTAGATAATAGAGCAGAGTCGAAAATTAAGAATTAATAATTAATAGAGTCGTGGATCAACTCTCTTGAAGGTCTACAGACAGCCCCAAAGCTCCCACCCTTCACCACTTCCTAGTGTTTTGGGCTGGAGAGAAGAAGTGGCGCAACAAACTCTCCAGCAACACTTCTCTGTCTGATTAATTATATGAACTTTAATAACCCTATCAGCCCGGGATAATTATTATAATGAAGGACTCACCCAATCACACCAACAAACACACACACACACCACTTTAAATACTAGATTAGCCTAATCTGGGCTCCAACCCAACATATTTAACTTAATAACTCGTATTCGCTATTTCGCGACAGCCCACTCGGACATAGCCTCCTGATATTCCCTAAATCTCCTAACTTAACTAGCCTGGACTAGGAAGTCCGTCCTATCTCGTGGCTCTAAATCGAGTGTCCTCTCTTCGTCCGTTTCGTTCACCCATCCCCCAAATATCCCTCGCTCCGACGTTCAGCCCCTCGTATCCCTTTTTTTGTCTGGGTCCTTTCTCACGCCTCTGGACGCATTTTATCCTAAACAGATGTGGGGCTCGTATACCGTTGCATAAAGGGTCTCAATGTTCTTAGAATTCGTACAAAATATTGCATCTTAAAGTATCGCTTTCTATTGATGACTCGCCATAATTGCCGGTCTGTTTCCCATAAAATATAAATGAAATGGGTTTCTAAGGGTTACAATATTGTTTTACAATTTTAAAGAAATAGGATATTTTGTTATTGAACGTGTCAAGCTGTCAGACGATAAAGTTGAGATTTATTGCGCTTCCATGTTAAAATAAGAATTTAAAATAAAACATTTGGTTATTAAATAGGAACAAGTGACAGACAGTCACAACTGCATGCCCTGTCACCTGCACACGTGAGGACCAGCTTCGTCAGCGAACGCTATTCGCGTTGCTGGGCCCAACAAATATAAAACAACTATTGTATTTTTTCGTGTTATTTTTGCAATCGACATGCTAAGAACGCCTGTAAGTAAGACTTCTTTAAAACATTCTCAACCCTTCGCCAACCCTAAAAGCCATATAGGTGACAATGATATCTATGTGTGTGTAAACCGTCTATTTTTACGCGTTCCTTCGTAATATTACGTAAGCGTCTCTTTATGGAAAACTAGCTCCGTGACCTTTTTTCTACTGTTTCTGTCGTCAAATAGGACTCATACCATTCTCTTGATGTACGCGGATTTGGGAACTGTTTTCCTTCCAATCTTTGTCTGGCAAATAAGGCTGATAGTTCGTATTTCATCGATAGACTGGTAGATTGTTTGGTTATGCGTTTTATGGTGGCAGTAGTGGGGGAGGAGGGACTTTATGACGTCTATTGGGTAGTTATTGTTTTGTTGTATGAGTTATCAGACTGTACGTACATTTTAGTAGAAGCTGACTTCTCATTGTGCGAAAAGCCTATACAATGACTGGTCAGCTAAAACTGGAAATGTATAAAGTCAAAGTCAAAGCATTTATTTTAAATAGGCACATTAAAGGCACTCTTTATCGTCAAAAATTATAGTAAAATAGAATTGATTCTAGTCACCCCTTCCAAAATGTATCGTATGGAGAAGAATGGGCAAGAAACTAAACCGTTACTCTTTTAAAATGTTTTAGAATATTTTGCATACATTAATTATATAATAATTTTATAGTAATATATAGAGGAGCTTGTGGCTAAGTAATAACAGCCGCACGGATCGATCGATCAGGTTAAGCTACGCTTGCCGCGGTTCGTCCTTGGATGGGTGACCATCTTCACATACCAAGACCCCTCCGTGCCTCGGAAAGCACGTTAAGCCGTTGGTCCCGGCTGTCATTCGTGGATCTTTGACAGTCGTTTCGCGTCGTCAGTAGCCCGAAAGTCCGACAACCAGTCTTACCAAGGGGTATCGTATTACCCAGTAACTGGGTTGTGGAGATCAGATAGGCAGTCGCTCCATGTAAAATACTGGTATTCAGCTGCATCCGGTTAGACTGGAAGCCGACCCCAACATAGTTGCGAAAAGGCTAGGCAGATGATGAATAATATAGTAATATATAGTATAATAATATAATATAATAATGTAGTAATATACAACTTGATGTGTCGCTACGTCGTGTGTACTGTAGAGGGCTTGAGGAGCACTCTGAGGTAACGGGAGGAATCAAACAACTATAAGACTCCTTTAAGATTATATTGTAAGCACGTCTTTACATATTTCTGACTAAATTACCACTCACTGTTCTAAACAAAAATCCTAATAGAAAATATATGACATTAGCTTGAACGTTCGAATGTAACCCGCGCTAATTTATAGCCGGCCTGCACTAGATGAGGTTGCCTTCGGCAGACAAACCTCTACAGTACTACTGTTTCTACTGTTATTGGAATGATGCAAGGCTTTCATATTTAATCCGATTTTTAACTTTTTGTAAAGCTTTGTCTTTTTTAAGCTGCTGTCAAATCTAATGATAGCTATTATAGTGATTTAACATACTATAAGTTTATGTAAAAATAACCAGCCTATAATATTCCCACTGCTGGGATACAGGCCTCCTCTCTTACAGGGAGTGGGCTGTAATCTACCACGCGGGCCCAATGTGGGTTGGTAAATGTCTATAATGTGACGTGTACCTAATTTAACGTGTACCTAATTTTAAATCAGTATTAACTAAAACACAATTGTGGTAGACCTAAATAAGTCATTCACAGTCGACATACAATAAATTAAAACAATTTACCTAAAATTTCACTACACAAACAGCAATTACAATCACAGTTCAATTAATCCACTCGCATTTTCATTAGTACCAAGCCCTGAAGTACTTATATTTCATTCAGTTGGTTTATTCTGACACCCGACCATTTCAAATAAGCAAGCTGAGTATAAGTCAAACGATTTAGAAAGTAAATTGAGCTCTTAGAACCCCGAAGGGAATGTATGACTTCCAATTTTGTTGGATAATCACGGGCGTGTGGGGCTGAAATTTTTCGTAAGCTTTTATTGTTTATTTTCCTGTTTATGATTGGATTATGTATTATTAGAATTCTGTTTTCATTCTGTATAGTTACCGGCACGTAAGATTTTGTAGTGGGGGAAGTTCGCCCAGGTAAAAATGTATGAAACTGTGCGTGCGCGAACTTCCCCCACTACAAAATCTTTTGCCAATTGAGGTGCCGGTAATACCGTATATGCCTTACCTTTCGTAATCTAGCCTTTCTTTGTGTATCTCACTTATTCATTGGTGTAAGCCAAAGTCAAATCAATTATTTCAAATACTCATAAAATGCACTTTGGAACGTCAAAAATTACATTAAAATAAAATTGATTCTAGTCGCCCCTTCCAAAGGGCAGTTTTCGCATGGGCAAGAAACTCCACCGATACTCTTTTAAAATGTTTTCCGATATTTTGCATACATTAATTATATAATTATATGTGAAGACGATGCACCTAAAATTAAAATGGATTAATGAAACCATGACATATCAATTAACTATGTGATAGATACATGGTGCTCACATATTTACAAACATTCTAAAAGTAGACGATTTTCATAAAAAAAAAATAAAGAGTAATAAGTCCGGGTGTGACTTTAAGTAATTAGAGAATGTAAATATATGTTAAAAAAAAAAAAAAATTATACAATTTTACATTAGCAACCAGTTTGATTTTGTCTAGACTCTAGAGTTTGTCCTATGGAGCAGGACCAGCATGTTTCCAAGCATTCTTATCTTGGATATAATCCTCTAATTTGTAATATCCTTGTTTACAAAGTGTAATTTTAATAGAAGTTTAAAATTTTCTTTCGTTTAATTGCATATTTCACAAGGTATTTTGTTGTAACATTTAACACAGTACCCCATAAAAGATGTATGTTACTTTAGATAATCTGAAAAAAGGTTGATCTAATTTATCTTTATTTCTAGTATTAAAATTATGTCTTTCACTTATTTTAATTAAAAGATGTTGATTTTTTCATACATACATAATATTTTCATAAATTAATTGGCAAGGTACCGTCATAATATTAACCTTTTTAAATACATAGTTCCCTAAGAGATTTGCGGCGACCTAGATTGTAAATGACAGCTGTACATAACATAATCAGCCTATAATGGTCCCACTGTTGGAGCACAGGCTTCCTCTCTTCGAGAGGGAGTGGGCTAATCTACCACGCGGGCGCAGCGCGGGTTGGTAGATGTCACATGCCGGTTACAAACTGCCATGTCCTCATTCGTCTATTTTCTAATTATAACTGGATTTAACTGCATTCATCACCGTGCTGTAAACATAACAGACCATAACGACTGTAATCCCTGAAGGGTTAGGCAGAGGTGTATCTACAGTAACACCCACATTTTGCCAGTTATGTTGTAATTCACATGTTCTATATGCTGTAAAATGAGAAAAAATAAGTATAAGGCAAATTGGCGACCGTTATAAATTTTCTGTATATTCAAATTACAACTTTGACAATTGTATAAAATTGCTATAATACGGCAAATTGACGTAGGGTATCAATTTGCTTAAAAAGTATTTTCGCAGACTGTACCTAATCATGCCTTCTGCAAATTTCGGTACTTGTACTATTAGTTTCCAGTTTCGGTAAATTATGTATTGCATACGCTCGACACATCCTAAGCTCTTAGTTTTAAGTTTAAAGCTTCTATAGAACCTCTAGACTAGAAGCTATGAACCGAAACTTGGCACTGTTCAAGATGAAGCTCTACAGTTACTCTCCTTCTTATCTATCCTACCAGTAAATATAAATAACAATTCCACAAAAGCGACGTCCATCCCAACTCAAAATATCATTATATTACGTCCGCAAAAACCTACTACGGTATACATCAACAACCTCTTTTATCTGTTTGTCAAAAAATGAGCAACATTCATTAAAAATACTCTTCACAATCCGTAATGACGTATTTCAACTACACAGCACCGTGTCGTGAAAGTCACTGTAGTGTATTCGAAACTGTTTATAACCACACCCTTAGGTCCCTCGTTACCCCACTGTGCATTGAAATGAAGTTGTCGAGTATTTTGAACAAAAAAGACTTTTGAAACGACGCCATAAATATCAACAGATACCACACAGTGGTTTAGGAAAATTCCCCGGGACAAAATGCGACACGGAAGGGAGTTTCGAAAAATGTTGGTGGGTAAATTAAAATTTTCGTGCGCTTTTCCTGTGGTGCGTAGTTGTTTTGTTTTTTAATGAAGTCGCTTATGTCACACGGTGCAGTAAGATAATACTACGTTGGCCATCATGTATATATTATTTTTGTAGTTTTTTAACTTACATTTTTGTGAAGAACATTCAGAAGTTTTTTTTTAAAGTTAGAGTTTAGAAAAAGCAGTAAATATTTTAGAAATATATCCCTTCCGTTTCTTTGAAGTTGCGCTTTGTATCAGCAGACTGTTCAACAGTGTCTTTGGCAGTTCCCCTAACTCAGAAAGAGAATCCAGTGGCACAACATTATTACACATGCGTAACAACTATCTAACAATGAAAGTTATGCAAGTTACTGTACACACTTCCTAGCAACTAGAACCAAACCTAATTTCAAAGCTAACTTTACGGTAATCTCATGTGTACGAGTATTTAAAGCCAAACAAGAATAAACAAAGGATATATACATAGTTTCCAAACAGCCCTTAGAATAACACAGAACCATTAAGAAAACGTTGTTCTTGCTTACTGCATCCATTAGGCGTATAAAACTATCGTTAATCCCGCCCTTGACCGAAACAAAACCAATTATGCTTTCAATAAATCTTCGAACGTGTCCAATGGTCAACCCACATAGTTTATATATACTCTTACAATTTCCTGCTCCTCAAATTACGCCTTAAACAGTAAACTATAAGACTGAAAATTCATTATCATTAAACATATAATTTATATCCTTATTGTTCTTACAATTTTTACTACCTACAAAAATTATCTTGCGCAAACACTGGGTGCTGGAATTTCGTTTTAATGGATTCTTTCGAGTTTTTTTTGCTATTTCAGCCCATTTTTTTTCTGATAAGGTCGTTGCTGCCTTGACGCTTCAAATATTTATTCGTGTTGCCAAGGGGAATCTGATGAAATGAAAAATGATAAACATTTCCTACCTCTAGTACCCAATGTTGATTGGTGATGTTTTAAATTAAAAGTTGGCTATTTCGAATGTCAAGTCTTTCCCACAATGACAGACAGATGTGGCAATATATTTTTAATGGGTTTTTGAACGTACTGTCTGGTATATCTGTGTGTGACCACAATTTGCGTCCGTTACTCTCTTTAATAAACGGCAGATAATGGCACGCAAAATGGTTGGCTGGTTATAAAGTTTGGAGTTTATCAACCTTTCAAGTATTATATTTAATTTTTCTTTTTTTTTAATCTCCTGTCATAACCACATTACAATTTGGCCTCAAAATTCCATATTCTCATTCGGTTAAGAAGGAAAGTCTGTAAAGATGGAGTCTTTAAAAACAATCTGCATCAGATCAAAGAAACCACAAAAACAGATCCCGGGGAACGATGTATTTGTTCCAAGATTGGGGGAAAGGGGGAGGGGGGAGGAACAAAAATAAAGAGTTACTTATCTTCCCCAGTGAGTTGTAACCGTCAACTAATGGAGTTTGATTGTTATGGGCTCTGCAGCTATTGGCTACATCTTGTCACTGGCCAGAAGGAAGTGAATTTGGTAGTTTGAATTTGAATTCGATATTGAATTTGTGCGTATTGAAAGATTGGAAATATGGAGCGAATCCCGAGGTTTTGATGCGATCTAAAGTTCGTTTTCTCAGATACTAATCTGACATTTAAGTATTTTGTGTTTGCGTTTTTTTGGTAAAGAAATTTGGCATTACACCTGTCAAATTAGTTTTTCGGATTAAAAAACGAACTTTACTGCTAAATTATTGTTTTACATTAACCCTCTTATTTATAAACGTCATTTAAAGTTAAGATAGGTTTAAACGTCAAAAATGTATGGTTATACAGACGACAATCATTACCACTTAACTTTAAGCAATGTTTATAAATAAGGGGGTAAAATGGTATTACACTGGGGTGTTGAGTTTTGTTAGCCTATATTGTATCCCATTGCTGGGCAAAAGCCTCCCCTTTTTCCTTCCAAATCTCCGACCATGTTGGTCCTGCAAACCTTATCAGAAACTAAAACTACCTAAAATATCAAAACGTTTAGCACAGCTGTTATAAAATTGAACTCCAAAATACCTGCACTTAACCAACCACATGTGTAGCTTGCAAGAGACAATATCAAAACCATTGTATTGGCGCCAATGAGTCCATTCGAACTATTGACAGGCCGTACAATCATCGCCTGTGTGACTGTGTCAAAGGCATTGACAGCTTGATATCCAATAAATTGGAGTGCCTCCGACTGCCTCCGAATACTCCCGAATGATTCCGATACACCGCTTTGATGTGCGCACCGCTTCCCAACTGTCATTTTATTTGTTCCATGTTCAACTTTGTTGGTTTTCTAGTAGAAAATTGTGCGGACATGGGATGGCCATTTAAAATATTGGCTGTGGTTGGGTTTGTTTCGGACGATATTAAAGTTGGGACGTTTTTGTGACGTTGGTTTTGTTACTTTTCTATAGAAGTGTTGTTGTGATTTTGGAAACTTTAAAATGCAAAATATTTACTCTGAAGTTTAATTAGAAAAACCGGTCACATTTTATTATTGCCTCCAAAAGTTAGTTGACGTTTTTTCACTTCAGCTGTGACACACCACATTATGTATGATGCATTGAATTCTAGTGATCCAAATGTTTGAACTGCTATAACATTTTATTGACTAATTCAACTAACTTGTAATACCTACCTACCTACTAATTGTACTTATTTATTGGTTATGAATAATCAAGTAATTAAATAAACGTAAAACAACAAAAACGCAAATAAACGAATTTTCTTTCTTTCTTTATAATTCCTTGGCCTTTCCTTGGGCCACTGTATAGTAGCCTCAAAAAGTTTACCACATTATGATTTAAATAAAAAAAAAATATCCTAAGGGATTACTTGATTATTTGCTACTTATTATTGCTAGGGCTACTTAGAAAGAAAAATAAATAAACGCACCGACACACCTAATTTATGTTTCAAGATTTGTTATTTGTGTTAGCAACTGTACACTCTTACAAAACAGGGTTGCAACCTTTCAAATTTCAATTCTATATAGGACTGGCCGAATACAACCGAACCCGAAACAGCACACTTGTGTACCCAATCACTACGTAGTACGAAACAACTGCTGGCAAACGTACCGATCTGTGACCATGGCGTGGTGTTTGAGATTAGCCCCGGTGACAAACGGTTATAACAAAGGAAGTAATGCGGCCGGACGTGTAAACCTAGCCTTAGTCCCCAGTGCGCACCCAGCCTTAGACTTAGGTCCGGGCTAAATTGAATTTACGGACGCCGCGCGTAATTAAGATTTCGGATTAAGAGTGATATTAGAACATGATCATTTATGACATATGGAATGGAATAAGGAGGTTTATTATTATGCCAGTTGTTCTCTTGGTAATTGTTTTTGTTTTGTTATAACTGATTGTAATCTACTTATGATTATTATTTGTTTTATAAGCAAGACTTAAAGAACTAGCCCCTGAAGGCTATTGGTGAAAAAGAGGAAGTCGGGCCTTGTTTTTTAATAGGTAGGTGAAAACGTTAAGTGTCTACCTATTACGGTTGAAATGATCTGCAGCCCTCTGACAGATGGATGGATAGAGAAGACTTAGTAATAGGGTCCCGTCGGCACCCTTCGCGTACGGAACCCTCAAAATAAACTGAATAGGCCCTTGTTGTGAAATAAACAAGCTATTTTACAACAAGAGCCTACTCAATCTCTATTGTTAAAGAAAAAAGCTATAATCTTTACACCGTATTTTAAAACAAAAGGTACAGAAAAGAGTTTTTAAAGGTCATTATTCACTGATATTAATACTCAGCTGCTCTTTAAAAATAATGTAAGCGTGTTATTAATAAAAAAATACGAGTCGTTGTTTAAAAAGGTCATTCTAAGTGAAGTGAATGTCTTAAAATTGAGAGCACTTCATGACATCAAGTGACCTTGACTTTAATTTTGACCTTGAATTAAGTCTTCAAGGTCAAACACAAAAAACATGTTTCTAAATCCCTTTTACACTACACGACATTCAGGGCCCGATATTTAGGTGTTTTGCTTTACTAATAGGGTCTCTTCCTCCCTTTCTCTTATTACACCATCTGGATTTAGGGAAAGGCTTCCTGAATATCGCGTAGTGTAATGAGGCTTTAAAATCACGACATCATGTACTTATTTTGCCAGCATGTAAGTTAACGCTAAGTTTCGTCTCTACATCCGTAAGGAAACCGGCATGTTCTAAAACAAAAAAATCCAAGACATGTGATGACCTCTACCAACCCGCACTGAGTCCGCATGGTGGATTACGGTCCCCTCCCTCTCGCCAAAAGGAGGCCTGTGTCCTAGCAGTGGGAACAGTATAGGCAGATTATGCTCATTCCTATCTAGCTGAGTTCACACTGAAATGCATTAAAAGGGACTTTTTGTGACGACGAATACGTCCTACGCACCAAAGGCTTAATTCCCGTCACAAACCTTGCTGACTGACCACTCTTTTATATGCTCCGTATAAGCAACTCATACAGAACCGAGAGTCGACGTACCTACATAAAATACAGTCTAACGCAGTGATCCGGTCGCCATCAAAAGCGTTTCAGACCAGTCGAAACTATGCCACGATATCGTTGCATGTTCCCATCGATGTAGTTGCACCACAGAATCGATTAAAAACAAACGTAGTGCGAAGGGATTCGATTGAATGGCCGCGCAACGTCGATATAAACGCAATGGAATTTTCTGGATGGACTTTGTACTGTGCAGGTTTCAGTGTGAACGGCACAAAGTGCTTTAAAGGTCTTGTGATGTTGGTGCATACTTTAATTGACCTAATTCCACAACTAACACATAGTTTTGTACTCTGCTTAGTAAGTATTAGGTATACTTAGTATCTGACTAAGATTAAGACATTTCACATGGTGCTAGCGTCTTTTGAACTAATAGCTACTTCTAAAACTTCAGTACGCATTACATCAATGAGATCTTGACCCTTGAAGTAGGACATTCTGTATGACAGGGGTCGATGTTTCTCCAGTTACATGGATCAGCATGAGAACGCTTAGATTACCCAAATCGAAGCTATCAATATCCTGAACTCAACTTACCTGTGGTATACTCCCTCTCGAAGAGAGGAAGCCTGTGTCCCAGCAGTGGGAACCTTATAGGCTGATTTTGTATGTTTAGTTGTTTAGCCATGGAAATATACCCACACTTTTCTTGACGACGCATCTCCATAAAGGTCAACAATCGACCTAGGTATCTTCAAAGCACTTTATACTTTAGCAGATAATTCTCAAGACTTACCCTAGCAACAATGTTGTTCGATACAGAAAGCACTACCGTATGTCTCCGGTGTCCAATGTCGCAGGTGCCGCTAACTAGCGCCTCTCTGCCACTACGCGCGCAATTTATCGTTAATGTGTGGAGGCCTTAGTAAGTTGCTGTCTCAGAATAGGCTGTGTTTCCTGAGGGTATCGTGAAGTATCTTCATAGTATATTAACGTATAAAGGGCGATGATCAGTATCTATGTAGTTTGTTGCCTGTTTTTCTCCATAGGGACTACTACTACGCTTTGAAATGTGAAAGTAGACTAATTTTTATAAAAATATTATTATTTTTTTTCACATAAACATACATGGGCACTTCCAAAACGTCAGAAGCTGAAGAAGAAAGAAGAGCCGGAAAGAAATGGTTACTCTTTTAAAAATAATTAATTGGCTTTTACAATTTCAAATTATAGTGTTAATACGTATAGGAGGACAGTGTAGGCCTGTCAACAAGTACCAAGTGCATTAATTATAAAATCGTCTACAAATCTACGGTCTACGAGGCCTTGTGACTTTTTGTGTTTCTGACTGACTCCTTGACAAATCAAAAGTGCCTGTAATTGGTTTAATTTAAATAGGCGCTTTGAGTTTGAGATGATTCTATAGCTAAAAAGTCTGTTATAGGTCTACCAAATTCTTTATTATTGTAGGACGATATGCGACATGATATATTTAAGGAAGTTATTCTCAGTGTCTTATGGACAAATCATACATTTCTGACTATTATTAGTTGTTGACTTTCTCTGTCAAACCTTAGTATACACACGTTTTGCTTGCCGTGAAAAAATATGGTTTATTCGCCGGGTGTAGGCACGATTTGTCAGTGTTGTATAGATCACTATGGAAGCTTGTTGACAGACACGTTTTTTCTACGGCGCGGCTTATACTGTAAAGAAACCGTGCCGTGTACAAAGGGCCTTATGATTCTATGGAAGTAGGTATCACATTTCTGCGATTTATCTCTTTGTCTTTATTTTCTTTGTTGTCATAGAGCTAATAAGGGTGTTAATGGCAGCATAAGGGTGGTTGTCAAATAGAGAGAAGAGAGGCTTTTCGTTGTGAGAAGAGGTTTATATTCTACTGAATATTTAGTTAACAAATCCTACCAATTAAGATCGCTGAGGGGTAAACGTAAGGTCGCCCTCAGGTTAGGTGGAGTGACGATCTTCGCAGGATGGCTGGTAGCAGCTGGATGAGAGTTGCCGAAAATCGAGCTGAATGGCATGCAATAGGAGAGTCCTATGTTCAGCAGTGGACTGCTATAGGCTGATGATAATGATCATGATAATGAGGGGCTCGAAGCTATGTAATAATAGCCGCATAGGTTGATCGATCAGGTTAAGCTACGCTTACCGCGGTCGGTCCGTGTGTGGGTGACCATCTTTACATACCGCTTCGTGCCTCGGAAAGCACATAGTTCCAGGCTGTCATTCTTGGATCTTTAATAGTCGTTACGGGTCGTCAGAAGCCCGAAAGTCTGACAACCAGTCTTACCAAAGGGGTACCGTGTTACACAATACTGGGTTGTGGAGGTCCGATAGTAGTCACTCCATGTAAAATACTGGTATTCAGCTGCATCCGTTTGGACTGGAAGCTGACCCTAACATAGTTGGGAAAAGGCTAGGCAGATGAGATGATGACACGTTTGATGAGGGTTTTGAACTTTCCCTCGCTAAGTTCTGTAACCAAATCGGTCCAGCTTGATTTTTGACAGATTGACTAATTAATGCCGCTCAACACTAAACCATATTAATGTTTATTAGGTATTTAGTGAGCATTTGCCTCCTAATATGATATAGATACACGCAGAGCTTCTGACTAATTGCGTCAAATTGTCATGATCTCTATAATATCCTTTTAATTAGATTATGTCCATCCATATACATATTAATGAAACAGGCGGATTACACAGAGGTAGATTTAAACGTATTAAAATTTAATTTCAGAGTTATGAAATACGACCTAAATACATTTTAGTTGAAAATGAATTAGAAATTTTCTGTCATATATTTGGAATTTAAAGTTGCTCCATGTAAAATACTGGTATTCAGCTGCATCCAGTTAGGCTGGAAGTTGACCCCAACATATTTAGGAAAAGGCTAGGCAGATGATGAAGATGATATTTGGAATTTAGAGCAGTATTTATTATTTAAGTTTTCTTTTTAATAAAATTGCTATTGCCAGCAGCTTCGCCTGTGTGGGAGTCAGAAATTATCCCACGGGAACGTACTACCGGGATATAAATAGTACCTTAAATGTTAATCCAGGTTATAAACTATCTGTGTGCAAAATTTCATCCAAATCCGTTTAACAAATAGTAGTTTTGCGTGAAAGAGTAACAAATATTCATCAATCCTCATTAGTAGGATATTGGGAATTACTGACCCATCCAATACCCAGTGCGAGTGCGGCGCCTCTAATCAGAGCATTCCCTATTTGCTGGAGTGCTCTAAGTCACCAGCAGTGAGATTCTGTAGCCATCTCACCGTGAAAACTTAGGTGAAGTGAGCATGGAGTGAGCTGTCATTCCAACTAATGCTAGGGATTGACACTATTGACAGCTCACTCTAAGCTCACTTCACCTAACTTTTCACGATGAGATTTTTACAGAATCGATCGACCGCACCTCGGATGACTTAATGAGTGCTACTGATGCCGCAATCAACGTGGCCACCTACTGGACTCAAACAATATAAAATATCGAAAAAGAGTACCATCGTAACGAAACAATTTTTTGGAAGTCCTTTAGCCAATTACTGAAAAGTATCCTTTTCCGACGATTTCTGTATAAAAAAAGCCACATTTAGACAAATCTCTATAACAGTGAAAACACCTGACTTACCCCACGCTCACAATTCACTTCACTTCTCGAAAATAGATAAATCATCTCCACAAAGTTGTAACTCGACCACTTCAATTTCTCTGTAATTTATGTCTTCACTTCTATTTTTACCCGACTGTGCAGAAGGAGGCATGTCTTTTTCGGATACGTCTCTTGACTTGTGTTTTCTTACTCAATTGCCCCAGAAAGAGAGCAATGTTTTTTTTGTAATATTTCGCGTCACGAGCATAAAATGCGATACATTTTTAATAATTTGGACGTAGTTAAGCAGAAAGGACTCAACCCACATTCTTCCCAATAACTTGAAAATTGCGTTAGTCTATGTTTTACAACTTGAATCATAAAAATATTGGTATATTTGCCTATAAGTGACAATATTTCAAAATATTCCATATACAACATCATTGCAGCAATACACTCCTAAACTTAAAACCTCGATAACTCAAAAATAATTTTTTGTTTGTTGAATCCTTTCTGCTTATCTACGTCCAATTTTGAAAGAAATTTTCACTTTTAGAGGAAGGATTCATGTACTGAAATATGTAATAACGCAAATTATATGACTTTTTGTTAAAATAATCTGTCTGCACAAAACCACGTCATTCCAATAATTATTAGAGTAATTCGTTGTTTAATTTCACTTTATATCGACATAGTTTTGCTTGTACAACGCCCGTGAGTCTATTTTCATATTAATAAATGTTTTGGTAGGTACTTAATTAATGTGTTTATTTCGGGCATGCCTGACTTTCCAACTCAAACGAACACCTTGTTTATCATACGGCACGTTTTTGCGTAACGCAAATTAAAGGAAACTCGTCAGTTATTAGTTAAACAGTAAAGCTACGGGTTCCTAGATAAGTGGTGGCCGCCACATAACGGTCGCAGTGACGGCCGTCATGCAAATGGCAACGGGGTTAGACCTTACGGTGTCAAGCGTTTCAGTGACGTCATTTGACGGTAAATTGATGTAAATTGCGGATTCTATGTAGCGGATACGGCAATCTTAGGAAACCCACAGCAACTCAGCCTATCGCAGTCCACTGCTGGACATAGGTCTCTTCCAGGCCGCGCCACAACACCCTGTCCTCTGCCTTCACAGCCACCTTCTTTACGTTGTCGGTCCATCTACCTGGGGAGCGTCCCACACAACCCTTCCGATACACGGTCTCCACTCCAGAACGAGTCTGCTCCAACGGCCATCGGTCCTTCGACAAGCCAGCCCACTGCCACTTCAGTTTGCTCACTCTGTAAGCTATGTCGGTAACACCGGGTCTTTTCCGGATAGTTTCATTCCTGAATGTATCCCTGGAAGTCCGCGAAAACCCTAGGAAACCCTAGCTTTAGCAAATTATCGACTTTCGATTTATGTAACACAGCTCTAAAATACATCACTTAGCTTCAACATGTGTCACATCAATCACCACAGTTAAATAGAGTAGGTAGGTACCTACTTATATAATGAATTGTAAAGTACTTAACTAACCTATTTCCCAAGTAATGTGAGGCTATTGTTTTCGAAGCTAAGCGTCTAGCTCATCTGGTTTGTGACGATAACTGGGACAGCCGCCTGTGGAAATACTAATTAGCCAGCGAGATGTGTTGGCAGTTTTAGTTCAAGTGCAAGTAGAGAGGGTGTGGAAAAATGAAGCGTTTACGTGGTGTCTATTGCGGCGTGTTGATGTTGACCTGGTTAATTAGTGCCAAAGCTAATGGAGCCACGATGATTCATATTTTTTTGGTGACAACCAATGGAATGACGCTGAGAAATGTGATTCTGGTTATTGTTCAATTTCACCTGGCAACTGTGCGGCTTGAAATGAAAAAAAGTGTCATAATTACTTAGATGTTCTTGAAAAACCTAGCACCTATTCGGAAAATTCAAGACATTAAGGTAAAACTGTATAATACGTCTTCTATTGATATCGCTGCGGCAAGGATCACTTACTAATCCGCAGGCCAGACCAGACTTTATATGACCTGAAAGAATGGTTTTAATTATTGAAATTTATTTTTATTAAAATTTATTGTTTTGCTTATGTATAGTGAATTATTCAGTCATAATCAAAAACTTTAGTTTGTTAATTTTTGTGTATGATGATTGTGATTTTATATACATAGATACTATTGAATTCCATTGTATGAATGGCCTGTAATTATAATAATTTTAAATAAATAAAATAAACTAATCTCATACTATCACTTTTCTGAAATAGTAGATACACACAAACACGTAAGACACACTAGATAAAATCTCCTACATAAATCTTTACAACCTCAAGTCTTCAAGTACAGAAAACGCAATACCCCAAACTATGAAGTAAACGTTTCATACCAATAAAATCGACAGTACTCGATCACGTTGCTCGCAAAATATATTAACGGTGTTCATATAAAAAGGCTGAGGTCTTATCGGCACGAAGCAGCCGTTTGAGGCAGGGTCAGCCGTATAAATATGGATTAACCAGAGGAAATATGAGAGAACATAGCAGGAATAAACCCTTGTTAGCCCTGCAGTACAACGGTGGTAATATGCCAAGAGTCGGGTTTTTTGTTTCGAAGAAAAATGGAGTTTATTGTCATAACATTAATGATTAGCTGGATGAAGATTTGTTTGGTTTTAGAACTGTCCAATACTAAACGATGAATGATTTTATTTCTATAAGTAGGTTTGTACAAACACTTTTATACGCCAATTATATTTTTAAAACTAGATGAGGTCGGCGTTTCCTATCTGACTACTCTGAGAAGAAAGGCCGAAACAAACTCAGAGGTCACAGTCTCTTGTAAAGTCCAATTTCAGTACAGGAACTTAATAGAAAACTTGCTCCAAATAACAAATGGTCTTTAAAAAATCGAGGTGGCCCTTAAATTACGGAGAAATTGCATAACACACTAACAGTGGCTTCCATTGTGATGGTTCAACAACATTCATTGCGCGTATTTGCGATGCTGAGCAGACAAATTTTTAACAACCTTAAAAATGATGAACCACAACAACCTTTTTTTTCCGGATGGGAAATCATCAAATGACCCCTCCCGCTCTGGGTGGAGCGGAAGGGAGTGTCAGACTCTTACTGACTAAAACCCACCCATGTTCTTTCCTTTGCCCTTTATGTTCCGGGGTAGCGGTAACCCTTTCGGACAATCCCGCTGACCCGGCAGGCTTCGGCCCTAAGGGGCCCCTCAAATTATGCTGACGACTCTGAGGCGCGAATGGAACACTTACGCGCCGTCCGGCAAGGGCCTGGTCCTGATCGGTCGGTGAGCTTCCCATTGCTCTCCGCCCGCAGGCCCGCGCCTACGGTGGCCGGGAGTCGTCACGCGGCTCCCGACGCCCGGAGCGTCTCCCGCGGCGGCTGGGACGGGATGCTCTCTCCCTCATCCGTCCCGCCACAACCACAACAATCTTCAAAATGATTCCGATTGTGATTTCAGATCTACACCCTAATCGCGAATTCACATTATGGGTGAATTGCACCAAACTTTTATACCTAGAATAAGTCTAATCCTGGAGACCTTTGCCCAGTAGTGGGACATAAAAGCCTAAAAAAAAAAGAATTAAAAATAAGTCTAATCCTGAGAATTTTTGACAGTTTTTCGAAATTAGAACTGTCAGACGTCAATTTTATTCCACGGATAAAAGATGACTCACTTTGGTAAAATCAGCCCTATATCGTGTTACGGAATCAGGGTGCACATCCCTCAAAGTGCTCTACTCCTCGTGCCCCAAAACCACTAGTGACCTCATTGTCTGACAAGGTCGCTAAAATAGGGCTACTTAATACGGTCAAATTGCTCATGAAGAATAAAGTGGCAACTAGAAAAATTACGTTATTATGAATGGAATAGTTTTAGGATGATAACTAATCCACAACATTGCTTAATTAACTCCTGGACCATGATAATTAGCTAGAATGTATATTTTATTGGTTTTTCCATAACTTACTATTTTCCATAGAAATTCGAAAGACAAATGGGTCGATTTTCAAGTCCGAAGCCCGTTGTCTGACAACCAGTCTTGCCAAGGGGTATGGTCAATGATGTTACACAGTGATTGGCTTGTGGAGGTCAGATAGGTAGTCACTTCATCTAAAATACTGGTATCTAGCTGAAGCCGGTTAGACTGGAAGCCAACCTCAACATAGTTGTGGAAAGGTTTGGCAGGTTGTGGTCATCGTCATCATAATTTCACCCGAACGATGGCGACGTCTACTGCTAGACATATCTATACTCCATTCGGAATAAGATTAGACATTTAAACAGCCCTTTTTTAAAGTCCGTTCAATCGATTTTAACTTCTATTCCGTAGGCATAAGGATGGCATTAAAAGCAAAAAAGTGGTTACAATACCAACTATTTACTGCAGCTACCATTTGTCATGCCACCAACGCAGTCTAAGTCAAAATCGGTTGAGCGGTCTGTAAAAAAGGTTTGTTTAAATGTCTAATCTTATTCCGAATGGAGTATAGGCCTGGGAAAATCGTCACTATACGGACAACAACCCCTCCTTCCTCTTCTCAAAAGATTCAATAAAATTCAATTTTATGAGCGTCAAAATAAAGAAGAAAGAACTAAAGCGCGAGTTCCTGTTCCACCTAGCTAGACAATAAACGCGACACAGAATTATTCGGTTTACTCAAAATCTCACTTGCAATTTGTACAAATGTCACTAACAAGGAGTAAGTTTGAAAGTTGAATTTGTTGAATGTTGCCAAGAAGTGGAGGTAGGGTTGACAAAGTCAGTTATGTTTTTGGATTATTATGTTTGCAGGTGTTTTTGGGAGTTAAGATTTGACTAGATTAAACTGTTCACTTGGATTAGTTCAGTTCTTTTTACATATACACGCCTTCGTCTCTTTTGGGGTAGGTGTCATAGTCAAAGGTCGTTATGCAGTCTCTTCCCGGAATGACTGGTTTATCCTAGGTTTGACCAAATAAATTCCAATATTTGCCTTTGACTAAAGTATTTATAGTCAAACCTAGAAGTTCATAACTTTACAGTCAAACGTCGAAATTAAAATAATTGGTTTCGGGCTTTGCGTAGTCGATCCTAGAAGCGACTGGCAGAATCGGTCAAACGTCGACTGTATTTGTAACATGTTAGCACACTTGGTGCAGACTATGAAGGCTTCGGAAGTAAAGTAACATGCATGCGTAGTGAACAGACAGAAAATGAAAAAATAAAGAAAAGGCAAATGAAGGTCTTGAAGCTCAGGGTACTGTTATGAAACAATTATCTGAACAAAAATTTCCGTCAATTGCGATTGGAAAAAACTGTAACCATACCTATTCCTAGCTTCGACAGAGTTAAAGGAGACGCTCGAAATGTTTTAGGTATCATACATTACATAAAACAGGTGATGATTTATACAGGGTAGGGACGAAATACGGAACGATAAACACACTTTTTTCGAGGAATTAAATAAAAGAATGCAAAGAGAATTTTCTTAATTTTAAAGATGTGCCCAACGTTAAGCTGTCTCTAAGAAAAATAAGTGCAAAAGATTATAAATTTCGGGGCCAAGGTTTTATAAAATGTCATTGCAACAAAAAATGCTCATCAAAATTATGTAAATGTAAGAGATCTAACGTATTGTGCAATTCTAAATGTCTTATTGCCTCACCATGTATGAATAAAGACTATTTTTTTTTTATTTTAATTATGACAACATTAATACAATATACATTAAAATTAAAAAAAAATCGTTCTGTTACACCTAATCTAACAAACTAAGACATTCTAATACCTAATTGAAGTTTAACTGGTCAAACCCCGATTTAATTAAATTGAGTTTTGACGTTTGCGTGGCCAAATTAGTTTCCCCTAGGTTTGACGAAAATTCTTTAGTCAGAGGCCGAAAAACTTCATTTGTTTGGGCTTTGACTAAGTCTTCAAGTCAGACCTGAGGATTGAGTAGTCAAACCTAGGAGCGCTGGAGCTTCGAGGTTTGACTATAACATAGACAGAAACTACATAATGCTACCTGCCCACCACCACGACGCACCACCTTACATACATACTCCTTTTGCTTCGTTTACGTTATTTTTTCTTTGTTAGAATTTTATTTGTGGCAGGCCTTAATTCGATATCCTAAAAAATCGTTGCGAAGTCCCAAGCCCATTTTTTGTACAACAAAAAGGACCCTTAAATCAATCCCACCTTCATCACTACCAGTTGATACCCAAGAAAAAGGGATACCCAATAAAATAACTACCCATACATTCTGCTTCCATTCACGACGAAAGCAACCCAGCCGGCGTAACAACCCGAAACCGACGCTAACGTGTATAAATAAGAGCCCCCAAATTCCCCAATTTATTTTGCGTCACCCCAAACCCGGGTGAGTAAAATATTCTAGTTGATGCCCGTTGGAGCGGCACCGACCACTACAGACCGGATTAGCTTATGTGCTCCTGGTACTAAAAGGATTTTTCTTTTGAATTTTCTAGTTTTTGTCTCTTAGGTTTTGTGAATTTTTGAGAGCGCCTAAAGCTAATGCGTCAGATTCGTCAATTAAGGGCCTCTAGAAAGATTTAAAATATAGCTTTTAGCAGTACGTAAGTGGTCATTGCTAAGACTGGGTCTTCTGAAAGGGTAACCCATCCCGAGGCTCTCACTTTTTTGTGCTCAAATAAACTCGATCAAATTCGAAACCAGTCGGGTGTGTCCCTGAAATATTTTCGCGAGTTGAACACATATAAAGTATCTGATAAACGTATTCTATCCGACATTGGAATTCTAACAGTAAATACAATACTTTCTTGTCTTTAACCTTTGATATTCAAGCGATTTGACATGACATTTCGAATGTCCTAATAACATAACCGAAACGTCGAAACATGAAGTTGATCCGATTGGCGGTTGATTGTTGGCTCTCGTTAAGGTAAGGTTTCACAACAGGAGAATATTTGTACATTGTACACCCACATTATTCTCCGTACGTATTAGTTCGGATAAAGACACCGACGCTGTAGATAATCCTGCCGTGGGTGTTATGAATGCAAAGCGCTCTCATTGAGAAGTTTTCCACCTTTGTGAGTAAGAATAGTTTCAATAGCTTTTGCTTCTATTAGATGGTGCTGATGATACGACGACGTTTAATGAGACCACGTATTCTATGATGCGTTTGAACTCGATTCTACCAGGTGGCCCTGTAAATATTATTTTTCCATAAAACTTGATCAAGATTCGATCAAAAATTTGTTGTTAGGCACACATGCTGCGGATTTAAACTAGGATTCAATTTGCATTTTAAAAACTCAAACTAGAGAACGATGACAGTATGAGTTCACGTCCAAAACCGACCAGTATACCTTGAGCCTTACATTGACCAATCCGTCTCCCTTTAAGTTCTGCGTTACAGGGCTGGAGGGGTGAATGGAAGGTTTGTTTATCCTGGATGTAGCTTAGGCACTTTTTACGGACGTTTATCTAGATATATGCAGATACATATGTGGGATGGATTTCATATTGAACGTGCATTTTTAGGGGTTCGCGCCTATGGGGCTGAAGGGGTTTTATTCACGTTGTTATGATGGAGGTTTCTAGTTTTTTAATAAACACTGACTTTCAATACCTTGAACGAGGTTCCCGATTTCATTCAAGTCTGTGTGCGTAGGGACGTCTTTCAAGGGCTTTATATTCTTTTGTAATTTAAAATCGTAGTGTCGTCGTAACGTAGTATTCTATTCAATCGTAAATATGATGAATTACAATTATTTAACCCAGAAGTTACTGCCTTCAAATAATGTTAATTCTTAAAATAAATTACTACAAGAATAATGTTTTATTAAACCCTTTTATTACTTCATCAAATTCAAAGGTTGTGGAGTGGAGGCCCAGTGGTAACGGCCACGACTTACGAATGAGATCGTAGGTTCGAACCCAAACAGGCACTTTACGTTGTGTAAATTATTTCATCACCACTGCTCTCAAAACGATGAAGGAAAACGTCGTGAGGAAACAAAGAGGAAGGATGTTCTAGAACCCTAAATTCGAAGATATGTGACATCAACCAACCCGCACTGGACCCGCGTGGTATATTATAGCCCACTCCCTGTCAAAGAGAGAAGACCTGTTTCCCAGCAGTGGGAATAATATAGGCTGATAATGATGAACCCAGTTCTTACTTACTATCTCTAAATAATTAAGTCCTAAAAATAAACTAATACCAGAACAATGTAATGCCCACTTTTATTACTTCATCACACGAGAAGTTCACTTGAACCCGGACATAGCAGCTACCTACGGAACCCCCAATAGCTCGCACTTGACCACTTTCATTTGATATTCTGAATACATCAAACATAAAAAAATAAACCAGTGTGTGTGATATTGACAGGTTGTTTTAGAAAACTCCGTTTCATGTTAGCTCTTTGTTTTCCAATATAGCAGTTTGATTCTTGTAGAAATATTTCTAAAATTGACTTTTGGTTTGTTTTATACAATGAATTTTGTGTTCATCTAAACTGATATTATAAAGAGAAAAGATTTGATTTTTTTTAGGTTTTTATTTGCTACAACGGCTAATGGATTTGAATGAAATTTAGCATATGGGAGTTTGAGTGAAATTTAGACATAAGAGGCACATAGGTTTTTCATCCTGGATAGTAGACGAAGTCGCGGGCATCAGCAAGCAGCATTTAATATAGGCGAGATGGATTGATTTTGGCAAACAAGTCTACGACCTTTTTGATGGACACTATTCACCGTCTAGACATAATCACTTGACAAAGAAGATTCTCTTTAGAAACAGTAAAAAATACACGTTTTTTTTTAATTTAATGTTTGATATCCACGTGCGCGTGAGTTACGTCTCCCGTGATGGAAATGGAACTATCTGTCTGACTGTTACAGTAACTCAGTCTATAATGTTCCCACTGCTGGGACACAAGCCTCCTCTTTGTAAGACGGAGTGGGCCATAATTCACTACGTGAGACCGCATTGTAAGTTCGTCTATCACAAAATCTTATCTTTTTAACTGTAATATGTAGGTAAATAACGGATTTTTTCGCGGGATACGTGTTACTTTGACCTCTATATACATACTCGTTCATACCTTGGTTTTCTATTTCCACTAGCACTCATTCATACTAATATTATATACGTCTAAGATAGCCTGAAACCCGGACAACGACATAGGCTATCTTTCACCCTGGATCGTTGATGAAGGCGCGTTCAAAAGCTAGCTCTCAATATTCAAATATGTAGACTATCAATTACCAAATGATTATCCTCCCTCTATTCATCTTAACATTTCAATTCAACTCGACTCCAATCCCAGTTACCTACATTGTTTTCCTTGGTTCACGTGATTGAGTAATTAAGTCCTTCCACTTGATTGCCTGTGGGTTGTCCAACATCAAGTCTTTAAGGGTCTTTGGGGGTAAAGTACTCAAACCAGGACGTTAAGTTTAAGTGGAAATAAATAGGAGTTAGGTTTTATTGTCTACTTTGGTTTAGAGGTGATGTTAGTTTTGAGTGGTTTTAAATGAGTCATGGAAGGCTTTCGATGTTTTTATTTACTTATTTTGTCCTTATGTCCAAAAACAGTGTTGCAATAGTAGACTAGGAAGGATTGTAGTGTTTTTTTCGTTTTGGTCTTTCACGGGCATTATGGTATAAATATGAGGACAAGGATAATCAGTCTACCACGTTCACACTGCTTGAACCATATATATAAGAAATAAGGCTTGGATACAGGTCTCCTCTTTGTGAGAGGGAGCGGGCCATAATCCAGCATGCGGGCCCCGTGTGGGTTAGTAAATGTCACATATGAGTTTCATAATTTAAAATCTGCCAAATCTAAGTTCTTTTTTAGATTCAGAATAAAAGTATGATTGCGGCCAAATTATGTGAGTAGTTACTGCAGTACCTCCGTAACACAGAGCTTTACAAACAAAGGGACAGATGATCCAGCAAAGCGTCCCAGCAAATCACTCTAGGAGCTTTGAAAGCCTTTGGTCTTAGAGTTTTGTGGCTTAGGACTGTCTCTCAGGAAATATTGGAGACTTGGTCTTGTAATCAAGAACTGCGAACTTTCTTAGCCATTACTTAGTACTGCTTAGATGGTATGGACATGTTGAGAGGATAAGTGAAAGGCAACTAACAAAAAGTATTTGTGTGTATTTTTTCTTACAAGACATATGTGATTGGATACTCTGAGAGGGGACGCCCCTAGAAGGACATAACGGGTGTAAAAGGACACTTAACGAAGCCAACAGTCGCCAGCCGACAGTCACTTGTACTCCCCGTCATTGTAATATTTTTTTTATACTGGACCATATATGGCTACCTTCAAAATTCCAACTTTTACTGACGTTTTTTTACGAAAACAAGTTTTTAATGATGCAACACAACTTTAAATACTTTCAGGACTCTTGTACCGTTGCATGCACTCATAAGAACAATGTTTTGCCAAAAATAAAAGTTGTTTGTGCAATGTTACTTAGGGTGATATATAGAATGCGTAGTCGACGGCGATGAGATGGAGATGGGTCTTTTTACAGCCTGTAGAGTGATTGGTGATGTTTTTCAGAAAGGTCAGATGCGTAGTACAGACGCCAGCAGGTCAAGCTACCCGAAACTGTCAAATTTTCCCAATCAACCTTGAACCTTAATGCTTTAGCGATAAAGTTGAAAATCTATTAAAGAAATTTGACAGATTGTAGTAGCTTGATGTGCTAGCGTCTGTACCTACTCGCAATCCGCGTGCATGAATGAACGTGGTAACATAACGAAGCAGAAATACTATGTAAGGAACGTAGGAAGTGGCGTTCTGTAGTTTGCGCACTTACCTCCCAAAAAAGAAAGTATTCACGCCTTATCCCTGAGTTTTTATAAGTATGTACTCAGCATTGCATTATTCTCATCGATTTAAAATCATTCTACTACAAGTAGACTTGTCTGTATATCGATAGATGTGCGAGGTTCATCAAAAAATCTCTTCAGCAATTTCTATGCAAATAAAACGTTCGCCTCGCAAAATAAATTACATTTCAGGAATATTAAATGCCAAAGACTATCACTACTTTGAAATTAAAAATAGTTTTTCTTAACCCTTTCAGTTTTTCCTTCAGATTAAAATTCTTTGGCAACTGCTTGATATTTTTTTTAGGAGTCTCTTCGTCTCGTTGGAATTTATGCTCTAGCCACACTGGGCCAAATAGGTACCGCACGGGATGCGGGACCCGACTGCTTGCGTGATTGTTTTAGGCCCGGTTCACGACCTCGAGCGATGCGTCTACAGTCCTTTCACAGTTATTTTGCCTCTTATTTCGCATCACTGTCAAAATCAAAGTGATATATTCTCATTCTGATAAGGTTGCTCTTGGGTTGCTGTCATTGACCAGTCTGTCAAAATCATTGTGATCTTTATTCTCATTACAATAAGGTTGCTGTTGGGTTGCTGCTGTCAGAGGTAAAATAACTGTGAACTGACTGTAGCCACGCGGCTTGCGTCAAGCGACACGCGCTGACTTCACCAGTTCCCGTTTGGCACTCCACAAGTCGCGTTGCAGTGGCTGGTAGCATGCTCAAAATAACTTCTTTCATTTGTTTACTCCCAGTCGCTGTCATGAGCGTGTTGCTCGTGGCCACGGGGTTAATGATCAGGAGGTCACTAGACTATTCGCGTCAGTTTGAACACCTCCATACAAGTTAGTGTGCTCCATACGAGCTCCACGTGCCGACGACAGTGGCAACTGCACCCGTCGAAAACGTGCCGCTCGTGTCTTTGAGTACCGTACTTCACACACGAGCGACACATTTTCGACGGCGGGTGCCGACGGGTGTCGACGGAATGTCAACGGATGCAGTGTACGTGTGTATGAGCACTTAGTTGACACAATCCCGCATCCCGCACGGGATTCGCATCAGTTTGGACAGAGCTTCACTAGTAAAATTTTTTTTTACATGAACTACTTCATATTGAAATATCACTCGTCCCTTATGATACTGCGACCCGATACCTTCATTTGCAAGGATATCGGTTTACAAAGAGAACCTTCCGGGAATCGCATGCGTGGCGGCAGGGGACGATGGAGGTAATACAAGAAGGTTAGCAGCTGTTAGCTGGTTTATATTAATTTAATTAACTTTATGGAAATAAACATTAATAAATTTGTAAAGCAACTACTTCAATTAGAGAATGTTTTTCAAGATGGCCAGTATGTATGTAATATAGGTGTGTGAGATGACGACTATTGGAGAAGTATGGAAAAATAAAAAGACATATTGCGCCGACCCCAAATACATAGGAATAAGGCCAATAGAATGATAAGGTATACAGGATGAAATTGAAAACTTGCGACAAATTGAAATAGGAGGTGAAGTAACTGTTACATAATCATAACTAGTCATATCTCAAATATAATTTTTTGAAAAAAAAAAAAAAAACATAATTTTCGTCCTAGATAGGGCAAATTAAGTTATTGCCTTTAAGTAGACACGAATTATGGTCGTTCCAGTTTTTTTTTTTTTTTTTAAATTATGAAAGTTAATAAGAAAATTAAAGTATCAATTTTAGCGCGCGCCCGATAAGTAATCCATTCATCGCTGAGTTCACAACATGAAGCATGTTGACAACGCGGTATTTACCTAATTTTGACCGTTCCTACGATAAAATGGGCGCGCGACGACGTTGCCACATCGCTCGCCTACGGGCACGTTGCGCATACATGCTCTAAATTTATATACTTTATAACACGTTGAATTAGATATTTTAATTAGTCGCACCTATTCAATTTCATCCTGTATAATGTAAGTGTGTTCTACATAGGTATGTATGTATGTATTGTTACTTAATGTGCCAGAAATCTCGTCTACAGTCTCTGAAAGGAGAAAGAAAACTTGTTCAACGTAGTTAGTGGTAGATTTAGTGCCGGTTTTTGTCATTATTAAACAATGACTCGTAAATTTACTTCTTATAATAACGAAAACAAAGCCAGCCAAATAATAATAATACGAAATACTTCAAACAATTAGACAAAACATTAATTTGATTATAAACCCCGTGGTTCAATTAACTGACGTGGAAATTATAAAGCTTTATTGTCACATAAACTTGAAACAGATGGTAATTACGGCGTACCTTCCTCTAATTTGAGCGAGACGTTCCGTTTTTCTCTTTACCCGACTACGACAGAAACACAGGCTTATGTTTTTCGCGCGTATGTATGTTGTGCTTTTACAATATCTGACGTCACGATAGTATCGTCCACGTCCAAGTCCATAAAATATATGGAAATACGTTCACGTTATCGTGGACGGTAAAAAAGCGTGTGCATATATTTCCAGCTACACTTCCCTGTGTTATTGTGTTGCCGTAACGTTGACTTGGAATTATAAAAACACACTATCTACGAGTATGTATGTGAGATTCTTTACAGCCTTGAAGCATCCTAATGGCTGGATGGGTTTTAGTACATGAGGTATCCATTAACTCGTACAGGTCGTGCGATGGTGGATTAAAATAAAATGTAGCCTATAATCAAAATGGAAAATTTTAAAAGTTTATAAGGTCTATAAAAAATATTGCCATAGCCATGTGGGGTACCAAAATAAAGGGTTTGATTCAAAAAACACACTAAAAGGTTGAAAATAAAAAGAAAACATTAAGATATCCGATTGCAACTATAAAGGTCAAATTAGTTCACTTTTCGAGCAGTTTGATGCAGTTGGTGGCAATCTAATCTCAGGTTGAACAAAAATCCCTACAAATCCTGCTTCAAATTAATATAATTTAAAATGTTAATTAAAGCGTACCTTGCTCCAATTTGAGTAACGAACTTAAAGACGTTCCGTTTCACTTTTAAATGATATTAATTTGTAGGAAGATGTGCAGCGCAAAGCTTTGAGCTCGTTTTAATTGATAGAATGCATGCCATGCGGCTCTGGGGAGGTAATTGTCTTTGAGGGTTGTAGACGAAATGAGATGTTAGCGAATGCGAATCAAATGGGCATCGTTTTCATTAGAGATAGAAAGTTCAACGAAGAGTTATTTATTTATACGAGTATATACTTTATTGTACACCAGAAAATAAAACACCAGAATATAAATTCAACATTAATGATGTAACTAATATTTTTGTAACAATAAAATTTAAAAGAGTGTCAATGGAGTTTCTTGCCCGTTCTTCTCCATATTGTATTCCGACTACGCTTTAGAATAGCCAACTAGCTTATAGCAATTCATAAGTGCCTGTAAATGGTTTAATTGAAATAAATGGTTTAAGTTTGATACATAACAAAAAAAAAACATTTAATAACTCAAAACATACAATGGGCAGGCCGCCCATTGTATGTTTTGAGTTATTAAATGTATTTTTTTGCAGAAAAGTATAAGGCCTATCGTTTTCTGCGATCTCTTCCAGGCAGCTTTGGAATGGGCAGTGATTGCGTGGTCATAAAAATGAGGTTGTCATTCATAATCAGCCTATAATGTTCCCACTGCTGGGACACAGGCCTCCTCTCGGTGAGAGGGAATGGGCCGTAATCCACCACGCGGGCCCAGTGGGGGTTGGCAGATGTCACATGTCTCCGAATTTTTGGTGCTAGGACATGCCGGTTTCCTCACGATGTTTTCCTTCACCGAGCAGTGGTGACGAAATAATTTACACAAAGTAAAGCGCCTGTCTGGGTACATAATAATTCAGCTCCATATTTTTTGGAGTCCGCTAGTATGATATTAATTTGCCCACCTACTAGGCAACTAAAGTACCATCGACTCTAAAATAAGAAAAATGGTCCACTAGTAGACTGTGCCAAAATTCTGTATCAAAATGTTGGATTTGTAGCTGCATATACATATATATATACAATAACTTCGGCCGCTGTGGCTCAGTGGAAAAGCACCATAATATATATAGCCTATTCTTTAAACCCGTTTCTTATACGCCTGCCGCAGGCGTGCGCGCGCGCCTGAAGTTCCGACACAAAATATGATAGTATAATAATAAGTTATAATTATTAATGTAAATACTATGTATAATTGTGTGTATATATGTAAATTATATGTATATGCCGCTACAGATTCAACCATAAACGACACAAACCAAATACCAAACTAGACGATGGAATTATGTTAACATTTTTTAGGTAAGTATCTCACGGACGTGTAAAGGTATGAGGAACAGGGTGTAAAGTTCACTCATCCTCCATAGAAAAAGGAGGATCCTCCGACCATGCATGGGGTCTACTCCAAAGTAGTATCGGCCGAATGTTCGGGCGTTTCCTGCTACAAAGTTACTATTTGGTTCGGTCGGTCCCGATCCTACACTCCTACACTCTTTGGAATATTGACTATGGTCCCGACCCAATTGAGTCGATCCGAACTTTTTTCGCATTTTTCAATAATATTCGGTTCGGCCATGTGTCGGTTCGATCCGATCATTCGTAGTATACCCCCAGGTTTCATGTCTGGTGGGCAACTGCCCGATGAGTCATGTCGGGCTGTTGTATATATGCTAATTGCGCAGTAAACTCTGCTTGCGCGATGCAGGATTTTGCGTGAAGTCAGCATGACGCGTAGTTCGCATGTGGCGTTGCAAATACCGCTACAGACCTAATCCTCTTATTCTTCGTGTCGATGGCACGACAGTGAGTTAGATTTTGTAGGCCCAAAACTTCGCCACTACCACATCGTCTGTTGCACCGTGGTAACTGACCTATTGCTAAACCACAGTTTATAATAAGATGAAATAAATACAACTAACACAACACGTGACATAGAATCAACACATAGATCATAAAAACAGCCTATACACAGTACCTACAACACCGTTGTCCACCTCGCACAAGAATACATTCCTATATTAAGATGTAATGTAAGGCTGTCTGTCCATTGGAGCGGAGGGACTGTCCATTGCACGTTGCTTCGCACTCTTCCTCGCTCTCCTCGGTTCAGTCCCTCCGCTCCAATGAGGAACAGGGTGTACAGTTCACTCATCCTCCACAGAAAAGGGAAGATCCTCCGGCCAGACGGGTGTTGTGTCTGGTGGTCGGGATTGATGTCGGGACGTTGTCACTTATATATATGCTAGTCGCGAGGTAAATTCTGCTTGCGCGATGCAGGATTTTGCGTGTTTTTAGTGTGACGTAGTTCACAGTAGATGCCACATAGCCCCCTTAACACATACACAAACATGGCAGCATTTTTGTTAACTTTTTTACTCCTTTCTTTTATTCTGTCTGATGTAAGATTGTTGTCACTTTATTATGGGGAAGACACTAACACCTGCAACACATTTTTTACTAGCGCAGGTTCTAGGGAATCCTATAATCCAAATTGTATTCCATAAGTCAATAAATAATTATTACTATTATTTTGGTTTTTAAATGTAATTTTCTCAGGTTATTACCTGATATTTTCAGAATCTCACGGGTATGAACCAAGGTGAGATTGCTTTGTACTGCAGTGAAATTATTATCCAAGTCTAGTTGTAAAAAAATTCTTACTAAGCGGCAAGTGTTTAATATGGCAGCTTTTTGTAGTGTTATGTACGTGTATTTGGATAGATTTAGTGTATTAAAACTATTGAATATTTGTTTTCGGGTAACACCTGTTGTTGATATTACTATTGGGACTATAGTGACTCTATTCATTTTCCAAACTCTGATAATTTCTTCTTGCAATTCTGTATACTTCCTATTAACACAATAATAATTTGTGACCCTTACCACATTTTACATGACACAGCGCAGCGACACTACTCGATTCTATGTAACTCTATAAAAACGCTTCCGCAGATTGCGACATTGCAGTCTCTGCTGCGGTCGAGCGGTGTGATCGCCATCAGTGGCTGCCACTAACAGAGCCATATGACTTAGTTTTTGTGTGACATCATTTGTCACACAAAAAAATAATGAAAACGAAGAAAGTGAACGGACACAGCTATGCATATTTAGAGGTATGAGGAACAGGGTGTAAAGTTCACTCATCCTCCATAGAAAAGGGAGGATCCTCCGACCAGACGGGAGTTGTGTCTGGCGGGCAATTGCCCAACGATTGATGTTGGGAAATTGTATCTATGCTAATTGCGCGGTAAACTCTGCTTGCGAGATGCAGGATTTGCGTGACGTCAGTATGACGCGTTGTTCGCATGTGGCGTTGTGGATACTGCTACACATATATTCCGCAGTTAAAATGATCTGCTCCACTATATAGCCCTGTCCACTGAAGCGGAGTGCAACAGACATTTTTGAGGGCTTCTTTTGTTTAATTTTTTCCTAGCACATCTCCGCTCCAGTGGACAGGCAGCCCTACAACCCTGGCTTAATTGAAATCAGGGAAAACTTATAAGGAACCGTATTGGATCTGCCGTTGTGCCAGCAAACAATATGTTGTCATTTTTATTTGTGTCGTGGTCGTGTATTATTTGTACTGACTATAAGCCTACGAACAAACTCAATATCCGGAGTTTACCGGATATTGAGTTTCTTTGGTACCTTTAGGGAAAAAGTATATAATTGTAACATTGATATGCAAAAATAATTTAATTATAGTCACAGCATTTATTTCAAATAGGCACATAGAAGACACTTTTGAACGTCATAATTTACAATAAAATAGAATTGGTTCTAGTCGCCCCTTCCAAAAAGTAGTTTCGTATAGAAAATAATGGGCAAGAAACTCCACCGTTTCTATTGCTTATATAATCACATTAAGTCAGGACGATGCACTTAGAACAAAAATTACTGTACCACAATAGGTAAAATAATTAAAAAAGCGGCCAAGTGCGAGTCGGACTCGCCCATGAAGGGTTCCGATTTATGACGTATTAAAAAAAAAACTACTTCCTAGATCTCGTTCAAACTAATTTTCGGTGGAAGTTTGCATGGTAATGTACGTCATATATATATTTTTTAGTTTTATCATTCTTTTATTTTAGAAGTTACAGGGGGGGTGGACACATTTTACCACTTTGGAAGTGTCTCTCGCGCAAAAAATGATATTAGAAACCTCAATATCCTTTTTGAAGACCTATCCATAGATACCACACACGTATGGGTTTGATGAAAAAAAAATTTTTTAGTTTCAGTTTTATGTATGGGGAACCCCCAAAATTATTGTTTCTTTTTTCTATTTTTGTGTGAAAATCTTAATGCGGTTCACAGAATACATCTACTTACCAAGTTTCAACAGTATAGTTCTTATAGTTTCGGAGAAAAGTGGCTGTGACATACGGACGGACAGACAGACAGACATGACGAATCCATAAGGGTTCCGTTTTTTGCCATTTGGCTACGGAACCCAGATAAATTAAAGTGAAGCTCATGATGCTCACATATTTACAAACATTGTAAAAGTATACGATTTTACAATAAAAAAGTAACAAGTAATAAGTCAGTGTGTGAGAAGTCACACAACTTGAAGAAGTTAATCACAGAATGTGCATCACATTGTTAATGTTTGTTAGTACAACAACTAAGAAGATTTATAAGCTTACGAAATGTAATCGTAGAAGTTCTGTAAGGTTTAATAGATATAAATAATTGCAAATCAAAGATGCTTGGTAAAGGACTAAAACCCGACGCCAAGTGATGTCCATTTGTTTTGTTTAATTTGCTTTTTTATCGCAGGTAACGAAAAATCGCTGTGCCATTTCGCACCGCACCCTGTGTGGAGATCCTCACTCCAATATGTGTAAATTATAAAATTACAATATATCCAATGAACATAGATTATAAATAAGAGAATAGAACGTGCGGTTATAAAACGCAATGTATCTCGGTTTCCGTTAAAACAAACGCAACCACAGTGCGGTGCGGTCGCTGATATTTTGGCCAATAACAATCTACCATTATTTAATAGCATGCCTAACTAATAATCCTATTAATATTTTGATTGCTACTACCTATAGGAGATAGAAGGCAAAATAGGCCGATGTTACGTAGGTATATTGTGTCAAAAATGCAATTAACAAAATTGATACAATTTTCAACTTTTTATATGCTTGAGTACGATGCTTTTGACTATGTTGAATGTGTATACATTATGTCTTTTTTTTTGTAATGTTCGTTTTGTTTGAGCAGAATAAACAGCTTTTCTTTATTTCTTTCAAAAATCGTTCATTGCGATTAGACATAGACCTTAAGTGAATGGAAAAATAAATCAGTATACATAAAATTAATCCCATCACAGACGTATATAACTATAATATATACTCGTAATAATAATAATGTGTTGTGCTATAATATAATGTTATAGCAAGCTACCACACACGGATACGATCATATTATTATAATATATATATATTTTGCCTTCATTTCATTACTATAATATAAATTACAGTATAGGTTGGTAAGTCATGGAACACAGCTATAACATATTATATATATATTATATAGGTAATATGTTATAGCTGTGTGTGCGGTCACTTATAGATAGTATTGAAAATATATAGTTATGATTTATATTAATATATATTATTGCTACGATTGCGATGGGCTTTATATACCCTTATCTAGTTATGTTGGATATTAAAGATTGTGATGATATTAATATTCTAATTTTATAATCAAATTAATCCGGACCCAGGTTGGCAGATGCAAGGAAAACCTGTTCAGGTGGAGATTCATAGACGACTTCGCCTTGGAGTGTAAATGTGATGCTGTTCCACAAACGATGGGATAATTAATATTGTGTCCTGCGTGTCCTGTCAGCTTCAAGTTACAGGAACTGATGGACACTGGTGATGGCGCCAAACAAGTAGCCGAATTCAGGGCCGAGTCCATTTAGATTGCTATCGATACGCTAAGAAGCAGATCAAATTGATGACACAAAAACCAGTCTAGTCCACCAATACAGGAAGGTCCAGAGTTTGAATTCAGCACAAACTATTGCTTCACTTTGAGCATATTTAACTTAGTTCCCGGCTAACGAGAAAACTTTGTTATGCATCACTAATTTTAAAGCTTTTTAAAAAAGCGCATGTAACTTACGTAAAAGCATTCATAAAATTTGTGGGAGCATTTTTATTTCCTAGGTATTTTATTAAATAACATATTTTGTTAGCGTTGCGGTTGTGTTTAAGGGGAAAGTTTTAGAATGATTATGTTTTAAGAGTTCGCTGGGTCTCTGAAACGATGTTTTCTTTTATGTAGTAGTTCTCTAACTGTTTCTAGCGCTTAGCAGATGGGCAGGCATTTTCTCCTATCCGTTAATAACTACTGCGATCACCATTCCATCTGCAAGGCGTAGTAGGCCTTGTAGACTTTAGATCTGTACCCTTTTTTTATTTTATTAAGTACCTGGTACTTGTTGACAGGCCTACGCTGTCCTCCCATACCTACTGTAATTTGAAAACGTTGTAAAAGCCAATTACTTTTTTATTAAAAGAGTAACCGTGGAGTTACTTGCCGGCTCTTCTCCATAGGAAACGACCAATTGGAGCCGTGCACCTAGCTTCTGGTATTTCATAAGTGCTCATGTAGGTTTATGTGAAATAAAATATTTTGATTATTGATAGTAATATTATTCTTGTAGTTCTCGGGAGACCCATGTTCAGCAATGACATATGCCTTGAACAAGATTTTTCCAAGTCATTTTCTTCATAAAGTTGTTCATGGGAAACTGAAGTTTTATACTTGGTTCGGTTGTTAAATAATTATTGCTAAATCGAAACACAGAAATAAAAGAAAGAAAGATAAACATCACGTCAGCATTTCCCGAAAGGACAAACATGGTACGCCAAGTTTTTGCAAGCTATGTTAAACGTCCCTTGTAAAAGGGGTGATCCCATTGCCATTATACGGCTCCGGTCTGCTATTGTACATAAACTGCTGAAAATAAACGTTTATACTTGTGAATACCTCCCATTTAATCCCTCATATATTTTTAACCTGTAACTCTCCATCGAAACCAATAACTCTCAAACCCATCTTGAAAAAACAAAGAATCAAATACGAAAAAGATCATTACTCTTAAATAAGGCACTCGTAGACTATATACCTTTCTTAATCCGAAATCACTTTGTGAAGGAAACACAATTGACCCGGATAACCCAACAAATTGTAAGTGATCGAAGGTCAAGTTGTACTGGTTATTGAGGAGATCCGTCCATTACCTAAATAGCCTGCTCGGCCCGATACGAAACCAATTATGTTTTATATAAATCTTTACAGTACATACATTCGATTGAATTGTTCGGAAAATGTTTCCAAAGGATTTCCTTGTACGGTCTGTTTTCGTTGATGGATATTTATTTATTGAATTCTTAAGTAAATGATTTGTGTAGGACTGTAGGTACGTCCGAGGAATGAGAAGGTTAGGAAACGTTAGGTCAATCATTACTACAACCATGCGTGCATGGACATTTTGAATGGAAATGAGAGTTCAAAATTTTATCGATGACGTCACGCCAGAATATAAGAAAAGGAATGATTTTACGCACCAATGAAAGTACTTATGTCTTCTGCTAGGTCATAGTATAATCAGCCTATAATATTCCCACTGCTGGGACGCAGGCTTCCTTTCTTCGAGATGAAGTAGGCCATAATCTACACACACACTCACATCGTCACATGACTTCGAATTCATGCCCCTTTCCTGACGATGTTTGCCTTCACCGTTTTGAGAGCAGTCGTGATGAAATTATTTACACAAAGTAAAGCGTCTGCCTGGATTCGCTGACACCACTAGGCCACCACTGCTCACTTACCAAAATAAAGTACAGACGCCAGCAGGTCAAGCTACCCGAAACTGTAAAATTTTCTTGCTTTAGCAATAAAGTTGAAAATCTTTTAAAGAAATTTGACAGATTGTAGTAGCTTGATGTGCTGGCGTCTGTACATATTTTACGAACGCACTTTAGTTGTTCCGATTTCTTTTGAAATGTTACAGGTGTGATATGTAATATCACGTTAGTTAAAATCATTATATTGTCACAGATAACATTGTCATCTATATCCTGACTTCTATGGTTTCAGAATTCAAGCGATCTCTGTAATAAAGACACATCTGTAACACCACCACTAATAACATGCAATGTAATTAGTGGTGTATGATAGTGTCTCATTACACGATGCGCTACACGGCCAAATTTGTGGATTGTGTAACGTTACGCAGTTATTCGGATTGCACCGAAGGATTGCGCGTCGCGGGAATCTGTGCAAGTGTGCAATACCTTTAATATTGTATTCATTGCGTTATTAGGTTGTCGAGCAGATTTTTCAAAGATAAATATGAAGCAATGGATTATGAATTTCCTTTAAAATCCTTGGAATTGTGTTTGAAAGTATGTTATGCAACTGCAGTGCTGCTTGGTTTTGGAAAATCATTTAAGTGCAACTCTCTCTCAAATTCATGTACACTTTATCAATGGCTTAAAGCTGTGCCTTGTCTGTCAGTTTGACAGTCAATTAGTCGCGATTAAGGGTTATTGTTTTTCCTTTTTTTAGAGATAGGAGTAAATTGAACAATGCAGACAATAGTGATTTTTTTTAATAATTATAATTTTATTTAATCAAATAAAAATGTAAACATTAAATGGTATCATCGGTTGGTACACTTGACTTAACGCTAGTTAACAAAACAGGTAGGTGTTGCAACCAGGACCCTCACTAAGCTATGACATAACTTGTATTAAGGGTAGTGGTACAAGCCTTTACCTCTACCCTGAAAGGGGTTATACTAGAGGTCATTAGCAACAAATTTAGTCCAGTCAACTAGGGGTCAAAACTCAATGGTTAAAACATAATAATTTTGCTATTAAAGACCTATTATTTCTGAGATTATGTAAGTTATTCAAGCATTTTTTTTAAAATGATCACTCTTTTTTTCAGCTTTCAGAAAAGTATCAATTAAATGTTTGGAGTGGAGTAGTTTTTTTCTCATAATTTATTGTTTTTGTCAGAATTTTTTAAAAAAATCGAAGAATCAACACAACTCGCAATTCATCCAGTTTTGAACCTTAGTTAACTGGACTAAATTTGTTGCTAATGACCTCTAGTATAACGCCTTTTAAGGAATACGTCAAGTTTCCCTGTCACTCTGTACATAGTTCAGTTTAACAAAAGAATTTCAGGCAGTACAAGTCTCTTTAAAAATATTAAAACTTTAAGATTCCAAAACGTACACATAATTTATTCCTATTCAAGAGTTGTATAATCTGCAACTGCGCCCACGATCCCAAGAACTTTTATTCTCGTCATGTTTTGTTTAAAGACAAAAAAGAAAGTCTGTTTATCGGAAGTTTTATTCCAACAATTCAGAGAACTTCTATCAAGACGAACTCTACTACTTAAAGTAGACTCTTAAGCTCTGGTCAAACTGAAGTGAAACTCGCGCGGGATTCGGGACGAATTTCGCTCGCACCGTTTCTGTCAACTACCTTGTACATAATAATATAATATTTACATATATTTATATTTAATGTAAAAGCTAAAAGTCTTAAAATTTTAATAATAACATATACAAGTACGTAAAAAAGGGAAAGGAAGAATCATTGGGCATCAAAAAATTCGTCCGCATCGCTATCAACAAGAAAAGTGCCCAAAAGGCTAGTAAGCCTTTTGGGCACTTTTCTTGTTGATAGCGATGCGGACGAATGTCCAAAAGGCTTACTAGCCTTTTGGGCACTTTTCTTGTTGATAGCGATGCGGACGAATGTCCAAAAGGCTTACTAGCCTTTTGGGCACTTTTCTTGTTGATAGCGATGCGGACGAATGTCCAATAGGCTTACTAGCCTTTTGGGCACTTTTTTTGTTGATAGCGATGCGGACGAATGTCCAAAAGGCTTACTAGCCTTTTGGGCACTTTTCTTGTTGATAGCGATGCGGACGAATGTCCAAAAGGCTTACTAGCCTTTTGGGCACTTTTCTTGTTGATAGCGATGCGGACGAATGTCCAATAGGCTTACTAGCCTTTTGGGCACTTTTTTTGTTGATAGCGATGCGGACGAATGTCCAAAAGGCTTACTAGCCTTTTGGACACTTTTCTTGTTGATAGCGATGCGGACGAATGTCCAAAAGGCTTACTAGCCTTTTGGACACTTTTCTTGTTGATAGCGATGCGGACGAATGTCCAAAAGGCTTACTAGCCTTTTGGGCACTTTTCTTGTTGATAGCGACGCGGACGAATTTTTCAAAAAAAACTTCAAAGAATAACGTGGCAGTGCTACTGCATTGGCCAAAAAGTAGGCCAGCCCTCTGGTCACGTGGAGAGTCGACTAACCGCTTGGAAATGTCTCGAAAAATTAAGTGGGTAAGCGGCATTGACTTATTTGTAACAAATAAGTTCCAATAAGATTCGAATATTTGCTGAAGTAATGCTGAGCGATAGCCGTTTTGCGTGGATGTGACGCATGTCAACCTTTTCTTATTGTTTTTTTTGTTTTTTATGTACTTTTTTGCGTCATGTTTACCGCAAATAAACGTATTTTCTTTCTTCTTTCTTTCTTTCTTTCTTTCATTTGTACCGTTTAATATTTTCCGCACCTGCAGCAACCGCCCCGGCACAGCTCGCCGTCAAGGCCAAACGGTTGAATGAAATATAATTACAACAGACCACCATAACCGTTCTACATTCCCAATATAGACATCCCAATATAGAATACAGACATCTATTTAATAGTATCACATTAAGTCATGACCACTAACTGATTACTATTCAGTTTCATGCCGATGTTCATTTACTATCACATAACATCATACTCGCATCCACCAATGACCGTGAGACTATTCACCACAACGCACAAGGGACTAATATTAACACCGACCTTTTCTTTCCCCCGAGAGCAGTGGTGGCCTAATGGTAACTAACAGCCGCGACTTAATAGTAATAGTGTAGGTCGTAGGTTCGAACCGAGAATGGCGCTTTACTTTGTCTAAAACCATTGCTCACAAAACGGTGAAGGAAAACATCGTGAGGAAACCAGGATGTCCTTGAATCGAAAATTCGAACACATGTGACATCTATCAACCCACACTGGGCCCGCGTGGTGGATTACGGCCCACTCCTTCTCATAGAGACGAGGCCTGTGTCCCAGCAGTGGGAACATTATAGTCTGATTATGCTATCCTTTCTTTCGCAATTGCAAGCAAAAAGCTTCTTCTCATACAGAAGAAGAACCCTTTTGACCACTGGTTTTCAAGTTCAGCTTTTGCATGGACATATTCAAAACTGCATCTTTTTGCTCGACTAATACTTCCCTTAAAACCTATAAGCCATCAAACAATGTTTGGCTTTCTCACGTGATCCAAAAGGGAAAATCCATGATAATTCTCAGCACCAATTTCTCCGATATTCAACACAGTTTACAAATTGTGACTGTCCCTACGAAAGATAAGAAAAGTCACGGATATTTCCCGAAGTTTCCCTTCGACGGAACAAGTCTCTTACTTAATTTATCGCGAGGATTCCGGGTTTCCGTACTACGGCGTACGGTTACATCACAAATTAACTTTTTCCTGTTATGACTTATTAGCTGCTACTGTTTCCGACTATTGATTAATGTTTGGTGATTCTTAGGATGATTCTTATTTTATGTGGAAAAGATATTTGATCTTTCTGTTCTTGAAATGGTTTACATCATTTTCGGGGTTAATATCGGTTGATCTATTTATCACAAGCGTATCGGGTATCGGTAAACGTAGTGTGAGACGCCCCCCAGCTAGATGGACCGATGACCTGAAGAAGGTGGCTGGGACAGACTGGACGCGGAAGCTTTACCTTCCGCGTCCAGGCTGTCCCTGTCCCTATGTCTATGTCCAACAGTGGACTGCGATAGCCTGAGTTGATTAAATCTAGCATATTATATGGCTGAATAATGAAGGCCCATTCGAGATTCTCTCGCTGTCGTATGTAGTTTAGTCTGGATAGTTTTTTCAAATGACTAGGGCGTTCCAAGCTAAGTTTTTTGACTTTTAGGCAAGTCCTCGTTAGATCGAAAAACGAGTGAAAAGACAAGACAAATCGAAAGATCATACTTTTTAAAATTTGGTTCATAGTCCACGACTGTAGACTCATGTTAAGACTATATGTTCAATATCTAATATTGAACTGAATTTGATAGGACAAACTACGACGTAAAGACAGTTGTACAGTCGACAGACGGAGTTTCTTGCCCTTTCTTCTCCATAGAGATCTACGTTTTGGAATGGGCGACGTTGACAATCCAAAAGTACATAAAAATGGTTTATTGAAAATCAATGCTTTGAGTTTGAGTTTGACATCACGTTGGTGGTAACAATTTTACATCCAGCAGGCCTAACGTAGAGCGGTGAGTACTTATGCGAATCCCGCACGGGGCCATAGGCAGAGGTGGAACACCGGTTTTAGCCGGTAAGATTTCGGCATACCCCTCAGTCACCCCCACGATGGAGGTAGTCCATGAGAATTCCTACCGCGAATCCAAAAAAAAAGGCCTAACGTAGTGTGTTTTTTCAATAAAGAGGCTAGCTTATTAGGAATGGTTTAGTTACCACTGACGTCCGGCCTGCTGTACTATTATAGAGGTATGATGAACAGGGTGTAAAGTTCACTCATCCTCCATGGAAAAGGGAAGATCCGATGATTCATATCGGGCCGTTGCATATATACTAGTTGAGCGGTAAACTCTGCTTGCGAGATGCAGGATTTTACGTGACGTCAGTATGACGCGTAATTCGCATGTGGCGTTTGTAGATTCCGCTACACTATGATACTGTTTGTCTACATTTTCACGAATCATAAGCCTAATATAAAACATAATATCACATATCTTACACATAATTCTTACACCCACGATATACAGCCTAAGAAAATTTCCCAGAAAGCCAATATCTTAGTGATATGTTCTTGACCGATTTTTTGCCGAAGTTTCCCCGACAGTAAGTTGCGTGTTTTGATGAATTGCACCCCGACACGCGCATACGATCACTCATACCTTCTGTCAAATGTTTCTTTTTATGTTCCCCCGGTGCTAGTGTTTCTATATATTGGTTTTTTTCGGTGTTAATATATTGCCGAAATAGAAGCCAGTCTCTGGAGGAAAATTGATCTAATGTCGAATTCTTTGACGGTACAAAGTTGTCGTTATTTATTTCACATTTACTTGCTGAGAAGCCTCAAACTAATTCATTTTTTTATTGACAGTAGAACAGCTGTACTTTATCTACTTGTCTGTGGGGTAATTGCGTAACACACTAACAGTAGTAATTTCATTTTGACAGTTCAACAAGATTCATTGCGTTATTTACGTTGGTCAGTAGACATATTTTTAGAACATATAAAGCAATGGATTAGCAATATCCTTAAAAATTACTCAGATTGGTATTGATAATGTGTTACGCAATTAAAGTGCTGGTTGATAAGTGCAAATACCGAGTGTGTTTAGTGTAATTATCGAAGGAAATACCAAATTCATATGTCTGTCGAACGTGAATAATATACCTACTCATAATTTGAAGGTAACCATGTATCTATTACATAATTAATTTACCTGTCATTTCTTTAACATAAAATAACATAATCAGCCTATAATGTTCCCACTGCTGGGCCACAGGCCTCCTCTCGGTGAGAGGGAGCGGGCCGCAATCCACTACGCGGGCCCAGTGCGGTTTGGTAGATGTTACATGTCGAAATTTGTGTTAGGAGCACAAAGGTGCATTGAAGTAGGCATAATTGTAATTGTTATTAGTTTATTTTTATTGTTGAATTTTATGTTTGTATAGTTTATAGATAGTTTGTTAAGTGTGTATAACGTCGTCTTGGACTACTGATGTACTGTAAGATGTTGTACAGACGCCAGCACATCAAGTTACTACAATCTGTCAAATTTCTTTAATAAATTTTCAACTTTATCGCTAAAGCATTAAGGTTCAAGGTTGATTGGGAAAATATGATAGTTTCGGGTAGCTTGACCTGCTGGCGTCTGTACTTATTGGGATGAATAAATAAATAAATAAATAAATGTCTTCGAATCATCATCATGTTTTCATTTCTTTATTTTTAATTATTTTTGTTGCATGTAATTTTATTCTGGATCTGCGCATATAATGATATAATTAATGTATAAAAATATTGTTAAACCAATTTTTAAAAGAGTAACAGTACGAAATGTACCTTTGAACAGTTTAACTCCATTAACAATTGATATTCATACCATTAATTAATTAACTGCTTGTCCCAGCTAATCAGGTACATTAGCCCCACACCTGGTTACTGCCAGTGGGTGTAACGATAAATAAATCGGGCGTGTGTCATGTAATTGCGTTAAGCGCAGGCGTCGCTTGATGTAATGTAATTGTTTGCGGTCAGAGCGACCCACTGACGCGGTTGGGTTGAGGTAGAAGAGTATAGAGAGTTGAACACCGATTTTTTATTTTTTTTTATTTTACCATATATGTACACACATAAACAGACAAGAAAAACAAAACAGAAAAAATAGGTACAGAGGTGATGCTTATTTCACAAGAAATTTCTTCCAGCACACCCGAGACAGGACAATAGATACAGAGATGTAGACAGCATGTAGTGAAGACGCCAAACATCTTACCAAAAGGCATCACAATATTAATTCTTATACCGCACCGTGAATAATAATTCCATGGAATTTTATTCGACAAAAATATAGTAGGTAAACGTTCTCTGGAAAAAAACTGAAATAATTTTCTAAGAAAAACTTATTTCGCTAACTCAATAAAATTTATTCGTCAAATTGTGCGAATTATGACGTGTTTTTTGATACATCACAAACCTAGGAAATATAAGGAAATATCTTAATGTTCTTTCCAATAAGATTTAAAATATCAGACAGAAATGTTCCCTTTTATTGGATTCTTCGAAAATAAACACTGGAAATCGGTAGTTTATCGATCGATAAATTAAATAGTTCATTGACCTTACACAAGGGTAATGTCTCAAAAATCTCTTTACAAACCCAAACTTTATAAACCGAAAAACCCACTTCGCTTAAAAACCGCTACCCACTTTATCTCGTACCACACATCTTGATACAAACCGCAAGATGGCGGCTATAGAAAAAGAGGAATATACGTCTATTGGAACAAATGTTTCTGTACATTACTTCGCTAAATTGATTTACCGGTATCAGTTGCTAGATTGGAACCGAGTACCGACATATTGAATCAAACATTATTTACAGCAAAATGAGAGAAAATCATCTCGATACTTTTTTTGCTGATCTTTTATGAATGTGTATGAGTTGGTTAGATATTATTTTGTTGTGTGTGGTGTTTTAGGGTTTCGTACACAAAGAGTGCCAACAGGACTAAGGCTCCGTTGTCCGTCCGGTTGTCACAGGGCTGTATCTTGTGAACCGTAATAGGTCGACAATTGAATACAGAATGACCAAAAGTCGTACCAAAAAGTCTCGTGCATCAAGTTCAAAATATTGTAGTAATTATTTTTATATTTTTTTACGACATTGCACGTCGGTTTGATTTTTGATTTATTTCATATAAAGTAAAAAAGTGTTGACAATCTTTTATTCTCTTTACATGACGTTCCGTTTCAAATGATATGAGTAATATAACTTTGAATTTTTCAAGTGTCATGTCAGTCTGACGGCGCGGATTACTCTGTTTTTTAAAGCAATAATGGCCGTTCGTGTATGCCATGTCAATCAAAATAAAGTTCTTAGGCTATATCGATTTTTTTTTAAATCTCCGAAACCCGGGTTTTGTTTAAAGAACTTTTGTAGGAGTTAATATGATAAGTGTTGCGTATAAAAAATAAAGTTTGACTTTGATACAGCATGTTACGGGATTCCATACATCCAAGAGCACTGTCCTTTCAGAGTATGTACTACTAAGGTCTCTATAAAAACAAATTAAAAAAATAAAATAAAGTAAAAAATTAAAGGAGGTCCCCTACAATTGTGTCAATTATTTCATCATCACTGCTTTCAAAACGGTGAAGGAAAACATCGTGAGGAAACCGGCATGTCCTAGAACCAATAAATTCGAAGACATGTGCTATCTACCAACCCGCACTTGACCCGCGTGGTGGATTACGGCCCACTACCTCTCACATAGAGGAGGCTTGGGTCCCAGCAGTGGGAAATTATAGACTGAGGTGGTATGACAATTGGATTTCGGTTGTCGTTTTTAAGTAACTTTAAAAGTTCTTACGCGTCTGAAATTTCTAAATATTTAGGTACAAAAATAACTTTTCTATATACTAAAGTATACAGCTTCTCATTATATACAAAATACGCCTAAATTATAAGCATTTAATTAATTAACTTAGTTCTCAAAATAATCAAATAGTAACTTAAAATTCCAAGAAATAAATTGCTTCTGAAATCCAGATTTAACTTCAACTGTGATAACAGCTTTGTATTTCAATTAAACTTATGTTGGTAAGTAAAAACATTTCTTTGTGTATATTTAACGATCAAATAAATAACAGAACTTTTAAGGGATATAATTGCGTAGGCAGAATTTAAACTAAAACGGATAGATATTCTATTGTAATACGATTATAGAACTCAACTATAATTCAGAATTTTGTTTATTTATATTAGGTATATGTATGTTATCGACAAAAGCAATAACCATCAGTCATAGTAAAAAAATATATTTTTAGTCTGTATTACTCGATCGTGGATCTTGTTTCATTTCCTAATTTATGATATAGGTATTTTGTACCGACCTTTTTTCTTTTCGTTTTTATTTTTAGTAGTCTTTGTTTTTTGTAGGAAATCATCAAATAACTTCTCCCGCTCTGAGCGGAGCGGGAGAATGTCATGACAGACTTTTACTGACTAAAACTCACCCATGTTCCTTCAGTGGCCTGTGCCAGGGGCCATCGGTAACTCTTTCGAACAATCCTCAATTTCATATTGTTTAAGAAAACTGTACAAATTTATTTTATTTTATTCTATTCGGTACAGCTGTACCGAATAGAATAAAATAAAATTAAAAATGGCTAGGGGTGGCTATCGTTCTCTTCACAGTACGTAAAAACAAAAATAATTACAACATTGTTTTTTTTCATTCCATATCAAGTCCAAAATTGGTGAATACGCGCTTATTATTATATGTGGAGTAAAATGGCGGCGCGTCGTCGTAACAGCTGATCGGTTGCTGTAACGTGTACACCCCGTGGTGAAATGTTGGATTACGGCGCCGTAATTACGATATTATTTATTGTGATTTTCATGAAATAGCATGAGATTTATAAATTTATACTCGTATTTTAATAACCGCTGATATGTAATAGTTTCATGAACTATTATAATCATATACTAGCTGCGCCCCGCGGTTTCACCCGCATAAGTTACGATCCCGTGGGAATATCGGGATAAAAAGTATCCTATATGTTAATCCTGGTTATAAACCATCTGTGTGCCAAATTTCATCCAAATCCGTTCAGCAGTTTTTGCGTGAAGGCGTGACAAACATCCATCCATCCATCCCTCCATACAAACTTTCACGTATAAAATATAAAAATAATATAATTATAATAATATAATATAATATACATTATAATATAGTTATATAGTAGGAAGTAGGATTTACAGAATCTAATAAGAAATTTGTAAAATACAGTTTTTTTGGTGAAATGAACATTAATTATTATTATGGACAAAAACCAAGAAAACCTATTGTTTGTATAAGACCTGTATTAATATTATCTTCTCATTGTTTCAGACGCCATTGCTCTCCGGGACGTTCAACTGATAGCACCATCGGCCGTCAAACTTGGAGACACAGTGCTACTAGGCTGCAAATGGACTCTAGAAGGAAACGAAACGTTATACAGTGTAAAGTGGTACAGAGGAAGGCAGGAGTTCTTCAGCTATCTGCCTAAGGAGTACCCTTTTACGAGGATATTCGCGCAGCCTGGGATTGATGTTGATGTGAGTAGATTTTGATTATAGGGGTAATAGTTTTTCTATGAAGTCCACTAAAGCCACACACGCACTAGGTTATGCATGACGATTATCACTGGGAGCATAATCCCACCGCTGGGACACAGGCCTCCTCTCTGGGAGAAGGAGTGGGCCATAATCCGCCACGCGGGCCCAGTGCGGGTTGGCGTATGTCACATGTCTTAAAATTTTTGGTTCAAGGACATACCAGTTTCCTCACGATGTTTTCCCTCCACGTTTTGAGAGCAGTTGTGAAGAAATAATTTAGACAAAGTAAAGTGCTTGCTTGGGTTGGTGGGTGGTGACTGGTAGCAGTTCCGGAAAACTGTACTATTTTCTCCCACACACGTTCAAGTTTGTATATGTATGTATACGGTTTGATTGAACCTTCATGCACAACCTACAGTATAGGCTTACGTATGCTGTTTTTGCTAGAAGTCAGTTTATTTCTATAGTAAAACAAATGTTTGAATGCACGAACTCTCCTTGTTGACGATTTCAAATTGATAGACTCAATTCTAACAATGTTTACCTTCACCATGAGGAAAATTGTGCAGGAAAATCCGAGCAACCACACAAACTTTTACTTGCCACAGTGTAAAAAACTTCGAGGTAACACGAAGTGTAAAAATCATACTAGGAACTTTCGAGCGGATCATAAATCTCTGATGCCGCGTCCTTTAATCCGCAAACAGGCAAAAACACTTAACTCATCTGATTTAACCTACATACAAACCATAATTCGATGGCGTTACGTTATCTGCGACCGACCAACTTTTAACTTAAAGTAAAGTTCCGGCTTCAACGAGTTAGGCAATGGCGGTTGGGTATAATAATTTTTCAAATTGTGTTATTTCGCTGAGTCCACTTCTAGTTATTTTAATGAATAACCCGTCCGGATTTTTATGGGTCTGCTGAAAAACTTGGAAGTTTGTGAATTATTTTAAGTGGTTCGTCTGTATTTATGCTCGTTTTCTCGTGTTTTGTTTAATTGTCAAAGGGGAAAAAATGAAAAAAAATAGAAGCGTTTAGTTTATTTTTCACATACCTCACGATATTCTCCTCCACCGTTTTGAGAGCAGTGGTGATGAAATAATTTACACAAAGTGAATCGCCTGTCTAGGTTCGAACCTACGATCTACAACCTACAACTCGTAAGTCGCGGCCGTTACCACTCCCCCTCTCTCCTTCGTTTATTACAAGTGTGAATTTACAAATCATCATCATCAACATTTCAACCGAAAGAAGTCCACTGTTGGACATAGACCTACCCCAAGCACCTCCACTTCGTCCGGTTCTGTGCTTCCCGCATCTAGCGGATTCCTGCAGCCTTCAGGTTACACAAATTCAAAATGAAATAACAGGACAATTATTCAAAAAAAAAAAAAAAAAAATAGAACATGTCGAAACAATTTATTTATAAAATGTTGATTTATTCGACACCAAGAATAAATTAGGAGAGCGATTCAATACGGCTGGTCGTGCGTTGTTTTAAAAAAATACATAACCTAATTAAATTCCTTGGCTTTTCGGATGAAACAAGGTTGGATTACATCACTAAGAAAATGTTTTGGCTATGTAAAAAACAAAAAAAATCTCAATAAAGAAACCATATCGGTCGTAACACAAAAAATATGGAGAAAATTTTGGTTAAATTTCATCAAATGAAAAGATATGAAATAATAAAGATGATGTTATGTGTCTGGTTTTATCTTTTGTTTTTTAATTAACCATACTTGAAAACGAAAAAGGGTTTCGTATTTTCTTTAGGGCTTAGAAACAAAAGGCACGTGGTAGTGGATAATTCATTATTAAGATACTAGCTGCGCCCCGCGGTTTTACCCGCATAAGTTTCGGTCCCGTGGGAATATCGGGATGAAAAGTCCTGTGTTAATCCCGGTTATAAACTATCTGTGTGCCAAATTTCATCCAAATCCGTTTAGTACTTTTTGCGTGAAAGAGTAACAAACATCCATCCATCCATCCATCCATACAAACTTTCACATTTATAATATTAGTAGGATTAGTAGGATATCCATGATCGGTTCCGAATTTATTTTAAAAGATCGCTAAATTGATGTTTAACAGCACCTTAATTGCGTAACACACTTTCAATCAAAATATGAATAATTTTGAAGGATATTGCTAATCCATTTCTTCATATGCTCGAAAAAATTGTTTGCTCAACAACGTAAAAAACGCAATGGATGTTGTTGAACTGTCAAACTGACAAAATGAAAGCCATTGCTACTGTGAGTCATCATGTACCTAGCCTTTTCCCAATTATATTGGGGTCGGCTTCCAGTCTAACCGAATGCAGTTGAATACCAGTATTTTAACATTTCTACTGTGAGTATGATACGCAATTACGTAATTACCCCGCGAATAACGAGCGACTTTTAAAATAAGCTTACTTCATAGTCGCTCAGTTTACCAGTTAACCCCAAAGTTTTCCACCAGAAAAATTCGCCAACACACTTTAATGCTAACTACACAACATCTTCATACAAACTGCTATTCACAAAATATTATAACCCTGTAACCACGCCATAGTTTTTCTCTCCCAGGTCAATTTATTATGCAATCTTGGTCCGTTTACTTGGTTGAGCGGTACCACCGTACCTACTTACCTTGTAGAGGAAATTTAGCGGGCAAATGTACACAAGTAAGGTTAAGAATACCTCGACAGAGTTGCGGGGTAACTGACGCGATGTATTAGATCAACGTTTGCTGAAATACATGTTCACTGAAACAAAATAGGGTTATGTTATTTTGTTTATGCGATTTTTCGTCGTTGTTTATTTGGTCTTTTTGGAAGTGAGTCTTTTGGTACTGATCTGTAGGATTTGTTAGAACGAAAGAATATCAATTAATTCACAATTGAGTCACAATACAAGGTGGCATGGACATCAACGAACTACCTGTTTTAGAAGGTATGAGGAACAGGATGTAAAGTTCACTCATCCTCCATAGAAAAGGGAGGATCCTCCGACCAGACGGGTGTTGTGTCTGGCGGGCAATTGCCCAAAGATTGATGTTGGGAAATTGTATCTATGCTAATTGCGCGGCAAACTCTGCTTGCGAGATGCAGGATTTGCGTGACGTCAGTATGACGCGTTGTTCGCATGTGGCGTTGTAGATACCGCTACACTGTTACCATGGCTTCAGTATATGATTCTGAAACCCTACATTGAAATTATTTGTAGGTTATTAAAAAAAATGCTGTCCAGTACATTTTGGCCGCGTAGGTATTGCATTTTTCTATGAAACAGCAGATTTTTTACTGGCAAACAGTTATTGGTTTTTCCATCAGTTTCTCAGTAACAGTCTGGAGCCTAGATTTGTGTCCAGTTGATGGTGGGATGGGACCATCAACTGGGCACGAATGGGACTTATAACTTTCGAAATGTTGGTGTACTATAGGCACACCTCTGCCTAACCCGTCAGAGATTACAGGCGTGATCGTATGTATTTATTTTGTCCGACCGCTAAAATTTGCATTCGACCGCACATTCAAGTTCGTAGCACTGTCCAAGCTGGCCCGTAGCACTCGTAGCACTGCTACGCCCTTCTACAGATTTTCGTAGCAGCTACGCTACGGTACTTGTGTAGCACACATATTCTTATAAAAGCATGTGGAGCGTAGATTGTTTCACGAACTTGCCAAGAATGTTAATTAAATACTTTGTAAATAATTAACCGCCGTTGGTGTAGTGGTTGGAAGGGCGAATGTGTACTTTGAAGTTCTTGTACTATCCTAGTTTGAGAAAAGTCTTGTTTGAATATTTTTCATACAAGAACAAGACAAAGACAGACAGATACAGTAATTTCACATTGAATTATGCTGGCCATTACCAAGGTTCGTCTAGTATCGGTAAATTTTAGACAAGGCTGGCACCCTTATCCAGATTTATCATGCAATAATACTAGTCTTTTTTTTAACAATTTTTTTTTTATTTTGTTTATGACATCCCAAAACCGATAACTAAAATCGCACTTGCAATTTGTTTTTCATGATGTTGTTAGTTACAATAAATTTGATTTATACGTAAAAACTCTAACGTAACCAACCCATCAGATTTCAAATCCACCATATCCGTTTCGATCCATTGCATGTTATATTGGGTATCTCCTGATCATGAAAAAACTGCAAAATCCTAAAAACAAATGCATATGTGTCCCAAAAATTCGCACGAATGTTTTTGCCTATTTCGAAGTCTATTGGTTTTAGGGAACTGCCTCGTGGATGCTGTGAAAGGTAACTAAAGGATTACCTCAAGACAACCCCCACCCCTTACCTCCTTCTCCTCTTTCATCCTCTTTGTAGTATTTATCATGTTCTTTTTTGCGATTCAATTATGATAATATTCAGTACAGTCCGTTCATAGTTATTTTTCCTCTGTCAGCAACAAACTTCTCGACAGACTTGTCAGTGACAGCAACCCAAATGTAACCTTATTAGAATGTGACTCAAGATCACTGTGATTTGGACTGTGACGCAAAAATCAGAGAAAGACAAAAATTATGTTTGGTTTTGTGTTGCTTTTTGTTCTGTTTGTTGAAGTTTAGTATTTTGTTATAGTTTAGTGGATTCGTTTTTAATTTTGCATATCAACTGGTAAAATATGGCTGAACCTATTTCCCTATATCACCAAGTACATAAACATAATCAGCCTATAATGTTCCCACTGCTGGGACACAGGCCTCCTCTCGGTGAGAGGGAGCGGGTCATAATCCACCACGCGGGCCCAGTGAGGGTTGGTAGATGTCACATGTCTTCGAATTTTTGCTTCTAAGGATCGATGTTTTTCTTGACCGTTTTGAGAGCAGTGGTGATGAAATAATTTACACAAAGTAAAGTGCCTGTCTGGGTTCAGCGGGATTGTCCGAAAGGGTTACCGCTACCCCGGAACATAAAGGGCAAAGGAAGGAACATGGGTGGGTTTTAGTCAGTAAGAGTCTGACACTCCCTTCCGCTCCACCCAGAGCGGGAGGGGTCATCCGAAGATTTACCATCCGCAAAAAAAAAAAAAAAAAAGTGCCTGTCTGGGTTCGAACCTACGACCTACAACTCGTAAGACGCGGCCGATACCACTGGGCCACCAATGCTCTTCATCACCATTTACTCTACAGATATTTGCAAAATAAAATAATGCTATCATCATCGTCATCATCTGCCTGCCTTTTCCCAACTATCTTGGGGTCGGCTTCCAGTCTAACCGGATGCAGCTGAATACCATATTTTACATGGAACGACTGCCTATCTGATCTCCACAAACCAGTTAATGGTGATACGTCTTGGTAAGACTGGTAGTCATACTTTCGGGCTTCTGGCGACCCGTAACGACTGTCATAGATCCAAGAATGACAACCAGGACCAACGGCTTAACGTGCTTTCCGAGGCACGAAGGGGTCTCGGTATGTAAAGATGGTCACCCATCCTCGGACCGACCGCGACAAGCGTAGCTTAACCTGATTGATCATTCCGTGCGGCTGTTATTACTTAGCTACAAAATATATTTATCATCTTTAGGTAAAATAACAGTAATAGAACTGCATCTGCAGTTTTTACAATATGGGTGTTGTATTGCATTGGCTATTTCAGTTGTCAAGGTATTATGAACATAGACTGAATACTGATACACCTTTCAAAGGGCTGATTGTTCCATCTGCTAAGAAGGGTGATTATAGAACTATTTTACTTCGTTCTGTTTATTATAGGGTAGGTTTTCTGGTCCATTTATGCTGTGATCATGTACTAACAGGCCTATTTTTATTACGGACGCTTTTAACGTGCACTTCTTTCAACATCGTTCTAACATGTATAATTTCAACAAGAATGAATGTAACCATTCTTCTTGTCCGTTCTTCTCCATAGGTACCTACTACGCTTTGGAATGGGCAACTAGCTTCATCTTTCTGACTGACCGACCCCTTGACAACTCAAAGGTGCTTGTAATTGGTTTATTTGAAATAAATGTATTGAGTTTGCGTTTGAGTTTCAATTATAGTTGGGTTAACATGTTCAAGCGGTTGGACTGTAGCATTTTCGGTCCAAATCCTGCAATACCTACAGTCTTGGCATGTCATTACCTACATCCGTTTGTAAGAATTCTTCTGTTTTTCGGTAGTAGTTTCCAGAATTTTAAAAATTCTGAGGGGCCCGTGGCTAAATAATAACAGCCGCACAGGTCGATCGATCAGGTTAAGCCACGTTTGCCGCGGTTGGTCTATGGATGGGTGACCATCTTTACATACCGAGACCCCTCCGTGCCTCGGAAAGCACGTTAAGCCGTTGGTCCCGGCTGTCATTCGTAGATCTTTGACAGTCGTTATGGGTAGTCAGAAGCCCGGAAGTCTGACAACCAGTCTTGCCAAGGGTTATCGTATTACCCAGTAACTGGGTTGTAGAGGTCAGACAGGCAGTCGCTCCATGTAAAATACTGGTATTCAGCTGAATCCGGTTAGACTGGAAGCCGACCCCAACATAGTTGGGAAAGGGCTAGGCAGATGATGAGTTTGCAGAATTTTAAAAAGAAATTTACTCAGTTTACAAAAAACAAAACAATATTCACTTTTATTGTTCCACAAAGGTGATCAAATTCCTCCAATACCATAGCCTGACCTATTCGCAGTCCGATTTTGTTTAACTACGACCAATAAACAGGTTTTATAGGCCGTTAACGCACTTTTCATGTTTTATTGTCAACCATTGTTAAGAACATCGCTTTACGACCGCCACTAAAAACCTTACCGTTTCAAATAAATAAGTAACTGCTGATCTAACATATATTTATTTATTAGTTGTATTTTACGAAGATTTTACTACGCGATTCTTGTAAAATGAACCTTAAGATCTAATAGTCCTTACGCCCTTTTTGTGTTGGTCCTTCATTCATTAGTAAGCAGAAGTGTGAGTTGAAAGGTCGTAAGCGACGAGCGCGATTAAGCCCCATTTAGAATGGTATACAATATTTTATGCATGTGCATGTATTGTGTTTCGTGTTCGGAATATAAATGTTACTGATTGTTGCGAATAAAGGGAGCTCTGCTCTTTATACTAAGGCTAGGTTCACATGATAGTGAGGCACGATTTTGTACGATCATGTAAACGGTAAATGAAGATTGTGCCTAAGGTTGAGAGCAATGGTAGCCCCGACTTACGAATTGTAGGTCATGAGTTCAAACCCAGGCAGGCACTTTACTTTGTGTATTTAATTTCATCGCTACTGCTTTAAAAACGGTGAAGGAAAACATTGTGAGGAAACCGGCATGTCCTAGAACCAAAAAACGAAGACATGTGACATCTACCAACCCGCTATGGGCCCTATCGGCCGAATGTTCGGCCGTTTCCTGCTACGAAGTTACTCTCCTACACTCTTTCGAATATTGACTATGGTCCCGACCCATCTCATAGAGAGGAGGCCTGTGTCCCACCAGTGGGAACGCTATAGACTGATTATGAATGTATTTATGTATGTACCTAAGGTTTAAATTCGAGTAGAAAGGCCATATAAACCGACCCTTAATGTCTCGTGTATTACCTCTATGGTTAGATCTTTAGACATTCTTACAACTTTTGTTTTTATTATCTCACTAGCTGCGCCCCGCAGTTTCACCCGCATAAGTTTCGATGCCGTGGGAATATTGGGATAAAAAGTATCCTATATGTTAATCCTGTTTATAAACCATCTCTGTGCCAAATTTCATCCAAATCCGTTCAGTAGATTTTGCGTGAAGGAGTAACCAACCATCCATCTATCCATCCATACATCCATCCTTCCATACAAACTTTCACGTTCATAATATTAGAAGAATTAAACCGTCGTAGAAGGCAGAATTTTAGTAAAATTTACTTGTATTTGGGCAATAACGAGTGAGAAAATTGTGGAGTAAATCCCCAGTGGTAAAATCCTGTGGTGAAAATCACAGAACTTTACCACTTACTTAGCGCTTATAAAATAACTAGCTGCGCCCCGCTGTTTCACCCGCATAAGTTTTGATCCCGTGGGAATATCGGGATAAGAAGTATCACATGTGTTAATGCTGGTTATAAACCATCTGTGTACCAAATTTCATCAAAATTGGTCCAGCCGTTTGAGCGTGAAGAAGTAACAAACATACAAACACACACACACTCACTCACAAAATTTCGTGTGATACTGTGTCAATAAGACTGTACCCTTTTACTACCAGACGTACTGTAGCGTACCATCCACACGGTTATATCCCGACTAGTCGTACTCTCAGCGCTTCTCCTCCACGTTTATTAAGCGCACAGCCAAAGTGTGTAACTCTCTGCTGTCTGTGTCCCTTCCACATTTAACCTGTCTGCCTCCAAAGCAGGCATTTTCTGTGCACGCTCGTTTCATCATAGACCTTATCCATCGCTTTTCATCAGGCGTGATCGAGGCCAAGAGCAGGCCCAGTCGGCAACAAAAAAATTAAAAAAATCGATCCGACTCTTTAATATGGCAATATTGAAATTGATACCTGAATCTCTAATGAAGTTAAGTTCTTGGAAGCTAAGCCTGTCCGTGATGTATCGCGGATGGATGTAAGAAGATCTTGTAACTATGTCTGGAGTATTGTGACAAGAGCGTATGACTGTCGAGTAGTTGTATATTTTTCGTTATTGTACTTATTTTATTGGTTTGTGTCTTTAACTAATGTAATTGGCCTAGAGTCCTAGACCGTTTTTTTATTAGGTTAATGTCCCACTGTTGGGCAAAGGCCTCCCTACTCTCTTTCCACCTCTCTCTGCCCGGTTACGTATTATAATATCTAAAGTTAACTAACTAACTCATCATCTGCCTAGCCTTTTCCCAACTATGTTGGGGTCGGCTTCCAGTCTAACCGGATGCAGCTGAATACCAGTATTTTACATGGAGCGACTGCCTATCTGACCTCCACAACCTAGTTACTGGGTAATACGATACCCCTTGGTAACACTGCTTGTCAGACTTTCGGGCTACTGACGACCCGTAACGACTGTCAAAGATCCACGAATGACAGCCGTGACCAACGGTTTAACGTGCTTTAAAGTTATTCTAACTATTTTCGAGATAAACTACGGTTGATTCACATATGTTCATAACACAAATTGGTCGACTGAACTACCATTTTACTTACTTACTTTTGATTAAACTAAAATCAACTGCAGTAACGAACTATATACTAATGGATTTTTAGGATATTGGATATTGCAACTATGTATGAAATACCTAATGGAAGACTCGCCTACAGTTTATTAATACTGCGCGCTCGTTTTATTTTTTGTAATGTGGTGGGTAGGTAGTTGTGGTCTAAGTTGGTTTACAAGCAATAATATTAACACATAGACAACGGAGCCCTGCTTCGCGGGGCCCCTATTCTGTCTGCAGGGTTTAAAGGAATCTAACCAAATCGAACCTCGGGGTGCTCCTGACGTCGAACTTCTTCTGGTACAAAAGCACAAAAACAAACAAAATCAACTCAGAAAAAACCAACAGTAGGTGAATCGTCCGTTAGTTAAATCAACCTGAGGTATTAATTGTTAGCTTATTAATTGTAGCTGAATAAACTGTAGGCTAATTCTCCTTTATCTATTTCGTTTATTAGTTATTATAAAAATCTGTGAAACGATCTTTAGGTATTTTAAACAGTAGGTCTTTTGGCCATAGTTATCTCGAAAATAGTTAGAATAACTTTAGATATTATAATTCGTAACCCTCTGTCCAAGGACCAATCTTTATTAAAGGAGCCCAGTTCTATGTTAAAATAAATAAGTAAATGATCCAGAGATTTATGAATAAAACAAAGTTTCTTGTCTACATTTACAGTCATTTGAAATAAGTATCTATTACTGAATCCATGTTCTTCATATGGATTACAATCGCCTTACACATCTGTCGTATTCATAATTAACCCTTATTGAAAACACCGACGAGTTCCTATGTAACACGAATTTACACGAGCCATTCTATTATCTACCCACCTACCCTGCAGTCAAACGCAATCAGTTCTTATGATTTTAACGAGGAGACCCGCGTCCATTGCGGCATTAATAGCTCATTTGAAATAAAGACATCGCTAATAAAAAGCAATGTTAACGTAATTGCCAGATATTATCGTATCCAATCAGATAATCCCGTTCCGTTTTACGACATTATTTTTACGTACGGTCTTTGCGAAATTGAATTTTTTCGGTGTCAATAGGAGAAGGGAAATTTTTCGTGAAAGTTAAATTGGATGATTGATTGCTTTCTTGTGCAGGTGTTATTTTGTGCTAATTGTTTTCTGAAAATAATATTTCTTTCTTTCTTTTAATTAAATGTCAGGTAACAAAAACAATAAAACGTTCGCATTTTATTCACATTTTTGTTACAATTTGTGTGTACCTAGCATAAGCATAATCAGCTTATAATGTGCCCACTGCTGGGACACAGGCCTCCTCTTTTTTTGAGAGGGAGTGGGCCGTAATCCACCACGCGGGCCCAGTGCGGGTTGGTAGATGTTACATGTCTTAAAATTGTTGGTTCTAGGACATGCCGGTTTCCTCATGATGTTTTACTTCACCGTTTTGAGAGCAGTGGTGATGAAATTATTTACACAAAGTAAAGCGCCTGCCTGGGTTTGAACCCACGACCTACAACTTATAAGTCGGTGCCGATACCATTGTAAGCAGTGGTGGCCCCACTGATTAATGTGTGTGTGTTATTGACATAAATAACTAACATTTAAGTATTACGAACATGAATATTAGTTCTCTATGTCAACCCAGGTAGGCCTTAATGTCGTGTACAGCGTTTCCATTTGCCTGATTATAGGAACAGATGGACGCTATTGAAAGTGCCAAACTCGTAGCCAATTTCTGGGATCACTCTATTTCAATTGCCATCAAAACACGCTGAGTGCACGTCCGCCGCGCCTTCGACGCGTCGGTGGCTGCCGTTGACGCGCGTTGCGATCGGTTCTTCTGCCGCGTGTCGCTTGCACACTAAGAAGACGGTCTTCTTCTGAAGACGCTGAAAATGTTACTAAAACATAAAAATAAAATACATTTTCCAAAGTCATAAAAATAAACATAAATGTATTGAAGTGCAAATTAAAACTTTTCAGTGTAATTGCTCAAACACGAAAAAAGTAAACCTAGAAGCAATAAAAGGATTTTATTATATTTTACACGCCATGACTTTATGCTCGAGATAAGTTTTCCTAAGTGAACCGTGATTTGATTTCAAATCCTCTGTTAGAAATGACTTTTTGTGTCCAGGGAGTGAATAGGGACTGAGATAACGAATTCAATTTGTTTTGTAGTCTTACTTAATCTAAATGTTGTTTATAATGTTCCTTAGAGCTTATTTTATTAATAAACGGGTACTTTTATGTTCGTTGGAAAGTAGGTTTTTAGGTCAATTCTATTAGGGAAAGAGATGACAGTATAGAAAGATGATTGAGTATACTAATATAATAATAAGGCTGAAGAGTTTATTTAGTTTTTTGTTTGTTTGTATACGCTAATCTCTGGAACTACCAGTTGGATTAAAAAAAAAAAAAACAATTGCTCTCCGGGAGTGCCGGCAGAAGTGAAAACTTACCGTCTTACGAATTTTCGATCAGGTCACGTGTCCTGACGCGAGTTTAACATTTTTTTACCCATTACAAAAAAAGTGTTCAACGCCGCTAAAGAAGTTTTCACTTCAATATATATTTTGCATTTGATATCAGGGGCTGCCAGCCTTCTCCGTTTCATCTCGGGTAAAAAAATCCCAAAATACCATTGTTCTTATGAACTTATACCATGACGTCATCATATCTCCCGAACATGCAAAACCAGCCACGGCCTTTGGCGTGACCTTCAAGTAAACTTTCCTACAATCAAGTTTTACGACAAGATAAGTGGATAATGTATCATCCTTGCCTGTTTTCTCATCCCCTACCAGCATAACAAGCCCGGGATAATCTTCAGTCCAAGTTTTCTATACAGGGCCAACTGAACGTCAAACTATTTTTTTAGATAAAGGGGCTCATGGATTAAATTATTGCTCCCAATCCAGTCTGGGTCAACTGTCAAAATTTTTCGGAGATAAGTAGTTTGGTTTTCTTTACTACAGTAGATTAACTGCCCCATTGGGCTTGTGGTCGCAAGCGCGACTTCTGAGCGTGGACCTAAATTCAATTCCCGAGTCAGGTAAAGTGTTATTGGGTTTTTCTATCTGGAATTTGTCAGTAGCAGTCCAGACCCTGGATTTGTACACGGTTGGTGGCAATAGGCTCGCCTCCTGTAACATATGGTTGTACTATAATAAGACCTCTGCCTAACCCTCCGGGGATCAAAAAATCCTAATGGAAACACCATTAGGAATTTCCCAGTAGCAGCCCGGAGCTTGGAAGTTGATGGTGTGAAACCCCCGTGCCTTGGATAGCATGTAAAGCCGTTGGCCCTGCTCCTCATCTCTCCCGGATTGCCGTCCCATCGGACTATGAGAGTAAAGGAACAGAGAATGCACCTGTGTTTGTGCATACACTTGTGCACTATAATATTAATATTCTGACGACACGGTTAGCGCAGTGGCTGACCGATCGACTGCTGCGCTGCGTATCGCGGGTTCGATTCCCGCACGGAACAAATATTTGTATTGCCTACAGGTAGTTGTTCCGGGTCTGGCTGTTTGTGTATGTGAGTTTAAATATTTGTAAACGCACCCACGATACAGGAGTAATTCGTAGTGTAAGGCAACGTCTCAAAAAAAAAAAAAAATCTGCTGCGTACTTGTCTCATCTCTGTTAAGATTGGCTACTGTGCCGAAATTCGGTCGGGAGGATTTTACTTACATTTTTCCATATTTTTTGCATTGTTAATGTCACTTAAATAATACGAAGTCTAATAGAATATCACTGACTGCTTACCGCATTACACCATTCCCTTGCAAAAATACGGTTTACAAACTTCATCTGGCTAGCGTTTTACAAACTATTATTGAGGTCGGCTTCCAGCCTAACCGGATGTAGCTAAACACCAGTATTTTACGTGGAGCGACTGCCTGTCTGAACTCCACAACCCGGTAACACTATAACCCTTGTTAAGATTATTTATCAGACTTTCGGGCTTCTGACGACCCATAATGACTGACAAAGTTCCACGAATGACAGCCGGGACCGATAGCCTAACACGTTGATTACCCATCCACGGAACGACGGTGGCAAGCGTAGCTTAACCTGATTGATTGACCCGTGCGGTTATTATTACGCGGCACGAGTTTCCAAACTTCAAAATTGAAAAAACAAACGATAAGAATGAATAAAAACCTTAACATAACCATCAACTTCATGACTACGCCAACTCCGCATTAATTACGAGAAGTATAGCAGATAAAGGCATGCAAAGCGCAGCACTTCGCAAGATAACTTTTGTCTAATAAGTCGATAAAGTTGCCAACTATCGTACAACTTTGCAAATTTAATATCGAAACTCATTGGCCCGAAAAAGAGGCCGAGGGTTTACGCTATGGTCGAGTAAATGGGTAAGCAGAATACTTTTCACCTAAGTGGATACCAGGAACTTGGCTGTATCGATATTGGAGATTCTTTAAAGAGAGAAAGAATGGCTTGTTTTGTATTTTTACAGAGTTCTATGAGGTCAATAGAAAATCTGCCTAAATTCAGAAAACAGATAAGGAGTTAAAACAGACGGTTAACCGTGAACTGAAAACTAATTAAAATGATCTACATTTGTGCTAGACCATCAGACTAAATAGTATATGGTAATGGTAATATGGTATATTCTTATATTTAAATAAATAACCCAAAAGTCTGATAACCAGTCTTACCGGGTTATCGTATAACCAGTAACTGGGTTGTGGAGAGGTAAGATCGGTAGTCGATTCATGGAAAATACTGTTATTCAGCTGCATCCGGTGAGATTAGTTGTGAAAAGTCAAAGTCAAATAATTTATTTCAAATGGGCACATAAGAGGCACTTTTGAACGGCTTTTGAAAGGCAGATTGATTGAATCGTAAAAAAATGTTATTGCACCTACCAATGTTTCCCTCTGCATCACCCAAAGGTTGACTGGTAGAAAACTCCCCAAAAACCCACCAAAACAGGTGTTTTAGGTGGGTTTTTGGTGTGGTGTGTACCACGCCTGAAACCTATGGCATTAAGTCCGCCTCTGTACATTTTGTAGTAAATTAAATAAATACCTACCTATCGGGCAACCCAATCGATTAACATTGCAAATTAACCAGCTTATCCGCACATCTACCTTTTGCTGAATCAAAACTACATCGAAACACCAATAAATATCGCGGAACAATACAACCGTTTACATTTGCATGCCGTAAAAATGGCATCGAAAAATATTCATGATTCAACATAAATTGCCGCTAAAACAAACGCCGCAAACAAAACGCATCAACATTCCACCAATCACGCCCGAATGATCGAATGATCATATCGATAATATCGAATTCCGATTGTAAACATAATAGACGTGCGTAACCGATTGTAAATCGGATTCGATTCGAAATGAAACGATTACTGTAACACCTCCATCGTTGTTATTGCGTGTTTATTAGATTTGGGTCGGTTTCTGTTCGGAGGTAATAGGCCCGGTTTTAATGGGTACCCGGTGTAGTGGACGTTGTCTTTATCGTAATGTTGTCGTATCCTCCGGTACGACACGGCCGGTAAGTGCGAGATTAGGTGCTTTAGGTGCCTTATTTTGAAAGAGGTTGATATGATACTGGTTTTGTGCGAAGATATTTAGAAGAAGGGAAATTATATAACCTAGCCTATGTAGGTATGAGATTTGACTTATAACAGTGAGTTAGTTAGTTCTAATCTATTTGGCAAATAATACAAAAAAAAAAAAAAAAAAATATTTCTTTGTAAAGTAAATGGAACAAAAAAATTGTTTTGACATACAATCTAAAAACTCAGGTCAGCTCCTTAGTTTTTGTACTTAAGATTGTTAAAAGGCTCAAAGGACCAAAATACCTACAACTACAGCCAAAATAATTAGATGCCGGAAAAGTTCAAACAACGTTACTAAATTCAGTTTTTTTTATTCAATAGCTGTTCAGAAATTTGAGATTTCGAATTAAAAATACTCAAAGGACCAGTTTTTTTCCCAAAGAATGCCACCGATACAAAAGTTTATATTGAGAACACGTTATATTTTCACCATATACCTAGTACTTCCCAAGAAATAGGACATACCTAACATAAACCAGTAAATTAACAACACTCATTCTCGTCGTTCCTGTTAATTTTGTAGGTGGAAAGCAAATAATACACACTGACGCTTTATTTTAAAACTTTAATTGACAAGAGGGTGAGGCTTAAGTCATCCTGACAGTTGTGTCATATATTAACCAAACGCAGCTATGGCTGCGTTCACACATAACAACTTAATATACAACATCGAGTAACGGTGTAGTTTCTTGCCCATTCTTCTCCATACGAAAACTACCTTTTGGAAGGGGCGACTAGAATCAATTTTAATGTAATTTTAGACGTTCAAAGGTGCCTTCTATGTGACTGTTTTAAATTAATGATTTGACTTTGAACAATTCTCCCCAATTCTATTTCAACCTAGCACAAAATAATGATTTGTAATTAACATATCGAGCCGAACACAACACTCTATCTGATGCAACCCTGACATCAATCCCTAAAACGTCGAAGAATTCTTCATTTTCGTCATCCGTTTCTGCAGAAACTGTGGACTGTTCTACGTTAGTTGATGTCACTCTCTCTTCCTTTGTACCAGTTTTTTTTCCCCGTAGAATGACTACCGATCCAAAAGCATATACTAAAAATACCTCCTATTCTCAATATATACTTCATCATCTGCCTAGCCTTTTCCCAATTATGTTAGAGTCGGCTTCCAGTCTAACCGGATGCAGGTAAATACCAGTATTTTACATGGAGCGACTGCCCCCTTGGTAAAACTGGTTGTCAGACTGACGACCCGTAACGACTGTCAAAGATCCACCAGCCGGGACCAACGGCTTAACGTGCTTTCCGAGGGGTATTGGTATGTAAAGATGGTCATCTATCCACGGGCCAACCGCGGCAAGCGTAGCTTAACCTGATCGATCGACCCGTGCGTCTGTTATTACTTAGCCACAAGCCCCCCTATTCTCGCCATATACTTCCCAAGAAATATGACATACTTAACATAACCAAGTAAATGTCACTAACAACACTTATTCTCGTAGATACCTGAGCACTCAGCGCCAAGTATGCTATTCCAAGGACCATAATCGGCTCAGGATGGCTCACTACACCTGACCACTGGCGTTAAACCAAATTAACAATGTATATACGCCCTAATTATACACAGGGTTGCCTGGAAACCGTTTGGGTACGGCTTTATCTGAAGGTGTAAGGGTTTTGGGTGATAAAGCTGTTTGTATTAATGGTCCTGCTCTGAAAGATGTGGATTTGTTTTGATTTAGTTTCGGTTTAAAGCACGAAGAACACCTGTTTTATAAAACAGTCAAAAATATAAAAATAAAATAAATATAAAACACCTGTTTCATACGTGATATCTTCTCAGAAGAGTTCCACAAACAATTCCCAAGATACTAAACAAGATTTTTAATTTAAAATTCTGCGAAACTATTTTCGATTAAGCCACAGATAAATACCATTATAGTAGTATCTTCTTCAAGGTTGTTAACAGTCTGCTAAATAAAAATGGTAAGTATTGAAAAAAAAGATAAATGCGATATTTTCAGGCTTCTAATAACTATGAATAGCCAACGACGTTTCTATTTGTAGAAAAATTCCAGAAAGAGCCGAAAATAATTTAGAAAAAGAGCTTGAAGAAGAAACTCTCACACATATTTAGGGCCTCGAAAATATCTTATTCCACTATATTCCTACTATTCCTATCCTACTAATATTATAAACGTGAAAGTTTGTATGGGTGGATGGATGGATGGATGGAAGGATGGATGTTTGTTACTTTTTCACGCAAAAACTACTAAACGGATTTGGGTGAAATTTGGCATACAGATAGATTATAACCAGGATTAACACAGGATACTTTTTATCCCGATATTCTCAAGGGATCGAAACTTATGCGGGTGAAACTGCGGGGCGCAGCTAGTCTTTTTATATCCTGAACTCAATTTCTAAATTGTATCAGCCCTTACCATGGCTGTTATTGGGTAGACATCTGAAATATTTATTTATATACGGTCCGGTATACGGGTCAACTAAATGAAATCTGTAAAGGTTGCGTTTAGTTGAAATGTAAGTTTCTGAGAACTTAGTGACGCAAGATTGGATGCCGTTTTGGGTTCCGTTGTGAAATAGAAAGTTATTTTAATTTCGTGTTACTTTGCAAATGGTCATCACCTGCCTAGCCTTTTCTCAATTATGTTAGGGTCGGCTTACAGTTTCCAGTCTCCAGTCTTCCAGACCTCCATAACCAGTTACTGGGTAATACGATACCCCTTGGTAAGACTTTGCAAAAAGTGTGAGACTTTTATTTTTGCGTGCATAGCCAAGACGGGCAATTGTCGTAAGAACGTTCACAGTCTGATCTCAGTCTCAATCTGTCAAAAATACCTCTAATTTCTCTACATTTTTGACAAGTTTTTGACATTGATTGTCAAAAACTAGATTTTTAACGTTTTTAATTACATAAATTGCCCTTCAGATATTTGTGGCCAATGAAGACTGAAATCAAGTACTTGCAGAATTAAATTGGTATCATTACCAAACGCAGTTAAAAATTCATGAGAGAAACACACACTGATAGGAAATTCTAGTAGTACCCACCTCTTGAGGTCACTGCGGAGATCTCTTGAACACAATGCAATCTACCACTACGAACAGACAAAACATTTGCAAAAGAACTTGTACTCTAGTTGTAAACCCTGTTTTCTGGACACGTACCGAAACACGACAAACTCGACCAAAAACAAGTGAATGTTTGCACGGTGCAAAAACAAAATCGTCAAAAAACGTTATAACATTTATTTCAAAATCCAAATGCTTCAAATAGAGAGCAGTGGTGGCCCAGTGGAAACGGCCGCGACTTACGAGTTGTAGGTCGTAGGTTCGAACACACACAAGTGCTTTACTTTGTGTAAATTATTTCATCACCACTGCTCTCAAAACGGTGCAGGAAAACATCATTAGGAAACGGGCATGTCCTAGAACTAAAATTTAAAGACATGTGATATCTACCAACCCGCACTGGGTTCGCGTGACGGCTTACAGCCCACTCCCTTTCACAGAGAGGACGCCTGTCATGTGTCCCAGCAGTCGGAGCATTATAGACTGATTATAAAATGTGACATACAATTGCTAGAAAATGTAAAATGTGAAGAGACTGACTGATATAGTGTAAGTGTATCAATATCACTTGTAAAAATGTATACTTAATTAAAAAATCTCATGAAAAATCTCATTATGCATCAATATACATGCTGCAAACTCGCACCTAACTGTCACATATAAGAACCAATCAGTACATTTCACATCGTATATCCAAACTATTAAGCCAGATATAACAAACTCAAAGCAGTCTCTATTTTCGCATTCTGAACCACGGAATCTAATGAACGGCTCGCATATCCACTGTCGTTTCTACCGTAAAAGATATCCGACAATGGACATTCTTTCCTCCCGGATTTTATGTCTGTCGGAGTATATTCTAGCGAGGTGGACAGAGATTAAAAATATTAGATCACTGTGCTTGCCTTTCTGACCAATGTATTTTTTTTCATTGACTGTCATCATCAGCTGTCAGCTTGCAGTAGCATCACCGAAAATGTCGTGCGTTTTTAGACTTTTAAATCGTGTCAATGATCTGGGCTTTATCTGTGACTGTATTAGTATGTTTTAGAAAATGACCTAAGACATACTTATTCTTTCAAAGACCTTGTCTTTGAAAGAATAAGTATGCCTTAGGTCATCGATGTTCGCCGCGGGAGACGCCCCGGGCGTCGGGAGTCGAGTGACGACTACCGGCCACCGTAGGCGCGGGCCTGCGGGCGGAGACCAATGGGTAGCTCACCGCCCGATCAGGACCAAGCCCGTGCCGGACGGCGCGTAAGTGTTCCACGCGCGCCTCAAAGAGATGTCAGCATTATCCGAGGGGCCCCTTTGGGCCGAAGCCTGCCGGGTCAGCGGGATTGTCCGAAAGGGTTACCGCTACTCCAGAACATAAAGGGCGAAGGAAGGAACATGGGTGGGTTTTAGTCAGTAAGAGTCTGATACTCCCTTCCGCTCCACCCAGAGCGGGAGCGGTCATTTGATGATTACCCACCAGAAAAAAAAAAAAAAGGTCATCGATGTTTTTATTAGTACTTACGGTGTACAAAAAGCATATTTTTATGCAATCTATCTATATATGTATTTCTTCAAACATTAGCTCTATTTAGATGTCTACATGCATAAGCTCACACCTTCTTCTCATGTGGGTAGGCAGAAACGATCGTCACCTGCTACGATCCTGACATACTCCTTTTGCTTCGTTTACGTTCGTACATCTGAAGGCCAATTCTCGTAATTTAAAACGTTCAAAATCTAGTCGCAGTCTCATCTCAGCGACAAACAAATGTCAAAAACTTGTCAAAATGTGGGGAAATTAGAGGTATTTTTGACAGATTGAGACTGAGATCAGACTGTGAACGTTCTTAAAATTACGAGAATTGTCCCTCTGTTCATGTCTATACATAAATATTATTATAAGTAAAGAAAAGGCGTGATGTTTATCTACAATTTTCTACTCGGCGTTACAAAAACAAGTCAATTCTCAAATAGACACGCTCAAGTCGCATCGATCTTCTTACTTTACTAGATTTTCTCGCGGCTTTGTTCGCTTGCCCTTTGGGATTACGCGAAATTTTATTGGCCAGACTAGAGACGTGGCGTGATAAGACGTGCCTTAATTGGTTACTGTACCCAAAGGACGGTGACATAGAATTCTTTTGTAACGCAGGAGATTTTAGAAGGATTTTATTCAAACAGACAAAGGGTTTTATGTTTTTGAGGTCGATTGTACTATGTTGGTTGGCACTGTTTAACTTTTTTACGTTTATTCCTTTTATAAATTCAATGGTGAGGCTACGACAGTAATGTGTGTACATACTAGTATACTTGGGACACTTAAATAAACATGAGAAAATGAACATAAGCGGAGATGTCGGCACAGCTATAAGGATTTAAATATCACTGTTATATTTTTGAGCCGTGAGCAAAGGTGGCCCAGTGTAACGGCCATGACTTACGATTTATAGGTCGTAAGTTCAAACCTAGACAGGCGCTTTACTTTGTGTAAATTATTTCATGACTATTACTCTCAAAACGGTGAAGGAAAACATCGTGAGGCAGCCGGCATGTCCGTGAACCAAAAGTTCGAAGACATGTGTGACATCTACCAAGCCGCATTGGGCCCGCATGGTAGATTACGGCCTGTGTCACGCAGGTGGGACACAGGCTGTGTTCCAGCAGTGGGAACATTATAGGCTGATTATGTGTCTGTTATATTTAAAGTAAAAGGTCTTTAATAGCATTTTTTTAATTTTATAACCAATCAGTTTTGACCCCGGAACTAAATTTGTTGCTAATGACCTCTAGTATCACCCTTCAAGGAATACGTCGAATTTCCCTGTCACCCCGTATAACTTACTTATATATAAAGACATCTCGATGTTTTGTTAGGTCGTAAACCCGTGCGAAGCAGGGGCCGGCCGCTAGGATCTGCTCAAGATACTTTGCCAGCATTGCTGAATTACTCTGACAACTCAACTGCAAAAGGGAAGGATATTATTTGCGGTTGAGCTGTTGGAGTATATAACAACAGAGATTTTTTCCTAGGATTTTTTTATTACTTCTACGAAAAAATCTGTTAGGACCAAAAAATGTAAATGAGCATAGATTTTTCTCGTGCCACGTTTCACATCATATTTCACAACAGCGAATGGACTTTGGATGGGAACCCGTCTGGCAGTGGCTTGCCAAATCACCTAATATCAGTGCAACGGCATCCGATTCAGTATACTTTAGGTCGAAGTATAGTGTAAAATGTAAGCACAGACACAAATAGAAAAATAACCAGGATAACAAATGTAAGGAGTGCAGGGGAATAGATTCTTTATGTATTTCTAAAGCGATTTAGAAGATGGAAATTTGGTTTAGGTTCTTTTAAATTTAGTCGTATTTTCGTATTTGAAGAGCAGTCATGAACAGAGTTCCACTGACCGAAATCCCATACTCAATACTTTGATTTCATTCTACAATGTGTACTTAGGTGATAACTTAAAATTATGTGATCATTATGGACTCTGTCGGGCACAGCAAAAGAGAGAAAACTTCGAAAGCTTAGCTAATCAGTCTTCTGAACTAAATCTAATATTGAAAGAAAATACGTTTATTTGCGGCAAACATGACGCATAAAAAAGTAACAAGTTGGGGGTAAGCATGCGTCACATTCACGCAAAACGGCCATCGCTCAGCATAATGCTAAGACTCTATACGAGACAGAGCCCCAGCGCTGGTTTTCAGTGGCAGCCGGCGTTAACGTGATGACGTCAACCAATGTAGCATGCAATTATACACAAATAAATAAAAACAACAATCAAGACAAGAAATAAAATAAACCGTTGCAACATAGGTAATATGATTCGAGACAAACAACAATCAAAACATGAAATCAAATAAAGTAAACAAAAATTAAAAAAAAGATGGTGAGACATGACAAATAAAATTATTATGTGAAATAATAATTATTATAAAAAAAAATATAATTATTATATTAGGGTATTTTGTTGCTGCCATGGTATTTTACTTCTTCCACCTCATATGTCTCATAACTAGGTCCTTTGCTCGATCTGTGGCGGATTTGACTTTCCTCCTAGCCCATGGTGTCCAAATTTTAATGTTGTTTTTTTTTTATTGTTTTCATGATTTTGTTAGATTTAACGTTCTTTTTTATTATTTCCATGCTAAGAAAAAATATGTGGTTTTAGTCGTCGAGCGACTTTTCTATTAAGTATATTAATTTCCCCGATGACCCAAAACAAAGTATATATAAATTCTATGATATTACTTCTCTACAACGAGAGTATAATACATAATTATTTTATTATAAGTCTATTCGCGAAGACTTGTAATTGGCTTTATTTCCTTTTTTTTGTTTGTTTTCTTTTAGCCGTAAGTCTTCCATGCTGTAATAAATAAATAAATAAAATTGAACAAAGAATTTCAAGTTTATTATTCTTAAAGGAGACAATAGTTTTGTTTTCGCAAATACGTCAAGTAAAACAAAGTTAAAAATAAGACCCTATACTTGAAGCATTTTAAAAGTTTCCTACTGTGTTCTGAAGTGTAGGGTGTCGGCGATATAAAGGACTTCTCCCAACTCCCGTTTAAATAACAACCTGAATAGAATCGTGAGACTTCCAATGTAAAGTTTGAAATCGCTAAAAAGTATATTTTATGAATTTATTTCACCAATGTTTTACATTTTAGTGTTCATATAGTTTGATTAGTTTTGGATGTTCGTGTGGATTGGTTATACAGAGTTGTTTTTTTTTTTTTAATTGATGATTTTTTTTTCTTAATGCGTTCACAAAAACATCTGTATTCCGATTTTAATGTCAAAAATCACGTTAAACGATTGAAAAATACATTAAAAAGTTATTAAACCGTATATTCTTTATGTACCTGTGACGTTATTTTCTGGGGTATTCAAGTAAACAGCCTGAGGTTACTTTTAGCAAATTACCTACGCTGGGCTCGGGAATTTAATAATGTTTGTTTTGGGTCATCGGGGGAATGAATGAAAAATGTACTAAAGCGTATTAGCTTAGGCCTCCGTAAGTTATTTACTTAGCTTTTTCAGTAGATATTTTTTCATCACATGTTTTAAAACTTTTATCTAAAAGGAGATAAATTGGTTTTCTAATCGAAGTAAGTTACAAATTATTTGTGAATTTATGAGAAGGCTCGACCATTTTCTTCGATAGTCTTAAAAAAAATGTGTAGCTAACACAGTCCAAAGATTTTCGTAGTTTTTCAACCAAAAAATAATCCTATTATTTCTATGGCAACATACAATTACCCCAATAAGGATATTTCCCAATAAAAATCAGTATTCCGAACTAGCATAGTAAAATTTTATCGCGTAATAAAAATGGAGTGTTCGAGTTTAGTACGAATATCGACAATCCAAGAAACGAAGGTCTCGGTCCCATCCCTAGCCGGAACAACTGACAAAAATAAAAAGCGACAGAAATCGTAGTAATCTCACTGATTCCGATACAATAGAAATTATTATTCTGCCGTTCGGAAGGGGAGATTATGAAGCGAGCATCGTTCGAACAATGGGCCGTTCAACTCTTCCTGTCATCAGAGATAATAAAGGGAAAAATATCGTGAGAAATTAAAATGAGCTCGGCGCTTGGTCAGTAAACAAGAAGGGGTGGGGGCTGGCAATTTTATTTTCCAATGTCGGATCAATAAGGAGAAGTGGGACACAGGATATTGCTGGACATTGAAATGGAAAAAAAAAGTGTTTTAATTACGCCCCTGTCGCTTTGAGGCGCACTAGACGTTGGGCTTGTGTTGTGGCTATTCAAGCGTTTATTGGACAATGCTTTTTTAAAAGATTCTGCTGCATTTGTTTTAGTGATTTTTCTTTTGTTTAGTAGTGACTTGGAGCTTCTTGAGTCGTTGGTATTTTAAGCCTTATTAACAGGTTGCACGTTTCTTATCTGCGGCATACCTACAATAAAATTGGAGCAACAAATTGTTTTTGCAACTTTTGTTGTTGTTTCAACTTATGGTATGCAATAGTTAAATTGCACCGTAGGTATATATCAGGCTTAAAATATGTTGGGTCAACGAAATTATCTTGCAGTATTTAATTTCGGACTAGGCTCTATTTGTTTTATTTTGTGTAGACCTATTATATTCACAATTCCATTGAAAAAAATAATTGGAAACCAACACCATTCATTTGAGTTAGAATCACAAAATAAATTTCATAAATTCCATACACGTGTCTCGTTTCACGCCGAGCCAATTTATGAATGGCACTCAAAATATAAAATACATGCATAAAAGGCTTATGTATCCCTATATTTAAAGTTTTATAGTTCGGTGACTCAAATCATGCAAATGGGCTTTAGTTCGCGATTTTATTTTAATAAATTGGTCAAAATGTATACAGTATTTACAATACAATCATCATCATCATTTCAGCCGATAGACGTCCACTGCTGGACATAGGCCTCCCCCAAGTGTCGCCACATTGACCGGTCCCGTGCGACTCGCATCCAGCGGATTCCCGCAACCTTCACCAGGTCATCGGTCCACCTAGTGGGAGGCCTTCCAACGCAACGTCTTCCGGTTCGCGGTCGCCACTCCAGAACTTTTCGGCCCCATCGGCCATCCGTTCTGCGAGCAATGTGCCCTGCCCACTGCCACTTAAGTTTGGCAATTCTTCGGGCTACGTCGGTAACCTTGGTTCTCTTGCGGATGTCCTCAACACAAACGAAGGGAAAATGTCAGGGAGGGAATTGATGAGATAATGAGGTCTTCCTTCATGATAGAGCAGTGGTGGCCGAGTGATAACGGCCACGACTTACGAATTATAGGGCGTAGGTTCGAACCCAGTCAGGCGCTTTACTTTGCGTAAATTATTTCATCACCACTACTCCTAAAACGGTGAAAGAAAATAACGTGAGGAATTCGGCATGTCCTAGAAGGAAAAATTCGAAGACATGTGACATCTACCAACCCGCACTGGGCCCGCGTGGTGGATAGCCCACTCCCTTTCACAGAGAGGAGGCCTGTGTCCCAGCAGTGGGGACATTATAGGCTGATTATGATTCATGGTTAGATGGTAACAAAAAGCAGTAAGAGAAAGAGAATCTAACTATTGTTCGGGGTACCCTAGTCTGTTTGGGAGCAAAGAATGTTTGTTACTAAATATTTATATGAAGATTACTCCTGAAGCAACACATATGGTCCCAGATTTCGGTCCTTTGAGGCGCCTTTCTGGAAACATGCGTAGAACATAAAATGTCATGGTGTGACGATTCGGTCGTTACGAGTCATCGACAGAAGCCCGAAAGTCCGACGACCAGTCTTACGTAGAGCAGTATACAGGGTTATTGGTAAAACACCAACAACCTCTTAAGAGGTCATTGTACTCATCATTATGAACAACTTTTACTATGGGACCAAACCAGAAATCGCGAAAAAAAAAAACAGCTGTTCCCTACATTTATGTTCGTCTAACTCGTCAAAATGTAGGGAACAGCTGATTTTTTTTTTAGCCTAGCCTTTTTCCCGACTATGTTGGTTGGGAAAAAGGCTAGGCAGATGATAATAGCGCGGTATTTAGGAAATGGCTGTGGTCAGTTCGACGCCGTATCTGTGTGTACTCTGTGTGTTAACAATATACCGAACTACTTAATAGTACTTTATATCTTCCCTTCTTTTTAGAACTATAAATAACATTAATATTGTTCCTAGGTGTCGAGATCAACGTCCCAGCAAGTGGTACTCCGCGAGGCGACGCGCGCGTTAGCCGGCAGGTACCGATGCGAGGTGTCCGCAGACGCGCCCTCGTTTCACACACAAGTGCGGTCAGCATATATACATGTTGTTGGTAAGTGATACATACTAGTTTCAGGTTTCAGCTTTGAATTTAAGGATTTTTTGCGACGTGGTTAAGGTCGCATTTGTCTTTCATGATAGGATTTGTTTAAATATTACAATCGTTATTTAATTGTAATTTTGTATAGGTACTGTTTTGATACTTGAACGCCGTTGACGGTAACACATAGATATATCTGTAGCTATTTTATTTACAACCCATCTTTAACAAAGCTTTAGTTAACTTAGGATATAATTTTGTTATTTTTATTAATTAATTAGCTATTAGTTGTTATTTTACGTCTACATATTATTTTAATTATGAATATTTTTCCTATAATTATTATTACCTATTTTAAACGAATAAAAAAAACTTTGACTTCGTCAATCGAAATTAAGTACGAGTAAGTTGTCTCTGTTTCCATTAATGTTTTCTATCTAATTCATAACCATTCAAGACATTCCAGTTTCATTCATTTCAAATCGTACATTATAACTTTTTAATTGATTATTAATAGGTCTACTTAGGCTTTTATGCATTCAGCGTTCATAATAAATAACAAAACTAGTCTAGTAAGAGGCATTATGAAGGAATAAGGTCATAACCCTTTTAACTGTTTCCCTTGTGTAAAAATCCCTCAGTTTTATATTCTCATTCCACCCGCTTACTTAATAGTCAATTAGGATTTTCTTTTCACGCAAACAACACTTTCTTCTGTTTTCGTTTTTAATTAACTGCGTCCCGGGAAAGTTTTAAGATGCGTTATTATTCCCAAGAGGCACTCCAGTGTTGATCATTTTATGACCGTGTTTTTGACAGGTATTAGACAGTTCGTACTTACAATAGTTACATTTCTGCGTACTGAAGCCTCGAAGGACCAAAATCTTGTAAAGTTGATTGTTTTTTTTCGGCGCTGAATGAATTCTGATTTTTTTATAATCATTTTATCGTGTTAGCAGAAATTAAGAAAACTTTATGAAATAAAACTTTCTAATTAAAAAAAATACCTGTCAAGAATTTTTTTTTATTGAATAGTTTTATTTTAGAGTATTCTTCTACTGAAAGGGGTGCTTCGAAAGATCAAAATGTAACCTTATAATACTCTGTACGTGACCAGAGGGCTGGCTTATTTTTAGCCCAAAGAATCACCATTGCCGTCTAACGTGGTAATGCTGCCAGATTTTTGGGCAATTATCCCATTAGCAGCGATGCGGACGAATTTTTTGATGCCCAATGAGCTCCTCCCTTTTCCTATTATTTTTTTTATTATATACTTGTACCTATGTCATATACAAACATCAACAGAATCTAGGGATACCTTAACCCTAAGTTATTTACAAATGTATAGTTTAAAATCTTTTTAGTTTCCATAAAATGTTTATATACAGATAGAAAATTCTTCTATTCTATTTTCAAAATTTAAAAATGTAAATAAAAAACTAAGGAAGGAAAATTAAAATAATTTTATGAATATTAATGAATGACAAGGGATTAGATTGTTTTTCTTTTTAATTTAACGTGTCGCTTTTTTATTTTCTTTCTTTTTTAAAAAACCTTGACCCACACTAGGAATTACTCCTGTATCGTGGGTGCGTTTACAAACATTTAAACTCACATACACAAACAGCCAGACCCGGAACAACTACCTGTAGGCAATACAAATATTTGTTCCGTGCGGGAATCGAACCCGCGACACTCAGCGCAGCAGTCGATCGCTCAGCCACTTCGCCAACCGTATCGTCAAAAGTGTCAAAAAGTCGTGCTCACGTTGTCATTTGAGTCGAAATGAAATGTTACGAGCCGTGGGCATGTTAGAAAATGGTGCTATTCAACGCGTTGTTGCTGAGGCCTTACACACCAGCCAAAACGTGATATCAAGGTTGTGGTCACGTTATCGCAGTGCTGGGGATGTGCCTGAATGGCACACGGGTAGATATCGTGTTTCTACGCAGAGACAGGATCGATTTCTCCAAATGACCGCCAGAAGACAACCCAATATCACAGCGATGCAACTAGTACAAAGACTCCAGGAGGACTACCAGCTGCTGGTAAGCGACCAAACCGTGCGAAGGAGGTTGCATGAAGTTGGTCTTCTTCGTTTTTTATTTTTTTATTAAAAACTTTAAAATAACCTATTTCCTCCATTTACTGTATCCGAAAATTCTTTATAGATTTTTAGATATTTGATGAAATATAAAATATCCCTAGATTCTGTTGATGTGTGTTTGATTGTGTGTGATTTGAGTGTTAGCTTATATATTGTATTAAAGACCTTATGACGAGTGAATTGTTTATGCGCTAAATGAATTTTAAACTTGTTAAAAATAACTTTTTCAACCAGTTCTTTGCAAAGCCTGTTTTCACAAAACAATAAATCTATTTGGCCAGCTAAAACTATTGCTTTCCCAAACGTACTAACCAAAACTTATTATTGAAAATTCTTGCTTGAAAGAATGTTAGGAAAAGCTAGTCCAGTAAATGATTTTATTTCTGTATAACCTACTTAGGTTAAGCACTTTTACACGTCATACATATTTTTTAAACTAAACGAGGTCGGCGTTTCCTCTCTGACTACAGTTACTAGTCAGAGAGAGGTCACAGTCTTTTTTAAAATCCAGACATAATCTTGGTCAGATCATGTGTGTTCCTCAACATGCCGCCATTTCAAACACCAATAGTATTCGAAATGGTCTATTGAAGAAAGAAACATACTGATTGAGTGAACCTGTCCAGTCAGACATTTTTTTTTATCTAGTAATTAGATGAACCTAGCCAGAAAATAGTACAAACTTCGATAATTAGTGCGTAAATAAAGCCTATACATGCACAGTAAAACTTCCATACAAATTATAAATGAGAGTCGCTTTTCGTGTCTGCCTGTGTGACCGTGTTGTTCTTCTAAACTACGAGACGGATTTTGATGCGGTTTTTCACCATGATTTAGAGAATTTATTCCGAAAGTCATTTATTATTATTAAATGAATAACACATTTATGTATTATACATTTAATAATAATGAATGACATTATTATTAAATGTATAACACATTTATATTATCTTATTTCCTACTATTTTATTTTTATTTATTTATTTAATATTTAATAAACGCGAAAGTTTGTATGGATGGATGGATGTTTGTTACTTTTTCGCGCAAAAACTACTGAACGGATTTGGATGAAATTTGGAACACAAATAGTTTATAACCAGGATTAACACATAGGACTTTTTATCCTGATGTTCCCACGGGATCGTAACTCATGCAGGTGAAACCGCGGGACGCAGCTAGTACTTACATATGCTAAGAAATATTAATGTTTTGCCAAGTCGTAAAAACCTTGTGAAGTAGAGGCAAATAGATAGTAAGGAACAAATTGTTTAAATCTCAAAACAATTTGTAGGTAATCGCATATATTTGCAAGTAAATCACGGGGTGCCGTAAAAATAGCGACTATTATCATATACACCATGCCTATAAGCTATTGTAGGGGACCTATTTTCATAGTGGGATGGGTGGTCATCGATCCGACTTCCTTATTTGGCAGAATAAGGGCGAACGCAGTAGTTTTACTCGTAAAGTCGTGATACTTAATCTATTATTATGATGCGAGGGATTGATGCTCATTGATTCATTAAATATTAACTGTTATATTTGGTCAGTTATCCTTATTATTGTAATATACATTACATTATTATGAAAATGTCTTTTATACAATAAGATCTATCTATTCAAACACGAAATATTTTAAGATAACAAACATCTATTAATAGCTGGTAAAGAAGTCGTCTACGATTGTCTGATTGTTTTTTTTACGTAATTATTATAATTTTAAAATTGCTTGAGGCATTTTGCATAACGTCACCGTAGAGTGAAAACCTCGGGAATTAATTTTTGCTCAATTTTATTTTATTGCGTTTCTAGGAAGAAAACCTCGCAACGCATATCCTGATCTGACTCATTTGTTCATTCGATACTCATAGCGCCATCTATGACAGTAAATCAGAACGTCGTAAATACTCGCATCATCATAAAATAAGACGTTTATATAAAAATTAATTTACACTTTAATTCATAAGTACTACTGTAGCGTTGATAAGGCATTAGCTGTTGAATTTTTTACTTAAGAGATTAAAGAATGACCATACTTACCGACGCGGAGTCGGTTTGAACTGCACACAAAATATTGTTTTTTCTTCCTCTTGAAAAATTACCTCTTTTACACTTACGAGGTTTTCACTCTAAGGCGTCGATAAGACCTTTACTCTGTTTCAATGATTGTAAATACTATGTAGAAACTAGCGTAATGGATGGGAAAAAATAAGAAGGAGCCAAAATTTGTTGTGTCAAGTAATTTTGTTTTTAAATAATATACATACTTAATAAATTATTTTTTTCATTTCTATGGCTACTTTACCATGGTATGGCGTAGATACATATGGTGTATCTACATATTAAAATATTTCGTCCATGAATAGACATACACCTTATATAGTAATTTGCTTATATATAAATTTGCCAAGCCAACAGTATCTACCGGTACCTAATTGACTAGTAGTTAATTGATTGATTTATCGAATAGACACGTAATCTAAACAGCCAAATTATTAATTGATTAAATTTAGATTAGATTTATTGATTAAAGTTAGATTACGTGTTTTAATAATTAATTATAACTACCTGAACAAGAAACCCCTTTTTTTCTGGGTGGGAAATCATCATAATTATGACTTCTCCCGCTCTGGGCGGAGCAGGAGGGCGTGTCAGACTTTTACTGACTAAAACCCACTCGTGTTCCTTCAGTTTCCTATGCCAGGGACCACGGTACCCCCCGGTAAAAAACACCTGTATTGGTTAATCAAATAAACAAGCAGACATGTCAAGGGCTCGCTATCTATAGCCTGAAAGTCTGACAACAATACCAAGGGGTATTGTGTTGCCTCAAAGAGATGTTAGCACGAACTGACGGGATCCGCTAGAGCCGATGCCTGCCAGGGCCGCGGATTGTTCGAAAGAGATACCACGGCCCCTGACATAGGCAACTGAAGGAACGCGGGTGGGTTTTAGTCAGTAAGAGTCTGACACGCCTTCCCGCTCCACCCAGACCGGGAGAAGTCATATGATAATTTCCCACCCAGAAAAAAAAAAAGAAAAAAAGGGTTATCGTGTTAACCAGTAACTGGATTGTGGAGGTCAGATAGGCATTCGTTCCATCTAAAATACTGGTATTCAGCTGTATTCGGTTAGGCTGAAAGCCGACCCCTGCTGATTATTATTATGATTTAATTTCTCACAACTGAATCGAATTACGTGGCGGGTAGTGGCTGAAAAATCTGACATTGATTTGTTCAACTTAGTGGGTATATAATTTTCCCACTATTGGGACACAGTTCTCCTTTCTGTGAGAGGGAGTGGGCCGTAATCCACCACGTGGGGCCAGTGCGGGTTGGTAGATGTCACATGTCTTCGAAATTTTGGTTCTGGGACATGCCGGTTTCCTTACGATGTGGTCCTTTGCAGTGCTTACAAACTCAGACTTTTACGTTTTCAAACGTAAAGGTCTGAGTTTAGCCGCGTGACCACTCCCGACCACCGTAGGCGCGGGCCTGCGGGCGGAGAGCAATGGGTAGCTCACCGTCCGATCAGGACCAGGCCCGTGCCGGACGACGCGTAAGTGTTCCACGCGCGCCTCAAAGAGTTGTCAGCATAATCTAAGGGGCCCCTTAGGGCCGAAGCCTGCCGGGTCAGCGGGATTGTCCGAAAGGGTTACCGCTACACCGGAACATAAAGGGCAAAGGAAGGAACATGGGTGGGTTTTAGTCAGTAAGAGTCTGACGCTCCCTTCCGCTCCACCCAGAGCGGGAGGGGTCATTTGATGATTTCCCATCCCGAAAAAAAAAAAAAAAAAAGTGAGCTTAGAGTGAGCTGTCAATATTGTTAATCCCTTAGCATTAATTGGAATGACAGCTCACTCCACGCTCACTTCACCTGAGTATTCACGGTGAGATGGTTACAGAATCGCACTTTAGTATCAAAGATAAGTAAAATAACTTCTAATGCAACTATCTATCCACGTGTCTATTTATTATAAAGCCTTTATTGCTGAAGAACTAAACACAAATTTATAATCTAATAGTATTAAAAAAACTTAAATCTAACACATCGGGTTTTCCGGTTTAGTGATCAGCGTGTCCTGTGACACGCGTCCCACACGCGTGTGTGTGTGCGTGTAGCTGTTTCCACTCATTTCTGTCTCTAGTTTTTCTAGACCAGGTAACGCCTCCAATTTTTCTTATGTCGTCTATCCATCTTTTTGCCTGTCTTCCCCTTTTCCTTTTGCCATCGCGTGGTTGCCACTCTGTTATAATTTTTGTCCATTTTAACTTACTATCTCTCGTCATGTGTCCTGTCCATTTCCATTTCAACTGTCTTATTTTCTTTATTATATCTTCTACTTTGGTTCTGGATCGTATTTCAACTGCTATTAACCGATCTTTTTTAATGACACCAATCATGCTTCTCTCCATTCCCCGCTGATATGATCTCAGTTTTAAAAGATGTTTTTGATTTAGGGCCCACGTTTGGCTCCCATACGTCAGGCAAGGTAAGACGCACGATCGTGCATCGAACGTGTCTATTTATGTAACTCAAAGTCAAATCATTTATTTTATTTCAAATAGGTACTTAAAAGACACTTTTGAACGTCAAAAATTACATTAAAATAGAATTGATTCTAGTCAACCCTTCCAAAAGTTAGTTTTTGTATGGAGAAGGATGGGCAGGAAACTTCACCGTTACTCTTTTAAAATATTTTCCAATATTTTGCATACATTAATTACATAATAATATGTGAAGACGATACACCTAAAATAAAATTACTATACCATAATAGGTAAAAGAATTAAAATGTATTAATGAAACTACGACGTTATTATAAATTAATTATGTGATAGATACATGGTGCTCACATATTTACAAACATTATAAAAGTAGACGATTTTCATATAAAAAAAAGTAATAAGTCAGGGTGTTTAGCCGATAATATCTCACTGCTGGGCAAAGTGGGCGAAAGCCTCCCTTTCCCTTTTCCACACACGTTTGTCTATTGCCACTGCAGGCCAGTCCTCTCGGTGTGAGTCAAGTTTGCCCGTCCATCTTCGTTTTGGTCTGCCGCGATGTCCTCTAACACGTAATGAGACCCAATCAGCATTTGCAACTACATGGCGATGATCACAGCCCGCTATCAAAACCAGTCTTAGATGAAAATACAATCACACATATACTAGGAGGTTGTTCCATTACCACTGTAGGCTTAGGAGATTCTAAGTGGCAGCCCGGAGTCTAGATTTGTGGCCGATTAATGGTAACAGGCTTGCCCCCATTAAAGGGGTCTTATAACACAACTGACGAAATGTGGGTGTACACATTACTATACACGTTTACTTAACCCTTAGGAGAATAAAGGCTTAATGTTAAATTATCGGTTTATGTAAAGCCTGAAAACTGGATTTGTGCCTGCTGGGTTTGATTCCCAGGTCGGGAAAAGTCTTATTGGGTTTTTCTATCAATAATTTCTCAGTAGCCCGGAGTCTGAATTTGTGCCCGGTTGATGACTATGGGCTCGCCCCCTTTTATATGGTACTAAAACATAACTGGCGAAATGTGAATTTACTATAAGTGTACCTCTGTCAAACCCTTCATTGAAAACAGGCGTGATGTTAGGAAATTTATATCAACGGCCATCCAATTTAAAGAGAGAAAGAGTGCTAAGATAGTGTGGCTTTTCGGTTTTTTTTTTGTTTGCTTGAACGGGCTAATCTCTGAAACTACCAGTCGGATTTGAAAAATATTTTTGCTTTCGATAGCCTAATTCTTCAAGTAAGCTAAAGGCTTTAAATCAACCTAGAAACCTTAACAACTGAGCAAAAAAACAAATTGTCTGAAAGAACGTTGAGGCGAAACAAAGTAATAGACGGGGTGGTTAAGTCACGGGCAGAAGCTAGTTCATAATAAAAACAAACATGTTAGATCCTAATATTATGTACTTACTTTTGAGCGTTATGAATGTATTTTTTGCTATTCTATTCAATCTGAGATCTACACCGAGGCACAACGAAAACCGAAAAGCCACACTATCTTAGCAAAGATAGTGTGGCTTTTCGGTTTTCGTTCTCGTGATTTAACTCCCCACGACACCCAACGGAAATCTGACATAATCTTGGCCGGAGTCTACAAGAACAATTCATTTTCCTATTACAATAAAAAACTTTGCCATAGTACATGATAGGATTTCAGATAAACGTTCATGTTCAAGTTAACACGATCATGAAATCTCTCGAACAGTATATTCAATGAATACGGAAAAACATTTGTAAATTCTCCCGGGTACGAGTTCTTGGCACAAAATGCAGGTACACGAAAAGCCAGAAAACTCTAACGTTTTAACTTGATATTACAGTGTATATATGTATAGTATATGTAAGAATATTATGGAGTTTAAAAACCGTTTATATCGGGGATTAAACGCTTAGAGGTAAAATGAAAAATCTGTGGTTGCTACCATAAAAATAACAATGATTATCTATCTATGTCTAAACTAATAATAAAGGGGATAGACTATGTAAACAAAGGGATTTTAAGCCAAATAAAAAAGGAGGAAGTTCTGTATTTAATGGTATTTCCTTATAGATTGGCACTTACTTTACTATATATATATTTTCTACCTTTTTGTATAACTAAGAATGGCGTGCGGCTGTTATTACTTAGCCACAAGCTAAGTGATAACAGGCGCAGGGGTAGATCGATCAGGTTAAGCTACGCTTGCCGCGGTTGGTCCGGGGAAGGTAAGAAGCTGAAAGTCTGAGAACCAGTCTTACCAAGAGGTATCGTGCTACCCAGTCACTGGGTTGTGGAGGTCAGATAGGCAGTCGCTCCATGTAAAATACTGGCATTCAGCTGCCAACTGGAAGCCAACCTCAACATAGTTGGGAAAAGGCTCGGCAGATGATGATATAGGTACTAATAATAAAACTAAAGAGTTTGTTTATTTTTTTTTTGCTTGAAGAGTCGGATTTGAAAAATATTTTTACTTTCGATAGCCCAATTCTTGAAGAAAGCTAAAGGCTTTAAATCAAGTTCTACCTTAAGAACTGAGCAAAAAACAAATTGTCGGAAAGAACGCTGAGGTAAAACAAAGTAATAGACGGGGTGGTTAAGTCACGGACAGAAGCTAGTTCATAATAAAAACAAAAATGTTAGATCCTAATATTATGTACTTACTCAAACTAACTTAACGTTATTAACTTAACTTATTAACTTAGTGTTATGTACGTATTTTTTGCTATTCTATTCAATCTGAGATCAACACCAAGGCACAACCCTACTGCAAAGAAATATCAATAACAACGGAACATTTATGGACCATTTATCAAAACGTCACGAACAAAATTATTATTACAGCAACTTATATAGGTCCTTTTATAACATGGACGTCGCAAAATCCTTTAGCACTTTTTCGTCCGGCGGTCAGCCATTCCCCCTATTTTTTACTGACAACCTCGCTGCGTACAAATTGAAACGTCTTCCTTTGAATATGGTTAATTTAGTGGAGTCCGAGGACGGGTTTTTTCCTAAAGTTTTACGTATAAAGTTAGGGAAATAAAATGGTATGGTTGTGCGAGAGTGTGGCCTTATATGTAAATGTGTGGTGTTCCAGCGACGAGATGAATGGTTGTCCTAATATACGGAAAAAGATAAGTGTGGTTTGTACACGGGTCATGTTTCGGCATGGAAATGAAAGAGCGAACAGCCGGCGCGTTTTGATTTGTAAGGCGTAAAGAAATTAGATTAGTACGGTTCAGATTTTACGTTTTTCAATTTGGTTGTAACTGGATTCCAGTGGTGTGAGTATCAAACACAAAATTCAAACTCAAACCATTTATTTCAAATAAACCAATTACAGGCACTTTTGAATAGTCAAGGGGTCAGTCAGTCAGAAAGATGAAGCTAATTGCCAATTCCAAAGCGTAGTACGTACCGATGGATAAGAATGGGCAAGAAACTCCACGGACACTCTTTAAAATCATAATATCATCATCTGCCTAGCCTTTTAGGCAGATGATGATATGAAGACGACATGGTATGACGATTTATGTTAGGTTTTATGCATATCAAAACATGATATGATGTAGCAAATATATAGCAAGGCAGGCACAATCATTTTTTGGCTCTTCAAAAGGATCAATAAATAACCTAGAAATTCTATACTGCATAACGTGTCGAAGAGTAACAAATCGATAAATAAGCAAATGAAATGAAGTAAAATGAAATTGTTTATTCTGTAAATAGGATATCGGAATCACTTTTGCGTTATATTATAAAATAAAAAAGCTAGATGAGTTCAGCGTTTCCTATCTGACTACTCTGAGGAGAAAAGCAGAAAGTTGTACTCAGATGTAGTATGCCTTAACTTATATTAACATGTTTTTTACCAAAAATAAAAATACTTCGGCGGCGAATACAAGTCCATTATTCAGTCGTATCCAACTAAATGTAATGAAAACAAAACAGTAGTTTAAAAACAAAATGGCGACTGCTAAACGTCAATATCTTGATTGTGTTTTAGTCCAGTTTTATTTTTAAAACTTTTATCCTTCCCAAAGAGAATTTTATACAGGATTTTATTAGTAATTTTTCATTTACAGCCTTTTAGAAAAGCCGGGATTGATGTAGCTATAAATTTTGTGGCTACTTTTTAAAGCAAATTTTTATAAGTCCGTTATTCGGCCTGGCTTTTAATGAAAATACGGTTTTTTAGTATCAACCTGTGGTAGTCGAGGCAATGGGTTATTTACGTACCTGTGGAGTACCTATTGTATTGTGTGTTTAATCCTCTGTATTGTTATGATATATTACTACATTAGCACATAGCAGTATTTAAGCCGGTTGCCCAACAGTTTTAATCTACCCAGAGTCAGAAACTACAAAATGCTAAAATTGCTGAAAATGCGCTCATTTGTTATTGCACTGTATCATTGCAGATCATATTTTTTTTTAAACAAGCAAATGGCAAAATATGTCTTTTATTTGTTTATTAACAAAAAAAAACTTTTAATATTTTGCTACGTTCTAACTATTTATCGAGATTTCATTATAATAATTCGCATAAAATTAAATATGAACACAAAATCCATGTTATATGGATTTTGTCGGGTATACACAAAAATGGCGTCGATTCCCTTGTTCACAAACTAAACTAATTTTAAGTTTAGTGCAACTTTTTCTTTCTATTTCATTAAGAAAAGGACAGAAGATAAATATTATTTTAGTCCTGTCAAATTAGTCAGCGCCTGACGTAAATTGACGTATTTTTAGTAGCCATGTTTTTAATCACGTCTAATTTGTCTATGGAGTATCTTAATTTGACAGGACTAAACTAATATTTATCTTCTGTCCTTTTCTAAATTAAATAGAAAGAAAAAGATGCACTGAACTTAAATTTAGCATAGTTTGTGAACAAGGGAATCCCCGCCAGTGTTCGCTTTTAAAAATATAATATGATCCAATCTCCGTACGACGTTTATGAATATTTCACCGCAAAGTGTTTACTCGATTACTATAGGAGTAAACGCGCGAGGTGCCCGAGGGCATAATCGCGTATAGGTATTTTATTACGTTATTTGACCGACCGTGGGTAGAAGAGTAAATTAGCTTGTTGCTCCGTGTTGCGGGGGTTGTGAGAAGGAAACTTGCCTTTTCATGGTATTTTTGTATTGTTTTAGGATCAGAACTATTATTATGTAAGTGGGAGTAAGGGAGTTTAGTGTAATACAGTCGATGTTTTAGCTTAAAAAATATATACACCGTGTTCTTCACGTTATCCATAAACTTTGGCAAACGCTTCTATAGCTTTTACAAATCAAATCTAACAAAGAATGTAGTTCTTAAAAAAGCTTCGTTATATAGATATTTGTAATTTCATCTAATGAAATTTAATTGAGTTATGCAGTAAGAAAGGGTCTTAATTTGGCCTATGTTGCCGCTTAGTGAAATCAAAATGATAAATCTATCAAATGCTTCGGATAAAGAGATAAAGAGGCATGCATATCGGAAGATTTACGTCAAGGTATTTAGTTTATATGAAAATTATCAAAAAATAAGAATTTATTAATGTGTCCGTAATGTAAAATGCTTATTTCCATGGTCTGAACATCTGGTCGAAGTTTATGTATATTGGCCGGAACATGGAGTATATTTGTAACCTCTGTCGTTTTTAAAACAGTTTAGTGATTCTTTTCTGGACTATTTGTTAAATAACATAATTTTTTTTAGAGTATTTATTTCCTTTATAAAAGGTATTAAATACTGGAGGTATTAAACGAGATATCAATTTAAATCACGAACTGAACTGAGGAAAGTCACCCCTAATAAAATTGAAATCCTCAACACTCAACCCTTTCCACCCAATCCCCAATTGTGTTCATTCCAAACTATGCAAGTACAAAAACTGATATTAAAAACAATAAATAAAGCCTAGCACACAATTTTGGCTTCAATAGAACCCTAAAAATTTATCGACAGCCCTTTTCACTCGGCGATACAACTTTACGTCGTATGGGTTATGAAAATTTTCACCCGCAGCCGGAATTGACGATGGTCGCACAAAATTAATGTTTAGGATTATTATTTTTTGGGCCTGTTTTTATTATCTGGGTTACTCTAAGCCTTTTTTGGCTTTTTGGAGACGTGTGTTCTGTGATACATTTGTGCTAGTTATGAAAACTTGAGTAATTTTCTTCACCGCTGCTCACATTATAAATACATAACATGCGTGACATAGTTAGCTTACAAACCTACCGCCTGACGCAGGTCCTCACCGGACACGGAAGTTTCGGGAGGTTCCTGCACATCATCAGGCGGGAGGAAACGCCCGGGTGTCACCATTGCCAGGATCGCCCAGTGGACACGGTGGAGCACACGGTGGAGGTCTGCCCCGCTTGGGCGGAGCACCGCCGTGTCCTCGTAGAGGCGATCGGCAGCGGCGGCGGCCTCTCGCGCCCGGCCCTGGTGCAAGCCATGGTCCGGAGCGAGAGGGAATGGGAGGCAGTCGCCTCCTTCTGCGAAGCAGTCATGCTAGCGAAGGAGGTGGCGGGACGGATGAGGGAGAGAGCCTCCCGTCCCAGCCGCCGCGGGAGACGCCCCGGGCGTCGGGAGTCGATTGAAGACTACCGGCCACCGTAGGCGCGGGCCTGCGGGCGGAGAGCAATGGGTAGCTCACCGCCCGATCAGGACCAGGCCCGTGCCGGACGGCGCGTAAGTGTTCCACGCGCGCCTCAAAGAGATGTCAGCATAATTTGAGGGGCCCCTTAAGGCCGAAGCCTGCCGGGTCAGCGGGATTGTCCGAAAGGGTTACCGCTACCCCGGAACATAAAGGGCGAAGGAAGGAACATGGGTGGGTTTTAGTCAGTAAGAGTCTGACACTCCCTTCCGCTCCACCCAGAGCGGGAGGGGTCATTTGATGATTTCCCATCAGGAAAAAAAAAAAAAAGTTCCCTCTGCTGGGACACAGGCCTCCTTTCTGTGAGAGGGTGTGGGCTATAATCCACCACGCGTGCCTAGTACAGGTTGGTGGATGTCACATGCTTTCGAATTTATGGTTCCAGGACATGCCGGTTTCCTCAAGATGTTTTCCTTCACCGTTTTGAGAGCAGTGGTAATGAAATAATGAACGTAAAGTAAATGCCAGCTTGGTTTCGAACCACGATCACATTTAAAAAAAAAAGATGTATTTACAGGAATATATGATAAACTAAATCTGAAGACCTAATAGAATTTTCCGGAAAAATAACAGGACGAACTAGAAATAAATATTCAACTCTTCAACTGCAAAGAATGCAGAAAGAACTCAATCCATTCTCATCTATTAACAAACATAAAGTGCACCAGAAAAGATCACAGTGGGGGCCATGTTTTCATAATTAAAGAACTCCTTTTCAACTGAAAAGCACTACTCCCGCCCCTATATTTCCTCCTCCAACAAACAGCCACACAATTAAGTAGCTGTTAATTCCTTATTTTATTTATTTTCCAAGCTATGTTGGACGTCAAGTTCATGCAAAAATAAGCTGGTAGCGAGGAAAATAAGCCGCTTGGTTGCCCGTGAACTGTTCACAATCGAGACAGCTTTGTTTGTTCGTGTTACGGACGCTGTGTGGTAGCTGACTGTTTTGTAAACATTTTATTAAATAACAGCGAAATTTTACTGTTTTGTGTACGTTTATGCCAATGTCGTTTTGATAGCTTTGAACGTTGGTTGGAGGAAGCTTTTGTGGGTGTTGAATAAGCTAGTAACCCCTGGCGTACTTATTATTCAGTAGTGAAAGATGTAACAATTTTTTTTTTCAAAAAATTCATTCTTATTCGTACTTCGTACTTCGTACTTCGTACTTCGTACTATCGTACTTCGTACTAATATTATAAACGTGAAAGTTTGTATGGACGGGTAGATGGATGGATGTTTGTTACTCTTTCACGCTAAAACTACTGAACGGATTTGGATGAAATTTTTGGATGAATTGGCACACAGATGGTTTATAACCAGGATTAACATACAGGATACCTTTAGTCCCGATATTCCCATGAGATCGAAACTTATGCGGGTGAAACCGCGGGGCGCAGCTAGTAAATTATAAATTCGAAAGTAACTCTGTCTCTACGTTACCTTTTCACGCCTAAACCACAGATCGGATTTCGATAAAATTTGGCAAGGAGATAGATGGCATCCTGAGGAAGGACATAGTCTACTTTTTGTCCCGGTAGCACGTTCCCGTGGGATAATTTCCGAGGGCTCTATCGTGAAAAGTTATACTAGTTGCAATAATCATGTCAGCAGAAGACGTTCATTGCTAGACAGAGGTCATTCCTAAGCATCGCCACAGCGGTCCAGTCCTACTCGCATCCAGCAAATTCCCGCCAGTTATCATACTAATAGCAAATCTTATGTTCTTAGCTTCATCAATTCTTTTTACGTCTTGATATTGAATACAAATTCTCAGAACTTTCTACTCTAAACCTTATATGGAAATACATCAAAATATCATAAAATTCTCGATGAATATTGCTTATCGTAAGATCGCAGTGAAATCTTATTGGTTCAAGAGAGCGTAAGATTCTTTATGCAAGAGGAATTTTTATCGGAACCACTCCTAAGATGTGTTTATCCAGGTGGAAAAAAATTATGGGGTCTTCCTTGAGTTTATGGGGTTATCTTTTCATACTTAAGTGGTAATTTAATAAAGTATTTTCACGCTTTTTGTTTTTAAATGAGGATGATTTAGAGCAGACGTAAAAATGTGTAATGTGTATCCATGAATGATGTTATTTTGTATTTTTTTCTTATAGTTTTTTTCACATTCCAATTAGCTGTTTTTTATTGTTGGAGACACATTAGGGTTGTCAGATTCTGTTTTCGTGTTGTTCGCTGTCAGATCTCTTATATGTCAATATTCATAGATTTTTGTCCACATATAATATTGTCTAGTGTCGCATTATTATGACTTTTATTTTCATGATTCATGACTTTTCTTCGCGTACTTAAACATATTTAAATATAAGTTGTGTTTTTATTAAATGTACATAACAAATAAAATGTTGTAAGTTTTCCAATAAACAGCTACTTACCACAACCCGGCCAGCCTTTGCTCAGCTTGAGCCTTTTATTCTTTAGTTTGTTTTTTACTCTCCATTCTTACTGTACATGCAAGCGGTCGCAAATCCGATTTGTGTATCTCCAGACTTAGAATCGGACCACTGGCATTTAAGTTTTAGATAACTTTGTTCTGTTAAAATGTACGATCAATACTTTGTGGGACCTGATTTAATCAGACCTAACTAGGATTTATTTGGTTGGCACGGATTTAAAAGGCAATTAATTTGCTGTCATTTTGTTTTTATAAAGTTTATTTTAATTATTTTTTAGGACTTTAAAGGACCAACGATAGGGACAATGACAATTTCGAATTAATAAGGGTATAGAGGTATGAGGAACAGGGTGTTAAGTTCACTCATCCTCCATAGAAAAGGGAGGATCCTTTGACCAGTCGGGCGTCGTGTCTAGTGGGAAACTGCCCCACGACCGACGTCGAGACGTCGTATATATGCTAGTCGCGCGGTAAACTCTGCTTGCGCGATGCAGGATTTTGATTTTGATAGAATACATAGTTCGCATTTGGCGATCTACATCCCCACTTTGTGGCGAGATCAACATATCGCCACAAATACAGAAGATATCATTATACAGTTCTAATAAGGCAATACCAGGGCTCCTTTATTTGGTGGTCCTCCAAGTATACCTATCCAAAACAATGTTGGCTAGAGTAACAAATAAGGAATAATAAAGATCAACCATAGTGAAGTGGTTACTTACGCGTTGTAGATCGAGGGTTCAAACCCAGGTAGGCGCTTTACATTATGTAATTTATTTTATCACCACTGCTCCTAAAACGGTGAAGGAAAACATCGTGAGGAAATCGACATGTCCTAGAAACAAAAAATCGAAGACATGTAACGTCTACCAACCCACACAGGGCCCGCCTGGTGGTACAGTCCACTCCTTCGCCAAGAGATTCGGCCTGTGTCCCAGAAGTGGGAACGTTATAGGCTGAATATGTATAGTAAAGTGGACCATGCCCTGCCAGCAATAATATTATAATCATAATATGTACAAGCCAGGCTCACGTTCTGCAGCAGACAGCTCAAGCTAACAGAGCCTAATAATTCACCAGATGATATCACAACGCACAGAAACCAACGATATCATAGAGGTCACTGAGCAAACTGCATGCTGGTCCACGTCCTACATATTTACTGCAAGCAAACACGTACAAAACATTCTCGAAACAAACTGAGTAACATCGTCAGTACAAACTTAACCAATTATAGAAGTATGAAGTATGTTTATGGGCGTACATGACGACTCACATGTGTATTTCATAAATACTTGGACGTGCTCCTTGCATCCTTACTTTACGCTTTTCCCGAAGGACAAGAGAGGAATGTTACCATGAGTTCAACACAAATGATTGTATAACTCCCAGACTAGATTTTTGTATTGGTGTCTCACTGCAGGGCAAAGACCTCTTCTCATACAGAGAAGTCACGAGTATTGATCACCACGCCTGATCAAGTCGGCTTGGAGATTTCATACTTATATTCATTATAAGTACAGCCGATCGATTCTGTAAAAATCTCACTGTGAAAAGTTAGGTGAAGTGAGCTTAGAGTGAGCTGTCAACGGTGTCAATCCCTAGCATTAGTTGGAATGACAGCTCACTCCACGCTCACTTCACCTAAGTTTTCACGGTAAGGTGGTTATAGAATCACACTGCAGGTTTCTTTACGGTGTTTTCCTTCACTGATGTCAGTAGTGTGCAAGATAAACTCGTTTTATACAAAAGTGCAATACCAATACGGTGAAAATGTATGGAACAGCTGTCTTTTTAATAACCGACGAAAAAATTGCTACGCTAGGGTGTCTAGAATCATGTGCTAAATCCTTGATAACAGTTTGCGCGTTGATGTGCCTCAAAGACTATTGTATCTACCTCATTCATACAGGGATATGAATGAGGTGAATACAATGTTTTTTTAGTTTGTCCTATTTCGTCATAAAAAAGAAAGAAAAAGAAAGAAAAATATTTTATTCTGCACAAACAAAACGCACAATTACAAGTAAAAAAATAATAATAATAAATTAAAAAAAAAAAAACGAAAAAGACATAAGATACACACAGTCAAAAGACACGTACTCATGCATAAAAATGTTGACACTTTTGTCCATTGCTCGCTGTCAAGGCCATGGACCAATGACAACTAACATTAATTGACAGTTGACAGTACAGATATAAAACTATGAACTGCATGTAGTAGAAGAATGGCGAGTGTGCTAACCAAATACCTCTGAACTTCAATTCAACGTAACACTGTTTAAATCTGATAAGCACCATTCTGAAGGATAAATTTCCCATTCATCTTCCTCAACAGAGCTACACTCTCGTCAGTACACCTACCTATATCTATTAAGAGCCAGTTTTTTCGGTTTAAAGACATTTATTTCCTCAAAGAACCTACAGTTCACTTATAGAGTAACTTAACTAAATTAACAATAATTTGTAGGTTACATTACGACGTCGAGCCATCCAATAAACTGAGCACCGTATTTTTTATAAAGAAAAATAAAAAAAGCAAGTATGTTATTAGGTATAACTAGAATACAAAGCAGTTCACGCTAAATTTAGTCTAATAAAAAATAATCTTATGTGTCTAACAAATAATTCCTTAGGCATTTTTTGACCTACATTATAATGTACTTTGTTTCCTATTTCAAGCGTTTAGAACATTCAAATAAAGGATACTATTCTAAATGTTTTTGCAATTTATTTGGAGAAAGAAACAATATTTAATTTTATTAATATAATTATGTCATGAGGAAAGTTTTGAGTATGAATCTCAATGACTATAAGAATAGGAAAAGACCAAAGAACCGATGGATGGACTGTGTTAGAAAGGGGGTGGCTACCGAGATGACGACTAATAGAGAAGTATGGAAGAAAAATACATGTTGCGCCGACCTCAAATAAATTGGGATAAGGGCAGGAGAATGATGATTTAAGTCAGACACAGTGATGTTTATGTTAGTATATTTAGGGCAGCTTTTTCCAATACCAGATAATTTTATCGGGGGAATAATTATGAATTTTTGACAGTTCTTCCATACAAAAACGTCAATTTTTTTCCACGAATAAAAATTATCTGTCGATTGAACAATCAGCCCATAAAAATTATGTTAGTACCCAAAGATTACACTTATTACAGTACATGCTACAATAATACTAAGGGCTGATTTTTCCATCGCCAGATAACTTTTATTCGAGGAATAAAATTGACGTTTGACAGTTTTTGTATGAAATAACTGTCTTTTAAAATTATTCCTCGAATAAAGTTATCAGGTAATTAAAAAATCAGCCCTATATTAAATAAAAGTAAATAAAATTATAAGTTAAACCACAATCATCATTAAATTCATTAAAATCTTATACATCTAATGATATATTGATACAACTGAATTTATGCTACCTATGTGAAAATTTCCTTAGGTGAGCGATGTAATTTCACAATTTTATAGCGTACCATTAAACATTTATCTAAAGATTTATGTGTCAAATGATGGGTTATGAAAGTAATTTTCCAATTTTATAGTGTAAATTATTACCTACTTTTAAATTATATTACCTATGCCATTAACTTAGAACACACTTCTTTCATACGTCGTGTTTATTATAAAACTTATTTTGCGACGTAAAACTTTACTGCTCTTTTATTCTACGGTTGTTATAACCAAATAATTCACAAACTCTCAAGTCCCATTCTTATATTCATGTCAAAATCATATTCGTAGATTAAGTGACGAATGTCTTCACAAGTTTTGCCACAAAAGCCAGTGTTAGTGAAAAACGTTCCCACTTTTCCAATAAAACAGTGAAACTTTTGTTACTTTGGTTGTCTGTCATCACAAATCCATGGTGGAATCTACTTGGAAACTTTTGTACAGGATTTCTTTTACCCCTTGATTTATGCTGGTATGCGTTCCCCTAGCGTTTATATGGGGAAGCAGGGCTGTAAGCCTTATTATTAACTCGTTTTATTTGTTCAATTTCCATTTACGAGTCTGATTATAAGGGATGACTGCTGTAGTCTTGTGTTTGTGATTTTCTCTTGGAACAAAGTTTTTGTGTTGGTTTCATGATGAATGTTCTTTTGTAACTTGTTGGGATTATTCTTCTCGGGAACTAGAATAGTGTATTAGTAGGCTTTAATGCCTCCGTCTGCGTGGATGAATGGAATTAGGCGTTCGTTCTAGGATTATGATTACATGTTGGATTAAGAGGAAAATATGTTCAATTAATATTTGAATTCACTGGATCAGTCAGCCTAGTGCTTTAAAAGGATAATATTAATAAATCTGGCTAGTGATTATCTTTAATGAATTTTCTTTAATCACTTAGATTCTCACAAATGGGCTCGTGGCAAAGTTACTAACAACCGCACTGGTAAATCGATCAGGCTAAGCTACGCTTGCCGCGGTTGGTCCGTTAATGGGTGACCATTTTTACATACCGAGACCCCTCTGTGCCCCGGAAACCAATTTAAGCGGGTCATTACGGGTCGTCAGAAGTCCCGAAAGTCTGAAACCAGTCTGACCAAAGGGCATCGTGTTACCCAGTAACAGGGTTGTGGAGGTCAGATAGGCTGTCGCTTCATGTAAAATTCTGGTATTCAGCTGCATCCTGTTAGACTTGAAGCCGACCCCAACATATGTAGTTGGCTGGGCAGATGGAAATTAACTTAGATTCTAACAAAGCTTGCGCAATTATTATGAATTTTGTTTTTAAACGTTGCCCCACACTAGGAATTACTCCTGTATCGTAGGTGCGTTTACAAATATTTAAACTCACATACACAAACAGCTAGACCCGGAACAACTACCTGCAGGCAATACAAATATTTGATCCGTGCGGGAATGTAACCTGCGACACGCAGCGCAACAGTCGATCACTCAGCCACTGCGCCAACCGTGCCGTAAAATTATATAATAATTACATATAGAAGGACCAATCATGCATCCTGTTGTGCGAGTACACTTTTATTGTGAATTAGAAATGGTAGGTACCTTTTCTAATTTCGCTATCTTCATCTTCTTCGTGTCGCTGGCACGACTGAATTTCATATCTTGTTGGCCCAAAACTTTGCCACTTCCACGGCGTCGACAGTGGCAGCGCAGAGGTCACTTTGACTGCATGTTTTGGGACACAGAGGCCAGGATAGGAGGTGGAGCATGGTTTGCGGCATTACTCCACAATCACACATCAATTTCGCTATGATACGACATTTTATGTCAAAACAATGAGGTAACATGAGCATACGAGGAGTGTCCTTCACTGTAGTGTTTATTAAAGCCTGCACATGGAACATCTTACCTTCCTCTGACAATGTCGGATATATTTATTTATCTTAAGATAGTTATGTCGTGCTTCCCCAAGATATCAACACTCACTATAAATAATAAAATAGAGTGGAGAAAAACAACAGAAAAATAAAACACAATAGAAAAACTGATAGAGATTTTGATCCTAAAGAAAGAAAGAAAGAAAATACATTTATTTAGCACCGACTAAAAGACATACCATATACCAGATACATACATCAGATAAAAAAACCAAAAATAAAGATCACATAAAAAGTGTAAAATCCGATATAAGAAATTAGCAGGAAAGTGTGCCTCACGGCTGCACCAAAAAGGTCCAGTTCAGCAAAAATGCCAGACAACTAGTGCCTGACACTGGTTTTTAACTGGACCTAATGTGAAGTTGCTACGCGAATTTGTTGAATTATAAGAACTTCACATGGAAGGTTGGGAGTCTGAGAGTTACCAATTCTCTCAATATTTGCACAGCATCGTAATTAAAACAGTTTTAATCACAATCTGATTGTTTTGGAGGATATTTCTGATACATTGCTTCATTGGTTTAATAAATTCATCTGCGCAACAACATAAACGACGCAATGAACATGGTTGAACTGCCAAAATGTGTGTGTGTTACGCAATTACCCCGCTGGTCAATATTTGACAAACTATGAAGTGTCATATGAAGTGTCAAGCGATTTTGAACCATATGTGGTGTAGCTATAACTGGCAAATTGACCTGCTTGCCCTGCAAATTATTGTATTATGGGGTTTGGTCCAGTAACTACCTGCGTATTTTCTAACCCAAATTACTAACAAAACCATATCATACCAATACCTACTCTGTTATTGATGTAACTTAATAACAAAGTAATTCCAGTAAGCGGATTTCTACATTGTTTTTATTACAACACAAACAGCAGCGAGTAGGAAAATAAATCTAAATGAGCTATCAATATATAATCAGCCTGTAATGTTTCCAGTGATGGGACACAGGCCTTCTCTCTTCGAGAGGCAGCGGGCTGTAATCAGTGCGGGTTGGTAGATGTCACATGTCTTTGAATTTTTGGTTCTAGGACATGCTGGTTTCCTTACGATTTTTCCTTCACCGGTTTGAGAGCAGTTGTGATGACATATTTAACACAAAATAAGCGCCTGTCTGGGTTCGAACCCATGACTAAAACTCGTAAGTTGATCCCGATACCATTGGAGCTATCAAAGTAAATATTATTCATCTGAATTTAAAAAAATCGCTTCATACCGAAATTATTTTATATCCAAATTTTACAGGCCATACCTACACTTCCCACTTTCCAGTGTTGCCATAGCAAAAGGATACGTACCCTTTGGCTACGGAGCCTTAAAAAACGCTTGTTAAATTCAAATATAAATTGTCCAATTTAAATCCGATGTACGAATGAATGTGGCATCCCTTTTGATTGGATATAAATGACCTCTCGATGTCAAATTGGCTCGAGGACATCCATTAAATTCGCGCAAAAGGTATTTTATATTGTACATATTCTCCTACGTTTGTAAATGAATATAAAATACGTATGAAGATATCCGCTTTAAATCCTTTGTTATTTCTGTTAACTGGAACTTTGTAATCAAGCAAAATTAATTTTACTATACAACATACCATAATATCACGCTTGAATTCCCCGAATGGTTAGGCAGAGATGCACTTATATTACACCCATATTTCGATTCATGTTTCAACTTAATTCTCTTGAACACAAACACGTTTCTGTAGGCATATACTTTTTAAACAAAACCACATAGATTTTATAAAGACCTTATAGGTACTTTGAAGTCAATATAGTCAATCAAGGTCAATCTTTGGTACGTATATATGTTCGAGCGTTTGGGGTTGCCATTTGGCCATGGGATCCGAGTGCTCACTTAGTTTTCTGAGACATCACCAATCTGTTGGTCGTCGTTTCACATGACCAAGAGCGCTGGCCTATTTTTTGGCCAAAAAATCAGCATTGACATACGACGTCGCAGTGCTTTAATAAATAAAACTTATAACATATTAGTAAAATTATTATTTATTTATTGTCTCCTTTATTTCAATGTAAACATATAAATGATATTTTTAAATACACACTATATTTTTAAATAAAAACACTTAAAAATATAAAATTATTATTATTTATTTATTATTATTATTTACAATTGCGCTAATTAACAATATAAAGGACTCCTCCAGATCCGTGCACGATATTCCAGTGCTTCACAAACAAGGCAATCAGCTCTTCCCAATATGGTTTTGAGAACGCTGTAATGAAACATTCAATCAAAAATGTATGAACACGAAATTAAGACAAAGTTGACTAATTATTTATACACACAAACCGCTTACGAAATCATGCTAATTATCAACCATTACGAAAATTAAATTCGAATATGAACTCAGTGAAGGCGCGAGTGCGCTAATCGTTATTAAATCGATATTAATGATCACTCGAGTCGATGTCAATTCATCGATACTCGAGGGAGCTCGTGCACGCGTATAGAAAATGCACGACTAAAAACTGAAACCATTTATTATTCGACGACGTGTGAAATATGTACGTATGCGACTAGTGACGTGAGTTCTCCCATTTTTTTGTAATTCGATTTTGCGAAATGTTGTGAACTTGCCAATGTTACTGTTTCGTTACAAAAATAACATAAAAACTTGTTTTTATATCAGTTTCGCACTGTTCTGAAAAGCTGAAAGCCATGTGCGGCGTGAACAAAAATGCTTGTTCAAAACCACAATTTGTGCAAAAATGTTTGGTTTTATTTGCGGTTCTGCCGTGTTGCATAGCTTGAATGATATCATCAAGAAACAAATTGATTTATAGTTGACCATCCCATTATAGTAGGACTACTAGGTAACAGTAGTAGCATTGTTATCTTGCTACGATAAAATGATGGCAGCGAGGTTTGACTTTATGGTGTCAAAAAACGGTCTCTAGGAAAACACAATAACTAAATAACGTTTCAGTGACGTTATTCACCTGTAAACTGCAGACGCTATGTGGCGGCCTCCGATCTTCTAGGAAACCGTAGCTTTAGTTCGTATTTAATTTCGTCTAACAAATGCTCAACAACCCGTTCAGGATGATGTTGGCGATCCCCCGCTATTGCAGCGCATCGACGATGTTTGCGGAAGCGCACGTGGATTGCTTCCACGCCACTATGCGCAAGAGAGGTACGTCGCTGGTGCGGCGAGTGCGGGGGAGCGCTGACAGCATGCTGGCCGCGCTCGCGGTAAGACTGGATTGCTCCATCATCTCCCACTGTTGTGAGCGACTTGTGACAGGCTGATGCGTTTTTTGTAATTTGTTAATTTAATTTTGATTATTTTTTTATTATTATTGTGTATGTAATATGACTGAAGGATTGTATTTTTTTTTGGAATATGGGTCAGTGATACTCGAATTAAATTATTTTATTTATTATTTATTATAAACATCGTGAGGAAACCGGCATGTCCAACAACCAAAAAGCGAAGACATGTGACTTCTACCAAACCACACTGGGCCAGCGTGGTAGATTATTAGCCTACTCCCTCTCGAAGAGAGGAGGTCTGTGTCCCAGCAGTGGGAACATTGTAGGCTGATTATGTAACGAATGCTAGGGAAATTACTATCTACTTATTTATCAATTCGTACCTTACTGAACATTTACTGAAAACGTGAAACCACAACCACAATAATTTCCATCTCCAAAGTCGAAAAATATGTTAAATGATAATAATTTTGAAATGTTTAACATTCAAAATTACAAGTAATTTATGCGAAATAAGGCCCAACGTCGGTTCGCGGGTCGTGAAAATCCAATTGACTCGCGACCCCACGATTGAAATCTATTATTGATAGCGAATTCAAAATGGCGACTATTCATTAGTCCCTCGATACGTGAGCTTTGTACGTATACGATTCGAATCGATTCCGATGACACGAATATTCGATTTCATATTTAATGAGAATCCAGTGATGTTTACATTATCGTATTCGAAATTACGTGATAATGTAGTTTTAGTAGTAGACACAATAGATCTTTGTTTGATTAGTTGGTTGTGTTATTAAAATTCACGCGGTTTTCATGAGCACGAATTTATTATCAACAGATTAAAGGATTACGTAGTTTTAATATTTCAACAGATTTTCGTCATCATGTAACGTGTTTGTTTTCAAGTACAAACATTATTACCATATTAACCGGTAACCAAATGAGTTTCAAATTGGTTAATTGACATTTAATATGCTCCGGCTTCCTAGAAATCTCTGCGCAAAGACTGATCAATATTATAAGGCACATAAATACGAGTACAGCTTGGCAGGGACATCGATGCGCAATCTTTTACCATAGATATAGTACACGAGTTTGAACCCCCGCGTTGCAATATATTGCCGGTTATTAAAAAAAAAAATTACTGTTTCATACATTTTGACCGCCAGTCATTTTTCTATGAAACAGCTGCTTTAGACGACAACATACTACGCTATGTGGTAGGGAATTATGTGCTGAGTTTATAACCATGAACTCAGCACATGATTCTAGATCCCATAGCGTAGAATTTGTGAACTGTAACCACAATTTACGCGTCGATAATAGAACCTAGACACTCTAGAAAGTAGTAAAAAAATTTAACTTAAAACAAAATGTATACCATTTTTGTCTTCTTTTGAAAGCATCCACGTCTTTCATCATCTACCAAGCCTTTTCCCAACTATGTTGGGGTCGGTTTCTAGTCTAACCGAATGCAGCTGAGTACCAGTATTTTACATGGAGCGACTGCCTATTTGACCGTCACAACCCAGTTACCGGGTAATACGAAACCCCTTGGTAATGCTGGTTGTCAGACTTTCGGGCTCCTGAAAGTCTGACAACCAGCACCTGCTTTCCGAGGCACGGAGGGGTCTTGGTATGTGAAGATGGTCACTCATCCACGGACCAACCACGGCAAGCGTAACTTAACCTGATCGATCAACCCGCGTGTTTGTTATTAGATACTTAGCCGCAAGCCCCTCTCCACGTCTTTATAAAGCATTAACAAGCTTAAACACATTAAATAGCTTAAGCTCTTAAGTTCAAGGAAAAATTTCACACAAACAACTCCAGAAAAACTATTTTCAGGCGGAAAATAAGCTCATATATTTTCAAACAATGTACAAATCTTTCAGTTCCGACAAACTGGCGCTTAAACTCGACAAGTCTCTGGCAGGTGGCGCCACCGGCGTCGCCGGAAGTAGCGGTAACGGCCTACTACCGGCACGTCGACGCCTCGGGCCTACACACCTTGTTATGTTGGTACTACATGGGAATTAGACCGCTTTTGTTTTGCTTTTAAATGATGGTAATTCTTTAAGTGTTAAATTGATAAGGTTGGTAATGAATTTGAATTGGGGTTGTGTTGTTTGATAAGATTAGCAAGCTGCAATAGCGTCGCTTAGCACAACAATACCGCGCAAGTTAAATTTGATAAGTTTTCAGGAGAGACGGAAAATTGTTTACGGAACACAGCGTAAGTCTGCTACGCGGTAACACATCAACACGAAATAGTATGGCGGACTAAGGGACTAACCACACTTATGCAGCTCTGTTCAGCTTTTGTCCATAGAAAACAACCATTTTGTATGAAATGCGTACGTATCCGTTCAGCTTTATGGATGCGTACTTACGTATTAGGTATTTGCGCGCTACTCGAATAACGCACTGCGATTTTTGATGTTTTTTTGACAAAGTCAAAGTCATTTTTTTTATTTGTAAAACATAGGTGTAAAAATAGGTGTTTGAAATAGAATAGGTACAGAGATCTCTATGTTTTGCCGTTAACGGCGTACAAATATCAAGTAGGGAAATTACGCAAAAGCATGCAAAGTTACAATTAAGTATTAAAATTTTTGTAAAAAATAAAATAAATCATTCGATGCACGCTGACGGAATCTATACTCTATACTAATAATAAACCTGACGAGTTTGTTTTTGTTTGTTAGAACGCTAATTTCTGGAACTACCAGTCGGATTAAAAAAATATGTATTTATTTATTTATTTTAGCATTTATGTACACACATATATAAACAGACCAGAAAAACAGAACAGAAAAAATAGGTACAGAGGTGATGCTTATTTCACAAGAAATCTCTTCCAGCACACCCGAGACAGGACAATAGATACAGAGATGTAGACAGCGTGTGAAATTGTAAAGGAGACAAAAAATAATACATACAATCAAAAACATTTCTCTTAAAAACTAAACAAAAATTGCTAGAATATACTAACATACATACAAATAAACGTACATACATACATACTACTAAAATAAATATCACTAGAATAATAATAATTATATCATACTCAAAAAAAATAAAATAAAAAATACATACACAACTATGATGAAGTGGACAGATAGTGTTCTTTTACTCTTCTTTTAAAAACTGCAACAGTTTATATTTTTGCATTTGATAGCCAATTATTTAGGAAGGCTATAGGCTAAAAATTTAACACCACGGTACGACCCTTAGGAGCCCAGCAAAAAGCCCAAAAAAGGCAGAAAGAACGCTAAGCGAAAACGCAGGCGATGCGATGCGACGGGGTGGGAACGGGACGGAAATAAATTTTATATAATTATTATTATATCTAACAAAGATTAAAACTAACAAAATAGTGAAAAAAACAAAAAAAGTAGGACCTGTGCGAGACCTAACAAGCTCTTATATCAGCATGAGTCGTTGTTCAAAAAAAAAAAAACGTAGCGCTGGTATTCTGATAGGGCCCGCAGTGCACGTTGTTAATAACAATTGCACTATAAAAATCGCCCTTATTACTACGAAATAAAGGCACTGTCACATTACTTCTTCTCTGTGATTGGCTTCTAATCGTGAGAACCTGTAATTGGCTCTGTGTCGCTTATACAATTGTTATTAATTTGGTTTAGCTGTTGGTTCTCCTACTTATATACAATGTGTAACTGAATTAATGCACACTAAGAAAGTAGTTTGTTCAGAATCGTTTTCTGAATCGATTTCTGTAATTTTTAATATAGGTAATTTTTTCTCCCAAAAATAATTAAAACTACGTAAATTACTGACACACTTCCGCTCTACAGTCAAAACAAACCAAAATGGATGAAGTACCTACTGCGCCAGACCCTTATATGAGTGCGACTGTTTGCATGCGTAGATTTGTAATGTGACCACAATGTTCTCCCACAATCAGTGTATCTAATTTATGAGAAAAACAATGTTTATTACATAATAATAAAAATTCAGTGTATGTATTATGATTATACCATAACATTCTAATTGGGGTGTCTGGTGGTGTGCGTTAATTCCGGGACATGTATAAATAAATAAATAAATTACCACACACGTGTCGTTCACTGTTCGAAGCATCTTCTACAGGTAGGAAAAAGACAATTATAAATATTGATACATCGTGAGTGATAAAATTTACTAAAGTTATAAATGTGGAGTCACTCTCGAATAATATTTTTATTACTGTCATAATATGTTTAAATCATGTGTATGAATGCTGTTTGGACATTAAACTGCCGTACGATTTTATTAGCTACACGACTTTTATTATTTATTTACAGTTACTTCGATCAAAAAATTGTTTCAGTATTTCTGTACGTATGGTTAGAAAGGAGGTGACTACCGAGATAACGACTAATAGAGAAGTATGGAAGAAAAAGGTATGTTGCGCCGACCCCAAATAAATTGGGATAAGGGCAGGAGAATGATGACTGTATGTACCACCTTTTAAAATCAAAAAGAGGATCAAATTAAATTAGCTAGCGAAACTCCGCAGAAGTGATGGGTAAACTTAATAAAACAAAAAAAATATTTGGTGGTATTATATTTTGGGTTAATGACCGCTGGTAGTGTATTTACTTGAGGTATGAATTGAGGAGAACAGTTTTTTTTTATTGTATTCAAATTACGATACCTACCCATCACGTCTGTGAAGTTTACATAAAAGAAAACTGATATTTCAAGTAACTGCACACCCTACGGTCGTTGACCCAAAAAATATATAAATCATTAAATCATTTATTTATGTTTTATCATGTTTAGATATCTATACCCATCACGTTTGCGAAGTTCTGCTAGCTAATTTTATTCGACCTTGTATTCTTTCATGTTCACCTTCACGGAAAATTCAAATGTTTGAAACTTTAGATACAGTATAGTTCTGTTTTATTCATATGTGTAAATAGAAATGACGCACACTTGGAGCATTTAAGTACGAACAATAGACTCAGCAATTCAACATTCTCAAATAAATCAATAGAACTGAATTCTAACTAAATTAAGACCCCTATTCACAGCGCCGTCAGCACATGAGATACCGCACAGCCTCCCACAGAGGTCAGAGTTCAAGACAAATCTTGACCAGTGTGAGAGGACATTTATAATTAATACGCGGATGTAACCAGTGATTTATAATGGGCAAAGTTGTAAGAGGTTAACGACCTTTTGACAGCGTTAATATTGCATTGTGTTTGGCAAAGTTACGATGTTCTTTAAAGTTAAAATCATTTTGAAGGCTTCGGGCTTCAAGTTTTAGGTCTTACATTGGGTTGACTTAAATATAGTTCAGTTCGGCAACAAAATTGATTGGAAATAAATTATTAATAGGCCATCGCCTCTACTAGTGTCGTAAAGAAAGATGGAGGGATTATTTAGAAGTGTGGAGTAAAAACGGTTTTTTTTTCGCTAATAACAAGAAGTGACGATCGACGGCGCTTTACTTCGTGTATATTATTTCATCACCACTGCTCTCAATACGGTGAAGAAAAACATCGTGAAGAAACCGGCATGTCCTAGAACCAAAAAATCGAAGACACGTGACATCTACAAACGCCTGGTGGTTACGGCCCAACACCCAAACCCCCCCAACACACAGAACTAGATTATATACAATAGTAAGTAGGTAATTAAAATTACGAAAAATAAAATATTAAATTATTTGCCATATGTCAGCTAGCACAGCATACCATTTTACGGTTTAAGTCGATTTGTTTTGCTGTAAAACATAATAATCAAGATAAGAGTAAAACTTATGATTGAAACATTATTCAGAAAATGGTGCTTTCATAGCCTTTTAAAAGTTGCAAGTGATTTTTATTCCTTAATTACTTTAGGTATAGCGTTTCGCCCCCTGATATACCAACAAAAACATTGAAAACTGTACTCAAGCAGAAACAAATAATAAAAACATTAACAGACCGTAATTTAATTATCATTTGTATTGTCTAATCACTATTTCATCGTTAACTGGATAAAATCCGTAAAATCTACGTTTTATAGGTCAGAGACAATCGATTTTTGAAAATGTGCTCTTTCCGTGATTTCCCGCAATATGCAAAATTTCAATCGAGAATTCCTTGAAAAGTTTCAAATAAGCGTTTCTCGACTTGCCACGCTTTCCGCTCACAGTCCGTCAATTTGGGTACGTAGTGTGAAGTTTAGTTCGAAAAGTTTCACAAAGAATAACTTTTCACACAGTATTCTTAAAAGCTTTCTATTGATTCATTTTCTAGACATTTTTGCTACGGGACATACTTTTGTTCGTTAAAAGTAGGTTATTTTTTTCTAAAATATGAATCTAGTGATTCAATTATGGCATTTATTTTAAATTCTAAATATTCTCAAGTAAGTGAAATCCTTGTAATTTCTTATTGAGAAATCATTATCGTCATCATTTCAGCCCGGAATCACCAACTGCTGGGTATGGGGCTCCCCTTTTTTCTGCCATACTTTCCGGTTCCGTACGTCCCTTATTCAGGGGTTTACCGTGACTTTGACGATATCATCAACCCAATGCACTATTAGAGAGCCCCGGTTTCTTTAGCCTAACCTTGACCATCATTCGGCCACACCTGAACTCCATTGGCCATCTTCTCGTCTTACCAAATGTCTTGCCCGAGAAATAAATTTATTTTACCTTAATGTCTCATTTTAGGCACCTCCCAACATTTTCAACCAGTTTTACTAATTAGAGGTACCATTTTAGCGCTCTCAAGACAGCTCTTCATTAATTTTTAGATACTCTTTTTAAATAGACCAAGAACAATATCTTTTGTGTCGTTGACAACATTGAATAAAGACTTTATATTGAAGTCTTTATTCAATGTTGTCGACGAGAAGAAGGAATCTACGGAAAACGATTACAGTACCTAGGTAGGTACTTATTCTCTACGGCAAGCAATTTACTACTTCACAATGCAATTCCTTTCCTCTTGAACGAGCTGATGGACAAGATGCTTTTTATAAAACAGGAACAATCTGAATCGGTTGTAGTTTTGTAGAAGAGAATATTGAAATCGGTGTATAAGTATTTACAACGATTTTAATTTCTGTTGGTGTATCGAAGCTGTTTGTAGCGTTGTATCACAGACACAAACAAAGATGTTTACGCCTAGACGAAACATCGAGATTTCTTTATTACGTAGTTTAATATAAATTAGCTTATAGTCTTAATATAAATGTGTGTGTTGTGGTATAAATTGTTTGAAAATCCTTCCGGAATAAAATCACTAAACGATAATCAAAATCCGTTGCGTATTTGAGAAGAACAACGCAGTCACACTGAGAGACACGAAACGCGACTTTAGTTTATTAATAAGTATAAATACAGATAACACATTTTCACAAGTTGGGAAAAGATCATCGCGTAAAAAAGCTGTAGCATACCTCAAACAAACATACATAATTGTAAGTTTTTGACAAATAAAGCGATGCATTTCAAAAGAGAACTAAAATAAAAATAAAAAGAAGCAAGCGATACGTGTCATATTGAATGCGTGTGTCCCAATACTCGCCAAAACGTGATCGCGCTCAGTTTAAAGCCGTGACGTAGTTAGTATTGGAACGTTTGTGAAGCCGCAGCAACCGAGCGTTGACCGGTACACCGCATACGGAATTGGTATAAAGGGGTAAGCAGAGATGAAAGGCTTTAGTAATGATAGCGAGGCATGACAACAGATCAGGGGATCGGTACATTATTAGTGATATTTTAAGCTATTCTTACGTTGATTTGTTTTTAAAAAACAATTAGATAGATAATATTTGTATAAGCACTCACAAAACATGAAGACCTAAGCTCAAACTAAAAACAAACAAATAGCAAGTGATACATTTTATTGAATGCGTGTATCTCAATACTCGACAAAACGAGATCGCGATCAGTTTAAAGCCGCGACGCAGTTAGGGCCGGTTTTTGGATCCGTAGTTAAACTCAACCAATTGTTAAAAATAGTAACTAATGGTTAAATTTTTGCAAAATGTGTTTTTTGATCAATTTTTAGTTTATGGTTATTTTTTAGTTAATGGTTATTTTTCCCTTTCTAGTTTGATAATTATGATTTTCTGAAAACGATACGTCATAGTAATCCCAAAACAAAAATAAACAAAAACAAGCAACACATATTTAATGCTTGTGTCACGATGCTCGCCAAAACGAGATCGCGCTCAGTTTGAAGCTACAACGTAGTTAGTATTGTATTGAACCGTTAGTAAAATCGCAGCGACCGAGCATTGACCGGATATTTTGGCTACAAGGCAGAGGTCTACTATTCGTAAAGGTTTAGGCTACACTTCCCAGGGGATTGTATGAAATGGATGTATTGTAAAATCAACTGTCTCCTGATTTCAACATGCTAAAAAAATGTATTCTATCATCGTATTTTTTTTTTTTCATTTATCCGTAAAAGAACCGGTGTTACCGACATAGCTTGCAGAGGAAGCAAACTGAAGTGGTAGTGGGTTGGTCATGTTTGTCGAAGGCCCGATGGCCGGTGGAGTAGACAAGTTCTGTAGCGTAGCGTGGGACGCCTCCCTGTAGATGGACCGACGACCTTAAGAAAGTGGCTAGAACAGACTGGATGCGGAAGGCGGAGGAGTGGTTTATTTCCAGCAGTGGACTGCGATAGGCAAAGTTGATTGATATTGATATAATATTAATTATTTAACAGCTGATCCGACAAACGTTTTCCTACCCAAACTTCAATAATTCATACAAAATTCCCATAGAAAATGCAATTTTTTTCCCCGAGCTTTCGGCTGTTCTCTTTGGTTTTTCCTAATTTTCTCCTAAACTACCTAAGAATTGATAAGACAAAAATTCAAATCGGTCGAGCCATTTTCGAGTCTTTTGCGAGACTAACACACGGCTATTGATTTATATACTCGTTACAGTGGCCTCCAAAAGTTAGTTGAAGTTTTTCCACTTCAGCTGTGACACTCCTCTTTATGTTTTGAAATTATAGATCCAAATGTTTGAACTGTACCTACACTCTATCATTTTTATTGACTAATTAAACCTATGTTTTCTCATAAAAAATAATCAAGTATTCCCACAGGATTACCTAATTATCTTTTTAGTTCAATTCATTTCTGAAGTGGAAAAATGTGAAGTAACTTTTGGAAGCCACTGTAGATCCACAAGAATTGAAATTCTCTCATATTCATTATTGATAGAAATCTCATATTATGTAGCACAGAAAAAGCACCAAAAGAAAGAACATTTAAAGTATGAACACCGCGACACTTGTCAATTCTTCATTTCACACATAATTATATTGGATGTTACATCATCTTTCATAACGCTTATCCCTATGATTGTACGAGAATATTACGTATTGGGAGGTAAGTTGACAAAAACTGTCGCAATATAAAAGTTAATATCTTACACACGTATGAAACTTATTATCTCCTACATGCCAAGTGATAATGATGTTTCTTTAAGTGCAGAAAGAAAAGTATTAACTATAAGGATAGGTGGATATTAAAAGGAAGGGCTCGTGGCTAAATAATAACAGCCGCGCGGATCGATCTAAGGTTAAGCAACGCTTGCCGAGGTCGGTCCGTGGATGGGTGACCAATAATAATATATCGAGACAAGGCACTTAAAGGCGTTGGTTCGGCTGCCATTTGTAGTAGATCTTTGTCAGTCGTTACGGGTAGTCAGAAACCCGGAAATCTGTCAACCAGTGTTACCAAGTGTGTTACCCAGTAACTGGGCTGTGGAGGTCATTCCGGCAGTCACATACGTCTGCATACGGTTAGACGGAAGCCAACCTCAAAATAGTTGGGAAAAGGCTAGGCAGATGACGGATGTTACTGCAAGATTTTTCTCCTTCCAAGTGCTATAAAAAGTCAGGGGGTCTACTACGAAGTGCAAAGTGCAAATGATCGGATCGGACCGACACATGGCCGAACCGAATATTATTTAAAATTCCGAAAAAAAATCGGATCGGCTCAGTTGGGTCGGGAGCATAGTCAATAATCGAAAGAGTGTAGGAGTATAGGGTAGGGACCGAACGAACCAAATAGTAACTTCGTAGCAGGAAACGGCCGAACATTCGGCCTATACCACTTCGGAGTAGACCCCCAGTTTTCAATGCGCGTCTGCTCCATTAGTTACAGGTTGTTTTAACTAGTTTTTGGGGTCCAAAATCATTCTTAAGTTCAACAAACAATGAAAACACTTCGTATCTGAAATTCAAAACAAAACATGGCAACACCAGCCGGCACGCAAAACAGTCCGTAGTACATATATGTATAACATAAGTTGCAACTTGAAACATTTCACCTAAGTTTAATGCGTGAGTCGCAACACTGGCAACACTGTGCAAGCTGGTGTAATGAGCCAAATGTACGTGCTGGCTTTACTAAATATTTGTTTGTTGAATTTGAGCCAATTGTTGTTATTTTTAAACTAATTAGCGAAAATAAAAAACACAAATAAAACAATTGTAACATCAGAGGGGCAATTCTCGTAATTTTACGAACGTTTCAGTTTGATCTCAATCTCAATCTTTCAAAAATACCTCTAATTTCCCATTTTTGGCAAGGTTTTTGACATTGATTGTCGCTGAGATGAGATTGCGACTAGAATTTGAACGTTTTTAATAACAGGAATTGGCCTTATGATGTTACTATTCTTTTATTTGTGTTTTTATTTTCGCTAATTAGTTTACAAATAACAGCAATTAGTTTGAGTCCAAACAATGCTAAAGCAATTTAAAAATAAAAAAACACAAATAAGCTATATTAAAATCAAAAGCATTTGTTTTCGTTTATCTTTTGTTTCAATTACGTAATTATAATCTAAAGGCCCATTTCGTGGAATAATTTATTTTCGTGTATTTCATTGAAAATTACATAATTTGTTCCGCCCAAATGGAGCTTCGTGTGCCTCAAATTATGTATAAGTTTACATGCTTGCACAGATACAGCCTGTTTATATTTGAATTAATTTTCAAGTTATGGAACAACAAACTGAATGTACTGAACAAAGTTCCAATTCCATTGTAACCAAAACCTATTAGGACCTTTTTGTTACAAATGGTCACTTAAAAATCTACTTAGGGCTGATTGTTCCATCGCCATGTAACTTTTATTCGAGGAATAATATTGACGTTTGACAGTTTTTGTATGACATAACTGTCAAAATTTCAAAATTATTCTTCGAATAAAGTTATCATGATTGAATAATCAGCCCTTTTACTAAAGTAGACAACTGATTATGAACACTGCTGTAGAGGTTATTAGGTACATATCTATTGCTTTTCACCCTGATGCGCCGCGAGGACAGAATAGGACAAACCAAGCATTGCTTTAGAATTCTGCATGTCTTTTTGAGAACTGACTTTACTGATGAATAGATTGGTATCTATTTATCTTCATTCATCATCATTCTCCTGCCCTTATCCTTATTTATTTGTGGTCGGCGGAACATGTATTTTTCTTCCATACTTCTCTATTCGTCGTCATCTCGGTAGTCACCCCTCTCTAACACAGTCCATCCATCGGTTCTTTGGTCTTTTCCTATTCTTATAGCCATTCTTAAAGACTTTATGGCTGGATGGGGGGTGACTAGCGGGAGTAGTCACCCCCTTTCCAGCCATAACGTCTTTCATACTGTCCATCCATCGTTTATTTGGTCTTCCCTTGTCTTTATCTATCTTCTGTATACACATGTAGCATAGCATAACATCACGCTTGTATTCCCCGAAGGGTGAGGCAGAGGTGTACCTATAGTACAACCACATTTCGCCTTTTCAGTCTGTTCAGTTCCTTCAGTCATCATCTGCCTCGCTTTTTCCCAACTATGTTGGGCTATTCAGCTGCATCCAGTCTAACTGAATGCTGCTGAATACCAGTATTTTACGCGCGCGACGCGACTACCTATCTGACCTCCGCAACCCATTTACGAGATAATACGATAGACTTTCGGGCTACAGACGACCCGTAACGGCTGTCAAAGATCCACGAATGACAGCCGGGACCAACGGCTTAACGTGCTTTCCGAGGCACGGAGGGGTCTTGGTATGTAAAGATGGTCGACCATCCACGGACCAACCGCGGCAAGCGTAGCTTAACCTGATCGACCGTGCGGCTGTTATTACTAAACCACAAGCCCCTCCAGGTTCAGTTTCTTCAGTACTGCTACCTATATCAATTATTATCAGATCAACCCTAGAGTTGAGTCTATTCAAGCAAAAAAGCCTCGACTTCTTAATTCACGTATGGTGTACCACAAAAAAATTTTAGGCCTATGTGGGAATCATGTCTCCTGTAATTAGACGATACATTTTCTGGGGAACACATTAACCTAAATGGCCGCATTTTTTGTCCCTCTCCTACGGCCGAGCGAAAAAATAAAGGCCGCTCACAGTGTGGTGTAGGAAGCGGCTAGTAGGTAGTTTTAAGAAGCGTGAAAACGGCGGTTAGGCTGATTTAATTGTCAGCGCTTACTTAATTAATACTCGAAAGCCTATTAAAATCCATGATCCCATTTATTGTTTATTCCACTCAAACGAAAATCAACATTATGTTAGTGTAAATTAAGTTGATTTTAGCTGATTGAAAATGTCATAAAAATGTTGGATACTGTAGTGCAAACTGAAATTTGTGTGGGTTTTAAAGTTGTTTTTCCAAAACAACATATTTGTTTACATGATTGGAAAGTAAATCGCGAACACAGCATAATTGGTTGAAAAACACTGTACGAGTCACAATAGAAGTTTCATTGTTATTACGCCTATGGGCGTTTAGTATCCCTCAAAGCGTTAATTTATGTTTAACGACTTAGCTAATTAACTTTTGAACTTATTGAGAATTTCAAAGCAGGTACCATATCGACTATGAGTAATAATACCTATAGTGGTGACCTAAATACATTTGATAATCAGAATTTAGAAAATTAAATTCTCAACTGTGGACACTTTTATGTTAGTTTACATAGTTGTATTGACGATTCGTTGTTTGAATTTAAACTAACTAACAGTTTTTTACTAAATGCATATGAAAGTATATACAGTATCTATTAAATTAAATTTTTGTCTGTCTGTTTGTTTCGGCTAATCTCCAAAACGGCTGGACCGATTATGACGGGACTTTCACTATGTCTATTATACACATTTTGGAAAGCAGCATGGTTTCCGAATCTAAAAAAAAAAGGCTATTAATATAATTTAATTAAAACGCTTCCTACACTATGTACTCACCCCCTCTGCCTTAGCTAATCGTAATTAAATTGAATTTTTGCGGTGCAGTGTGTACGTAATGAAATGATAACAATCGTGTTTTCGTTTCAACAAAAAAACAGATATAAATAGAGTACAATTACTTGTAGCTGTGTTTTAATTTTTACAAAAATAAGCGTAGTTAACCCTTCGTAATTAAATGTTGTTATATTGCTCGCTAAGGAGCGTGGTAGTCCAGTGGTAGTGGCTTTGACTTACGAGTTGTACGTTATAGGTTCGAACCCAAACAGGCGCTTTAGTTGGTGTAAATTATTTCATCACCACTGCTGTCAAAACGGTGAAGGAAAACATTGCGAAGAAACCATGTCCTAGAACCAAAAAAATCGAAAACATGTGGCATCTATCAACGTGGTGTTTTAGGGCTTACTCCCTCTCACAGAGAGGAGGCCTCTGTCGCAACAGTGGAAACATTATAGGCTGACTAGTTACGCCCTACGGTTTCACCCGCATAAGTTTCGATCCCGTGGGAATATCGGGATAAAAAGTATCGTATATGTTAATCCTGGTTATAAACCATCTGTGTGCCAAATTTCAATCAAATCCGTTCAGTAGTTTTTACGTGAAACAGTAACAAACATCCATCCATCCATCCATACAAACTTTCACGTTTATAATATTATTAATTATTACTTGCATGCATTGCCACGTTGGATGGCAATGGCTAACCATTGCCACCCTTTTTTTCGGTCACTCTTTTGTCACGGAGCTTGTGCCCTATCTTACTAATGAGGTTTCTGGCCTCAGCGCCCCAAGCACCTATGGTATCCACGGCAATGGGCACGAAATGATAATGGTCCACCAACGGTGCGTACTTCACCCTCTTCCTCTCAGCGGCGTCTTCCGCTGCTGACGGTGAGTGGACGGTGCGACCAAGGTGGCTGGCAGCAACAGCGCTGACGCAAGTTGCGTCTGTCTGCACAGACCCAGAGGCTCCAACAGGCAGGGAACATCAGCCGACACAAAAGCCCTCCAAACAACATCATTGAGCGCATGGTGACGCGGGAACCTCCCCGAGCAACGACGACAACTCAAAGCGTGAGGCCAACGGCCTCTACCATGGAACCGCAGGTGCACCTGTGGAGTTCACACACCTTGCAACCCAGGCGGAGGGCCACCGCCAAGAGTCGTCATCATATATTATATGTTATATTATATTATTAGTAGGAATAGGATTATTAGTAGGATAGGTATATGTATATCAATCGGAAAATAGCAGAGAGCATAGAAAGCTAAAGCTTAGAGAAACACAAGAGTCATTCAACAAATTTCTATAAAGGAGATTACGATTCAATTCCCATTCATTGACGCTTATCGCTCCCACACACAAGGTAAGTCAAAGACCACCATAATATGTGAGTTGATTGGTAGCTGAAAGCCTCTATCGCACCAGTTATTCGTCAATTTATTTCTGCTAACTATCAATATGTATATTTTCATAGCACCTCTCAGCGCTACTCACTAATAAGTTAATACTGTTCTCAACAGAATAAAGTTTATAAAAAATTCTAATTAATTAAAACTTACGACCCAGTGGGTCCCGCTTAATGGCAAACGACATCCCGGCAGCCCAGGCGGAGATGGCGGGATGAGCTGGACTCCTATAATAAAGATTAGTCCTTGGCAGCTCTGGACATAGAGAGATGGAAGGAGAGTAGGGGTCTTTGCCCAGCAGTGGGACTGTGTACTGTACCCTTTAGGACGGCAGGGATATCGACGTGCAACCTTTTACCATGGATTCAGTACAAGATTCTGAAATTTCAACGGCGTTAAAGCAGGGGCGTTGAAATTTTTCGTCTGTTAATTAGAAAAGAAATTAGCTATTCCATACATTTTCATAGTGTAGGTATTTGCATTTATATTTTATGATATTTTGTACTTTTGTGATTGATTTTGATTTGATGGTTTGACTTTGGCGACACTTCAGCGTCATTATTTTGTGTGCCTTTCGGCGGGGCATGGGAGGGACCAAGCATTTTTTTTTTTTTTTTGTAAAACGTCATTGTACCATGTGTTTACAAAATTAATAAATGAAATGAAACTTTTCTATAGAATAGTAGATTTTTACTTCATAACTGACGAAATATTTCTGCACAAAGGGGTCCAGAATCATGTGCTGAATCATGGTTATAGTTTGCGCGTCGATGTCCCTGCCTGTATAACTGACCCCTCTCTCACTAAAAGAGGCACAATCTGTTCTTTTATTAGAGTGTTCAATAATATTTTTAGGAAAACAAAAAATGAAATGAAAAAATGAAAATGAAAAATGAAAAATATTTATTTGTCCCAAAACAGTTACATGGATTATAAATGAGACGTCCCCAGTAAGTAATTGATAATACTTGTGTTGGGGCTATCTCGCTCTTTCCATTAATTATTACAATATTGAGACGATTTTTTATAAAAGGTAACCAATAATAAAAATAAAATATAAAATCTAGGATTAAAAGATAAAAGGAGTGGAGAGGAGAGACTTATAAACTAATTAACCGCTCTTTGTGTTAGTGTAGTTATGCCTATGTGAAACTATATATGCATCTTATTTTTAAACAGTATTTGTGATGTTGTGTTTGAGGGTGTGTGTATGAGGGTGTGTGTGAGGGTATGTGTGTGTATGTGCGTCAGGGTGTGTTTATGAGTGTGAGTGTGTATGTCTTCTTTGAAATCTTTGAAGCGCCGATGTGATCGAAGCGCGATTTATAAATTAGACTCAGCATTATTGATAAGAAGGCAATATTACTGATCTCTGCGGAAAACCAAATACAATGTTTTCCTCCTCACCATGCGAGTTACCTATTTTAACCTGCTGTCTCCTACCTCGGAGGTAACTATCAAAGAGGGAGAGAGCCTTACCTCTTATCCCTATATCCTCAAGTCTCTGCACAAGGATGGGGACAGATACGGTGTCAAAAGCCTTATTCAGGTCTAGAAACATCGTAACGCATTTATAACACTTGTCCACCTTGTCAGTGATTTCAGATGTCAACGCAATGACGCATCCTGCGTTGACCGTCCCTGCCTAAACCCGTATTGTGAATCGGAAAGAATGTTGTATTTATTTAAATAACTTACTAACCTTTTATTTATTATTTTTTCTATTACTTTCGAAAGGGACGATAAGACAGATATCGGCCGATAGTTGTTGACATCGCTCTTGTCCCCCTCCTTGTTCACAGGCGTTAGTATAGAACGTTTTAGCGCGTCAGGAAATATGCCCGCTTCGAAACACAAATTAGTTAACTTGCTGATAAGAGGAACAACAAGTTCTCGAGATAATTTAAGGAAGCCTACAGGTATGCCATCCCATCCCGAAGCACTTCCTGGGTCCAGTGTACCAAGTATACTATCCACTTCGGCCGGATCTGTCTCCAGCAACACGAGTGAATTAATTTGAGATAGATAAAAAAAGGAAACTAATTTTTGTTTCGTGATTTATTTTCATGTTTTATTTGATTTTAATTTTGTAATAGTTTAGGACAAGGACATTGTCTGAAATAAATGAATGAACAAAATGGGAACTATTTCAGTTACGATTAAATCATGCCCTATAAAAATAAATAATTGTATTATTAGGTATTTTATAGATAATTCCACTCTTACGACGAGCAAAAACAATGCTAAAAATAGCCCGAACACATTCTTCCTTAACAACGTTCTGAATGTCCAAAGTTTATCCTATCCATTCCTATACCTACATATATGTGTGTACGTACCCTCAGATAGTTCCGACGTACGGCTCACAAACGCAACACAAATTAAATCGGCTACTTGGATTACCAGGGTAAATGGTCCAATTAGTGTTTCGGTGGGTCGACGCTTCGGAGTCAAGACAAACGAGATTGCCTGCTACGGCCACCTGCTTCGCTGTTTACGAAATGGAATTTTGTTCCGTCTTGATTGTGGTCCGCTCTATTTAAGTTGTGACCGGCCGACAATTGGGCGTCTCACCCTAAAATTGGGAATGAATAGAGTCGAATTATTCTGTTGTTTCAGTACATTGTTGCTAAGGAAATTCGTTGGGGTTATTGTTTTTGTAACGATGTAGATTCCTAGAACAATTATGAAAAGTGGCTGTAATATTTTAAATATTTGTAATATTATTTTTTTTAATTGCCTTAAAAAGGCATTTCTATGTCCAGGATTACAATAAAAACTTGCTTCTGCCCGCGAGTTCGTCCGCGTGAAATTGCTTGTTCCCCTGACCCACCGCGTCGCATTGCATCGCCTGTCCATGCTATTGCTTCGTCGACTTTACTGATAGTGACTTTTTTCTTTTTGCTGGGCTCCTAAGGGCCCTAGTGATGTTGAGTAACTTATGGCCTTCCTCAAGAACAGGCTATCAAATGCAAAAATAATTTTGTAATTCCAACTGGTTTCAGAGATCAGCGCATTAAAAGAAACAAACAAAATCTTCGGCTTTATTATTAGTACTTATATAATATAAGTACTAATAATAAAGCCGAAGATTTCGTTTGTCTTTTAATGCGCTAATCTCTGAAACTAGATATATAGATATGGACGACAGCTTATGTAAACGAACAAACTGACCAGGAAAATGCAAGGCTGGAGCAACGAAAAACAGAATGTCAGTTGGTCCACCGCTCGCTTAACACATGCCTCCAAAGCAAAACATACTTTAAAGTTAAACCAACAACGTATGTACTGTTCGAAAACTATCAAACGAACAAAGCACAAATTTAATGCTCCAGGCTTTATCACAAAGCAATGAAATGACATAATTGAAAAGCCTATTTGGCGGAAAATTCAGAATGTATGCAATGGTAATTTGCATCGAACATTAGTTCATAGTGGAGGCTTCCCAAACGGTATAATTCCCGCATTATAATCAACCGCAATTTTGATACTTTAGGTGATTTTACTGGATATGTATCTGGTTTATGTGCAGCAGGAAATAGTTTAACGTTGATGGATTGGTGGTATATCATCATCATCTGCCTAGCCTTTTCCTAGCCTTCCAGTCTAACCGGATGCAGCTGAATACCAGTATTTTATATGGAGCGACTGCCTAAGTATCTGATCTCCACAACCAAGTTGATGTGTTATTATTATCGATACCCCTTGGTAAGACTGGTTGTCAGACTTTCGGGCTTCTGACTATCCATAACAACTGTCAAAGATCCACGAATGATAGCCGGGACTAACCGCTTAACGTGCTTTCCGAGACACGACGGGTTAAATAACCGACGAAAAAATTCAACGCAGTCGGTTCAGAATCATGTGCTGAATCCATGATTACAGTTTGTGCATCGTTGTCCCTGTCACTCTGTTAAAATCGAAATAGAATACCGGACCAACGTATAGAGGTTATATAACAAATCAAATCAAATCAAATTATTTATCTAGAATGCAAGTATACAATTAAGGTCGTGAAGAATTCAAGTTGAGCCATACATTCTGCCCAAAATTCGACATGCAAAATTTAAATGAATCAATACGATGCGACAATAAAAATAAAAAATAAGAACTTTAAACACAATTAACAGATAAAATTTAACAGTTCAATACAATTAAAATCAATTCAGTCAAAATGCACTTAATAAATACGTAATAGTCAAAATAAGATCAAAATATCAGAATACAATTAAAATGTCAAAATACAATTAAAATGTCAAAATACAATTAAAATGTCAAAATACAATTAAAATGTCAAAATACAATTAAAATGTCAAAATACAATTAAAATGTCAAAATACAATTAAAATGTCAAAATACAATTAAAATGTCAAAATACAATTAAAATGTCAAAATACAATTCCAATGTTAATATGTAAATGTTACCCTAGGTACATACTCATAAAATAAATCTGATCAACTTTTACTATGGGACCAACTACACTAATGTAAGGAAAAGCAGTATTTTATTACAAAGATTTGATAATTGTTGTCTTTTAGTTTTCCACTACTGCTTCTTGCAGTCCTCCACCACACAATTTTCCCTCTTGTGATTCAATTATCCCCCCAAAATTGAAAGAAACTAAAGAATATAAGTATGTTTATTTGCGGCAAACATTACGCAGAGATAGACCACAAAACAGAAAAAAAAAACAAGTTGGGGGAAAATATATGTCACATCCACGCAAAACGGCCATCGCTCAGCATAATGCTAAGACCCTATGCGAGACAGAGCCCCAGCGCTGAAATTCATAACGAAACAAAAGAACCAAGGTATGACTGCTAAAATAAATAACCAAGTATGTGTATTCCTACACATTGCATGTTGGAACGTGTTAATATAATTGTACATTTGGAATAACACAACCACAATTAAGAAACTTTATGAACATGAAAATAATATCAAGCGAGACCTCTCCGTGTCTTTTCGGTAAATGTAATGTTCTGGTTTAAGGGCACAATTTCCTTTCCTTGTAATTGGGTACTTAAAAACGTTAATGTAACACTAGAATAAGATACTTCTGAGACAATGAGGAAATAGAGTGGAGGGTTTGCGACGATCGTTGCCACTCTGTATTTTTGATTACTTATTATTAAAAAACTTTTTGGAAATCGGTTGACGGGAGACAGGACGTTATTAAAACATCATCAATATAAACTAAGTGGAAAAAATTGTATTATTGAAGCTAACTCAAAAATACTCAAGTAAAGTTAATATTTATATGGGACCACTCCCATTTTTTTTTCTGGGTGAGAAATCATCATATGACTTCTTCCGCTCCGGGTGGAGCGGAAGAAGTTAATATTTATATGGGACCACTCCCATTTTTTTTTCTGGGTGAGAAATCATCATATGACTTCTTCCGCTCCGGGTGGAGCGGAAGGGCATGTCAGACTTTTACTGACTAAAACCCACCCGTGTTCTTTCAGTTGCCTATGCCAGGGGCCCCGGTATCTCTTTCGAACAACCCGCGGCCCTGGCAAGAATCGGCCGTGGGACCACCCCTGAGGCATACTTTATCCATTATAAAAATAATTTTGCAAATCGGCTTATAAATAACGGAGTACGTACTAACAAACATAAAATCAAAAACAACCGAAATGAGAAAATCCTCCTTTTTTGAAGTTGGTTAAAAAAAAAGAGTGTGTGATGTTATGACCTCCCGATAGAAGTGAAAACAATTATGGTTGTCTCATTTTAAAATCTGATGACGACTGGAGCCGAGTATACGCGATTCAGCGCCACCTACAGACTGGGGCCGAGTGTACCCGATTCAACGTCACCGAGCCGAGCGTGACCGTTCAGTTTCGTTCACCGTTCAGAAAGACCACAACTTGTGCCTATAGATGTTTTCACTTCATTTAGTGTAGTCATTTGAAATATCTGTTCAAAAAAACAGTGTTTTGTATGTAAACTTCACAGACGTGACGGGTATCAATACCTCAACACGTTAAAACAAGAGTAAACATATTTTCTGTTGGCTGTGGATTTAAAGGTGACTCGGACTGGATGTGGAAGGCGGGGGACAGGGTGTTGTGGCGCAGTCTGGGAGAGGCCTATGTCCAGCAGTGGACTGCGATAGGCTGAGCTGATTGGTTGAAACAGACTTTCTCAACTCATACTTTAAGCAACAATACTACCAGCGGACGTTGACCCCAAAAAAACATAAAATATATTTATTTTATTTTATTTTATCATGTTTATTTAGATATCGATGCCCGTCACGTCTGCAGAGTTTTGCTAGCTAATTTAATTTAACTTTTTAATTTTGTTCTGGGGTTATGAAACCAATCCATTTTCATATCAAAGTTTTCATATTCATATTCATATTCATATTCATATTTATTTAATTGCGTACCATAATGTGTATACAGGTGTTACATAAGGCTTATAGCTAAAAGAACAGTTATGGACCCTGTTAGGGCACAGCAACATTTAAGGTATAATTAAACTTTGAAAAATACAAATTAAAAATTAAATTAAAATTAAAATTTAAAAATATAAAAAATAACATAACACTTCTTATAAAATCGTTACATTTATGGTTTTTAAAGTCACTATTTTAAAAATTACTTTCAATATTTATATTTTAGAAATTATTTTAAGTTTTATGAGATCATAATAATATATTATCATTATCAAAAAGGTAAGGAAAAGAAAAATAATCATAATTAATTTTACATGAAAAGCCGAAAACTGAGCACGTAAACTAAGGAGTGATTAACAATAACATAAATAACTCTAATATTAGTTAGCTATTTTCTTAAAACCGTTACTAGTTACCGTTTTACTAGATACCAGCTAAAAATTCGACCAATGAGAGTACGAATAGCGACATATCATACGTCACGATTTTCAAACGATTTATCTGACGATTCCAACTAACGATCTTTTAGACTTTGTAGGCGATTTGGGGCGTCACATTTTTCACAAAATTTGTTCATATGCGAGGGATGAAAATGCATCATGCAAAAGCAAATAATAAATCAAATCATATCAAATTATTTATTATATTATTATTAATCTTAAAAATCTAAATGAAAAAAAAAACAGAATACTACAAACGTCAAAGGTTTAAAAATAAAAATTGTCAGATGAATGATCATATCATAGACTTAACAATTAAATAAATTAAATAATTATACTGTTCGATTTTTAAATTAGGTAAATAAATGTTTTTTTTTTTTTATAAATTAAATTAAAATATTGGTGCAAAATGTAGGTAGTACGTGACAAAGCGTTAGATTACTCTGCGCCGCACAACTACGAATTATCACTGTCTTTTATCAAAACAACAAGATTGTTGCAGTGCAATAGAGATGTGAATTTGCGGCATCTGTATGTTTTACATTGTGGTAATGCAATATGCAAGTTTTGGTTCTGTTTTCTTTCATCAGATCATATCATAATAGATATCATCAATCTTACCCGTATCCCAATTTATTTGGGGTCGGCGCAACATATCTTTTTTTCAATACTTCTCTATTAGAAGAAAGAAGAAGGAAAAGCTGTTTGCTCTGCAAAAACAAAACGCACATCCTACTAATATTATAAACGCGAAAGTTTGTATGGATGGATGGATGGATGGATGGATGTTTGTTACTCCTTCACGCAAAAACTACTGAACGGATTTGGATGAAATTTGGCATATAGATAGTTTATAACCAGGATTAACACAAGGTATACTTTTAATCCCGATAGTCCCACGGGATAGAAACTTATGCGGGTGAAACCGCGGGGCGCAGCTAGTTACAAATAAAAAAAGACTAGTCGTCATCGCGGAAGTCACCATCTTTCTAACCATATCATCATTCACACAGTACATCTATCGTTTATTTTTACAAATAATGTAGTGTATAACAGCAAATATCTTATTTATCAATGACAGTGTAGAGCAGTCTAGTGGTCGCAACTGCTGAGCGTGAAATCCTGGGTTCGAAGCTGAGGTCGGGTAAAGTGGCATTGGTTTTTTCCATTAAGAATTTCTCAAGTAGCAGCACGGGGTTTGGATTTGTGCACGGTTGATAGCAAGGCTCGTCCCCTACTACATGGGACTTAAACATAACTAGCGAAACGTGGGTGTACTACAGGTACACCTCTGCTTAACCCTTCGGTGAATACAAGCGTGATGTTATGTTATTTTCTTTACCAAAAGCTTCCTTACTTCCTCTTTTCTCGACTGCTGAAAATAGAGCGACCATTCCTCATTTTTCTTCACTTTTCCGTACCATCACTTATCATATGCAATCGAAAAATGACACCACTAAAAAAAACACGTACACACAAGCTCAGTAATTAAGTAACACTCGAAGCTGAATTACTAACGACATCTGTCGGCAAGTTGGCAGTGTCACACACATTTCTTTGCCGTCTAAACCGTCGACAATTGGCAAGTTCGGGCTTGTTCAAAGATTAGCTTAGCTGGCATAATGCCATTGTGACGGTTGACCTGCACATATTGAGCAGTATATAGTGCTTAGGACGGATCGTTGGCCTAGATCTAGATACACCTAGAGTGGGCTGTGTGAAGTTTGATAGTGAAGGATTGAGGGATCTATTCGAATTTAGAAAATATTTGGCTAGCGAAGTGGACAGAGAGTTTTGCTTCCATATTTATTGGGTGACCAGAGGTGGCCCAGTGGTAACAGGCCCAATTTAGAAGTCGTAGAACGTGGGTTCGGATCTGGGCAGGCGCTTTACTTTGTGTAAATAATTTCATTACCGTTGCTCTCAAAACGGTGAAAGAAAACATCGCTAGGAAACCGGCAGGTCTTAGAACCATGTGCCATCTACCAACCCGCACTGGACCCGCGTGGTAGATCCCACTCTCTAAGAGAGCAGTGTCCCAACAGTGGGAATATTATAGGCTGATTATTTATTGGATGTACTGCTAAATTATGTGAAACAATTTGTATCTGTGTTTCTCCAATATCCAAATACTACTTCCTACTAATATTATAAACGCGAAAGTTTGTTTGTTAGGATGGACGAACGGATGTTTGTTACTCTTGCACGCAAAAACTACTGAACGGATTTTGATGAAACTTTACAGTAATATAGATTATTTTACTGTCTATATTCCTCTGATATAGAGATCTGATACGAGATCAAAACGTACGAGTATGCGGCTTTAACTACGGGGTGCTGCTAGTACATACATATGACCCAGATACTAATGAAAAGACTAGTTGACTTAGTAAGAAAGCGTTTATTTAGATTAAAGTGAAGGACACCATGGCTCAAGTAAAAAAAAAGGACCCGTAAAAATGACTTATATATTTCATTTTTTATAAAATAAAATATTATCTTTATAAGTATATGAAGATAGTAACTTATTTATTCTTGTAGTATGATTTCATTGTAACTATTTCAATATTCAGACATTATCAATATTTTCCTTTCTTTAGAAAAACTTATTTCAATTTCATTAAACATGAATGAAATGCCTGAAGAAAAGTATGTTCAACTTTTAAAAATATTCGTCAAAGAAAAACTTTAGTTCAAAGTAATATTTATGTTAAAAAAACGAATTAAATGAACGCGGAATATTCAAAGATATTCGTTCTATAAGGCATACAAATTAGAACGATTATAGGTCCAAACCTGGAAAAAGTTGGCTGAAATCAGTAAGCAAGCATGTTTATAACATCAATGCTGGTTCTTTCGGTATATGTTTGAGAAGAATCCTTTGTCCGAGGGAGGATACAAATGAGGTTAATATGATACACAGCTTTACCTGTTAACATAATAATAATAATGGCATATGATATTTGTTAATAATTATTTCTCCTTTTTTGGAGAGGAACTAAATCCTACCCGTGTTACTACTGAAATGAAAATATTTAAAGTACATACATACAAGTACCATCGGATTATTATAACCAGCTTTTTGGCATCAAAACTCTAAAGTTTTGATGGCAAAAAGCTCAAACAACTTTGGCCCAAAATTCAACTGCGCGAACTCCGCTCACTGACTGAGTCATAAGATCATCAATGCACAGGGCATGCGGTACAGCATGGAAGGTGGACCATTGTCATGGAGGTCTGCCCAGCTTGGGCGGAGCACCGCCGCGTCCCCGTGGCGGCGATCGGCGGCGGCGATCTCTCGCGTCCGGCCCTGGTCCAGGCCATGGTACGGAGCGGGAGTGCTTGGGAAGCCGTCACCTCCTTCTGCGAAGCAGTAATGCTCGCAAAGAAGGAGGCGGGACGCGTGAGGGAGAGGCAATCTCTGCGCTCTCACGCCCCTAGTCGCCGCAGGAGACGCCCTGGACGTCGGGAGTCACCAGCCGACTCACAGCCACCGTAGGCGCGGGCTTGCGGACGGCGAGCAATGGGCAGCTCGCCGCCCGGCAAGGACCAGGCCCGGGTCGACGAACTGACGGGGTCCGCTAGGGCCGATGCCTGCTAGGGCCGCGGGTTGTTTTAAAGATATACCGTGGCCCGTGGCGTAGACAACTGAAGGAACCTGGGTGGGTTTTAGTCAGTAAATGTCTGACACGCTTCTCCCGCTCCGCCCAGAGCGGGAGAAGTAATACGATGATATTCAAACCAGAAAAAAAAAAAAGGGTGGACCATTGTCTGTTGAGAGATGCCGTATACACGATAACCTTTATTATCAGACCACAGTGGATACATACAGTAGAGGTAGTAAAGAAAACTAAGAGAACATTGCTATAAATATTATCTACTAATATTCTTAAGATAATTTTACCTACAAGAAGAATAAAATAGTGTAATTTCTAAATCTATATGACACATGTGATAGTGCTGCCCTTAGATAAGTTATCACCAGACCACACCACCCACCCACAAGCCTAATATATTATATTAAGCGGTTTAGTTCAATTGTCGCGAACTCTGACCACATTTGGACTGTGGTCGCCTGGGACAATTATCGAGTCTAAATCCAGGGCATTAATAACCCAGATAGCCATGCACTTGACTTGTGGTTAAGCGATTGCATAATACTGTCCTCGGCAGCGGTCTAGATTTGTGGGGTTTTAGAAAAATAGATATGTGCTAATTTTCAGCTGGGATATGGGTAGGAATGGGCAGTTATTTTTGCAGAACGGCTGTGTGGGACTATATTATTTATCTTACGAGCTTATTGTGAGTTGGATTAATCTATGAATCTTTATCATCATCATGCACATCCTGGCTTTGCCCACTGCTGGGCATATGCCACTCTTTGCTTGTGCCAATGTCCACGTTCTTGTGCCAGCCTATTCCAGGTTTTATCCGTGATGGCAACAATGTTGTCTGCTCTGTTCCTATGGATCAATACTTTGTTATTCTAACAAAAAGTTTTAAAGGAAGTTAAGTGACTCTTTCACACATAAACGGCAGAACTAATTTGAATGATAATGGGTACATGGATGGCTCATACCTTTGATTACCACACTGGACACTTTTTATCCGGATACATGAAAATTGATTTCCTTGTGAGCGTGTGAATAAAAAAAAAATAATAATAATAGCTACTCAATTATAACAAAACTTTGTCGAGCTTCTAGTTTTGTAATTAATATTTGCTAGGTTTTCTTTGAATAGAAAATTAGGTTACACAAAAGGTATGAATTTTAATGTGGTTTTCTAGTAAAAACTAATTATCATAAATGTAGCAGCAGCGGTTTTATGAAAACTCAGGTGTTTTATAGGTTGAGATATGAGTAGTGAAATACGATGCGCTAGTTTAACGACCGATTTCTGTATTCGCCATCTTACATGCAACATTCAAGGAGAGGGGTCTGGGAACAATATTTTAACTAAAACCAATCACGGTCGAGATATTAGTATGATGTAGCGTGTGATATTGTTTCTTGCCTCGATATGTCGCTGTCAGTTCTTGGATGTGCGTTTATAGTTCACAACGATAATGTTTTCGTATAATAATTTAATTTGACATCTTTATAATTTTATTTTAATTTGAACCAATATTTTAATTTAATTTATTTGATTGTTATGTCTATGACATGTATTATAATTCATTTGACTTTTTTTTATTTTTAAACCTTTGACATTTGTAGTATTCTGAATTTATACACATATTTTACTAGCGAACCCGGCAGGTGTCGTCCTGCCCGGTTGAGTCATCATATATCAACAGCAGCGCCACCTACCGAGTCCAATTGTGTGTGTATATTTCAATGGGTTCCTAGATTTCATCCAATTTGGTGCAGTCGATCGGAAGTTATGCGCATACATACATTTTTGACGGCATGGTTGGTGCAGTGGTTAAGCGATTGACTGCAGCGCTGCGTGTCGCGGGTTCGATTCCCGCACGGAACAAATATTTGTATGACCTACAAGTAGTTGTTCCGGGTCTGGCTGTTTGTGTATGTGAGTTTAAATGTTTGTAAACGCACCCACGATACAGGAGAAACTCCTAGTGTGGGGCAAAGTTTTCAAAAAAAAAAAAATTGATTTATATGTATAGATTTTATTTTTTTGATTATAATAATCTTGCAATGTTATTTTAATCATTATTTAATAAGATTATTAATAATATAAATATTTGCACACCTTATTAGGTAATGATACGATGTACTTTATATTTATTTGAAACATCTGTTTATACCTGCATTAAGCAAACACATGAATTGAATTATTTGTAGAATTTAATGTCATTGCTCTTAGTGGTCTACCGCATACCTACGTAGATGACATTGTTATTCTACATCAAATACCGCAGATGCATACAGCTCCTCAGACTGAGACTCTCGATTGATTGCATAATACTGTCCGGTAGAACCATTCGTATTATTTTGAGAGAAATTTCTGCATCTATTTTCTAGTTAAGCTCGTAAGATATGCCTTTAAGATCAGCTTTGCTTTTCTCGACTGGGTGGCTGGTCTCGCTAGGCCTAACATCATAAGCGCGATTATCGAGAACCTCACCTTGTCCTTGGCAAGGTGAGGTTCTTGTCTAAACAAAACATTGGTTTACATCTGACTATTGACGAAGTGAGGATGTCCTCATTCTCCTGCCCTTATCCCAATTTATTTGGGGACGTCGCAACATTTAATTTGATTTCATACTTCTCAATTAGTCCTCATCTCGGTAACCCCTTTATTTTTCACACAGTTCATCTATCGTTTCTTTAGTCTTTCCCTAATCTTATAGTATAATCAGCCTATAATATTCCCACTGCTGGGACACAGGTCTCCTCTCATTTTGTAATCATTTTATGATTTAAAACAGTGCCCGTGGAGTTTCTTGCCTGTTCTTCTCCATAACTACCTACTACGTTTCGGAATGCCCATTCCAAGCTAGCTAGTTGCCCAACTAGCTTCGTCCTTCTGAGTGACCAACCCCTTGACAATTCAAATGTACCTGTAATTGGTTTATTTAAAATAAATGCTGTGAGTTTTGAGTTTGAGTTCCCAGGATTTGAACCCGCGACAACTCGTAAGTCGCGGCCACTATCATTGGGCCACCACTGCTCTACTGCCCACTCGTATAGTCATCCACATTCATACCAAAAACTTTACATTTATTTTTTCTTTCCTCACATATTCTCACAAATAGTTTTCTTTAATCTAAAGTATTGCTTGCACTGGCACTAATACTAGCAAAAATGCTATTAACACAATTTTATTTCTAAAAAATCTCTTACCTATGATATTCATCTTGAATTTTATAGCCATAGTAACCTCTTTATTGCATCACATACACCCCGGTTCAGCTGACCTGGATAGCACAATATTGTTTTACGTTACAAGTAAACGGCCGGTGCATATCAATTCAATTTATCGGCGGCTTTTGAAGACATTATTTACGTTATGGCATAAAGTAGATAACGTAGTATGGAGAATATAGTGTGGGCTATCATAAAACAAACACAATGGGAATATTTAAGGTCAGTGTAATCTAGAGTAAATATTCGGAAGATTTTTTGTGAATTGTGTCAATTAATTGTAAGTGATTATAACGTAACGTAAATAACGTAGTGTGGAGTATAAGTGTGGGCTATAAAACACACACAATGTAAATATTTACCCTTTTATATTTATTTTATATTATAGATTGTTTAGTTCTTTCTCCAGAATTAGCTTACTGACAGGTTATTGTTATTTGTATTAACTTATTTATTTATTTTACTTCGATGGTCCTAGATTATCATTTGTGACTTCAAGTGACAGCTATGTGAACAGAACCCAGCAATGCATAAATATGTAAGCTGTCACGCCCTTCATGCCTGGAGGCTTTTATTTAGGTAGTAAGTTTTTATTCACATTTTTATTTTCATTAATTATTTTTTAGCTTGAGTACGTATAGTTTTTTATTATATTTTTTGGTATATTGGCGTGGCTGGCTGACATATGGCAAATAATTTAATTTTATGTTCTGTGTCTTGTAATGTAAATTACTTAACATGTGTACTTAGTATTGTATACAATCAATTTTCTAACTGAACAGACAGCTGTGCTGCTGGGGAGTTTGTTGCGCCACGTCTTCTTCCCAGAGATAGCCCTAGGAAGTGGTGAAGGGTGGGCGTTTTTTGTGGGACTGTCTTTTGTAATTTTGACGTTCGAAAAATGCTGATTATCAGCCTAATTTGAATAAATGACTTTTGATTTTGATTTAGATTGTAAAGTAACGAAAAAATAATAGACCTAAATTTAAATATAAGCCCACAATCACAGACCACAATAATTCCCTAATTCGCGCACATTCCATAAGACGTCAGAAGCAGCGTGCATTTTTCACTGAATTTTCATAAAACTCAGTTACAGTATGCGAGGCACGAACATACCGAATGTTTTGCTCGGTCAAATAAATTAAAATTCCCATTGCAAGTGGCGAATGGAATCGTGAGGAAACTGCCGTCACCATGTTTTTCTGCACAGAAATAACATTTTAACGAACCAGCATTATTTTTTCGTGAATGCCTGCAAATTATTTTTGCGTGTGCTCTTTTGCTGTTTTATTGGAATTATTTCAAAGGTGTGCCGAATTGGGTCATTTTATTCGTTTCGCATTCGCTTGTTTTTTAATTTTTTGGTGGCATAAGAAAAGGATTTTAGCATTTTAAGGCCAAATTTTTTAATCGACAGATATTTTTACTCGTAGAATAAAATTATCGTCTGACAGATTTTGTATGGAAGAACTGTCAAAAATTCAAAACTATTCCTCGTATAAAATTATCTGGCGATAGAAAAATCAGCCCCCAATGACAAGACTTATTGCTTGGTTTAAATCCCAATCATAGAAATAAAGCTATGTAGTACTCCCACGCACAATGATCCACCGGAAGGACTAAGTGCGGAACCCGAACCCTCTAACATAGAACTATGTATGTAGTATCGAAGTATCCAAAAATATACAATTATATCTCTATTTCATACGAATAACTATAGGTACCTAAGGATTGTGTTGACAAAAACCAAAAGGTACGAGATGCAAATGTCACATGTGGGCGTAATTTCGGATTCCGGAGCCTACGGGTTACACGACCGTTATTTCGTAGCATTTTAGTAGCGGCGCTACGAAATGGCTACGAGCGCCTACGAAGACCACTTGCTAAGGAAAATACAAATATAATAATAACAAAGCCACAGCAGAGCAGTAAACCTAAGTTAATACAAGCTAAAGTTGCGAAATTCTTTGACAAAAGAGTCATACTCGTATCCAGAGAATATATGGAATAAGAATTACTTATTATCGCTGAGAAATTCGTACGTTTTATGGCACCAAAGCTACGCTCCACTTAATACGTACGTAATCTCCTTACGTATAATAAAATATACGTCACAAGATAATAAGTCAGGTCATCAAAAGTTTTATAGCACAAATTATTAATGTTAGGCGATGAAAAAGTTTTGATTCGATTTTATGAGAAAGCGATCGTGTTTGTTGGTCGGTCGGTATGACGCGGTATAAGCATTCAAGATCCGATCAACAGATAAGATGTTGTAAAAACTTTGTTAATCAGTGTTGTTGTGTTAAGTAGCCGATTTTTAAGAGATTTCAACTTAGGAGTAGTCGAAAGTTTCTGTAGTATCGTTCGCGTTGTTTGTATTTTCTGAAGGATTTGTTTTCTGTAGGTATTTCTGTATTTTGTACGACCGAATTACGTCTAAGGGATAATAATATTTGAATGAGAGGCCGGCGCGTTGTGTTCCACGCGCACGTCAAAGAGATGTGAGCACTAATTGATGGGGTCCGCTAGGGCCAATGCCACCCAGGGTCGCAGGTTGTTTGAAAGAGGTACCGTGGCCCCTGGCACAAGCAACTGAAGGAACACGGATGGGTGTTAGTCAGTAAAAGTCTGACATGCTCTCCCGCTCCCGCCCAGAGCGGTAGAAGTTATTTGATGATTTCCCACCCAAAAAAAAGTACTGTACCATAACCATAAGCATGTTCCCATTGTACTCTTATAATGTTCCCACTGCTGGGACATAGGCCTCCTCTCTTCGAGGAAGAGTTGGCTTTAATCTACCACGCGGGCCCAGTGCGGGTTGGTAGATGTCACATGTCTTTGAATTTTTGGTTCTAGGACACGCTTCTTCATGATGTTTTCCTTTACAGTTTTGAGAGCAGTGATAAAAATTTTTTTTTTTCTTATTTTGCGAGGACTAGTAAAAAGTAAAACATGAAAACTTGCATTTCATTTTCGAATAGAAAAATATAATAACGCGGTTCATACCCGTCTTGGCTTTACTATCCCTCAAATAAACCTGTTATAACACATAAACTCTTTGAGTTCCACCACGACGCCTGACACCCCTCTTCAATTTTCTCTTTCAACATATTCTTTAATTCCTAACCATTATGACGGTAATAAAACAGAATTAAACAGTGCACCGTCATTAAACGGGACGTGTTAATTGGCCGTGCTAATCACCTGTTATATCCGAATATCCGCACGGCGGTATATCCGCGGGTATCCGCACGACTAACTGTTATTGCTACTTTGAATGCTTTATTTGCTATGCGCAGCAGAATTTATGAGTGTTTCCCAGTACTAGTTGGATGATTCCTTTTTTAATATCTGAGTTTTTGGTTGACAAAGACATTTTTGGACGCGTTTATTGAATAAAAGACTTCGTTCGGAAAACAACAGTATTTCATTCATTGTAATTAATTGAGTGTACTACTTTCGCACAAACATATTTGTCAGTATTTAAATTTCTATGAGATGAAAAGTACGCAAAAAGGTTATATTAAAATGACTCATATAACATTCACAAACATAAAACATCACTCGATAATCCATGACAGACGGGTCTGTAGATAGGCAACGCCTGGTAAAGCTTCATAGATTCACGTTTTCATATTCCGTCACATAAATATTCATAAAGAAAGGGGATTAAGTATTTTTAGAGGAGAGAAAAGTATACAAAATAATGTACCGCTTTACGCCCTTTACGCTCGAGAAAGCTTTGGGGGAAGAGGGGTCGAAGTGGCACCGTCACGATACAATTACCTCCTACGTGCCGATGGGGACTCCCTGCGAATGACAACACCCTAATAACCCAACCAAACAAGAAACATTTGAAGAAACCCATTAAAAACTATCCAATCGATTCTCATCTAACTTTCTCCGATTTTCCTGATTTACTTGATAAACCAATAAATCATACTTTACTACGAAAAATATGAATAAAATTGAGTGAATCTGAATAAAGTGAACCGTAAGAAATAATATTTCATTCGAACGCCGATCAGTAGGTACATTTAGATGAAACAGAATAAGTCGCGAGAATAAAAGAGCGAATACTGAATTTATGAATGCGATGAACCGTGAGAGTAGTGACGATGAGCGAGAGGGGTGAGGGGGCTACATGCATATTTGATTCCGTCATAAACTCAATTTACAGCTAATCTCATCTCAGATTGTCGAAGAAATAAAATTTCACATGCCGTTGGTTCACTCGTGAATGTAAAAGGGTAGGCGCGAGGATGTGAGTGGAGCACGTCAGTGGCGGGGCGGGACGCGGGGGGGCTAATAAAATATACTCGGTGGAGTTCACGGCTCATTTAGCACGAGACGCCCGCGCCGGCAAGAAGCTCGGCGACAATTTAATATTTCGCCTTTAATTCCTAGCACTAAATTAAGCACCGGCTCGTAATCTCGAGCTGTGCCGTTAAATTTTTGTCCCCGTGATCAGTATCGGCGGGTGATCGATTTTACGGGCCTACCGGTCTCGCGTTTCGTACGGTTGTAACTTTTTAGTGCTCCTTTTATTACGACAAACGATTTTAATCAAGCGAGTTTTTGTTCAGGGCGGACGCCATTAGCGCCCCGAGTCGGAATAAAATTCGAAGTTAAGTCGCAGGCGAGACTCGAGAATTTGCTTTTAAGTTCATTTGATAGGTCGCTTCGGCTGCGTTTAGTGACCTTTACTTTATTCTCTAAAATAAATCTATACAAACTGCTTTTTGAATTTTCAATAAAGAATCCGCGGGAGCTCAGTGATTCCACGTTAATCGTGGTCTTATTCTGAGAGACTTTTCTGCGTAGAAAAGGTCGTGAAAGTCCGATGTGCTGCCAAAGCATCCTCGGAAAGTTTTTAAATTCTAGGAAATCACTCGTGAAACTCTCATTCGTGTCTAAGTATCCTCAAAAAGCGCTGTAAGAACAAAGTTGAGCGAGCTCAGGCTCCCGCGGCTTGTTCTAAACTAGACTTGTCACGAGAAAAATCTCGTAAACCTTTAACAACAACATCATCTGGTAAAATTTTCAGGCGATGCTCAATAATAAGAAATGCCTAACAAGCTCTCTTGTTTTAAAACCATTACCAATTGGCTAGTTGACTTTTTTTTTTTTTGTTATTTAAATTGAAGCTTTTTTACCTCACCAATAGCTTGGTATAACCAGTTTTTTAATATCTTCGGAAATTAAAAAGATATAAGCGTTCAAAACTCTCAATTAGACAGGGAAATACTGAATTAGAGAGGGAAATACTGAATTGTGACATCATAGTTTAGTATCGCCATATAAATTACATGCAAAACTTTGTTTTGCGACAAAAAGCTTTTATAAGTTATAAGTTTTTTATTTTTCGACCGATTTCAAATTTGATTTCGAATTCTGTTATCGTATCACGCATGTGAATATATTATCTACTAGAATATATAGTATTCAATATCATGCAACTACCCAATTAGAATATTAAAAAAAAAAAAAACAACAAAGTTACTATTACTTAAATGTTATAATTCTGTAGCCGATTTTTCAGCCGATAATTTACTAGGGCTGATTTTATTAACGCCAGATAATTCTATCCGAGGAATAATAAATTAAAATAATTTTGACGAGGCCTTCATACAAAAACTGTCAGATGTCAATTTTATTCTACGAATAAATATTATCTGTCGATTGAAAAATCAGCCCTTATAAATGTATTTAGATTTAGACCTCTTAATTTAGTTTATTTTTATATTTGTATAGATATAATACTTAAAATATTTTTGTATGCCTTTATTATTTATGGATGTACTAAAACTAGTGTTTAAATTGTGTATGTATTTACTAACAAATTTGATTTTATGATCTGAAAATAAATAAATTGAATTGAATTGAATTAAAGGCAGAATATACAAGGAATCTAACATTATTTATAATAACCTAGATTCTTTGCAAATAATTATATTCTAAAATAAACTGCGAATAACACTAAAAACATTTCTAAGGTAGCCATCAGAATTCTCTTCACAGCTATGAATGACTAAAGTACCTTGTTTCAATTTCATTACTTACATCACTTCAATGTTTTATTGAATTCTAAGGTTTTATTGAACTTGAAGTGGAGAGCTTGAATATTAATGTTTTTTTTTTCTATATTTTCCATTACGCTTACATTGAGGAAACTTCCAGAATGGAAAAAGAAATATTTTTCGAACAAAGTTCTTTAACACGGCTTGCGGTGGGATTAAATTGGTACAAATCTTAATGTAACGAAAAAGCGTTATGCCCACTCCATGCGATTTGCTATAATAGAAAGAGATAGAGAGAGGTGGTTTTCGAGGGTGCTGAAGCCAATAATGTGGTCAAAATAAAAAGTCAAGATGGCGGCAGCGAAAATTTTCAAATTATTCGTTATGATTTTCGACCATGCTAAAACCGATAGTGAGGTCAAGTCCAAGATAGCGGCTGCAAACATTTTCAAATTTTACATCATGGTTGTCGTTTTCATGGTTTTCGAGGGTGCTGAAGCCTTAGTGAGGTGTTCTTTTTTATACGTCATGTTTTCCGCAAATAAATGTATTTTCTTTTTTTGTCATTTTCTTTTCATGGCGACAACTTTATGAGAGCTTTAATAAACTAGATGGCGCTGTATTAAAAACGCTTATTATTTTATCACCTCAATAACTTACTTTTCATAAAGCTTTTGTTGTAAAAAAGCAGTTGGACATACACACAAAAACTAAACAATGAACGTAACTTTGTCACATATAATTTACACATTCACGTCGTAAATCTAACAAAATGATGCTCGCATTGCCAACTTTCTGGTACTCACAACAGTGGATCTGATTATGACAAAGTATCTAACGTTCAAAACTCCAAATTTCAGCTAATTAACATGCCAAAACCTCTCACCAGTCCTAACAAGGAAAATAGAAACTTTGTTTAAAATTCGATTGTGGGAAAAATTCCCCTATTTTGCAAACTTTTTAGTTTTCTTCAAGGGCTGAGTTCATTCTCAAAACTTTTCATGGTCTAAGTTCCTTTTCTTAGTTCCTTTGCAATTGTTTCCTCCGAATCGTAATGCTCCTCTAAATTCGTACAAGCCACACATTGTCGGTATTTCGAAAGAATGGTTGTTCGAATTTTCTTTTCTTAAAGTTTAGAATGAAAACTGAAGCTTGGTGGATAGATTTTGTAGGCGAATTTCGGGGCTTTCTAACGTGAAATCAGTTTTATGATTTCATTGTATTGTATTATGATACATTGAGGTCTTATATTAAACGTGTTTTCACACATACTACGAGTACCATTGCTGGTGTAGAAATATTAAAAGTTATGTACATGCAGACTGGTTAAGATTTATCAAAACTGCATAATTTATAATGTCAAAATATTAATAGTTAGATCTAAAATATAAGTCAAAATGTCGAAAATATAAATCATAATGTCAAAGTATAAATCATAATGTCAAAATAAAAATTACAATGTCCAAGAATTCATGATAATGTCAAAGTACTAATGTCAGATCTTAATTATAATATCAAAAAGTATGATTTAAAAATTTATTTACGGGATAAAAACACATGTCTAAGAGCCAAGCAAACATTTTACATTTAAACGAATACTTTTTGTTTTTTTTTTTAAACGCATATTTTAGGACTTTTATTGAGAATACCAAAAAACGTGCGAAAATTTCGCGGTTTTTCTAGTGCTGCAAAGTTAGCACAGGTCTTTCAAAGCTGCAAACTTGGATAGACGCTAATTGTAGTGGTCCTAACAATATATTAAAAAATCAGAACTAGCCATTAGTTTGCGATTTTAATGTTCGATATGACTGCCTATTATGTCTGGGCTTTGGAAACGCCGACCTCATCTAGTTTTTAAAATACGATTGACGTGTAAAAGTGTTTTTTCAACTAACAGAAATAAAATCATTTATAAAACATGTTTTTATCAAAACTAAAGGCAAAGAAAGTATACAAGACTCTGAGGGCGGAATTTTGAGTTATGAGAACGCATACCGACGAACTCCTTCATTTAGTCAATTTTACATGCAAACTTTATACCCTACAAAAATAGTTTCATAATACGGGATCATAAATAAACCAAGTGCAAGAGCAATAATAGCATAAATAAAGACAATGCAGGTGTGTATGTTTCGTAATATGAACAAAAGCGGGTTTCAAAACGTACAATTTAATTTACAAAACCGCACAGAGAAGACGAACCATCATTTAAGTACCTATGAAATAAAAACTTTAGTGCAACACGGGAATAAAACAGTATTGTATACAAATTATAAATATATGCATACGTATACTCACGCCTTCTTGACATGGGGGTAGGCAAAACGCCCCCTGCTACCTTACCTATCCTTACTAACTTTTTTGCTTCGTTTAAGTTCATATATCAGAGGGGCAATTCTCGTAATTTTAAGACAGCTCACAGTCTGATCTCAGTCTCAATCTGTCAAAAAATACTTCTAATTTCCCTACATTTTGACAAGTTTTTGACATTTGTTTGTCGCTGAGATGAGACTCCGACTAGATTTTGAACGTTTTAAATTACGAGAATTGGCCTTCTGGTCACACGGACATACCGTTTTCAATTTCTGTCACATCTTTTAAACCGCAACGTTTCGTCATCATTCAAGTGTCGGAAATTTTATCCCCAAAACTTAAAGTGAAAAGAAATAAAAAGAAAAAAAAAATATGGGACATATCATCTTGAGCATTTTTTACTATTACATCAAAAGCCTAAAATTAACCCCCGGGCTGCTGTTTGAGATTGAGAATGCCAAAAATCATATTTTTATAACAAGTTTATAGTTAAAACATGTTCAGGATGGTAAACAAAAAAAACATGTTAACGGTAGACTTTCGTTGTAATTTAAAAAAAGGCTCAAGAGGTCATTTCCCATAAGACAGCAGTATGTACTTTTTTTTTCTGACAAAAATTAGAGTGTCTTTTAATTTTTGGGTACTAAATGAGTGATGTCCTTAGTAACTTCTAGGACATACTCGTTTCCTCACGATGTTTTCCTTCGCCGTTTTGACAGCAGTGGTGATGACATTATTTACACAAAGTAAAGTGCCTAACTGGGTTCGGACTTACGAGTAGTAGGTGGCCCGGTGGCCATCACTAACGTAATTATTCGGAAATGCTAATATCCTAAAGTAAAATTGTTATATTTGATTGAATGAAAGGGTTAGCAGTCTCGATGTGAAATCAGGAAAATTAATTGTTTATCAAATCAACCACCATATCAAATCAACCCGAATTGATTTCAATTTGAGTTGGTAGGTACATAAATTGAAATCAATTCTTTGACAGTTGTGAGAAATGGCTATGACATGGCAAATTGACGTACAGTCCTTTCACAGTTATTTTACCTCTAACCGTTGCAACTCAACAGTAACCTTATTAGAACAACAATAAAGATCACTGTGATTTTGACAGGCTTGTCAGTGGCAGCAACCCAACAGCAACCTTATTGTCACGAGATTAAAGATCAGTTTGATATTGACAGTGATGCAACATCAGAGGTAAAATAATTGGAAATGAACTGTAGTGTGCCAATTTCATAAATTATAAGCTCTGACTGTACCAGAATAGGTTAATCAATACTACAAACTTTAGGCCAATGCTACACAATCAAAATATTTGATTTCACATAAAACTGCATGGGCAGGTTCCTATGGAGAAGAGCCGGCAAGAAACTACATGGTAACTCTTTTAAAAATAATTGGCTTTTAGGTACAATGTTTTCAAATTACAGTAGGTATGGGAGGACAGCGTAGTCCTGTCAACAAGTACCAGGTACTTGATTAAATTAAAAATAGTCACGAACCGTGGTATTCGAAGGCCTGTTTTCATTAAAAAACATGACGCTACTTTTTGTTTAAAAACCTTTATGTATAAAATACCAAAAATGGCACACCTCAAAGAAGTGTTGTGTCCCTGAAGTGTTACAAACACATTTACCTCTGGCAGTGTCGGCTCATACAAATTATGCTGTCGCATTCAAAGAGCTTCTGGCAAATTGTTAGCATACCCAGCTTACGTTGCCAACATAACTAATACTTGCATAACAAAGAAGATTGTGGCTGCATATTTTGAAGCTGCGAGGTTTTATCAAAAATCCCTATGCCTAATTACTGGGGCTTTTTCGAATGTGTTTTTTTATTTTGTTTGGGAAACAAACAGATGCAATACGATAAGATAACACACACAACACGTCTGTCTTTCCCGGACTGTATTATAGGTGCAGGAGAGCAGTGGTGACCCAGTGGTAACGGCCTCGACTTACGAGTAGTAGAACGTGGGTTCGAACCCAGCCAAGTGCTTTACTTTGTGTAAATAATTTCATCACCACTGCTCTCAAAACGGCGAAGGAAAACATCGTGAGGAAACCGGCATGTTCTAGAATCAAAAATTCTAAGACATGTGACATCTACCAACCCGCACTGGGCCCGCGTGGTGGATTACGGCCCACGCCCTCTCACAGAGAGGAGGCCTGTGTCCCAGCAGTGGGAACATTATTGGCTGATTATACTATAGGTGCACCTCTGCCTAACCTGTCCAAGATTACAGGAGTGATGTTATGTTATCAAAATATGAGCTTGAAGCACAGTTAATTGCGCATTACGTATGGGTTCATAAACAAGTGCAGTGCTGATCTGGAGCAGCGTATCAAATTGGCCACGTAATCCCTCTGGCGTGGAGCCCGACACAAATAGGTGGACGGAATTCGATATGGTAGGGATTCTGAGGACGGTTTAGAAACGGTTTGGAATCGATTTGTGGAGGTTTGCTTTAGTTTTCAAGTGTCTGTTTGTAATGTCAAAATAACGGCTTTTTACTTAATGCATAATTATCAAAGTATATTCGGTACTTAAGTATACTTAACATTTTTTTTTGTCTATCTGTCCCGGCTAATCTCCGAAAAAGCTGAACCGATTTTGGTGAAATTTGGTATGGCGATACTTTGAACCCTGAGGAAGGACTTTGTTATAGCTTGTACTAGATAAATTAGTATAGAAGAAGTTTCCAATTTGATGTTGATAGTTTGGCAAAAATGTCTAAAAGCCGATTCCCACCGGCTTCCCTTCAAAAATTCAGAACACATCCACTCTATAGTCAATTGATCATTGAAATATAATCATATCATACTGTAGGTATTTAATACACCATAACATTAAAACATTGCAAAACGTCTGCATTACATTTTTTGTCATTCTTTCCCAACAACAAAATATTTTGCTTAAAATAACTCGTAGGCGCGTACGGCTTCCGTGAGTTCAATTTCTATACAAAACAAACTCGTGATGACGTCACTTCAGGTCACGTGGCTTGCTATTTTTTGAGCGCCCGGTAAGCTGGTGAATACCGAGTTATTATAGAGTCAGTACATAGAAAATGCGTGCGCGTGACCGAGATGGAACAATATCACCATTCGGTCGGTTTCGCTGAATTTCGTAATGCATTGGGTTCGGAGGTCGGACATTGACATAAATTCATGTGTACATTATATTGACGTAATAATTTGTTTACACTTGTAGTTAATTTACATTTTGTTCGTTGTATTAATTGAATTTATTAGTATAACAGTTGGAAATTTTTTGTTTGTATAAAACAGTGATTAGTATTTAGTATTAGACTTACAGTTGGAGTTTGTTTTGTTTTGTGCGTAGTGATAGTTGCACGCTGTAATTAGGTATTCGGGGTAAGTAGATAGTTAATTAAGTAGAAATTACTAATTTAGAGTAGATTTGAAAAGTAATAATTTGGATGACTTTATTGATTTACACATAATTGGCATTTTTTGTGCTAAAATGTTTTCAAGAGGCGACACCCAAATGAATACGTAAAAAGCGCTTTGCTCATCGTCGAAAGTTGAAAATCCAACAGCGCACTTTTATTTAGGTGTCGCTTAGTTTTAGTGAAAATTGGCATTCGTGGTTAAAACGATCACCAATCCGTTTTCCAGCGAGTTATAATTACTATTAATATTTTTACCATTCTTTGAAGTGGTTTGAAAAACTTCCAATTGATAAGGCGTCCGTTTATTGGTCCACAAATACAGATTTTAATCTAGCATGGGTGTGTCTGGAAATGAAACGCGTTATTGCCTGGTCTAGATTAAAAACAGCCCACGCTTTAAGGTAAATTAAAACTACAAAGAAAAGCTAAAATCAAATACACATCACTTACTGTTACAGGCGTAACTTTCAGATATTTCTTATAAGTCAAAAAACATTTCAATCCGACCTAAAATACATCCTAAAAAAAACACCAACTCCATGTCGGACACCGCACAAAACATGTCCTCCCATACATTCCAACTGCAAATGTAAGTATATTGTTTATTTTTTTTTATGTATTTTTTTTTTGTTTTTATGTTCTTTTTCATGCGTCATGTTTGCCGAAAATAAACGTATTTTCTTTCTTGAGGGGCTTGTGGCTAAGTAATAACCGCCGCACGGGTCGATCGATCAGGTTAAGCTACGCTTGCCGCGGTTGGTCCGTGGATGGGGGACCATCTTCACATATCAAGATCTCTCCGTACCTCGGGAAGCACGTTAAGCCGTTGGTCCCGGCTGTCATTCGTGGATCTTTGACAGTCGTTACGGGTCGTCAGTAACCCGAAAGTTTGACAACAAGTCTTACCAAGGGGTATCGTATTACCCAGTAACTGGGTTGTGGAGGTCAGATAGGCAGTCGCTCCATGTAAAATACTTGTTTTCAGCTGCATCCGGTTAGACTGGCAGCCGACCCCAACATAGTTGGGAAAAGGCTAGGCAGATGATGATGAAACGTATTTTCTTTCTTGTTTCTATTTATTTATTTAAGGAGAACCAACAAAGCATACACCATAAGTTGGTCGACTAATACTCGTTAACTTGTAAAGCCTACTTAGCTGTGACAGTTTTCTTTCTAACTTCGTTATTATATACTACTGCCGGGAACTTATTTACATATTCACATTCATTTATGGTTTAAAAATTATTTACACTTTTTTATTTTGTTATTTGTATTATGTGTCCAAACCGTGTCTAAATAAACGTTATTCTTTCTTTCGAAAAAATCTTTTTACACAACCGCAATATTTTTAACACCCCCACACTAAGGAACAGACGAGAAAATAAATTCTCCCCACATTACGAGTTTATCAGCGTGTTTTGTTAGTGTGATTAATACCCATGCCAAATTACAACTTCCTAGTACTAAGAGTCTTTGAGCTAAGCTGCGGACAGACAAACAGACGGACATGGCGAAACTATAAAGGTTCCTTGTTGTCTACGGAAAAACTACCCAAAAAGAACTGGTGTGCCAATTTACCGTCGAGCAAAAATATTCAAGTAGACATCTTTGTATCGACTTTCGACCGGTTCTCAAAATATGTCCCCTCAAATAGCAATCCAGTTAGGCATCGCAGGTTTACCGCCCTGAATAACATCCTCTGCTGCGGCCAAAATGTGACTGAATACCACTCGATTGAGCTGTAAGCGACTGCTTTGCGTACTTGAACTGATTTTTACTTACTTGTAGTACGTCCTTTTAGATTGGTAGTGACTTTTCGTCAGAGAGATTTTTCACTCCATGTGCTGGCTGTATCTATGCATAAAAGTTTTCTCATTCCACTGGAATTGGCTTCCAGTTTTTCTATTATTTATTATTCTCTTTCGTGCCTTTTGTATTATTTTTGCTGTTTCATGACCCACTTCAGACATACTCCAACCACCAACCCGTTCTCATTGGAAAATGTAGAACAATTATAGGTTAGGTAGCCATTGCGATGTCCTCATTTTCCATTTTACTGCATTGCCAGTTTTCTCGCCCAGGAAAGCCCCCAAATCGTTTCTTTTTAAACTCACATACCCAAAAATAATCCGTAATCATCCCCAACCAACTCATCATAACCCAATCAGCTAATGCGATCCCTTTTCCATTCCCAAAATTTTGCATGCCACCCTCGACACTCACCACCCACGACCTCTAATCCGAAACAAAATAAACCAGACATTGAAATAGCTAAAAGATTGCAACGCGAAATCGTTTCTTAAACCCAAAACGCACGATTTAACACCAAAGCTTTGGTAAGACGAGTATTTCGGCAGCCGATTGCCCATTACGACGCGACGATACACGAAATTTCAATAAAACGCAATAGGCGATGGTATGGCGGCGTAGGAAGCGAGGGATCGCTAAGCAAGTTTGCTGGGTTATCGCTGATAGTTCGACTGGTTCAACGAGGTGAATTTTGTACTTTTTTTTCTTGTATACGATGTTTTGTTTGTTCTACGTTTATTCGATCCTTTCTTTTTACGTTACTACGGCGTGCGATGCTTGACAGAACTTTCAGCAAGGTTATAAAAACTTCCAACAACTGGAGAACTTGGATTTAGGTACAGTTGTTTGGTGGATAGTGTCAGTGATAATAGTGATACCGTAGCATAATCAGCCTATAATGTTCCCACTGCTGGGACACAGGCCTCCTCTCTACAAGAGGGAGTGGACTGTAATCTACCACGGGGCCCCAGTGCGTGTTGGTAAATGTCGCATGTCTTCAAATTTTTGGTTCCAGGACATGCCGGTGTTACACCTTTCTATTGTCTAACCATTCGCAACCCATGGAGCTCTAAAGTATCTAATTACTTATTAGGATAGAATAGAATAATCTTTATTGTACACCATACAAATTAGTACCTGTCTACTCATCAAAAGAAGCCTGTAGCATCCTCAAATTTAAGAGCGGAGTTTTAACTTAAAGTGAGGGGGCTCCAATCAAGGGTAACCCTAATGTCCTGAGGGCTGTGATTTGATGTACTGAACGCATTATTGAATTCTGTGATCATCGTTAGGGGGCGATTTTCGGAATTGCTTATTTTGTCTAGCGGGGTGAAATAAATAGTAAATCATTTTTGTCTCGATCGAATAATATAAAAAGTAGCGTTGTGATTCTAAAAATGCACGGAGATACTGGTATTGAAGAAAATACAGGGTGGCAGGGACATTGACGCATGTCTTGTTATCATGGATTCGGAACATGATTCTGAACCCACCTGCTAAATAACCGACGAAAAATTTCAAGACAATTGAAATTTTTCGTAAAGTATTTAATAAAAAAATTGCTGTTCCATACGCTTTGACCAAATCTGCTGTTTTTGTTGCTGATTTTTCTACACTGGCGGGTCTAGAGTCATGTGCTGAATTCATGGTTACAGTTGGCGCGTGGTTGTCACTGCCACTCTGTATGATAAAAAATCAAACAAAAACTCTGACTCTCTCCTCTCTGTCTATTTAATAAAAAATATATTGTTTTAACCTTAATTAATTTGGAACAACTCTTCAATTATTTCTATTAGTCACCGTTGATATCTTGGCCAATTAAAATAAATGGTTGTAAAGTTAATAAAAAGTGAACAATACTCCTATGTTAAGTTGGGAATTTTTGTACCTCGGCCTTGATTTGACCTCCTAAACCGTACCGAAGCTCAGTGACACAAATACGTATTACAGGTATGCTGATCAATACCTACGTCGTCCCACGTCCGTCTCCATTGGCTACTAGACGTACCTTTGGCATTTAATAAGGAATGTAAAAAGATGCTTAATGAAGCAGAGACTCACTTGATCTTCCCTTCATTGTGATTTTATTTTATACTCGACCATACCTGGGTACCTCCTGGTTTTCATTGAAACGAAAACAGGTTTTAAATGTTATAACTTAACTTTAAATACTCCCAAGATCTCTGTACATGTACATGACCCATATAGAGTTCGAGTTTACCGGTGAATGACGTCACTGAAACGTTATCTATGAAGTAAGTTGGTGTGTTTTCGTAGAGCTTTTTTGACACCGTAAAGTCAAACCCCGCTGCCCAAAGATTTAAATCGCTAGATTTGCCCTCACCGTACTTAGTCACGCGAAAAAGTGTCCTTACTGAGGAGAGTGAGCTCACAGATTACTATATAGCGTTATCATGACAATCAAGTCAAGTCACTGCATTAGAGGTGTCAAAATGAAACTGAAATGCGACTATCTTTTGACGCGGTATTTAGTGGTTTGAATCTTTACCGCTGGCATCATTTTCATGACAGCCGTCAATTTGGCCATTATGTGTGGTCACTGTTTTACTGGGAAACCGTAGCTTTAGTTTGATAGCTACCCGAAACAGTCAAATTTTTCCAATCAACTTTGAATCTAATGCTTTAGCGATAAAACTGAAAATCTATTAAATAAATTTGACAGATTGTAGTGTAAAGAAGAATAAAATATTTTTCTTTCTTTCTTTCTTTTCTTTAGTAGCGTGATGTGCTGGCTTCTGTACAGAATGCTTAGATGATGACTTCGTGGTAGGTCTTCTGACACCCTATAACGGGTGTAAAAAGACACTTAACGAAGCTGACAGTCATTTGTACTTCCCGTCATTGTAATTTTTTTTTTATACTGGGCCACACCTGGTTCCTTCTGATTACGGAGATATTGGTCAGAGTTCCGACTTTAACAGCAAATTAACACACCAAAAATAAAAGTCTTCCAGTTTCAGTTTCCCAGCGATTATTTTTGTGCAATGTTGCTCAGTTTGATGTACAGAATGCGTAGTTGACGGCTATGTGATGTCTTTTTACACCCTGTATTTAGCAAAAAGATCTTGGGGTGTAGGCTCGTCTGACCACAGAACAAAAGAAAAAATCCTTTCACTTTTGAAAGGATTTTTTCTTACCTAACGCCCCTTTTCACATATTCCGGCTACGGCAGGACCAACACAGGGTTCCTGTAGACGAATGTCCCATACATTTGTCACCGACTGTGCCTGACACAAAACTGACCCGGAGCGTGTGAAAAGGCACTTATCGTCTACTGAGAAATACTTAAAAAGACTCATTTCCATTTTTTCCACTGCAATTCAGTAGTTCCCATAACTAAGTTAACCACTACAATAGCAAAATTCGCGTGTTAACAGTTTACTAAACTTGTTAAAAAAAGGACAAAGGACTCAGAAAGCGGTTCGCGTGTGTATAAATCATAGGAGCACTGTCGTTCAGTCGCAGTTCGGGACTGAGATATATGTGGCCCGTTATATTTATAGCCCGGCTATCGTCGAAGAAAATTGTCTTTTTCGATCAAAAATGTATAGATAATGTATTGATAGATTGTTTCGCATTGGGTTTTCGTTTTTTATTTGGTGAATATGTATCATGTGTTACGTATGCTTTTGCTGTTTCAATAATGTTTTTCGAAGGTTATTTTACCTATTTGCCATGCTTGTTATTTACATACAATTTAAATTCTACTTGTGGACTTCGTTTTATCTGCAAAATAATTCAATTCAATTGATCTTTATTTCTTTTTCTTTATATTGGAGCAGTGGTGGCCAAGTGGTAACGGCCGCGAATTACGAGTCGTAGGTCGTAGGTTCGAACCCAGACGGCTGCTTTACTTTGTGTAAATTATTTCGTCACCACTGCTCCAAAACGGTGAAGGAAAACATCGTGAGGAAACCGGCATGTCCTAGAACTAAAAATTCGAAGGCTTGTGACATCTGCCAACCCGCACTGGGCCCGTATGGTCGATTACGGTCCATTCCCTCTCACCGAGAGGAGGCCTGTGTCCCAGCAGTGGGAACATTATAGGCTGATTATGTAATCTTTATTGCAATCCATAATATACACAAGTACACACAGATAGTTACTATTAATAAATATAAACAATTATAGAACCTGTCGGGCAAAGCAAAATTTTAAATGGCACAATTCAGGGCAAAGGCCTGTTCATTGCTTGTAGTCGCTAAACACTGCAGCATTGAACACGTTCAATCACAAACAAAAGGTTTTGAAGGTAATTCTTAAACCTATGCTTTATATGTTTAAACAATTCGTCGGCTCCTCAACATAAATAACGCTATGAACGTGGTTGAACTGTCAAAATTTAAGACAATGCGATGAATAGTCATTTTATGTGTGTTTCGTGTGTGTTTTTTTTTTGTGTGTGCTAAGAGAGTAGAATCCAAGTTAAAATAGAAAGTACCTGCATTGCCAGTTTTATCATCTGAAATGCTTTCATCTGATTGACTTAAACCGTGTTACAATCGCACGTGCAACCTATGTATGATTCTCATTGACAAAAACACAAATCTCAAAGCGTGGTAGGTTCGTTGGTCCTGCGCCTGACCTCTCTCCGGTCGTGTCGGATTGCGTGCCGTCCCATCGCACTATGGGATGGGAAGAGAGAGGGCACCTGTGTCTGCGCACAAACTTATGCACTATAAAATCTTCAGAGCCGAAGGCTAGTCTCCGTTAAGTTTGCCCGCCATGGCTGAAATATGGTCTGGAGGACTATTATTATTATTTATTAGGTTTCTATGGAGAACAACGGACAAGAAATTCCAGTATTCTTTTTTGAGTGCAATTGCGTAATGTTCATCAGTCTATCCTCTCCATTCACACAGCTGATAAGCCCTCTCTTCTATCACTCACATATACAAAAGCCTCTTATTATCAAGGAAGCTCCACATATAACATTACTCGTACCTTAATTAAGTTTATTTTCTTTGTATTAACATGAGTGAAAAAGTCTCGCTGCTGTATTTTACGGGATTTCGGAATACGAAACGAAGACGAATGGCTTTTTCGAATTATTAGGGACGTTGTCTTCTTGAATTTTGTTTATGTTTGTTTTTTTATTCGATTATTAGACAATGGGAAGTACACAGGAAATAAAATTATCCAGTGCGCAAACTGATTCAATGCATATGATTTTAGACCCCCAAGTGAGTGGAAGTGCTTAGGTGTGGTCCAGGCAATGGCTGTTGAAATCAGTGCTCTGAGTGGAATAAATCCCCGAAATTTATCGTTGGTTAAAAAAAATAGTTTTTCCATACATGTTGACCGAGTAGGTACCGCGTACACTTTTGTATGAAACAGCAGATTTTTTTTTGAAAAATTTCTACTCTTGGGGGTTTAGAATCATGTGCTGAATTCATGTCTACAGTTTGGGGACTGGTTAAAAAAATTACCTATATACTGATCAGTGTCTTTTAAAAATTTAAATAAACATTTATAATTATTTTGCTTCTATGTTGATTATAAATGAATAGTCATATTTATTACATTTCATAACCACATAACATCAAGCTTGTATACCCCGAAGAGTTAGGCAGAGATGTACGTACGTATTGTACAGCCACTTCCCGCTAGTTACATGTAACCCCAATGTAAAAGGTGTCGAGCAAATATTGGTTATTTAAATAAAGCATAAATTGCTCACATAATATTATAGTTGCCACATGCGAACAACGCGTCATACTGACGTTACGCAAATCCTGCATCTCGCAAGCAGGTACCAGAGCAGAGACCGGGTGGTCAGAAGCCCGAAAGTCTAAGAACCAATCTTACCAAGGGGTATCGTATTACCCAGTCACTGGGTTATGGAGGTCAGATAGGTAGTCGCCCCATGTAAAATACTGTTATTCAGCTGCATGCGGTTAGACTGGAAGCCAACCCGAACATAGTTGGGAAAAGGTCAGGCAGATGAGTGTGTGTTTATGTGTATTAAATACTAATTACTGTGATAAACAAGCTAAACATACAAAACATTTGTTTACAAACACAATCTTTCCTAGATAACGCCTACAATAAATATTATCATTTGCTTCTTTTACTAAATTACTATATTTGGTACGAGTTTCCGGGAAGATTACTGCAATCAAAGAAACTTGGCCACTTCATCATGTCAGTTCCCGATATAACAGATCAATGCTGATAAACGGAATAAAATGTAAGAATAGCTGTAACAGGCGAAGGGTTAGGTCCCTTTGATATTAAAATGTCGATTACATCCAAATATCAAAGGAACGTAACCCGTAAACGGCGACAGCTGCACGTGGGAGTCGTAATCTGCTGTTTTGTATTTTTTTACCGAAAAAATAATACGTTGTAGATACCAACTGGAGAACGCGGAAGGATATTAAATTTTAGTCAATGGACGTTAAACCGCCTACTAGCGCTGACCTACCTCTTGAGTCAGGGTTTGACATTTTTATTTTGTAACCTTTTTTCCGTTAGCCTATATCAGTCCCACTGCTGGACCAAGGCCTCCCTCATCTACGGGCGGAGAGCAATGGGTAGCTCACCGTCCGATCAGGACCAGGCCCGTGCCGAACGGCGCGTAAGTGTTCCACGCGCGCCTCAAAGAGTTGTCAGCATAATCTGAGGGGCCCCTTAGGGCCGCTCCACCCAGAGCGGGAGGGGTCATTTGTTGATTACCCATCCGAAAAAAAGAAAAAAAAGGCCTCCCTCATATTCTTCTACCTTTTCTTGTAACCTAGAAGTCTTTAAAGATTTGTAACCTATAAGCCAGGAGCAGTGGTGGTGCAGTGGTAGCGGCCGCGACTTACGAGTTGTAGGTCGTAGGTTCGAACCCAGACAGGCGCTTTATTTTGTGTATATTATTTCATAACCACTGTTCTCAAAACGGTGAAGGAAAACATCGTGAGGAAACCGGCATGTCCTAGAACCAAAAATTCGAAGTCATGCGACATCTGCCAACCCGCACTGGGCCCGCGTGGTGGATTACGGCCCACTACCTCTCACAGAGAGGCCTGTGTCCCAGCAGTGGGAACATTATAGGCTGTTTATGTAACCTATAAGCCATTTAAGAAATTTTTAAATTCTACACAGTGTACGCACGGCTACATATCAAGCTATACATAACCAGTATAAGCTGACGTCTGATTGTAAGAAAAACCTATACAATGTGAGGTCAGCTAAAACTGGAAATGTATAGCTTGATGTGTGGCCGTGTGTACAATTATATACATGTAGGGACTTCGACGCACAACCTGTTATCATGGACTCTGTACATGATTCTGAACCCCATGCGTTGAACTTAGCTGTTCCATACATTTGGACCGTGTAGATCATGCAGTGGTCCATGAAACAGCACTTTTTTCTTTGATAGGTAACCTACGAAAAATTTCTACGCTCTTTTCTACGTCTAGAATCATGTGGTTATAGTTTCCCTGCCACTCTGTTGAGTATAAACTTATTCAAAAAATTATCCCACTATTTTCACAACAAAATAGTGCGTACGTTATAATGATAATGTTATGATAGTTTTTCAAACGAGTTATGGTATTGTAGCGGTATTTATAACGCCACATGCGAACAACACGTCATACTGACGTCACTCAAATCCTGCACCTCGCAAGTAGAGTTTACCGCGCAATTGGCATACATACAAACTTCCCGACATCAATCGTCGGGCAGTTGCCCGCCAGACACAACACCCGTCTGGTCGCAGGATCCTCCCTTTTCTATGGAGGATGAGTGAACTTTACACCCTGTTCCTCATACGTCTATACCGGTGACTCCGAAAATGAACGTCAGCGCAGCCTTCGTGCACATACTTCAGCGTGACGTCATCATCACTCCCGCAAGCTAAAAATACTCGCGCTAGCTTGGGGTGTACCGCCACCCTAACAGCCAGCCAAGCAAAATGAATTGTTGTGGTGCTGCAGGGGATGAGCCGGCAATCTGTCACCGCTTATACGCTATTTACCCTTATCTTTATCCGCGTAACGTTATTGTGAAATGTCTCCCGTGACATATCAAGCATAGCGTTCAGTTTCCTGTTGTTGTTGAAATGAAAATCAGAGAAATTGTATTGTGAATTTTATAGAGAATGAAAAATGATACGCTTTGTTAACTAAAAAGGTTATTTAGATATTATGCTAATCTGGGCCCCTCATTTACCGACCTACATTTACCATTTTTATGTTTTTTTTTTTATTTTGGACCTACGTTTTATGATAAAACCATACATCAATGTTAGTTCTAAAACCAAATAAGACTCACGAGGAAAAATCCAAAATATGTTTAAAAAAAAAGCTTGCCATAAAAAAATTGGTGACCTTTTCTTATGCCAAATTATTTTTTTTCCTACTGAAAAACCGATTTAAATCTACAACTGATGATCTCTTCTATTTCTTTGATAATCTTTTTTATTTTCTAGATGTACACAATATTTGTTCTGTTTTCATTTTTATTTTAATACCTCATGTTCTATAAGCTCGCCTCGCCTATTACACAACCCGAATGCGGATATGCCACCGCTTCAAGAAATAAAGGCTGTTATGGAAAACTTCCTCAATCAACTAAAAGATGAGGCTTTATAATAATCCCGTACAAAAACAGAGCTCAATCTTACAAACCACAACAAGCGGAAAGAGTTAAACCCATACCTAATTTCACTTAACTTTTTCGTTATAAATCCTCCCTTTCAATTCCACTTCCTCGTATTTGGGCGGAAATTAAACCGGGTATAACAAAAAGTCTGCAAACTTCTTTGTCTGAAAACAGTCCTATAAAATGTTTGAGCCGTTCGTTTCTTGTAACCCCTAAAAAACTTTATACTATGCAAATGTTTTTATGTCGGGATCGATTGTGATGGGTTCCGTGTCAGTGTACAGTTAGCAGGATATTTTATTATGGGCTGCGACGATAAGAATAGGGTTAAATGTGCCGCGTCGCTTGCATAGGGTTGGGTTTTTTGTGTGGTATGTTGCAGGTTTGCTTTGTATTGATTGGTTTTTTGTACTAGTTGGGTGGCTAAGTAGTTGAGTAGGTACTCAGACGCGACCCGCTGCGACATAATCTGACTTTGTTTATTTATTTTATTTTTTAACCTTTGCATTTGCAAGAGCACTTTATATTATGGAGCTAAGTTGAGTTGATACAACAATGATCTGAGGAGCAATTCTCGTAATTTTAAGAACGTTCATAGTGTGAAGGCCAATTCTCGTATTTTTTTTATTTTTGGTAGATTGAGGCTAAAATCAGAGGAGCAATTCTCTTAATTTTAAGAACATTCGAAGTCTCGATCTGTCGAAAATACCTCTAATTTCCCTATAATTTTGACAAGTTTTTGATATTTGTTTGTCGCCGAGATGAGACTGCAACTAGATTTTGAACGTTTTTTATTACGGGAATTGGCTTCAGTTACAAGTACCCACAGAACATTCTATAGGACTACAGACGTACTTGTGTCGGTTGTTTCGTCTCGCTGTCATGTCCGCTGTCGTGAACACTTCGCATCGCGAATTCAATGTTTTGTACCATAATTTATGGACTAAAAACATTTGTCGCCGTAAGTTACAAGAGACAGTCCCCAACATGCTTCACCCTTAAGTACCAAACGCCTTACCAACAAACTTAAAGTTAAGGTACCTAAATAAATTTCAAAAAGTATGACATAAGGAAGAGTTTACATATATACATTATATAAAATCACGCCTTTTTTCTATGGGGGTTGGCTAAAAACTATAGAACGCCACTTGCTACGATCCTTACGTATTCCTTTTGCTTCGTAAGTTCATACATCTTGTCATACATACATGCCGGTTGTGTGTACTACGCCCCTGAACTTTCTGAAGAACATCACCAATACGGTCACTGTACAAGATGTAAAAAGATCACATAGACGTCAACTACGCATTCTGTACGGACGCCAGCACATCAAGTTACTACAATATGTCAAATTTCTTTAATAGATTTTCAACTTTATCGCTAAACCATTAAGGTTCAAGGTTGATTGGGAAAATTTGACAGTTTCGGGTAGCTTGACCTGCTGGCGTCTGTACATCAAACTAAGTAACATTGCACAATAATAATTGCTGGGAAACGACTTTTATTTTTGGTGTAAAAATTTGCTGTATGCGCAATGTAACACACGCAAAACACCGTGTTCATGGGTGCATGCAACAGTACAGGGGGTCTACTACGAAGTGCAAAGTGCGAATGTTCAAATCGGACCGACACATGGCCGAAACTAATATTATTGAAAAATGCGAAAAAAGTTCGGATCGGCTCAGTTGGGTCGGGACCATAGTCAATATTCGAAAGAGTGTAGGAGTGTAGGATCCGGACCGACCGAACCAAATAGTAACTTCGTAGCAGGAAACGGCCGAGCATTCGGCCGATACCACTTCGGAGTAGACCCCCTGGGGTAACGGCGGTATTTTAAGTTGTATTAAAAACTTGTTTTCATAAAAAAAAAAACGTCAGTAAAAGTTGGAATTTTGACCTTCAATATCTCCGTAACCAGAAGGTTTCCAGATATGGTCCAGTACGAAAAAGATATTACAATGACGGGGAGTACAAGTGACTCTCGGTTTCATTAAGTGTCTTTTTACACGCATTATTATGTTCTTCTAGGGCGATTCTTTTAGAAAAGACTTTTACTAAAACGATAAACCGTCATAATTGAACAATACATAGACGATCAGTAATTGCTTCAAACCATGCAGCAGAACTAAGCTGCTGGAGAAGTATTGCGTCGCAATGGATTCTGACACTCACTTCCAATCAGTCTTTGAGGCTTTGGCTGCGAGGAAATTGATTATCCACCTTCAAGTTTGATGAAATCCCAGCGAAGGCAATCAATAACTGGGGGCTTTAAGTCGAAAGCGTAGGTTTTATGTGCCAGTGGGTTTAGGCTTGTGTGGAGAGTTTTTTGTATTGACTTAGAGGGAATTAAAGCATACATGTTAAGTTTCAATTTTTTTTTTTTATTTTGCAATGCTGTTAGCTACTTTTAAATTAGGTGTTTTACCATCAAATACACCTCGTTACAGATGCGGTGTATTAAAATTTGGTAGTTTATGAGATGTCACGCTTGAGTCCACTTTGAGCAAACTTAATGTTGAAGGACACTGAACGGACCACGTTGTCCCGAAAAGTGCTAATTTCGACTTGTTTTTTGGCCACTCGGTATCATTTAGGTATATTAAGCAATAATAATCTGTGAATTTAAGAAAGAATGTAGTGATGAATGTTGTTGTAAAAAAAAATATACATATATATGGCAGGGCACTGTAACCATGAATTCAGCACATGATTCTGAACTCCTAGCGTAGAAATTTTTCGTTGGTTGGTCATTGCTAGCAAATTGGATTGCCCCTATCCTTCACTTTTTGAGCCAGCTGCAAGTAGGTACCTGCTAATAGGAATGTAGTTGTTTAGATATAATGTTTATGTAAATATTACTAAAATAGCTTGCAAGTGAATTGTTACTAAAGTTTTGAGTCCATGTTGCTCGAAAATAAATGTTTTACTATTATTATTTTTAAAAAATCTGCTGTTTCACGGAAAAGCGCAATTGAATACCTACGCGGTCAAAATGTATGCAACAGCAATTTTTTTTAAATTTTATTTAATAACCGTCGAATAATTTCAGCGCACTGGGTTCAGAATCATGTACTGAGTCCATGGTAACAGGTTACCAAATGCGAGTAGGTGGTGTACCATTACTATTTTATTTTATTTATTTTTCATTCCAAAATAAGCCACAATCTACACAAATTATTTCATTGACTAAAACCTGCGCTCCACATATTATATGGCCCACTATTACTCTCACAAAATTACCCACAAAGTAACACTAATGTATTCCGTTTCCTTTGTTTCAGGTAAGCAGCTGTCACACTTTATCGTCTTCATGTCAGTTTTCAAGATAAGTTATAACAGCTATAAAGTACTTAAGTACCTATTTTTTTGTAAAAACTATTACATCACATCGTAACAAGAAGATGTGTTTTTCTTGCCGTGAAAAACTACGGTTTGTTCGCCGTGTGTAGACACGGTTGTCAGTGTTGTATGGAACAATATAGAGGCTTGTTGACGGACAAGTTTTTCCTACGGTGCGGTTTATACGCCTCGTATAGATACCGTCGTCAGTGTTATAGGGATCAATTGACGGACAAGTTTTTCCTACGGTACGGTTTATACGCCTCGTATAGACACCGTCGTCAGTGTTATAGGGATCACCATGGAAGATTGTTGACGGACACGTTTTTTCTACGGTGCGGTTTATACGCCTCGTATAGACACCGTCGTCAGTGTTATAGGGATCACTATGGAAGCTTGTTGACGGACAAGTTTTTCCTACGGTGCGGTTTATACGCCTCGTGTAGACACCGATGTCAGTGTTATAGGGATCACTATGGAAGATTGTTGACGGACACGTTTTTTCTACGGTGCGGTTTATACGCCTCGTATAGACACCGTCGTCAGTGTTGTAGGGATCACTATGGAAGCTTGTTGACGGACAAGTTTTTCCTACGGTGCGGTTTATACGCCTCGTATAGACACCGTCGTCAGTGTTATAGGGATCACTATGGAAGCTTGTTGACGGACAAGTTTTTCCTACGGTGCGGTTTATACGCCTCGTATAGATACTGTCGTCAGTGTTATAGGGATCACTATGGAAGCTTGTTGACGGAAAAGTTTTTCCTACGGTGCGGTTTATACGCCTCGTATAGATACTGTCGTCAGTGTTATAGGGATCACTATGGAAGCTTGTTGACGGAAAAGTTTTTCCTACGGTGCGGTTTATACGCCTCGTGGAGACACCGACGTCAGTGTTATAGGGATCACTATGGAAGCTTGTTGACGGACAAGTTTTTCCTACGGTGCGATTTATACGCCTCGTATAGACACCATCGTCAGTGTTATAGGGGTCACTATGGAAGCTTGTTGACGGACAAGTTTTTCCTACGGTGCGGTTTATACGCCTCGTATAGACACCGTCGTCAGGTGTTATAGGGGTCACTATGGAAGCTTGTTGACGGACAAGTTTTTCCTACGGTGCGGTTTATACGCCTCGTATAGACACCGTCGTCAGTGTTATAGGGGTCACTATGGAAGCTTGTTGACGGACAAGTTTTTCCTACGGTGCGGTTTATACGCCTCGTATAGACACCGTCGTCAGTGTTATAGGGGTCACTATGGAAGCTTGTTGACGGACACGTTTTTTCTACGACGCGGTTGTTGCGCCGTGTGTACGCTTGCTCGCCATATTAGTAAAGTATGAATTCACAATAACAATTACAGCTATCTGAGTACAGATTTTCAGTCTATAAACTTGATCAGGGGGGCAATTAAGGTATTGACTGCCACCGCGGTCACCGGTGTCCGCCAACAATAGATTTTCTTTTATGACTTTTGTCTGCAAGTCAACTTGTTAAGAACGTTCACAGTCTGATCTCAGTCTCAATCTGTCAAAAATACCTCTAATTTCCCTACATTTTGACAGATTTTTGACATTTGTTTCTCGCCGAGATGACACTGCGACTAGATTTTGAACGTTTTAAATTACGAGAATTGGCCTTCTGATCTCAGTCTCAATCTGTGAAAAATACCAATACCAATTACCAATATTTTTGACAAGGTTTTGACACTGATTGTCGGTGACATGAGACTGCGACTAGATTTTGAACGTTTTTAATTACGGGAATTGGCCTTCAGTTTATCGAAATATGGAGGTGATTGATTTAGTATTGACTAGACATAAATTACTTTATCACCAAAACACAGCCTTCAAAAAAAAAACCTTCTAAAACACCTTCGCTTTTCAACTTTCCTAAGGTGAGACCGCCTTTGTCCGATACGTTAGGCTACGCGCGCAAATGGCCTTATACATAAAAGATCGAACGATTTGAGTGCGGTCGAGAGTTCGATGGTACAGTGTTAGTTTCTCTTAAGACGAGCTCCGCAAATAGCGTCTTCACCTAGTAATCTCTGCGGGCCAAAGATCTGGAATGATAGTCTACTTTGTAGAAATATTTTCGGAGAGGCAGTAAATATGGGTTGTTTATAGGGTTTGGGGCGAGAGTGGGGTTTAGTTAAGGAGATGCTGGTTCGAAGGCTTAATAGAATATACCTACGGTAGCTCGTTTATTTAGTATCTGTACATATAGCTTCTGAGATCTAAGATAATAATCGCAGTTGGGACAGTGACAAGTTATAGAGGACCAAAATAATTTTAACAGAAAATACTCTTGACATGAATGCACTGCAATGCATTTTTTAAGCACGGATAGCACGCAGTCTTATTACACAAGAAGTCATTTTGATCCCCCTCGAGGGTTAATATTACCCCATCATATATATTAGTATCTGTATGTAGGTGCTACCTTGGAGAAAACAATACTGGCGGTTGGGAGTGACATGCAACCATAGGGAGTTACAGAGGGTTGAGATAAAATAATTTTACCAGAAAACACTCTTGAAATAAATGCACTGAAATGCATTTTCTAAGCACAGATAATCGCACAATCTTATTACGCCAGAGGTCGTTATGATCCCCGTCTAGGGTTAAAATTACCCCATCTATTGACATCGTTCCACCGCACCCAACAATGCCTTATAGATAGATATGGTTATAATATATCTATTAGTTTTCTACTCACGAATAGGGCACTATTTCATAAACATGGCAATCTGTATCGCCAAACTTGGTACCCGGCTTCCAAAACAGCAACTTTGTTGGGAGTCTAACAGACATAAATGCCTAACTTTGTTTTATGGCTGCATTTTATTCAATCCTATGACGTCATTCCAAAATCTCTTATAGTTTTTGAGGCAGTAGGGTATTATGATGTAGAGAAGGTAGTGGAGAATAGTGACCGGTTAGTTCTACCGATAGGTGAGTTAAATATGTGCTTGCCGCGACTGATCCATTGAATAGCGACCATTCATTATACACTGATTTTTTTTCCGTAATATATAAACGGCGCATCAAGTGGCACTCTGTCTTGTATGGTTACCAAGTTACTGGAACAACCGGAGAGAACGGATAAAAATAACACTGGTTCAGAATCATGTACTGAATCCATGGCAACGAGTTGAGCGGTGACGTCCCTGCCACCCTGTATAATTTTATTATCTTCAACAGGCATCAAACCGACGAGACGATTATGAACACTGTCAGCTTATGTGCTACGAGTATCTCCCGAGATTATAAGCTATCGAAAAATTTTGAACTGCAACAAACCATTTACAATTTAACGCATTATTTTATAAATGTTAAATTACTTGGCTATTTTGTTGTAGCGCAAGGTGTGTTCCGTCGCATACAATTTTGATATCAGTTCACAAATTGTCGGGTTGCCATAATTATGTTATTTCGTAAGCAGTATGGTACAGCTCACAATTTATCGACAGTTTGCAATCTCGCGAGATAGATCTTAAACTAACGGTGTTCATAGTCATACTTTGACTAATACACTGAATACCTACTTCCAAAAACTGACATATAAGTTTTTTTTGTAAGTTTTATTCTTTACGTATTCTAGATGCATAACTTTTTTTTCTCTATTTTCAACTCGGTTTTGATCTGCTTCTTCATCACAATCTATTCCTAAAATACCTCTACAGACTACAAAATTTGTGAAAAGCTAACGAGAAAGACGTATCTTGACATATATGGTAGATTCAAATAGCTTGGAGAGCCATTGCCAAGAGTGGGGCTGCAAAGGGAGGGGTAACGAAGGGATTCGGCCGTGTACATAAATCCTTTGATTGACGCACTTAAGCATGGGTTGACCTAGATGGTTCTTGGGGAACGTACGAGCATGTGGAGGAAATTCTAGAGATAGGGAAATCAATTTAGCGATATTGAGATGAACGTGGTTAGACTTTTTGGAAAAATAATCTTGGAAAAAAAATGAAAGAAAGAAAGAAAATACGTTTATTTTCGGCAAACATGACGCATAAAAAGTACACAAACAAAAAAAAGCACGTGGAAAGCTTTCCAGAACATAAACCTCAAAACTTATAAAAGTTAAACATGATCTTTTGAAACAGACTGTTCTTGACAGTTCAGATTTTAAATCAGTAAAAAGAGATAGTAGTTTAGGTTTCATCGTTTTGCGTCGATATATACCGCTAGAATGAACAATTTTCTTTTAGTCTAAAATTTATTTGAGAAAACAAGCTAACGCATGTAAAAAATTACGGTTAATTTAAACATGAACCAATCATTATTGTTTTCAAATTTAGAGAGTTTTCAATAGAGGAAGGTCTATGTCGAAGGACAAGCTGTTCAAAAACAGTGAACGTGAACTTCGTTTTTGGGGAAAATAATTTTGAGTAGACATAGAATATAAAAAAATCTTATAAAGACATTGAAGTAGAAGTAGCAATTGAATCAAGGCTTATTTTAGTAACCGAATTCAAAAAAGAAGGAGGTTGTATGTCCGTCTGTATGTGCTTTTATTTATTTTTTAAATTTATTGTTCCGACTTGTAACTTACTAATTGATACCAAAAACTCTAACCAAGCCTCATGATTACATATTATGGTACAGATTGGTGAAAAGTAACATGAAACGTAACACAAAATGAAACAAATTCACTTTGTTGTTGTGTTTCATTGCCTAAATTAGGACGGCTAATTTGTGTTACATTCATGTAAAGTTTTACCAATCTGTATCCAGCATGAATACCCAGCTCTCGGTTTACAAATTAGAAAACAACAAATCCGACAGCATCATCATCTGCTAGCCTTTTCCCAACTATGTTGGGGTCGGCTTCCAGTCTAACCAGATGCAGCTGAATACCAGTATTTTACATAAAGCGACTGCCTAATTGTCCTCCACAACCCAGTTACTTGGTAATACAATACCCCTTGGTAAGACTGTTTGTCAGACTTTCGGGCTTCTGAGTACCCGTAACGACTGTCAAAGATCCACGAATGACAGCCGGGACCAACCGCTTAACGAGCTTTCCGAGCCACGGGGGGTCTCGGTATGTAAAGATGGTCACCCATCCATAGACCAACCGCAGCAAGCGTAGCTTAACCTGATTGAGCGACCTCTGCGATTTTTATTATTTAGCCACGGGCCCCTCAACAAATCCGACAGCATATCAAAAGAAATTCTTTCCCTTTGAATGTCCTAACAACTCTATCCACCTTTTAAAAGAGCAAGATCACAAACAAACGTATCTGTTGTTTTACTTATGAATATTAATACAAGGGAAAAAATTCCATTATCTTTCACGATGAGGGACCCTCTTGAATACATTACGGAGAGTTCTAAGTGATATATACTTCTTATGATGGTGTGGTGATAGATATTTTCTTCATTCTTACCACGTTTCTTTTGTTGGGTTAAGTTGGAAGCTAATTTTAGTATGATATACAGGATATCAGGGGAGCAGTGGTGGCCAAGTGGTAACAGCCGCGACTTACGAGTTGTAGGTCGTAGGTTCGAACACAGACAGGCGCTTTACTTTGTGTAAATTATTTCGTCACCACTGCTCTCATAACGGTGAAGGAAAACATTGTGAGAAACCGGCATACCCTAGAACCACAAATTCGAAGACATGTGACGTTTACCAACCCGCACTGGGCCCGCGTGATGGATTATGGCCCACTCCCTCTCACAGAGCGGAGGCCTGTGTCCCAGCAGTGGGAACATTTTAGGCTGATTATGTATACAGGTTGGCAGGAACATCGATGTGCAAACTGTAACCATGAATTCAGCACATGATTCTACGTCCCCTTTTTTTTTTTTTTTTTTCCGGATGGGAAATCATCAAATGACCGCTCCCGCTCTGGGTGGAGCGGAAGGGAGTGTCAGACTCTTACTGACTAAAACCCACCCATGTTCCTTCCTTCGCCCTTTATGTTCCGGGGTAGCGGTAACCCTTTCGGACAATCCCGCTGACCCGGCAGGCTTCGGCCCTGAGGGGCCCCTTGTTATGCTGACATCTCTTAAAGGCGCGCGTGGAACACTTATTCTACGTCCCCTAGCGTATAAATGTTTCGTCGTATTTTTTTTTTTTTTATATTAAATTTTTATGCGATGCAGGTGTGTTTAGAATCATGTACTGAATCCATGGTACCCGGTTGCGCGTCTTTGTTCCTGCCACCTTGTATAGACACCTTCTTGATGTGTTTTAGCAATTTGCTAGCAGCCGGAATTGCTAATTTTATCAGCTTGAAGCAAGAGCTAATCTTAGTAGGCACCTATACGCGTGTTTTAGCTCTTGCTGGTAGGTACAGACGCCAGCACATCAAGCTACAACCATCTGTCAAATTTCTTTAATAGATTTTCAGCTATAACTTTAAAGCTTTAAGAATAATTTTACAGTTTCAGGTAGCTTGATGTGCTGGCGTGTGTTCTTGAAATGTATAGTAAAATTATTTAACGCTATTTGTGGCTGAGTGCCAGCAAATTGAAACTATTAGCAGCAAATTTCGAGCAAATTCAAACATAAGCCATCCAAAATAAGGTAACAATTCATAAAAGACTTTTTAGTCAATGTCTCATCATTTAAACGAAAAAACCAAAACAGAACGCACACAAGGAATTTAAAGAAAATAAACTGCCAATTCATTCAATCTCAAATTATGGAAAGAAAATAACTGACCCTGACAACCCGCACTGAAATTCCAACCTTACAAGTTCGCTTCAAAGTCTATATTTCCATACCACTCAAACTAATAAGCAATAAGTGGGTTCGCCCTGGATTACAACTTAATATCAAGTGCCTTATCTTTAGGGAATTTACTTTGTTGTCGCTTATATAGCACTAGGGCCCCACTTTAACCTTTTCAAGCCGTTTTACCTTCTGGGTCTTGAAGTGCTTAACCTTACTTATCTAGGTGAAGACGGTCATAACGACCCTCAGATTATATTTAATTTGACCGTCAATGAAGCTGGGTGAACATTTTGGCCGGTAATTTGTATACATTACAAATAAATGTTTTTTTGGATTTTGGTTATTTGTTAGAATCAAGGGAACCTAGAACCAAAAATTCGAAGACATGTGACATCTACTAAAGATGTCATTCTTCGAATTTGTAGTTCTAGGACATGCCGGTTTCCCCACTATGTTTTCCTTCACTGTTTTGAGAGCAGTGGTGATGAAATAATTTACACAAAGTAAAGCGCCTGTCTGGGTTCCAAGCTACGACCTTGAAGTCGTAAGTCACGGCCGTTACCACTGGGCCACCACTGCTCGCATATACTATGTATAATGTATGTGCGTATGTTCTTCGTTTTTGCGTAAACCTCTTTTGTTGCACATACCAACAACAAGAACAACTTACAGACAAAACTCCTACATGATTAGGGCGAGCCGTATGTATAATGAAACCTGCCAGGAAGTTGACATAGATCTATTTTTTTATACTAGTGTGCCCAATTTAAAGAAGGCTCTTTGCAATCACTTTTTCGACAAGATAACACAGCCCTTGCATTATACACGAATCTGAAGTATGCCAAAGTAACACTGTCTGCTACCTTTCTATTTTTTTTTTTTTTCGGGGGGAAACCTTCAAAAGGCACCCGACCTCCGGGGAGTGAGGTCGGGGAGTGTGGGATTTTTACCTCACTAAAACCACCCCGGTGATCACCATCCGCACATAGGGATGGTCCCGGTTCCTCTTAAAAGACCAATTCCGGAACCACCCCTGCGCAACGCCTGTAAGGCACATCCCTGGGGAGACTGTAAAGGGGCCTCCCCTAAGTCTACTGTCTGCTACCTAGTACATAGTTAGTTGTTATTCTATGTGTGAAAACTTGTAATTGGCCATCATCATGTTATAAACTTAGTAACTATTGTGTCTGATTAGCAGTAAGTTTCCCAAAAATAATAAAATAAAATATAATCTACATTAATAATAAAGCTGGAGAGTTTGCTTGTTTGAACGCGCTAATCTCTGGAACTTCTAGTCGGATCTTGACTGCTCGAATGGAACCAGAGCTAAATTATTGTCAGCCTGCACTACATAAGGTCGACTTTAGCGGACAACCTTTAAAGTATTGAAAAATTATTTTCGCATTTGATAGCCGAATTTTTGAGGAAGGCTATTTAACAACACGCTGCGACACTTACCAGCTGAGTAAAAAAAAATCAGAATGAACGCAAAGTGAAAACGAAGTACTAGCGTGGGCGATGCGATGCGATGCGGCGGGGTGGGTCGGGGAGCAAGAAATTTTACGTCGAAGAAGACGGGCAGAAGCTAATATTCAAAATAAAGTAATACAATTATTTAATTCCCAACGCTAATTTAATAATTAATTTTGATTTTGATTTTGAACGAAAAGTGGCCACTTCTGTCTACAGGTAGGTCGCCCATTAAATCGATGAAAAACATTTCTGTTTCTCGAGTATTATTTCTGGAATTACTATCCTATAGCGTTATTAAAATATATATCAAAGATTTTTCGCCGAAAATACTCCAACAAAGATCCGTTGAAATGAAAAATTTACTTTGAGGAAAAGAGAGCTTAAAAATATGAACGAATAAAATTGAACGAATCCAATTTCCGCGAAAAAGGTAGGTATTCCTTATTTTATGTTTTACATTTGTTTCGCAATTAAAAAGTATAATAACTATGTTCAAATGAAGTGTTTAAAAGACACTTCGCTGTTCCCATTTCAATGTGGCTGACTTACAGAGGAATGAGGAACATGGTGTAAAGTTCACTCATCCTCCATAGAAAGGAGAGGATCCTCCGTCCAAACGATTGGCTACTGTCAGACGATTGATTTCGGGACATTGTATATGCTAGTCGCGCGTTAAATTCTGCTTGCGCGATGCAGGATGTTGCGTGACGTCACAGTGATACGTAGTTCGCATGTGGCAATGTAGATGTCGCCACAGACTTTTGCATTCCGTTTCCTAAACCAACGAGGTTTACAACCACGTGTGACCTTTAGATATTCTACCTTCTGTCCCATACAAGAACAATAACTAATTTCAACATCAAACATTTCATCAAAACCTCGATACTCACACAATATTTTCGCACAAACATCCTTAACCTGTAAACGAATGGAATCCCCCGAGACAGTCGCGTGCAACTAACAATTCTTTCGACTTTTACCTCGTAAACAAAGTTACCAACTTGGTCAGACGCGGCAAATTTATTAAAAGGAACAAATATAGCTAAGAAGTACAGTAATAAGATTTAGTAGTTCACTGTTAACATCTCAACTAACTTTGGCGTCATTTTAGTCCCCTTTATCTAGTTAATGGGTCCTTTTTATAGAATAAAGTATGTGAGATCAAATCTTTGTTTGGGTAAAGGAAAAATTACTTATAGATGGGTATCGACGGTTTATGTTCTGGGGAATTATTGTACTTGTAACATATTATTATTATTCCTAAACTGATTGGTTGTTTTAATTTTAGTTATTATAATAATTTTAGTCATTATATGGATAGCATAATCAGCCTTTAGTGTTCCCCCTGCTGGGACACAGGCCTCCTCTCTATGAGAAAGAGTCGGCCGTAATCCACCATGCGGGCCCAGTGCGGGCTCGTGGATCATCATCTGCCTAGCCTTTTCCCAACCATGTTGGGGTCGGCTTCCAGTCTAACCGGATTCAGCTGAATACCAGTATTTTACATGGAGCGACTGCCTATCTGACCTCCACAACCCAGTTAATGGGTAATACGATACCCCTGGGTAACACTGGTTGTCAGACTTTCGGACTTCTGACTACCCGTAACGATCATCGACTGTCAAAGATCTACGAATGACAGCCGGGACCAACGGCTTAACGTGCTTTCCGAGGCACGGAGGGGTCTCGGTATGTAAAGATGGTCACCCATCCATAGACCAACCGCGGCAAGCGTAGCTTAATCTGATCGATCGACCTGTGCGGCTGTTATTATTTAGCCACGGGCCCCTCTCGTGTGGGCGCGGTGCGGGCTCGTGGATGTCATATATATGTTATTGAATTTTTGGTTCTAAGACATGCCGGTTTCCTCAGGATATTTTCCTTTATCGTTTTGAGAGCAGTCAGTGGTGATGTAATAATTTACACAAAGTAAAGTGCCGGTCTGGGTTCGAACTCGTAAGTCACAGTCGTTTCCAGTGAGCCACCACTGCTCTTCGGATTGGGATTTTTTCAGATAGAGAGACAATTTATATTTGCATAAAGCCCAATGTTACAGCTAATAATTATGTTTTATTATATTAGCTCATCATATTTCAAACAAAAAGTATAATATAAAATATTTCTTCATCAGCATCGAGTTTTGTCCAGCCATGATGTGATAAAATAAACTGATTGCTTTTCCTAGATTTTTGTTATTGCAACGGGTTCTCAAATTCACTCTGTTTCTCAATTTACTATTATACCCTGTCCATTAGGTTAACCGTTTTTTGACAGCTGTCTTAGAACATATTATTGCAGATTACGTAAAAGTTAACATTAAAGTGCGTAATCAAATACATATGTAAACTGACATACGAGTATATACATACATTATCATACCGTACGTGTATCAATCAATGTATTGAGTGTTGCTGCAATCACTAGTTCCATCTGACAAAAAACGGTTTACCTAATGGATAGGGTATAGTAGGTTCTAGTTCAGTCTACCCGGATGCAGCTGAATACCAGTATTTTCCATGGAAGTACTACCTATCTGACCTCCACAACTACTAACTGGGTACCATGATACGCATTATAGTCCTTTCACAGTTATTTTACCTCTGACAGCAGCAACCCAACAACAACCTTATTATAACGAGAATAAAGATCGTTGTGATTTTGACAGACTTGTCAGGAGCAGTAATCTAACAGCAACCTTATTACAAGGAGTATAAAGACCACTGTGATTTTGACAGTGATGCAAATTTAAGGTAAAATAATGGGAATCTACCCGATACATCAAGCTACCCGAAACTGTCAAATTTTCCCAAACAACCTTGAACCTTAATTTTTTAGCGATAAAGTTTAAAATCTATTAAAGATATTTAACAGATTGTAGTAGCTTGATGTGCTGGCGTCTGTGACAGCCGGGACCAACGGCTTAACGTGCTATCTGAGGCACCAATATCCGAATCTACATAAATCCTCCTCAATAAAGACAAGATGTTCTCGCCGTAAAAAGTAACAGTACTCATTAAGAATAGATGTTAAAAACGTTTAAATCATCCCAAACGCTTGACGTAATCAAATAAAATCGCTGTCTGGATTAAAGGAGCTCCTTGGCTCTTGATTTAACATAATTTGTTCCGAAGAGATTTCGTTTTATTCTTTTCACTGCGTCACACTGATTTGTGACGTCAGTCTTTTAAAGTTAAGTCATTAAGCTTAATTGGATTTTGGATACTGTGGATGTGGTTTCTTTTTATACCGGATGAAATCAAATTAAATCAACTGGCACAAATTTCTCGACATTATTGGCGATAGCCGTCACTCCTGTCATTATTTTATAAACTCGCGTTTGACCACTATCTCCCCGACAATTCCGGTATTTTGAAGACATTCACATTCTAATCTCAGTTTTAACCTGTAAAAAAAAATCCTTTGACCTACATACAAAAAAAAAAACCTTTGACTGCCTGATTGACTGCCTCGTTGGCCTGGTAATAAGTGCTGCAGCTGAGCATGAGGTCCTGGGTTCGATTCCCAGGTCGGGCAGTCTTATTAAGTTTTTCTAACAAGAATTTTTCATTACAGCCCGGAGTCTGGATTAATGCCCGATTGATGGCAACTGGCTCGCCCACCTATTACATTGCACTGAAACAAAACTGGCCAAATGTTGGTGTACTATAGGTATCTGTCTGCCTAACCCTTCGGGGAATACGGGTGTGATGTTATGCTACGAAGGTAAAGATGCAAAAAAAAAATTGACATTAATCGTCACTGAGAAGAGATGGCAACTTGAGTACCTCTTCTTTTTCTTGGGTTTGAACGTTTTTAATTTCATCATCTGCCTAGCCTTTTCCCAACTATGTTAGGGTCGGCTTCCTGTCTACCCGGATGTAGCTGAATACCAGTATTTTACATGGAGCCTATCTGACCTCCACAACCCAGTTACTGGGTAATGCGATACCCTTTAGTAAGACTAGTTGTCAGACTTTCGACCATCTGACGACCCGTAACGACTGTCAAAGATCCACGAATGATATCCGGGACCAACGGCTTAACGTGCTTTCCAAGGCATGGCGGGGTCTTGGTATGGGAAGATGGTCACCTATCTTCGACCAACCGCGGTAAGCGTAGCTTAACTCGACCGATCGACCCTTGTGGCTGTTATTACTTAGCCACAAGCCCCTCAACGTTTTTATTTTTAGTACGAGAATAATTGGCCTTTTAAATGGTAGTTCATGATGTGGTCGACGATAGTGCACGCATACCTAGAAGTAACCTACTCATTTGATAATTGAATTGAAATCCGTAGCTTATAAATGTTAATGCAATTTTGGTTTATCATACTCGTATTGATTATCTAAATAATTATAGCGATGATGAGATTCTAATCGGGCAATCCGAATTGTATATCAATTCCTAATATTGTATTGTTAACTATTTCATTAAACGTATGTATATTGAAATCCTATAACGTGACAATGATTCGGCCATTTCGGATTTGTGTTTTGAGTGCGAACATTTAGGTCATAATAATATATCCAAAGTGTAAAGGAATCCGCTAGATGCGGAAAGCACAGAACCGGTCGGAGTGGCGGTGCTTGAGTGGGGGCCAATGTCCAGTATTGGACATCTTTCGGCTGAAACGATGATGAAGGTGATATCTAAAGTAGAACAGTCGATCTACTCTTTAAAAATCTGTCTCACCGTGAAAACATACGTGAGCTGTCAATAGTGTCAATACCAAGCCACCCATTAAATGTAATGACAGCACACTTCAAGCTTCTTCACCACACTTCACCTAAATTTTCATGGTGAGCTTGTACATGAAATCTTGCTATCGAAGGCACTCCCAAATTAACCTTATCGAATAGGAGCAAATGCATAAAATAAAATCATTAAATACTAAACTGATTCAAAAATAATTAATGCACCTAACTATGAGACAATTTACTTACATTTTGAGTTGCTTTTAAAACAAAAGGTGATGCTTTTCATATCTCCCTGAATGGGTCCCCAAAGATGGTCGCTATGTGCAGGGCGAGCGTTTTGTGGGCTGTCTCATATAATTTTGACGTTCAAAAAGTGCTGTTTCGCAGCCTATTTCGAATTATACTTTTGATTTTTAAATTACTTTTGATTTACATAAAAAATCTATCAGTTAAAACGGGTTCTTCTCAAAGCGAAAACCATAAAGCTTTGTCTTAATCAAAGGACGACTGAATATATATTACTTTGAAATGTTATTCCAGTAGAAACAGCTCCGTCACTGTGGTTACAAGTGATTAATTAATCGATTGATTTATAGCTGGAGCTGTGAGTTTCTCGGATACAAATCAGACCAGAATAAAACCGTTTTTTGGTGCGAAATAGAATGGATCTAATAAAGGTAATTTCATGGTAGGTTAATTAAAGGAGTCGCAATTGGACGTGCGAAATTAGGAAAGGTGGAGTTTTTTCTCTCTTAATAAAATACTATCCGGCCTTCGAGACAGTGCGTTCCTGACACCTGTCAGTGCGACAATTCTAGTAGCTAATAAAGATTAAATTCGCAAAACACGTATTCGTTTGTATGAAACTGACAGGTGTCAAGAAGGCATTCTCTCAGCGGCCGAACTGTACTTAAATTTTATATTGATTTCAAACGTTTGTTCCGTTGTAGACATTTGCGAGCTAATATTGATATTATTATGATGACGATTGTAATATATATATATAAATTTTGATACTCATCACGTCTGTGAAGTTTACATTAAAAAAGTTTTTAACTATTATTTCAAGTGTTAACAAAAGCTGCAGTCGACGACCAAACAAAAAAAAAATCATCAAAATAAATTATTTTTGATTTTAACATGTTTAGATATTGCCCATACCCATCGCGTCTGTAGAGTTTAGCTAGCCAATTTAAAATAACCCTGTATATTGTACACATCAATTGTACAACCACACTGGTTCGATGGGATATTAAAATATTCCACAAATTCAATCCATACGGTACAAGAAAATCCTTTTTGACTTTCTCTCTCCTCCTCTTTCCACTCGTGAATATTATATCCTCTATCCTTATCTCGCAAGCTAACCACGTAACTATTAAGCTTGAGTTTAAAGTAACAAAGTAAAATGTATTAAGGCGAATAGCTCCCGTGCATTAGCGGTGAAGGCGATAAATGTCCACTTGCCATCAGGATGCATAGTGAGCGATGCTGTAGTGTAGTCAGCAGTGTTCCAAGTGGAGGGTACCTACTTTTTGTGTTGTAATATAGTTGATGTAAATTCTCTCTAGAAAAAAACGTTAAATGTTATGGGGGTGAATTGTTTTTGGTTGCACGAAAATATTATTTGTATTTTCCAAAAAGATTTTTGATAAGAATTTATTTTAATTAGCGTTAGTATCTATACTGACTTCACATTGTTTTCTTTTTATGTACGAAGATTTTTACGCAACTATGCTGGATAATAAAGCAAAACTACGGGGTGATTGCGTAACACACTATCAGTAGCAATGGGTTTCATTTTGATAGTTCAACAACATTCATCGCCTGATTTACAGAGTTGAGCAGACGCATTTTTCGAACATATGCAGCAATGGATTGGCAATATCCTTCAAAATGATGCAGATTGAGAGTGATAATGTGTTAGGCAGTTCGGATCCTGGATTACAGGCGGTATCACCAAGACAGGCAGGCCTAAGAAACGCTGGCGTGACGATTTGGACTGTTCCTGACCGATTGGATGGAAAAGGCACATCATAAAGAAAAGTGAATAAATATGCTGGAGACCTTTGTCCAGCAATAGGTAAAAATGAAGGCGAGTACTCCAGAAGGCCAATTCTCGTAATTTAAAACGATCAAAATCTAGTCGCAGTGTCATCTCGACGACAAACAAATGTCAAAAACTAGTCAAAAATACCTCTAATTTCCCATTAGACGTATTTTTGACCGATTGAGACTGAGATCAGACTGTGAACGTTCTTAAAATTACGAGAATTGCCCCTCTGGTATCATTGAAAAACATTTTCATAACTCTTTTCAAAATCGAGGCAACCCGCACTCATTCCAGAACAAATCATTTACATAAGTACCAACCAAAACATCTATGTCTCCAACAAAATCGATACATCTCGAAACTTGTGAAGAAAAGATCGCCAATAAGTGATAGGCCCGTCACCTGTCACTTAGGGTCGGAACTCGGGTCAATGCGGGCGGACCCTAGTGTAATCCCTGCGATTTAACCGCCGGTTTGATCCCCTGATTCCGACCGCGGGGGGTCGGTAATTAGTTCCTTGTTTGACTGATGAAAATTTTCAGCGTTTAGGAAGGTGAGGGAGTGGGTGAGACGTTGGAACGTTTTGTTTTAATAAATTTGAAATATGACATAATTTGAAATATAGTCAAGGGAGATCTTTGGTACAGTATTGCTAATCAGCCTAAAACGGTCCCACTGCTGGGACATATGCCTCCTCTCGGTGAGAGGGATTGGGCCGTAATCTACCACGCGGGCCCAGTGCGGATTGGTAGATATCACATGTCTTTAAATTTTTGGTTCTAGGACATGTTGCTTTCCTTGCGATGTTTTCCTGCACCGTTTTGAGAGCAGTGGCGATGAAATAATTTACACAAAGTGCCTTTCTGGGTTCAAACCTGCGATCTACAGCTCGTAAGTCTCGGCCAGTACCACTAGGCCAGCACTGTTTGTTGTTAGCTAGCATTTATCTTGTTACTGTTGACCTATAGTATTTGGACTTTAGCAAGATACATCGAGCTTTTTCAAGGCGACTGTCCCACAGGTGCCTATGATGGACAGTTGATCCTGATGAATTTAGTTTAGTATTTAATTAAAATAGTTTCTTCTTGTTCTATCGAATTGGCACCAACTAATGTGGTAGTCTCTACGATTTAACCGCCATTTTGATCCCCTAATTCCGACTGCGGGGGGTCGGTAATTAGTTACTTGTTTGACTGATGAAATTCTTCAGTGTTAAGGTGAGGGAGATAGTGGAAAGCGTTTTGTTTGAATACCTAAATGGAGAATGGGGGCTTAGGGTCGGGGGAAATGTTTTACTGGGCTCCGTGTTTAGCTTGAATTTGTTTGTTGTTACCTCTGTCTAACATTTACGTATTTATATTTTCGTCATGAATTGTCTCTGCATATCGATACAAACTGTCGATACGTGGTTCATGCCGTGGTAAAAATTTGTGTCGATGATAAGTTCGACTTTTTGAAAATAAGTACCTAATAATCCTACTTCCTACTAATATTATAAACGCGAAAGTTTGTATGGATGGATTCTTTGACGCCAAAACTACTGAACTGATTTGGATGAAATTTGGCACAGAGATACTCTATAACCAGGAGTAACACATAGGATACTTTTTATCCCGATATTCCCACGGAATCGAAACTTATGCGGGTGAACCGCGGGTCGCAGCCAGTTTTACTAAAAATACAAGCTAATAAAAATCACTTAACGCAAAAGCTATAACTTAAGTGGCAGGGGGCAGGGCATATTGCTCGTCGAACGAATGGCTGATTAGGCCGAAAGTTTCTGAAGTGGCGACCGCGTGCCGGAAGACGTAGCGTTAGAAGGTCTCCCACAAGGTGGACCGATGACCGTGTGAAGGCCGCAGAAATCTGCTTGATGCGAGAAGCACAGAACCTGTCGAAGTGGAGATGCTTGGGAAGGCCTATGTGACGTGGCCTATGTAAGCAGTAGACGTTTTTCGGCTAAAATGATAATTATCTAATGATAATCAGCCGTTCCCAGTCGGAATACGAAAATTCAATCAAATACCTAAGTATTTCCAATATTTTAGTCACTATAACTTCTCAAAGATTGGGAAAACCCATTATAGGTCCATCACTAATAAGTAGTCCATTTGAAAAAATCATTATTTGCATTAAGTGGTGGTACTTGGGGGAGGCCTATGTCCAGCAGTGGACTTCTTTTGGCTCGAATGAATAGCAATAAATCACAATCCGCAAATAAATAAATTTTCCACTTATTTTCAGCAGTCATTAGACAAAGGGAAGCAGTGGTGGCCCAGTGGTAACGGACCTGACTTACGAGTTGTAGGTCGTGAATTCGAACCTAGGCAGGCACTTTACTTTGTGAAAATTATTTTCATCGTCACTGCTCTCAAAACGGTGAAGGAAAACATCGTGATGAAACCGGCATGTCCTAGAACCACAAATTCAAAGACATGTGCCATCCACCAACCCGCACTGGGCCCGCGTGGTGGATTATGGCCCACTCCCTCTCACAGAGAGGAGGCATTATAGGCTGATTATGTATTAGACAAAGCCATTCATACGCACTCAGCAAAGGAATAATTACTATTACTATAAAATCCAGCCCTAAATATACCGCTAACACGATTAATATTCACAGAGACATAAACGTGACAGGAGCTATCACTCACAAGTACGCAGACTGTTGTAGCTTTTACACTGATGACACAGAGTAACAACCGACAGAGGACCCACTTTTGGTAACGAACAAAAATTGGAAGCTTAGTATGTCAGGAACTGAAACATCGTTTATTGGAGTGCATTGAAAGAGACTCTATGAGTAATAGGACTTAAGGTGTGTCAGGTGCTTCCTTGCCAAGCTACCAATTTTACTGGTTGGTCATCCTTTTACTTCTGATTGAGCTAGGACAATACCATTTGCTGACACAAGAGCAATGGGAATGTGGTGATCTATCTGCACGCTGGGGTTAGTTTCAAACCACAAAAGATTATCAAAACATTATCACATTAAAACATTTACTAGGTGCAATCAGACATGACAGCCAAATCTTTTGTTTATTACATGGAAAGATGATTTCAAGAAACAAACCTAGTGCCCGATGGGATATCCCATAGGCAAAAATGGAAAACCCTATGGTACCTAGTATGTATTTTCATAAATCCTTCCTTAGTGCAAAATTGTATGCCTCTAGACCCAGCGGTTTAGGCTGTGCGTTGTTTATCAGTAAATCAAGGAATTTAAGATTTTTATCAAGAAGAAAATATAGCAGCGCTCGCTCACAATTCTTATCTTTTAAACTAACAGTAACGTCAAGAAAATACTTGCAGTCGTAAATTGCAAGTGATATTCTTCTGCTCAGCGTTTTGTTTGTGCTGTCGCGTGAGTGAAGCCTCTGTATCCATTATACTCTGTGTAAATAGGATTACGTAGTGCTAGAAACCAGAACTATTCCTAGGTAATACTGCCACACAGCATCCTCATTGTAAGTGACAGAGCGAGATGGCAATCTACATATTATTATAATATGTACGCATTAGAATGAGATAGCGTTAGTCTCAAGTTTGAATTGTGAATTCTCGATGATGCTTAACGGTTCCCCAGGTATTTCAATGCGTTTCAAGATGAAGGATTTCATAATAAAGTTAATTATTTTGATGGTTTGTAATCAGTTCTTGAGATATTTTATGACTCACCTTCGCGTGTGAGTACTTTATATTTTATTACAGTAATTTCAACATTTCATGATCGTATAATAAAACGAATAAAACCAACATTTTACTTTGATGGTTAAAATTCTTGTTTTATTAAACAAATACCTGGTTTTATATACTTTTCAATTAGTTGGTATTTAATTATTAACTTTATTTATTGGGCACTTCACACAAATTACTAATTCTTTTCCCGAGTCAGCTCAGGGGGCTTTTTTGTACTTAGTCATAGAACAAGAAAGCAATGCAGTTCTGTTCTGCAGTCTTCATATTCAGTGGTGGAGCAGTGGTAACGGCCCCGACTTACGAGCAGTAAGTCGCGGATTCGAACTTAGACTGGCACTTTACTTTGTGTAAATCATTTTCATCACCACTAGTCTCAAAACGGCGAAGGAAAACATCGTGAGGAAACCGGCATGTCCTAAAACCAAAAATACGAAGACATGTGACCGTCCCGCACTGGGCCCGTGTGGTTGAATAAGGCTATTCGGGATTTCGAAGAGAAGAGGCCTGTGCCCCAGTAGTGGGAATATTACAAGCTATGTAAAAAAGTAAAACATAAAAAACAAGAAAAAAGTAAAGTAAAGAAAAATAAAGTAGTACGTACCTACCGTTACGTAAAAGCAAAGAAAGTAAAGTAGTAAAAAAGTATCGTTACTAATGAAGGTTACTGTATGTCAAGTTGAATAATTTTACTTTTATTTTAGCCTGTGTTGTCCGACTGCAAAGGCAAAGGCATTCCTTTCTTCTTTCACTTCTCTCTATTTTCTTCAAGCTTACTACGTACAAGAAAATATCCATTAATTATCTCAACCGCTAATTTATTTAATTGCATTTCCACATAAGAACTTTACTGCAATATATACATTACAATCTAGTAGAAGCTCCGTCATTGTTGACCCCTCCATGCTTCGGAAAAGACGTTAAACCGTTAATCTCTGCTTTCATCTGCATATTTTTGACTGTCGTTCTGGGTCACAAGCCCGAAAGTCTGACAACTAGTCTTACCAAGGAGTATCTTATTACCCAGTAACTGGATTGTGGAGGTCAGGTAGGCAGTCCCTCCATTTAAAATACTGGTGTTCAACTGCATCTGGTTGGACTGGAAGCCGAACCCAACAAAGTTGTGAAAAAGGCGGGACAGATGATGATGTTATAAATGAAAGAATATAATATTACCAGCTTCTACCCGCGCCTTCGTCCGCGTAATATTTCGTGTTCCACTGACCTGTCCCATTGCATCGTGGGTTGCAGCTGAAAAGTGGGTTGCACCTGAAAATCAGCGTCAGGTGGTACACTTGTGTTGTCATGTGATATTATGCTGAGCTAAGGCCCTTTCGGCATTATAATCTTTGTTTTCTGTTTTTATAGTTTTAAGGTGTATTTATTTTGTGTAATGCCAATAAACGCATTTTTTTTTCTTTCTTTCTTTCTTTCTTTCATCGCATCGCCTACCCATTACTTCGTTTTCGCTTAACTTTCTTTCTGACCTTGTTTCATTTTGCTCGGGTTCTAAGGGCCCTACCGTGTAGCCTTCCTCAAGAATTGGGCTATGAAATGCAAAAAGAAGTTTTCAAATGCGACTAGTAGTTCCAGAGATTAGTGCGTTCAAACAAACAAACAAATTCTTCCGCTTTATTGTTGGTATAGATTTATTTATTTACTAAGCAAGGTACACCAACGATATATTTACAAGAGCAGTAACAATATTCAATCACGAGTCTTCAATTCTGTGTAAATACATCACTGCGCAACACAACACAACATTCACAACACACAACACAACACACAACACAATACAACACATACACAAAGACACAACAACATAACACACACACAACACAACACAACATGTGCACAACATTCACATTAAAAGGTTAACAATTCATTAAACTATTAAAATATTAGCAAAACATAAAATTTATACTTATTATTGTAAATTTATACATAAATGTATTATTTTTTACTTTATTTTGTAATCTAATCTTTTAGATTACAAAATAAAGTAAAAAATAATACATTTAGTCACATTGCACTAATACAATACAACCATACAAAGTCATAATAAAATAATTGCACATGAGGTAAGAAAACTGGTAAAAGACGAAAAAAGAAATATTCACGTACATATAGATCAAAAGGTATATAATTATATAGATTTGCCATAAATAAATTATAGTAATAAGAACACAAACTTAATTAACTCAACAGCTAATTAGTCTAAGCGCCCACAAGTCAATGTTACCAGCAGTGCACCTCCCACATAGGAACGTTACTGCAATACACTATAATCTACTGCGACGGACGGAGATGTAGCTGTATCATTAAGCCAGCTCGCTTGCCTGACAAACTGTTTGTTTTAACGCTAAGATATAGGAGAAAGAACATCTTTCACCAAGGGAAAGTGAGTTAAAATGTTGTGTTGTGTGGAAAGGAATGAATATAACGTTACTTTACGACTTGAGAGCAGTGGTGGTCCAGTGGTAACGACCGCGACTTACAAGTTGTTGGTTCGAACCCCGAAAGGCGCTTTACTTTGTGTAAATTATTTCATCACCACTGCTCTCAAAATGGTGAAGGAAAAAAAATGAGGAAACCGGAATGTCCTAGAACCATAAATTCGAAGACATGTGACATCTACCAACCCGCATTGGGCCCGCGCGGTGGATTACGGCCCACTCCCTCTCACAGAGAGGAGGCCTGTGTCCCAGCAGTGCGAACATTATAGGCTGATTATGACTATGATGACTTTAAGTCTTTACTCCTTGAAGGCACTGACGTTGAATTTGACACCTTGTATTAAGTACACCCACATTTGGTAAGTTATGTTATTCAATCAATCAACTCAGCCTATCGCAGTCCACTGCTGGACATAGGCCTTTCACAGGCTACGCCACATCATCCTGTCCTCCGCCTTTCGCATCTACTCCGTCCCAACCACTTTACGCTACGCTTCTCTACGCTTGCCGATACGCGGTCTCGACTCCAGGACTCGTCTGCTCCACCGGCCATCGGTCCTTATGTTATTAGTCTCATGTAATAAGGACAGTTTTGTATCCCGACTGGGGAAATCCAATAACACTTTGCCCCACCTGAAAATAAGCCCAACCTCAGCAAGTTTACTTTTTGTTCTTTTTGTGTCGATAGGATAATGGCACAACCAAGAAATTAATTGTTAAACAATGTGACACCCTACGGCAATTTGCCGAGTTATAGCCGTTTCATACTCGTACAACTGTCACAGGATGACAGTTGTGATTTGAATGTACGGACAATTTAAGATGTCCTCAAAAGTCGCTTGGAACCACTGGTCCCGCGAGGCAGACAAAACGATTATACTAAGAAATCAGAATTTAGTATTTATATTTTTCCAAAGAATTTTAGGCCAGCTACAAATCGCCAGCAAATAATCGCGCAACTGTTGAGTCGCTAAATGAAATCGTATAAAACCGCTAATTCGGGATTTTGCGGATTTGCGGTTTTAATGCCCAGCCTGAAATGGAAAGTGAAATAAAACTGAGGGGATTATGCTGTTAATGTAGATGACTATCAGAATCTGGCAACAGCATTGCAGTATTTCGAAATAATTGAATGCTGAGCTAGATAACTGGGTATCATTTAGGTCCAGTTCTGAGTTAATAAACCATATATTTGGTCGTATTTATTTGAATAAGGCTTCTTTTAAAATAAAAATAAAAAGTTTAAGGACCTTTTATTATCACTTTATACCAAAGACGGTTCGCGGAAGTGCTGTTCTAATCAGTGCTCTAAGTGTAATACCTCATTTAATGTAGTAAATTGTGAAAAAAAATAATGCCGTGCAAAATATAAGCTTTTGAGTCTTGTAGCTATTGCTACGACCTAGCATGACGTCACGGCTACGCCAGCTACGCCGCTACGGTGTCGTAGCAAAAAACCGAACTCATCATTGTTCGAAGGACAAGGTTCAGTGGGACTGTATGAGTCTCACTTAGTATTCTAAGAACCACCTTTTCATTCTGTCATATTCCATAAAACCGTGAAAATTCTAATAAAATAAATAAATAAAATGTTTTTGTATTCACCGTAGACGCTGCGCCTAAAGACGTAACAAAAATAAAAACAGTATTCTCTACTCTCTAATAAGTATTCTGTGTGCTGTCTGCTTCTATTCAATAAAACGAACGAACGACTTTGAGTAAATTCACTTTTACGTTATTTATTTCTTCAGATACATTTATTTTTATATCTATGCTACTTAGATTTGTAAATGAAGTCAATTTAACATTAATGTACATTTTAAATTGATTTGACTGACAGATCTTGACAGAAGAATATTTCAATTGAATGTAATTTATAAAATAACAAGACCAGACACCGAGAAATAACTTCTATGATAAAGTCTCAAATGTTATCTAAATATGTACATAGTAATCATTTCTCAGAAATAACTACAGACTTGTAGGTTCAAGAAGATAATAAGCGTATAAGCAGAAACATTTCCAAAACTAAAGGTTCTGTTAGATACCTGTTACGCCCACAGGCATAGCTTTTGTACAGACGCCAGCACATGTAGCTACTACAATCTGTCAAATTTCTTTAATAGATTTTCAACTTAATCGCTAAAGCATTAAGGTTCAAGGTTGATTGGGAAAATTTGACAATTTCGGGTAGCTTAACAAATAAATGTTTTGAACCTTGAATTTGATTAAATTTCATTTTCGGTATTTTCTTGTACCCAGAACATAATCAGCCTATAATGTTCCCACTGCTGGGACACAGGCCTCCTCTCTTCGAGAGGGAGTGGGCTGTAATCTAGCACGTGGGTCCAGTGCGGGTTGGTAGATGTGAGAACCAAAAATTCGAAGACATGTATCTCCGAATTTTTGGTCTTGGGACATGCCGGTTTCCTCACTGTGTTCCTAAGCCGTTTTTAGAGCAGTGGTGGAGAAATTATAAACGTAAAGCGCCTACCTGGGTTTGAACTCACGACTTACAACTCGTAAGTCGGGTCTGATAATACTGGGCCACCAGTACTCCTTCACCTTTTTGTACCCATAACTAGAGGCCACTTGAATATTAACTTGGAAAGTGAAAATAAAATTATGAAATCGTCTAAAAGACCCGTAGTGTTGCCATATTCAATCAATCAACACAGACTATCGCAGTCTACTGCTGGACATAGGCCTCTCCCAGGCTGCGCCACAACACCCTGTCCTCCACCGTCCGCATCCAGTATGTCCCAGCCACCTTCTTGAGGTCGTGGGTCTATCTGGCTGGGGGCGTTCCACACGACGTTTGCCGATACGCGTCCAATTAGTTGCCATATTACAAAAAAGAAAAAGGTACACCGAAATAAATACTACCAAAATCAAACTATTGTTATCAACAACAAAAACGTATGAGTTACTTTATTCAATCTTAGTCTTGTCAACGCTATATAAATGAAAAAGAAGTAAACTCACAAAAATAAATAAGACGGGCATAATTTTGCACAACCCAGCGACTGTATTGGGACAAAATATCAGTCTCACAAATATTGCCATAAGAAAATATACGCAGCTCTAAGAAAGGGTGGATTTTATTAGCTGCATTATTCGGAATCAGTGATGAGTGTGGTTCAGATGTCTCCTTTATTTACGAATAATCCTCTATTTGCGGACAAAACCTCTATTTTCGTGGTATATTTGTAAGCTTTGTTAGTTTGGATTTCTTTGATGTTGCCATCAAATAATGTAGTTGGTTTTTGTTTAGTGGATTTAGGTTAAGAAGCTTTATCGCTGGCTAGGTTTTGTGTTTTATAAAATAACATTTGGTACCATTTTTTTACTAGATTTTTCTAGCGTCTCTTTTGAGTCACTTTCGTGGTTTATCAGAAAAAAAACTAAATTGCTGTCAACAAAAAAAAATGTGGACTTAATCGGCTGAATGCTAAAATTACAGAAACAATTAAATAGCCATTGCCTCTCACGTGGATCAACGTTCGATACAATAGGTTAATCGTCTGAAATCAACTATAATGTAGTGTGTTTGATGCCCGTTTCGTCTCTGTACATGATAATAAAAGAGAAAGAAAACTTCACCGAACACGTCATAGAAGTGGAACTTTTAAAAAAATATAGAAAAAGAGAGATTTTCTGTGAGAGACCGAGAGGGAACTTTCATCCTTCTCGTGTAACGAAATGTGCCTAAGCGTGACGCGTCTTTGAAATAACACTTTTAATTCTCGTTCAATTATCGAATCGCCGTCTATGAATTTTCACAAAAAAATAAAAAATATTTCCTGCCAGTCTTCTGGGCACGTTTCCGGATGACAGCGATGCGGACGAGTACTTCGACGCCTAAATATCCTTTTGTTTTTGTATTTATTTATATAGTTAGTCTATTAATTTATTACCTAGAGTAAATAGTTAATACGAAGGTAATAAACCAGGGAATAGATATATTTCGTGCAATAAACCGTCATTTTCCTGTAGTAGGACAATTATGTGTCACTGAAGTCTGTTTTGCATCCTAGCAAAACCTAACCAATTGAATACTGCAGCAATTTTTTCAGAGAGTTAAAAAACTTGCTGCATTGCTCAATTCGCGATTTTCCGTATCTAATTTATCTCAGCTTCTTTACTTTATCTATCTTGCTTCAACGCGCTGCAGTCTCTTTGATTCAAGAAACAGTCTGCCTTTAAAATCATTGGTTTTTTACAAAAATATATGTTAAAACAGCTTTCCAAAGAGAAGTATGTGCTTCGGGAATCTTCGTCTATATTCGGAAATACGAACGCATGATGATGAGATCTAATATATAGCTGTTACAACCATGGTAGTACTTGCCTATTTTGTATTACAAATTTACCATGTTGAATTAATTATAGACTAACAACTCTATACAATTTCAAAAAGCATTTCAATTTTTTTTAGTGTCAAATGATCTGAGACTAAAGTAGGTAATCCGATACAGAGAAAACTTCATATAAACGAGCAATGATAGGTGAACTAGTACAAAGCGCGGTAGTACAAAACTTGAAGTATTGCCTCTGTGGGTGTTATTAGGTGGCGCGACATTCGTGCTAATTCGAAAACACGAAGATTACCGAAGCGCAAAACTTTTCTGGTGCACCTGTATGTGGGTTGAAATACGTGACATAGATGATAATGTAGGGGGATATCTAAAAATAAACCTTATGCAAGTTTTATGTAGGTACTTTCTAAATTATGATGTGAAACATGAAACTGTTTACATTTAATGGCACCGATTTCTTAACTGATGGCATGCCAATAATCATTCTAAGGTTGTCAAAAAATAAAACGCCCGTTTTGACATTTGAGAATGCGTTTTTGACACCTGTCAGTTTCATGCAAACGAATACGTTTTTTGCGAATTTGAACTTTATTAACTACTAGAACTGTCAAGGTCAAAACGGGCCCTTTATTTTTTGACAACTTTACTACTTATTCTATATATTTCAATATATCAATTACCCGTTGAATTTTACCATCAAAGTGTTGCCAACTCGCAATAATACAGCCGTCCATATTATTTCACATGGCAACATAACAAGTATGACAGTATAATTTGCAGTACCATGATGATTGATGTCGCTCATAATGCGTCGCCTGAACATTTTACATATCAAACGATGATTTACGATGTACCCTTAATAATTGTAGTTTAATCAACCAATTTTAAAATATTTCCAGGGAAATGGCGAATGTCGGGTGATAATTTTGTGTTTAAAAGTTGATGCAATCACCAATCAGCATAATTAACCTATAATTTTGCCACTGCTGGGACACAGGCCTCCTCTCTGCAAGAAAGAGTGGACCGTAATCCACCACGCGTGCCCAGTGCGGGTTGGTAGATGTCACAAGTCTTCAAATTTTTGATTCTAGAAAATGCCGGTTTCCTCACGATGTTTTCCTTTACCGTTTTGACCAATTAGATCCTATCATAATGTACAGGTTTCCGGATATTGGTGGCAAATATTATGTATGAGTTAAATGGATGAACTTTGCTTGTGTACAAGATGTTAAAGCATAGCACGTAGAGGTTTATAAACGATGATTAAATTTAAGTGACGTTCAAACGTCAAAAACTTATGGTTAAAGAGTCAAAGACTACTTAACTTTAAGTAAGGTTTATGAATAAGAGGTATGTCGTTAGCTTGTTGCAAAAAAAATAATCAAGATACTAACATCAGTGTAGCCCTGGCTCTTGTACTAGGAGTTCCTGTATCACAAGAGTCAAGAGGTCTACTCCGAAGTGCAAAGTGCGAATGATCGGATCGGACTGAAACATGGCCGAACCGAATATTATTGAAAAATGCGAAAAAAGTTCGGATCGGCTCAGTTGGGTCGGGACCATAGTCAATATTCGAAAGAGTTTAGGAGTGTAGGATCGGGACCGACCGAACCAAATAGTAACTTTGTAGCAGGAAACGGCCGAACATTCGGCCGATACGATACATTTACCACTTCGGAGTAGAATTCGGCCGATACGATACATTTACCAGTTCGTGCCTGCTAGGCTTTCAAACCTTGGAGAACACAGCTTCAGTAATTAGTATGCGTAGGTAAAGCCTCCTCCTATTTCTATACCTACTATTAATTAAAGTTGCTTTTCGTCTCTGTTTGATAATTATGAACGTATCGTAACGTTCATAATTATTAACCTGAAATAAATTAATGTAATAAAAAAATCTCGCTGTTTGGTCAAGTCTTTAAAACTGAGCGAAGCTGGGATGGATTGCTGAGGGTCTACTCCCTAAGCACGAAATGCGTTGTTTCAACCGAAGTTACGGGCCTTTCCTAGCCCGTTTCACTTACGCATGTATAATTAGTTCGGGGCCCGAACTAAGAAATGATAACTCACTTCACCAATGGTTTCACGGTGAGATTTTTACAGAATCAACCGGCTGGTATTTATGGGGTCGGCTTCCAGTCTAACCGGATGCAGTCAACTGCATCCGGTTAGACTGGAAGCCGACCCTAAAATAGTTGGGAAAAGGCTAGGGAGGTTGCAGAAGCTTTTGATTACGTTGTATTTTATGTACTTTATTATTATTATTTTTTTATTTGTAATGTGCGTTTTGTTGGTACAGAATAAACTTACTATTCTTTCTTTCAGATTGCCTTGTTTTGACTGATAACTACTTTCGGACGGACCCGTATCTTCGTTGACGTTTAAATATAAACCAAATCGACCTCTACAATAAATCGTGTGAACATCAAGTTCACTTAGCATTGATCGCCGATATTGTTCACTGTTCAGCGCCCCGATTTGATACATTACAAGTAATTCTCTTGAAATTACAGCTACATTATGAAGCTTTAATGTAACTTGAAGCCATGTATAATGACTTATGTCGTATCAGTGCTCAGAGTGACTTATGTAGTCTATCGTGTGTGTGAAATTGATCTTAAAGGTATGTGAACTTTGCTGTTTGTGTCAATGAACTTGTGACCTTGTGTAGATTGAATACAGAGATCATTTGATATGTATGGTTTCCAAGTCAATAGTACGTAATGGATTGGAAATTATGGTTATTTGTGTTAGGTTTCTTTTTGGTAATAAATGTTATTTGTACGCAGCTGGCAGTTGGCTGGCCATATTTGTCGAAAGGCCGATGGACGGTAGGGCAGATGAGTCCTGGAGTGGTGGGACGCCCCCCAGCTAGACGGACCGATGACCTAAAGAAGTTAGCTGGGACAAACTAGATGAGGAAGGCGGAGGACAGGGTGTTGTGGCGCAGCCTGGGAGAGGCCTATGTCCAGTAGTGGACTGCGACAGGTTGAGTTGATTGTACGTAATTAAGAACCATATATTTTATACAATATCTTAGACCAAATTACCTTCAATGAGAAATTCACAAAAGTATTGATCTCTAGAAGAAACAAACATTAATTCACCTTGTAACATAGAAAACCACAGATGTACATAAATGTACACACTTATTTCCGTGCACACAAGTTTTCTTCGAATAACACGAAAACAGCCATTCATAAACAAAAATAACTTTCAAAAGACACTACAATTTGCATTACAAAAACAAAAGCGCTCGTTTAACCCTACGAGGGCCGATGAATCAGTGAAAATTTGCCGAAAAATACTTATTCCCCTTACATTAGTCTCGAAAATTGTTGCTACCATAAAAAAACGACCGCCATAACGTGTGGGGGTAGAATTATTATAAATCTTCATGATATTACCATAGACCAACTTAGGGAACTTTGCTCTCTGCCGAAATTCGCTTGGTAAGTGGGCTGTAAGTCATCCTGCCCTATATGGTAGCTGTTGGATAGTACTTCTTGTTTACGATTCCGTATCGCACGTAAATATTGTCAATGTTTTTGGGGAGTTCGAGTTACTTACGAACTTCGGGAATGTATGCACAGGGTTGAGAGTACCGTGTATAAAATGTTGTAGCTACGCTAATAGTGATACTAAATTACCTGACAGCTTTTTTTTACTAGTGGGGCTGATATCAACTCAGCTTATTGCAGTCCACTGCTGGACATAGGCCTCTCCCAGGCTGCGACACAACACCTCGTCCTCCACCTTCCGCATCCAGTCTGTCCCAGTTACCTTTTTTAGATCGTCCGAACATCTAACTGGGGGGCGTCCCACAATACGCTTGCCGATACTCGGTCTCCACTCCAGGACTCTGAGATTATGTTGATTGTTTTCTAAATCTGTTTATAAATTTCGTTCTAGCTTAGCTAAACTTATACCTAAGTATTACCAAGTAGGTATTCTTATAAAAAGCTGTACTTTGTTCTAATTATGTTTTGACTGGCTGCGCCCCGCAGTTTCACCCGCATAAGTTTCGATCCCGTAGGAATATCGCGATAAAAAGTATACTATATGTTAATCCTGGTTATAAATAACTGTGTGCCAAATTTCATCCAAACCCGTTCAGTAGTTTTGGCGTGAAAGAGTAACAAACATCAATCCATCCATACAAACTTTCGCGTTTATAATAATTAGTAAGAGATATGAAGTAAGATTTACGACACATACACTAGCTGCGCTCCGCGGTTTCACCCGCATAAGTTTCGATCTTGTGGGAATATCGGGATAAAAAGTATCATATGTGTTAATCCTGGTTATAAACTACATGTGTGCCAAATTTCATCCAAATCCGTTTATTAGTTTTGACATGAAAGAGTAACAAACCTCTATCCATCCATCCATCCATCAACGATACGGAACGCGAGACAGTTTCTAAGCACATGTTGTCCGTTCGATGTCAAATGATCAAGAGAGAACCCCACACCACTCTGTAGATCTCTCGTCGATTCGCACGAACTTCAGGCTAGGCTCTGTCGAGCGCTACCTGGTGGCGCTGGCGTCCCGAATAGTCAAACGAATCACAAAAATTAGTACAAAACTTTAATGTAAAAGCTGTCAAGTGATAGAGTCATGACAGGACTGATAATCAACCTATAATGTTCCCACTACTGTGACACAGGCCTCTTCTCTGTGAGAGGGAGTGGGCTGTAATCCACCACGCGGGTCCAGTGCGGGTTGATGGGTGTCACATGTATTCAAATTTTTGGTTCTAGGTTATGCCGGTTTCCTCACGATGTTTTCCTTCACCATTTTAAGAGCAGTCGTGATGAAATAATTTACTCAAAGTTGTCTGTCTGGGTTCGAACCCACAAATAGTAAGTCACGGTCACTACCACTGAACCGCCACTGCTACAAAGCATATAATATTATTAAAATCCTTTCAATAACTTGTAATCCAGTATCAACCCATACACATTCACAACTAAATAGTTCGGTGAGTTTCCCCGGTAGGGGCCATGGAACGTTCGTCGCCAACTATTTTTGTGGGGTTACAACTGAGTTATAACGCGAATGTCCCCGTTGAAAGGTAACGACGAGGTGAAAGTATGTTATTTCTATATTTACACCAAAATAACCCTTATTACTTTGTGTGGCTACGTATTTCACCCACAAAGGTTTTAGTTTACTATGTTTTGGGATTTCCTCCATGTTGGCAGTAATCTTGATTACATTTTGGCTAGCAGTACCTACCAAGATTGCATAGCAGTGACGTAGAATGAACGCAGGATACTGCTTATATAAGCAAGAGTGGCAACGTCAAAATTGGGAAAAGAATTCCACTGCTGGGAAAATTATACCCGTCGTTCGTGATCACGGTCATTTCGTTGCTCAAGTTGTAAAATTGGTCTTATGTCTTTCTTTGTTTCTTTATTACTAAGAGTTCCTGTTAAACAACAGCCAGGGCCTTTTGAGTTAGTGAAGTGTAGAAATAATAGTGCCAATGACACACTTAATAACATATTATGAACAAAGTGTTTATATCATCATATCAGACTCTAAGAAAACCCGCGGCCCTATCAGAATACCAGCGCTGCGACATTTATTTTTAAATGTCAAAGCATCATGCTGAGATAGGAGCCTTTTGGCCTCGTATAGGACTTTCTGTTTCATTTTATTTTTTATTACTTTTTTTTTTATAAATATTTGTTCTATTTTTTTATTTTTAACTGTGTTTAGTTTAGTTTTTAATCCTGTACGAGTCGCAATAAATACTTTTTCTTTCTTTCTTCTTTCTCTTTCTTTATTTCTAAGAAAGTGGAACGGACTTTTGTAAAGTACAACATACACTATTCTAAGTTTTAAAACAATTATCACATAAAAACTTAAGTTAGATTAAAAAACTTTAGTCTTATAGGCTAGATTGTAATTAACTATTAAAACATGGTTTAAAAAAAAAAAAGATTGAAAAAAAAAACAAGAGTCAGGTAAAGGCAAAAAAATCAAGCATGAAACATCTATACTGAATGAAAAATTCAGTTACTTTCCTTTTTTTCACCTTAAAACCAGCAAGAACCAACTTTACACCAGCCATAAACACCAGTTAATCTTTCTAATCGCCCAAAAACTGAACCAAACCTCACCACACATTCTTCACGCCAAGACACGAGGCAACAAAAAACCTTCCTCGGTTCGGAAGTCAGTGATTAGCATTGCAAATGCCAGGACAGTCTCCCAGAAGGATCCGGTCCCCGCATGTAAAGTAAGTGATATTTCGGATTTAAATTGCAAAAACGTGTTGGGAATCACTTATAAAAGGCACCCATATGTTATGTTGTAGAAATAAGTTTGAGTGCAAGTGTTCGGTCTTAAGTATGTACGTGTTATGGGTTTGGAAGGGAATTGATTGATTTTTATGTCTGTGCCTCAGATTTCACGCTTAGTCATCCTGGTTGTTATAAGTAGGCAATATGTAGGGTAGGACCGTTGAGAGAAAAAAAAAAAGAAAGAAAGAACAATTGCTCCTTCTGCAGAATTAGGCCCTTTGAACATAGCACGGTTTTATTATTGTAATGCGCGTAAACCGCACCGTATGGTTAGTGACGTCAAAAACATGCAATCAAAGTGACCTCTGTGCTGCCACTGACACAAGTCTGAAGACATAGTTCCCACTTGTGTCCTGTCCGGACACAAGTGGGAAGATGTAAGTCCAACCTGGTAAAGTGGGGCTTGACGGAACGGCAGTAGGGTGTAATTGTGGAGCTATGTCGCAAACCATGCTCCACCTCCAATCCTGCCCTCTGTGTCCTAAAACATGCAGCAGTCAAAGTGACCTCTGCGCTGCCACTGACGACGCCGTGGAAGTGGCAAAGTTTTGGGAAAACAAGATGTAAAATACAGTCGTGCCAGTGACACGAAAAAGAAGAAGACCGCACCGTAGAAAAAACGTGCCCATCATCACTGACGTCCCTCCGCACGGCGAATAAACCGTAGTTTTTCACGGCAGAAAAACGTGTGTGTACAGACGCCAGCAGGTCAAGCTACCCGAAACTGTCAAATTTTCCCAATCAATCTTGAACCTTAATGCTTTACCGATAAAGTTGATAATCTATTAAAGAAATTTGACAGATTGTAGTAGCTTGATGTGCTGGCGTCTGCACAAAGGGCCTAAGACGCACATTATAAAATATACATAAAATCAAAGTCAAAAGTCATTTATTCAAATTAGGCTGACAATCAGCATTTTTTAAACTTTAAAATTACATAAAACCGTCAGCCAAAACCGCCCTTCACCACTTCCTAGTGCTTAAGCTGGGAAGTGGCGCAACACACTCCCCAGCAGAGAAATAATAAAAAGTAGCCAAAAGTCTCATCATCGCTACAGGAGTCTAAAGGCCGAATTCTAAGAAATAACATAGAAGTTAATATTGCCCTATTATTGAGATAATAGAGGACAGATCGCCCCTGTTTTTAGTTCCATCAGTGGCCCAAAACTGGGCAAATGGCTCAATTTTAAGGCCAGCTTTTGCCCGCGACTTCGTCCGCATAAAGTTACTTAACAACAAAATAATGTATGTTTGAGAATCATCATCATTGTCGTCTGCCTAGTATTTTCCCAACTATGTGGGGGTCGGCAAAAAAATGTATGTTTGAGAATAATATGTAAATTAAAAAAAAAACCTTTTTTTTACACACACATGGTATTCTGCATTAGTGTAGCTTTCCATCAGTGAAGGGATTTTCCTAACAGGAGTACTTCCAGAGATTACCTTTTAAATATACTTTGTTTATTTATACGGGGTGGCAGGGGCATCGACGCACAAACTGAAACCATGAATTTAACCCATCCTCATAGATCTCCTTTTTTTCTTTTTTCTTTTCGGGGGGAAACCTTCAAAAGGCACCCGACCTCCGGGGAGTGAGGTCGGGGAGTGTGGGATTTTTACCTTACTAAAACCACCCCGGTGATCACCATCCGCACGGAACCACCCCTGCGCAACGCCTGTAAGGCACATCCCTGGGGAGACTGTAAAGGGGCCTCCCCTAAGCCTCGCTATATACGGCAGCACGTGACCACTGTGCCACCTGGACAGAGTCCCCAGAAGGAGGCTACTTCCGTCCAATCCTCTGTCTCTGCCAGCATAGCCCTCACTACTGCCGACAGAGACAGGTCTCGCCCGACCTCCTAGATCTCCTAGAGTAGAAACTTTTCATCGATTATTTAAAAAAAAAACAGCTAGTTCATAGAAAAGGCAATACCTACGCGGTCAAAAATGGAACAGTTTTTTTTTTCATTAACCGACGTTCAATTTCAACAGGGGTGTTCAACAGGGGTGGTTTGCAGGGGTGTTCAGAATCATGTACTGAATCCATGGTTGCGTGTCGATGTCCCTGCCACCCTGTATAAATAAACAAAGTAACCTCTTTAATTCGTTTAATTTGATTTATATACAATGGACACATTTTATTAGATTGGAAGCCAATCTTAACGAATGAAACCTAGGAGAAAATAATCTAAACAGTACCATAATTGCGGAACACACTATCAATCTCAATCTGAATCATTTTGAAGAATATTGCTAATCCATTTCTTTTTTTATTCTATTTTTTATTTATAAAAACGTTGCCCCACACTAGGAATGTCTCCTGTATCGTGGGTGCGTTTACAAACATTTAAACTCACATACACAAACAGCCAGACCCGGAACAACTACTTGTAGGTCATACAAATATTTGTTCCGTGCGGAAATCGAACCCGCGACGCGCAGCGCAGCAGTCAATCGCTTAACCACTGCACCAACCGTGCCGTCATATGTTCGAAAATGTGTCTGCTCGACAACGTAAATAACGCAATGAATGTTGTTGAACTGTCCATTGCTACTGATAGTGTGTTACGCAATTGCCCCGAAGATGTATATTGTTTTTCGTTGATTGTGAACTGTAAAATGATTTGTTGCTTGGTTTAAAAGTCCTGCATTTATTGAGTGTTTTAACGGCAGAAGAAAAGAATCTGCTTTAACATTACCTCTTGTAAGAATGCCAAATAACCTCTTCAGTAGCTATAAACTCTTCACAGAAACAATAAAGTAAGATAACAAAGAGAATGAAATGAAAAATATTTTGTGTATCAAGTAATATCAAAATCCTGTATGCATAAAGAGATAAAGCGAACATTTCTCCTGAATTATAGAAAAATACAGGCCATTATATTATAGTACTAGCCTCTCTGCAGTTTCCTAGCTCGAGAAGAAACAGACTTGCATGAGATAAATTCCCAAGGAATTTCCTTCTACCAAAATTCCTAATAAACCTGCAACTCCATTTTACACTTTGTGCAGTCCACGTAAGGTTCAATTTGGGAAATGGACTAAATGATGGAAACGAACATTTGTCAATGTGAGGGTAATCTGTTTGTCTGTCAGTGCGTCAACACATCTCCAGCTCGACGCAAAGTCGGTGATTCTTCTTTGTGATACTGATTGACTGGTTGATAAGCGAAATTCTACTTTGATTCGAAAGGCTTACGGTTAGGAATCGCTTGATTGATGTACAGTGAAACGACGGACGACAAATTAGAAGTTTGAACAGAGATAAGTCGGTGGGTCTTATTTTAATACGTATTTAAATAAGAACTTGTAATAATGGTAATGGCAACTGGTCTATTTCTGAAGGTAATGATGTTAAGTGACATCTATGTTGCTGAAAATTAAGTCGTAATTTGAATGACACAAAACAGAAACTTTTATTTTAAATGTTAAATAAGGCTAAGGCTGAAAAAGATGAGTAAATCAGGGGAGGCATACACTGCAGTTGGTGAATGTGGACAGATAGAAGTAAATAAGGAACCGTATCTTTTCAATTAATGTTTTTAATAAAGTTTCAAGGAAAAAAGCCTTTGGAAATCATTTGAAAAGGTAGCTTTATGAAATTATATTTTTTTTTTAATTCTCGCGGATGCAAAGGAAACCACAATGCGATGTTTTATTATTTTTTTTAATGCAGAGCGTGTCTTAGTGAAATATTTGAGGATGGAAATTTTTTTATGATTTATATTCGGGGAAAGTTTCATGTTTTTGTTTGGCATGCATACAAAAGTCTACACGGTTTATCCAACTAAAAAAGTAACGAAATTAATTTAACCGCCTCTAAGGTCTAGTGATCGCAAGCGCTAATGCTTAGTATGAGGTGTTGGTTCGCTTCCCAGGTCGGGTAAAATGTTATCAGGTTTTTCCATAGATATAGGAAAGAAGGAGATATGCCCCGGTAGTTGAAAATGTATCAGAACTCCATGTCGCTAAGACGATCCTACTATTGCGCCACTACTACACATGTAGTTGAGTAAAAGCAATAGATACAAAGTCGCGCACGCACTTGCAATTCATAAATCAGAACGTACTACACAATCAATTCTAAACCTTAACTCAGCCATCATAGCGTGCATTTATCATGCACCGTACAACTTACTCACACAAAAACATATGTCGCTATCGTTGTGCTGTGCAAAAGCCAATTATTTTACATATACGCTAGTGATTGACTAAATCGGAAAGTTATCGATTGTCCTATTTATTATTATACTTACTAAAAAAATTGGGGTTCTGAAAATAAAATAAATAAAAAACGATATGTTCAGAAAATATTATATTATAAATCAATAAAAAAAGCAAAAAAAAAATTAAAGTGAATAAAAAAAATTAAACATTATTTTACATCTTCTCAAGGGCCTTCCAACCGGGTTAAAACGGTTGACAAATTGTAAAATTGACTATTATATTCGTTGGTTGACATTGTTGTCGATAGCCTACTTAAGTGGATCTGCACAGCCACATCACTAGCTGGCCGCAAGAAGCAGCGGCCGTACCATGCATCGTATAAATAAAGTATCGTTTTGTGATTTTCACATTGCTTGTCTAAGCACTTAGCGACATACTTAAGTATTGGTTAAGGGCCAATATATTTACTGCGAAAATAGTACAGTCGCTGCGATATTTGAAAACAAAATTAACGTGGCAAAAGCAAGAAATATTTTACAACTAGCTGCGCCCCGCGGTTTCACCCGCAGAAGTTTCGATCCCGTGGGGATACCGGGATAAAAAGTATCCTCGATATAAACTATTTGTTTACCAAATTTCATGCAAATCCGTTCAGTAGTTTTTGCGTGAAAGAGTAACAAACATCCATCCATCCCATCCATCCATCTATCTATCCATCCATCCATCCAACCATCCATCCATCCATCCATGTATCCATCTATCCATCCATCCATCCATCCATCCATCCATATATTCCATAATATTTAATAATTTAATTAATTTAATTTAATTGATATTTAAATTTAAACTAGTGGTAAGTGATTCCATGATTTGCAAAGTGTCGGTTTTAGCTTCGGTTTTTACAAGAACCCACTGAACAACACGGCATTCTTATATTTTTTCACGATCACGGTCGAAAGCGCACTAGTTCGCCGAGACGGCCATTTGACTAGAACATGGTCATTTTTAACATACCACGACGACACTGACACGCCCCCTTGCCACTTCTCCGGTTTTTTACATTTCTATCGGTTTTTTCTATCTGGGATTTCTCAGTAGCAGCCCGGAATTTCTCAAGTGCGACTAGCAGCACGGGGTCTGGATTTGTGCCCGGTTGATGGCAATAGGCTCGCCCCCCATTACATGGAAATTAAACATAACTGGTGACACATGGGTGTACTATATGTGCACCTCTGCCTAACCTTTGGAGGAATACAGGCGCGATGTTATGTCATGAAATTGATTTAACTTTCGTAAAATTGGAAACCCAAATCGTCTGTACCCGCCTTTAAACCCTCACAAAAATTGCAAGCAAGTAGCGCAAAGACAAAATGCTATTAATCTCATAAGACAGGGTGCACACGCGCGTCAAAAGAATCGCGCGTGACTTTAGCAAATATTTCGTACGCGAAACTCGAATCGGGTAAAGAATGCCGCGGATACAATCGACGGATTTATCGGGTAGGTATGCGAAAACTGACAACTGTAGTTCGGATATTTTATGGTTCCTCGAGTACAATTGTTGTATTGTGCTTTATTGATATCGTACTGCTGATAACTGAAACAAACCTTCTGAATGTAAATTCTAGGAAATTTTCCGGTGGGTTGTTGAGTTCAATGAAACAAAACGACAACGTTAATTTTTATTCATATTTGTGATAAAAGATTAATGATAAATGATTTATTATTATAATTTTTTTTTTGGGGGGCCCGTGGCTAAATAATAACAGCCGCACAGGTCGATCGATCAGGTTAAGCTACGCTTGCCGCGGTTGGTCTATGGATGGGTGACCATCTTTACATACCGAGACCCCTCCGTGCCTCGGAAAGCACGTTAAGCCGTTGATCGCGGCTGTCATTCGTAGATATTTGACAGTCGTTACGGGTAGTCAGAAGCCCGAAAGTCTGACAACCAGTCTTACCAAGGGGTATCGTAGTACCTACCCAGTAACTGGGTTGTGGAGGTCCAGGAGGACCAGGTGAATCCGTTTAGACTGGAAGCCGACCCCAACATAGTTGGGAAAAGGCTAGCAGATGATGATAAATGATTTATTTTCTGTAAGTAGGTTTTTACAAACACTTTTACACGACAATCATATTATTATTATTTTTTAAACTAGATGAGTTCGGCGTTTACCTGACTACTCTGAGAAGAAAGACCGAAACAAACTCAGAGGTCACAGTCTCTTTTAAAGTCCAGACATAATCTTGGTCAGATCATGTGAAGACCGTGATATACAAGCTGTTGTTTTGCATCCTCGACAAATTTCAGGAGGCTGTTATGAAATAATTAAATAAAATTAAGATCCCTGGTAAATAATGAATACATACTTGTTTTTTTTAGTTATTTAAGTTTGACAGTATTTCAGAATACACCACTTTCAAAGAACAGAGTCGCGTTATGGTATCGTCTAAGCGGCCGCGTTTTTATGTGTGTGTAAAATGGCAGTTACAGAGCGGTCTCACACAAGCCGCATTTTAAAATGCGTGTCCCACACATGCCGATTTCCGAAAATTAGAAAAAGAAACTTACTTATTTTATTATTGATTCGTGTCGAGAACCAGTAGAACCTCCTTGAATTTGACGAGGATGCAAAACGACACCTTGTGGGTTGATGTCTGAAATGGTCTACGTTTTGTTAATACTTTTGTATTTTTGTTTACCTATGTTCTTCTATAAATAAAATATTAGAACTAAAATTTAAAAATGATCATAGAAATGAAATGAACACCTAATACGATTTAATAATTGTATGCATGGAAAAAAGTAGCAAAGTTAGATTAATATATAAAGATATTAGGTACATATTAATGATCATAAAAAAAGACACAAATTCGTGTATTGTAAAGTACGATTCCCGAAAATATTATACTGTAAAGTCTTCATTCTCATCATCATCATCATCATCTACTACTGACCAAGTATAATTTTAAATAATTAACCATTGCCATATATATTTCCATAGTAATCCACAAATAATTAAAAACAAACGGAAATCCTTAGAAATTCGATTACTATACCCTACCCGAAAATTTTCTGCCAACGCTACAAAAAAGTGAACGAAATTGCATGACAATATTTGCCCCTCAACCGCGGTACGGCCAGCAAAACAATATCAATTATTAAAGCGAACAACGACAACTTCATCTGTGTTATTTCCCGGGAGTTCGGTTCTCGCGCTCCATTTCACTAGAACTAACCGGTTTTACTCACCGGTACGGTTCGTATTTCGGTACAAATTAGACTTATCACTAGTTTTAAATATTGAACGTTGTATTTGAATACGGATTTACCCTCTTATTTATGATGAAATGATGTTTATTTCTGTAAGTAGATCTTTTAAGGCACTTTTACAGGTAATTTTTTTGGTAAATATTTTAAAACTAGATGGCGCCTGCATTTCCCAGCTGATTGATCCCTGAGAAGAAAAGCCGAAACAAACTCAGAGGCCATGGTCTTTTTTAAAGTCTAAACATTATACAATTAAGTTTTTTTGTGAGTCTAAGTACAAACGTGTCTTGTTCGACGGTTTTTTCGCCGTGTGTAGGCACGGCTCGTCAGTGTTGTATAGATCACTATGAAAGTTTGTAAACGGACATTTTTTTCGGTCGACGCAACGATGTGTATGCGATGTGGCCGGCCGCTAGTGCGCGGTCTCGCTGGCGGTTGCGTCGTGGCTGCGATGTGGTCGGTATCGCCCACAAGGTTAATTTTGACGGCCAAATGTGGTTCGTGTGAATAACCTATTCATTTTCATACAAATTAGCGCTCGTCCACGTCGTTGTCGTTGTGGTAAGAAAGAAAGAAAACAGCTGCGTTTATTTGCGAGAGAGTACAGACGCCAGCAGGTCAAGCTACCCGAAACTGTCAAATTTTCCCAATCAACCTTGAACCTTAATGCTTTAGCGATAAAGTTGAAAATCTATTAAAGAAATTTGACAGATTGTAGTAACTTGATGTGCTGGCGTCCGTACATAAACACAAAAAAGAACAAGCTGGGGGAAAATATGCGTCACATCCACCAAAAATGGGCATCGCTCAGCATAATGCTATGACCCTATGCAAGACAGAGCCCCAGCTGCCGGCTGGCTGGTGTGATCGGATCCTTAGTCACCATCTTGGTAGTCACCCCTTTCTAGCCATATCATATTCCAAACAGTTCATTTGTTTTTTTTTGTCTTACATTTTAATCATTTCTCCCCATAGATTACTGTTGTGTCATAAATTACCTATTCTGGTACACCATAATGTCATGAACATCATAATATATTTCGTCTGTCGTTATTTGATAGTGAAAGTGAACGTATCATTAAACGTGATATGCTGCCCTTGTAAATGGTAAAAATTGGGAAAAACCGTAAACACGCCGGTTATCTATAATAAACGTTCATGGGAGAATCGCGGAAGTTGACCCTTCATAAATAGTAGTTTATGACTGGTATACCGGTTTTTTTTTATAACGTCGGTTGCGACTTTTGTGTAGTATATAGGAAATTTTGTATTTAGGATAGTTTAGTCTATCCATACTATCAGTATATCAGCCGCACGGGTCAATTAAACAGGTTAAGCTACGCTTGCCGCAGTTGGTTCGTGGATGGGTGACCATCTTAGCATACAAAGACCCCAGTGTGCCTCGAAAAGCACGTTACGACGTTGGTCCGGCTGCCATTCGTGGATATTTGACAATCATTACGGGGCGTCAGAAGCCCGAAAGTCTGACGACCAGTCTTACTAAGGGGTCTGCGGGGTCTTCCCTAAAATTTTAAGAATATCAAGAAAATAAAGTAATTTTTTTATTTTGGTTCTATATTCGTTTAGTCTACTAGACTATACCGACCTTTGAGTAAACTCTGATACGCTCTACCCCTCCGAAGATAATAACTATGTGATCCCCAAACACGATATGTTATTTAAATAAAATTACACAACCGCTAGGGTCCAGACATCGTTCACGAGCTAATATAAGAAGCAATGACGCTATTATTACGCTTCCTTATTATTACTCAAACAGTCTGCCACAACTATTATTTTTTTTTTCTGGCTGGTAGATCATCGTATTACTTCTCCTGCCCTGAGCGGAGCAGGACGGCGTGTCAGACTTTTACTGACTAAAACCCACCCGTGTTCCTTCAGTTGCCTATGTCAGGGACCACGGTATCTCTTTCGAACAACCCGCGGCCCTGGCAGAGTCTGCCACACCTCATTTTTAATTTCACCGCGAAGCGCAAGCGTTCAATAAAAAATAATCCCCAAAGAAATTCATATCGCGAAAAGTTGCAACGCAATCGTCACGCCCCGCCACAAGCCTTAATAAAAGTGAAGCGGGCTACATATCGATTATCGCAATCGTCGAACCGAAGCGATCGTTCGAATCGGTCCGATAAATCACACGGCTCATACCGAATCGAATATGCTCGCGAGTCGCGATAAATGATCGCGTGCTGATGCGCTCGTGTGTCCGCGGACTTAGGAAGATTGATGGAGTTTATTGGTAAATATTTTTATTAAAATATGATGTTAGATGGCTGAAAGGTTTGAGGGTCGGTGACAAATCTGGAAATTTCGTAAAGGGAAATTTATATAATCAGGTTATTGTTAACATAATGGTGACTGTTTCGATACCTAGTTAGAACAGTTAGCAGAGCTTTTTTTTTAGAAAAAATAAGCAAAGTGAAGGCTATACAGAAAATAGTAACATAATGAGCATATTTACAACGAGAAAAAGCTATAAAGTAACAGATATGATACACAAACATCACTTCCTGACCAATAAAACGTCACTACCGATCACAAATCCCGAATGCCAAAACTGTAACACCAATCGCCAACGATACCCGAACTTCGACCACACACAAAGGTACGAGCTCCAACACCATCGGATAGATAAAGCCAGTCCGCCAGCTATCACGATGACAGTTAAGTGACATAATCACAACTGTCATCGACTCAACTCGGTTTGAAATCGGGATCCCACTCAAGTTAAATCGAACCACTCGATACTGTAGCTGTGGGACGAAAATATCGAATTATGACGGTTGTAATTGGTTCGCTTGATGTACTTACATTTATTTAAAATTTATACTTATTGGTGGCTAATGAGGGGCTTGTGGCTAAATAATAACACACACACACACACGCACGGGTCGATCGATCAGGTTAAGCTACGCTTGCCACGGTTGGTCCGTGGATGGGTGACCATCTTCATCCCATACTAAGACCGTGCCTCGGAGAGCACGTTAAGCCATTGATCCCGGCTGTCATTCGTGGATCTTTGACAGTCGTTACGGGTCGTCAGTAGCCCGAAGGTGTGACAACCAGCCTTACCAAGGGGTATCGTATTACCCAGTAACTGGGTTGCGGAGGTCAGATAGGCAGTCGCTCCATGTAAAATACTGGTATTCAGCTGTATCCGGTTAGACTGGAAGCCGACCCCAACGTAGTTGGGAAAAGGTTAGGAAGATGATGATGCTCATTGGTGGCTTTTTATTTGTTATACAATGTGTAAATGAATTAATGCATACTATGAAAGTAGTTTGCTCAGAATCGTTTACTACATAAATCGATTTCTTTCATTTTTAATAATTACCTTTATATATTTTTTTTACCATTTATTGATGTATATAATAATTAAAACTACGTAAATTACTGTCACATTTTCGCGGTACAGTCAAAACAAGCCAACATTTATGACGAACCTACTGCGCTAGACCAGATGTGTGCGACTCTGTGCATGCGTAGATTTTTAATGTGACCACTATTTTATCCCACAACCAGCACCACATATAAAAAACCAACGTTTGACGACATGGTTGGCACAGTGGTTAAGCGATTGACTGCTGCGCTGCGTGTCGCGGTTTCGATTCCCGCACGGAACAAATATTTGTATGACCTACAAGTAGTTGTTCCGGGTCTGGCTGTTTGTGTATGTGAGTTTAAATGTTTGTAAACGCACCCACGATACAGGAGAAATTCCTAGAGTGGGGCAACGTTTTTATAAAATAAAAAAAATACTGTTGTGTACACAATAATACAAATTCAGTGTATGTATTATGATTACAACATATTGGGGTATTGCATTAATTCCGGGACATATTGTATAGTATATCCTCATTGGGAGATTTTGTAAGTAATTAAGTAATCGTAGACTGAATGAAGTTAGTTATTATAATCATGAATCTACTTTTTAGAATAGGTTTCTAGTATAGGAGACCTACCTGTCTTCTGGTAGGAGCACCTAGTACATAAATAAGCAGTAGGTATCGCCTTTGACTGCCGCTCCTTGGAACTTTTTTTGGGAGATTTAGCACGATCTAAAATGAGAGATGGAATATGACAGATTATACGGGAAGCATTTACGTTTCCTCTTATAAGTACCTATTTGGTACAAATAATCTTCTTTGAAATTGACGACGTAATAGAAGTAGACTCGATTGCTATTAATAGCATTTGCATAATCAGTAAGTATGTAAGTTTATTTATTTTCTCTCACAATGTTTTGTAGTACCTAACAGTTTTGAACTATATAAATTCACATTGAAGTAGATTTTAGAAAAAAAACCTGTATTACAGGTCATCAGCCTATGATCTTCCCACTGCTGGGACATAAGCCTCGTCTCTGTGAAAACTTACAGAGGCAAGGCCTGAGTCCCAGCAGTGGGAACATTATAGGGAGGAGTGGGCCATAATCCACCACGCGGGCCCAATGCGGGTTGGCGGATGTCGTCGATTGTTTGGTTCTAAGACATGCTGGTTTCCTCCTTCACAGTTTTAAGAACAGAAAGTGATAAAAATATAATGATACACAAAGTAAAAACCCACGACCTACCACTAGTGAGTAAGTCGCGGTTCTAACCACTGGGCCACTACTGCTCTCGCTGTCAATAGGGCGCTCCCAAAATCTGGGCACATGCCCGCATGCACGCATGCATGCATGCGGGCATCCAGGCATATGTAGGTAACTATTTTATGAATATGGAGCCACGAATCGATATTATTAATTAAATGTCAATCACCCTGACGAGAGATGAGAGTAACAATAATGGCTTCCGTACACAATTACCCTTCATAATATATGCTTTACGCAAACACACAGCAACTATCAATGTTTGAAGTTTAATAATTAAGCTATCATTGGTTTCGAACAATGAGTTAATTGTACGTATTCGATTTTAAAGATAGTGCACAGTGTGTGTAGTTTGTAGTGAGTGTTTGTATGTAGTGGGTAGTGTAATGTGTGTAGTGAGTGTGTGTATGTAGTGATAGTGGGTTGTGCTTGTGATGAACTGAAAACGTTTTTTCTAGCTATGATGGTTGATTTATAAGGGACCTAAACATAACTTGTGAAATATGGGCATACAGTAGGTACACCTTTGCCTAACCCTTTATGTGTATAGTAGGCAGTGTAGTATGAGTGTAGTGAGTGTGTGTGTGGAGTGGGTAGTGTAGTGTATGTAGTGTATGTATGTAGTGTGTGGTAGTATGTGTAGGTAAAGCGTGATGTTTTGTTTTGAACGTGGGAAAGATATACTCGTATAACCTATGCCCCTAAACAGCGTTGCTCTTTTCTATTTCAAAAGATGAAAACTTAGTCCCAAAGGTAATCAAAGTATCAGGACCCAGTTCTCAAGATTAATAAAAAACGGAGACATAAAAATCATATTTTTATTGGTATGCTAGAAAATTCAATTAGTTCTCGAAGCCAGGTAGTTAGGACAGTAGTTCCAGATAAAATTCTGACAATCCAGAGTCTAATAAAAACAGAAGAGGAACTACAAATCACTTAAGCTTTTCAATTTCGCCCATAACCTGGCACCTGTCCCAAAAAGTCCAATGTAAAATTTTATTTCATTTTCGACAACAGATTTCTTAATAACCTTCCGACCCTCGCATTGTACGCCAACTTGCAAATTAAATTAATCCAGGGCCGGATTCAATATGGTCGCAGATCGGGCCATCAATGTCGAGCCATAAACCTCTGAGATCACTGGGCCATTGAATTCTCCGGCCGAGGCGAAAGTTTTCACTTGCCACAAATGTGTTTTTCTTGTTGGAACTAAGTGTATGACTATGATTTTAGCGATTTATTGTCGTCTTGCTAGTGTGATAGTATTATTAGTACTACTTACCAACTAATGGTGCTTATTTATTTGACGGCACGTCTGGCGCAGTGGTTAAGCGATTGACTGCTGCGCTGCGTGTCGCGGGTTCGATTCCCGCACGGAACAAATATTTGTATGACCTATAAGTAGTCGTTCCGGGTCTGGCTGTTTGTGTATGTGAGTTTAAATGTTTGTAAACGCACCCACGATACAGGAGAAGTTCCTAGTGTATGTGAGTTTAAATGTTTGTAAACGCACCCACGATACAGGAGAAGTTCCTAGTAATCCTTTTAAAACATTTATTTCATGGTAAAGAAACCCTTGTTTGCAGCTGCTGGTTTAAAATACTGTATTTTACAGCAGAAACTAATAATTGGCCCCGTTATTCATAAACGGTGCTTAAAGTTAAGCAGTGATTAGCGACTTTTTAACCATACATTTTTGACGTTTCAATGTCACTTAACTTTATTAGTCGTTTATAAATAAACCCCATAGATACTAAATTACATAATAATTGGTTTCTCTAAGGATGATCGTTGTATACAGGGTCGCAGGAACATCAATACACAACCTGTTACAATGGCTTCAGTACATGGTTTGGGATCCCCCCTTCAATAAAACTTTACCCCGATTTTTATTTTATTTTTTAATTTGTTGTTCCAATTTGACCACATAGGAAATGCGCTTTTGTATGAAATAGATGATTTTTTTTTAACGTAACAGACAGAAAATGTATTCAGTAGGGGGTAGAGTCATGTCCTGAATTGATGGTTACAGTTAGAAAGAAAGAAGAAAGAAAATAAATACGTTTATTTGCGGCAAACATGACGCATAAAAAGAACATAAACACACAAAAAAAATCTAACAAGTTGGGGGTAAACATGCGTCACATTCACGCAAAACGGTCATCGCTCAGCATAATGTTAAGACTCTATACGAGACAGAGCCCCAGAGCTGGTTAGACTTGGCTTGGCTTGGCCTGGTTGGCGTTGGAGCGTCAATGTCCCTGCCACCCTGTATAATGAAAGCGAAAACACTATCTACTGATTCCCCAAATAGCCGCTATGATTCTGCTAACCTTCTCAAAATTGGTTAAGGCTGTCTTTCCTCACGTTCGTAGTACCGAGGTTGTTTTTCGTCTGTCTTCATAATACTTACTTCATATAGGCCCTGACCAACATCAGAAACAAAGATAAACTGCATTTTGACACTCGACGTCGCTATTCTGTGTTAAAATGCCATGCAGCAGTGCCTGTCTGTTGTCACCTCATACGTATAACGTACAAGCGAATATTACGTGACTTATGAGTGTGTGCGGGCTCCGCGTCAACCATTCCTACGGCGTTTTAAGCTACTTGATTTGCATAAGTGAGTTTGGGAAGTATGTAGCCGTCAGTTGGGAGAGTATTGTGATTTAACGCGGGGAGCCGTGCTGTTGCGGAATAGTTTTTGACCTATTGAATTCTACCGTACCATTTTTGCTTTTCAACACGTGAACTTTTTTAATGTTTTCTGTACAGATGCCAGCACATCAAGCAACTACAATCTGTCAAATTTCTTCAATAGATTTTCAACTTTAAATTTTTTTTTACAGTTTCGGGTAGCTTGACCTACTGGCGTCTGTACTTTTGATATTTGGCTCATCATGACTTCTTTGTCTTCTATTTATATTACAACTAGCTTTTGCCCGCGTGAAATTTCTTGTTTTAACATATAATATATTCTATGTCACACGGCAATACTGTAGCTTCCCATTAGTCATAGTCATAGTCATTTATTCATGAACAATATATATATTTTTTTTTATTAAAACTTTGCCCCACACTAGGAATTTCTCCTGTATCGTGGGTGCGTTTACAAACATTTAAACTCACATACACAAACAGCCAGACCCGGAACAACTACTTGTAGGTCATACAAATATTTGTTCCGTGCGGGAATCGAACCCGCGACACGCAGCGCAGCAGTCAATCGCTTAACCACTGCGCCAACCGTGCCGAAATCAACTTAAAATTTTCCTGTTGAATAAGTATTCAACAGAAAAATTTTAAGTTGATTTTTAAAAGAGCTTGAGTAGATAGCGCTTTTTATATCTAGAGGCAACTTCCTACTAATATTATAAACGTGAAAGTTTGTATGGATGGATGGATGGATGTTTGTTACTCTTTCACCCAAAAAATACTGAACGGATTTGGATAAAATTTGGCATACATGTAGTTTATAACCAGGATTAACACATAGGGTACTTTTACCCCGATATTCCCAAGGGATCGAAATGTATACGGGTGAAACCGCGGGGCGCAGCTAGAATTAACTAATATTACCGATTGATATCTGGAACTGTTCTTCACAATATACAAAGTAGGCTGTACCTTGTAAAGTTTAATGTCTTGTCTACGTGGGCCTTCTCTAAACTGTCATTCTTCTGCGGTCTAGTGAAATAATTTTCGGATTCGGATCAGCCGATCGATTCTGTAAAAATCTCACCGTGAAAAGTTAGGTGAAGTGAGCTTAGAGTGAGCTGTCAACGGTGTCAATCCCTAGCATTAGTTGGAATGACAGCTCACTCCACGCTCACTTCACCTAAGTTTTGACGGTGAGATGGTTACAGAATCGCACTACAGAACTTCCGAAGGTTAACCCCAAATCCTCACAAATTTTACCTTTTGTTAATATAATAGTACATAACAATAATCAACAATTATAGCAGCGTTTTTTTAACCAGTTGATTCAATTGAAAGTACTTTTTTCTTACTTCGGTTGTGTGGTCTTCAGAATTGGGTCTAGAAGTATATCCAGGTTATAAACTGAAGGCCAATTCTCGTAATTTAAAACGTTCAAAATCTAGCCGTAGTCTCATCTCGGCGACAAACAAATGTCAAAAACTTGTCAAAATGTAGAGAAATTAGTCGTATTTTTGACAGATTGAGACTGAGATCAGAAGGCCAATTCTCGTAATTTAAAACGTTCAAAATATAGTCGCAGTGTCATCTCGGCGACAAACAAATGTCAAAAACTTTTCAAAATATATGGAAATTTGAGGTATTTTTGATAGATTGAGACTGAGATCAGACTGTGTACGTTCTTATAATTACGAGAATTGCTCCTCTGGTGTGCCAAATGTCATTCAAACCCGTGCAGCCGTTTTTGCGTGATTGAGTAACAAACATCCAAACTTTCACATTTATTAAGGGCTGATTTTAACAAAGTCAGATATATTTTATCCGTGGAATAAAATTGACTTCTCCCAGTTCTAGTATGGAAAAACTGTCAAAATGTATTCTCAAGATAAGACTTATTCTAGGTATAAAAATTTGCTAAAATTCGCCCTAAGTAGGATAATTTATTATTTATATACCTAACATCTGTACGACATGTAATGCACCTTACCTTATCGCATTTCCCGGGATTTGGCGCTCTTCCAAAATTTGAAGGTAAACGCGTTTAATATTTTCTTACATCACTAAACATAATAAGGCAGGTATTTCGCATAGCGTTTATTTAGTACCGAAACGAGTACAAGAAAGCTTATTTCGGTACCAAAACCGGGATCGGCGTAGTTTACCGGTACGCTCATTTCATCGCCACATAATAATTTTGATAATTCACATTCACATTCAAGAAAGGCCCGCTGTAAAATGTCGGCCAGGCGCCTACTTAGGGCAATATTACAATATCGCCACATGAGTTTAACATGGTTTTTATGTAAAAAATGGGAGAATATATTTACATATGTACTTGTTTTTATGAGGCGGGACTAGCTGTACTCTTAACTGTATTGAGACTTTTCTGTTGTAATGCCAATAAATGAATTTATTGGCATAAAATAAATTTATAAGATGTGACAGATTTCGTCGTAAAAACTGATTTGTAGTTATCCAGTCTCCTGCACAAACTCGCACTGGGCCCGCGTGGCAGATTATAGCCCACTCCCTCTCGATTAGAGGAGGCCTATTTCCCAGCTGTGGGCACATCATAGGCTGATTATGATGATGATGATGTCTCCTGTAGCTTCTCTACTAAACTGGGGGTCTACTCCGAAGTGGTATCGGCTGAATGTTCGGCCGTTTCCTGCTACGAAGTTACTATTTTGTTCGGTCGGTCCCGATCCTACACTCTTACACTCTTTCCAATATTGACTATGGTCCCGACCCAACTGAGCCCATCTATTATATTTAAGTCCTATTTAATAGGGGGCGAGCCTAAACAAACACTATCACACGACAGGCATAACGGACAGCCCCCTATGCAGAGCCTGCATGGAGGCTGATGAAACCGTCGCGCATGTGCTCTTTGAGTGCACAGGCGTCACCCAGATTAGGTCGGAAACCCTCGGGACACCCAGATCTTACACAGATGTTCTCAACCGACCGGGAGACTTGATAAGCTTCTGGAGGGAGGTGGGCTGGTTGGAATAACCACCGACGGCCGCCATGGCCCACGTACAATGGTCCACCTGCAGGACTAAGTGTGGAAACCAAACCTGTAACATAGACATAGAAACATAGGCTTAGGGGGCGAGCCTATTGCCATCAACAGGGCACTAAACTAGACTCCGAGCTGGTACTGAGAAACTGCAGATGGAAAACCCCAATAACACTTTGATCGATCGAATCGAACCCAGGTCCTCGTGCTCAGCAGTTTGTAGCGCTGGCGACCACTAGACCAATGTGGCAGACAATAATGATTGTGATTCTTCTTCTTCGTTTCGCTGGCACGACCGTATTTTAGATCTTGTTTCCCCGAAACTTTGCCACTTCCACGGCGTTGTCGGTGGTTTTTTTTTAACGTTGCCCCACACTAGGAATTACTCCTGTATCGTGGGTGCGTTTACAAACATTTAAACTCACATACACAAACGGCCAGACCCGGAACAACTTCCTGTAGGCAATACAGATATTTATTCCGTGCGGGATTCGACCGGCCACACGGAGCGTAGCAGTCGATCGCTCAGCCACTGCGGCAACCGTGTCGCCAACTTTGACTGCTTGTTTTGGGACACAGAGGGCGGGATATGAGGTGGAGCATGGTTTGTAACATAGCTCCACAATCGCACCCTATGATTGCGATAATTTTCAAAGCACCGTCCCTATCTCAAAAACTAGACCGAACCAATAATAACCGTTCAACTTAAGATGCTACTTCAAAATAATCTTCCACACGCTAATCTTAACGCGATCTCATTTCGTAACATCGTATTATAGGCTAACGAGGGTTCACCTCCAAGTGATTTTCTTCTAAAATTTTGACATCGCACGTTATAGGTAGAGATTACTCCAGTGTAATTACAATTGCGTAATCATGTCTTCCGGTAAATTACTTTACTTTGAAATTAATGACAGGTGCGTTTAAAGGGTGTTGTATTGAAATTATATGGAAGAATTTTCTTTGTTATGACGGTTTTTTTTAATGTGGTAAGTAACGTTTTTCTTTGGAGCTGTTTTGAAGTGATACGAGTACATTCATTTTGGCAAATTAAAAGAAGAAAGTTCATAACATTCATCAACTGCCTTGCCTCTTCCCGACTATGCTCGGGTTGGTGTCCAGTCTAACCGGATGCAGCTGAGTACCAGTATTTTAAATGAAGCAACTGCCTATTCGATAGGCAGTCGTTCCGTATTGTAGAGGTCAGCTTCCACAACCCAAGTACTGGGTAATACCAAGGGGTATTACCCAGTACTTGGGTAATACCCCTTGTAAGACCGTTTGTCAGTTAATGTAATAGTCATAAACAAGTAACTTGTATCTGAATTTACACACAAAATTACACAATCAACTCAAATGTAATTTATATTAGTATGTATACTAATACATACTAATATAAATTACATTTGAGTTTCATAAATTATATCAACAATTTAAATATGATAAATTTACATTTCTTCAATATTACTTCGACATGTCAATTAAACAATATGGCCAACTCCTTAAAATTTAAAATAATAATAATAAAATAATTATTATTGATACAATTAATTAAAAATAATAATATTAAAATCATATTATTATGACTAAGTATTACAATAACTGAAAGTTAAATTCCCGCCATTGATTGCATTTGGTTAACCTCGTAGCAAAAGGTTCCGTTGATAGCTCTAATTTTAATAATTGTAAATCGCTGATTTTCTAATACCTTTGTCAGATCTAGTACAACATTTTCATAAACATATACAATACAATATCAATATACATAACTTAAAAATACTATAAATACATGTCATACAACATTATAATTCAAACTCAAACTCAAACTCAAAGTATTTATTTCAATTAAACCAATTACAGGCACTTTTGAATTGTCAAGGGGTCGGTCGGTCAGAAAAATGAAGCTAGTTGCCCATTCCAAAGCGTAGTAGGTACCTATGGAGAAGAACGGGCAAGAAACTCCATGGGCGGGCAACGGGCAAGAAACATAATTACACTAAAAAACTAACTAACACACAAGAAGTGTCTGCGTCGTGTTTCGCTGACTGGTGTCATGTAGCCGACCACGAAACCGGCGGTACACAAAACCCTTCGGCCAGAACTCTTCCTTGAGGAACTTCTCGAGATGATGTGTCGGAATACGCACCACGAACGACTTGAAGTTCGAGTTGTGACGCGACTCCAACTTCTCGACCCTCAAAATCCAGTTGGTCTTCACACATATGTAGTCCACGATCTGTGACGACGTGTCCAGACTGCACCACTCCACAAAGGTTGAGGACCTTTGTGGAGTGGTGCAGTCTGGACACGTACAGCTGCGTCGTCGGGATTGCTGGACGCAGCAGCATGTTGGGCCTTAATAAACACGGTGACGGGAATAAATGTAATTTATAAAAAAAAACTTGTTTCATAGAAAAGTGCAATACCTAATTACCCACGCAGTCAACATGTACGGCAGAGCTAATTTTCTTTTTAATAATCGATGAAAAATTTCATCACAGGCGTTCAGAATCATGTACTGAATCCATGGTAACAGGTTGTGCGTCGATCTCCCTGCCACCCTGTATAAAAGTTGTCTCTTCATTCCCTGTGTGTTCTTAACAGCATCGAAAACAGCATCTAAACATCCCACTATCATGTACCAACTTTAAACTACCAAAACACTAAAGCAAAACGGTACAAGATAAAAAAAGAAAACGTTAGAAAATCTACAAAACTACCTCGTTCAAAGTCAAAAGCATTACTTCAATCTAATATTCCGCAATTTAAATATCGCATCGCCTTAACGCCCGTACCAGCCGCGTATGTTCAAATACCATTTGAACACGGGCTGTTAAATCCTCGGGCTTCGTGAGGATTTTGAGGGTGCTCGCTCACCCTGCGAGCTGGTAGAATAGACTGCTGACGAATAGGTCATGCGAACCCTCGGGCTTATTGAGGGTCACAATGACACTATGGGTCCCTACGTCTCCAGCTCTGAATCCAAAAATGATACCATTAAAAATTTACCAGATGTTTATTCCACCTTGTTGGGTTCATTGTGCAATGTTACCAACAAAGTGGAATAAACAGAAGCTAGAGACGTAGGGACCCATAGTATCATTGTGACCCTCACTAAGCTCGTAGGTTCGCATGACCTATTCTTCAGCAGTCTATTCTACCAGCTCGCAAAGTAAGCGAGCACCCCCAAAATGCTCACGAAACCCGAGGGTTTAACAACGACAAACATGAAGCGAGATTACGTAGACCTGTCTACAAAAAAACATTATAGTACCCACCAATTTATTACCAGCCTGTACGTAGTATTCATATAATCGTAAGGATTTTTCACGTATCGAAACGAAATGCTTTTATAATTACATTATTTTACACGCACTTCTAAACGCACCCAGGATTAAATAACATTGTGATAAGTTAAGTTAAGCCGACCATACGAAGTTTTTTAAATTTTATTTTAATTATTCTCTGCAAGATGAAACTGTATACGACCATTCAACTCATAACAGAACCGACTACCTACGCGGTAGATTCCGACACTTTCCTAGCCAAACGCTCCATAGAAACTCTAACCCACCTCGTCTGACCTCACGGCCGAAGAAGCATTTCTATTTACGCGTTGGCTGGATTTGAATTACAAAGTCGACCGCGCCTTCCCGTGTCGCTACCTCGAAATATGAGGTTTGCTAACTAAAGTGCCTGCTGCCTTTGAGTGCGGCCCTGGTTTAATAATGCGTCTTATAACGCCTTTAAATCCGGTAAATAGTGAATTATGTCGCTTTGCTTGTGCTTTAGTTCGGGAAATAGGGTACGGTTTGCGATGTATATTGCGTTTATTAGTTGTTTCATATTGGCTAAGTTTTGTAGCGGTTGTAAGTCTTGTTGGGGTGCTGTTTAGTTTCGGTTATGTTACACGATATTCATCATTATCATCATGTTAGACAAAATACGCCTACTGCTCACAATATCTCCCCGGCAGCGACTTCCATTCTGATGTTCCCTTCCCACACTTAGACTGCGGATGATGGGAACTTATGCGCCTTCCACGATCCCCGACTGGTGCCGGCCCGCCTTTGCGAGCCAGCCATGACGACCAATAGGGACGCGTGCCGCCTCGTGTTCTGTTTGATGGGAGGCGATGGACGTCCCTGAGTCCAGTTGTCTTCAAGTCTAACCGAATGCAGCTCAATACCAGTGTTTTACATGAAGCAGCTGCTTATCTGATCTTTACAGCCCAGTTACTATATAACACGATTTCTCTTGCTAAGACTAGTTGTCAAACTTTTTGGGATACTGACTACCCGTACCGACTGTCAAAGATCTACGAATACCAGCCGGGGTCAACAGCTTAACGCTTTCCGAGGCACGGAGGGGTCTTGATATGTAATGGATGGTCACCTATCAACGAACCGACCGCAGCAAGGCAAAACAAAAAATAAACAAAAATAAAAAAAGACCTGTGTGCGTCTAAAAAACAAAAAAACAGCAGAGCTGGTATTCTGATTGGGCTCGCTGTGATGTGGTATCACAGCGAGTCCAATCAGAATACCACCACGGACACGCCTAAGGAGTCATTATATAAATTCCACTAAGGAAGTAACAAAAAAATAAAATATAATATAATCCAGAGAAAAGTCTATCAGTCTCAAATTAGACCTGTGACAAAAAACATACCTGTCCATTTTCACAGATTTAATCTCCAACTTTCCAAACTGTCCAAAAATTCTAAATTAATTACTCAAAATATTTACCTATTCAAAACAAGCTTTATTACAAAGCTCAACTGACCTCATAGCTCAACCGCTTTCAAAATCCCCGTTTTAAATCCTGTAATAGTTTCCCAGTTAATTTTATAATAGTTTCTAAAGGGATCAGCCGAGGTTTATTAAATGAGTTTCTGAAACCTAGGCTTGTTTGCGGACAGTGAACAAGTTTATTCCTGGGGGTCTACTACGAAGTAGTATCGGCCGAATGTTCGGCCGTTTCCTGCTACGAAATTACTATTTTGTTCGGTCGGTCCCGATCCTACACTCCTACACTCTTTCGAATATTGACTATGGTCCCGACCCAACTGAGCCGATCCGAACTATTTTCGCATTTTTTAATAATAATTTTCTGTTCGGCCATGTGTCGGTCCGATCCAATCATTCGCACTTTGCACTTCGTAGTAGACCCCCTGGTTCGGGCTTAGGTTAACAAGGGTTAGGTGGCAAACGAAGTGTTGGATATGTTATTTTTTGTGCCTCTATTTTTAAAGTGTTTTGCTGTCTATAAGATGCACCGAGAGTACTGTTGCGGCGGCTGCCGTGGCGTTGTAGTGCTTCAGGGATGTTTGCGGATAATAATATTAATGGTTTTGCCGCTATTATTAGGAGTAGATGCGCATCCCTGATGACGCGTGTTCGCGACGGTACCAACAGTATTTTCAGTGTGTTCGCAGATCGGTGGGATTCCCCGATGTTGCGGAGGTGGACGCAGCTCCACGCTGAGTTTTAATTGTATGTACATCTATGTATGTCTATAACCTACTTACACTAGAAGTTAAGTAAAATTGTTGCTATTCTATTCTATAAGGTGTACAGGGTCAAATTAAATTAGCTAGCGAGACTCCACAGACTTTTTGGGTATCGTTATCTGACCATGACAAAACAAAAAAATCATAGTAATTTTATTTGGGGTAGTGTAGTTAGTAGAAAAATCAGTTTTTTTGTGTAAACTGCACAAACGTGATGACTGTCGATACTGAAACACGAAAAATAATAATTGTTTAAAAAACCCATCACGTCTGCGGCGTTTCGCTAGCTAATTTAATGTGACCTTGTATTGTACCTCGACGAACAGTTATTATTCTGTTATTCTTCTTCTTTTCGTGTCGATGGTACTCTTCTTCGATATTTTATATTGTATGAGCCCAGTAGGTGGCCACGTTGATTGAGGCATCAGTAACATTCATTAAGTAATCCAAGGTGCAGGTGAACAGGCACTTAGGGTACTCCAGCAAGTGGGGCAGGGTCTGATTAGAGGCACCGCTCTCGCACTGGGTATTGGATGGGTCAGTGTTATAAAAAGGCACAAAACCAGGCTTGTCTTGCTACCGGTATTGTCATTTCAGATTTTAATTACTTGTTAATACCGGTTGAGTGGTGGTTTTGCGCATGCAATAATAAAATAAATATTAAATAAAACGATACCAAATTAAACAAGGGAAAATTTTGTTGTGTTGCGGTTGAAATTGAAACAAAAAAGGTTTGAAGCTATCGATGAATTCTGCGGAATTTAATCAATCCTATCACCCATACGACTGATTAATGTTTTATCGGAGTCGCAGCTGATATTCAATTAATTAACGGGTCGTCTCGTTCGAATCAATCAATATTTAACATTCAATTTATCAAACTCATTCAATCAATTGCGACCTTTCAATTAATTTATATGCATCGCTTGAAGATCGCCTGAACATCCAATTATCAAAAGCATATTACAATATTTTTATATCATGTAGCGGCGGGCGCTTTATTTGTGGTAACCACGTGTACAAATACGTTGTGAATATGTGCGTGAAGACGAGTAGCGTCAACATGTAACACACATACATTCTCTACTCTAAGTGGTCTTATATAAATATAATATACGCTAGGAATTAATAATTTTAAAGGGCGACATAACGGCGATTATCGAAATCGATAAGGAGAACTACACATATACAGGGTGGCCGGAACATTGACGTCCAAAAATAAAATTTAGGTCCCTCGTATCGTGGGGTATCCGAATCACCCCCATGTATGTTCCGCGACTTTTCATAGTTTTCGAGTTACGAATTTTTTTCTGATTTTTTGAGAATGATCGACCTGACCAATCTAAAAAATGGCTTTAACGAGATTTTTTTTTTGCAACTGAATCTTCGTGAGTAGTACTTTTATGCATAAAATAATCAGCTTCGTAACTGTGATGAAAGTTATGAAAAAGTTGGTCTAAAGTGCTAATTTTTTTATGATTATGAAAGCTGAGAGTCTGGCGCATTCTTGAAGCCTACTTAGGAACCATGAAGTTTCCTGTTTAAATTTTTTTATTTAAAGTTAAAATGCTAAGCCATAATTTACCAAACGTATTTTTTTCACTTTAGACCAACTTTTTCATAACTTTCATCACAGTTACGAAGCTGATTATTTTATGCATAAAAGTACTACTCACGAAGATTCAGTTGCAAAAAAAAAATCTCGACAAAGCTTTTTTAGATTGGTCAGGTCGATCATTCTCAAATAATCAGAAAAAATGCGTAACTCGAAAACTATGAAAAGTCGCGGAACATACATGGGGGTGATTCGGATACTCCACGATACGAGGGACCTAAATTTTATTTTTGGACGTCAATGTTCCGGCCACCCTGTATAAATAGAATAACCACAAGTAAAGAGCGCGTAGTTTCGGGAGATAAAAATATTATAATTGTATTGTAAGTCAACAATATAATATCGTCGTAGTTATCGTATAAAAGGGTATTTCTAGTCACGAATAAGATTTATTTTTGTCTACAGTAAAAATGCTGGAAAACTAAAACGTTGTCCTTTTATCTACATTTTTGGTTCTCGAGAACCCTCGCTAAAGTACAGTCGCTACTCGCTACCCACTTATCAACTCGACTTAGTGTCTCCTAAACGAAGGACATGTGTCACGCACGGTCTGAGTAAAACGAATGAACTGCGCATTATTGCCAAATAAGCAGAGGCACAATAATGTATCTCCTCTAGGTATTAGCGGCTTCCCAATGTTTTTGTGATCCTAGTTTTGTCAGCGTTTTTTGTGAGCGACTGTACGGATTTTAAACAAGTTCGGGTTGGGTTCTGGCCCTTTTGTTTTATGCCTTACTGTGTATTTTATTTATAATTGGAGGGGGAGTTTTTTATCTGAATCTAGATGTAATTCGCTGATATTTCTGAGAAACTTGTACCTACATAACTTAGGGCTGATTTTTCCAACGCCAGTTAACTTTATCGGAGGAATAATTTTGAATTTTTGACAGTTCTTCCATACAAAAACTGTCAGATGTCTATTTTATTCCACGAATAAAAATTATCGGTCGATTGAAAAATCAGCCCTAAGTTTTAAATCTAGGTAGAATAAAAGAGTTTCTGAGTCGTTTTAACAATGTTAAAAAACGATAACTAAATAATAATAATAATTCTTAAGTAGTAGTTTAAATCATCACTGGCGCCGATTCCCTTGTTCACAAACTAAACTAAATTTAAGTTCAGTGCATCTTTTTCTTTCTATTTCAATAAGGAAAGGACAGAAGATAAATATCAGTTTAGTCCTGTCAAATCTAGATACTCCATAGCAAGTTTAGACGTGATTAAAAACATGGCTACTAAAAATACGTCAATTTACGTCAGGCAATGGCGCCGATTCCCTTGCTCACAAACTAAACTAAATTTAAGTTTAGTGCATCTATTTCATTAAGAAAAGAACAGACGATAAATATTAGTTTAGTTTTGTCAAATTATTCAGCGCCTGACGTAAATTGACGTATTTTTAGTAGCCAAGTTTTTAATCACGTCTACATAAACTGTCTATGGAGTATCTTAATTGGACAGGACTAAACTAATTTTTATCTTCTGTCCTTTGCTTAATGAAATGGAAAGAAAAAGATGCACTGAACTTACATTTAATTTAGTTTGTGAACAAGGGAATCGTCGCCATTTTATATTGAATCTTATACATAACATCACGCCTGTATTTCCCGAAGGTTAGGCAGAGGTGTACCTATAGTGGGTACACAAACATTTCGCCAGTTATGTTTAAGTCCCATGTAATAAGGGGCGAACCTATTGCCAGACTGCTACTGACAAATTCTACATGGAAAAACCCATTTCTCACTTTTCGTTCTTGTTTCTTCACTTCGTTGACTTTGCCCGACTCGAGAATCGAACCCAGGACTACTAGATAAACGAGGTAGTCCGTGTCTAAATCTTACACTGCACGGATGTACAGACGCCAGCAGGTCAAGCTACCCGAAACTGTCAAATTTTCCCAATCAACCTTGAACCTCAATTCTTTAGCGATAAAGTTGAAAATCTATTAAAGAAATTTGACAGATTGTTGTAGCTTGATGTGCTGGCGTCTGTACATGAAACAACATAATCCCACTTTTTTTTTTCGTTAGCCTATATTGTGTCCCACTATCAGGCCAAGCCTCCCCTTTTTCCTTCCTTCCTGCCTTCAGCGATCTCTGACCATGTTGGCCCTGCAAACCTCGTTAGATCGTTACACCACCTTCGCCGTGGTCTACCTCGACTGCGATGTCCTCCAGGCGACCAGCTTCAGGCGGCAGGGAGTGACGATCTTTGCCCATATCTCCGGGTGCATTCGTGGGACGTGTCCAGTCCACTACCACTTCAGCCAGGCTGTTTTTACTCCAACATCTGCTACTTGAGTTAAGGAGCGCAGTGTGGTGTTGCTGACTCATCCCACACCCCAAAAAACACCAAAAGAAGGACACGAGAAAAAGCTACTGAAATTTACATAAATAAGAATAAACGAATTGGTTAGGAATAAGTATTCAGCTCCGCTCGTTAAATTGCTAGCAATGAATAATAATAATAATAATAATAATAATTCATTTATTTCAGGTCTTTAACCCATATAAATTTAAACAAATAATAATTTTACAACTGTCATGCTTACACTATGTCACATCCCATTACAGATTACAAATTAAATCATAATTACAGAAAACAAAATTTAAAAAATGTCAAAATAATAATAATAATAAGAACATAATAAATTACTGAAAATGTCAAAATTTAAAATGATACAATAAAATGTCACATGTTCATACCAAATTTAAAGATGATAATAAGTGCAGGCGCTGGCATGCAGCTGCAGCCATCTCCGCAAGAAAGGAGAATCCCACCGCTCGGACAACACGCTCAGGACTCCGTTCGAACTGCCCCTACAGCGACGCAGAAGCGATGCACTCCTTTTCCGGATTATTCCGTGGAAGTCATCGGTAGTAGCATCAGCGAACATCGCTGATGCGCTACAAAACCGGGGCCGCCCCAACAGAATCCTAAACGCGTTGTTGTACTGGACACGTAGCGCATTGTATGCCCGCTGAGTAAAGTTAGTCCACAGGCTGCACGTGTAGAAGGTCTGGCAGTAAGCCTTGAACAGGGTTACCTTCACTTGTGAAGAACAACGTGCAAACCTGCGAGCCAACATGTTGCAACGGACAGACAACGCCCTACGTTCTCTCTCAATGTCCGTATTGTCCGACAAGTCATCAGTGACCCAGTGACCCAGATATTTGAACTGATTTACCCTGTTCAACAATGATCCGCAAAGAGAGACAGGAGGTTCAGTTGAGTAACTTTTAGTACCAGCTTTAAAGATCATGTATTCACTCTTCTTTGGGTTATATCTGAGCCCATGGGCCTCCGCGTAAGCTTCACAAATGTTCAACAGTTTACGCAACGCAGAGAGCGAAGGGCTCAGCAGCACCATGTCATCCGCATAACTGATATTATTTATACAAACTCCATCAATAGAACAACCGACTTTAGTGCTGCTGAGCTCCCCAATCAACTGGTTAACGTACAGGTTGAAAAGGCGCGGCGAGGTTAATCCCCCATGCCTCACGCCACATTCCAACCTGTATACGTCCGAATGCGTTCCCGCCCATCTGACACTATTCCGCTGATGACTGTACCAATACTCAAACAGCGATACGACCTCATGTGGCAGTTGCGTCTCACACCGCAATTTATGCCATAACTTATCATAGGACACCATGTCAAAAGCTTTTGAAAGGTCTAAAAAACATGCGTATACAGGAGTATTCCTGTCAGTGTAGTACTGAACAGTTTGCTTGAGACAAAGGATAGCACTCTCAGTCGACAGGCCAGGCCTAAAACCAAATTGAGCGTCATTCAGATTAAGGTGCTCCTCCAACTGTTGGTCAAGCAAACTATCCAGCACCTTACTTATGACTGGTGCAAGTGAGATAGGTCTGTAATTGGAAATGTCAGCAGAATCACCAGTTTTATTCTTGATTATCGGAACAACTACGGTGTACATTAAGTCATCAGGCAGATAACTGTGGCTCACACACAAGTTGAACAACAAAGCGAGGGCTCTTGGCAAGTGTACACCGGCGTACCTCAGATGCTCGATGCTGAGCCCATCATGGCCCGGAGACTTACCTCGGACCATCTTCTTAATAACAGCAGCCACATCTTTGGCAGAGAATCTAATGGCAACTTCAGCGGGGCGTACACCGTTATAACTAGAATTGACTTGTCGTTAATCACTATCTTAATCGCAGCAAGACGCACACTTCTGCACATAATAACTGACACCACCGGAAATGCAGACTTTCTCCACAGCAGGGCGACCCCGCCGTAAGGTCTACCTCTTACAATCCCGGCAGACGTATCCACAGCAGAATTCCCAGTGTAGGAGAACGCGTCATCGATGGTACCCAGGAACGTAATATCATGTGGAAGAAGCCACGTCTCCTGAAGCGCAACAATGTCAGCTGTTCGACACAATTTTCTTACACAGTCAACTGAACGAGTGACGCTTTTGCAGTTGAAGCTTACAAGTCTAGATATACTTTTATTTACATCCATTAGTAATAGGTTCCGTAGTCGCCCGCTCCCGATAGTCACGCTGCACCGTGTTTCGATTAAATTCAACGAAACGGCGATAAAGTATCCCATCAGGCCAAAAGTCATCATTTAAAAACAATCCCAATTTAGATCTAGGTACGAAAACAATGTATGCATTGTAGTCCTTCGCTGTTTTCATAATCATTTTTTCTACATGCACGTCTAAATTAGCCTTGTTGTTTATGTATGCTTTGATGTCACACACAGACGTTTCCATTGACACGTTATAAATATAAATCGGAATCTTGATGTCGGCTGCTTTAAAATTAGTATTGGCGTTCACAATTGCTGTTCCTGATTTGCCCAAAAATCGATTTTTCAGTCGCTTCTTCTGAACAAGCTTCCATTCTTCCGATTGTTCTTGAGTTTTCGCTTCTCCACTCTGAACAACGTCCGCAAAACTTTTATGTTTCTGTTGAATATCCGCTCGTACTGTGTGTAGCACATTGTCGGGCGCTACCGGCGTAGGTACATGCTCATGACTCACCACTGCCCGTGATGCGCACACGCTCGCCTCCTCAGCTGTTTGCGGTGACGTAGATTCGTCCGTTAGCTTACGCGCAGTTTTTGTAGCACTACCCTCATTAGAAAAATCTACCAACTGCTTTTTTATGGACAATGACTCGGTAGATATTCGTTTCATTGGTTTGTTACCACAACATATCGGAGAAAAACCCATTGGCCCGCTATCATGTTCAAAGCTAGGTAGTAAACAGGCGCCTCTTTTACCATTAACGTTCCGTGAGAAGTTGTTGACAAGCGACGCCTTCTTGAGCGATTCCACTTCAGCAGTTAGCTCCTTCACCTGGTTCACCGTTGCATATTCTCCAACAATGCGGTCTATATCTCCTTGCATTTTTAATATGTCTTTCAAAACTCTGGTCACGTCTACGTGGTCAAACAATACCGGTGGTAGTTTGTGCAAGTCCCTCGCAACGAAAATTGGAATCTCCTCGGGATCCAAGTTCTTCAGTATCCAGACAATATCATCGATATTTCGCAGTGACTTTCCTTCCCTTCTTCTTATCTTCTTGCGCTTTGTAGTAGACACAGATTCAAACAGCAAGTTCTTAGCCTCTAAAATATCACCTTCCGAAAAGGCACTAACACAGATACTTGCGATACTTTGCTCATCCATTACTTGTATTTTATTACAAATAAAGGAAAGCACCTCGTTAATTACGACGTTACAATTCGAACACTTTACAACCGTTGAAGCCATTGTTTGTCGCAACAGCTACCCAAACCGAGCACACGTACGATAGAACACGACGTATCACCGGCGCGCGCGTCGTGCGACTGATAATGAAAAACTGAGTGGCTCATTATATGGTAATAAAGTGGATTTTAAAGGCAAACGTCGTATTTTCATCAACATCTCGACTTTTGTGCGGAGATTTTCGACGATCCAAATTAAAATTTTACGGTTGTACGGTATAATGAAGAGTTCTTTTTGTAATTTGCGGACTTCAAGGATTTAGTCCTTAAGTACGCGTGTGATCCTGGTATTGGAGTACCTACTTTGTATTTTTCTTATAATTCATTATAATAATTTATCTCGATCTGCGTTGCCTTTTCCCAACTATGTTGGGGTCGGTTCCCAGTCTATCTGGATGCACAGACGAGTCTCGATATGTTATGGATGATAACCTATCCACGAACCGACCGCGGCGAGAAGAGCTTAACCATCGATTGACCCGTGCGGCTGTTATTATTTAACCCTCCCCCCAATAATACTAAAATCGAAATCATTCAATTCAGGAAAAACACAGACTCATAACACAAGTACCTTTTATACTAACCTACATAATTACAAAAGTCATAACTCACAACACTTGTGAGCTGGGTTTTGGTTATACCTCCCTGTAACGTCTGTACACAACTCCTGCCGACCAAAAATCTGAACTACACTTCACTACTATTATGCTCCACTTCTAGTAACCCTCGTTAAACTACGAGGGTTACTAGAAGTGGAGCACAGTACCTAGTTGTGTTATTTTAGACTAGAATATTTTGCTAAATCTTGAAAATTTACGTCAAAAGTACGTTTTTTAATGAGTAAATATACCTATTTATGCAGCGGTAACGGCCGGTAGAACCCAGTCAGGCGTTTTACTTTGCGTAAATTATTTCATCACCACTGCTCTAAAAACGGTAAAGGAAAACATCGTAAGGAAACCGGAATGTCCTAGAACCAAATATTTGAAGATATGTGACATCTATTAACTCGCGCTGGGCCTGCGTGGTAGATTTGGGCCCACTCCCTCTCACCGAGAGAAAGCGTGTGTCCCAACAGTTCCGCATTATAGGCTGATTATGTAAAGACAAAAGCACGTTTTTTTAATGAGTAAACAGTAAAATTCGCAACCTAAATTTTAACTAATGCGTACGCTATATCCTACAAGCCGTCCCTTAAAATCTCCATAATGCTCGTACTCGTAATATGGAACTCCACAGACTATTTAAATTTCAACCCACGAATACGAGTGTGAAATATGGTAGGTATCCACGGTCACCGAATGGACGTGAGACCCTAGCTGATAGGCCGGATAGGACCCGCACAAAGTAGGATGTAATAGGTACAAGAATCACGAAACGAATATCTATAATAATTACGTATGTATGATGTAATGGATTTTATTATAATGTTAATTTTTGAAGTGGTGATGTGATGTGACAATATGATGTATTATTTGTACGTTTGTACGTTTTGTTGTTGTTGATTAACGTTATTGTTTATTTTTGACGTTACAGTTAACGTCAAAAATAAATAATAACGTTTTTAAAAGGTCGCGTCGGTCGGTCCGCGTCAAATCAAATCAAATCATGTATTGGTTTGCAAACATGGGTACATAGATGTTTTATTTTTAAGAGTACTGCATGTTCTACTGACACATGGGCATGCAAATCATATTATTATTAGCTAGCATTATCAACTAGATGAGGCGTGTTTCTTAACCGAGTATGTACTCTGAGAAGAAACAAACTCATGGGTCACAGTTTCTTTTAAAATCGATATATTATCTTGGTCAGTTATGCAACGAAGTAGTAAACCAAAAAAAATTACAACTATTCTAAACATATAAAATAATAACCATGCCATGTCGATCGTATATTTTGTAGTGCTTCATAATATTTCTGTTACGTATTTTTCTGGGGTATATACATATATATTTTTAAAGCCTACATATGTCCCACTGCTGGGCAATGGCCTCCCCTGTTTCTTTCCTTTTATTGACCCGGAGGGATAGGCAAAGATTTTCACTGGACGCCTGAAGGAGGACATCGCCGTCGAGGTAGACCACTGCGAAGGTGTAACGATCTGGTAACGTTTGCGGAGCCAACATGGCCAGAAACCGCACAAGACAGGCAGGTTTGGAAGGAGGGGTATATATAAAAGTAAATAAAATCTATAACAATATTTCTTACATAGAGATACTTGACGATTGAAAAATCGTTTCTAACGCTAGTTAGCCCCTGAAAATATATCGTGACATTATTCACACGAGTGTCAATAACAGAATTGATACATCAATATACAATGAAACAAAACACTCCACACTCATAAACCAATTTTTACTTCCAAAACATTGAGAATTTTCGCTTTATTTATTTTACCGTATCTATAAACCATTCTTACCCAATTCGACATGTACCTACCTCGTACATAATACATTCATCCTAAGTCCTTGCATCCGGGTGAATTTGCTTCTTTGAAAAGGAACCTTTGAAGGGTTTTACGTGTTTCCAGTGTATAGTAGATCGTAATGCCGGTATTATTTCGGATTGTTTCGTCTGTATGCGCGATTATCCCTGTCGTGTTTCGAGGACAATGTTCGGTAAGCAGTTTAGTTTGATGTGTCAATTTGACGTTTGTTTTTTATAACGATTTCGGGGAGTAATGTGCAGGATAGAGATGAGGACCGAAGGACAAGGAATTATAAAATATAGATTCTTGTTCAATACCTACTAGAAATATTGTTTACTTAATGAATGATGAATTATGTAATTTGATTTAGGGCTGATTTTTCTAGTGCCAGATATTTTTATTCGAGGAATAATTTTGAATATTTGACAGCACTTCCAAATCCACGTATAAAAATTATATGTCGATTGAAAAATCAGCCCTTAGTGTTAACCCTTAACTGTAGTGGTGAAAAATAGTAACGCTTCTATAGTCGTGGGTCCGGTGGACCCACCTACATTAAACCGATGATAAAAATAAAAGAATGACATATTTTAATATTTTTTTTTTGTATGAATCTTTCTAATCAAGCATTCATTTCCTTTTTACATGCAAAATCAACAGCAGGCACTTATATTTCTATTACTTATTTAACCTTACACAAATCGGTAATTGTTTATGAAACTAAAAATTTGGTATTAAACAAAAATTCTGAAAAAATATTAAAAAAGTACCAAAAAAAAAAACAGTTTTGTCTTAGACATAAAGGTGTGCTTACTAAAAGAACAACAAAAAGAAAATGTAAAAGTTCTTCTAAAAAAAAATTGACATTTTTCAAAATAAGGCCATTCAAGTTTACACGAATTACACACAGGTTTAGAGCAACCAATGCATTAAGGTAGCTTGCACTTAGCGCTCAGTGCACAGTCTTTGCTCTTTTCTTGTTAGGCGGACATAATGAACCATATTTTTCTTTTATTCCTCTCCAGTTTCAGGGTTTCGTCATTACGCTGGTGGTACTTTTAGAACCATTGCAATGCTCGACCTGAGTTGTTTGGTTGTAGCTCTCAATAACCATTTCTCAAACAATTCCTTTTAGTTCCTCGAACATTTGCTATGGTTTGCCATCTGAAATACCTGCAACCAAAACAGAAATAAAAAAGTTAAGTATCTATAATCGTGGGTCCACTGGACCCACGCATATGACGATACTGACTACAAAGAGTAGCGTGCAAATCATGTCCTTTCCACTGCACCTGTTTCAGCGTACTCCACGAAGGTACCTGGAAGCGGAGGGCACTGCGGTGTCTGCAGATAATTTTAAACACGTCCAAAGGTTGAACATGGGTCCAATGGACCCACGACTGCAGTTAAGGGTTAATTGCACGAGTGATTTGTTTTTTTTTATAATGTAAAAATAAAGCTGCAGATCTATTAAAAAAGCCTATTTGTATTTGCTCAGAGGTTCAATTTTATTATTCAAGTACCTACATTGATAATCGTTTCAAAACACTGTCCCATTTCATTAGAATTTTTATAATCTAATTTATGTCAATAAAATTGGTCCCTACAGGCGCGAAAATTTTCGCAATTAAAAGGGTTTGCTCAGTCAAGCCCTCTGGGTCTTTTTAACTCATTCACAAAATGTCCCTTATTTTGGAAATTTAAATAACTATGGGAGTTTTAATAGCTTTCGTTACAAAGCAGAGTAAACAAGGACGATAATCTTAATTTATAGCCATTAGAATGATGTAGAGAAATAAGTTATTCACGATTTACTAATCTTGAATTTATTTGATGAAAACATCATGAGACCGCGTCCTTTTGATAATTGTAAGGGTTATTAATCAATAAGCTTAATTAATGTGTCTTTTTGGTTTAATCTGCAGTAAAAAAACGAGTAGTGGTGGCCCAGTGGTAACGCGGCTAATGAATTCTAGGTCGTTGGTTCGAACCTTGACAGGTGATTTACTTTGTGTAAATTATTTAATTACCACTGCTTTCGAAATGATGAAAGAAAATATCGTGAGGAAACCGGACTGTCTTAGAACCAAAAATTCGAAGTTATGTGACATCTACAAACTCGCACTGGACGCGCGTGGTGGATTATGGCCCATTCCCTCTTACCGAGAGGAGGCCTGTGTCCCAGCAGTGGGAACATTATAGACTGATTATGCTTATGCTAAACCAAACGAAATGTGAAGAAATTCTTTCATTCTTTTTCCTGTTGATAAAAAAGTCTGACTCGTCGTAATTCATTTGACTTAAGAAATGGCCCTTGGGGCCTTAGGCCTCAACATACTAAAGAACAACGTCAAACAACAAAGGACAATGCAATCACAAACATCCAAACAAAAATTCACGCTTCACAAAACTCAACCATCATAATCATCCATGAAGTCAAACATTGCCAATTCACTCTCAAACACTATGTGTTCTCAAAATAAAAACGATTGCTTCGTTCCGCGTCACCCGTCATGCTTCACAAAAAAGTAAAACATTGCCTCTTGAATCCAACGAACTGGCAAAGTCAATACACTCAACACGACGGCAAAGCCAGGCTAACGAGCCCATCACTGGGGAGACATGGCAAATATTATTTCGAGACTGAACGTAGATTGAAAAACTTGAGTGTATTTAAGTTTTTGTATCTTTTGTTTCTGAGTGGATGTCGCTTTAGTTCTTAATCTCGATTAGGGATGGGAAATGTATGGTGTTTGTCTGTTCGGCTTACTTCAGAAACATTGAATAACATACAGTATGTATCAAAAAGATGAATAATGAGATAAAAGATAAATACGAGTAATTAGATCAATGATGAATATTGATGATGAGAATGAAGAGATCCGCAGGAGAACCAAGGTAACCGACATAGCCCGAAGAATTGCCAAACTTATGTGGCAGTGGGCAGGGCACATTAGTCGCTGAACAGATGGCCGATGGGGCCGAAAGGTTCTGTAGTGGTGACCGCGTACCGGAAGACGTAGCGTTGGAAGGCCTCCCACAAAGCCGCGTGACGACTCCCGGCCACCGTAGGCGCGGGCCTGCGGGCGGAGAGCATTGGGTAGCTCACCGCCCGATCAGGACCAGGCCAGACCCGAAGGGACTACTTTAGTGACAGTGCAATGAGAAGAAGACTTGCTGAAGGAAATCTGAAACTCCGAAGACCAGCGAGTGGCCCCAAATTCGAGAGAGAGTATCGAGTAGCGAGACTGCAATATGCTCGTGAACATATATAGTGGGATGAAGAAGAGTGGTCAAGAATTTTGTTCACAGATGCGTCTCGATTCTCACTTTACACTTCTGATGGAAAGCGAAGTGTGTGAGTTCAAGACTGCTTCTCAGAAAGAGTCCAGTACGGTGGAGGCAGTGTATATGTATGGGCTGGCATATCTTCAGAAGGTCGCACAAAGTTAGTGGCCATAGAAAATGGCACTCTGACTGGGGAAAGATATGCCGAAGAGATTCTCAACGAGTATGCAGGGTCGTATTTAGCAAATATGGGTGATGGATCGATGCTGATGTATGATAATGCCCGGCCACACAAGGCTTAGGCCGTGCAAGAGTATATTCTGGAGGTTGGTATCAGCGTGATTTCTTGGCCATCAAGAAGTCATGATCTCAACCCGTTTGAGCACGCCTGGGATGAGCTAGGGAGGCTAATCAGAAGCCGCAGACCACCACCTACCACCCTCAGGGCACTAAAACAGGCCCTGATTGAAGAATGGGAGAATATTTCCCAATATCGGCTCCGAAACCTCGTGTTCGGTATGCCAAACCAGCTCGAAGCTGTAGTCAGACCCCGAAAAGGCAATACCAGTTATTAAAAATTAAATAACATGTAAAACATACTTATAAATGTTAATTGAGTTTTTTGACACTAAGGTAAAAAGGCTATTTTTATTGTTTTGTTTTTTTTTAAGTTAAAAATGTTACTAATGTATAGTTTACTAGTTTCAAAGAAAGCTTATAAAATTAAAAGTACTTAGTTTTGTAGTTTTGTTTGTGTTTAGTAGTACTTAGTTTTGCAGGCCAATGTATTTGAGTCGAGTAGGTATTGAAGTTTTCTATAGGACAGATGATATTTTGTCGCGATTACGATATTGGTCCCATGGAGAAAGTTTTTCAGTTTCATGATCTATACCACACCCTTAAATATGACCACATTTTTCTGATACATGCTGTATGTCAGTCATTCCAGGTGGGTAGGTTGGTGTTCGAAACGGAATTAAATGGGTGTCATGGCCAACATAAGGCTCATGTCAATAAGGCACAGATTGTAGATGAAGAGATAGTTGGGTTGCAACATTATTTCTTTCAAACCAGATTTTTAAATGCCTGTGACATAGAACAGCGGCCATGTTAGGACAAAAAAAAAGATACAATAGGTATTCGTAAATTTTGATCCTATATACATATATTACATACTCAACTATTCAACTTCGTAATCCCTAAAGACTGACTTCAAAGCCCCGAATTATAATCCCTGATATGTGAACATATAAATAATTTCAACTCTTAGAACCAAACAAACTAGTAAGGTCTAAGTCCGAACATCTGTTGTTAATAACAATTCGATGCCAACTTTCATAATACGATTTATATACATTGCTTAACTTAATCTGCGCTAGTCTAGACACATTTAATTTGACGTTAAAACTATGAAAATGACATTAATACGTTTTAGGGTCTAATTCTATAAATAAGTAAATCTTTTGCCGATCGACAGGTCTATGAAATATGAATGCTAAACTTGTCTGTGATACAAATCTACTTAGTAAGCAATGCTAATTCCCAAAGAGTTAATACATCTAGTCTCTAAATGTTTACAGATTAGTATTTAACAGTACTAATTAGATTTTAAGAATATAATGCACATTTATCTGTGGGAGAAATTTCAATCGCTTGTGATTAACTAAATATAATACTATTACGAAATCAATTTTATTGCAATATACTCGTAGTCTTATAAACATTACAGCGATTGTCGCCGGAGGACATGAGATAATATTTTTTTTAAATGTGCTTAGCGGCTTTCAGGGTAACGTCCGTTATCTTGGTTTTGGCGTGCAGTATTGTTTCTTACATGGTCAGACATTTGAACCCTCAAGTTACTGCGCTCCATGGCTTGCTGCCAGACCTCGAGCTTAGACCTCAGCTGAAGTGTCAAAAGGTATCAAAATACATGAAAAACTCTTGATTTTGTTCTATAAAACGCTACTCATGATTCTTTTCAGCCCTGCTACCCATCATTGTTTAGGTTTTCAAAAGTCCCATCTCAAAACCGTGTATATTTATCAAACCACGATCACGAAGCACGACACACAAACTTGAAGTTTCGTAGTCAACCAAAGTTATTTATTTTTCATCGCCAAACACGACATCTGCGAGTGACACTAAAAGGCGACGAACAACAGTGCCGTCATTGGAAACTTGGTACAATCTAATTGAATTCCTGAAAAGTAAGGGAGCGAGAATTACTTAAAACCTTTTTTCAACAAAATTCTAAATTTTGTTCGAAAAGACATCAAAGGACTTTTGCATCGAACGAATCGTCAGATGAATTTTGTTCGGGTTTTTTTCGGAAGATCTTGACTTCGGAGTGGACATTGAGTAGACAGACATAAAACTACAGTTTCCCAGAAGAGCGGTTGCAGCCATATATTGGCCGCACTGAAGGCCGTCATGAAAATGATGGCACCAGGGGTTGACTTTACGGTGTCAAAAATGCTCTCTACGAAAAAACACCAACTTACTTTCATAACTACCACATTGCTTCACAATATCTACTTGATTACTTACTTTTTTCATAGTTTTATTTAAAAAATTAATGCCCCAATTTAATTGGAATGTAAAGTGATGGCCTGAAACACAGGTTTGGATAAACCTAGTTCGACCGGGTCGCTACATAACACTAATCCCGAACCATCATTACTTGCACCTGTTGTAATAAAAAATAGTTTTAGTTTGTTTTTAGGCCCTACAATTGTATGGGTTTACTACTGTTGGCTACATGTACAACTTTTGTAAACGTTTTTATTAAATAAATTATTCTATTCTATTCTATAAAATATAACGTATCATTGACGTCATTCGCCGTTGCGGCAAGCGCAGTCTTAAGCAACCCTAGCCTACGTTTAGCAGTCAGAAGAAAGAAAGAAAGTACATTTATTTAGCACAGACTAAAGCCACAGAACATGTGCTGCAAATAATTAAAAATCAAATAAAAAAGTTCAAACCGCGTTGTAAGAAGTCCACATAGAATGATAGAACTAGATTATAGGATTAGTTTTAGCTATGATAAATTATTTTTATTTCTGTGAATTGGTTAAAAAAAACATTTATACGTATTTTTTTATTTACTGGATGTTTTCGATGTTTCCTTAACGACTACTCTGATAAGAAAAACAGAATGAACTCAGAGGTAACCGACATAATCTTGGACAGGACATGTAGCTTTGTGTCTTAGATGGTCTTTTAAGGAAAGAGCCACACAGAATTGAGTGGACCCATCCAGTCAGTGCACGCATTTATCAGTTATCATGAAGCTCAATTCAGAAAATGATTTATAAACTGCTACAGGCTGATCGCTTAACAGTAAACAAGCCATCAAAATCAAAACTCATTTATTCAAATTAGACTGAGAATCGCCTCTTTTTGATCGTCAATATTACTTAAAACTATCCTCCAGCGCCAGCCTTTCACCACTTACCAGTGCTTTGTGCATCTGTTCTTTGTATTATAAACTCGCACTAAAGTCCTGCATAAAAACGTTTGCCCGTTTTCCTCTACCTTATAAAGATACTACGAAGTTTATCAATAACACTCCAAAAAATACTCGAATAAAGAAGAATAAGTAAAATTTCGCTAGTTCATCACCCACAAAGAACAACTCGTTTCAAACTTCAAGTCTTTCAACTTGCACGGACCGAACAACTAATTCACTTTATTTTCTGCCACTCTTACAACTGACTGGGAGTCTTGGAAATATTCAATGCTTTGTTTCTTTATTGACCGATTTAAAAAAAAGGAGGAGGTTAGGTACGCATAAGATGAGTGTATTTTATTTGGCAAAGAAATCCTGTGATGTAATCCCTTGAAAATATGAAATTTGGTGGTTCTAAACCAGCTGAAAATAAATTAGTAAAGCTTATTCATCAACCCTAAAATTGTGATGATAATAATAATAGTCCTCCAGACTGAATTTCGGCCATGACGACCAATCTCTCTGAAAACTGGTCTACGGCGCGGGAGATATTATAGTGTCTGCACTTGAAGTGGGGCACTTCCCTCACTCTCATAGTCTGATGGGACGGCAATCCGACCCTACCGGAGAGAGATCAGGCGCAGGACCAACGGCTTAACGTGCTTTCCAAGGCACAAGCCCTTGTGCCTTGGAAAGCACGTCAAGCTGTTGGTCCGGAATTTGGAAGAAATACCTAATGAAAATACCTAATAACAATTTGCCCGATCTGAGAATCAAACCCAGGACCCAAGCTCATCAGTCGTACTTACGACAAAGAGATCAACGGGGTAGTATAATAAAAACTAGCGGTTGTGGCTGGATCCACACCACCACATGAAAACTATGCATCACACTGACGTCACGCAAATTCCTGCATCGCGCAAGCAGAGTTTACCGCGCAACTAGCATATATACAATGTCCCGACATCAATGGTCGGGTGGTTGCCCACCAGACACAACGCCCGTCTGATCGGAGGATCCTCACTTTTCTATGGAGGATGAGTAAACTTTACACGCCTTTCCTCATACCCTCTATAGCGGTGATATGTAGTAGTAGAAGTCCAATCATTCGGTATGAAATCAAATATTACAAAGCTCACTTACTGATAGCTCTACTTGTCACTACTGTAATGAAGAGACAAAAAAAACCTTTTTAAACAACAAAAAAATAAAAAGCGACTACAAAGTGAAACATTTATTTTTCTTTGTTTTTAGGGACATGAGAGTTGGCGGTTTTCCTCATATGCCATAAGCAATCATCTCAGGAAGAGGGTCTTGCGACTACGTGAGAGGACTCACTCTAATGTTACCGCTATACTTGTTCCGAAGCTTAGAGGTATACGTGGAATCACTTGACTGAAGACGGTATAAACGGACAGATACAAGGAGGTATAAACAAGGCTGTAAAGGGTGTGCAACTTTAGATAGGGAAGGGACTGATTTATAGGATTTAGTAGGTATCAATACTATCTGCTCACTATTTTACCTATAACTTGATACAGGAAAATATTGATATTTTTTAACGATTTAGTGATTTAAAGAGTGTCCATAGAGTACCCTATATATTCGTAAAGTCAGTGTCACATACATTGACACGTTTGTAAACACGGAAATATTACAAAAATAATCCCGTTCTTCTCCATAAGAACCTATTACGCTTTGGAATAGGCAACTAGCTTCATCTTTCTGACCTCTTGAAAATTCAAAAGTGCCTGTAATTGGTTTATTTGAAATAAATTCTTTGAGTTTGATAGACAGTAAGTTATTTTTGTTCATCGCATCCATTTTATTATGTTTTGTATGAACTCTCTATTAGGCCCGCGTGGTAGATTACAGCCCACTCTCTTTCTCTCTTTCGAAAAGAGGAGGCCTGGGGGTCTACTTCGAAGTGCAAAGTGCGAATGATCAGATCGGACCGACACATGGCCGAACCGAATATTATTGAAAAATGCGAAAAAAGTTTGGATCGGCTCAGTTGGGTCGGGACCATAGTCAATATTCGAAAGAGTGTAGGAGTATAGGATCAGGACCGACCGAACCAAATAGTAACTTCGTAGCAGGAAACGGCCGAACATTCGGCCGATACCACTTCGGAGTAGACCCCCTGTGTTCCAGCTGAGGGAACATTATAGGTTGATTATGCTATGCTGTGTTTGAAGTCTACGTCAATAGGCATGTTACAATATTTACTTATTACCACTGAAATAAAGCATATTTTTGTGTGTTTAAAACGTAATTGTACAAAGCTTAAGCACTGAGTTTAAGTTAATAAATTACCATTAATTTGTAGATCATATCGTGGTCCTGCGGTACTAAATTTTGGTCAAAATAATATATTATAACGTAATTTGAAAAGGTCTTACTTAATTTTACAACAGATTAGATTGTGGTCGAGCAGGATGTACGGTTTGAGTCCGTAAAATATTGCAAGCAAATAATTTCCATATTGAATGAAATAAACTAGCGTTTACCCGCGGCTTTGCCTGCGTGGTTCTCGGGAAATATCCCATGGGAACGTACTACCGGGATTTAAAGTACCTACCCTAGAGGAATATATCCGTAATATATTGTTTTCATATAACTTTGGTTTACGCGGTACATGTCAGTGAAGCTCCCAGTCGTCATGATTTTTTTGACATCTTCAATAATAATCGTCATATTTTTACCAATTTACACAAAACCTGACTGAATTATACACCAATACCTTCCTTATGAAACACTTCGACTATTGGTGAAAATCGTATGAAAATGCGTTCGGTAGTTTTGTTAGTATATCGCGTTCAGACAGATAGACAGACGCGGCGGTAGGATTTTTTTTATAATATGAAGTGATAATTGTTATATGTGTTATTTTCACATTTTTTTTTGAGTTAAAATAAAATCTGGAAGGTTTTTAGGTACCGTCTTTTCTTTAATATTAAACCATAATATTTTTATTCCGACTCGAATTATTTCGATCCTCCTTTTTCCTACAGTGAGCAGTCCTACTTTATCCTTCTGAAAACATAAACGATTTTTCTTCTGTAAACTAATCTAAAAAGCCAAAACCAGTGCCTATCTCTTTGTTACATCCCCTTTAGTACCGTAACAGAATAAATTAGCCTAAAACCATTTATCAAAAGTTTTCATTATTCCTTGGTTTTGCCGCAGAAAGCCTAGGATTATAACGTACACATTACACGAACGGTTGCTGTAACAATAACTGCTTGTTTAAATAAAGCCTTATTTGTTTAATCTATCAATATTTTGGGTGCTGATCTGCGTACCCTGTATTCAAAAGCGATTTACTCCTTTATGTTTTAATGAAATTTTATGTTACTATGAACATTGTATTTTCGAATCCATAGGTTTTTATAGTATGTCGGTATTTCATTGTTGTTTTCGTTATTTCACGCAAACATCGCTATTGAAAGTTTCCAAGTGTTGACATATTAGTGCTCGTGACTGTACAAAGAATTCGGCCAAAAGTAAACAAGAAAAAAACTCTAAACAAGACTAGACTGAGGGCGTTTGTCAACCGCCTCCATCACACGAACGTCACCGAGAAACGAGATTATTCGAACCGAACGTGACGTCACGGTGACGGCGATAGTGTGTCCACCGCGACCGAACTCGGCATGATAGACAAAACCAAAACTGGGCGAATTTCGCGGTGCGACGGCAGTTTGCGGACAAGATCAAACGTGTTCTGTATTGCCAGCACATCAACCCCTTCGGCTATTTATTACATTGCAGTACAGGAAATTGACAGATGAGTAGCATATGGCCTCAATCCAATCATCAATAACAATATTTATATTGTCCAAACATCCTGAAACAATATACAAAAGGGTAACCTCGTATTGAATTAATATTTACTATCCAAACAACAGCAAATAACCGACATAAGTTTAGACAAACATACCAAATTGATATGCAACACGCAACGCAACATGTTACGTTACGCAACGAGTTTGTTTGTATATAATAGGCGGTAGACGTCGGTAACGCTAATACTTCGACCTTAGCTTGGAGCACGTAAGTTTGCAAATTTGCTTTGCAAGTTTAGACCTAACGGAGATATGAAGGCAGATTATGGATTCTTGGAATACAGGATTTAAGGAATAAAATGTGTCTTTGTGAGTTTTCGTTTCAGATTATGAGAGATTTTTCCTGTTTTTGTTGCTGTGTTTTGTTGACTGAAGGTTCCTTGACAAGGTTTTTTTACGCTTAGGGTTTTCATTTTCAGACCGGGCACAGGCCGATATTAATATGTTTGTGCTCGATACAAAGTAGCTAATAGAAACCAAAAAGCCAATTCTCGTAATATAAAATGTTCAAAATCTCATCTCGGCGACAAACAAATGTCAAAAATTTAGAGAAATTAGAGGTATTTCTGACAGATTGAGACTGAGATCAGACTGGGAACGTTGTTTTAATTACGAGAATTGCCCCTCTGGCATACATAGTTTAATATGCCAAAATTCTGAGAGCAAGCGTAGAGACTAATGAACGTTCTTCTATTTAACGTTTTTCGATTGTGCTGGTACAGTAATTATCTGCTAAATTATTACCCCACGCCATGCTCACACACCGTACCAAGTTTAGTCAACCACAATATCGGTAATTGGCTAAAGGTAGGCCCTGCCACAAGCCAGGATTAATTACACCAAGATAAAAGAAGGTATACTAAACAAAAGACGCACATCTTACCAAAATCAAATAAAAATGGACATCCTAATCCCATAACCTAGTAACTACCCTAATCTCTTAACGAACTAAAATCAAATTGAGTTAATTTAATAAACTTTATCCTCCGAAAAGAGGGAATTCGTGTCACATTCGTACCCCCGAGGGCCTAAATAATTCCCCTGGGGACTTGGGGCACTCCCATATTTCATCTTACTTATAATTGCGCTACGTTTAGATCGTTGTAATTGGGAGCTCGGGGCTCAAACGGTGTCTAGATTGCAGAAACATGTAATCAAATGTGGCGTGTTATTTAGGTTGTGTTTTAAATCAATTATGTTGTTGTTGTGGTATTGCTTGTATTTATTTTTTTTTGAATTTATGGGAACCTGTATTGATGTGTTGTAAATCTTCTTATGATAAAAAATATTTTTAATTGAATTCCAACATTTCAAACACAGTAATTGCACGCACAATGGTCCACTTGAAGGACTAAGTGCGGAAACCAAACCCATAACATAGAAATAGACACAGTAATGTTTACTTTTAATGATAGTGATAATGTTAAGTAGTAAAGACTTTGTTTATAATATTGTAAATCAATTGCCGTTCTTTAGTATCGCAAAAACTAAAAAGTGGCTCGACCGATGGTGATGAAACTTTGGTAAATCGTTGTGTTGCGCCGGAGAAACTTCCTAACAAAAAGAAATGAAAAGGCATTGCAACGAATGCGGGGGGCATTAGCTAGTACTGAAATAAATAATTATGTACTGGTTTGTTTTTGTTTTATGTTATTATTTTCATTTATTGATCAAATGACATGTAATAAAACATGAAAGTTTTTGCGGTTGACAAAACTTAGATTTCTAGAATTTTGATCTGAAGTAATAAATATCAGGGATACCGTTTATTACAAGCCAAAAAGTGAAAAAAAAAATTAAATTATAAATGGCCGCACATTGTATATTTTGATGTATTTTTGTGGTGTACAATAAAGTAAAATACAGAAAAAAATATAAATAAACAAATACAGCAAAAAAAAAAAAAAAAACAAATACAGCAAAGAACTACCATTTTTACAAGCTTTTTTTTCAACTTAGTTAGTTAGTATGTGATATTAAATATAATTAAATAAATAATTAATGAATAGATGGATCTGCATATAAAATATTAATAGTATAAGTAAATGAATGGAAATATAAGTACATAGGTAATAGGATATAAAATAATTCTAACTTAATAACAAAGAAAATTAATAAAGCGCTCTTCCTCTCTCTACTTATTTAACAATTTGCTGTGCCCGACAGGGTCCATAATTTATTGTTTCTGTTATTTTTCTTTTATTTACTACCTGTAATTGTACATTATGGATTGCAAAAACGATTTGAGATTTGATTTGAGATGTACTGCCCAAATCTTGCAAGCTGAATTAAATCCACATTCTCTTATCCTACGGAGTTGAAATTTTACATGTTTACATTCAACATACTGCATTTATACCGTGTTATTTGCTAAGTCACTTTTACCAAGACGAACCCTATGACCATGCACTTTCAACATCAACTTCTCTCATTCTAACCTTCTTATCTTTTGTCCACAGAACTACCTCCAGAGAAGCCAACGATAAAGGCAGAAAAGGGGTGGTACGCCTCCGGTGACTCCCTCAGAGCACAGTGTTCGTCACCAGCGGCTGATCCCCCAGCCAACCTGACGTGGCTGCTGAATGGAAGAGATGTGAGTACAAATAGTAGTAAGAGCCTAAACAATTTGTCCCATGGTAAAATACTCGTAGAGGGGCTCGTGGCTAAGTAATAACAGCCGCACAGGTCGATCGATGAGGTTAAGCTACGCTTGCCTCGGTTGGTCCGTGGATGGGTGACCATCTTTACATACCGCTTCACGAGCTTTTCGAGGCACGGAGGGGCCGTGCCTCGAAAAGCTCGTGAAGCCGTTGGTCCCGGTAGTCATTCGTGGATCTTTGACAGTCGTTACGGGTTATCAGAAGCCCGAAAGTCTGACAACTAGTCTTACCAAGGGGATTACCCAGTAACTGGGTTGTGGAGGCCAGATAGGCAGTCGTATGTAAAATAAACCAGTATTTTACAACTATGTTGGGATCGGCTTCCAGTCTAACCGGATGCAGCTGAGTACCAACTCAGCTGCATCCGGTTGGGAAAAGGCTAGGCAGATGATGATAATATACTCGTTTAGGAGCCTTTTTCCTATCACACGTGACGCGCCTGCGTGCGTGAGTCGAGAAAATATGTTGTTTCGTGTTTAGATACCTATCCATACCAATCACGACTAGGTTTACACAAAAAAACAGATTTTTTAACTGATATTTCAATTAATTACACTAATTGTTGTCAATGACTCCTGAAAAAATGTTTTATCATGTTTATACCCTGTCCATTAGTTTAACCGTTTTTTGACAGCTGTCTTAGAACGTACATATTCCAGATTACGTAAAAGTTAACATTAAAATACGTAATAAAATAAATATATATACTGCCTTATCTTATTGAATTATCTTATTTATGACTCCTTACAGACATTATACTCGTAATACCGTACGTGTATCAATCAATGTATTGTGTGTTGCTGTAATCGCTAGTTCCATCTGTTAAAAAAACGGTTTACCAAATGGACAGGGTATACTGACACCCATCACATCTGCGGAGTTTCACTAGCTAATTAATTTGACCCTGTATAAACAAGCTTTGGGGCTAATGAAAGGTTCTACTTACTTCCAACTCGAAATATTATTACGTAAATGACATTGTACATAAGTAGGTGCAATATATTAGGACGACGTCTCGTTAACATAAAATACAGCGAACAAAAATAAGATGCTTGTATCCCTCAAGGTTCGTTGCTCAGTAACATGTGGTTGGCATGGTGTGGTATGTGGTTATGTATTTATGTAAGTTCTAATTTATTATTATTTATTTGAGCTCCTCAAGTTCTGAGTTGAGCTGCACGATTTTTGACAAATGCGTACACTGCCTGGACATGTCCACTCAATCTGTGTGGTTCTTTCCTCAAAAGACCATTACAGACACCAATCTACGTGGTCTTCACATGATCTGAACAAGATTATGTCTGGACTGTAAAAGAGACTGTGACCTTTGAGTTTCTTTCGGCCTTTCTTCTCAGAGTAGTCAGATAGGAAACGCCGAATTCATCTAATTAAAAAAAAAAATTAACGTGTAAAAGTGTTAGTACCAACCTACTTACAGAAAGTAAATCATTAATCATTTCTTTATCAATGAAGTGTATGTTATTTTTTGCATTATACAGTGTTATTGGTAAAACACTAACTACCTCTCAGGACTACCATCATAAACAGCAACTTTTGTTCTATGACTTTTAATAATTTATCAGACTTTCATACAAAAATAAAAATATTTCAATCCAATGCTCTAATGCCAAACTTAAGTGGCAGTGGGCAGGGCACATTGCTCGCAGAACGGATGGCAGATGGGGCCGAAAAGTTCTGGAGTGGCGACCGCGAACCGGAAGACGTTGCGTTGGAAGGCCTCCCACTAGGTGGACCGATGACCTGGTGAAGGTTGCGGGAATCCGCTGGATGCGAGTCGCACGGGACCGGTCAATGTGGCGACACTTGGGGGAGGCCTATGTCCAGCAGTGGACGTCTATCGGCTGAAATGATGATGATGAATGCTCTAAATGTAACGAACTCTACGCGAAGCAAAAGAAACCGCTAGTTAGGTAAACAATCTGCCGTGTCTAGTACAAAATGCAGCAAAGAGGAGCGGGGGTTGGATAGAACAACGAAGTCTTGAAGATTTGTTTTTGGTAAATGTATTATGTTTTGTAAAAAGTCATAGAACAAAAGTTATTCTTTATGATGTTAGTAATATAGTCCTAGAAGGTTGTCTCTGTTTTACCAATAACCCTGTATATGTAGGTGTGTTTAATATTTTAGTTTAAGACGTCACAAAATCAAATTCTTCTTCTTGTTCTCTCACACTATTGTCTACTTCGCAGGTCTGCTGGAAGAAATTTCTTAAGAAATAAGCAGTACCTTAGTACTCAATACTAATATCTCGTATCTGTATCAATTTTACTGTGTGTACATAAACAATAAAATAAATAACAAGAGCGAAGTACCTACATGTATGATTCCGAACTTTTTTCATGCATACTTTTACATTAAGTTGTATAGTAATAAATTTCTGTGTTCGATAACGGGTCGAGCAACGACGTAAGGTTTTTCCATCTGGCATATCTCAGTAGCTGCCCGGAGTGTGGATTTGTGCCCGGTTAATGGTAATTGGCCCGCCCCCTATTACATGGGACTTCCATATATCTGGCGAAATATGGCTGTACTATAGGTACTTCTCTGCTTAATCCTTCGGGAAAAACAGGTGTGATGTTAAGTTTATGTCTGAAATCATAAATAAACAATCCATAAATCTTGTTAAACCATACGTTTATAGATTATATGAAATTGTCAAAATACTTTTACCTACACCAATACTTAAAATGCTACGACGTAGCTCATGCGATGACGTCACTGCTACGCCAGCTACGCTATCGTAGTATGACGTGCTACGAGCTACCTTTCAAGCTATTGTTATTCAACTTTATATTACGTCAGACGTGAACTTTGTCTGTGGCTGATAACTAAAAATAACTACGAGTTAAAGGGGTTTTTATTTATCAAACGATTCAGTGTTTAACTGGAAGGTACAAGGTAGCCTTGTGTATTAGTTTCACTGAGAATTCGTAGTGTCTAGTCATCGCTTAATACCCCATACGGCACTACATCTGGGAATTATTCGATATCCTAAGCTTTGATATCACTTGCGTTCTCAGAACCGATGCAGCGATATGTTATGAATTCACAACACAACATATCTATGACTGAAACAATAACGATCGAAATCATTTCAAAGGCTTGTGGTTTTATTAATATTTATTGCGCTGTACTGTCTGGCTATCTAATTAATAAAAATCTTAAATTTGTTCATTCGCTGACAAACAACGCGCAGCCTAAACTGCTGAATTTTGCACAAGAGTTTCTTTTATAATGATAGGAAGGATTTTTGAAAATTCTTCTCCTGAAGTATTAAAGTTTCTATTCATTTTACCAATGAGTTATCTCGGGCGCAGGCTTATATAGCTATAAACATAAAAAAATATTTTATTACAAAGGTACCAAAAACGTAAAGAAGATCCGCTCCAAATCTTGCCATCCCTCAAGCCCTCCAATAAACGTCACTATGATGACGTCATAACACCGGCTCGTTAGCGCCGCCATCAGCGTGCATCCTTCGCGACGCCGAGTTAATTAACGAGCAATGAATCACCGACGTTAGCATCGATCGCTGTGTGTGTAACCGCTGCTTTAGTTATATGGAGCTTAGTATGTTGTCATACTGTTGAGGTGACTAATATTACTTCAAGCCAATATACTCCTACATAAGTTGAGATTAAGTCTTCGTTTGAGGATAATCTTACCATTTTCATGCCATTTACTGATGATATTTTTTATAGGTTACAGCTGAAATACAGGTTGTCCGATAATTAATGGAGTTATTCATTAATTATAAAGAGGTTACTCTTAAGGGGTCATTGTACTCATCCTACTTCCTACTAATCCTACTGTCCTACTAATATTATAAACGTGAAAGTTTGTATGGATGGATGGATGGATGTTTGTTACTCCTTTACGCAAAAACTACTCAACGGATTTAGATGAAATCTGGCAAGGTTTATAACAAGGATTAACATATAGGATACTTTTTATCCCGATATTCCCACGGGATCGAAACTTATGCGGGTGAAACCGCGGGGCGCAGCTAGTCATTATATACAACTATGACTATGAGACCAAACCTAAATCACGAAAAAAGAATCAGCTGTTCACATTTTGACGGATTATGCGAATATAAATGTAGGGAATAGCTGATTTTTTTTCGCGATATCATGTTTGTTCTAATGACTTATAATTTTTGGTTCTAGGACATGCCGGTTTCCTCTTGATGTTTCCCTTAACCGTTTTGAGAGCTACTACTCCAGAACAATAATACAACTAATTCACCTTTCAAACAAAAAAAAAACAAAATCAAAATCGGTTCATCCGTTCGGGAGCTACTATGCCACAGACGAACAAACACACACAGAGAGAGACACGTTAAACTTATAGTACCAGGTCGTTTTTGCTTCGGAGGTTAAAAAGAAAACTTGACAGAAAGACAACATACCAACAATAATGAAATCAATTTGTGTTGTCCCGACGTCACAGTTCGTCGTTGCGTGTCGCGACGCTTGATAAATGACTCCGAACAACTAGTTCACTTGTTTTATCTCATACTGCTGTTTCTATATTTATATTTCTACGTGAAATATTTCCTTTATTTGGTCCTGTATTCTTGTTTTACGGGTAGGAATTTCTCCGAATTCTTGTGCGTAGAATAATCAGATATCTCAAATATTACCTACCTGAGGCAGGCTGACATCCAGTGCGATTGTATAACCATCTCACGGTGAAAACTTAGGTGAAGTGAGCGTGGAGTGAGCTGTGACACTATTGACAGCTCACTCTAAGCTCACTTCACCTAACTTTTCACGGTGAGATTTTTACAGAATCGATCGGCTGGGGCCTTTATAATATACAAGTTAAGTTTTCTTTCATAGTTTCAGTGATTTATTAAACCTGTAGTGCTATTCTGTTAAAATCTCACCATGAAAACTTAGGTGAAGTGTGTTGTTAATCCCTAGATTCCATAGCGTCAGGTTAGGTGACAGTTGACATCAAGCTCACTTCAACTACATTTTCATGGTGAGATTTTTACAGAATAGATGGGCTGTTCTGAAAATATGTCAATTTTGTTATTTTGATCAATATTGTAACATTCCACGTCATCCTTATCCTACCACATTGCCATTTTATGCTTAGATGTAATCGACGAAACTATATTAATTCGATTAAAATGTTTGGCGTTCAAAAAGTGCTTATTCTTATTTATAAATGAGTTTAGCACAGTAGCCAATCGCTTTGCTACTGGACTAAAGGTACCGTCTGTCGTTTTATCTTTCTCATTTTACAAGTCATTAAATTTTTGTGTATTAAGTAATTGTTTTGTATCTGAAGCAGATTCGATTAAATCATTCTTTTAAAAAAATAGAACGCTCAAGAAGTAATTATCTTGACAAGATTTTTTCTGATAAAATGAGTTTCTAATTGAATGTCACTCAATATGATTAATGTTTGAGAGCTGATGCATTCATTTTGAATCAAGTTCAAGACACTTCATCTCAAATTCGATAATAGGATTAAATTCTCGTTTTCGCATCGATCAGTCTTTATTTAAATGATTTGTTATACTTTAATTAATTTTCTTTGTGTCGCAAGCTATTATTTATTTGTTTAATTCGAGCAACAAGACTCATAGTGATATTAACAATGTACATACAAACTATGTTAGTTATACACTTACAAAGACAAAAACCAAATCAAAAACAAACAGATTGTGATATCATGGCTGCTAGGTGACAGGCCCAGCTGAAACCTTGCAGTATTAATTTAGTATAGACGTCAATAAACATTATACGGGTATGATGTGTTTTGTGCAGGCATAGGTATAGATGTTGCTGATATTTTGACCATCAGGCTGTTTCTTAACCGATCGTCGTACTACAACGCGTCGTGGCCTTATTCACAAACGATCGTGTAATCGCGTATTCGGTAAATCAACAGTAATATTTTTGTAAAAAACGAAACAACATACACACTTTTCACATATTCCTTTTTATTTAAACTGTTAGCAAATCAAATCCGATCATAGAGCGGCTTTTTCAGCGTTGCCTACAATATGTTGGAGTTTCAACAAATTGAATCGAATCGAACAAAATATTGAGTGCTACCCACCTTCAGCGAAGTGGGATTTCACTATTCAAATATGTACCTCTGTATCGGTTGGATTAAATGTGCAGTTTAAGTTTTCCAAGTTAAAAGGCTGGCTTTGAAGAGGCAGGATAAGTGTTTTAGTGCGGAATTTTGTTGAAATTTGTGTTGTAACGTGCTAGGTATATCTGATGTGGGTAGCGTAATGTGGAGACCGCGTATCGGCAAGGATAGTGTGGGACTACACCTAGCTAGATGGACGGATGACCTAAAGAAGGTGGCTGAGATCTGTCCCAGCCACCTTCTTTAGGTCGTCCGTCCATGGACTGGATGTGGAAGGAGGAGGACAGGGTGTTTTGGTGCAGCCTGGGAGAGGCCTATCTTCAGCTGATTTGATAATGTGCTATGAAGGTCAGTAGCGGGCATAAATCCAAATACTACGATGCTACTGTTAAATGTACCATACATAGATTAAGAAATAACTAAGAATTTTTTTTTTAATATCTACCCGATTATCACAAGAACATCAGCGGCAAAAATAGTTCCAGCTGTAAGCGGCTGTTCCTGGACATTCAAATCTTATCTAACAAATAAATGTTTGCCGGGCATTTTCTATTTTTTATTTTGCACTACTTCAAAGGAGACTGGAAAAATGTGGTCTATGGACCAATAGCGATACGGTTTTGATATGTGTAGGGATACCTTTTCTAAACCCTGGTGTAACACGGCGTCAAAATCTGACCCGGCAAAGAGAAATATACTTTTATAATAAACAGGATTTACGAAGGATTTACCGTAATCGTAGTAAGGTAGGGTAGCTTTACCATATCGCTATTGGTACATGGACCACTTCCGATATAAACACCCAATATCCTTTACAATGACCCAGAAATGCGTTATCAATTTACAGACGAGAACCACACAACAAACGTATCCTACTGTGTGCAAATCTCAGTGAAAACTATCTTTAGTTAAACTCCGGACTCGGAAAAAAATCATGCAGAGAAATTTGCCTGAAATCTGCTAAATAACAATTTTAACTGAAGACAAAACTGTTGTACCTACCATAGACGAAACTATATTAATTCGTTTATTGTCATTTTCTCCAAAATTACATTTTTCTGTGTATTACACAAAAAAAAAATTAAACGGAGAACATTTATACGTGATACTATTCACCCCTGTATAAGCGAACGCAGCCGCGGGCAAGTCTCGTTTCAAAATATAGCTCACTTACTTCGTTTTAGTGTAAACAGAATTTTAAAAGCGTGTATTACTGGGGCAATATAGCGTGCCTCGTAAGTGAATATCGGCTGCGGCCATAGATAGCTATTACCATTAACATAACCTATATTGGGTACTTATCTCCTCGCGTTGCCGTTTTTGAGCTATTTTTGAGAAGGTATGTAGATGTTGAAGATTATTAAGTGATCAAATTAAGCTTTTAAGTAAGAAAAGTCTTGCTTCTTTAACATATTGGTATTTAAATGCATCCGGTTAGACCGGAAGCCGACCCCAACATAGTTGGCAAAAGGCTAGGCAGATTATTATGAGTCTTGCTTCTTGTACTAATCAATACGATCAATAGGACTATATTTGTTTCTATAAGTGAGTTCCTATTTTCTATCGTCGTCGTTTTTATGTGAATCATAATTTATTTATTTGTAGGAATGAAGGTAGCTACATACTTGTTCTGTGTTAACTGTCAAAATATTATTAAAATGTCATTACAGTTACCTTTTTATTCATAAACGTTGTTTAAAGTTAAGTAATGCTTAGGGACTGTTTAACAATACATTTTTGATCCCTTAACTTTAATCGTCATTTAAAAATAAACCCCTATATGTTAAAATTCATTGTGTGATTAAATGTTAAAATTATCAATATGAAGCAATAAAGATATGGAAAAAAAACCAAGTGGGCACTCGGACCCCATGGCCCTAGTGCCCTAAATGCCCTAGTGGGTCCAAGTGCCCACTTGATTTTTCGAGATATCGCCAAGCGGTTAGTTGACTCTTCACGTGACCAGCTGGCCTTTTTCTTGGCGAAAGAATTAGCATCGCCATACAACGTGGCAATGCTGCCAGCCTTTTGCGCACTGTTCCTGTTGACAGCGATGCGGACGAATTTTTGATGCCCTATGATTATTTTTTCACATGTAGAGATATGTATAACATATTCATGATTAATTTTAGGCTAACGAGGTTAAGATAAATGAAGAAAAGTATTTTAATTGGGACACGCACAGAAAATACAAAATATAAAAAAGAACATTAATTCTACCAAAATCATGAAGACAATAAAAATTAAAAAAAGAACATTCACAACATTGAACACTGTTTTTTCCTGGCAGTTAATTTTGTTTATATGTATGTATGTATCTATTTATGTATTAGTATTTATTCTTGTATTTTATAGTAATTTCCGAGCTATTATCCCGTGTGTTGCACCTGTCATATTTTGTCTCTGCATCAAATATCTTGCATGCTCTTGTATGTATACAATGTTTAAACAAATAAAGAAATCTTATCTTATCAGTGTCACCCTAAGGTCGACTGGTAGAAAATGCTTCAGGCATTAAGTCCACCTTTGTCCAATATTTCTTTTACTTGCGCATAAAGTTTTAATAAATAAATAACATTCAAACACAACATAAACTCATACCAATTTTTCTAACACCTGAAAAGCAAACAGAGGAATCGTATCCTCGATTAAAACCATGACGGAAAATGTTGAAAACATCCAGACAAAACTCAGTCAATTAAAAAATTCTGAGAATTGAACGTCAAATATTTTAGTATGGATTTTTAAACGGTCGGTATACAAAGAACTTTTGCTCTGAGCACGAGAAAAACAAGCTCAGGCGACGTCCGAGTTTCCGATAAAGTGATCCGAGCGCACAAATGGTTCGTCTCGTAGTTTGTGCCCTGTCTGCGTGGAATATTCAGGTTTTTTGGTAATTATTTTCATGAAAAATTGTTTTATTGAACAAGCTTTATTTTTTTTTTGTTTTACCGTGCGAAGTTAGTTAAAAGTATCTTTTAATCAGCGAATTTTCCTGTACCTATTCATATTCATTTATTTATTGTTTGCCACAGGTGAAAAGACAGTCCTTACAATTAAAATTATTGTATCACTGTAACATACCCAAATATTTATATGTATGTCAATATTATTACCTATGTTAAAAATAATATTAATAATGATACTTAAATAATAATACATAAATAATTAATAATTACACTCTGTAATTGTAGGTGGTTGTTATCCATTACATTGGTTGTTTTAGTCGACTTCCTTTTACATTCATTATTATACATAATTATTATGGTCATACAATTTACGTTTGAAAAGTCAAAAAAATTACATTAAATGTTTTCCAAACATGATTCTATCTTTACTGGTTTAGGCTGTACGGTGTCTATCCATTTGTCACGAAAAGTTTTGTATACCAAGATGAGATGATCTAGCGATTTAAAATGAACATTTACCTGATCTTCTAAAATGTTTTTGACCTTCTCATGATGCACACTTTATAAAATAATTGAGCCTCTTTTTAACCTTCTGGTCTTTGCCCGCAGTAACTAAGCTAGGGTACTCCGATCAAACGGGTAAGGTTAGGTTGGAACTGTGGCCAATCACGCCCGAACCGAATTGATCGCCCGAGTCGCAGTTAATTGGCTAGGTATTAGTAGGCGCCGAAATATAATGATTAGAGGTTCACAAAAAAAGTGCAATCATTATATTCGAGTGTTCAATAATATTTTTAAGAAAACAAAATGAGAACTATTTGTGGTTCGATTAAACATATGCCATTTAAAACTTTTACGGTTGCTAAGTGTGCTCACCGAACAAACCATTTTAACTCAATACGCAGAGCGTTAAAAACGTAGAACAAGACATAAATATCTCCCATCGATAATACCCCCAGTCAATTATAAAATAACGACCAGCAAATATTTAAGAATGTGCCTTAAACGGTAACAAACGGTTGGTACACAAGGAGCTTGGCTGGAGCACGAGAAAAACAAGCTTAGGGGAAGTCAAGAGTTCGTATAAAGTGATCTAGAAGATGTAGGAAGGTATAGTATCTTGCACAAACTAAGAAAGACTAAGAGAGTGCTTGTGGCTGTCTATGTGGAAAAATATAGAGTTGATTCGTAACCGGTTGAATGCCGTAATTACAGAAACAATTAAAAATCCATTGTGTCTCACGTTCAGCTTCGTATTGTATTCGAACGTGGATCCACGCGAGAAAGTTAATAGAATTTAAAGGTTTCGCTTTGGTGTCAAAGGAAATGTTGGATTCCCAAGACTAGTTATCATGATATAGTTTTTTCCTTAACACCGCCACGGCTTGTTAAATTCGAATTCCTATTTTTATGTGGTCGTCGGATTCAGTGTTAATCAAAAGACTCACATATATTATATTTATAGTTTTAATAGGTTTTTGCGTCCCTTTATATTAAAAAATACGAGTATGTATTGCTCAATTTTTCAAAATAGCACCTACCACTGTTTGTTTGTCTCTGCATCACCGAAAGGTTGACTGGTAGAAAATGCCTCAAGCATTAAGTCCACCTACATTTGTGTGTAGAGTATTAAATAAATAAATGTATCAGGGCTTAGGAAAGTTATATATAAAAAAAAATGAAAATCATTAAACTTAACAAGCTATGAAATCAAAAATTTGGTCATAAGAATATAAGTAGGTATGGTAGGAAAAGTTTGGTACAAAAATGTATAGTCTATGAACAGCTTATTAAGCGAATAAAAAAAACGAATCACGTAACTGGCGAAAAGTGTGTGTAGTATTATAGGTACACCTCTGCCTACCCCTTCGGGGAATGCAGGATTGATTTTAAGTTTGTATTCGTAAAAAAAAATGAAAAGAACATTGGCGCGCAATAAGTTCATACCAACTACTGCTCTTTTAAAAATAAAACAAAAGACTTAAAAACAATACTTTAAGAAGAATACCTCTCTTCTATAATTGGCCGCATTTTTCTTAGCGTTTGTTTTTATTTTACTAGTTACTGCTGGACCAGAGGGGGGTCCAGAGGGGGGGATCAGAGTCGGGCAATACTTCTTCAATTGCTTCGTTTTCTTAGAAATAATGAGCTAAACCAACCACCGTTATTAGTTGATAGCGGGAAAGTATTTTACAGACGCCAGCACATCAAGCTACTACAATCTGTCAAATTACTTTAATAGATTTTCAATTTTATCGCCAAAGCATTAAGGTTGAAGGTTGATTGGGAAAATTTGACAGTTTCGGGTAGCTTGACCTGCTGGCGTCTGCACTCATTTTCAATTGATCGAACTTGAGATAAAATGTTGAGGTAGGTTTGTTATTGTTTGTGTGGGTATAACATAAAGGACTGAAAAGAGATTAATGTCTCATTTTTCAATCATCTGATAACTTTATTCGAGGAATAATTTTGAAATTTTGACAGTTATTTTATACAAAAACTGTCAAACGTCAATTTTATTCATCGAATAAAAGTTATCTGGCATTGGAAAACTCGGCCCTTACAGGAATTATATTGCTATAACAAAGAACAACAACAATGTGCTAAATTTTCAGGCTATATTATATTAAGGTAAAATGTACTCTAATTTAATCTAAAAGTAAGAGGGGCTTTTTGCTAACTAATAACAGCCACACGGGTCGATCGATCAGATTAAGCGACGCTTGCCGCGATCAGGCCGTCGATGGGTGACCGACCATCTTTAGATACCGAGATCTCTCCTGTTGGTCCCGGCTGACATTCGTGGATCTTTGAAAGTCGTTCCTGGTCGTCAGAAGCCCTAAAGTCGGACGACCAGTCTTACCAAGGAGTATAGTGTTACACAGAAACTGGGTTGTGAATGTCAGATAGGCAGTCGCTCCACGTAAAATACTGGTACTCAGCTGCATCTGATTAGACTGGAAGCTGACTCCAAAAACAGTTGGGAAAAGGCTAGGCAGATGAGGCAGATGATGATTCATTGCAAATAAATATATCTATTCTACTCCCAAAAAAACATAAAGGACGTAAAAGAGATGTATTCAATTAGGTACTCTCTCAAAGCTCATCTCAAATAGCCTTACAAAAACTCATCTATGATCCCGAAGCCCCACCCCATGTTTGCCATACAATTTAAAACAAAAAGCAAACACAAAACACAACCAAAAAACGTCCCCATATATCCTTCATCATCCAAATTTGACGTAACAGCGTAAAAATATAATTAACCACCCACTTCTCGTAAACCTTCCTCAAATGAAAACGGACGTCCGAAATTATTGTTTCATACACGTCGGTAATTGTATTTTAATTCGGCAGGCTTCGGAGATACTCGGCTGATAAACCCGACCTATTTAATAAACCTTTCAACCCTTTATCGCGATGGGAGTATGGAGTCCCATCGCGGGTCCTTTGTGCCGTTTATGTCACTTTGTTTGACAACCTTCCACGATTTAGGTCGAATTTCTGACGCTTCCCATGATAAATGGTGACGCAAGTTTTAGCCTGGGTTTTGCGAGTGGATTAAAACGGATCTGTTTTAGTTTATGTGCCATTGTTCTAATTTGTCCGTGTAACGTGTGTCCATCTATTAATTATATCCATGGTTTGATTCAAAACTAACGTTGAAGAAGGGAAAGCAAAGACAAGACAATATATTTATTGTCTTGTCTTTGCTCACAGGACATTCTTCTCCTTCGTGTCGCTGGCACGACTGAATTTTATATCTTGTTGGCCCAAAACTTTGCCACTTCCACGGCGTCGTCAGTGGCAGCGCAGAGGTCACTTTGACTGCATGTTTTGGGACACAGAGGGCAGGATTGGAGGTGGAGCATGGTTTGCGACATAGCTCCACAATTACACCCTACTGCCGTTCCGTCAAGCCCCACTTTACCTGGTTGGACATACATCTTCCCACTTGTGTCCGGAGACACTTTAGGACTTCCAAGTGGACCACGGAAGGTTACACCATACAGGGACATGGTCCTTCGGTGGTGGATAGTAAGTAGGAGGGGAAGGGTTTCCTGACAGAGACGCAGTCGGGAAACCCGGCCGACACCCGCTGCAAACACACAAGACATTAATGAAAGAAGTCAAAATTCACATCTGTACATACTCACGCCTTTACCCATGGGGGTAGGCAGAAACTACAGAATGCTTCCAGCTGCGATCCTAATATACTACATTTGCTTCGTTTATGTACATACATACATCTGGTCATACAGGCATTGGATAGAAACAGCACGGTAATTACCTACTGATAGATTCTTCAATTATCTAGATATTAAAAATAATAACCATTCATTATTCAATTGAGCAGTGGTGGCCCAGTGGCAACGGCCTCAACTTACGGGTTGTAGGTCGTGGGTTCGAACCCAGGCAGGCGCTTTCAATCAACTCAGCCTACTGCAGTCTACTGCTGGACATAAGCCTCCCTCAGACTACGCCACAACACTCTGTCCTCCACCTTCCGCATCCGGTCCATCCCAGCCACCTTCATTAGGTCGTCCATCTAGCTGGGGGGTGTCCCACACTACGCTTGCCGTTATGCGGTCTCCACTCCAGGACGCGTCTGCTCCACCGGCCATCGGTCCTTTGACAAACATGGCGCGCCCACTTCCACTTCAGTTTGCTTACTCTGCAAGCTATGTCAGTAACTCAGGTTTGCGGTTAGGCAGGCGCTTTACTTTGTGTAAATCATTTCATCACCATTGCTCTCAAAACTGCGAAGGAAAACATCGTGAGGAAACTGGCATGCTCTAGAACCAAAAAATCGAAGACATGTGACATCTACTAGCAACCACTGAGCTCGCGTGGTGGATTAGAGCCTACTCCCTCTCACCGAGAGGAGTCCTGTGCCCCAGCAATGGAAACATTTTATACTGGTTATGTAATCCTGTTGCCAAGTGTTGTTTTTATGACCATTTTCCCTCGCTATGTAAATCTACCAACATTGCAAAATGTTGGTAGATTTACATAGCCCATTTAACCAATGCAATGATTGACCTAGCAAAATCTAAATTGCGTATTAAAATGTCACTATTTTGTACAATGACAAATGAAATGACACTTTACATGTGATATCTACCAACCCGCACCGGGCCCGTGTGGTAGATTGCAGCCCACTCCCTCTGGAAGAGAGGAGGCCTGTGTCCCAGCAGTGGGAACATTACAGGCTAATTATGCTTATGCTAAGCTTTATAACTAAGCCTTGGCCCACTGCTTGTCCAGCATGAATATGTAGGTAGGGTAGGTGTGAATAATCACGAGTGTATGAAGGTGTACGAAGAGATGAAGAAAAGTCCGAAGAACACAAGAAGAAGGAAGAAAGTTTATTACACAGACACAGGTTACAGTCTCACACACAAGAGTTACACTAAGAAGAAGGAGTAGTAGAAATAGAGTAGATAGCACAAAGTTAAGCGAAAAGACAGTCAATATTAATCGCGGCGAAGCTATGGTTTAAGTTTGTCAACGGTCGCGATAAGATCTTGCGAACTTACTGGAACTTGCGAACGACCGCGCTTGCGTGAGCGCAACGCTGCGATAATGCTGTCGCGCACACGCAAGCGCAACCGGTTCGTGTGACGTAAACGTAGCGAGCCCGCTGGCCGCTAGAACAAAAGACGCGTCATAGCTACGCCGGTCAGCTGATAGGTAACTATCTAACAATACAAAATAATGTGTTTGTATGTTGAATTACAGATAAAGTAAATTAACATAAATATTTTATTTTGGTGTTTGATTTTATATATATCTAGTTGTTAATTTGTATAATTATAAATTATTATTGTTTGAATTTTTTTAGCAATGACATAATTTATATTTAATTACAATAAGAGTAGGTCACTACAAATATTAGGATCCCCTGGAGACGTGGTAGTGCATAGATTCACGTCTTAAATATCCACAAGTACAAAGTACCAAGCTTAATTAACATACCACGATACTCAAAACCTCACCGTGAGTAAATTGAACTCCAAAATCCATCATACGTTCCCCACACCCAATAACGTCCCCACCTGTCTGTTAGGCCACCTTGTTATGATCCGGCCCAACATAATAGCGGAAATGTAATTAAATGTCAGATTCTGCCAGGATCAAAGGTTTAGCTAAACCCATTACCAAACGCTCACGCACATTTTGTTCCGGCACCGTTGCCAAGTAAAGTACGGACTACGGAACTTGTTAACCAACGCCACGTGTGTGATAAAGGATATGTGGCGTGTTAATGGTCAGGTTTTCATTAGAAGTTTTTAATTGGTAGGCTTTGAGGATATTTTTAGGCTAAAATTTGTCAAAGGTTCAAAGAAAATGGTTTAAGTGAATTTTGGCATGTACCTTGTAATTTTATGTCCATATAGGTCAGAGCTAGCGTTCTGCCGTTACTACCAAAATTGAAGGGCAATTTTCTTCGCGATGAAAATCTACTCGACCTTTTTTTAAAGCAAAACATTAATTGATTTATACAATAAAATGTACAGTAATAATGTCCTTTTCTATCGAGTATGAAGTGTAAGCGCCCAGTTAAAAAACAATACCAAGTCTAGGCAACAATCATTCACTTTCCTCCATCGCTTCTAGAACCAGAATAAGACAATCAAGTTACCCCGTCTTTCAACTCGTATCGACGAGACAAACTATAATTTATGCTATTCTTGGGGATCAGAAGCCAAATATTTCTTTTAAAGAATATATAACGGCCTACAACTATTTATTTAAATCAGGAAAAACCGTTACAAGGAAATAGTTCAATATGATCACTGGTACGCGTCCGTCCCATCCGAGCTACGCAACAAAAGTGAACGAGGCGAGTGAGCACACGGCTCACGGTGTGTCACCCCCACCACTAACAGCGTCATCGCAGCGACGTGATGTCCCCTCCCTCTCAGCTGTCAAATCCTCTAAGACTATAGTAAAAATATTTGCCAGTCAGCAAGGAGGTAAGCGAGATGGACTGCCAATTTGTCCCCAATCGTTCAGCAAAAATCTGAGAAGGACAGTTTTATAAGGAAGCTAGGTCCTTATAAAACTGTCCCTCACAGTTTTCAAACTAGCTACAAATACACAGTAACTACTTGAAATGTACAAGTACCCTCGGACAATAAACTCCTTTATCGTTAAATAGCAGCTTTTAGAAACTTTGTTAGGCAAATAAAAGTTGGCAGTTTAAAACACAGTTCCTTTTGTCTTAGTATTGTAGTTACAAACACTTTTAAACGTGTTATTTTATTAGTTCAAGCGAAGTTTGTATTAAGATTGTTAACTTGGTTTGTTTTTGATTGTGTTCTCATTGATTAAAATGTAAGTAGCTTCCTTTTGTGTTAGCCATGTCTTTTCTTAGAGACAGAAGTGGTCTGGAGAAAATCTTAACGGTGTTCGTAACGCGCTCGAGAGGTTAACATCAATGTACGGTCACCAAAGGAGATAAGTAATCAGGGTCGTCGGATATAGTTGAAGTTTAGTAAGAAACCGATACATTTCTTCTAATGAAATCTAATTTGATAAATGAACTGTCAGTTTTCTATTATTTAACTAAATTTTATTCGAAAACATCCATCGGTTTCTTACAAAACTTCAACTATATCCGATGACCCTGGTTACTTATCTCCTTTGGTGACCGTACCTACTAAATATAACCTACCGATTAAGTTTTCATCGACTTACAAGTTGTAGGTCGAGGGTATGAACCCAGGTAGGCGCTTTACTTTGTGTAATTTATTTTTATCATCACTGATCTCGAAACGGTGACGGAAAACATCGTGAGGAAACCGGCATGTCCTAAAACCAAAATTTCGAAGGCATGTGACATCTGGCAACCCGCACTGGGCCCACGTGGTGGATTACCACTCTTTCTCACAAAGAGGAGGCTTGTTGCCCAGCAGTGGGGAACATTATAGGCTGATAATGCTGAATGAAATCTGTAATTTTCGTACACGTATTTGTGAACAACTGGCTCCTTAGGCTTTGATAGACAGACGGATGGACAGACAGACTCTACTAAAACCTTACGTAAACATAGTCGCACAAAACCTTCAACTAAGCAAAACTAAACAAAACCTCTACACAAACCTCCGTTCAAAAACCATTCTTTTGTATTCCCGGCGCGGTCCAAAGTGATGCATTATTCCGACATGCCCACAGATTTAGTTCTGACTTTATAGAATTCGAGAGATCCGCAGTACAACCAACTTAACCGACACAGGCCGAAGAATTGCCGTGGGCAGGGCACATTGCTCACAGAACAGATTGCCGATGGCCAAAAGATTCTGGAGTGGCGATCACGTACCGGAAGACGTAGCGTTGGAAGTCCTCCTACAAGGTGGACCGACGACCTTGTGAAGGCCGCAGGAACCCGTTGGATGTCAGAAGCACAGAACCGGTCGAAGTGGAGGTGCTTGAGGGAGGTCTATGTCCAGCAGTGGACGTCTTTCGGCTGAAATGATGATGATGATAGAGTTACTGACAAATCAATCCTACTATCCTACTAATATATTATATATATATTATACTAATATATATCCCCTAATATATATATACTAATATATATCCTACTAATATTATAAACGTGAAAGTTTGGATGGATGGATGGATAGATGGATGTTTGTTACTCTTTCACGCAAAAACTACTCAACGGATTTGGATCAAATTTGGCACACATATGGCTTATAACCAGGATTAACATATAGGGTACTTTATCCCGATATTCCCACGGGATCGAAACTTATGTGGGTGAAACCGCGGGGCGCAGCTAGTAAATTCATAAAATAAGCCAAGATCAACCTAAAGTAAACATAATCCCACAAAACCTTTAACTAACGAAACCTAAACACAACCTCTACACAAACCTCTGTTGAAAAACCTCCTTTCGTATTCCCCGGGCGCGGTCCAACGTGTTGCATTATTCCGCCAGTCCCTCAGGTTTGCGTCTGACTTTATAGAATTACTTATTCGATATGTGTCGCAGAACAGCGTGAATTATTGTCTTGTTTACACCTAGGGCTGCCACTTCCAATTATGGAATGGACCTGGGATTGGTTTATTCGGAGTTTTTGTTGTTTCGGATTAAGGTTTGTCACTGGTTTGGTACTGGGTATGTAAATGTGAGGAAGTTCGGGTATTAAATAATAATTTATATCGCAAACTTCGCAATTTTAAATATTATGGTATGTGCTGAGCGGTGCGGTGTGTGTATGCTGTGTGTGTGTGAGTTAGGCTTCTTATTTACCCAAAAAGTTATTTGAGGTTCATTTTAATTAACCCGAGGGGCTCGTGGCTAAACAATAACAGCCACACAGGTCGATCGATCAGGTTAAGCTACGCTTTCCGCGGTTGGTCTGTGGATGGGTGACCATCTTTACATACCGAGACCCCTTCGTGTCTTGGAAAGCACGTTAAACCGTTGGTCCCGGTTGTCATTCGTGGATCTTTGACAGTTGTTACGGGTAGGAAAGGAAGCACGAAAGTCTGACAACCAGTTTTACCAGGGGTATCGTATTACCCAGTAACTGGGTTGTGGAGGTCAGATAGTCGCTCCATGTAAAATACTGGTATTCAGCTGCATCCAGACTGGTAGCCGACCCCATCACAGTTGGGAAAAGGCTAGGCAGATGATGATGAATTGACCTTCTAATAATGTACACTTTTTTAAAATTAATGAAGCTTGTCATCAAAAGCACAAAAAGTATTTCGACGTTCATTAATTTTAAAAAGTGTGCATCATTAGAAGATCGATAAGTTTTTTGGGGATCAATTAAATATTTCCAACAAATTTACGCCTATCCAAATCATTTTAAAGCCTCTTCCCTCAAAACCAATAGGACCGCAGAAGGAATGCCAACCCTGAACCACAAGTATTGAGAGGAGGGGGATATAAAGCAAAATTGATTAGAGAGAGATTTCCATGAACAGGTATCAATGATGTTAATCACGTATCTATTATAATAATAATGTATCTTATCACAGATATTGATAATACTCGTGATACGGTTTGTAGTAAAACTTAATAATATTCCATATTGTGTCGATACGAGTTCACTAACCTATTATTCTCAGATAAACAATCATAAAAATTTCGCGGTTTCGCGGTGGAATCCTCATGGACTTCCTCCATCGTGGGGGTGACGGAGGGGTATGCCGGGCTCTTACCGGCTAAAACCACCGCGGTGTTCCACCTCTGCCTGTGGCCGGGGGTGCGGGATTCGCATAAGCCTTCCCCAACTATTTTGGGATTGGCTTCCAGTCTAACTGGATGCAGCTGCATACTAGTATTTTACATGGAGCGACTACTTATCTGACCTCCACAACCCAGTTACTACGGTAATACGATACCCTTGGTAAGACGGGTTGCCAGAATTTCGGGCTACTGACGACCCGTAACGACTGTCAAAGATCCACGAGTTACAGCCGGGACCAACGGCTTAACGTGCTTTCTGAGACACGGAGGGGTCTTGGTATGTGAAGATGGTCACCCATCCATGGACCAACCGCAGCAAGTGTAGCTTAAACTGATCGATCGACCCGTGCGGCTGTTAGTACTTAGCCACAAGCCATTTTTAGTTATACAAAATGGTAGAAAATATGTAAAGTGAAAAGTAAGTGCCAATGGATAAGACAATACCATTGAATACAAAACTTCCTCCTTTTTTAAGTCGACTTAGAATCCTTTTGTTTCATAGTAAAAAGCGAGAAAATCTTTCATGTATAGTTTTAGAATAATTACTTTTCAAATTAGATTGAGAATCAGCACTTTTTGAACGTCAAAACTACTTAAGACAGTCCCCCAAAACGCCCGCCTCTCACTACTTCCTAGTGGATTCGGTAGGAAGAAGAAGTGGCGCAACAACCTCCCCAGCAGCACAGCTGTCTGGTCAGTTTAGAAAAACTCTCCTGTTCAAGGTGCTAGAGAGAGAATCTAAAAAATCGAAGATACAAATGCCGCATACAATCAGAAAGTTTCCAAATTGTTCTGGGCTTTGAAAATAATAAAATCTTCTTATTTCCAGAAATTAATAATATCGGTAGGTACAGTCAACAGCAAAAGTAGATGATCAAAATCAGAAATGAAATACTAATGAACGGAGTTCACGTCAGAACTGTGTGGCGTCGAAGTGATTCAAAAGTATGTGATTTACAATCACTTTTGAATCACTTCGACGCCGACTTCACGACGCCGCGAACTCCGTTCATTAGTATTGAATTTCTAACTTTGATCATCTACTTTAGCTGTTGACTGTACAGTGCTTAATTACTGATACTTCCAAGAAATCATCAAAATAAATAAATTTTATTACAAATGGAAAGATTTCTTGGAACCGATTCTTCTTATCCAAGAGTATCCAAAAATAAAATAATTGTTGTTGACTGACACTTAACAATCCTTCCTACTAATCCTACTAATATTATAAACGTGAAAGTTTGTACGGATGGATGGATGGATGGATGTTTGTTACTCTTTCACGCAAAAACTACTGAACGGATTTAGACGAAATTTGGTACACAGGTGGTTTATAACCAGGATTACCATATAGGGTACTTTATCCCGATATTCCCACGGGATCGAAACTTATGCGGGTGAAACCGCGGGGCGGAGCTAGGAAGTAATATCTGATTTATGCTTTACTTTTTCTTGTCATCTTCTCTTAATTAAAACTGATCTATCATGGTTTTTAATTACATTTCCAGGAATAATAATTCATTGAGCACTTCTTTGAAAAGTGAGGCTTTTTATGTATTTCAAACCCTAGTATTTTTACCCGACTGCGCGACAACAAAGATATTTTTTTCACTGTCTTTTTTATTTCCAACCAACTTCTGCATCAGTCACTTGAGTCATTATTTATATGATAAATGATTTTATTTCTGTAAGTAGGTTTCTACAAACACGTTTACGCGTCATTTAAAACTACATAGATAAGGTCGGCGTTTCCTATCTGACTAATCTGAGAAGAAAGGCCGAAATAAACTCAAAGGTCTCAGGTGTCTCTTTTAAAGTCCAGACATAATCTTGGTCTTATCGTGTGCAGACCATGTATGTAGATTGGCGTCTGAAAAGGTCTTTTAAGAAAAGAACCACAAAGATGTAAGTGGACTTGTCTATCAGTGCACGCATTTGTCAGTAATCCTGCAGCTCAACTCAGAACTTAAGGGTCTCAACGATTCTATGAACAATACCAAAGAAATTTGGGTAGCCGGCATAAATTACTCAAACTGCCAGACTATCATTAACTCTAACGCAAAAAAAAAACAGTGACCTATATAGCCCTCACATTTATATGAAACAATAGACCATCTCGAAACAATCAATCATTTGTTTAATCTATATTCTACAAAATCTTCATCCAAGTAACCTCATAAACATAGTGATCAAGATCGAATCTGTTTCTGACATCACTATTCCGAAAAGGCAATTCTCTTGTACCAAAAAACATAGAAAATTATTTTCTAAAGATTTTCTCGGAAATGATTTCATGCTAAACTTTTAGAAACTAAACTAAATAAACTCTGGCTAACTAACCTGTCTGTACAAGTAACCGAGGTCCTATTTTTCTTTCATTTTAAACCGCTGGTTCATTAAAATGTATTCATAAAACCCGCGTCACATTTTTTAGACTTATCTAGGTCTAGGTAATAAATTTTAAATATATACAGCGAGTTTAAGTAAGGACGGATATGACATAGGATAAAGTTTTAAGTAAGACAATGGCATGTGGAAAAAAGTTGTGCCCGTGAAGTGAATGAAACTGAGTTTTTTGCATAAGATTGATTGCATAATCAACCTTTAAGTTCCCACTACTGGGACACAGGCCTCCACTGTGTGAGAAGGAGTGGGCTTTGCTGTACCAGTACCAGTGCGGGTTGCTGGAAGTCACAAGTCTTAGAATTTTTGGTCCTAGGACGTGCCGGTTTCCTCAGTATGTTCTCTTTCACCGTTTTTGAGAGTTAGTTTTGATGAAATTAAATACATAAAGCAAAGTGCCTGTCTAGGGTCGAACTCACGACCAGTCATAAGACAGGCAGTCGCTCTATGTAAAATACTGGTATTCAGCTGCATCCGATTAGACTGGAAGCTGACCTCAACATATTAGGAAAAAGGCTAGGCAGATGACAATGACTTCAAATCAATCTCTCTAAATTAACTCTTCTCTCTCTCTCTACTCTTGTAAACTTAAATCAAAATAGATGCAGCACAAATCAAATGATTCATTCGAACCCAATCACAACGAAAACAAGTTGACACACCGGATAACACGATTCTGGTAAAGAAGTTTTCATAGAAATTATTCTACTATCTGCGGGAGCCTTAACACGAAAATTTCCAAACATTTCCGGCGATAAATTATGTGTACACCATCCAACGGTCAGGGGTAACACCTCCTTTTTATACAAAGTTGGTTCTCTGCTAATTTCGCTGTGGCGCCTGTGGCAAAGGTACAAAAGTCATGTATGAGAAATTTATTCCACTCGCGTCCGCGGTTGCCTCTTTGTGTTGCTAATTCCATTTTATTCTTTTCTATTCTGATGTCATTTACCTCGGAGGCACGTCGTTATAATATTCAACGGGATCTTGGTGAAATCCTGTGTTAGTAGGTAATCTTTTTTTCTTCTTTTTTTGATGAATAGCCGTTTTTTGTTTGCCGTTTGGCGGTGTTAATTGTGTTAAGAAGTTCTTTATGGTGTTTTTGATAGGATCTTTGTGGAACATTGTCTGTACTTTTTTTATTTCAACGGTTTCGTGTAGGTGTTAAAGTGTATAGCTTCGGCACTTGTATACAAATTAGAACCAATTCACAACATTATTTTTTTTTTATCTTGGTTAGTAATAGAATTTTAATTTATTTCGGTAAACTAAAGTTACTGCAATAACATCTAATTTATAAAACAACAATACTAATCTTTCAAAACAACTTATTTTTATCTTTATAAGAACATAAGTAAGTCATACATGAATTGAAATTCTTTTCAAATATATACCTAAATTCAAAACATTTTAAACATCTTTATTCATCGCAGCACTCATACACAACAATACTTACCTACATCAAAACTTTTACAAATAATCGACTTATTTTCGCTCCAAACATCGATAAAATGTCTCGTCCCTAAACATCAAAGTAAATAAACATTATATTTTCAAACAAAATAATATCGGAAAACTTTTTCGGCTGTCAGATACTTTTCGATGAATACAAAAAATGAGGACATTTTCTTTCTTATAAAAATTGACAGCGTCTTTTTGTATCGTGCGTTCAACAAAGCGGGCATCGGTCAATGTTTTCTCAATTTAAGTTTGTCCAAGTAAATGAGATTTTTTTAAAGGACTGACATGAAGACATTATTTTCTTGATGTTTTGTAATGTTATGGACGATGTAACAAAATTTACTACAGCGTTGAAAGCTGGCGTAGGTACCTACATACTAACACCTGTAGTCACAAACGATACTTGTCTAAGTAAAGTACCTACTACGCGAAGTAGTATACTATGCGAAGTAAGGCATTTTTCAACGCGTTCCATATGACAAGCCTTTAAACTCATAATCATTAAGGGACGCGTAGTGCCGATCGCCACTCAAGTGAATAGGATTTGGAACCCTATGCGTCCGCGCGCACTGTGAGACCTCATAGTAATGTTTGTGAATACGGGTTAAAAAATTTAGGGGAATTGACACAATCAGAATCGAACTATGGATGATGCAAGAACTGGCATTATGGGCTGGCTTGTTGGTGAAAGAAACACAGAGAACCCACAACGTCCTGCACGTACAGTATAATAATGGATTTAGGATGTTGATGGGACTTCCGCGCTTCGCAGAATGATGTTCGCGGAAGCCCGTGTTGACGATTTTTGTGTCATTGTGAGGAAAAGAACAGCGTCAATTATGGGTACGCTGCGCGGAAGCTTAAACAGCATCCTAAAAACTTTAATACATAAAGTGGAGAGTCCTTTTATAAGATACTGGCTACGGAGGCACGTACCAATGTGTGTTGGGCCACGTAATTTTTAGTTATTTTAGTTTTTAAAAGTTTACCTGCATAGTTTTTAAGTCTAATACTATATGGATTGTGAGTACTTGTAGTCCGTAATGAAATATATATTATTATTTACTTTTTTCTTATTAGACACTAACAAAAACTAATTCAAACTTACAAAGTTCTCCATTTACACAAATAAGGTTTCCTGAAAAACATTTCAATTACATATGCCATAACGGTTCTCATCTAATACACATGCGGTCAGTGACGTCACGCTGACCGCATCACGCTCACGACACACCGTGACAGGGACAGTTTACGATAAAAGGAAAAAAACATTCTGCGTGCACGTCACATGCGCCGAATTAAACGGTGCACGGCGGAACAAATCTATTGCAACGTTCGCGATCGCGACGTGGAGGAAATTTTAAAACAAGTTTTTTTTCGTTTATTTGTTTTGTAAACTATAAGAATGGAAAATAATAACCTTTTATCTAGGCTTGCACTATAATTATTGTTACATAATTTCAGAAAACGATAAACCACTCTCGTAAGAAGGCTCATTGCAGCTGTCAAAGTGAAAACATGTCATTTAAAAAAATAATCTTACGTGAAACTTAAGAAGCTTCAAAACTTAAGAAGATTACCAATTATGGAAAAAAACTATTATACGGGAAGTTTTGACCAGTTTTGGAAAACCTCTTAAATAGTTAATTAAACCATAAATAATGTCATGTCACTTTACACAATTAGAGCGGTTCTGCATCCGATCCGAATCCGAATTCAAGATCCAAGTGTATCGGTTCTGCATCCGATCCGAATCCGAATTCAAGATCCAAGTCCAATCCGAATTGGGAATGATCTTAATTAGGACTACTATGGCTACTTCGCACCGTCATTTCTCGGTTTCAGATCGGAAACAGTGCAAAACCGCTCTAAGGATTCATTATTTAACCACCCAATCACAGAAAACTTGAAATGCAACAACATATTTACTGTTCAAAGACTTCATCAACCTTCCGTAAACCGGAGGTTTGTCGCGTCACGACTTTCCGCGTGACAATATGTCAGCGACAGTTCTCGCTAAAAGAACCTTTCCATGACGTCACACGCGTCGTTTCAAACGATGCACGGAACAAAACTATTGTAGCGGTCGCAACATGGAGAAATTGTTAAAATGGGGTTCGGAACACATTTTTTTTTTGTTGCCCCACACTGGGAATGTCTCCTGTATCATGGGTGCGTTTACAAACATTAAACTCACATACACAAACAGCCAGACCCGGAACAACTACTAGGTCATACAAATATTTGTTCCGTGCGGGAATCAAACACGCGACACGCAGCGCAGCAGTCAATCGCTTAACCAATGCGCTAACCGTGCCGTCAAACCGTTGTAATTGCTTTGTGTTTGTGCTTGTAGTAATGTTTTTGGTAAACAATACCGATGTTGGTAGTATTTATTGTTATTTTTAAATGTGTAGTGGAGGACAACAAGAGGGTACAACGCCCGAGGCGTGGAGCAGAGGTGCGGTGGTTCTGTTCTCCGTCTCGTCAGGAGACTTGACGAGTTCCAGCCGCAAGAACAAGCCGGTTTTCGAAAAGGCGTCAGCACTGTAGACCACATCCATACTGTTCGGCAAATTGTACAGAAGACCGAGGAGTACAATCAGCCGCTGTGTATGGCATTAGTGGACTACGAGAAAGCCTTCGACTCCATCGAAATATGGGCAGTTTTGGCCTCTCTGCAACGATGTCGAATCGACTGGCGCTACATCGAAGTATTGAGATGTTTATATGACGCTCCCACGATGACTGTCCAGATCCAGGACCAGGAAACCAGCCCCAACCAACTGCTCAGGGGGGTGAGACAGGGGGATGTAATCTTCAATACTATTTACAAATGCGTTGGAAGACGTCTTCAAGACGCTAGACTGGACTGGACAGGGTATCAACGTGAACGGCGAGTATATCTCACATCTTCGATTTGCCGATGACATCGTCATAATGGCAGAGACGCTGGAACAGCTAGACCTAATGCTGCACGGCCTTAGTGGAGCCTCTCGGCGGGTTGGCCTCGGCATGAATTTGGACAAAACGAAATTCATGTATAATTCGCACGTCTTGTCGAGTCCAAACCACATTTCAAAAGGGTCATCATCTGCCTAGCCTTTTCCCAACCATGATGGGGTCGGCTTCCAGTCTACCCTAATGCAGCAGAATACCAGTATATTACATGGAGCGACTGCCTATCTGACCACCACAACCCATTTACTGGGTAATACGATACGTTTTTGGTATGACTGGTTGTTAGATTTTCGGGCTTCTGACGGCCCGTAACGAATGTCAGAGATCCACGAATGACAGCTGGGACCAACGGCTTAACGTGCTCTCCGAGGCACGGAGGGTTCTTGGTGTATAAAGATGGTTACCCATTCACGGATTAACCGCGCATACCCATGCGCGGTTAATCCGTACCATAATAAGGTATATAATTATTATGGACCCAACAGGTATAAAATTCGTCATGTAAAAACGTTATTACTCTGCAGAAGTCATAGTTAATGTGTGTTTTTGTTCCTCAAAACAGTTTTTAAAAAAAGTGTTCGAAGTAAAGCGCATTTCTGGGTTTTTTACCTACGACTACTCGTAAGTCGCGGCCGTTACCCTGGGCCATCAATGCTCTCATTTTATAAGTAATTCCATTAAAATCATCTTTAACAAAACCCACAAAAATAAAGGACTTTGCCCAATTTGATTTCCAGCGAAACTCCTAGCATTATCAGTACCACCCAGTATTTTTCCAATTAGGTATACCCAATTCCAAATATACTTAACAATCTCGTTAATCCCAAATAAATTGGACAAGCTGGAATGGATTACCGATAATAATAGGGGATATGTTACAGTCTTTACTTTTGTACTCACAGAAGGAGACGCTTTATTTTTAGAGTCCAATAGAAAAACGTATTTTACGAGTAGGTACGCTTCTTACTGGATTACAAGTTATTTGAAGGGTGTTTATAATATTATATACCTTTTTCTTTTTTTTTCCGGATGGGAAATCATCAAATGACCCCTCCCGCTCTGGGTGGAGCGGAAGGGAGTGTCAGACTCTTACTGACTAAAACCCACCCATGTTCCTTCCTTTGCCCTTTATGTTCCGGAGTAGCGGTAACCCTTTCGGACAATGCCGCTAATTTCGGACAATCCCGCTGAATATTATATACCTTACTAGCGGACCCAGCAGACGTCGTCCTGCCCGGAAAAGCAGTGCCACCTACCGGGTCCAATTGTGTTTTCAAACCATCCAGGAACCCATTGAAATATACACACAAATTTTCATCCAACTCAGTGCAGCCGTTTAGGAGGAGTTAGGCGATAAACACAGCTACAGAAGAAGCTGCAGTAGCAGGTCAAAGTGGTGATGCTTGAGAAAGGTCTAGGTCTATGTCCAACAGAAGACGCGTTTTGGCTGAAATGATAATGTGTTTTTAATGTTATGCATAGATAGGTATCAAAACTCTCAGCCGCAGAACATTTAAATGTAAATTATTTAACTTTTTTTTTAAGTAAATGTAAAACTCGACTAAAAGTTTTATGATAGAAAAATTGACCTAAATATTTGACATTATTGCATATAAATCATATTTTATCTCCTTGACCTTATTGAATTTTGACATATGTAATCTCTTTTAAAACTATTGTCCAATTTATTTAATTTATTTGTAGTAACTAATGGTTAATAATTTAATTTTAATGTAATGGTAACCCATAATTTTAGAAACCATATTTGTACGCTGGAAACGGCAGAATATTATGGTCGTAATACATAATGCACATAACGACTTTGTACAATATTCTGACAAATAAATACATTCTATTCTATTCATACTTTTCCCAAGCTCTGGCTAAAATGGGTGTTCAAAGACATCAAAATATAAAATATCAGCTGCTTTTGAAAGCCATAATAATGTATCTGAAATAAAAATAACTAAATTCAAATTTTATTTATGTTTCAAACTGACGTTATTTCAAGTTAAACAAATATAAACTTTATTTTAACGGTAATTAAGTTGATTTCAGAGTGACTAGCACTTTTGAAAAAGTTATAAAAATGTTTGAAGTTGTAGCGTAAACTGAACTTTATTGTGCAGGACTTTAAAATTATTTTGCCATAAGGTTTAAATTTTTGGCGAATATGTCGCGATTCAAATTTACTTAGTTTATTCCCAAACAATGGTATTTTCCCTAAATAGCAACAGTGTTTTTTCTGACCATCCCGTTTTATATTATATCTCTATTCCTGGAATCACAGAGAGATTCACATTCACTTAATTTACTATAATGAGTGTACAATAGAGAATCGGAAATATAATTTATATTATTTATAGGATAGTAAAACAATATTATTATTGAAACAACAAAACTTATCCCAGAATTAACGAACAAAAACCTTCACCCAAAATTAATAAATCCGATACTCATTTTTCACTTCGCGGTTCATTACGGCTTCCAACGGAAGCTACATAAATTGTATCGTAGTAAAATGGCAATAGATGACAAAACAATGTTTCACAGCACAGTAGGCTCTTGAAACTAAAATTTATGAGGCAATTGGATGTAATAGGCATCCGATGACTGTTCCGTTCATAATAAACCCCAACATTGCTCGCTTGATAACTAGTGATGGATTTAATCGTTATCGATAAATATTTGTCGATAAATAAATAATTGCATAATCAGCCTACGTCCCCACTGCAGGGATACAGGCCTCCTCTCTGTGAGAGGGAGTGGGCCATAATCCACCACGCGGGCCCAGTGCGAGTTGGTAGATGTCTTCGATTTTTTCAGTTCTAGGACATGCCGGTTTCCTCACGAAGTTTTCCTTCGCCATTTTGAAAGAAATAAATCATTGGCAATCATGTTATTGTTGGTGGATTAGTGGATGTCGATTAATAGGGTATTTATTTTGATGTTGAGCGTAATTTTTGTGGCTCGTTTTGCTAAGTATTCTCTAAGAGTATGGTTTCTTGTTTAAGGTTATGTTTTTGTTGAATTCCTTTATGGTGAGATGTTCCTACTGTAAATACTGTATGGGAGACCAATCGGTCCGATAGTTACATAAAAACACAAAAAATTATTAGTATCGGTAAGACCATAAACCTATTGGTTTGCAGTTCAGCTTTTAAATTACACTGGGCAGACGATAACCAACATATTGTATCAACTACAAAATTATAAACATTATTTCTTTAACCTCATTCAGAACACAGTAAGATAATGAACTCGTGTCTTTTGGCACTAAAACGCTATTAAATTTTTAATACATCGAACCTTAAAGCAAGAATCGAATTATAATTTAAGAATGTAAATAAAACACCTGAGATTGCATGCATATGGCATTTTCAATTCAGGTTATTCAATAATATTTAACACAAAATACAAAGCAATCTCATGTTTTGCGATAGACAACATACAATTCTACTCTCTGCTCGAAATTGGTTAAATAAAATAGTTTATATCAAAATGGGGTTCATTAAGTTTATCGATAAAGGTGTAGGTAATATCCCATCTCTATCGGTAGAGCATTCTGTCCGCAATGAGCGATGTAACGCTCAATCATCGCCGCATCTCTATCGTCGCTATCTAGAGACGCCTGGGCTCTATATAACGCTGACTGATCACCGTCTAGTCTTAGTTGTAAAGGGTTTTTATTCTATTGTAGAGAAAGATGGGTTTTTGAAGTAAAGTATAGCTTTCGTGAGGTTTAGGCGAAGAAAGAGATTTTAAAATAGGATCTTGCCTGGTTTTCCAGTTTTTCGTCGAAAGCGTCCCTGGGTTCCAACACGCACACACATCCCGCGTAGTGGATTACAGCCCACTCCCTCTCGAAGAAAGGAGGCCGGTGTCCCAGCAGTGGGAACATTTTAGTCTGATTATGCATGGGCCTGCGGGCGGCGAAATTGGGGCCGTGTCGTGGCTCTACTGGGGAGCAGTCAGGCTCAAAGATGTGGCACGTAGTATGCGCGCCTTAATGGAAAGACGTGCGGTCGTGGGATCAGCCGCACTTGTTGATGGGGTCCGCTAAACATGGCGGCCTGATACCAACGCGGGGGTGCGGCGAATGTACAAGTATCTCCCCGACTCATGGTATTGGAAGGAACCGTGGGGTTTTAGTCGGTAAGAGTCCGACATAATCCTCCGTTCTTCCCAGAGGTTATCCAAGAGGATTTTCCGACGAAAAACAAAAGGCTGATTATGCATACCTAGGCTTAGGAGACACACTGTTATCAGTCGGTTTCATAAATATTTCGAAAAAAAAAAAAAATTAAAGTAAAAATTAAAAAAAAAGTTTTAAAAAAAATCCTACTAATATTATAAACGTGAGAGTTTGTACGGATGGATGGATGGATGAATGGATGGATAGATGGATGAATGGATGAATGTTTGTTACTCTTTCACACCAAAACTACTGAACGGATTTGGATGAAATTTGGCACACAGATTTTTGGTTTATAACCAGGATTAACACATAGGATACTTTTTATCCCGATATTCCCACGGGATCAAAACTCATGCGGGTGAAACTGCGGGGCGCAGCTAGTAAATGAATAAAAAATGAAAAAAATAAAGTTTGCTTACGTTTTTTGCAATTTGCAGGTCAGTCACAGGTTGTGTGTTGATTAGTATATGATTCGCAACCGTAACTAATATGGATTTACAGAATTATAATCATTAGGATCAGCAATACAACTCCTTGATTTAGAATTGGCCTCAAATGACATGATTTCATGAAATAGCCATCCAATAGCCTAATAATTATAATTCAATAAATAAATATTTGTTGCGGCCGCGCATCATATTTAGATCAACATAGAACCTAAAGGCCAATTCTCGTATTTTAAAACGTTCAAAAACTAGTCACCGTATCATCTCGGCGACAAACAAATGTCAATAACTTGTCAAAATGTAGGGAACTTAGAGGTATTTTTGACAGATTGAGACTGAGATCAGACTGTGAACGTTCTTAAACTTACTTGAATTGCCCCCTTTTTTTTTCTGGGTGTGAAATCATCATATGACTTCTCCCGCTCTGGGTGGAGCGGGAGAGCGTGTCAGAATTTTACTGACTAAAACCCACCCGTGTTCTTTCAGTTGCCTATGCCAGGGACCACGGTATCTCTTTCGAACAACCCGCGGCCCTGGCAGGCATCGGCCCTAGCGGACCCCGTCAGTTCGTGCTGACATCTCTTTGAGGCGCGCGTGGAACACAACGCGCCGTCGACCCGGGCCTGGTCCTTGCCGGGCGGTGAGCTGCCCATTGCTCGCCACCCGCAAGCCCGCGCCTACGGTGGCCGGGTGTTTGCTGGTGACTCCCGACGTCCAGGGCGTCTCCTGCGGCGACTAGGGGCGTGAGGGCGCACAGATTGCCTCTCCCACACGCGCTCCGCCTCCTCCTTTGCGAGCATTACTGCTTCGCAGAAGGAGGTGACGGCTTCCCATGCACTCTCGCTCCGTACCATGGCCTGGACCGAGGCCGGACGTGAGAGATCGCCGCCGCCGATCGCCGCCACGAGGACGCGGCGGTACTCCGACCAAGCCGGGCAGACCTCCACCGTATGCTCCACTGTGTCCTCCGGGCGATCCACACAGTACGTGACTGCCCCTCAGATGTTGACCTACAAATTTCAAAAAACATAAAAACTTTTGAATTTTGCGGGCTACCCCGACGCGGTCGCATTACTAACACACTTTCTGTGTAAATTACTTTATGATCGTAAGTCGAAAGTGTCAAACTCAAAGTCAATCTCAAACTATTTATTTCAACTAAACCAATTACAGGTACTTTTGAATTGTCAAGGGTCGGTCAGTCAAAAAGATGAAGCTAGTTTCCCATTCCAAAGCGTAGTAGGTACCTATGGAGAAGAACGGGCAAGAAATTCCATTGACACTCTTTTAAATCAAAATAATAAGGTTACAAAGTATTGGTTACATTATTCATGTTAAAAAATATGCATGTGAGAACGATGCAGAACGTTAAAAGCGTCCATTATGAAAAGATACAAAAACAATTCAAATATAAAATTAAATCAAAATAAGCCATGGCAGCAAACAGTTGACCAGTCCCTACTGACGGCGCCCGTTCACGAATATGACGCATAGATTAGCACCATTCAGCTCAACCATTTTGAAGGGAGCTAAATGATCCAACACATGCGCCACCATCAGCGAGACATTAGAGTGAGTATGACATACTCTCAGCCGCCACGGCACATTCAGTCAAGTGTCATAAGAAAACCTCCTGTTTTTGAACTCGGAGAAAAACAGTGTTCAAATTAATCCATAATAAGTAATTGCGAAATTAATTTTAGAATCAAAAGCCTTACCTTTATTACTGCGACTAAAACATTGTTCTAATAATAAAGCACCTTTAACTAAAGCAGAGCCAGACGCCCTCAAAATAATCTCCAATAACATTCAAGCCAGAATGACCTCTACCTCTACAAGCCACCAACCAAAAACAAAGGTGAAACTCTGAAACCATAATTAAAACTGAACCATTAGTAACGCTGCCTGACGATCCTGTATATTATAACAAGTTTGAACCAATTAATTATTCCATAACTACTTATTGAACAAAGTTTTAATTTAAAAGTACGCAAAGGACGCTAGCCGAAGTATGTTGGCCGTTACGTCAACTTGATAGTTAATTAAAACTAGCGAAGTTTCCTTTAATATTTTTTGTGAGACGATAATGGTTATATCATACTTATAGCTACTCAATTATTACATAGTTCGCACTCTGTTATAAAGGGGGAGCTCCGAAATCTAATTAATTATTTAAGACTCGCAGAGATCTTCGAAGAATTTGACAATTCAGTTTTTTGGTTATTAACTAGCTGCTGAAGTTGACGTTTCTTATCAGAGGGGCAATTCTCCTAATTTTAAGAACGTTCACAGTCTGATCTCAGTCTCAATCTGTAAAAAAATACTTCTAATTTCCCTACATTTTGACAAGTTTTGACATTTGTTTGTCGCCGAGATGAGATTGCGACTAGATTTTGAACATTTTAAATTGCGAGAATTGGCCCTCTGACTTTCTCTAAAAATCCAGTTCAAACGCTGAGGTCAGCCATTACTTCGAAACTCATTCTTTGCAAGTTTACTTATTCTGTAGTGTTCATGCCACCAACAAAGTGAATAAAGTAGATTTAATATCACGCCTGTAATCCCCGAAGAGTAAAGCAGAGGTGCACCGTTAGTACACCCACATTTCGCCAGTCATGTTTAAGTCCCATGTATGCGTAACATAGGCGAGCCTATTGCCACCAACCGAGCACAAATCCAGACTTCGAGCTGCGACTAGGAAACTCCAGATGGAAAAACCCAATAACATTTTACCCGATCCGACAATCGAACCCAGGACCTTATGCTTGTCTAACGAGGCTGTTAACGAGGAATAACGTGAAATTGCAATAATTTTTCCATTTTCATAGGAAAAGCCTTTTACTCTGTTCCGATAAATTCCTTTTAAAGGTTGCAAACGTACAGATGGAATATTTAAACATTTCCTTGTAACTCTCGCCTACAAATGCGAGCGGGATCACGTAGACATCTTCGGAAAATAACAGCTGCTTACCTAATTCCAATCACTCTGCTTAGTTTGACCTAATTTATTTTAAATATATATATATATGATTAACTACCTGTTGCCCGCGACTTCGTCTAAGATCCAAGATGAAAAACAGCCTATACCCTTCTCCAGGTCATGGTCTAGTCATGTGCCAAATTTTACATAAATCCGTTAAGCCGTTTTATCGTGAAAGCGTAACAAACAAACAAACTTACTTTTGCATTTATAATATTAGTTAGGAGTAGGATTTCCTTGTGTGACTGATCCTAAATTACCCAAGGCTGATAAAATTTTCGTTTTTCCTAATTATGTGGAAATGTCAGTAATATGGATTGGTTCCCCTCTCGGGGAAGAACAGCACCCCTCCCGTGCTGGTTTGTAGAGTTCGGCTCCAGGCTGGACGAGCGTCCAGCCTGGATATCGGTGGGAGAGTTCCCACCGATATAAATTAAATGAATTCCAAATATAAAGAAGCCTTATCTCATCATTAGACCAAGGAAAGGATTGAAAGAAATGTTAAATAAAACTTAGGAATTCATAGTTACGAACATAGATTGAATGTGGTTCTAGAAAGCTAGTAATAACAGAGGGATGCAAAGTGTATTATTATTATTAAATTCATTACTTACACTTCCATATAGTGGCGCAAGCGGCTTTTCAGCGGCATTGCGTCGGCATCATGCTCTTTTTGAGACATGGTCCCTAGCAGTTCTTTCGAGCTGATAAACGTGACGAAGCGGCTTTTCCTGCGGCAACCAAGCGACTATCCTTGTCTGACTATGGAGCGGCTAGTTCCAGCGGCATTGCCTCGACATCATGCTCTTAAGGAGACATGGTCCCATCAGTCCTTGGAGTCGATATTAGATAGATGTGGTCACCCAAACCCCTGGAAGTTCACCCTTTGCCCAACAAGCATATCTACAAGACACGTGTTCATGCCAGTCTGACCGAATTATTGGTCTGATATAAAGAATACAACATTCAAGAATTACGAGATAATAGAGTTAGATTCGAAACTCAAGAACCATAATTTAATAGAGTTTTGAATAATCTCTACGAGAATACGTTCGCGAATTATAGTACTGGGATTTACTAGATAATAAAGATAGAGCAAAGAGTCAAACATTAAGAATTATTAATTAATAGAGTCGTGGATCAACTCTCTTGAAGGTCTAGACAGCCCCAAAGCACCCACCTTTCACCACTTCCTAGTGTTTTGGGCTGGAGAGAAGAAGTGGCTCAACAAACTCCCCAGCAACACTTCTCTGTCTAATTAGTCATAAGAACTTTAATAACTCTATTGGCCTAGGATAATTATTATAATGAATGACTCATCCAGTCACACCAACAAATACACACACACGACTTTAAATACTAGATTAGCCTAATCTGGGCTCCAACCTAAGTATATTTAACTTAATAACTAATTCTCGCGATCTCGCGACAGCCCACTCGGACTTAGTCTCTTGGTATTCCCTAAATTTCCTAACTTAACTAGCCTGGACTAGGAAGTCCGTATCCTGTAGCGGTTCGACACCGACTGGCCCTACGTCTTCGTTATAATTCCTCATATCCTCAAATCCCCACGCTCAGGCGCTCAGCCCCTTTTCAAAGTCTCTCTTTTTTGCACGATTTCTCAATTGTTTTGAGAATTCGTTCAGGTATCGAGCTCACGGCCTACGGACCCATCTTATGGTCACCAGATGTGAGTCTAGTATTGTTTGTTAAAATTAGAAATCAGATATTTCACAAGATTCTTTGGAATTCGTAGAATTATTGCATTCGAACCGTCCGCCGGTAATTGGCCCTATATTGTTTCCCATTAAATAGAGAATGTATGTGTTCCTTTGAGGCCCGAACCATACGAGGAATTCAAAATGAATATAATATTTTGTTATTAACTAGGAGCAAGTGACAGACAGTCACACTTGGAAATTATAACTTTTCTTTTGCGAATCTCGTGGCAATATTATTTTCAATGAAAATTAAGTTGTACAATATACCACAAACAGTTTTTGTGTTTAGCCATTTTTATCAGACTATCGGCGTCTAAACATTGCATTCCTCATTGATTTTTCACAAAGGTGTGGCATATAACTATGTACCTAGGTTTATGATTCAGTCATCATCATCTGCCTAGCCTTTTCCCAACTATGTTGGGATCGCCGACCCAATCTGCTTAGACTGGAACGGCTTCCAGTCTAGCCAGTGGCAGCTGAATACCAGTACTTTCGCACCGCATCAGCTCGATGTGGGAACATCGTAATGTAGGAATCATCCTACGGCCTTCACAAGATCATCGGTCTACCTTGTAGGAGGCTTCATCTTGATCTACTCGTAGTATATGTTAATACAATTATTGCACTTTATTTAAATGATTTTTTTTTTCACAGATCCAAGGCAAGCCAATAATCCAGCAGAGAATTCTGCCTAGTCCTGTGGTGTCCATCGATGCCCCCCACACATACAGGAGTACAGCAACTCCTGTCGATGACCACAACAACATCATATTCAGCCCATGGAAGGCATTCGGGCCCTTTGTCGACACTATACAGGTAAGAAATATTTTACACCAAAAAAAACAATATACCAAAAAACGTGGACAACTATTCCTTTGTATGGCATGACAAAAAAATGTGTAGTTGAAAAATGTGGTTTAATTTTTTTTTATTTTTGTCGTGGTTGAATATTTTGTCAACACCTGACATGGAAACAGAGGTGGTACAGAGTTAGCAACCCCGACTTTCTCAAAACGGTGAAATAAAACATCGTGAGGGAATCTGCATGTCCTAGAACCAAAAGATTCGAAAATATGTGACATCCAACAACTCGCATTGGGCCCGCGTGGTGGATTATAGCCCAGTCTCTCTCACGGAGTGTCCCAGTTGTAGTTGTACTTGTGCTTACGGTTACTGGCCAAAAGTAGGTAGATTAAGGCTTAAATATTAGAAGTAAATAGATTACATATTTTCTTATTAAATTTTTTCACACTCACCGAAGATTAAAACAAAAAGAATACATATATTATATCAAGCAGTGTAAGGAGAGCAACTATGGAGATTACTATTTGTAACCACTACAACTTTGAATATATAAGTTAAAAGCATTAAATCCTCAGATAATAATGATTATAAGCATCTATGCTAAGATTATCCTATGTTATAGAGATAAAGGTCGTGCGTTATCTTTCTCAGAATCAAAGATCTACATAATTAATACCTACTCGTTATTATATTTCTAGATTTTTTTTTATCCTATAAACCTCATTAACAAATACTTGAAATAATATCAAATGATAATAAGCATTTGGAGTTAAAGCTTACGTAGATAATAAGAAAATAAGTTTTTTTTATAAACATTTTGCTTGGTAATTTGTAAGAGGAGTGGACAGCGCAAGTCACGTTGAACCAAGAGGAACTGATTTCCTTGTTATCGTTTTAATTGGCGTTTAGTTTTATGATATTATGAAATGATTGCAGTTGTAGCCCAGTAGTATCAGCCCCAATTTACAAGTTCTTTTTTTTTTTTTTCCGGATCGGAAATTTCTAATGACCGCTTCCGCTCTGGGTGGAGCGGAAGGGAGTGTCAGACTCTTACTGACTAAAACCCACCCATGTTCCTTCCTTTGCCCTTTATGTTCCGGGGTAGCGGTAACCCTTTCGGACAATCCCACTGACCCGGCAGGCTTCGGCCCTAAAGGGCCCCTCGAGCTGACAACTCTTTGAGGCGCGCGTGGAACACTTACGCGCCGTCCGGCACGGGCCTGGTCCTGATCGGGCTGTGAGCTATCGTCACGCGGCTCCCGACGCCCGGAGCGTCTCCCGCGGCGGCTGGGACGGGAGGCTCTCTCCCTCATCCGTCCCGCCACCTCCTTCGCTAGCTTGACTGCTTCAAGTTGTAGGTCTTGAGTTCGAACCCAGGCAGGCACTTTATATTATTATTATTATATTTAATTTCGTTACCACTGCTCTCCAAACGGTGGAGGAAAATTGTGAGGAAACCCACACTGGGCCCGCGTGGTGAATTATGGCCAACTCCCTCTCACAGAGAGGAGGTGTGTTCCAGCAATGGGAACGTTTTAGGCTGGTCAAAAAAAAATATTGTGAATGGAAAAACACTGAAAATTTTCCATCATTTCTATAAAAACCATATAAACATGTAGCCAAAGAAACGATGGATGGAATGTGTGAATGATGATATGGTTTGAAAGGGGGTGACTACCGAGATGACGACTAATAGAGAAGTAAAGAAGAAAAAGACATGTTGCGCCGACCCCAAAAAATTGGGATAAGGGCAGGAGAATGATGATTGATGACTTTGGTTCAGAAATAAGAAAATTGGTACGCATGATTTTTCAATACACCCACGATACTAAAAGAATAGCAACATTTCAATACGCAATTTAGCTGACCTAGCAGTCAATCACTTTAAATACTGTATAAATCTACCGACGTTGAAATAAAGCGTATACATTTTTTCATAAAAACAACACTTGGCAACAGGATTACATAATCAGCCTAAAATGTTTCGACTGCTGGAACACAGGCCTCCTCTCTTTAACAGGGAGTGGGCTGTAATCCACCACGCGAACCCAGTGAAGGCTGGTAGATGTCACATGTCTTCGAATTTTTTGGTTCTAGGACATGCCAGTTTTCTCACGATGTTTATCCTTCGCCGTTTTGAGAGCAGTGGTGATGAAATAATTTACACAAAGTAAAGCGCCAGTCTGGGTTCGAACCTACGATTGTCGACTCGTAAGTCATCACTGGGCCACCACTGCTCGGCAACAGGATTACTCTTCGCAAAATGTTGTTACGACCTCAAAAGAGGATGCTGCTGTCAATCTGTCTGACGTAATCCCTCAGTGGCGTTTGACGACACCCACGGAGACAGAAATAGACCTGCCAATAAAAACCTGAGCAAATCCCTTGAGTGGAAACCCTAATTGTAAGACTTCACCGCAAATCCATCCTAAAACAGCTCAAGATTATCATACAATCAGCTTAAGGTTACCAAAATTGATATTTTCTATAGAAAACAGAAACCTTCCCAACAAATATTGCTCTCTAATTGGTTTTTGACATTGATTAATTATGAGATGAAGCACCCTGCGCACCCCCCAATCGTCTCGCTGCCGCGAACATATTCATTATGGAGGGTGAAATCGTAGTATTTGGCAACGGTTCTTGTGGTGTAGACAAAAATTATTGTTTTTGCTTGGCAATTAATTCTTCGATGATTTGCAAAGCATCTGAACAATTTTTATCGTAACGTAACTTAGAAGTTTATGTCCAACAGAAGACTGCAATGGGCCAAACCGATTAACTCCGAAGCATGATTAACCTAAAAATTCTGACAAGAATGCTACTTCTGTTTAATCCATTGCAAGACAAAAGTCAAAGTTGAAAACATAGACTATACCCTGTCCATTAGGTTAACCGTTTTTGACAGCTGTCTTAGAACGTACATATTCCTGATTACGTAAAAGTTAACTTTAAAATGCGTAATCAAATAAATATATAAGCTGCCTTATCTTCTTGAATTATTTTATTTATGGCTTCTTACAGACATTATTATACCGCACGTGTATCAATCAATGTACTGTGTTGCTGCAATCACTAGATCCATCTGTCAAAAAACGGTTTACCGAATGGACAGGATATAGGCACTGCAGATTTTTAAGAACACGTACAACTTCTAAGAAAGCCATAAAGCTGTCGTAAATTTCTGCTATTAATTAGCATATTATTATTATCTTTACAGGAGGGTGAACTATTACCAAGTCAAGACACAGTGGTGTTACCATCGCCCAGGCATCACGACAGTTCGATAGATGAGGATGCTACAGATCCGATGCCCACCGCAGAGACGTCCAATAAGGTACAACAATAATTTAAGTAGATTATTTTTATTTTTTTACTCCCATAAAAAAGCCGGGTGTATATATAGGTATACAAAATGATTAAATCGAGGTTGCTTTTACCATAAAATAAATTGTGAAATGATTTTTACGAAAAATGAGCATTTTTCGCATATAATAGGTTGGTCAGTCTTTAGTCAGCATCCAGCTCATCCTCAAACAGAACCAGAACCTTATATATTCAGACCAATGTAATTGGAATTTTCAAAAATCTTCATTCACTTATTGTACTTGTTTTTATGAAGGTATATAAATATTTTTTTTTTAATATACTATTAATTAACAGGAACATAATGAGTTCAAATCCTACATAAATAGTCAATAAAAATGAACCTACATTTCTGAACCAACTCAGTACAAAAATTAACAAAACTAACATTTTCCAGGTGGCATCAATAAGCCAGCTGTCCTTCATGGTGAGGCCTGACAGCTTCGAGCGCGGCCAGCTGAGGCTGACCTGCATCAGTACGGTCCACTCGGTGTACAGCGAGCAAGCCGAGCTCGTCATCAATGAGGAGCGGCCGCAGATAGCGAGCGTCCTTGGGACTAGAGATGCGGCGGGAGGTAAGCGATAATAGAACACAAAATAAGGTTAAGAAATCTAAAAGCTCGAAATGGTTTTGGAATCGGCGTAGGATTTGTATTCTATACATAAGGAAATGTGAAGTTCGTTTTAAACCAATTGGGATGAAATTAAATTTACTGTTGATCCAAATAAACTACTACAGTACGTTACCATGAGAAGAAATGTTTTCTAACCGTATATTAATACGGTTAGAAAACATGGAATAGAGGACGTAATTTTAAACGACATGACCAGAACGCCAATTCTCGTAATTTAAAAAGTTCAAAATCTAGTCGCAGTCTTACCTCAGCGACAAACAAATAGCAAAAACTTGTCAAAATGTAGGGAAATTAGAGGTATTTTTGACAGATTGAGACTGAGATTAGACTGTGAACGTTCTTAAAATTACGAAAATTGCCCCTCTGATATCCTCATAAATCTGGCCACGTCGTTACACAGAAAAATACCTGTCTCTATTTACTTTCACATAAATAAACTGACCTCTTTAATTAAAGGCTTATTAAAAAGTTCATTCCCTGAAGAGGCGAGTATTTTACCGCTCCACTACAAAAGAAACTAATACCTAATATCGACATCGTACAAATTATGAAGTCATAAGTAACAACAGAAACACCTCGAGCAATCGCTTTCACAGGTAGAACACGCTGTGAAAGTTAATCCCAACTCAATATCAGAAAAAGCAATAAAAGTGAAATAAATGCGATAAATACTATTATTACCGAACGTGGAAAACACTCCAATTCGTATAAATCATCGCTTTTATCGAAGCATTTAAAACGTTTTTCGACATTAATCACGAACGGATCGAAAGCTTTCACGGCTCGTCACGGTCCAATAAACAACATTATGCAGTACCTGGACCCGGCAACTGGAAATATACTAGAAAATTGGCCTCATTCAACACGAACAAGCCGAACCAATATTTCGAAAAATGAGAATATCTCTTTGAGATTTAGACTTGGGATCTCGGCTGAGTAGCAAATCGCTAAGAATTTTTATTTCTCGGTGTAAACACAACGTTTGAATACGTAGAAGGCAAACCAATCCCACTCTACAATTCAAATATTTGCAGCAGCCGACTTGCACTGCAATTTGCCACGAGAAGTTTTCCAGAACGCTGCATCTTGGCAAATAGGTATATGAAAAATGCAAAAAATACATTGTAAACATAGTTATTTTGCTGATGGAAACTATTCTAGGGGAGTATATGAAGGCGAGGATTGCCGATAGCTCAGCCATTATCGCTGCACACACTATTTGAAAGCGCTTGAAATAGTTGAAAACAGCACTTTATTCTGATAAGATAGTTTGCCAGCGTGTGTGGAACGATGCGATGTCTAAAGTAAAATTAATTAAGGCTCATGTTGTTCTTCATTTATCGTTACTTAGACGCTAAACAGTGAACAATATTGAGAACACGACCATGAAATAAATAGCATATCACTAATTGAACACAATACAACAATACAATTTATGGCAAACTTTTTTTTTACATATTATTGTTTTAAAAATAAAAACGAAATCACTAAAATCCATCGATACCAAAACCCATTATCACGTTCTACTAAAAACTCTAAAAAAACTGTAGAATACTCCATAAAACCTCAAAAAGATTGCCTCTAAAGTGGTACTCGCACTCGCATTCAGATACACTCAAAACATGGATATTGGTGTTCGTCAATACCCGGGTATTAACAGTACGCGGAACGCAGAATCGGCAAATCCTTCTATATGTAGGCAATCACTCAAATATTTGCCAGTGTTGGCTTCTAGCATTGAGGCTGTTTGTCGACTGCCAGCGTTCCGGTCCACTAGACAAAGGTAATGTTTAGCGTTCACTGCGTTGTAGTTTCCCTGTTTGTGTGCAAATAGTTTGGATCTATCTACCGGCACCCTGGATTATCACGTATTTGCATATATGGAACTTGTCTTATAGGTATAGTTTGGAAGATGCTGAAGTTACGGTTTGACTAAAGGTCAGGGCAAAGTTTTTTAGGCGAAAATTACTTGGACGAATAAATACAGTACCAATGCGTAAAATAACTTGTAAAAGTCTGAGATTTCTCGAAGGCTCTTCGGGATACCTTCGAGGAACCTTTGATATTTTTTTTATTTTAGTTAATTCCTACAAATAATCGGAAAATTCTAAGAGGGGCTTGTGGCTAAGTAACACGAAACGATTCGATCGATCAGGTTGAGCTACGCTTGGAGCGGTTGGTCTGAGCGTGTGAGTGATTGCGAGTATCACATAAAGAACTTCTTCCTCAACCGCACACTTTTTTTTTAGCCCTTGATGTCCCACTGCTGGGCACTCTTTTCACCTCTCTCTGTCCAGAAATGTCGTTTGCCATTAAGCGGGACCTACTGATCGTCTAACATGCGGCAGATGTGTCCAGCCCAATTCCATTTAAATAGTCTCTTTCCAGGCAAGACAAAACAAAGAAGTTGCAAGACACACCGAAAATACCTGAAAGAGCTATTGGGCCATGAAAGATCAAATGAAAGGCGATTTTCCACTATCCCTCAAGAGAAGACTCTTCGAAATTTGTATTCTTCCCATCCTCACGTATGGTTCTCAAACATTGTCTTTGACAATTCAACAGAGGTCCACGCTCGAGGTTTGCCATTATTAAGGAGCTTTTTATTAATCTAAATCTTTAAATACCTTCAGTACATTTTTACATCTAAGCCCGTTGTGGTAAGTTGCTACAAAGTTGATAGTTGTTCCGATCGGCCATCAACATTGACAACTCGCAGCGCCCGCGCCCCCGGCAACTAATTGAATTGTTGAGCTGTTCGCAATAGTTTACCAACTGCAAACTTCGTTATAGCATGGTTTCATTACCAATTTACTTTGTAATTGGTTCTGTGTTTGGATACAAATTGACGTTTTATGAATAGGAATATTTAAGAGAAAAATTAAGGGGTTTTTTTTTTATTTATAAATGTATAACCTTATTGGGAGTTATACATATGTTTGAGCCGTTTGGGGTTGAAACAGGGCCTTGGGGTCCGAGTGCTCATCGCATTTTTCGGGACATCGCCCAGCGTTTGGTTGACTCTTCAGTGTAACCAGAGGGCTGGCCTATTTTTAGGCCAAAGAATCAGCATTGCCATCCAACGTGGTAATGCTGCCAGCCTTTTGGGCACTTATCCCATTGACAGCGATGCGGACGAATTTTTTGATGTCCAATGAGCTTCTGCCTTTTTCTTTATTTTTTTTTTTATTATATACTTGTATATAATATAAATATATTTTAGTGTTAGCTTGTAAAAAATGTATTTAATGTGTTAATTTAATAAAACAATGATGTATAAAGTGTAAGTTTGGATGTTTGTTACTCAATCATGAAAAAACGGCTGAACGGATTTGTATAAAATTTTGCACATTGATAGTTTATAACCTGTATCAACACATAGAAATACTTAATCCAGATGGTACATTACTGTGGTATATTTTCCGACGTCCATGCCGTTGAAGCCACGGACAAAAGCTAGTTTATAAATAAAATAGATAACTATTGAACGGACTTCATTATCCATAAATACAGTTTTCAAAACTACTTTCTCACACATACACAATAATTTGCCTTTCGTTGGTCATTGATCTGTCCAACAAAGTCAATAACAATCATTTTCACGGTCTATAAAATAAGTGGAGCCACTTATTTTCATGTTTATTTCTTTAAATAAACAACTTTGCCGTGGATGTCTAGACGTCGTTCTGAAAATACAGAAATACAAACAAACGAAGATCGGAACTACGTATTTATGTATCGAATGGTAACGTTGACCTTACACAGGGTGAGTTTTTGAACGGGGATCACAATAGTAGTTAAGCCAGATAGAAATAGGATGAAATGATATTTGAAATTTATCTAGAGTTTTTCATTTTTAACTACATTTAAAGGTACGAACGAACGACGACGGGACGAACGGTACGGGATGAACGTTTTCACTAGGTTAAAATCTATATATCTATAACCATTACATAAACGCAAGCAGGGGCCTTCGTTGCTCCACGGGTTGTTCGAAAGAGATACCGTGGTCCCTGGCATAGGCAACTGAAGGAACACGGGTGGGTTTTAGCCAGTAAAAGTCTGACACCCTCCTGTTCCGCCCAGAGCGGGAGAAGTCATATGATGATTTCCCACACTGAAAAAAAAAAAAAAAAAGGGCCTTCGTTGCTTGAAGGGTTAAGTGCCAGATGGATGTAGTTTAGTAAATATACACATGTAACTACCTGTCGGCAATTAACTCTGTTTAGATCCTATGTCAGACTCCGCGCTGCTACTGAAAAATCCAAAACTCCTAATGAAAAACTACAGAACAGTTTAAACGAGATTTTATCTTAATTTGAAAACGTTTTCATGAAAAGGCAAATGCAGTTTTGGCAAATCAAAAGTCATTTATTCAAACTAGGCTGAGAATCAGCACTTTATAAACGTCAAAATGACATAAGACATTCCCCCAAATCCCACCCATCACCACTTCCTAGTGCTTTAGCAACAGTGTAATACATTAACAGGAGGAATGACTTTTTTTGACAGTTCAACGACATTCATTGCGTTATTTACGTTGTTGAGCAGACAAATTTTTCGAACCTATGAAGCAATGGATTGGCAATATCCTTCAAAATGATTCAGATTGTGATTGATAGTGTGTTACGCAATTAGGATTCTGGTAAGAAGAAGTGACGTAACAAACTCCCCAGCACAGCTATAGGTACAGTCACCACAGGAGATAAGCAACCAGGGGGTCTACTCCGAAGTGGTATCGGCCGAATGTTCGGCCATTTCTTGCTATGAAGTTGGTTCGGTCGGTCCCGATCCTACACTCCTACACTCTTTCGAATATTGACTATGATCCGACGGTACGGTATATTCGGTTCGACCATGTGTCGGTCCGATCCGATCATTCGCACTTTGCACTTCGTAGTAGACCCCCAGGGTCGTCGGATATACCTAGTTGAAGTTCAGTAAGAAACCGATGGATGTTTACGAATGAAATTTACTTTGATAAATGAAATGTTTGTTTTCTATTAATTAAATAAAATTTTATCTGAAAATATGAATCCATTTCTTACGAAACTTCAACTATATCCGACGACCCTGGTTACTTATCTCCTTTGGTGTTCGTACCTTACCTAGTTGCCATAGTGATGCCTGTTCAAAACCTCATCTTGTTTACGGTGCATAGATTCCCGTGTCTAGACGGAATACATTAAGCCAGTCGTTCAGTCATTATCGGAGCTATGCAATATCAGACGTAGACAGTAATCGGTGCATTCGAGAAATTATTGGTAATTGCCTCTCTAGTTGGTTAGGACTTGCTTTTAGTTCTAGACTAATTTAGTGTTATAGTTTTTCTAGAAAGGAAACACTTAGTGTGACTGTTGAATGGCATGGCAAATGTCAGTAAAATAATTTTCAGGATCATTGACTTCTGCAGTTTTCATAACGAGTCGCATTGCTTAGCCTTAGTCAGGATTTAGGTACTTTTAGTTTTAGAGCTATTGTTGTTTTAGTTTTTTTGTAAAAGGAAGTTAATGTGACTGTTGAATGGCAACTGACCGTTAGATCATTTCGGGATTATTGACTAAGGCCCGGTTTTTTATCTGTAGTTAACTCAACCAATGGTTAAAAATAGTAACTAATGGTTAAATTTTTGCAAAATGTGTTTTTTGATCAATTGTTAGTTTATCTAATGGTCACTAATGGTTATTTTTTTATCTAACAGTTAATTATTTGACCATTAGCAATGATATTATATCATTAGATAAACCAAAAATTGATCGAAAAACACATTTCGCAAAAAATTAACCATTAGTTGCTATTTCTAACAATTGGTTGAATTTAACGGATCAAAAAAAACAGCCCCTAAATCAGTTCTTCTTTCAATAACGAGTCGCATCCTACTTCCTCCTATAATAATCTAATCCTATAATATTATAAACGCGAAAGTTTGTGAGAATGGATGGATGGATGTTTGTTACACTTTCACGCAAAAACTATTGAACGAATTTTTATGAAACTGTACATTAGCATTAGCTTATACATCAGTATAACCCATGGAATACTTTTTATCTCGATATTCCCGCGGGATCGACACTTATGCGGGTGAAACCGTGGGGCGCTGTGAGTTCTTTTATATGATAATGTTAAAAGGTTTCCTAAGCATAGATTTGAAGACGCTGTTTTTATTAGGGGTTACTTTTACTTGTTCCATAGTAATATGATATTTTCAAAATATACAAGGTTATTAAATTTTGTGAGAGTAATAAAAAATACAAAATTCCCAAAAGTTTAACTTAACTTCAACTTAATAGGTATCTGGCTAATAGCATTCCGGCATTACACTAAATTCCTATTTAAAACAGAATTAAAATAATATATTAAGTAAGAAATCCAACTAATCTCAAACGGAGTAGAAAAACGTGTAAAGCAATGAAATAATTACGTTTAATTTACGATAAAACGTTAAAAAAAAAAGAAAAACAATAATTAAATATTCACTACGAGGAATTATCTCGTTTTGTTTTTCGAAAATTCACGAAAGCCTTGGCACTTGTTAAGTGAGATAGGCCGGATTACTGGGCTCAGGTAAATTTTATCGATATCGATATTGCATTTTTTACAGCCTTTATTTTATTTTTATTGGTGACACATACATAAATCATCCATTTATCGCCTTTCTTTATAGCAATAATGTGAAATTGAGTTTTAAAGTAATTTTATTTTGGTCTTCAAAAGAATGATTTCGTGTTGTAAACATTTTCGTTTAGCTTATTGTATTTCGAGTTCACATAGATTATCAGACTTGTAAAGTAATTTTAACAGTATCACGGGGTATCGTGTTACCCAGTTACTGGGTTGTGGAAGTCTGATAAGCAGTTGCTCCATGTAAAATACACAATTCAGCTGTAACCGGCTAGACTGGAAGATGGTGATGATTTTTTTCCCCTCATCAATTCCTATTTTCTTGTGTGTCCATTCATTTACTCATAGAATGAATATCTACATAGATACAAGGATCTGTTAATATTATCTATAACACAAATTTTCAAAATTAAAACTCATGTATGTTTTACGAGTACATCCACCAGGTCACCTTAATACTCTTAGTTGAAAACTATTTACCTTGACTAAAATCCACGTTTGTGATAATTATCACAGTCATTGGACCAAGGAGGCTAGAAAGGTAGTTTTTATATCAAGAAAGTGAAAATTATCGATCTTTTTCGTCAAGTCCCATCTCTAGTGGAGGCTCCCCATTAACGCTATTACGCTAATGATTCGCCGGAGCAAGGCGCCCCCCTAATTACAAAACAAAGCTTTTTAATAAAGATATTTCTTTTAACCGTCCAGTGCCCACTTCTGGGGGACGCCGACTTTGACTTTTGTATTTTTTAAGATCGATTAATGAGTAATTAGTTCTATTTGAGATTTGAACGCGTTTAGGGAAACAAAATTGGTTGGGGACAACCACATTTTATAGATCTGAGGGCAATTCTTGTAATTTTAAGAACTCTCAGTCTGATCTTAGCCTCAATCTGTCAAAAATACCACTAATTGCCACACTTTTAACAAGTTTTTGACGTTGATTGTCGCTGAGATGAGATTGCGACTAGATTTTCAAACGTTTCTAATTACAGGAATCGCCCTTTGGATTTGATTGAAATTGGGTATTTCTTCAATAGAAAGTTTTTCTTAAGTCTGTTAGTAGCACGTTTTTCGTGCATTTTCCATTGTCATAGCTCTGCTTACTATATACCATAAATACGTCCACCAATCCAATACGAAATACCAAAAAAGATTAACTACGTACGAGTAGCTAACCAGCCTACAGCAATTAAAACCGAGTCATAATTCAACAAAAACTCATTTCTAAATTGAACAATTCCAAATTCAAACAAAAGTCATGGCCGCCATTGAAACCGAAAAAAAAGTAGTTGTAGCTTTGTAACCCTGCGAATGCCCTCCTCCGAAAAATTAAAAAAAAAAACAATTGCCTCGCACCGCCCATATATAACCCAGACAATAGTTACAAGAAATATATGAGGCATATTAACAATACACGCAGACATTTTTATACATTTTTGTTCTACCAGCACCGACGCGCTTAAACGGAAGCAATAACCTAACAGCCCGGACGTTTATGCCATTTTATTCATATAAACCGGCAATGATGCCAGTGTTTGCATAGCGAGATATGAAAATTATTCTATTTTTGTTTGTGGATTTTTTTTCACACTTCATCTGACATGTTGATTGTCAAGTTTTGTTGTTAAATAAGAGATTTTATTGTTCAGGCGGTAAAAACGGGTTGTCAAATGCTTAATGGGAGAAATATGCGAGTATTTTTTTTTTGTTGTCATGTTTTTATGACGTTGTTACTGTTGAGCCTTACGTTATTTATGGGCACCGGACGAAAAACCGTTTGAATTTATTGGCCTCATCCAAAATTATGATTGTAGGTCACTCTCATTCGATTATGTAAAGTTTTTAACTTAGAACTAAACTTTTTCGGTGAGCATTTGAAAGAAAGAAAATACATTTATTTAGCACACCACTACACAACATACAATACCTACTCCAAGAAAAAAAAGGAAAATTAAATAAAAACGTAAAGTGCGTTGTGAGAAATTAGCAGGAAAGAGTGCCTCGCGGCTGCGTCAAATAGGTCCAGCAATGCGATTCTGTAACCATCTCACCGTGAAAACTTAGGTGAAGTGAGCGTGGAGTGAGCTGTCATTCCAACTAATGCTAAGGGATTGACACTATTGACAGCTCACTCTAAGCTCACTTCACCTAACTTTTCACGGTGAGATTTTTACAGAATCGATCGGCAGTTCAGCAAAAATTCCAGACAACTACATGGAAGTGCCTAAACGTTGGTTGCATTCATGTGCAAGCTTCCCACGAACAATATGCAATAAGATACATATTTTTAGTCTAACATCATTTCAATATAATTTGACTATAGTTTTAATTCATCAAAAATATTCTTAGCGGGTTTTTTTTGCCTATATAAATAGGCAAGAATGTGACGTCACAATTCTCATAAAAGTTTGTTAATTTTATAAATAAATAAAACGACTAAACCTGTTTGTTATCATTCAGCATTTATTCATTTATTATTCGACTTTTTTATTTCCACCTTCCAACACCGAAAAGATAAATTAAATACATAATCACATAAATAGTTAAGTAATAATACAATAATCTCGCTCTATATTATAATGTACCCTCTCACCAAATTTATTAAACTAACTAATTATGTATTTCCTAACTGCACAACGAGCGCTCTGGACTATTTAATTTTAACAATTACCTGCACGTTAAAACTTTGTTTCTCATTAAGTGATTATGTAAATCTTTGAGAAATAAATGATATTTTAAACCGTATAATTAATATTTAACATCTTATAAATATTACCTAACAAGATTTTGCTTAAAATAAAAATACATATTAATATAATGTTATTTCGCGTAGTGCGACGTCAGTTCATTAGTGTGTGTTACCTATCTGTGAAATGTTGAGACATAGCTCATACACGCACACGCACTGGCTGTATCGTGCTCGCACAGTTCATAGCAATGTAGTCCTGAGCATGCCACTGGAGTTCTGAGCGACACTGTAACTATAACATGTATTTATTAATTTAACTTACCTTCGTATAACAGTCGCGGTATTTAATCGCAGTGGGACAATGCTTCAGAGATCCGTTGTATATTCAAAAGGATTTCGAGAGTAGCTAATCAGTATTTATAATGTACTAGCTTCTGTCCGCGACTTCATTCGCTTGGAAGTCGTAAGATACACAATGCCTAGCCAATTTTTTATTAAACCCCCCGTTGCTATTACTAAGGTTTCGCTTAGCGTTCTTTCTGACTTTTTCGTTTTGCTCGGCTTCGGTTGTAGCGTGATGTTAAACAGCCTATAGCTTTCCTATAGAATTAGGCTATCAAATAAAACAATAATTTTTCAAAACCGACTTTTAGTTCCAGAGATTAGCGCGTTCAAACAAACAAAGTCATCACTTTTTTGGTTTTAACATATCTCGGGACCATGGGGTCCCGGTCCTTTGGAAGGCGTACGAGGGGCCAAAGCCAACTCGCAGAGGCCCTTTACACAATTTTAAATGATGAGGAGGCACCAACCGACAGTTATCCCTGTATGCACCATGCAAGTGCACCCAAGGACAACCCCCGGTTGGTGCAGGACTATTGCAGAACATGGAAACAAAATATACCGGGCTATGGGTTTGGGTAGCTATAGTGGATCGGTTACCTTGATCTATGGAAGGTATATGTCCCCTGCCTGACCAATGAAATATAATATTCACAGATGAAATGGCAGGGGGTGACTTGCACACCCAATAGTCATCAGCATCACTTTTATTTTATTTATTTATTTTTTATTTTTTTATTTTGGCATCAAACAGTCACATACAAACAATATAATTCTTAAGACAATTGGTTTCTTACAACAGACCTACAGTGCCGACAATGTGATATAATAGTAAAAATAAGTACGGACGCCAGCACATCAAGTTACTACAAACAGTCAAATTTCTTTAATAGATTTTCAACTTTATCGCAAAAGCATTAAGGTTCAAGGTTGATTGGGAAAATTTGACAGTTTCGGGTAGCTTGACCTGCTGGCGTCTGTACAATAAACTCCTTAAAAGGAAAGACGCGTTAGATATACATAGTATTATTGCTTCAGAACATGACTTCATTGAAACATATGTCATTATCAGTTTTAAAGTCCGTAATGTGATAACGAAGGTAAGTTTTAATTAGGTGACATAATATCTACTTTTTAGCATTAATTTTAGGCTACTAAGAGAAATGTTAAAAAGATCTATATCTGTAAACTCTCTATTATAATTGTTAGTGGAACGGTATAAAAATGAGTTGTTATTAGTATATACTAGCTAGCTTCTGCTCGCAACTTCGTCCGCGTAAAATTTCTTGCACCAACAACCCAGCCCGTCGCATCATAACGCCTGCCCACGATATTACTTCGGTTTTGCTTAACTTTTTTTTCCTGTATTTGTAGTTCTGCAGTTTCCGAGATTAGCGCTTTCAAACAAACATACAAACTCTTCAGCTTTATTATTTAGATATTAGTATAGATTAAGGCTCCCGCAGACGAGTGCGACGCGACCAACAGTGCGCGCGATTCTGGTCATGTTTATGAAAGTAGACTCGTAAACTGAAAAGTGAATAACTTTGCATTCCACTCATATTATTATTTTCTAAAAGGATTTCCTTCATGTTGTGCTTTTTCTCAAAGAGAATGAAATCTTCTTCTTCTTCTTTTCGTGTCGATGGTACTCTTCTTCGATATTCTATATTGTTTGAGCCCAGTGCGTGGCGACGTTGATTGAGCATGACATTAATCATTTGATTAAATATAAAATATACAAGGAATTAATATATTTTTGTTAGTAGAGTCCCTTTATAACGTTAAATAAATATCAACTTTATTTTAATGGTAATTAAGCTGATTTCAGAGTGACGCACTATTGAAAGATTTATAAAAATGTTTGAAGTTGTAGCGTAAACTGAACTTTATTGTGTAGGAATTAAAGTTATTTTTCCATAAATTCATATTTGTTTACATTTTTGGCAAATAAATCCCTAATGTAGATTACGTAGATCGCATTGGCGTTTTCTATTTTACTGAAGCCTTCAAAGTATTTCAGAACTGTTTTAAAGTCAGGACATTTCTCATTACACCAGCCGACCTATTCCGTAAAAATCTCACCGTGAAAACTTAAGTGAAGTGAGCAGTCAATAGTGTCAATCCCTAGCATAGCGGTCTCCACTCCAATACTCGTCTCAAAAAAAAATAATCTCAAAAGAGTTTAAATCTAAAACGCTCTATAAAAAAAGTTCTATAACTACTCTAAACTACCTATCCTAACCAATAACGTGTAACCTAAAGATGCTCCCACACAGCAGTTATGATTATAACGTTAGAGAATGTTGCGCAACATTTGTTGTCTAACTTTTTTTAACAAATTGTAACAACAGTTATAACTTGTCAGTGATATTATACAACTTCATTTTACAATGTATGCCTTTTCTTTTGTTTTTTTCAAACAATAAATAAAACTCAAACCAATAAGCACTTTCTCCATTTAGACCCACTACCAGCTTCCTCGAAAGGCAGACCCAAACTGTTATATGATTTCGAATGTTATACGATGTTATACAACGAGTTGAACCAGTGTTACACGCTGTTATAAAATGTTATCGTGCTACACAATCTTTTATAACGTTATTTAACAGCTGTGTGGGAGCACCTTTAGGTTACACGTTATTGGTTAGAATAGGTAGTTTAGAGTAGTTAGGATTTTTTTTGAGAAGAGTCTTGGAGTCGAGAGTATCGGCAAGTGTAGTGTGTAGCTGGGACAGACCACCTTGAGGCACCTTAACATAACCTTACAGCTTTGTATATTCTACGGATCCAGTTAACATTATATCTTTGCTTTATCCAATTACACGTTCAAACTAAAAACGGAAAGAATACCAAGAAAAACATAATCCGGAGCTGTATCTCAACCATCCCAAGAGAGTTTTCATCTAAAACGCTCTATAAATAAACGAAAAATGAAATCCACACAAGACTTGAAAATTAACTTTTTCAACCGCTTGCGAAGTGCTTGCTCGATGCACTCTGAATAATTAATAAAACGTACATTACTCTTATTTACGACGCTGAGAGGGTTATGCCTGCATAATAAGTTCAAAGATAATGTCTATAAGAACCGTTTTGCATATTTCAGTGGCACTAAGGCTGCTCCGTAACTTTTGTACCAGCTCGACGTAGTTTGTTTTCTTTATTTCTTTAGTAAGTTCGTTTATACAGGTTTTGGTGGGTTCAGTTAAGTTGGGATGTCTTTTAAATATTTATAGAACTATTGTTTTGGTTTTTGAATACTGAGTGAAGCAATAAAGTATTCGTGATTGAATAGAATAGATAGACTATTATATATTATACTAGAAGTCTCTTAATTATTTCTTATTCCGAATGCGGTTTAAATCAAAGATATTATAAACAATGAATACTGCACTAAACCATACTTCTTACCTTTGGTTAGTGATCGGAGATATTGATCTAACTTTGTTTTACGAAATTATCTTGTGGATTATATAATGTCATTATGGTGGTATTTATAATAACATCAAATACAATAACTGTAACGTTAAATGCACCCAGAAGCACAATGTTTTGCAGTTTGTTACAATGCGAGCTGTCTTAAATAGCGATTTTAATATTGATATTAAAATCGCTATTTACGGCAGCTCGTAATACTTGGGTATAAAAATCGTTTGCAAGCAATAATGTTTGCTCAATTTTACTTAGTTTGATGTATAGAATACATAGATAACAGATTAGTGACTTTCTACACTCTACATCCTGCATTAGATAAACAGATCCCCTCACACCTAAACAAACTGCAAGTTTGCAACCACTAATTAATCATTAACAGTTCAGTCATTATTGATGTGAATGGTGGTACCTATACCAGAGAGTCAATTTGAACAGGCAACCGCTAACTGATAATATGGCAATAATACAGTAATGTAGCGATGATAGAACGACATAGCAATATCGGAAATAATACATTTTATCATTAATTGACATTATATTCGTGGAATCATTGTAATTTCAGTCATTGTACGCGTTGATGGTGGTCAATGACTGCCATTATTTAAATATAAATCAAATTATAAGCAAAAAAAATTAAGCTCATGGTCAGAATCTTCAATTCATTTATAGAAATGAATTGAAGATTCTGACCATAAGCTGTAATAGGACAATATCGGTACTGGTAGAAATAAAAGCACTCTCTTACTAAAAGATAGTTTCTTCTTCTTATCGTATGGTTGAAGAACAACCTGGTGTCAGAGTTTAAACCGCCCGTAGGCCTCTGACATGGCTTCACACAAAAGATAGTTGAAAACATAAACAATGAAGTTAAAAAGAGAAAAACAAAATAAACAAAAATGCAAGTACAACCAGCAGCTGATAAGCACTACATTTGTACTCAAATTGTAATTATGTCAAATCCCTATATATTACACTGTGTGTACATAAATAATAAAATAAATAAAATGCTAAAACTTTAATATCAGTTGCATACACCATCATAACAAAATATTACCAAATTCAACACCGATCCTTTGAAATACTCGTAGCAGTCTCCACTTCTACCAGTACCTCTTCCAAATACAAACAGGCAAGCTCACATCGCGATGTGAGCGCTTACATTACCATATCCTAGTCCGCAGGTTTTGTTACCATTCCGCGATGGATTCCCACGATTCCCACCAGTGTTTGACTTTGAAACTCAACTATGTAATATTATATTGAAATTTAATGGGTTTTGAGGAATTAGATCGGCAGTTCGGGATGCTGTTAGGTGATGCATACGTAGTAGTGTTTGGTTTGTTGTTACTTAGCTGATGTTGGGAATAGAGATTATGCATGTATGGAATAGTTTGTGGCGTTATCGATTGCTGTTGGGGATTGATGACGTAAGGTATATTGTTGTTTATTTGATCTTATGTGAGGACTATTTTGAGTGTCGCCTATCTATTCCGTAAAGTTCATGTAGACATTCTAGTTTTTGGTATTGTTTGAACTAATCAAATACTATTTGTATCCTTATTCAATTTTAAAAAGGTTCATTCCTGTGCTCAAAATCCTATAAGTAAGCATTTGAGGAATAAAAAAGCATTTTCAGTCAAATTAGTCAATACAAACTAAGAGCATTTAAACACATCGAGTGTGGCCTAAAGATAGTTCCTTGCAGTAACCCATATTTTATGAGAACAATCATTTTTTCAACTTTTTTATTTATATATTTTCAACAAACAACCCTTTTCTATATACTAAACCAACAAACTCGACTACACAAGCAACTATTCGAAATGCTCCCGGTAAAACGACGGCATGACATACGCAATCAAACGCTCGATGTAAAACAGTTTAACTAACATTCGACAAATCCCGCCGAGAATTAATTTCCAATGTGGATGATAATGAACAGGCTGTACGGGTCATTTGCATCGATATACCGATGTCGTTCATCGAAATGAGCGCACACTGCAAATTTGCCGAACGAGCCCGCAAAACCAGTGTGAATTGAGGCCTACTGCAGTTACTACATGATACAGAGATCTGTTTGTGCTTTTGTTTGGGAATTTCATATTAATTCTGAGTGAATTTTGGCGTGCAGCATAGTTTTCTGTTTATTTTAGGTTTCTGGGAATATTGGTACTACTGTAGATACTGCTATTCCAAATTGATTCTTGTCAAACAAAATCTGCAAGTCGTGTCATAACAAAGGACCAATGTCCTTTGTTATGACAAGACTTGCAGATTTTAATGAATGATAATGATTGGTGCAATTTTCTGTTCATGGTTCAATAACCATGAACAGAAAATTGCACCAATCATTATCATTCTGAAATCGGCAATATAAATAAGCAATCAAGCAAAGACTTCGTTGAAATTTCGATTTCAGAATATCGATAGGCCTTTCCAGTACGCGCCGGTAGAAACCAGTTCGAGCCGGATATTGCACGTCCATTGTTGTAAAATTCATAGAGGCATATTTACTTTTTGCATGTAAAGTGCGTGATTGATATCCGATAGCTATGCGTTGCAACTAGCAATTAGATTTAATGGCGTTCCAGCTTTGCAATATATTAATGCTGTGTATGATTTAAATGGAAATAACGGTTTAGTTAGGGTAAAGCATGAATCTTTAATTTTTGAAACATAATTATTAAGTACTTTTTGTAACATAATTATTAAGTACTATATTTTTTTCTTGAATTTTCTGAGTCCTGAAATTGAAATATTTTTACCCCACTTGAGGGTTTCATAATAATCATGTATCCAAATATGACTAAAGAGACCAACAATTTTACTCAAGCAATGAACACTCATAAAAAACTAAATCATTAACAAATAATACAAAGATTCAACAAACATAAAACGGAACCAAACTCTGCCACATCCCCTAGCGACCTTCACAATGCTCTCGAGCAGAAGGAACTGCGCACAATGACTGGCACATAACGAACACGTAGGTAATTGCATGACATTGCAACTGCCTCCCTCCGTTATTGGAACAACCAAAGCTGTTGGTGTAACGCTTCTAAGTAATTTTGATTTTCATGCAAATTTCGGTGTAGGAGAGATTTTGGAGTCGAGTTTTGGTTAAGAAACAATGATGTCTGCATAATGACTACCGAGTTTTTATGTAAAAATATTTATTCACAAAGACACAACAATTACAATTTACAAGCTAAGCTATATATATGTATATATTCTATATACAAGTATATAATCAAAAAATAAAAAAAGGGAGGAGCTCATTGGGCATCAAAAAATTCGTCCGCATCGCTCTCAATAGAATAAGTGCCCAAAAAACTGGCAGCATTACCACGTTTGATGGCAATGCTGTTTCTTGGGCTAAAAATAGGCCAGCCCTCTAGTCACGTGAAAAGTCATCCAACCGTTTTTAGGTTAGTTACATTATATTTTTAGACGTTGCAGTTTCTGTGTATAAAAGGTCAAAATGAATTGATTCTTGAACCAAAGGAACCCATAATTTATTATGAGAACAGTATAAACTGCTGGGGAGTTTGTTGCCCCACTACTTCTTCCCAGCGGTAGCACTAAGAAGTGGTGAAGGGCGGACGTTTTTGGGGGACTGTCTTGTAATTTTGACGTTCGAAAAGTGCTGATTCTCAGCCTAATTTGAATAAATGACTTTGGATTTTGATAAGATTCAGATCGCACCATAACTCATTTCTTTGTCTATTTTTCCTTCTCCATCTTGGTTTGTTGTTAGGGGTTATTTTCCTTCTCAGTATTCTCCACTTCACTGGCTTTCGTATTTTCAAGTGAGGTCAATCAATGGTCCTCATGCGTTCTCAAATGAAATGTTACGCACACAGAAATAACAATTTTCTTGCTAAACATCGTTGTTAGAATATACGACTTTGTAAGTCAAGCCGCCATCTTTGTTTCTGCTGAATCAGCTCGGGTGAGAATATATCAGAGTGTAATGATGAATGTACGAATGGAAATGAGAGAGGGATTCATTAAAATTCGGTCCAGTTTTACTTTTTCTGCTCTCGATGGGTTACGTATCTTTAAATTCGGTTGTTGAAGCCTTGATACTATACTTAACATTAAATAGCCGTATTAAACAAAAAATAATAAATGCGTACTAATTCACGAAATTACGGAAGCTGTTTTGTAAAACATATGTATATATATATTATATATTTAAATAGCTTGTAGCCCTTCTCGGTGCAAAGCTCGTCGAACCATCCGAGGACTCATACTCGTATCATATAAAGCAGCAAAACGACTAGTTGTTTTGAAGCCGAGCTCTTCGTAATGTCGAAACATATCAGTTATTTACGCGGCAGTTAGTATCGGCCGTCGTCCTGAATAGCTTCTATGATCAGTTATTTGTTCTTCTTCGCCATGATGTTGAATCCAAAATTTCACGGTGAATCGAGATAGAAAGAATTATACACTTGAATACTTGTACTTGTAAATGTATTTTCCTTTATTTCTTACTTGTTGTTAATGGTACTTAACACAGTAAAATAGTAATTGTAACTCAAGACCACTTTTATCGTCTCTACCTGAGAGGAAATGCAAGCCCTTTTACCGCCGTTTTTTATCAAAAGTCATTTATGGGTTGCCACAACTCAAAAGCATAAAATGTTCAAAAATGACAATGTTGCAACCCATAATAAATATAAGTAAATAGTCAATTATTTTGTATGCTAACAAGATATACTGAGTTCTCGTAATTTAGCACTAACATTCAGTCATCTTCATGGCGAAATAATATTTCAGCCCTTTGTTGCAGGGTTAAACTTGCCATTTTATTTTAATCATTCAATTTTCATTAGATTTCACACGTAATATTTTTGATAAATGTCGTTGTAACGAATGCAATTAGATATGTCAATGTGTCAATTTTTACATAAAGAAATGAGTTTCATCATCAAAAAGTTATTTATACTCTTTTTATTAGAAAATAAAGTTTCTAGATAAGTATAGCATTTTAGACTTTACTGCAAATTTAAAAATTGATAAACGTTTTTGGACCGCGACTGTATATATATATTTATTTTTATACTTTAAGCAAACAAATGTACGGAGGCAGACTTAATCCCATAGGCACTTTCTACCAGACACACCTACATATGTACATATATATTTCATCATGATCTAATTTCGTGCGCTTGTAGTCATAGTAACGGTATATTGGCACCGAATCCCTTGTTCATAAACTAAACTAAATTTAAGTGCAGTGCATCTTTTTCTTTCTATTTCATTAAGAAAAGGACAGAAGATAAAATATTAGTTTAGTCCTGTCAAATTAAGATACTCCATAGACAGTTTAGACGTGATTAAAAACATGGCTACTACAAATACGTCAATTTACGTCGGGCGCTGACTAATTTGATAGGACTAAACAACATTTATCTTCTGTTCTTTTCATAATGAAATAGAAAGAAAAAGATGCATTGAACTTAAATTTAAATTAGTTTGTGAACAAGGGAATCGGCGCCACTGGCAAGCGGATTTTGGTAGCAAATCACAAATTATGTTGCCAAGTAAATATTATGAAAATATCACAAGGGAAGTTCTGATTAAAAATGTTAATGAGAAAAGTGCACAAATTACGAATAAGTTTATACCAGCTGAAATTACGTGACAGAAATTCGGCCGGCTTTAAAATTAACAGCAATAAACCTGTGGATAATTACGTCGCTGCTCTCAAAACGGTGAAGGAAAACTCAACACAACAGACATTTTACGTCTATCAACCCGCACTAGGCCCGCGTGGTGGATTACAGCCCACTCCCTCTCGCCGAGAGGTGTGTCCCAGCATTGGAAACAAACAAACATATAGGCTCATTGGGCTAATTACGTCGCGTTTTAACGTAAGCGTATAAAACTGTCCTATTGTATAAACAAAATCTTTTCCCCATAACCGCCGTTTTCGTCACCAATAAAAGTGCAAGTGTCAACAAGGCCGCGCAATTTGTCACGCAATCTCATGACGTAACAACTGACACTCATAGACGCGACAGGAGACAAGTGACAGTCATGGCGTCGTAAGACCGTGTTACTTGTCACGTTCCCACTCTAGCTGGTTACACCTCTAATATAGGCCGTGCAAGACAGCCTGACGTGCTCGGTGCTACTCTATATTATATTGAGGAGTGAAATAAAAACAGTGCGGTTTTTAGAGGAAACTTTCAAAGGCTGATGTCCTCGGTAAGTTGTTTAGGTGTGAAAGTAAAGATTATCTTGTTTTTGTGGTTTTTCATTTTACAGTTGGGGTTCGTCTCTGGTCTTTTCCAGATCAGCATAATCAAACTATAACGTTTCCAATCCTGGGACACAGGCCTAATCTTTCTGTGAGCAGGCCATAATCCACCACACGGGCCCAGTGCGGGTTGGTGAATATCACATGTCTTCGAAATTTTGTTTCCAGGACATGTCGGTTTCCTCACGATGTTTTCCTTCACCGTTTTTAGAGCAGTGGTGATGAAATAATTTACACAACGTAAAGTGCCTGCTTGGGTTTGAACTCACGACCTGCAACTTATAAGTCGCGATCGTTACCACTGGATCACCACTGCTCGTCACTTTTGCAGATTAAGTGGTAACAAATGCAATGCTCAGTATTGCTACGGTTGCACTGTCGCGAGAATGCGAACTACGTGCGCTCTCCGTTGTACAGCGAGGCGGCGAGCGGTGTGCGAGAGAGAGCGCTCGAAGTGAAGTGAAGCTGAGCATAAAGTTTTTTTTAGATTTTCAAGCTATTATCCTGTGCCCAAATCTACAGCGCCACAAGCGAATTACGCATCATACTGCCGTAATAAAAAATCCTGCACCGCGCAAGTAGAGATTACAGCGTGAATAGCATATATACAACGTCCCGACATTAATCGTCGGGCAGTAGCCCACCAGACACGACTCCCGTCTGGTCGTGGGACCCTTCATTTTCTATGGATGATGATGTTTTTTTTTAATGAAATAAACTAGTGCTTTACTGCGATCCCGCCTGATGGAAAGCAGTGATGCAATCGTTGATGGTAAAGCGCACTAATTTATTATGAGCCTATTCACTCAAGACACTTGAAGAGACTTGAAGACACTTAAATTATAATCGGACGGGAAAACCGCTGTAGGCAAATTGTTGCAGTCCTTCGATGTTCGCGGTATAAACGACGAGGCGAAACGCTTCGTCCGGATCGTAGCAGTTTCAACAACGTAAGGGTGGAAACTCGCCGTGCGACGGGTTGTCCGATGATAGAACCGTGATGGCGGAATTAAGTCATGTAATTCCCGCGCACACTCTCCAGAATGCATCCTATAGAATACCGAAATGCTGGCTACCCTACGCCTGTGCTCCAGGGTTTGCAAATTGGTCTTAACCAAATCTGAATCACCAATTAGCCTCTTTGCACGACTCTCCACTGAGTCCAAAGCTGCTAGATGGCATTTTGCAACACCAGCCAATATATGGCTGCAGTACTCCACACACAATCGGACCTGCGCTTTGTATAACATTAGAAGCTTTCACGGTGTGAAGTACCGCCGGACCTTTGCAAGAACGCCACGTTTCCTAGCAGCCATCTTGGCTTTGGACTCAATGAACCGCCCAAAGTTTAGGTTTGAGGAAATTTCAACTCCCAAGAGCTGAAGGCAGTCGGTGCACTCCAAGGATACATTCTGAAAAGCAGGAGCCAGGGTGAACGGGCTCCTTTTGGCGGTGAACAGACACGCTTGTGTTTTGGCGGCGTTCAATCCCACAAGGTTGGCTTCGCCCCACTTGGAGACTGCTTGAAGTGCGACATTCGTACGCTCTACCATAGCCTCTCTTTCGGACCGGTTTACTTCCTTACAACTGTGCTGTCATCTGCATACCCATAGATTCCGGGCATGAGTGAACTATACACCCTGTTTCTCATAACTATAATATACTCGTAATATACAGGGTGGCCGGAACATTGACGTCCAAAAATAAAATTTAGGTCCCTCGCATCGTGGGGTATCCGAATCACCCCCATGTATGTTCCGCGACTTTTCATAGTTTTCGAGTTACGAATTTTTTTCTGATTTTTTGAGAATGATCGACCTGACCAATCTAAAAAATGGCTTTGTCGAGATTTTTTTTTTGCAACTGAATCTTCGTGAGTAGTACTTTTATGCTTAAAATAATCAGCTTCGTAACTGTGATGAAAGTTATGAAAAAGTTGGTCTAAAGTGCTAATTTTTTTATGATTATGAAAGCTGAGAGTCTGGCGCATTCTTGAAGCCTACTTAGGAACCATGAAGTTTCCTGTTTAATTTTTTTATTTAAAGTTAAAATGCTAAGCCATAATTTACCGAACGTAATTTTTTCACATAACGTAACATCGTCTTTAGACCAACTTTTTCATAACTTTCATCACAGTTACGAAGCTGATTATTTTATGCATAAAAGTACTATTCACGAAGATTCAGTTGCAAAAAAAAAATCTCGACAAAGCCATTATTTAGATTGGTCAGGTCGATCATTCTCAAAAAATCAGAAAAAAATTCGTAACTCGAAAACTATGAAAAGTCGCGGAACATACATGGGGGTGATTCGGATACCCCACGATACGAGGGACCTAAATTTTATTTTTGGACGTCAATGTTCCGGCCAGCCTGTATAAGTCAGACCCTGTAATAGGTTGAAAATTTAACAAAGATCGAACATGTTTCCTATCATCAGTCTATCAAATCTATGTTCATAAAATAACAAAATACGATGACAATCCGAATACTTTCTTAGACATATAACTTGTACAAGATAAGGGATCTAACATTACTCAGATCATTCTTTCTATTAACCTTCAACGTCTCTAGTTCCAACAAAATATTACTCACATAATGTTACTGACTTCCATCAAAATAATATCGTGGAAAAGAATGGATAAAGTCATCTTATAAACCATCGTTGATATAACAAGATAGGGTGTGTTATTATGACTCGTAACTTATATCGGTAGATACCTGGGTACCACCCACTTGGTTGTCAAAATTGGAGGTTATAACCCCGCCCTAGTTTAAAGAACGTGTGGTAATACTGAAACAGGTACACACCATTACTACTTACAACATGATAGTTATGCAAATTTAAGCGTTTGATCTGAATGTTATATGAAAATATTCAGAGAGCAATTCTCGTCTCAGTCAGTCAACGTCTGATCTCAGTCTCAATCTGTCTTAAATACGTCAAATTTACGTACATTTATTTACATTTTTGACGTTTTTGACATTTTTTTTTTGTCGCCGAGATGAGACTGCGACTAGATTTTGAACTTTTAGTTTTATCAGAAGGCCAATTCCCGTAATTTAAAAATTATGAGAATTGGTATTTTGATAAAACTCGGATTGAATCATTTGCGGGGTGATTGCGTAACGCACTAACAATAGCAAGGGCTTTAATTTTGACAGTTCAACAACATCCATTGCATTATTTACGTTGTTGAGCGGACAATTGTTTCGAAGATATGAAGCAATTAATTAGCAATATAGTTCAGATGGTGATTCATAGTGTATTACGCAATTTGGGTACTGATAATTCATCAAAACATTTTTGTTATTAACAAGTGTGATGATTAATTCTCGTTTATCTATGCATGAAGTAGATTTAAAATCTAGTATGATAATTATGTACATATGCTTTAAACAGAAAGAGAGTAGGGAGGCCTTTGCCCAGCAGTTGAAATCACAGGTTTTTAATAATAATAATTATGTGCCTATTGCTAACTGATCATTCCAAAATCAACATTCCCCCTAATGAATCAAACAAAGACCCTGCGATCCCAACCCAAGAGTATGATATTTACTATAATCTAATTTATACGAAGATGCTCCTATATTTTTCTAATACAGTAATATTCTCAGACTACGCCATGCTTCTCTCAAAACATTATCATATAAGTCCAATAATATTTTATCGTGAGAGGCTAAATAATACGTCGGCGACATTTGGTGGTTATATTGTTACGTGTGGACCGTTATATACCGACCACCCGATATTTGCGACGTCAAAGGTTCCATGTAATGAGAAGATTTGTCTTTAGGCTCGATAATGTCTTAATATCTATGTAATTTATGTCTAGATAGATACATATTTAGACTATGCGAGATACATAACTATTGATTGCAATACCTAGTATCCATTTCAAAAAGACTAATGCTCGGTTCCTATAATAATAATAATATAATAATTTATTTAATAAAAACGTTTACAAAAGATGTACATTTAGCCAAGAGTGGCAAATTACCCATACAATTATAGTGCTTAAATAAACTACAACTAAAATTTGTTTTTTTATTACAGGTGCAAATAATAATGGTTCGGAATTCGAGCGTTAGGTAGCGACCCACCCGAACTAGGTTTAATTCTAAACTAAACTGCGTTTCAGGCCCTATAAACAAAAACGAATCGTTTTGCTTAACGTAGCATTTTTATTGCCAAACTGGGCATTATAGATGCGTAAGCAAATTTTACCTGTCATAGCTACTTCCATATGGGAGTATGAGGTCTTTGCTTTATTATTGGTACAGATACAAGAGTCTTTATTTTATCAGTAATGTTTCGTAAATTATAGGAGTCGATTCCTTTAATTTACGGACGGAATAATTTAATATGCAATGCATTATTTAATTTTGTATGCACACGTTTATGCGGCAAGCTGCCCATTGCTCGCCGCCCGCAAGCCCGCGCCTACGGTGGCCGGGAGTCGGCTGGTGACTCCCGACGTCCAGGGCATCTCCTGCGGCGACTAGGGGCGTGAGGGCGCAGAGATTGCCTCTCCCTCACGCGCTCCGCCTCCTCCTTCACGAGCATTACTGCTTCGCAGAAGGAGGAAGCCATTTGGGCGCCAAAATAAGCTAAGGAGCCATCTTTTTTGCATAACCTTTTTAGACAATAGATTAAAAACAAATTTTTGTAAGCTGCCAGTTTGAAGGCGAAACGGAACTTTTTACCTCATCCAACTTTAATAGCATTAGACCTTCATAATCTGTAATTAATTTATATTCAGTGTATTCCGAAGTACGTTTTATCTTCTGCGGGAATTAGAGGTTTGAACCCCAAGCGGGAAAAAAAGAATGTTGTCGCTTTTGGAAACTTGGAGAAAAAAGACGGCGCCTGAATAAAAATCACTACATTTGTCACAGCATAAGAATTGGAATTAGACAAATTCGTCCGTTAAATTAAGGCCATTTCGGATGGAGAACGGAATTCGATTTGGGGTAAATCTCCCACTCGTCTGGGGAAATGGGGAATTTTCCTTTACCGCGCCTCGCGAACTTAAGCGATGCTCGGGATCGCACGTGATTGGATAAAATAGAAAGTGTATTTACTTCTAATTTGATTTTAAATTGGATACAAATGGATGGCGATTTTTTTACTTAATCCGCCAAAGAACGGGCGTCCCGAGTAAATTATTTGGCTTAGAGACTCGAGACGTGAAAATTAAATCGATCAATCGTGGACCGTATTCAAATAAACAGTACTTTCAGCTCACTGATAAATATTTAAACAGCTTTTCAATTAAGCCCAGACTAAGTAATACTCTGATGTACATCATGGAATTACATCTGAAAAAGGGAATTGAATAATTTCATTCAGCTACCTATTTGGAATTCTTACATTAAAACATAGGTACCAGTAAAAACTATGTAAAATGTTTTGTTTATTACTCAACCGTTTCAGTTGTCATATGTGCTTTTTTAATTCTACGTAAGCCATTCTATTAACATCGTTGTCCTACTTGCCTACATTTCTGTCTTAGCCTAACATGTCATTCTTCTCCAGTTTATGTGATCTGTCATTCTTAAATGGAAAACCGACTTTCTTTTTTTTTGTTTTGATGGTACATCTGTGTTTTTTATACTTTTTAGGCCCAGTAGATGGCCGCATTTATTGCAACGTCAGAAGCATTTTTCAGATCGTCATTTATTTACCTATACTAACTATACTCACTATATACAGAGTGGTAGGGACATCGTCGCGCAAACGTCGTGAAAAGGTTACACCTGATGCCATAAATAAAATTACGAAAGCCATTCATCTCGGAAATGACCGGTTCAAAAAAATTTCATTTTTGAGTGCGCAATGTATTGCAAACAACGCGATCAAAACGCTCCGCGGATGGCGCGCGCGCGCGTACTTCCTACCGCGATACCGCGCGCTGCCCTTTCGAGTTTTATTTACGTTGCTGTTTTAAGTGAAACAAGTGAATTTACTATTTTTTAATTAAAAATCTCATTGGGTTAGATAGAAATAATGATTTTATACAATTTACAGTCAAAAAAAATTGCAGAAAAAAACGTAAAAATTAAGAAAAAACCGACGAAAAATTTCAACGCAGTGGGGTCCAGAATCATGTACTGAATCCATGGTAAGCAGTTGCGCGTCTATGTTCCTGCCACCCTGTTTAATAATAAATAAGTTGCCGTGTTTAAAAATTTGTTTCAGGAAAAAGCAACTTCAACGCTACTGCTTAAGCCTTAAATGCCCGAAACAGTAATTTGCGCTCGAAGCTTTAAGTCAATTAATTTTTTGTCTTCACTGGATACCTCCCCACGCTTTACTCATTATCTTTGACGTTAATTCCTGTTCCAGAAAACTCGATAAGTAGTGGAAGTTACGTTTATTCGATTAAGAACGCACCTATCTAACTTTTGTAGGAACAAATAATTACCCTTGTAAAGTCAGGGTAAGTAATTGTTTTTCATATTGACACAATTTGCTGTGTTATAGCCATTTCACACCACTGTCAACCACATACGGATAGTTTAAGTTGCTAGATAATTAATTTTGCTAGATTTAGGAGCATTACTTAAAGTCTGTATGTGTGTGTGTTTCTTTATTTATTTATTTTATATTAAAACGATATCCCACACTATGAATTTCTCCTGTATCGTGGGTGCGATTATATACATTTAAACTTACATACACAAACAGCCAGACCCGGAACAACAACTGTAGGTCATACAAATATTTTTTCCGTGCGGGAATCGAACTCGCAACACGCAGCGCAGCAGTCAATCCCTTAACCACTGCGCCAACCATGTCGTCGATGATTATCATATTTAAGTAATTATACTTATATTTCATAAAGAAATCTGAGGTAATCGTAGGTTTATATAATTACATCATATTAAGGTATTTACATTATATAAGCTAACATTTAAAATAAAAAATACACATAAGCAAAATAATCATAGGGCATCAAAAAATTCGTCCGCATCGCTGTCAACAGGAACAGTACCCAAAAGGCTGGCAGCATTGCCACGTTGTATGGTGATGCTAATTCTTTGACCAAGAAACAGGCCAGCCCTCTGGTCACGTGAAGAGTCGATTAACCGCTTGGCGATATCTCGAAAAACCAAGTGGGCACTCGGACCCCATGGCCGTAGTGTTTCAACCCCAAACGGCTTGAACATATAACTCCCAATCAGGTTGGAATATTTTCGCCTAATAAAATTTTTATTATATATATATATTTTATCATATTAATGAATGTAATTATAAACATTCGATTAAATAAGATTTCTTCTGAAATAAATTGTGTAAATGATGGTGAAAACTGGATCAAAATCCATTGTGTAGTTTAGAAGAACAATGTGATCACACAGACAGACACGCAATCTCAACTTCAATGTATGTATATCATCATCTGCCTAGCCTTTTCCCAACTATGTTGGGGTACGGCTTCCAGTTTAACCGGATGCAGCTGGATACCAGTATTTTAAATGGTACTATGTATATAGAAGACATATACGCAAGGTACATAACAACATGCCTTATTGTCCGTAAGGGTTGAGCAGAGCTATACCTATAATGTATTATACACACAACTTAAAGATAACAGAGGGGCAATTCTCGTAATTTTAAGAACGTTCACAGTCTGATCTCAGTCTCAATCTGTCAAAAATACCTCTAATTTCCTTACATTTTGACAAGTTTTTGACATTTGTTTGTCGCCGAGATGACACTGTGATTATGTATAGATTATGAACGTTTTAAATTACGAGAATTGGCCTTCTGGTGTTTTCAGTTATGTTGTTGATTATAGTGTCCCATAAAACAGCAACAACATCAACAACATCCTATCTATGATAGCTTGATTGTGAGTTTGTGAACCACTGCTGCAAGGTTTCGGCTGGACCTGTCACCTTGCAGCAATGATGTCATAATCTGTTTCTGTTTTTTTCTTTGTAAGTCTATTACTAACATAGCTTGTAAGTACATTGTTACTAACACTATGAGTATTGTTGCTTGAATTAAATAAATGAAACTTAGTTTAGAACACGACAATTTCTTAGCCAATGGAAATGGTTATCGCCTTATAAAAAGCCACGAGCAATATACAACACTACTGAGCAAGTAACGTAAAACTAAGGAAAATTAAACATTAACCGCTTCTTATTGTCCAACAACACGCTTAAAGTTTTTTCTTAACCTGTATTTATTATCAGAGATAACTATAAACTGTTATAAGTTGTTTTATCTCAAAAGGTGTTTGTCTTGCACTTTAACTCTTTATTACCTTTATTTATGACTAGTTGCGCCCCACGGTTTGACCCTCATAAGTCTCGATCCCGTGGGAATATAGTGATAAAAAGTATCCTATGTGTTAATCCTGATTATAAACTATCTGTGCGCCAAATTTCATGCTCCTGTCTGAAATAAAAGTTTTTTTATTTAATTTTTTATATAATGATCTTGTTGGTGATGTTCTTTAGAAAGGTCAGGTGCGTAGTATTCGCAACCGGCGCGAGCTTGAATGACCAGCACGCGTAGCATAGACCACCATAGAACCGGGTTTTGTCGACGGAAGAATAAACAAAGTGACAGATTGTATACTAATTTCTAAATAAATCTGTCATTTTGTCTATTCTATCTGCCATTTTGTCAATTCTATCTGTCATTTTGTCTATTCTGTCTGTCATTTTGTCTATTCTATTTGTCATTTTGTCTATTCGGTCTGTTATTTTGTCTATACTATCTGTCATTTTGTCTATTCTGTCTGTCATTTTGTCTATTCTATCTGTCGTCATGCTACGCGTGCTGATGTATGAACGTAAACGAAGCAAAAGGAGTATGTAAGGATCTGAGGTGTTCTTTAGTTTCTGCCTAACCCCCAAGGGAAGAAGGCGTGAGCTTATGTATGTGTTTTTAAGTAAAAGAGAATTTGAAAAGTATAAAATGTACTCACACTCTTTAAGTCCTTACAATCCCCTGAGTGCATTACATATGTATAAATAAACATAACTTTTATGTAATTCTCTTCAATTGACTTATTAAAAAGTCCGCACTTATACCAGGCTAAGTATAAACTAGGTAGGTAAATGAGTGTAAAAGCTAGCAAAGTGTTTACAAAAGTAGGATATAGTGCTGTTTCCCTGCATTTGTAGCTTAGTGACGTCTGGAGAATAGCAATGGCTTAGTACGGTTCTAGTGGTGGGAGATGTCGATACCAGAAACAGGTTTTTAGCGGCAACAAAGTACCAGATTAACACTACACATTTTGTTTATATTAATATCACTGTGTCCAATCACTGGTCGATTCAGCCGCTTCTTATACTATTTTAAAGACTCAGAAAGTGGACAGAGATTTTATGGTGGGTATTATTTAATAGCCGGGGTACATTATTTATTTTACAACTTCAACAAATAAAGATATATAGGGTCAAATCAAATTAGCTAGCGAAACTCCATCGATATCTAAACATGATAAAATGATGAAAAATAAATTAATGTAATAATTTTTTTGTGATAATGATGATGATGATGCTACAAAAAAAAAATCATCAAATTAATTTGTTTTGTAGCATCGACCGCAGTTAGTTTAGTCACTTGAAATATCAGGTAAAAAAACCTGTTTTTTTTTTATTATTTAAAATCTATAGACATGATCGGTATCAGTATCTAAACACAATCGAACAAAGCAAAACAGATTTTCACAACTCGTAAGTACTTTAAGTAAGAACACTGTCAGAGGTCGTCGACCCCCCAAAAAAACATCAACTCTTTTTTATTTGATCGTGTTTAGATAACAATACCCACTACGTCCGCAGAGTTTCGCTAGCAAATTAAGTTCGACCCTGTTTATACATAGGATATAAATTATGCGCGCATTGTTGTTACTGTTGTCGCTATATTTGTACACTACACGTCTGTTACGTCGACACTAGTTTGAATAATAGTTAGAGATAATGTTTTGTTATGTTTGAGCTTATTTACATAATCCTGGTACATAGGGTTTCTGCATTATTAGCCCAAATAATAGCCTCGAGGTAAACGTGTAACATTGTATTAATTTACATTATTGTTTGACATATTTCATGTAATAGAATAGAATACATTTTATTATGTACACCATATAAATTACAGACATAAATATAGAAAATTTAGGGTGACACAATGGGCGGTCTTCTTTTTTTAGGAATATGATTAGTTTCTACCTATAAATTAATATTAGTTATGGCACGTTTTAGACTGAACGATAAGAAAAACTGACCAACTATTTTGCACCATCTCTACACCACACAATCCTAAAAATGTTTGTACGTAGGTATGTTACGGTAAATAAAAAAGAGACAAGTCCATCTCTTAATGCCAAATTTAATAATATCACCTAAACCAAGATAAAATAAAACAAAATTGACGACGTCATAAAAATCAGGTGTCTCTAAACTAATACCACAAATTGGTATCGGTACCTGTAAAGCTTTCACATCACTAGAGCAATAGACGTTTGAATCTTGGACATATTCCAAAGCATTCCAGTTTTATCCCCGATGTCTCGGCGGGGCATAAATTAAACGATTTTCATACGAATACAGTTATGTTCTGTTGTTCAACTCGAATTAAAGCTTTATTTATACTCATTGCGTTGTTGTACCAAGTGCGACTGTAAAAGTTTGGACCCCGGGTGGTACTCGTATATTCACTTAAAATGTTAGTAGCGTGCAATGGAGAGAGCCATGCTCGGCGTTTCCCTGCGTGATCGAATCAGAAACGAGGAGATCCGCAGGAGAACTAAAGTAACCGAGATCGCTCGAAGGATTGCTCAGCTGAAGTGGCAATGGGCGGGACACATAGCGAGAAGAACCGATGGCCGTTGGGGCGGAAAGGTTCTGGAATGGCGACCGCGCACCGGACGACGCTCAGTGGGTAGGCCCCCGACAAGGTGGACCGACGATCTGGTGAAGGTCGCGGGAAGCCAGTGGATGCAGGCAGCGCAGGACCGATCGTCGTGGAGATCCTTAGGGGAGGCCTATACCCAGCAGTGGGTGTCGTGCGGCTGATATGATGATGATGATGATGAGTCTGACTTCGACCTCGAAGTCGGGTTTTAGAGAACGATTTTAAATGTAATTGACTTAAATCATGATTGACGAATTATTTACTGAAAAATTATCAGGGACCGTAGTCTGGATTCGTTCCCCGTTGATGGCAATAGGCTCGCCTCCTATTTTTTTTTTATGTTAGCCTACGCTGTCCCACTCCTGGGCAAAGGCCTCTCTCCGCTCCTTCCATCTTTCGTGAGCCCGCGCGTCCTCCTTCCAATTTTGACGGAACCTATCCAGCTCGTCCCGCCATCACCTATATGGTCTGCCGCGACCTCGCCTCGCTGTCTCAGGGGACCAATTCAGAGCTATTTGGGCCCATAAAAATAAAAAAAATAATTTTAGTTTAAAGTATTGACATAAATCGTGATTGACGAATTATACACCGAAAAATCCGTAGTCTGGATTCGTGCCCGGTTAATGGCAATAGGCTAGCCCCCTATGACATGGGACTTAAACATGACTGGCGAAATATTTCCTATAGGAGCTCCTCTGCCTAACCCTTTAAGGAAATACAGGCGTGAAGACATTTTAAAATCTCAAAAAAAAAAAATACATGAAGAAAGATCATTGCTTTTTCTTAATTTTATTGGTCAGCACTGTAATTTACTATTTTCATATAAAACAACACACAATACTTTTTAATGTTAACCTACTTTAAGCAACTACGCGACATACGTAATCAGCGCACAGCACTTCAACACTAATTAAACTACTTAGAACCACAAAGGCCAATTTGTTTTGCTATATAAACAAGTTGTCTCTCCACAGGACTGGTAAGGACTCGTCCATATAAGACGTGCTAATCCTATATATCCTACTATTACTACTTAATATTATAAACGTGAAAGTTCGTATGGATGGATGGATGGATGGATGTTTGTTACTCTTTCACGCAAAAACTACTGAACAGATTTGGTTGAAATTTGGCACAGAAATGGCTTATAACCAGGATTAATATATAGAATACTTTTTATCTCGATATTCTCACTGGATCGAAACTTATGCGGGTAAAACCGCGGGGCGCAGCTTGTAGTAATATTATAAACGTGAAACTTTGTATGGATGGATGGATGTTTGTTACTCTTTCACGCAACAACTACTAAACCGATTTGGATGAAATTTGGCAGACATGGTTTATAACCAGGATTAACATATAGGATATTTTATATCCCAATATTCCTACGGGATCGAAACTTATGCGGGGGAAACCGCGGGGCGCACCTAGTACTTACATATAAATGTAAAGTAAGTATATAAATACTTTTTTTTTTTTTTTCTGATGGGAAATCATCAAATGACCCCTCCCGCTCTGGGTGGAGCGGAAGGGAGTGTCAGACTCTTACTGATTAAAACCCACCCATGTTCTTTCCTTTTCCCTTTATGTTCCGGGGTAGCGGTAACCCTTTCGGACAATCCCGCTGAATTATATAAATACTTAATTATTTTCAAGTATCATCATCATTCTTCCGCCCTTATCCCAATTTATTTGTTATCCACGCAAATTATTTTCAAGCATATACAGGCTCATACCACCACACGAGAGCAGTGGTGGCCAAGTTGTAGCGACCGCGACTTACGAATTGTAGGTCGTAGGTTCGAACCCAGCCAAGCGCTTTAATTTGCGTAACTTATTTACCAGTGCTCTAAAAACGGTGAAGGAAAAGATCGTGAGGTACGATACCGGTATGTCCTAGAACAAAAAAATTTAAAGACTTTTGACGTCAACCAGCCTGCACTGGGCCTGCGTGGTGGATTATGGTCCACTCCCTCTCACAGAGTCCCAGCAGTGGGAACATTATCGGCTGATTATGCTTATGCTTTATGCGTACGATATCCTGCGAGACAAGACATATATTAAGACATAAGTAAGACATTTTTAGATATTTACTAGCTGCGCCCCGCGGTTTCACCCGCATAAGTTTCGATCCCGTGGGAATATCGGGATAAAATGTATCCTATATGTTAATCCTGGTTACAAACCATATGTGTGCCAAATTTCATTCAAATCCGTTTATTAGTTTTTGCGTGAAAGAGTAACGAACATCCACCCATCCATCCATACAAACTGTCACGTTTATAATATTAGTCTCTTTGAAGCCACTTCCTCCTTTAATTTGAATGCAGGCTTACCTACAAGTGTGAACCAGACCCAACACAGCAGAATGTTGAACATTTTTGTTTAAATACAAGGCAAATATTTTAAGACTCCTAGTTGTTACTTTAAATAGTTGAAAAGTTTCGCTTCATGCTCCGAATAATGCTGGACAGTTTAAACAAGATAATCGTGTTGAAACATTTAGTATTTCTGGAAGTATTTTACTTGAATATTAAGGCTAAGAGAGTAGTTAGATTGTTTGATATCCATGACTGAATCTTTAAGAAATCGTTATTATCTTAGGGTGAAAAACCGCTTTCAAGAGCTGGCAGCTCCTGAATAAACATTCATAAATCAATGCTGGGACACAGGCCTTCTTTCTTCGAGAGGGAGTGGGCTGTAATCTACCACGCGGCCGCAGTGCTGGTTGGTAGATGTCACATGTCTTCGAATTTTTGGCTCTTTGGCACTAGGACATGCCGGTTACCTCTCGATGTTTTCCTTCGCCGTGTTGAATGGAGCGGTGATGAAATATATTTACACAAATACCGCTGGGCCACCACTGCTCTGACAGCTGCTGAACGTGGGGTAAATGTTCTGTTCACGTTCAGTTTCAACGGTTACCATGGCATCATACGCCGAAACTTTAGGTAGGCAAGGCAAGACAGTAGATTAATGGCAAATAACTTGCTAATTATGGATGGTATAAAAAATATTTTATTTTCTTGAACATTTCATTGAAGATTTCATGACATTTTTCATCCAGTCAAACACATTTTTTTTTTCCAGTTCAACGACACCGAAAATTTTAAACCCCACAATCTTCAACGTCTGTTATCACTTCTTATCTAGGCCTAGGACATTGATAGAACATCTTAGCTTATCACATCGATCCCGCGAATACATCAAGGGGGACACTAAAGCCAGCTATATATCAACACGTCTTGATCCGACGTATCGTTTGACATCGAAAAAGTAATATGTCTCCTCAAGCTGTATATAAAACCTTAGCGAAATGAAACGGGTCCGCTATCAAGCTGCGGCCCGTCAATCTTATTGTCATTCAATTTGAATTTCCGCTTAGGACCGGTTTTTTGTGAGGCCTTACTAGAGGCCATAGGAGAAGCGGATTCAGAGGCGAGTTTAGTACTAGATGGGTTTAGGACTAATATAGGAGGGTTATTCCCGTACTAAAAGGTGTGCGTAATGATGAAGTACAAGACATAAAGGAAGGAAGTTTGCAGTTATTTAAATTACACATTGTATTGTATACGATCTATATTGTACGACCGATATTTCTATAAGTAATTCGTATTGTCTAGTATCCTCATGAACTAAATAAGAATGGCTCGTGCAGTAGTTGAATGACTAGCAAAAAATGAATGAATAGTGGAGCAGATTACCCATTCCTGGTGGCTGTTTTATTTCTCGTTAGATAAAATTTAGATTGTGTATTTTTTTTTATTGTGTACTTTCGAATCGAATACGATTATTCGATTCGAATACATGGTATGAACGTTAATCGCAGATTCCAGCTCTCGTCAGGGACTAATTAAAACTCATAAGCGCTAGTCCCACGTTGGGCGCCAATTATAATTTGCCATTCGGGCAGTATCACCAAAAAATTTCTGAATCGTAAAACGCACAGAAATACAAATCATCAATTTTAATATTTTATTGAAAACGTAATATTTCATACTACATAGTTGAAATTTTAGTTAAATTAAATTCCGCACATTTTGGTAATTGGGTAATTTTTAACGTGTCAGTCTCAGGAAATAATTTCACGACACTCAAACTTGGTTTCCAAAATAAAAATTTTGGAAACCCAAGTTTGAGTGTCGTGAAAATTTTGTTTAAAATCTGCCATTTTTACCAGTATTTGACATTAAAGTGTCTAAAACGCTATGTATTTAGAAAGCCATTATTGTGTGACCGTTCACCGTTTTCTTAGGAAACCAAAGCTATTGCCAACCGAAGCGCAAAATCACACATCACCCAGCGTTTCAAGCGCACTAAAACTATTCAACCTTCCACTCCTTTCGTGGCCCAACATCCAGTCTACCCGGGCGCCGAGGCCGAGAAAAACCTAACATTTGTCACTGCATCGGAATCTGTTGAATTAGACGCTTCAAGGGTTCCCCCGGATGGGAATTTGAGCTTATTTTTTGTTTCTGTTCCATATTATAGAGCATTCGAGAACATTCCCTGCGTAATGGCGTTGCTGTATTGCAATAACGTATCTGAAATGAGGGTAGGATGCTTTTTCCTCGCTTTACGATTTTTAGTTGATGGCTTGATATGATTCGCTTTAAGGCGGGTATTACTTACGGTTCGGAGTTCCGTTGCTCTCGGAATATTAACTCTGGATTTAGAGGAAAGGGTACGGAAATTTTAACGGTTTTTGCTTCCGATTTAAGCCAATATTTTTTTGTTGTTGCGTTATTCGTTTCTACGGATGATTTAGCGGGTTCAGTTTGGTTTATTTTTGGAAGGTAGGTACTTTGTTTTCCTTTGGTTGGATCAGTAGTTACTTCTGGATGTCGCTGGAAACCAGCGCTGGGGCTCTGTCTCGCATAGAGTCGTTGCGTTATGCTGAGCTATGGTCGCTTTGCGTGGATGTGACGCATATTTTTCCCTAGCTTGTTATTTTTTGTGTTTGTGTTCTTTCTCTGCATCATGTTTGTTGCAAATAAATGCATTTACTTTTCTTTCTTTATCTGCTTTTGCTGAATATGGACAATTATTTTAAAGTTAAAAAAGGAGGAGGATTTAACTTTTTGCACATCAGGAAAGGATAAGGTCCTATCTTAGCATCAAAATGTTGTATATAAATAATCTCCACCTCTTTGAAAATTACCGGAATGCTTCACTTTTCCCTTCATTCTTTTAAAACTAAAAACCACGTCTTATTCCTCATAACTTTCCTCTGTAAACATTTTATAAACCATAATTTTCCTTTGTAAACAATATGCAGAACCTACTCGTAAACCAACAATCATAAGATAAGGCTCTCCACAAAGCTCGGGTCTGTCCATCGATACGGGACCCTTGACAAAGACGAATGGTTGTCTTCCCTCTAACATGGGAAACGTCGAAGGCCTATGAAAGACTTTCACGTGTTTGGGAAAAGAATTGTGTGTTAATGTATTTCTCTGTTACTATTTGTTTTTAAAACATTATTTTCAGTTTTTTATTTTGTTATTTGTACTTTGTGTTTCACGAAGTGTGTACAGACGCCAGCAGGTCAAGCTACCCGAAACTGTCAAATTTTCCCAATCAATCTTGAACCTTAATGCCTTACCGATAAAGTTGAAAATCTATTAGAGAAATTTGACAGATTGTAGTAACTTGATGTGCTGGCGTCTGTACAAATAAACGTTATTTTTTATTAGTTTATTTTTTTTGGAATTAAGTTTTATGTTCAGTTATGGAAGGGTGGTAGCGGGATTTTAAGCCTATAAACTTTCTTAAGAATTGGGCTATCAAATAAATAAAAAGTTTTTCATATCCGAACGGAACTTTCAGAGATTAGCGCGACAAAGCTTTATTATTAGTTTAGATAGATTGATCTCCCATTTATTACTTTACTAAATGAGAATCTTAATCTCTAATAATGAATTATTCAGTACCTTATCCATCAAGCTTAACACCCTCATTTACCGCTTTTATTATAATTGCTTTATTTTTGAAACACTTTTTACACGATCCCGAACTTTTGATAACAAACAAGAGCTAGCAAAAACTTGTGAATAAAAAAGTACATTCATTTTGTAATGATGTAAAACTGGGGGTCGATCATTAAAATAGAATTTAATAAACAAAGTGACATATGCATTATGTAAAAGTAAGAAAGTGTAGTTTAAAGCTTCTGACTGTAAGTAAAGTCAAGGAAATTCATTTTTCATAAAATTGATATCAACTTAAATTGCCCGTATATTCAAAACACAACCGTCATTCATTGACAGTTGTGATATGTATGAAGTGACAGCCAATTGGCGTAGTCTGTTAATATGTTAAACAATTATTTCCATGATTGTACCTACATTATTAATATACAGTAACATAGAAAAGTAGAGAATCGTGCCATGTAAAGTACAGGTATTCAGCTGCATCCGGTTAGACTGGAAGGCTAGGCAGATAAGTGTGTGTTTATGTGTATTAAATACTAATTACATGCTGTGATAAACCAGCTAAGCATACAAAACATTTGTTTACAAACACAATCTTTCCTAGATAACGCCTACAATAATTGTTATCATTTGCTTCTTTTATTACATTACTATGCAGATAATGATAACATAGAAAGGTAATAAAATAAACAAAACATTTTCAACTATCACATTGCACGATAGATAGCATTAAATTAGTCACCACGAGAATTGAAGTGATCAAAACGAGAAACGGTACCAAATTCGCGTTAATTTCCGCTTAATCAACTAATTATTTTGATACAAAAACCATTTTTGAACACGTATTTTTAACACTAGTAAAACGTTAACGCCACTTATATTTACCTAACATGTGTAGTCATATTGAACTACATGAATGACGAAGGTCCAAAAGGACAGGAGGGAGATGAGACCCACGGAAGATAACGCACAAGACCGAAATAAATGGCGTCACATGATAGGGAAAGCTTACCCCCGAGTAACGGGAAAACGCAATTCCAAAAAAGAAGATGTGTAATCATATTAAAGGGTGTGATAAAGACAATCACACTCAACCACTTTCTTCATAGAACCAACATCATAATGGCGAATAAATGAATCAGCTGTTCCATGCAAAACTTCCACGTCACCCAGATTAGGTTAGAAACCTTCGGGACACCCTGATCTTACACAGATGTTCTTAACAGGCCAGGAGACTTAATCAAGTTCTGGAAGGTGGTGGGCTGGTTGGAATAACCACCGACGGCCGCCATGACCCACGCACAATGGTCCACTTGAAGGACTAAGTGCGGAAACAAACCCATAACATAGGTAGAAAATAGATGGTCTGTACCATACCTCTAAATACGACCACAGATATTTGATTTACGCTGTACAATTGTAAAATTGCTGTTGGCTTTTCTTGTAAAGAAAAACTAGTAATTAGATAGAACTACAATATAGTTAGTATAACCTAAATTTAGTATCTACCTACAAAGTAATTAGATAAAAACTACAAGAAAAGTGGATGTCCGTTTACCATTGATCAATTAGCTCTATTTTAACCTTTATAGGTTCCTGTTAGGTTCTCTCAGAATCCCACGTCGTAACGAAACTTGCCTATTCTTTGCAAGAAAAAACTTCTATGTGATACTCGTACTACTGTTTTGTTTAAGTTGTAAAAAAAAAATACGTTTATTAGCGGTAAGATATGACGCAAACAAAAAAGAACAAGTTTGCGGAAAATATGCGACACATCCACGTAAAACGGCCATCGCTCAGCATAATGCTGTGATTCTATATGAGACAGAGTCATAGCGCTGGTTTTGAGCTACAGCTGGCCGTGACGCGATGACGTCAACCGGTGTAACATAAAATTAGTTACAAAATACGAAACTAAAATAAAATAAATACACAACACAAGTTCTAAATCTTTATATAAATATAATATTTAAATGGCAACATTCCATTCCGTCGACTAAAGTAATTATCTGTGCGCGCAGCTGTCATAAAATGTCTCGTTCAATTAATAGATTACGTTGCCAAAGAAACGATGGATAGATTTGTCTAAAAGATTATATGGCTAAAAAGGTGAATACTGATATGACGGTAGATGGAATTGTATAGAACACACATGCACACGCGCATACTACGCTGACTCCGAAAAAATGCCATACGGCGGTACGGCAATTTTTATTTATTATTTATTTATTTACCATTTATGTACACACATATATAAACAGACAAGAAAAACAGAACAGAAAAAAATAGGTACAGAGGTGATGTTTATTTCACAAGAAATCTCTTCCAGCACACCCGAGACAGGACAATAGATACAGAGATGTAGACAGCGTGTGAAATAGTAAAGGAGACAAAAAATAATACATACAATCAAAAACATTTCTCTTAAAAAACTAAACAAAAATTGCTAGAATATACTAACATACATACAAATAAACGTACATACATACATACTACTAAAATAAATATCACTAGAATAATAATAATTATATCATAATCAAAAAAAATAAAACAAAAAATACATACACAACTAAGATGAAGTGGACAGATAGTGTTCTTTTACTCTTCTTTTAAAAACTGCAACAGTTTGGCAGTCCCTAATGTCAGGCGGTAGTGAATTCCACAACCGCACCGCGTGCACTGTAAAGGAGTAGGAGTAGAAGTCGGTGGAGTGGGGAGGGGACTTGAGAAGGTTTAATGAATACAATATTTATTTTAAAAAATATATATTTTATGTGATTTGTTGTTATATCGGCCTTATTAGTGCCTACACACGACTCTGTCTCTGTCTGTGAACATTTCAAATGTCTACCTATTACGGTTCAAAAGATACAACCCTGTGACAGACGGACGGACGGACAGCGGAGAGGTCCTTTTGAGACACACGTTTTTCTTGCCGTGAAAAAACTATAGTTTATTCGCCGTATGGAGCTCTTATGGAAGCTTGTTGACGACACGGCGCCGTCTCGGTATACCATAGAATCATGTCATATACAACGTCACACAATTTTTCTACGGCGCGGTTGACACGCCGTACCGTAAAGAAACCCTGCAGTAGGGTCTTAGTAAGAGGGTGCCGCTGGCATCCTTTGAGTATGGAACCCTAAAAAGTATTTGTACTTTTATGGATTGGTGATAATTGCTAGAAAATTTTCTATGAAAACCCGTAAACTACGGCACATAACAAATGTTCTGTTTTTAGCGACTATTAAACAGTTTGAGTTTCACGAACATTTTGCATATTACATCCGATTTAATTTGCGAGTCACTTCATTAGTGATGCAGTCATGCTCGCTTGGAGGTATAACGAAGCGTAGTCAGTTTGAAATGTTTTATTATTAACAATATGTTCCGTTTTATGCTAGCCTAGTACTCCTGTATTTAAAGCACATAATTGATTTAAACTTTTGCTACCAATTTCATAACATCATCTGCCTTGTTCGTCTAGTTGTTAGAGCCAACAAGAAAATAATAATAAAAAATAATAAAAATGTTTATTTTCTCCACCACACAATGAAACGTTAGGACAATACTTAATTGTGTATACAAAAAAAAAAGATGTTGTGGAGACTGGAGCCTGTACTAGGAATACCTGTGTTACAGGTCTCCAGGCCTCCATACTACACGGACAAGTCACACAAGACATTTGTATCACGTCTTCTGACAGATGACAATGATAATGGGATGAAAGAAAAAAAAACAAAAATAATGTAAAACAAGAAAAATATAAAGCAAATAATTAATCAATTAGACAGCAAAGTATATGGTATACCTACTTGGGACATATCGAGCTGCTTTTTATGAGATGACTTCCAAGAGCCTCTCAGTGGCTTCATAATCGTGAGATTATGAAGAAACTGTGAAAATATGAAACCTCTTTTAATATTCCATTTTTATTATTCTTAATTTTAAATATTTTACATATTCTTTTGTCTTTTCTATGTGTGTCATCTCATATATGCACAAAAAAGAAATAAATATTTTAAGATATTTCATACTTTGTTTGCTTATGTCTAACAAAATTGTTAGACAAGTGATGCTGAGCTGAGTATGAGGTCCTGGGTTCGATTCTTAGGTCGGGCAAAGTGTTATTAGGTTTTCCCATCTGAAATTTCTCAGTAACAGCCCGGAGTCTGGATTTGTGCTCGGTTCATGGCAATAGGCTCGCCCCCGATACATGGAGCGGCTGCCTATTTGACCTCCACAACCCAGTTACTGGGTAATACAATACCCCTTGGTAAGACCGGTTGTCAGACTTTCGGGCTTCTGACTACCCGTAACGACTGTCAAAGATCCATGAATGACAGCCGGGACCAACGGCTTAACGTGCTTTCCGAGGCATGGAGGGGTCTTGGTATGTAAAGATGGTCACCCATCCACGGATCAACCGCAGCAAGCGTAGCTTAACCTAATCGATCGACCCGTGCGGCTGTTATTACTTAGCCCCCGCTCACTCACTGCAGTCACTTGTGACACTGTTTTTTTTTAAACAAAGGACTTATTTAAAAAGGCAGAGGATGTATATCTTCGAAACCGGCGAAATCCTCACAGGCTCATATTAAATGACTTGCCAAGACTGGCTAAATATAGTAAAAGCTATTTAGCCATGTGTGTCGAATATATAATAAAATTCCAAGTGATTTTAAAACTTTAGATCTTAGATTGTTGAAAAAAAACTACATACGAGTATATGGTTGAATACCAATAATTTTTACAGCATTAAATAATTTGATTTGTTAGCATACATTTTGTAATGTACCTATAATAATGATATAAGCATGTATGCTCTACTTTATATAACATATTTTATACAAATAAATATTATTTCTAATTGTATTTTTTTTTTTTTGTGCTCTTTTGGTGGCTTTAGGCTAAATGGCCGCCCTAGGAGGACATATTATAATGACCTTATTGGTGATGTTCTTCGGAAAGGTCAGGTGCGCAGTACTTGCAAGCGACGTGCGTGTATGACCAGATGTAAATGACATACGATGATATGATGGTATGATGATATGATGTAAATGAGGCAAAAGGAGTACTTATATAAAGACTGTAGCAAGTGGCGTTGTGGTTTCTGCCAACCCCCCTGGGCAGAGGGCATGAGGGGGCTTAGGCAGAGTTGCAGAGGTGGAGGTGTAGAGGTGTAAACCTTGAGGGATTACAGGCTTGATGTTGTGTTATGTTAAAATGAGCGATGTGTTCTCGTAAACCAAAACCAAGTCTGGTTTTGTATACGAAAACAAATCGCTCATCCACAGACTGAAACTTTATCTACCTATGTACGTATTGTTAAATAAGCTCGTATTAAATACATTGCTGGAAACCACACTATTCTCTACCAAATATTACTGTTAATTATAAATAATTTTCATTTAATAACACCATTAACACATACCTGCGGCATTTTACCAATAAACTTATAGAGTATAAATTTCAGTGTTTTGGTATTCATGTGATTTTACTCAACATCACATTGACAAAAGTGATGTCACTATAATTAGTAAATATTTTAATGCATCATTGATTGGATTATTTATAATTGATGCCAACCACAACATTTTGTACACGCGTTTGATTTGATACAGACAGGTATCCAAAACACTAAATTAATTACAGTTAGTAAGTAAAATGTGAACGACGGCTCACGTATACACACTCCATCATATGCCTAGCCTCTTCCCAACTATTCTGGGGTCAGCGTCCAGTCTAGCTGGGTGTAACTGACTAGACTACCAGTATTTTACATAAAGCGACTGCCTATCTGACCTCCACAACCTAGTTACTGGGTTATAATACGATACCCTTAGTAAGACTTTCGGGCTTCTGACGACCCGTAACGACTGCCAAGGATCCACGAATGACATCCGGGACCAACTGCTTAACGTGCTTTCCGAGGAACTGGGGTTTTGATATGAAAATATGGTCACCCATCCACGGACTAACCGTGGCAAGCATAGCTTAACCTGATGGATGGACCCGTGCGGCTATTATTACTTAGCCACACCTTCACATATACATACATCTGTAACACAAAACGGTTGGCCGATACATTCCTAATTTAGATATAGTCGCAATATAAAGTAGGTACCTATGACCCTTCTTCGCCGACCCCAAGTAACATGGGATAAGGGCAGAAAGCTGATGGTGATGATCCTTACCTCCTTCTGCGAAGCAGTAATGCTCGCAAAGGAGGAGGCGGAACGCGTGAGGGAGAGGCTATCTCTGCGCCCTCACGCCCCTAGTCGCCGCAGGAGACGCCCTGGACGTCGGGAGTCACCAGCCGACTCCCGGCCACCGTAGTCGCCGGCTTGCGGGCGGCGAGCTATGGTCAACTCGCCGCTCGGCAAGGACCAGGCCCGAGTCGACGGCGCGTTGTGTTCCACGCGCGCCTCAAAGAGATGTCAGCACGAAGTGACGGGGTCCGTTAAGGCCGATGCCTGCCAGGGCCGCGGGTTGTTCGAAAGAGATACCGTGGTCCCTGGCATAGGCAACTGAAGGAACACGGGTGGGTTTTAGTCAGTAAAAGTCTGACACGCCCTCCTGCTCCGACCAGAGCGGGAGAAGTCATATGATGATTTCCCACCCAGAAAAAAAAAAAAAAAAAAAAAATGGTGATGATCCTTCAAAATCGTCGGATTGTGACTGAAAGTGTATTACGTACATAATTAGGGTGCTGGAGTGGAGGCCGCGTAACGTAAGGTGCTGCGTGGGCAATCTACCCACAAGAAGGAGCCTGACGTCTCAAGTGCTGCCACCTAGTGAACGACATTTCAGAAAACCCTCATTAAAACAACCTATTTTTAATTATTCCAGTCTGTTACACAGAATGAACTGTACATATTTTGATAACTTAATTGCTAATTAGGATAAAAGTTGAAGCGCCGTTGCTGACATTAACTTTTGTACAGACAAAACAATTATTGTGTTACTAAGTTTTGCTCAGTATTTGTATATAGGAGTAAATGTTCAGTACTTACACTCGGCTGGCTGTTTATGCTGACTTTTCAGTGTTTCTGTTTGACTCCGAAATATTTGAAAGTTAAATTAATGTTGATAACGTTTGTCTTTTGTTGAAGATTTTGTACCTAGTTAGTCTAGAGGGATTTAATATTGTTATCTGTGTAATAGGGTGTACGATAGGACACCAGCTGTGCTTAAGCCTTTGTATATATAGGTACAGGGTGGCAGGGCCAACGCCTTGAAAACCGAAAATAAAAAAAAAAACAGCTGTTATATAATCGTGCAATACGTACGCGGTCAAAATGTATGGAACAGCTAGTTTTGTTTTTAATAACCGACGAAAAATTTCAACGCTGGGGGTTCAGAATCTTATAGAAAAGAATAAAATATTTTTAATTCAGACCGGAGTCCATAGGGTTAGTGACAATTTTAACTTAAATTCTAGTGTTAGTAGGTTACAGACACATAAAAGTATACAATTAAATTTCGGCATGGAGCCGCATCCACCTCCGCAACATCGGGGAATCCCACCGATCTACGAATACACTGAGAATACTGTTGGTGCCGCCACGAACACGAGACATTTTTTTTTTTTTTTGGGATGGGAAATCATCAAATGACCCCTCCCGCTCTGGGTGGAGCGGAAGGGAGTGTCAGACTCTTACTGACTAAAACCCACCCATGTTCCTTCCTTCGCCCTTTATGTTCCGGGGTAGCGGTAACCCTTTCGGACAATCCCGCTGCCCCGGCAGGCTTCGGCCCTGTGGGGCCCCTCGTTATGCTGACATCTCTTTGAGGCGCGCGTGGAACACTTACGCGCCGTCCGGCACGGGCCTGGTCCTGATCGGGCGGTGAGCTACCCATTGCTCTCCGCCCGCAGGCCCGCGCCTACGGTGGCCGGTAGTCGTCGCTCGACTCCCGACGAACGGGGCGTCTCCCGCGGCGGCTGGGACGGGAGGCTCTCTCCCTCATCCGTCCCGCCACCTCCTTCGCTAGCATGACTGCTTCGCAGAAGGAGGCGACTGCCTCCCACTCCCTCTCGCTCCGGACCATGGCTTGCACCAGGTCCGGGCGTGAGAGGCCGCCGCCGAACACGAGACATCAGGGATGCACATCTGTTCCTAATAATAGCGGCAAAACCATCAATATTATTATCTGCAAACATCCCTGACGCACTACATCGCCACGGCAGCCGCAGCAGCATCTTATACCGAATCCATGATAACAGGTTGAGCGTAGATGTCCCTGACACCCTGTAGGTATGTACACCGTGTTCCTGTCGATATACATAAACTTCGACCAGATGTTCAGACCATAGAAGTAAGCATTTTTCATTATGGACACATTATTTTTTTTTTTTTTTTTTAAATTTTCATACAAACTAAATACCTCGACGTAAATATACCGATATGCATGCCTCATTATCTCTTTATTCGAAGCATTTGATAGATTTATCATTTTAATTTCACTAAGCGGCAACATAAGCCAAATTAAGACCCTTTGTTACTGCATAGCTCAATTAAATTTCATTAAATGAAATTACAAATATCTTTGTAACGAAGCCTTTTTAATTACTACTTCCTGTGTTAGATTTGATTTGTAAAAGCTATAGAAGCGTTTGCTAAAGTTTATGGATAACGTGAACAACACGGTTGTTTAAGTCTGGATAACAACACCTCCCGTATGTGATAATAAATCTCAACATACCTATTTTCGGCAAACAGAAATCCAGAATCACGAAAAAGCTTGTAAAAATTATAACCTCATTAATCTAGATTTCGAGATTTAACATCAAATAATTAATGCATTAGAAATGACGACCAGCTTTTATCCCAATAAATAATAAAATGGATGCATAGAAAGCAATAAAAAAAATACGTTTATTTGCCGTAAACATGACGCGTAAAAAGAACACAAACACAAAAAAAAACAAGTTCGAGGAAAACATGCGTCAAATCCACGCAAACCGGCCATCGGTCAGCATAATGCTAAGACCCTATACGAGTCAGAGCCCCGGTGCTGGTACACGAATATCCGAACTGAGTACTCAACACAAGAAAAAAAGTTTTAATTAACGAAATCTTTAATATCAAACCAAGACCTCCCCCTTTCTTGTGTGGTCACTTGTTACACACCTGTCTAAATTTACAGCTAGATTTCCATCTAAACTACAGTAATGAAGGTGGGGGTGTATCGGTGATTTAGTTCCGATACGATGCCTTGTACCTGTTATTAATCGGCCGAGAGATTGGGGGCGGAATTGAGACGTCTGTGTCTAGGGAGCTGCGGGCACCTGTCCCACCGTCGAAGAGGAAGCGACTATAAGCCGACCGTTTAGCAGAGACGTTGATTCAAAATCAAAATCAAAAGTCTTTTATTCAAATTAGGCTGAGAATCAGCACTTTTTGAACGTCAAAATTACAAAAGACAGTCCCCCAAAAACGCTCGCCCTTCACCACTTCCTAGTGCTATCGCTGCGAAGAAGAAGTGGCGCAACAAACTCCCCAGCAGCACAGCTGTCCGTTCAGTTACAAAATTGAATGTGTACAATACTAGGTACCTATGTTGTATGTTTGAGGTAGCAGCGCGGTGAGGGAGGGGTGATAGTTGTCACAAGTTGACGAATCACTGAGCTCTCGCATCACGTCACCAAACCCCGCAGGCCAACCGCTTAACTGAGACTTTGCCTGCAACGTCTCAGTTAAGCGGTTGGCCTAAAGCTATCAACAACTTTCTCGCTCAAGAAACATACAAAAAATTTTAGGTTTAGTGTAAGCAAAAGAGATACACAGAAGTATTAATAGTTGATCGCTGAGTGTTCACACCGCTATAATCCGATCCAGCCTGTCCCTCACTGCCCTCCCCAGAGTGCCCATAGCGTGTAGTCGCATAATTATTAAGTTTTTAATAAACCCTTGCTGGAGACCTTAATTTATTGAGGCAACCACAGTCAAGTCGACAACGTCCTTTTGTTTTGTACCTGGTCGGAAAATACTTATGGATGTCCTTCGCTCGGGGTCTGTCAAACTCTTACTGACTAAAAACTACCCCCATGTTCCATTCCCACACTTGGACCGGGATCATGGGAACTTGTTCGCCTTCCATGATCCCCGGTTGGTGCCGGCCTTTGTGGGCTACCTCAAATCCGCGGTGAGGTATAAAACTCCCCCTGCGACGTCCTATAGGGGCGCGCGTGGAACCGCTGCTGAGTGCTTGTTTGTTGCAGCGATAAGAGCTATCAAAGTGACTACTTTCTAAAAGACACACACTTAGTACAAACACATCACAGCGAGTAATCGCTCGTCAAGTTTTTAGTTGCTAGCTTTACTCGCCTGTGGTGGGACAGGTGCCTCATGCTACCGAACTATGGGCTTTATTGCTTCAGTAACGCATTTGCTTGCACTATTATAATAGTAGGTAGTATCAGCCAGCAATTGTCCAACTGAAGGCCTAAGGAATTGATATAGGGAAGGAATAATTGAGTTGGATGAACGCGTACTACGTTATGCTGAGTTTACGTGGTTGGTTCGTGGATGGGTGACCATCCTTTACCGATTAACGATTCATGCCTCGGAAAGCATGTTATGTCGTTGTTCCAACAAAGTTGGGAAAAATCTACGCAGATTGTTTTGCACATCTACCTACTACAATATTTTAAGCATGTTTGAATGTGTAGTTCTTTTTTTCAATTTGCAAGTCACTGTCATGTTTATTAAAATATGATTCTCGAGCGTAACAAATATGACTTTACAGAATTATCCTTATTAAAATCGTCAGTACAACCCTTCAAGTTCATAATTATAATCCTATTGAATGACTATTTCATGAAATATCAATCAATAGGATTGGATTTTGCGGGCTGCGCAGCCCATCCCCCTTAAAAGTCTATCAATCTCATCTGAATCATTTTGAAGGATAATGCTAATCCATTGCTTCATATGTTCGAAAAACGTGTCTGTTCAACTACCACGTAAATAAAGCAATGGATGTTGCTGAACTGTCAAAATGAAACCCTTTGCTACTGAGCTATCAGTAGCAAAGGGTATTACGCAATTACCCCGCAGTTCCATGAATGACGCTTGATTATATACTTGGACAATAACACCTTTCCCTTTCGCTATCAATAGAATTGGCGGAAAAGTTAAATGAAACCTACGAGTATTTCGATATCGAACTTACACAATTAAGCAGATCTGTTCAACCTCCCAACCTACACAATTACAGACACAAAATTTCAATTCGAACATAAATAATAACACGTCTACCAACCATTTGAAATTGGACCTTGTAACTTGGCGCGAAGTTAAATTTTTCATTGAAACTGTTGTAAATTCTCCACCAAAGTTATTGTAGTCGCTTGTTTATAAAACAAACAAAAGCGGGAACTTATTGGGAATAAATGAGAGCAATCGGTTAAACTGTGATCGTAAACAAGGTGGGTTCGTAACTCGAGTGTGGGGTACACGGGACCTGGGTAACCGGGAACTTGCTTTGTAAATTAAAAATTGTAGTAAATTGGTTTTGTGAGTTGTGTGTCGCTTACGTTTCTTTGTTTTGTGGAGCGAGCAATTGTGCTAAAGTTTCGAGCACTTTGTATGTGAATGTATGCGTTGTGTGAACGTATATTCCGTACCGTTCGACATTACCTTTCGGGACAGGTCGAGTTATTTGGTTAACTGTAAGTAACAGATGTGTTTTATTTTTATTTTTCAATGTTTGTATTGCGATGATTGACAGTGTCATACTATTTTCAAAATTCTCTTCAGATGAACCGAGCATACAAAACACAGTCAATATTTGCTTCGTAATCATAATTAGCTCAAACCAAGTCAGTCTTACCAAGGGGTGTCGTATTACCCAGTAACTGGGTTGTGGAGGTCAGATAGGCAGTCGCTCCATGTAAAATACTAGCATTCAGCTGCATCCGGTTAAACTGGAAGCCGACCCCAACATAGTTGATAAAAGGCTAAGTAGATAATGAGTCATAATTCGGTCAAACATTTTGCGATGACTGATATTGCTGAATGAGCGTAAATTTTAACCGCAATTCCTGATTTCATTTTCAATATGGCGGATTAGCATTATAATGACATTCCATTTTCAAACCACTACACTCCACACGTAACGCAACCCGTCCTATCATAACCTTCCATATTCAAAAATACAAAAGGCATCCTCGACCCAGCTAGGTGTCAAGTAGATCGGGAAACTTCGGAGATTATCGCTGGCCACCTTTTTGAAACTTTTAATAATGTAAGTGAAAAAAAAGTAAAACTTGGGCAATAATTCAAGTGCTGTGGTACAGGTGTTTGTAACGGCCCCCAAATGATTCAGTCGTGAACTTGCAAAGTGTTCAAATTTTTCTACTTGAACTTTTTAAGGCTTTATTAGGTGAAAAGGTCCTCAATCGGTTTTGTTTTAAATGTGTAACGAGATTGGTAAGAAAAATAAGAATCTGGTGGCCAGATAATTCTATTGGAGGAATAATTTTGAATTTTTGACAGTTATTTCATACAAAAACTGTTAAACGTCAATTTTATTCCACGAATAAAAATTATCTGTCGATTGAAAAATCAGCCCTTAATGAAACTCAATGTAAAGCCTGATACACAAATGCCTGTAATATGTATGGCCGGGCCGGGCTATAATAGAAGGTTACAATTCTCTCCCGGTAAACACGCCCTCCGGTTGTCAACTGTTTTTCTTTTCACTCGAATGCCCTTGTATGTACTTGTCATTATTTTCAATGCTATGGTACATCTTAATAAAATTTCAGAGTGGCTTTCAACAGATTGTCATTTATAACGAATGTTCGAGAAACGTCACACAGTTAAACTAATAGAGATAGCAGATGGCGCTAGTAGCATGTAGCTATGTAATATGCCTTCGCGATTTATTTGCCAAAAATCTAAACAAATATGAGTTTATGGAAAAATAACTTTAATTCCCACACAATAAAGTTCAATTTACACTACAACTTCAAACATTTTTATAACTTTTTCAAAACTGCTAAACACTGAAATCAACATAATTGCCATTAATATAAAGTTGATAATTATTTGTTTAACTTGAAATAACATCAGTTTGAAACATTAGTTTGAACAAACTTTAGACATAAGTATGTAGTTTCTTTTAGATACATATTTAACGCATCTATAACTTAAAAAATCTATTACCATTTTCACCCCAAAAAACCCTCAATTTGGCAACAGTCAGGGGTGAATTATAAAAAACAACCGATTCCGTGTTACTTCGCTGGCTTCCTTCCATTTCCATTAGTGGATGTTTAGCCAAAGTGTTTCCCAAACTTGCTCCCATTAGGAACAGTCCGTTTTGTCTTTGCCCCCAAACTTTTTTTTCATTTTTTTTCCCCCACTGGCCGTTAAGTGGATTTTTTCTTATGCAAGTTGAGGAGTGACTAGCGAATATGTTTTGGTGGTAAATGACTGTGAATCGTAAGTAATAACAGCCGCACAGGTCGATCGATCGAGTTACGCTTGTCGAAAAGGTTAGGCAGATGATGGTACGACTGTGACTGTATCCAAGCAAAATATGGGGTAAATAAATAATAAATAAATAAATAAATCCCTGGACATTTCACACAGCACCATTTGTCCCAAGCTAAGCAACCTAATGCTTGTGTTATGGTAACAAGATGGCTGATAAACTACTTATATACAATTTTTTTTTTTTTTTTTTTTTTTTTGTAAATACATACATATTATAGATAGAAAAACACCCAGACTCGGAACAAATACATGTAGGTCATACAAATAGTAAAAAAATACTGTACAAACGCGGGCTTAATGCCTGAGCCATTTAATACAATTGTCAAAAAAATACAGTTATGAACTCTTATACTACTCTCTGGGATCGATTCCCAGTTTGCGCAAAGTGTAAATGAGTTTTTCCGTCAGGAATTTCTCAGAAGCTGCTTGAAGTCTGGGTTTCTTCCCGATTGATGGCTCGCCCCCTCTTACATGGGACTTAAATATAACTGGTGAAGTGTGTGTGTATTAATAGGTACATCTTTAGGGGCTACACCTAACCCTTCTATATGGGACCATTTCGGAATAAACCTTTGTCGAACAAAAAATAATTTTGCAAATCCGTCTACTTAAAGTAGGTATATAACGGAGTTGTGCCCGAACATACATTAAAAAATATATAAACATCCGATTTGAGAACCTCCTCCTTTTTTGAAGTCAGTTAAAAAATGATATGAAGCAAGTGACTGGGAAAGGGTACCTAAAATCGAAAAAAAAAATCCTAATAGATTTTATTTTTATTTTTTAAAACCATTATTTAATGTAAATCAAAATGAATACCTACCTACCCACAACATTTTTAAAAACAGTTTCTTTTTTCACAACGAAAATTGATGTCGAAATAATCTCGCCGACCTTCAGTTGGTGCTCTTTGTACCTAAAACGTAATAGTTTCCCTTTTAACGATAGGCCGGCTTGAGACTGTTTACCCTTACCTACCCTCTATTTTAACGTTATAATACCCTTTATAATTCGGCCGTTGGGCGCTAGTCTTTTATTCATCAGGCGACTAGCCTAACCCTGTGGGCTGTATCTCTATGTCTTAATATTGTCTTCAAATACGGGATAAAGGTTACATGGTATATCTTATTATGTATCTAGGAGTAACATTTAGTTTATATCTTAAATAGCTGCGCCCCGCGGTTTCACCCGCATAAGTTTCGATCCCGTGAAAAAATCGGGTTAAAAATTATCCTATGTATTAATCCTGGTCATAAACTATCTGTGTGCCAAATTTCATCCAAATCCGCTTTACGTGAAAGAGTAACAAACATCCATCCATCCATCCATACAAACTGTCGCGTTTATAATATTAGTAGGATTATGATGATTTTGGATATCAGTAAAAAAGGTGCGGCAGAAGGGTGTGGATTTAGAGCTATATCGCAAACAATGCTCCACCTCCTACCTGCCCTGCCTCCTAGGGTAGGAGGCAGGGCAGGGCAGGATGACCTCTGCGCTGCCACCGATGACGCCGTGGCAGTGGCGAAGTTTTGGGCCAACAAGATAGTCGTATAGTCGTCCCAGCGACACGAAGAAAAAGGTCTCGGAAAACCGTAAATATTGGGCTTAATTTTGTGTACAAGGGCCCACCTTCCATCTTACACCGCATGACTTGTTACCTGTGCACTTGATGACCATACGAGTGCATTCGTTAGTGCGGTTCTCGTAACTGAAACGAGGGGCTTTTGGCTAAGTAATGACAGCCGCACAGTTCAGGTATCAGGTAGTACTATTAGTTATTCTGTGCATCAGATTAAGCTACGCTTGCCGCGGTTGGTCCGTGGATGGATGACCATCTTCACGTACCAAGAGCCCTCCGCGCCTCGGAAAGCACGTTAAGCCGTTGGTCCCGGCTGTCATTTGTAGATCTTTGACAGTCGTTACGGGTTGTCAGTAGCCTGAAAGTCTGACAACGTCTTACTAAGGGGTCTCGCACGGATAGACAGATAGATAGGCAGTCGCTCCATGTAAAATACAGGTTAGACTGGAAGCCGACCCCAACATATTTTTGAAAAGGCAGGCATGATGATGAGCTCTCGCAACTGAAGTTTAAACAGTAAAGAGAACTGCACAGTTACGGTTAAACAGCAAAAGTTACGTTTAAACATAAATAATTGTTTTAAGTTTATATGAAAAACATACGTTACTGCTGAGCGTGAGGTCCAGGGGCTCTACTCCGAAGTGGTATCGGCCAAATGTTCGGCCGTTTCTACTACGAAGTTACTATTTGGTTCGGTCGGTCTCGATCCTACACTCCTACACTCTTTCGAATATTGACTATGGTCCCAACCCAACTGAGCCGATCCGAACTTTTTTCGCATTTTTCAATAATATTCGGTTCGGCCATGTGTCGGTCCGATCCGATCATTCGCACTTTGCACTTCGTAGTAGACCCCCTGGGATTGATTCCCAGGTCGGGCAAGAAAATTCCTTATGAAAAAAACCCAATAATACTTATTATTGGGTTTTTTCATAAGGAATTTCTCAGTTGCCTAAGTCTGATTTTGCGCCCGCTGATGGCAATAGGCTGGACCACTGTTACGTGGGACTTGAACATAACTGGCGAAATAACGGTGTACCTCTGCCTATCCCTTCGGAGAATACAGAATTTATGTTATGTTATGTAAAACACATTAAATCTATGGACGAAAAAGTAATATCTGTACAAACATTCCAAATTAGGCTTCATTTCTTTATTTTTCCAATTTATTCCTCCGCCATTTTTATATAATTCTACTTCGTTTTGTACCTTTAATTTTTTATCATTGTTCCATTCCATAAAGTAATTAATTCGAAAATAGAATGTTTATTACTTTTTGAAAAGAGAACGTTTGAGTTATTACTTTTCTCGTTAAGTTTGCTGAATCATGAGTTTGAAATAGTTTATTTTTTGTAATAAATTAAAGCTATCAAGTTTAAACCACGGTTTTGTAAGTGTTTTGGTTTGCATTCATCATTTTATAATATTTTGATAATGTATTCTACGTATTCTGAAGGTAGAAAAGTTGGTACCTAAATACATATACGGTTTTTATAAAATACGGAATGTTATTTTCTCAAACATGCTTGGGAATTTGAGCATTATTTTGAAAACCTTCTTCGGGTTAAATGGAAAATGCTGTACTGGGCCCCAATTCTGTATCGTAATTATTATTCCCCGCGTAATCTAAAACGTAAATGCCTAGTGTGGGGCAAAGTTTAAAAAAAAAAATATAAATATGTATATAATAATCTCACCACGTGCAAACCACGTACGGTTGTCAAGCGTGATATTTTGACAGTTCATTGTGTCATAGAGAATACGTTATTAGCAATGTCGTTATGAGTTAAGGAATTGACGTAGTTTAGAAGTAAAGAATCGTTAAGTAGTCATGGTGAATTACGGTCATGCTTGGAAATTCGAGCATTATTTTGACAACCTTCTTTGAGAAAAGTATTATACAGGCCTACCCCCCAAAAAAGGCATTGATGAACGAACGTGAAAATCCCGAGACAAACATACTCAAAGCTCCTTTTGCAAGACGTGGCAGTAATGTACGGACGCCAGCAGGTCAAGCTACCCGAAACTGTCAAATTTTCCCAATCAACCTTGAACCTTAATGCTTTAGCGATAAAGTTGAAAATCTATTAAAGAAAGGACAATGGGCGGAATCGTCCCCACCCATCAACAAAAATGAAATGTAGCTCAATTGACACATCTTGGCAAGATGATATTTTTTTACTATGGGGACGTTGCTCAAATGAATTGGGTTCTCATAGTAACTAACTTTTAAACAAATATTTCGTTTACGTATTATTGACGAGTAATTGTAAAACACCTACTCATTTATCTATTCATTAGTGCACAGTGGCGGCGCATGCACACAAAGATACCTAAGTTCTTAGAAAATACCCCGCACCCCCACCCTCGCTCCTACGCTTGCGACCCTATTCGCAGGCAGGTAGTCGCCCGAACCTTAGTCACAGTCAGTTTGTTGCAGTGTTCGTTGTATTTATTTATCTCTGTCGTATCGGTTTTTACTTTACAACTACGACCCCTGCTTGTTTATTAGACTGATTGATAGCTTTTCGATTGACCCTGGCACGATAACTGGATTGGATACTGTGTATTATGGGAACTCAACCCAGCGCGCTTTTGGACGGCCCGGTTGGCCGTCCAAAAGCGCGCTGGGTTGACGATATCGTCAAATCGTATTGCGTGAGTGTTTTCGGGTTCTTCTACAGGTTTCCCTCTCATAGAATAGGTCATGTTTCTAGAAGAGATCTTCTTGAAAGAAATCTAATGATACCAAAAGCTATTTTTGGGAATGAGGAGAATACTGTTTTGATTTTAATAGCAGACGGAACATATGTATATTTATATTGAAAAATGATTAATTAGAAGACAATGAATTTAAATGATTCAATCATTTATATTCATTATATATTTTCTAATTATTCATTCATAATCATTTACATGTATATTATACATTATTTTTATTTTGTTTACTTACTAAATCATGTTTTGTACTGTAATATAACCATAATGTTAAAATAACTTACAAGTGTAAAATGAAAATATAGCTTACGTAATAATTATAAATTGTTTTTTTTATTGATATATGCCACGGATTTAAGTAAAAAAAAGGATTTTAATCAAATAGTGGATACTTAAAGAACACATTGGCATTAGTTCCATGTGTGTTGGTATATGGGGACGGAGCCCATACATTTTTGCCCATAGTCCTTTGACAGATAGTAGTAACTTGATGTGCTGGCGTCCGTACTATTATAATATACCTGGTCGGAAAGAACATTTTTTTTTTTTTTAATGGCGGGTCGAAAAAGTTTATGAAAATCCATTGTTAACGTGCTGAGTTTTTTTTTTTTATTTAAAGCAATTCAGTAGCTAACCTAATTACATAAATATCGTATAATGGCAAAAGATAAAAAGTTTATTATCACTAAGCGCAAAATGTCACTGATAAATTCCTTTCCTCACAACGAATTTATCAAATCAAACTTCACAGTTCTCAAACCAACTAAGTCAATGTTCGCAGGTATAAGAGTAATGAGCGGAGATTCCTGCGTTTACGTCACCACATAACCTGAGACAATAACGTCTCATGATTAATGCGCATGGCAACCTGGCAGCCCCAGTAATACTGCCTCCGCATTGGGTAATAGAGGAGATACTTAGGCTATGCGGTGTCATGGATGAAGAATAGTTTTATGTTAAAGTTGTGAAGTTACTCTGATTTGTGTCTTTTAAGGATCTCAGAGCTCTGTGGAGCTGTGGTGGCCAAGTGATAACGGCCCTGAGTTCGAACCCAGCCAGGCACTGGCACGTTTACTTTGCGTATTTAATTTCATCACCATCACTGCTCTCAAAACGGTGAAGGAAAACATCGTGAGGAAACCGGCGTGTCTTAGAATAAAAAAATCGAAGACATGTGACATCCACACTCACTCTCACAGAGAGGAGGCCTGTGTCCCAGCAGCGGGAACATTATATATAGGCTGATTATGCAAGGATGCAAGGATCTCGAGCGGTCTGTTAGGCAAACTTCATCATAGATTTTAAGTAAAATCTTCTTAAAACAATAATAAAATGGTCGCATATTTTGGAAAAAATAAAGTGCGTTTTGGGCTTACGAACATAAAATTTGATGAAAATTAACCTTAATGTCACATTATTACGAAGTTACATGTTTATCAAAAACCAAAGACTAACAGATGCCATTTAAAGAATAAAGTAAAAAAAGATCAGCTGTTTTTGAGAACACGTCTCCATTTTACAATGCGACGAATAAATTCTGTCAAAACTCGTGACGTAACTAAATTTTCTGTCATACAACATAGTGCATACTAAGCGTTGCCCGAACGTACCAAAAATTGTCAGAAACGTGTCGCGATTTGAACATAGTTAAACGGCCGTCAATCTTAGTTTAAAGAAAGACTAGGTTTTTTCATATATTTTGTGAGGTTGACAGTTCCAAATCAATTCACTTTTAAATAAAATTCAACTAAATTACTTAGGTAACCAATAAAGTCATCATCGATTCAAAGAAGAAGAGAATATCAGTTAGTGCTAAAACTTTGACATAATTCTTATGAACGGGCACACAATTACCACACGGGGCAACAGTTCTCCTGCTTCTAAAAACCGACAAACTATGCTGATCACTTATGTTTCTGCTACGCGAGGTAATTTAAAACGTGACTGTTGTGTGCTGAAGAATGTCACAAGAACACGTAATGTAATGTACTTACTATATCAGAAATTCCAAATAATGTTTCCAGTTTACATAATTCTATTGTTGTACTTCTCTTACATAAACCATGGAGCGCACACTAAATATGGAGCTAGCTAGCACCAAAGATTGTCAAACACGTGTCCCCGTTAAACGACAGTTAATCTTAGTTTAACGCGAGCGTGCCCTCAATTCTGGTATAATTACAAGTCATGCACTTGCATAAATGTGGAGCATTTGCTTGATCTCGTGATATACTGGTTTTTGGTAGCATTTCAATTAAATGTAGGTTAGTGCTTTAATGTCAAATTTAAGTCACCAATGTGAAAAATGTGAGGATAAATGTGAAAATAAAAATAAAAAATCTACCTGTATTGCCCCACTGCATGACAATCACAGGGCCTCCCTTGCATTTTTTCCACACAACTCCATCCTGAGCCAATATGGACTAATCCATTCTATAACCGTCAACTTCGTCCCACCATCTACGCCTGGGTGTTTCGCAAAGCCGTTGGACAGTTTCAATGCAGTCTTAGCTTACAATGCATCCGACATTCGGCAAACGTAGCCCGAAAAGAAAGGTGACTAAAAAAAGGGGAGGGGACGCCCTAGAAGGGCGCACAGTAACCTTATTGGTGATGTTTTTTCAGAAAGGTCAGGTGCCTAGTACTCGCAACCGACGTGCGTGTGTGAAATGATATATGAACGTAAACGAAACAAAAGGAGTATGTAAGGATCGTAGCAGGTGGCGTTCTGTAGCTTCTGCCTACCTCCATTGGAAGAAGGCGTGAGTTTATGAATGTATGAAGTAACCAGAGTGGTAAGTTCTAGCGTCCTACCAAAAAAAAAAACGACGGGTTGCACTCCGGGAGTGCCGGCAGAAGTGAAAACTTGCCGTCTTACGAATTTTCGATCAGGTCACGTGTCCTGACGCGAGTTTAACATTTTTTACCCATTACAAAAAAAGTGTTCAACGCCGCTAAAGAAGTTTTCACTTCAAAAAAACTAAAATAGTATATTCATTGTTTGTAAACAAAATAGTGTCTCATTTACTAAATATTACATAATTTTCACTATACACAAAGCTTTGTGTGTTTGATTAATTAAATTATAAACATTTATAATTAGAATACATGAATTTGCTTTTAATTTTTCAAAAACTTCACGACCAAGTTTTCTCATTTCACCATCATCAATCATAAAACGAAAATGATCAAGAAATCCTCCACTGAAAGCTGACTAACCCTCATTCCGCTGATTTACTTGCCAATATCGTATATCGTTTCCAAGACGCCGAAATAACTGAATAATTAGTGGAAAACACCCGAGGCGTTAAAAGCAAATAAGTTTTGTAATAAATTATAATAAAAGTGTAACCTGAAACTCCATTATTCAGCCGAAGGGAGCCGGTATCTGACTGATAAAGGCGAGTTCAGATAAGACAGTAAAATAATCTTTTGTTTTAAAATGAAAGTTAAAATTGAAACCTAACTTTGTCTAACATCTTTGTCTTAGGGTCGAACTGAACGCGATCAGGGGTGGTTATGATTCCAGTCCTTAGAAGGGATGGTCCATAGCTCCATACCTTTTAAGGATGTATACATAATCAGCCTATAATGTTCCCACTGCTGGGACACCGGCCTCCTCTCTGTAACAGGGAGTGGGCCATAATCCACCACGCGGGCCCAGTGCGGGTTGGTGGATGTCACATGTCTTCGAATTTGTGGTTCTAGGACATGCCGGTTTCCTCACGATGTTTTCCTTCACCGTTTTGATAGCAGTGGTGATGTAATAATTTACACAAAGTAAACTGCCTGCCTGGGTTCGAACTCACGACCTACAACTGTTAAGTCGGGTCCTTTACCACTGGGCCACCACTGCTCCCAAAGCTCCCCAAGTATGTATATGTAGCTCCATCTCTCTCTCTTTCATACTAGAATGATGATGACATTAAAACGTCATGATACAATCATGATAAACCGCGTTCAAGAGCTGTCAGTGTCATTGTTTATTTATTTATATAACAATTGCTTGCTGAACTTACAGTAGACACCAAAGAGCGCAACAAGCCAACAACATAAAATTTAACTAAAAAACTTCATACAAACACTAAACATAGATTTACTGCTATACATAAATATGTCAAATTCCGGCTCCTGAGCAATCAGGGCGTTCAGCAGATTGATCGCCTGGATTGTGGGAGCATAACGAGCAGTATGGGTACGCACTGGCGGCGCCGCGAACATGCCTCGCGAGGCACAGGTGCGCGACACCCGCAGCCGGTCCGGAGCAAACAATGAGCTAGTGTAGTCGCGTCATAATTATATCTATTTTATTATTTATTTATTACTGTGATTGCCCGTGACATCACAGCGGGCCCTATCAGAATACCAGCGCTGCGACATTTATTTTTAAATGTCGAAGCATCATGCCGAGATAGGAGCCTTTTGGCCTCGTATAGGACTTTCTGTTTCATTTTACCTTTTATTACTTTTTTTATAAATATTTGTTCTATTTTTATTTTTAACTGTGTTTAGTTTAGTTTATAATCCTGTACGAGTCGCAATAAATAGTTTTTCTTTCTTTCTTTCATCAATCTTATTATTGAACAATAAGTAGTAGTGCATCAACAGCGCACACTTACGTCTCAGTTTCAATGTGTTGACTCCTACCATTCTCGCAACAAACAGAGACGGATACAAATAGGGATAATATACCCATATATTTTTTTATATATTATGTCGGTAGCGAGCAAATATTCGTTGGGCCCGTTCTATCATGAGTTTGTACGAGTATTTTTGCTCATGAGGGTCCTATACCAGCGCATTGTATTCAAGTTTGCTACGTACTAAAAAATAATAAGGAGTGAGAATAACATTCCTGTCTTTAAACTTGCATACTTGCCTGTCGCATAACAAAACCAAGTGATTGAAAGGGGTTCCTTCTATTTGGCAGAATCTTGATACTCCGATTTTTATTTGGCATAACTCACATGGCATAATCTTATTTAATCGAATATTTTTAAGGCATAAAAATTATTTAGCATAACTTTTGTTTGGCAGAATATTTACGTGTCCGAATTTACAATGGCATACTTTTATCTTGGCAGAATTTTGTTTCGCATAATTACCTTTGCCATAATTAATATTATGCATAATTTTGTTTAGCATAACATTTATTTAGAGATACGATTATTTGGTATGGGTGCATATTTGAACATCAAAAATTAAAATAGATGTATCTTCTTGTAAAAATTAGTGTTCAAAACATCAAAAACTTATAATATATGGAATAAAACTGATAATTTAAATAAAGTAAATTTATGCTGTCGAATGGTTAGATAACCTACGTGCAATGTATTTAAAATCGAATGGTCTGCAAAAGTGACATAGAATGTTCTAAATATAGCATGTATTGGTAGCATTTTCAATATTAAATTAAATTTGTGTCATAAAAAGTCAATACGTTGTGCTGCAAAATTTTGTGACAGAAACGAATTGCTGCGAAACCGACTTTACGCAGTCTTGTCTGCCCTACCCCTAGAGTGTAATTTAAACCCGCGTAGGCGCGGAGGGGTAGGGCGGCCCGCGAGCTGAGGAACAGGTGGTTTGAAGGCCCGCCACCGCGGCTGAGGCTGGCCGGCGAAGCCGGCCAGCAAGCCGAAGCTGCGGTGGTGAGCGTTAAAACCATCTGTGACGATAAGCTCGCGTGGCGCCGCCCAAACCCCGCAGCGCCGGAGCCGTGACAGAAACAATGCTTGCTGCATGTTGCATGCCTGCTTGCATGCTGCATGCCTGCTGCATGCATGCTGCATGTTGCATGCATGCTTTCACAATCAACTGTTTTATTGAGTAAATACATGCAGAATCAACTGTTTTATTGAATAATGATAATTAAATAATAAATAAAACAAAATATATAGACAATTTAGGTCAAACTAATCTTAAATTAGCTCCAATTGCCTTCAAAAATCCAGTTTCAGTGTAATCCGACTGATTATTTAATATAATTTCTATGCGACATTTCTTATCCAAAACTTTTTTTCTTTTTGCTGGTATTGGGGCACCTGTACCTAGTTTGTGGCGAAAAAAATCAGTTCTGCCTTTTAATGACTATCGATATAAAATGTATGCCAAAAGACGATTCTGACTGTGAATTTTCTGCGATATGATGGTTCTGCTTTTTAATTATTATGGATATAAACATTATGCCTAAAGATGATTCTGACTAACAAAATTATGAGTTTTGAATGTATGACAACTGAGTGTATGCGAAATGATTTTCTGCGAAATGAAGTTTATGCTATCCGTTGTTATGCAAAACAATATTATGACGTAAAAAGTTCTGCTATAAAAGGTAGACCCGATTGAAAGGCTTTGCCACACATATTATTAATGTGCTGATTAACGGTCATATTCGCGTCTAAGGTCAGTCCAAGATCTTTTATTTCGCAGACGCGCTACAAAGGGACCCCCGATATGTGGCAGTTATGATGGATGGGCGCACGCGAACGGGTAATTGTTGTGGAATATTGACACTGACAGCTTTGTGTGTTGATCGCGTTCAGTTTGATTGGTGAAACTTTTTTTTTTTTTTTTTTCTCCCTGAGAAATGCTTTATGCATGCCCGCTCGCTCGGGGGACGAGACGGGGTATGTGGGACTCCTGTTACGACAGTATACCCACTAAAACTCAGCGGTGTTCCCGCATCGCCGTGATGGGAGGGCCGTGGGAAACCGGCTCAGCCTTTACTTCCACAGCCCTCCCGGCGCATGCCCGCCTAGTTGGCGGGCCCCGCATGCCCCCCTGGCTGGGGGGCTACGGGAATGGCCGGGAACACCTGGCCATTCCCGTCCGACACTGGTGGAGGCCTGTGCAATACAGGCAAGGGTGCCCCCGCACCCGTTGCCTGCTGGCCTCCACCTGGGAGGAGTCGGAGATGACCGTCAAACTGACGTCTTCTTCGACCCCTCCTCCGCCTTCGGAGCGCCGCCGCGTGAGGATCGTCCTCCCGCGCGCGCTCCGCCGCCTCCTTCTGGGACATGACGTGTTCGCAGAAGGAGGCGACTGCCGCCCAGGACCCCTCGTCCCCCAGCATGGCGTTAACCAGTCCGGGGAGTGAGAGGTCCTGTCCGATCACCGCAATGAGACTGCGGCGCGGCTCGGACCACGACGGGCACACCTCGAGGGTGTGCTGCGCCGAGTCCTCCGCCGCGCCACAGTCGTGGCACGACGGCGTCTCCTCCCGTCCGATCCGGTGCAGGTACGATCCGAAACAACCGTGTCCGGACAGCACCTGCACCAGACGGAACGAGAGGAACCCATGCGACCGCTCGAGCCAGTCTCGCAGGACCGGCCCAAGCGCGTCGATGGTTCGGCGGCCGAAGGCTGCGGTGGCGAGGTCCGCCGTCCAATGGACGACGATGGCGTCCCTCGCCTCCCGCCGGACGGCCTCCCGCTCTTCCGGGGCGGGGCGTTCTCCTCTCGCCCTCCGCCCCGCCGTCCATTCGTACACTCTGGCGAGCACCCACGCCTCGAGCTCCCAAGGCGGGGTGCCGGCCAGAGCGCAAGCTGCCGCGGAGCCCACCGTGCGGTAGGCCCGCGCCACCCGCTGAGCTATGGCCCTTTGGGGTGCCCGCAAGGCAGCGGCGTTCTCCCTCCTTTGGAGGGAGTCCTCCCAGATAGGGGCCCCGTACAGGGCCATACTCTTCAAGATGCCGGCGTAGAGTTGCCGGCATCGGGCGCTGGGCCCCCCAGGTTGGGAAGCAGCCAGGACAGCGCCCCCGCAGCCTTCAGCAGGCGCGACGACAGCCCGCTAAAGTGCGGGCCGAAGCGCCACCTGCTGTCGAGTACAAGGCCCAGATATTTCATCTGGGCCTTGACCCCGATTCTGACGCCCTCCACGAAGATGTGGGCGTCAGGCGGGGGGGGCTGCCGAGGTCCACGGAAGAACACGGCCTCGGTCTTGTGCAGCGCCACCGTTAGTCCTAGGCGGACTTGGCCAGCCCTATTCACCAGGAGGATCGCCCGATCCTCCAGGTAGCTGGCCAGCAGACTGCGCAGGTATCGAGGCACTCCGTGGAATCGGAGCGCCTCTAAGATGGTGGAGTGGGGAACAGAGTTGAAGGCGTTGGCTATGTCGAATGACACAGCCAACAATCCGTCCCCCGCCTCCATCGCATCCTTCAACTGGCCCTTGAGGCGGGCCAGCGCGTCCACCGTGGAACGCTCAGCCCGAAAACCGAACTGAGCGTCCGACAAGTCCGGCCCGGTGTCCCGCAGATGGCCCTTTAGGCGGGCGGCGATTATCCCCTCGAACATTTTGCCGACCTCATCGAGCAGTACGATGGGTCGGTATGCCGAGGGGGAATCTGCCGGGCGGCCCTCCTTGCGAAGGAGGCACAACTGCCCCTCCTTCCAAGGTTTCGGGAACCTCCCAGACGCAAGGCACGCGCTGAAGAGGTCCCGAAACCTCTCCTCCATTCGAGTGGCGGCGATAGCCACCACTCTTGCGGGAACACCGTCGGGGCCCGGAGCCGTCTTCTTGGCGCGGATGCGGAGTATCGCCGCGCCGAGTTCCGACTCCGTGACGGGGGGGGCCTCCTCTTCCTCGTCGTCTGGCGGTGGGCCCATCTCTGGCGGGGCGAAGCGGTCCCTGCACGGGAACAGGGACCGAACCACCCCATCCAGAAATGAGGGCTCCAGGGTCTCGGCAACCGGGGGACCAAAGGGGCGCAGTTTGTTGCGCGCTGCCTTGTACGGTCTCCCGTAAGGGTCGTTGTCGAGACCCTCCAGCAGCTCGGCTCTCGCCGAGTCTTTGGCGGCGGCGACGGCCCGACCGAGGACCGTTTTTGCCTCCGTGTATACCTCATAGAGGCGGTCCTCGTCGGGTCGGTTCCGTCGACGCCGCCGCCGGCTCCGCGTGTAGGCCCTCCTCGCCTCCACGCACGCCGCTCGGAGCCCCGCCAGCTCCGCCGACCACCAGTACACGGCGCGTCTGGGCGGTGGTCGGCGAGACCGAGGCATGCTGGAGTTGCACACCTCAGTTAGAGACCCCCTCAGTTGCCCCGCTACGGTGTCCACGTCCAGGCCGGCGGTAGGCGGCGACAGCCAGTCCTGGACGAACGCCGCCTCCCCCGCTGCCTCCCTGTCCAGGCGGGTTAGAGCCCACCGCGGGAACGGTGAGCGCCCCGAGAGGGGCTGCGCCACTCCGGGGCCACTGGTGGAGATGTCGAACCGCACGTAGCGGTGGTCCGACATGGTCTCCCCCAGGTCCACCCGCCAGTTCAGCACGCGCGCGGCTAACGCAGGGGTGGCGAAGGTGACGTCCACTATCGAGCCACCCTGACGCCGCACGCATGTCTGGACGCTTCCTCTGTTCAAGAGGGAGAGTCCAGAGGAGGCTGCCCACAGCTCCACCGCCCGCCCCCGTGCGTCGGTGGCCCGGTTGCCCCAGGTCACCGACTTGGCATTCAGGTCTCCCAGCACGGAGACCTGACGCGGCACCGCCCTGCCGACCACGGCGGCCAGGACTCCGAGAAAATTCTCAAAGTCCTGGAGAGGGCGGTTTGGGGAGAAATATACCCCCACTAGGGCAAGGCTCCCCACGCGGCGGCCACGTATCCCGGTCCCCTCTCTAATAGCGAGAGGGGAGGGGAGTCTGTGGAAGACCGCACCGCTAGTGCCACCGAGTCGTCCTCGTCACCCAGCCAGCTGCCTGGGATCGAGTAGGGCTCGGCGACCACCGCTACGTTCACCAACCACTCGGCCATGACCTGCACTACCAGGTCCTGGGCCGCTCTGCAGTGGTTGGTGTTCGCCTGGAGGATGCGGTAGGCGGAAACCATTATTCCGACATTGCACCTGCATCCTCAGCTGCCGCCGCTGGAGCTGCAGCGGCGGCGACGACGGCAGCGGTGGTGGCAGCAGGGCGAACCTGCGCCGGCACTATGCCCTTCCGCACGGGGGGCTTGCAGCTCCTGCCCGTCATCCTGTGGCCCGCGGGGCGGCCACTGGCGGCACACGCCATGCAGTGTGGCGTGGTGGCGCGGCAGGTGACGCTCTTGTGTCCCTCTTGCCCGCACTGGTAGCACGCGTCGCCCCAGTCGGATTTGGAGGGACACGTGGCTCGGGTGTGGCCGAACGCGAAGCACTTGAAGCAGCGCGTAGGCTGGTCTTCAAGTGCCCGGACCACAGCCGAGCCGAGCCCCACGAGCAGCCGCCCCTTGGTCGCAGCAAGGACGGCCCCGGCCGCGGCGACCGGGCACTCGACGCGGATGGTGCCCATGCCGCGGCGGCCGGGCCGGACGGCTCCGCCTTTCACCGCGCTCGAGTCGCAGCCTCCAGCCGCCGCGACGGCCGCCACCACATCCTCCTTGGTGACCGAGTCGTCAAGATCGGCCACCTCCAAGGCTGCGGTCTTGACGGGCCTGACGACCGTCGCCGCGTCCGCGATGACCTCTTGCAATTTTATTGCGAAGAGGTCCGCATTGGTGCCGCGCTGCTCCCCCGAGAACTCGAAGATTCGAGCCCCGGTTAGGGTTCGGCGGCACGTTATATTGCTGATCCCCAGCTGGGAGGGATCAGCATTAGTACGAGCCCGTCTTAGGACGGACTCGTACGTCTCGCCCCGCTCCGCGGCCTCCGGGGTGATGGTCACCACGACGGCCGCGGTTTTGGGAGGAACCAGCTTCCTCCCGCCGGCTGGAGCCCTTTTGGCTGCGGGAGCAGTCGCAGCGGGCTTGGGGGCACCCTTCCCCTTTCCCCTCCTGACCACTTCCGTCCACGACTGGTTGGACGGGGTGGTGGAGGGAAGAAGGGCGTCTTCCCGCTGCGAGTTCTGGGGGGCTGTCGGAGTGGCAGACGACCCAGACGCTCCCTCCGCGCTTGTGGTGGGGGTTTGAGGAGCCTCCTTGCTCCTCTTGCCCTTCCCTTTCCCCTTTGAGGGCTTGGAGGCCTGGGTCTGCGCACCCGATGCCGGGCCTGCCACAGGCACAGGTTCCGGCTCCGTCGGTGGACGGCTCTTATCCGCCGCTAGCGGCGGGCGGAGCCGCCTTTCCGGCAAGAGCCGGTCCTCGATACCTGCCAGGCAGGCTCTGGTGAAGGCTCTCTCCTCCATGACAACCTTTCGGATGATATCCTCAAGGTTGGAAGGGGAGGAGGAGCCTCCTACCACCGGTCCTGGGGCAGGTTGGGCAGGCCGGGCCGTAGCCTCAGCCAGCTTCTGGTGAAGCTGGCTGACCTCCGCCTGCAGGCGATCCACCTTCGCCTGCAGCTGCCGCGTCTCGTCCGTGGCCGTCCTCTTTGCCAGCTCCACGACGATGCCGTGTAAGCTGGCGGCCCGGCATTTGAGGGCCTTTTGGAAGGTCCCCTTTAGGTTGGAGGACTTTGAGGCGACCTCCAAGACCTCCTCTCTGTCCTCCCGCGCCATCCGCTCTAGTTCCGCCAGGGAGTGGTCAGCGTACAGCACGGTGGATGCACCGTAGCCGGCCCTCGACCTGGCGGATTGCGCCTGGCGCTCTTTGGCGGCGACCCTCTCCTCCAGGTCCTTCTGGAGTTGCACCCTCTTGGCCAGGTGTAGCTGGCGCTCGGCGTCCACCAAGCCCACATCGTGGGTGGTAGCCGAAGAAGAAGTCGTAGCCTTTTTGGACTTCGACTTCTTCTTCGCCTTGCCTCCGACCGACTCCGAGGAGCCCTCGGACCCGAGCCTCAGGTAGGCCCTCTTCCGCCTGAGGCGGTCGTTCTCGGCCGCCGACGTGTCCATAATGGACTCGTCGGAGTCCGACAACTCGCCTGTCCTGCTGATGAAGCTGGCCGCAGATGGTGCGCGGTCAGCGTCCGACGCCAAAGCGTCGCCGGCGTGGCCTTGAGAAGGGCCGTTGGGTTGGCCCTGAGAAGGGCCGTTGGGTTGGCCCTGAAAAGGGCCGTTTGAATCGCCCTGGGGAGAGCGATTCGTTAAAAAACGTTCAGAGACGTCACGCGTCGGTTTTTTCTTCATGATCGCAGATGAAGGCGTCGATATCTGCGAAGTCACAGCGCACTTTAGCCGCCGGTCTGCCACTCCGTTACGGTGGTCAGACACGGCGTTGCCCGGGGGATACTGCGAGGAAGTATGCACTGTGGGGGATCCCCCTGGTGAAACTTGCCCTAAGGTTAGCAACGCATCAGCAAGATCGTATGGCATGGCAGGTCATTTCTAAACAATATAATAATGTTTGCCTTTATTTTCCGTCGATTACTTAAAACTTACATATTATTATACTTTATCCCCCTTATTACAAAACAAGGGTCTCCTTTAGAACAGAAGGCCAATTCTCGTAATTTAAAACGATCAAAATCTAGTCGCAGTCTCATCTCGGCGACAAACAAATGTCAAAAACTTGTCAAAATGCAGGGAAATTTGACGTATTTTTGACAGATTGAGACTGAGATCAGACTGTGAACGTTCTTAAATTTTCCAGAATTGCCCCTCAGGTTTAAACCACTGAGCCAGTTATAAGAACCTAACAGTTATAGAAATGCAGTTCTTTATACACAAATGACAGTTTATTTCAGTGCTAAACGCAGCCCACATATAAATGGCGTCGGGCGCAGACGGGCGGCTTCCTATTCCATTCAAATTCAGGCGCGGGCTTCAAAATGGCGCGTTATAACGCCGTACCGTGTTTCCTAAATTGTGCTTTATTTCCATGCATTTTGTATGAAATTTGATTGGAATAGGAAGTCGCCCGGGCCATGTCTGCGCCCGGCGCCATTTATAATGTAGCCTGCGCTCTGAGTAGTCATTATAGTATTAAGAACGTTGCCTAAATCGGAATAAAGTTCGAAATACAAATACTGGCTCAAAGGTTTAGGCTTTGTGTTGTAATAAGACGGTTCAGAAATATTATAAGATTTGACATCCAATCCACAAGGCTGAAAGAAATTGTAGCTCTCTTGATCTTGAGAAACATAACGACTTGCTTATCTAACTATCATTTGATATCTAATCCACAAAGCTGAAAGAAACTGTAGCACTCTTAGAGCGCTCGGGCGGGTTGTTTCACGTCCCCTTGACACATGTGTATACGTCAAAAATGGCGCTATCTATCGTCAAACCAAAAAAGCGTTGGTTCAATTTACAAATTTTACAAAATTATGACTTTGACTTACGTCAAATAATAACGATTACGTACCCGTTATTATTTAGATAAACCATTTATTTGGCGCACACAAAAGACAGCACAACATAAAAAGTAAATGAATATAAAAAAAAAACAAGGTGCCGATGTAAAAACAAAAAGAAAAACACACTTAACGAAGTAAAAGTGGCATACGTACGACGACAACGTACGTATGTTACGAGTACGTTAACCAACCGTTTGGAATAACCGGCCCCTAATCTTTATAAACTTAACAACTTACAAGTTTAAAGAGCTTTTCCATCGAAAAATATCATCTATCATAACCATTTACGAGCCCATTAAAGCTCTTAAAATAACATGACTTTTTAAGAAGGCTTAAGATGTAAACTCAACGTTAAGATTTCACCAAGACTTATTAGCTAAAAGCGTCAGGTAATTAAAATTATTTATTACACTTTCAGCGTTGCGTCGTCGCTTTCGTTTTAACGAATTGATCATCTGGCCCTTTCGTATCCTTAAAATAATTATTTATTGCTTGTACAGACGCCAGCACATCAAGCTACTACAATCTGTCAAATTTCTTTAATAGATTTTCAACTTTATCGATAAAGCATTAAGGTACAAGGTTGATTGGGAAAATTTGACAGTTTCGGGTAGCTTGACCTGCTGGCGTCTGTACATATGTTTTATTTTTTATCTCACCTATCTTATCATCATGGGTAACACATTTAGTTTATTTCGCCATTTCTTATCAAGGGTCAGATAGGAAAAGTCGGCTACATCCAGGTATTATTTTTTAATCCATACTGGTATTACAAGTTTTAGCAGACATGCGCCCGCGTCATTTAAAGAAAGAAATATTCTATTTTAAATTCTCCTTTTTAGGGTTCCGTACCTCAAAAGGAAAAAACGGAACCCTTATAGGATCACTTTGTTGTCCGTCCGTCCGTGCGTCCGTCTCTCAAGACCCTTTTTCTCAGAAACGCGTAGAGGTATCAAACTGAAATTTATATTAAATACTCAGGTCTACGTCCCTTGGAGCTGTGAAAAAATCAAACTTCTAAGCCAACGCAATAAAACGATACAGCCGTTTATGCCGCAAATTTCCCCAAATCGAAACTCGCAAGGGAATCATAACCTACAGGGTACTTCCCGTGAACTCAGAATCTTGAAATTTGGTAGGAAGCAACGTCCTATAGCACAGATATAGGAAAAATGCGAAAACCGTAAATTTTTAGTTACATCATATAAAAAAATATTTTTGAAAATTTTAAAGTTACTACCCCTTTCCTCAATTAACGTTCGTTTAACGTTAAATTTTTAATTATATACCTACATGTTTGTACGGAACCCTCGGTGCGCGAGAATGTTCGGCCGTTTTCTGCTACGAAGTTACTATTTGGATCGGTCGGTCCCGATCCTACACTCTTTCGAATATTGACTATGGTCCCGACCCAACTGAGCCGATCCGAACATTTTTCGCATTTTTCAATAATATTCGGTTCGGCCATGTGTCGGTCCGATCCGATCATTCGAATGTGTCACTTCGGGGTAGACCTCCTGTTTGGGAACGCAGCCTGGTGTTCCGAATTCTGTCCCGTTTTTTTACACCCAGAATACTGTGTTCCATTGCTCTTTGGCAAAAAAAGAAACTGTATCACTCGCTTCCATAGCAAAAGAATCAAAAATACTAAATTTAAGCTATACTTAAAACATAATATCCTTCACAGTTAACTTAAATCCCATCTGAACACGTCCCAATTCAACATCCACGTTAAATTGAATTAAGACATAACGATAAAAGTGTAATTACCATAAAAACTGCGTGTAGATAAATGGGGGAGGGACGGGGAGGAACTGGGAGGGCGGGGGAGGATCGCATAATTATGTACGAGCCTTTCATCTTACCCCATAATTATGTTTGAGTTGAGGGTCGCGAGTAGTGGAATGTATTACGGATAATGTTCTGGCTGATCCTTTTAAACCAATTTATGAAAACCGGTGTTTTGATATCCTTAGCAAAAGCCAGTTTAATCACCCTTTATGAATGAAAACAGCCTGAATTATTTAAGCTTTGCAAAAGTATGGGTAAGTCTAGATGCTTCGGGCTGCCTCGTGGAACTTTTGGTCGCAAGTGAACTGCTGAGTATGAGGCCCTGTGTTTGATTCCCAGTTCGTGCAAAGTGTTATTTGGTTGTTTCATCTGGAACTTCTCAGTAGCATCCAAAGTCTGGAATTGTGCCCGGTTGATGGCACTAGGCTTGGGACTTAAGCATAACTAACCAAATGTGGTTGGAATTCAGGCGTGATGTTATGTAAACTCACATCTTTCGGATGATCGTTAGCAGGTGGTATTTTGTGGTTTCTGCCTTCCTCATCGTCCAGAAGAAAAAAACATGTTATTGTTGTAATAACAGGGACGTAAGACTTGTCTCTTGAAAAAGCCTGAACACCTCGTTCGCTGAGGTGGTCTACAGAGAACCTCTACGACTTCCTAAAGAACTTTTCGTGCCAGCGGAAGAACCTAGGAGCCCAATCGACATCATTTCGTCACGGAGTTGAAGAGCCGGATGGAAATTTTACGTCTACTATCAGCCTCGCGATACGCTCGACCGGGGCAGTACAACATAATTAGCCTATAATATTCCCACTGCTGCGACACAGGCCTCCTCTCTGTGAGAGTGAGTGGGCATAATCCACCACACGGGCCCAGTGCGGGCTGGTGGATCCCGACCGAGGCGAGACCGACCGGGGCAGTGACTGACCGGAAAGCCATGAGCAGCAAGCACATCGTAGCCATCGCCACCATACCTTACGCCATCGTACCTTACCTACAAAACATTGAAGTCGTTGCCAATTTTGTCAGTTATCACTCAAAAATGGCTTTGAAATTCAATGAACTTTAAGCTCTCTAAGCCTGTTAACAAAGTTCAAAATAAAATCAATTGAAAATCACATTTAGCAACTTTAATAGAATCTTCGTCAAGTCACGTAAAATTAAAGTTGTAAAACTGTTCAAAATTATATTATCGGGTTAATACTTAAATCTGGTCTGGGACATGTTAATTTGGAATGACTATAAAAAGCTATTTGAAGCTGGAATAATTAAAGGGAATCTCATCAAGGCATTGCTTTCAAAAAGATACGTAAATAAATAAGTAAGATAGATTAAAAATTTTTGAGCTCTATGAAAATAATTTGTATATATTATATATATGACGGAGAAGGTACGTGTGTTTCGTTATCGTCAGCCATGTTTTAATTACTTTGGGCGTATTAAGAGTAGTGTTGTTAGTTTACATTTCAAATCAAATTATAATTTCACTATTAAATTAATCACACTAGCAAATCACACACTGTAGGTACACGGCACAGCGATACGCAACGCGAGACAGTTTCTGAGCACATGTTGTTCGTACAATGTTTCGATGATCCCGAGAGCTTTTTTTTTATAAATGGTATCTCGTAGTTGACCTAGAGAGGTCGTGACTAATTAACCGAACTATCCTGTGGTTGCCTTAAGTAAACTAAAAGCCTCCAGCCAGGGCTTCCCGAGAGCTCTGCTCACACCGCTCTTATAGCTGTAGCTCTAAACGAATAACTCCGACATATATTATTATGATGGCTTCGGACGACTTTGCGTCGGCGCTTCTTGTCTTCAGGGCGATTTGTTTCAAAACAATCAGTTGCTTTGGGGACTGAAGTGCGCCACTTTTCTCGATTTCGAGCAACCCAACGGAGACCAGCCTTCGGCGAGGGAGATATTGTAGTGCACAGACACGGGTGCACTCTCTCTTCCTTCACTCTAATAGTTCGGTGGGACGGCAATCCACGAGTCCCGGATGGCTAAAACTCTTCAATGTCCACAAATAACATTGTAATTTTCAGACCGTATGAGGACCATGTTGTTTAATATCTTTTTTTTTTCTGAGTTGGTCTTTTGAAGAAAACACCAAACAGGTTTGAGTGGACCTGTATAGTGAAGTCTTCCTCATAGCGTGTCGATGGCAATCGAAATAAAATCAACCCCGAATTTGGCTTCAAGTTTGACACCTTCAGTTGCGTCATGTTCCTGTCCAATGTCTAAGTCCAATGAAGGAGTAACATAATATTACTGGAAACTACACCAAAGTTCAAAAAAATCCTTTAAATCAAATCATCATCTGTCAACATTCTTCCAACCTACCCGCAGTTAAAAATCACTTCAAAATTCATAACCCAAAAATGTTTAAACACAATTTTTTAACACGAGCGTAATTCCGGTCGTATTTTAAAGGGGACTATAAATTAACTGAGCACAATACATGGTGGATAAATCGTTGTCACATAAGAATGCCGCTATGGGACAACGGGGTTAGGGGAGGGGGGGGTGGTAGGTGGGAAGTAATAACTGGGGTACACTGGCACACCGCAGTTAGCTCGGCGACTTGTTATTGCGTTGCATTATTTATGTGTGTGTGACGTGCTTTAGTTGAGTGGTTGGAATGCTGGTGGAATGGATAGGGTTAAGTGGTGAAGGTGTTTTCTGAATAGTTAAGAGAAAGATGTGGCACTTTTTTCATAATCATACATAAGCTGTAACGTCACTGGCTTTTGGTGATCGAAGATATTGCAATATTCTCTGAGCTGCCCTTAAACACATAATTATGCAGAGGATCTGCCTTTTTATTCTTTGGTGGTATTTTAACCAACTCAAAAATGAGACTAAGCATAGTACAGAGAAGTGGTGGCTCAGTGGTATCGGCTTCGACTCGAAGAGTTTAGGTCGTGGTTTGAACCCACTCAGGCGCTTTACTTTGTGTAAATTATTTCATCACTGCTGCTCTTAGAATGGGGCAGGAAAACATCGTGACAATCAAAAGTCATTTATTCAAATTAGGCTGAGAATCAGCACTTTTCTAACGTCAAAATTACATAAGATAATCCGTAAAAACGCCCGTCCTTCACAGACTGACAGACTGACTTTCGTGAGGAAATAAAATTAAAAAAATAGAATCAAAAACTCGAAGACATGTGACATCACAAACCCGCGCTGGGCCTACGTCGTGGATTACAGCCCATCCCCTCTCACTGAGAGGAGGCCTGTGATCCAGCAGTGGGAACGATATAGGCTGATTGTGCTATTTATGTGTGTGAGACAAGCTTTAGTTGAGTGGATGACTACCGAGATGACGACTAAATGAAAAGAATGGAAGAAAAAGACACGTAGCGCCGACCTCAAATAAATTGGAATAAGAGCAGGACAATAATAAATAAACATCACTAGAGTATTGGGTATCTTTTCATACAAAAACGGACCAACAACGAAAATTTCTCTGCACTCTATCTACTGTCCTTAATTAACTTTTTAATTGTGTTACAAAGAAATTACAATGTCAGTTGTCAGATTAAACACGTCTACGAGTTTTGTAGGGAACTCTGCTAATTAATATTTAGCAGGATTTCTGCAGGCTTAAGTTATAAAGTACAACTTTGGTAATAAATTGTACATCCTAGGTCAGAGATCGTTGTGTTGTAGTTTTATTAAGGAATGTATAATACTACTAGCTTTTGCCAGCGGCTTCGCCCGCGTGGTCTTTGAAAATTATCCCACGAGAACTAACTATTTACGGGAAAAATTATACTATATTATGTTAATCTAGGTTATAAACTAACTGTGTACCAAATTTCATCCAAATTAGTTCAGCCGTTTTTGCATGATTGAGTAACAAACATCCTTACACACTAAAAACTTTCACATTTATAATATTACTAGCTGCGCCCCGCGGTTTCACCCGCATAAGTTTTGATCCCGTGGAAATATCGGGATAAAAAGTATCCTATATGTTAATTCTGGTTATAAACCATCTGTGTGCCAAATTTCATCCAAATCCGATCAGTAGTTTTTGCGTGAAAGAGTAACAAACATCCATCCATCCATCCATCCATCCATCCAAACAAACTTTCACGTTTATAATATTAGTAGGATTAAGATAATAAGTAAGATAATAAGAAGTAAGTTAGTGAGAAGGTAGATTTTAGTGATTTAGCTATAGGTAGGGTAGGGTTTTCAAGATAAAGCATTTCCCAAGTCTGTATGAGATCAATGTTTATTCATAATGATTTGAGAATAGAGAGAGATATACGGCTTAGAATCTAGGTTATTATTCTACTTCAATGAAATTAAAAATTGATTTAATATTTCATAAAGAAAAGTGAACAAAAAACTAACCTGTCACAGGCAGATCCTAGCAAAAGTCTTTGAGTAATAAATAAAATAAAAACTGATTGATGTTGGACGACAAAGACTTTTAAATTTTTTCTTTCAAAATAAAAGACGGGGAGTAACGTATAATATTTACACTTTAACTTGAACTAAAGTTATATAGTTAATTTATTCATCTGTTTTCTAATGTTTCTCAAAGGAGGCGCACGAAAATATTTTTATCAAGTTTCTAGTGGAATGAAATGAACAATTTTCATGATTGATGTGCGTACTTTTATGAAGAAAAATGTGAAAAATTTCTAATTTGTATTGTTTCAACATGAATAACACAAGAAAATACTAGAGGGGCAATTCTCGTAATTTTAGGAACATTCACAGTCTGGTCTCAGTCTCAATCTGTCAAAAATACGTCTAATTTCTCAACATTTTTGACAAGTTTTTGTCATTGGATTGTCGCTGAGGTGAGATTGCGACTAGATTTTGAACATTTTAATTACGGGAATTGGCCTTCTGTTGTTATTGTCATCAAAATATTAAAAGAAACACCGTGTTTATTTCAGGAAAACTTTATTTTAATAGAAATCAAATCATTATAAGCTAATCTGATGCCTATTTTTTTATTATCCGTACCTCGGAAAGAACGCTAAAAGCCTTTGGTCCTAGTTGCCATACGTAGATATTTGACAGTCGTTACTGGTCGTTAGAAGCCCAAAAGGCTGACAACCAGTCTTACCAAGGGTATCATTGGTACCCAGTAACTGGGTTGTGCAGGTCAGATAGGTAGGCGCTCCATGTAAAATACTGGTGTTCAGCTGCATCCGGTTAGACTGGAAGCCGACCCCTCCTCACCGGACACGGTTGTTTCGGGAGGTTCCTGTTCAGGATAAGGCGGGAGGAAACGCCAGGGTGTCACCACTGTGTGGATCGCCCGGAGGACACGGTGGAGCATACGGTGGAGGTCTGCCCGGCTTGGGCGGAGCACCGCCGCGTCCTCGTGGCGACGATCGGCGGCGGCGATCTCTCGCGTCCGGCCCTGGTCCAGGCCATGATACGGAGCGAGAGTGCATGGGAAGCCGTCACCTCCTTCTGCGAAGCAGTAATGCTCGTAAAGGAGTCTCTGCGCCCTCACGCCCCTAGTCGCCGCAGGAGACGCCCTGGACGTCGGGAGTCACAAGCCGACTCCGGGCCACCGTAGGCGCGGGCTTGCGGGCGGCGAGCAATGGGCAGCTCGCCGCCCGGCAAGGACCAGGCCTGAGTCGACGCGCGATGGCGCGTTGTGTTCCACGCGCGCGTCAAAGAGATGTCAGTACAAACTGACGGGGTCCGCTAGGGCCGATGCCTGCCAGGGCCGCGGGTTATTCGAAAGAGATACCGTGGTCCCTGGCATAGGCAACTGAAGAAACACGGGTGAGTTTTAGTCAGTAAAAGTCTCACACGCCCTACTGCTCCGCCCAAAGCGGGAGAAGTCATATGATGATTTCCCACCCAGAAAAAAAAAAGCCGACCCCAACATAGTTGGGAAAAAGGCTAGGCAGGTGATAATAGCGCGGTATTTAGGAAATGGGCGTGGTCAGTTCCACACCGTAGCTGTATGTACTCTGTGTGTTAACAATATACTGAACTCAGTATCTTATACTTTCACGTCTTTTTAGAACTATAATTAACAGTAATATTGTTCCTAACCTCAAAGTAGTAGGGAAAAGGCGGCTAGGCAGATGATACACAATTTAACGCCATCTACAAAAAAGCACCCACCTTAAATCCTACATGTTCTAAAAGAACAACTTTCTATAAAGTCAACGTAAAAGAAACTGAACACCAAAACACTTTCGGAAAGCAATCGATTGTAAAGCAATTAGCCGAAGCAAATTCTCGCTGATTAACGAAAAAAAAAGCGCTTAATTAATCACAAGAGCTTTACTAAGCAGAAAAGAACTTACAAGAAGTTTTCCTGGAGAAATATTTGCGTTTATACTTAAGGCACTCGTCTCCAACTGCACTGCAAGCGAGAAGGGTCGACGAGCGATAGAAAATGTTCTCCGTAAAGAAAAAAGCAATCGAAAATTTTTATGTAACTTAAACAACATTTTCTAATACATAATAATTATTCATACATAATATCACGCCTTCTCCCCATGGGGGTAAGCAGAAACTACAGAACGCCACCTGGTAATCACTAACATACTCCTAGGTACTCCTTTTTCCTAATAATTGCTAGACGTGCTATTTACAGACCAATAGAATGCTACGGTTTGATGTTGAGTGACTAAGACTCTAGCTTACTTATTAAAACAATAATACTCTAAAACTTTCTCACTTGAAGGCTACAAGACTCGCTTGTACATACTTATTTTTTTCAACACGTGTATACGATGGTGGTTGACGACACGGTTGGCTCAGTGGCTGAGCAATCGACCTCTGCGCTGCATGTCGCGGGTTCGATTCCCGCACGGAACAAATATTTTATTGCCTACGGTAGTTGTTCCGGGTCTGGCTGTTTGTGTATGTAAGTTTAAATGTTTGTAAACGCACCCACGATACAGGAGTAATTCCTAGTGTGGGGCAACGTTTAAAAAAAAATGGTTATATGGTCTCGCGTACTCGCTTTTAGCTAAGTAAGGAGCCAGAGAACGATTTTAAGTACCTAAACACTCCATGCTATAATTAGCATTGCTTTCGTCTCGCTATCCGCTGACGATGTGACACCCGCCTCACATTGTCCTCTGCCTGATCGGTCCATGTTTACACTATGCTCAAGAAATAAGATGAGATAAAACCGTATTTATAGCGAAAAAATAGTATTTGCTTTTATCATAAACCGTTTTGTTATTTGTTGCGGTTTGTTGTTTGTGAAAGATATTGTTGACATTGGCGCCGATTTCCTTGTTCACAAACTAAACTAAATTTAAGTTCGGTTTATCTTTGTCTTTCTATTTCATTAAGCAAAGGACATAAGATAAAATATTAGTTTAGTCCTGTCAAATTAATCAGCGCCTGACGTAAATTGACGTATTTTTAGTAGCCATGTTTTTAATCACGTCTAAACTGTCTATGGAGTATCTTAATTTGACAGGACTAAACTAATATTTTATCTTCTGTCCTTTTCTTAATTATACAGAAAGAAAAAGATGCACTGAACTTAAATTTAGTTTAGTTTGTGAACAAGGGAATCGGCGCCATTATCGATTATGTTGTGGTTAGCTTAGAATTCTTTTATTATTTTAATTTAGAACCTTTGCCGGTCTGGGTTACTTTGTGCTTGTGTAAACTGATATCTTCATCTATTATCACATTTGCTGTTTCATTTTGTGTTATTTTTTTATGATAATTTGAGAGTAGGTAATTTTCTACTTTAGTCATTTAAAAGTGTTTTTAACGTGTTTTTTTGAGATGAAATTAAACTAAACCCAACCTATTTTTTTTTTATTTAAGTTATCCTACGCTGTCCCATTGCTGAGTAAAAAACTCCCCCAAATCCTTCCAGTCATCTCTTTCTAGAGCCACCCCGATCCAACCCTTGCGGTACGCGCAATAAAGAGGTCAAATTGTGGTTGTGGGGGGTAAGCTCTGGTAGTAATAATCCGATTACAAAAAATCTCGAATAGAAAACTATACTATTGTCAAGTGCCATAGGATATGTTTTATTGTAGGTATAGTGAGTTCCAGGTGGACAGAAGTCGCGGAAAGAAACTAGTCAGTAATAAATATAAATAATACAAATATAAGAATAATAATAGAAGAATCCGTCTATATTAACCTAAGAGCTGCCATCTTAAACACCTGCAGAATAGTAGGAAGTTCAAGAACAGTGAGAGAAAGAAACCACACCCTCACCTTAAATACACACCACACGCTGTATTTACTTGGCTTTGGCCCGTAAATGTAGCATAAACCAGCCTAAGAGCTCAGAGAAAGAACACTCCCGATAATAATAAATAATAATATAAATATAATAATACAAATCCAATTAAAACATTAAAAGATCCTCAATATTCCTCAATCGTCTGTTTCAATTTTTGGAGAGAAATGTAATACTGTGGTATGCTGTGATAGGATTTGATATTGAAACTGTCAGCCTGTGCGTTTGGGGAGCGGTATCCTCTAGTAATTGGGTTACAGAGTTCAGTTTACTGAAGCTCCATGGAACATAAATAACGCAATGAATATTGTTGAACTGTCAAAATAAAGGCCATTGCTACTGTCTGTGTGTTACGCAGCTACCCCGCTGTTTCTCTATCTCCGGATATTATGTTCTGGTCTACTTATCTAGCCCATAAGTCTGACAACCAGTCTTACCAAGGAGTATCTTGTTACCCAGTAACTGGGTTATCGAGGTCAGATAGACAGTCGCACCATGCAAAGTCCTGATGTTCAGCTGCATCTGCATAGACTAGAAGCTGACTCCAACGTGGAAAGAAAAGGCTAGGCTAATTGCTTGATTTTGATGTATAACTTCATGGACGTATCTGGTGAATAGTGACTATTCCGAACACATAAATAGGGGTTAGGGGATATGATTAAGTATATGCTGAACGGAGTTTGCCAACCGGCACGAAATCATCTGACAGTTGCTTGTCATTTTTTTTAAAGTATAAGTTACTAACCCTACCATGTTTATATATTTATGAGACAGCAGTATTCGTGAAATCAAACTTATATCTATTTAAAACACTGAAATCGAAACGTCGCAACAGAGATTTGCGCTAATACATACGAGCTAAATGATTTTAAAATATATTTAAATAATTTCTTAACTCAAAAGGCATATTGTTCCATAAAGCAGACAGGCGGTAATTAACTACTTCGGGTCGGTTTTTTTCTTCAACATGTACTGCCAAACTAGTGTCGCGCTCCTGAGTTTGTTTCACCATTTCTTCTCAGGAATCCCTAAATAGGAAATGTTGACTGCATCTATCTAGCTTATTATTGTTTTAATATTACTTGTTAAAGTCTTCCGGAATCCTATTTGCCGAAATTACATTTCCTACCGATCTGAAAATCTTTCTAAACCAGAAGTCACAAATAAAAACCTTGCCAGGACAAAAGCCTTTACCAAAATACCCTAAATCTTGTATAAACGCTGCACCCTTCACAATATTATTAAATTCTGCTTATCCGAAACACCGCGAACTGGCCTGTGTCAATAGCGTCCAACGACCAGCCATTTGTTATACGGAATTCTGTTTTCGATGTTGATAAAAACCCGGGGCCCTGATCGATAGAGATATTGTGACGTCGACAGAGGTCACTTTAGGGCTGGCCCGGGAGGAAATAGTTCTGGAAAATTAGGAGGGGTCATTCTAATTTGCATTTAAACGAGAATTACAGTACGATTTAAAGATCTCATCGGTAGCAATTGCTAATTTATTTTGCTCGACTGATGAAACGTTCAAAATTGTCGTTGACACGATCAAAGCTCGCTTAAACTGAAAACGCATACGTTGAAAAGTGTGAAGCCTACTTGTAAGGTTCTGCTAAACATATATCAACCACAAAATAATATACACGAAGTAAGAAATACATAGTATGTTATCGAAAATCAAACATTAGAATATGTGAATTCAAATATCGGCACCCCTAAATACTCACGATATTCCGCGGGTACGGGTGGCCCTGCTCCTAATACGCTTCTTTTAGCCCCAAATCTATTGTTCATTTGATCTAGTTTATTAAATAAAGATCCTTTTGGTAACATGTGGTTTGGGAAAAAGTAATATTACGCTGTCCACTGTCCGTCCCGTCTCTCACAGTTTTTTGCATTCGTCCAATTTTAACGTTCTGTATTTTTTTGTGAAATTATTTTTCTGTTATGCTTTTTGGTGACCCTAATGTTGGTGACGTATGGTTTTGATTCTGTTATAAACATAAAATAATGTAAAGATATAAATCTTCTGGCAAGGGGGTGACTAATAGAGAAGTATGGAAGAAAAAGACATGTTGCGCCGACTACAAATAAATTGAGAATGGGCAGAGAATGATGACGGTGGTAAATCTTCTGGTAATTGGTTTTCATTGCAGACTTAGGTAGAAAACTGTGAACACTGTGAAATAATATCGTGCGCTGAGTTATTGTAAGCTACATTTATACAAAAATGCGATTTTTATCTTAAAACATTTTTGAATCATTGTCGTTTACGGTAAAAATACACGCTTTTTCCGTGCCTATTTGTATAATAACAAAAAATATTAGACCTTAAGTGAAAAGTCTACCCCCCTCCTCCATTTAAATTCTCATGTTTATAAAATACTGCTTTAAATACTCTCAGATACCTAGTTTCTCAAAGACTAGACTCCGACTTATTCCGAGCAGTGGTAACGGCCGCGACTTAGGAGTGGTACATCATAGGTTCAAACCCAGACAGGTGCTTTACTTTATGTAGATTATTTCGTCACCACTGCTCTCAAAACGTTGAAGGAAAACATAGTGAAGTCCTAGAACCAAAAATTCGAAGACATGTGACATCTACCAACCCGCACTGGGTTCGCGTGGTGGATTACAGCCCACTCCCTCCCACAGGGAGTAGGCCCAGCAGTGGAAACATTATAGGCTGATTGTTATGCTACCTATTTTCTCTACGACTAATCAAAATAACCGAATTATTACAAAACTACACAATAATATTTTTTCCTACTTACGATGTAGCAGCCATGTATTTGTAACAATATCTGATATTTTCCCCGCATCATGTATTGTTTTCTTGAAAAACAAATATGGTATTAGTTACTTATTAATATCAAGTTGTTCGAGTTAATTAGCTGATTAGTCTTGTCATGTCTACTTTAGGAGAAAACATCGTCAATGCCGAATTAGTTATGGAACGTAGCAATATATCAGGCAATCAGAAATCGGTGAATGATTAATTTAAAAAAGCCAAACTATTCTGTAAAAATCTCACCTTGATAACTTAGGTGAAGTGAGCTTGAAGTGAGCTGTCAATAATGTCAATGCCTAACATAAGAAAGCCAATTTACGTGATTAAACACATTTAAAATCTAGTCGCAGTCTCATCTCCGCGACAATCAATGTCAAAAACTTGTCAAAAATGTAGGGAAATTATAGGTATTTCTTGACAAATTGAGACTGAGATCAGACTGTGAACGTTCTTAAAATTACCTGAATTGCCCCTCTGATGGAATGACAGTTCACTTTACCTAAGTTTTCACGATGAGATTTTACCATAGACATAAAGAATGGACTGAGCGTTCCGTATTCAATTGTTCAGTGAATACAGACCGAAAAGTACGAGAGAGACAAAGCGAATGTACGGCCAGTAGCTGTCACTTTCTAGAATTCTCAAAGCTTATTCCCGTATTTAAAAACGTTCAAAATCTAGTCGCAATCTCATCTCAGCGACAATCAATGTCAAAAACTTGTCAAAAATGTAGGAAAATTAGAGGTATTATTAACAGATTGAGACTGAGATGAGACTGTGAATGTTCCTAAAATTGCGAAGAATTGTCCCAATGATTGGTTCAATGGTGGCACACTCCACTAAATACATAGCAACAGACTGCCAGACTGAATAATCATTCCATAAGACCTTAAGCACACGATGCAAATATCTTGCCGGCGGCATAAAATAAAATTGAAGCAACAAATGACCAGTAGTGCGATTCTGTAACCATCTCACCGTGAAAACTTAGGTGAAGTGAGCGTGGAGTGAGCTGTCAGTCCAACTAATGCTAGGGATTGACACTATTGACAGCTCACTCTAAGCTCACTTCACCTAACTTTTCACGGTGAGATTTTTATAGAATCGATCGGCTGCATCGTCTAAACATTGTTTAGAATTTTTGACGATGCGATTTGTAGGTATGCCACCGGCAATTCAGTGTGCATACACAGAAGCGGCATGTTGTCGACGGCTGCAGTTGCCTCTGCCGTTGACGTGTGTCACTTGTGTGTATGAGCACTAAATCGCACCGTGTAAATCGGGCTTTAGTCTGTTGTGGTATTTATGTATTAACTATGCTTATTTGTTTCTTTTTTCTTTCTCAGGTCCAGTGGCAGCGTCGTTGCTACTTCTGCTCATCAGCAGTACTTTTGCTATGTGGGACGTCATACTTAGGTAAGTCGAAGGCTTGACATACACGAAACAAAATTAGTTGCGCAACTGTTGTAGTCATTTTGCAACGCTATTATTATGTTGTCCGTTATTTTATTGAAATTTGCGTTCTTTTTCTGAGAAATCAATTTAAACTATGTATACAGCATGTATCAGAAAGGTGTAGTCAAATTAAAGGGTGTGCTACAGATCATCAAACTGAACAACTTTATCCATGTGATCAACCTCATAATCGCGAAAAAATTGTCAACTGTCCCATACAAAACTTCAAAACCCACTCGACCCAAATGTGTGAGGACGGCTGATTATTTTTTCTCAATAATGATGTTGGTGGCATGGAAAAACTTGTTTAGTCTGATGGTCTGGGCCACACCCGTACATTTAACAACTTTTTTCACTACTTTACTCTTCTTTATTCTACTCTTTTTACTTTTACGCTGTATAAAGTCCATTGCATTTATAACCAAATATAGAAGTACCGTGTCATATTTATTTACTGGAAAAAATGCTACGTATTAGTGTTTTGTCAAAATGACTTTAATTTATTAAGTTTACTAAAATTGTCGGAATGATTTCATCGAAATATAATAATTGATTAAACTTTGTTTGGAAAGTTTCCTACTTATTAATTTCGCCTCTTTATTTCCAGGAACATCCTGCGATGATGTCTGGCCTCGGACGACTGGGCTGCTCCGATTTTTATGTAAATAAGAGGGAATTTTTAAAATAATAAACTGAGTTTTAAGTTAAAATATATTATAATGTAGGGAACCGTTACACGTATACGGGAACGTCAGTTACACACGTGGTTTTTATTTACCTTTTGTCACAGAAAACCTAAAAATTAAAGGTTTTCTTCTCTCTATATCTGGGAAACTAAATAATGAAAACGTTTGAAGTGAATGATACTTTTTTATTAGTTGAGTAGGTACTGTAATTATACAGGGTCAAAATTAAATTTGCTAGCAAAACTTCACAGACTTCACCGGTGAGATATCTATTATCACAACATTATAAAAAAAGCATATTTTTTTTTTTGTTTAAATATCGCATCTCATCTTTTCTACAGATTTTTACTAGCTAATTAAATTTGACCTTGTATTAAAGTATGTAAGGTATACTCACTAATATTCTGAGCCTAATCAGATGAGAAGGCTTATCTTTTCGGATTAAGAAGCATGTTATATCATCGTCAACACGTCTGAGCTAAACTCCACAACATATTAGACTGAAGGTTAAATGTGAAGAGGGCTTAACTATCATCATAAGCCACGCTGTGGCTAAATCTTATTATTGAAGCAAATCCTGCCAGTTAGCCGGGCTAATGCCTAATGGGTTTATGCATAATAACATTATAATAATGTTCAAACTATGCAATTATCTTTAACCCAATCAGATTATGGAGGCAGATATGGTATATAGCAATATACAAGGTGGAGACGACAATACGATAATAAATTGAACTGCCCTTAATCTCCCTGCCCCTTATCCTTATCCTTTCTTATGCCCTTTATCCTTTCTGCCCTTTTGACTTTAATTGATCTAGTGACGTTCCAGGTCTGCATACAAAAATCAATCGAATATACCCAATAGTTTAGTCAAGCTAGTCAAAGATTGGCAAAACCCATAGTCGCCCCATCACAACTATTTAGTTTGTTCGAAAAAAAAACACTTTTTTTTAATTTCGATGTTAGGATTTATCTGATAGTTCCAAAATACACTTATGCGTTAGTATTGCCAGTGTTTTCGCTTGTTGTCGTATTATCATCTCCACGTTGTATATTAAATGTTCTATGAGAACAATAATAACAGCCTATTATTGTCCTACTGCAGGCCTCTTCTCAGAGAAGGCACGAGCATTGATCACCACGCTTGCTCAAGACGGGTTGGCGATTTCAGCCTTATATTAACTATTAGTCCAGATTTCCTCACGGTGTGTTCCCTCAACAATGTCAGTAACGTCCAAGATAAACTCGGAAAGTACAATTGAATTGGAAAAGTCATGTTAGTACTATGAAAACACTACCTCAGCAATATGACATTAATTTGACAGAAATGACAGTCATTCTCAGACACTATAAAATTTCAAGCAACTATTTCATATTTATTTGGTTGAAGATCTGAAAAGCAGGTGACGAAGCTGTAAAAAAATTATTTCACATCGCATACAACGAATGTTCACGTCTATATAATTTATAGTTTCTTTACGTTTATATTAATTTATGTAGCGTTTGTGAAAAGCCACGTAATTAAGGAATGTATATAGTTATGTAATATATAAGTGATAATAAATTCATGGATGTCATTGTAATAAATTGTGTGATCCGTAGAATTTAGTAGATAAATATTAGCCAAAATAAATTTAAATTGTAATTTATCACTGGATGTGGACAAATGTGCCATTCATATAAGATCGTGAACACACGACGCAACTCTTGCAGACTACCTAAGACTACAAAGAGTTGCACAATTTTTATTTAAGCTTTTATTTTTATTTTGTACAAAAATATGTGTAGCTATCCTGTTACTCTTCATTGAGCTTAGAAAAAGTTACTGATATGTTTAATTACTAAATATAATGAATGGTGAATCGCCAAGGCTAAGATAAAATTGTAATATAAAATAATTGGAAATCTTAAAACTCATACAGCTACCAGACATCTATTGTAAAAAGGTTTTCTAAGAGAATAAGACCTTTTGAGGTTCTTTTAAATCTGAGTCCTGAGTAAATATTAAATATTATTGTTTTGTAAGAAACGGTTAATTTACATTAGCTTCATTTTGTAATCGTTGTAAAGAATTTGTCATAAGGTTTTCGTAGTGATATTTGTGATAGATTAATACCCTTATAAATTATCTATTAATTAGAAAATCCCGACAAAAACTCGCGATATCTACAAGCCATTCCAAAATCAATGATAATTGTATAGAAAAACAAAATAAATATTGAATTTTATTAAATGTATTCAACATCGTGTGGATAAATAAATTATGTGTAGAATTACGCAACTTAAATGTTGCTCTTATGATCTATCAATGTGTAAGCTTCCTTTTCCAAATAAGGCTGTCCACACACTCCAATTAAATTTTAATTGATCAAAAATGTTTTACGCTCCTTGTGTATATCGATGTACTCGTCTCAAATACAAAGCATTCATTTGTTTAATGGCATATGCGATATCTCAGACATTTTTATTTGAGAAATATGTAATCTTTTCATCAAGGTGGTTTCATATTTAATTAAACTTAATACCTGCTCTATTAATGGCAAGTGGTGCAGTAATTCTTCAGAACAACAATTTTATTTATAAATAAAATACGAATATAAGAATATATTCTATCTCTTGAATACGAAACGCAAAAGTGTTCCAAATATCTTCGTCTTAATTCAAAATTAACGTGAATACAAGTAAGCATTATGTCTTATAATAAATCGTGAACACGCAAAATATGCCCAAAGAGTAACTTGTAAACTTGCCAAGTTTAACATTAGCATAAAAATGCCAAAAAACTTCTGAACGCTGATAAAATCTTTTTTACGCTTAAAATGAAATAATATATCGTGATTGTTACTTTGGAAAGTGTAGTGTGTGAGCGGTCTAAGGCTGGCTGCACACCTCGCCACAAAAATATAAGAAAATCCCTTAGAATGAATTGATATTACATATGATGCGGCTTGTAATCGTATTATGTGGCGCTAACTAATAAGTTGAAATTTGCGCAATCATTTAATTAAAATTGAGAGCTAGCTGAAAGAAGTGATTGGTTTAAATAAATATTATTTAAAAAAAATATTAAAAAGGGTTTGCGCTTATAACCAAACCATTGAAATGTAAACTTACGACTGGAGCCGAGTATACCCGATTCAGCCTCACAGACCAGCCGTTCTACTGATTCTGTAAAAATCTTACCGTGAAAACTTAGGTGAAGTGAGCTTGACATGTGCTGTCAATAGTGTTAATTACGTCGAATGACAGCTCACTTTACCTAAGCTTTCACGGTAAGATTTATACAGAATAGACAGGCTGTTTCGTTTACTGTTCAGAAACAGCGCTAAGTACGCCTAAAGAAGTGTTCTCTTCAAAATGTTATACATTTCATTGAATCAATCACTTGTTTCACCCATAAAATACCTTCTACCTAAGGCCGCTTTCACATTAGGATGTTAGTAGCGCGATAGTAACGCGGCATATGCAGAAGCCTTCACATTATAAGAAAAGCCGCGCGGCTACACGCCGCAGCTTAGATCAGTGTGGCGCACTTCATTAACCAAAATGGATTCCGCCGGGGAAACATTGCTGCTCCTGCTTTGCTAGTAAAACTGGCAAGAATCATGTGTTTCTTGCCAGTTTTTATTTTAGGTCCTGTTGTGTGTCGTCCCTTCTTGAGTCCCACAAAACAGGACGCATTTGAATTTCAATAATAAATCGTTTGGTGTCAAACTCGCTCAATGTGCTGTCTATAATCACGTGCGCTTGCAACACTGGCTCATCGTGGACTGAGAGCATGCAGCGGCCGCGCCGGCCGCGTGCGCATCTGTTTATAATCCTGACTGCGCGACAGTCGCGCGACTGTCGTGCTACTAAAGTCGCCTTAATGTGAATGCGGTCTAGTAAATACATCAACACATCACCTTAAAGATAACTGTATGTATTAAAATGATGTAGACAATATTATATTCGTGTAAGAAATCTATTGAAAATTAACATTGATAAAATAAAGAATTGTTAGTAAAACGTGTCTCTGAAATATTTGTTTATATGAAAGTTTTATTTATAATATAGCTATTAGAAATAGTGATTATTTCGTTAATATAAATTTTATACGATGAAGTTTCATGTTCTACCGTTGATTTGCTCAATGATGTTGTCATTTTCATTTGATGAAGTCTGTTAAATAAATTATATAAATAATATATTTTCTTTGTTTTATTGCTCCCTTCTTTTATGCAAATATCATAATTGTAACCATTACCGTTATAAGGTACAGTCAGGGGAATCAATTTTTATTCAAATTGATAACCTCGTCGAATTGCCGAATTAAAGCCATTTTATACAACAAAGTTTTTAATATACGGACAATTGTAAAAAAGTTTGTAATCCATTTGCTTAACAACTAATTCTCAGACTTTACAAAATCACATAAAATTCATGAAGTTTTCTACGCAAAAAATCAAAAGTAATTTATTCAAATTAGGCTGACAATCAGCGCTTTTCGAACGTTAAAATTACATAATAGTCCCCCAAAATGCCCGCCCTTCGCAGAGATTCAATACATGTTAGAGACTGAAAGACTGATTAATATTATTATAACAAAACATAACACCACGCGCGTATAGCGCAAAGGGTTATGCAGAGGTGCACTTGTAGTACACACACATTTCACCCCGTAACCCCGTCTATTGCCATCAACCGGGCAAGAATCCGGACTCCGAGCTACCACTGAGAAATCCCAGATGGAAAAATCCAATAACACTTAGCCTGACACGAGAATTAAACCCAGGATCTCCTGCTCAGCAATACCGCTTGCGATCACTAGAACAACGAGACGATTATTAATAACTAGCAGCGCCCCGCGGTTTCACCCGCATAAGCGTCGATCACGCGGGAATATCGGGATAAAAAGTATTCTATATTACTGTAAAGTTTCATCAAAATCCGTTAAGTAGTTTTTGCGTGAAAGAGTAACGAACAACCGTCCATCCGCAAAAACTTTCACGGCTATAATATTAATTGAGATTATAACATTAGGTGGATAGGATATAATGAACATTATAATTGCAATAATAAAACAACATAACGCCTGACTAAAATAATATAATTAAATGACCTAATATATCGAAGCCTGTGTCGTTAAATCTCGACACAAATGTGCTGCTCATTAGTTTTATAACAGTCCCGTAAATTAGAACACAGACACGTTATTAGTAGCAACTGAGCTAGTAAATGTGCTAATTAATTCTCCTAGGCAACACAAATATAATAATTTACATTGTTCTAGAACACACGAATTATATTTTCGAAGATATTAAACACAATTTGGACCTCTTTGTAAAAGTAAAATACATGGTCACCTGCGACACGGTGACTAGTAATATAATTTCTAAAATAAAACAAGCAAGTTGATTATATGTAGGCTATATAGATAAAGATATAGAAAGAAAGAAAGAAATTACATTTATTTAGCACAGACACACAATACATCAGAAGGCAAATTCCCATAATTAAAAACAATCGCAGTCGCAATCTCATCCCAGCGACAATCAATGTCAAATACTTGTCAAAATGTAGGGAAATTAGAGATACTTTCAACATATTGAGACTAAGATCAACTACTGTGAACATTCTTAAAATTACGTTACTAAATAATAGTAACAAATAAAAATCTAACAGAAATATATTTTATTTTGCAAACATAGGTACAGTACATGGTGATAAAGGGAAATAGGTTCAGCCATATTTTAACAGTAGGCAGGCAAAAGTTACAAAAATAAAAACTAATCCACTAAACTATGGCGCGTAAGTTTTCCACGCGCGCCTCAAAGAGATGTCAGCATAATTTGAGGGGCCCCTTAGGGCCGAAGCCTGCCGGGTCAGCGGGATTGTCCGAAAGGGTTACCGCTACCCCGGAACATAAAGGGCGAAGGAAGGGTGGGTTTTAGTCAGTAAGAGTCTGACACTCCCTTCCGCTCCACCCAGAGCGGGATGATGATTTCCCACCAGAGAAAAAAAAAAAAAAAAACCACTAAACTATTAACTAAATACTAAAGTTTAACAGGCAGAACAAGAAACAACACAAAACCAAACAGCTATCTATCTATGCATCACATGATTCAGAATGCAAGACACACAAGATAATCATGATGGACACAGTGACAGGTCATGCGACAGTCAGAAGGCATGTGCAAACTTAATAACTATATAATACTATTATAACATACATAACATCACGCCTCCGTAATCCCCGAAGAGTTAGGCAGAGGCGTACCTACATATAGTACACCCATATTTCGCCAGTAAAGTTAAAGATAAGCCTGTTGCCATCAATGGGCACAGGTCCAGACTCCGGGCCGCATTACATTGTAATATGCCCAACATTGTCTCAAATGAAGATTGATTTGATTTTGATTATTTATTTATTAAGGTACACTTACAGCTTCTATGTATAATATCTTATGTACTATAGATCACAATAGCCTCGGTCTTACACAATCGCCAGTTATACATAGATTTACCAGCTCACTCAGAAATAAGTGATCACACATACTCGAAATTATAACAAAACCTAACATGTAACAAAATTATTATTATTAACAATCTTAAATCTACCCTTATTCATATTGACAATACCAGTACACAATTCTACATATACGAACATAATTCGATCCCAATATAACGATAACATTCAGTTAAACCATAAACACAGAACACGATTAATCCAAACAACCCTTTAGGTACTGTTAACTCTACGAGCTAACGGTGTTAGGATAAATTAACAAAAGACTGTTTACTTTTATATAGCGTAATTATTTGGAACTTTAAATATTAACAACATTTTTGACAGATGAGCCAAGTCGTCACACAGTGTTTGCCTGAAGAAGGGCGTCGTCACCGAGGCTAGCCTAAGAAACGCTGTTGTGACGATTTGGACTCATTCCTACCGATTGGACGGATAAGGCACAGCGCAAGGAAAGGTGGAAGAGTATGGGGCAGGCCTTTGTCCAGCAGTGGAACAATATAGGCCGAAGGAAAAAAAACATGTTTATATTTTATATTAAGACATACGCTTGTCAGTCTGTCAGCTGATTATCCATTTGTTTCTTCTATAGGTATATAAATAAAACAAGGTCGGGTTAGTTACACCATTTATAACTCAAGGACGACTAGACTGATTTTTATGATCTTGGATTTGTTGAATTTGTCTCCGCCCCGAACAGCAGAATAACTATTAAAACGTAGAAAAAATAATGAAGATAAGTCATCATCTCATACATTGGTTCTTATTGATTCTGAGGCGGTACTAAGTTCACCGGGTCAGCTAGTTATAAATATAAAATAATGTTTGTCTCATATGCCATCCACTTATCAAAATATTCATAAACGTTACATTTAAGCACCACATAGGCTTATCTCTTCATTACAAAACAAAAGAAAATCGTCACCTCAGTTTAAAACAAACATAACGCTCTCCAAGATAGCAACATCTTACACGAATCTCCTTCAGACGTCCGCTCACAAATATTGCCTAGTGGAATTACAGGTGTAACAGCCGGAATTACAGTTATTACAGGCGGAATTACAGTTGTAACACGGCGGATATACCGGTAGATTATACAATTTTGACACACAATGCGAGGTTAGGTTTTCTGAGCTAGTTTTTTCGTTTGGGTTTAGGATGTTGTTTGTGTTTTAGATTCAGGTAGCCTAAAACCTTACGCTAGTGTTTTTTTTGCCAGTTTGTTAGGCGTTAAAATAATAATACCAGCCTATACAGGGTGGTATAGGGACATGGATTCAGTATATGATTCTGGACGTCAAAATTTTTCTTCAGTTATTAATAATATCTGCTATTTGATACAACAACGCAATTCAGCGCACTCAGGGCATAGACAAGTAATGAGGTTCTGGTCTGGCGCGGATTAAAAATAAGTAATATTTATTTAATTGCTAATATTTTACATAATTATATCTATTTTAATATTTATTTATTACTGTGATTGCCCGTGACATCACAGCGGGCCCTATCAGAATACCAGCGCTGCGGTATTTATTTCTTAAATATCGAACCATCATGCTGAGATAGGAGCCTTTTGACCACCTATAGGACTCTCTGTTTCATTTTTCCTTTTATTACTTTTTATTTTATATAATTTGTTTTATTTTTATTTTTAACTGTGTTTAGTTTAGTTTAGTTTATATAAACCCTGTACTAGTTCTAGTACTGTACTTTTTCTTTTTTTTTTTCTTTCAATACCTACCCGGACAAAATGTATAAAACAGCTGTGTTTTTTTAAATAACCGATATTTATTTTCAACGCAGGGGAAGTACTTGAAGAATTAAAGAAGAATTATGTACTGAATCCATGATAGCAGGTTGCTCGTCTCGTCGATGTCCCCGCCACCACCACTAATTTTACCCACTTCTTTACCATCTACAAAATGACCCAAACAGGAAAATAGGCGAAGGCCGCAATAACCTACAGGCCGCAGACCTAATCAGTATGGAAAACCAAACCATAATCAGATTTCAAGTATCAGCAGCCGACTCGGTTTCAATAAATGGTCTCGGTTTCTGTCTCGTCTTGGATTTCAAACTTCGGTAATTGAATAGAACCAAATGGTAAACCACAATTGATAGCTCAAAGCTGATATTATTTAGACTTATCTCTGATACTAGAATTATCATTATTAAATAATAGTTGCTATTTTTATTTTGTGTAGGTATTGTTAGGTAATTAATTCAAAGTCAATATTCTTTTATTTAGCTTACACTGTCCCACCATGTCCCACTATCCTTCCATGCATCCTTTACTAGCGGCACCTCGATCCAACCCTTGCGGTAAGCATCTAGATTCGTACGTCAAATAATCGTAATTATTTGACGTAAGTAAAGGCCATATTTTTTTAATTGTAATTTAAAACAACGCTTTTTTTCTTTGACGATAGTTAGAGCCATTTTTGACGTTTACGCGTGCGTCAAATGGACGTGAAACAACCCGCCCTTGCACAGATACATTTCACATTTACGGTAGAAACTCTAATAATAATATTTGAACAACCATTGGAAATATATTAAGGACTCTACGAGACAGGCTCGACCTAGTCTGGAGTCCACAAATAAAAATATAAAATTATGTTTCCCCTGTAAAAATAATCTTAGGAGTAGTTTATTTGTATTTAGTTATAAGGAAATGTAAAGGGACTATTTGGTCAATAAAAGATTTATTTTGTCGCACAAAATATTTTTTTAAAATGACGTTTTCCCGTCTAAGGTCAACGTAACATTAACCTTGGTTATATGAGGATCCTTTCCTTTCAATGTATCCCTCATTACTTCCTTAGAGTATCGGAAAAGGGGACTCTAGTGGGTCGAACGTGAAAAGAAATCTATTGGCAAGAAAAAATATCTTATATCCATGAAATCATTTTTGTTGTACCTAATCAAAAATCGCATGGTAATTTTTTATTGAGGGCTTTAGTGGTGTTTTATGTATATTTAAATATGTTAGGTTAGGTAAGGTTTAGGTTGTTACACTTATCGCGGTTAGTGAGTGGATGGGTAACCAGCCTTAACACATGAAAACGATTCCGTACTTAGAAGACGTCAAGCCTTTGTTGATCCCGGATCAATCGTTGCGAGTTTAGTGGGAGAGCTGTAACTACAGTCGCCGACGCGTTGATGACAGCTGCAGTTGCGTCTGCCGTTGACGCGTGTCGCTCGCGTATATGCACACGAACCCGAAAAATTATGTGAACTGGTTTAATAGTAGAAACTTGTTAATAGTTGCACTGAAGGAGCCCGTGGCATTATTTATTTATTAACAGCCGCACAGGTCGATCGATCAGGTTAAGTTACGCTTGCCGCGGTTGGTCTGTGGACGGGTCGACCATCTTTACATACCGAGACCCGTCCGTGTCTCGGAAAGCACGTTAAACCGTTGGTCCCAGCTGGCATTCGTGGGTCTTTGACAGTCGTTACGAGTATTCAAAACCCCAAAAGTCTGACAACCAGTCTTACCAAGGGGTCTCATATTACCCAGTAACTGGGTTGTGGAGGTCATATAGGCAGGCGCTTCATGTAAAATACTGGTATTCAGCTGCATCCGGTTAGAGTGGAAGCCGATCCCAACCTAGTTGGGAAAAGGCTAGGCAAATGATGTTAATAGTTGCACTAACGAGAATAAACTTCTGATAGATAGTAAAATAGGCTAGAAACACATGAGAATAGATTGAGAGTTCATCATGACCTAAGGCTGACCATCCTTTTATAAACATTAAGGACGCTCCGTTCACAACCATTGGCGTTTATTCAGTACAGATTTGATCTAGAAATCATAAAAATCCTCAGTAAATTATATATAGGTTCATGGTTGTAGATGTGTGTAGGTTCTAGGTCTGATACAATGAGGAATGTTTGAGGGGTCTTCCCCTACCCTTGAACGTTTCTCACGGTAAAGAAATGATGGTGATGGAACTGTGTGAAAGATGATATGGCTCCAAAGGGGGGACTACCGAAATGACAACTAATAGAGAAGTATGGAAGAAAAAGACATGGCTTACCACACTTAAATTGGGATAAGGACAGGAGAATGATAAACTGATAATGATGAAACTTTTGGGTCTGAAACGATACCTAGCAAAACAATGCGAAAATGAATATTTTATCTCACATACTTTCTGGAAAAACACGAGCAAAACCACGGGAAAATACTGCAAGACAATTTAAATTACGTTAACGAATCCTTAACAAGAGATTGTAGGGCATGTACACACTTAAAATTAAGAGACTTCACCCCGTAACCGGAATACACAATTCTACTATGCAGGGTAACCTGACCTTGTTGTCAGGTGATAATGTTTGGTGGGAAAGTTCAGGATAGACTGGTTAATGTGGGTGGTAGATTATAATAAATGTAAATTTTAACGTTTGTATGAAGTCATTTTACTTTGTTGCTCGTTAACTTTGTGACTAAACTAGTGACACGTTAGGTTTATATTACCTTTATCATAAAGTTACAAATTTGAGCCTGTTATAATTGTAGGATTGAATATCAGAGCCAAATCCTGTGGCTTTTTTATATCCATTTGTCTTTTACTAGCTTCTGCCCGCGTGAAATTTCTTGTTCACGTCGTCACATCGCCTTTCGTTTCCGCTTGACTTGACTTGTTTTCCTTTTGCTCGGATCCCATGGGACGTAGCGTGATGTTAAATAGCCTTAGCTCGCCCGCTATTGCATAGGAGTTAAACATAACTGGGGAAATGTGGGTGACGCCAGCACATCTAGCTACTACAATCTATCAAATTTCTTTAACCAACTCTCTCTCTCTCTCTCTCTCTCTCTTTTCTTTTTTTTTTCTTTTTCTTTTTCAACTTTATCGCTAAAGCATTAAGGTTTAAGGTTGATTGGGAATATTTGACAGTTTCGGGTAGCTTGACCTGCTGGCGTCTGTACGCCTCTGTCTAACCCTTCAAGGAATACAGGTGTAATGTTATGTCATGTAGGTAGGCCCGTATGAAAAAACGAACAGCGTCTCCTTAAGCCACTATTCAAACACAGCATAGTTCAGGAAGCTCACATCACGACTTGGTAAACGTGTTTACAGTGCCACGAGTCAAGGCATACCGCGTGCCTCCCCGCACGATGTTCTCAAATATGACAGCGCATTAGATGCTTCTCTGAACTTCTGAAGATTCTTAAAAACTAGCAGCATAATCAGCCTATAATGTTCCCACTGTTGAGACACACAGTAGATGTTTTCCTGCAGCGTTTTGAGAGCAGTGGTGATGAAATAATTTAAGCGCCTGACTGAGTTCAAACCTACGATCTACAACTCGTAAGTCGCAGCCATTTCCACTGGGTCACCACTACCAGTAAAGTTGAAAAATAGGGGGTTTGACACATTTAAAAAAGCCAGTTTGCCAACCAAACGTGTTTTTCATATCAAAGTCAGGCTGTATTTGTATCAGCACTGCACGTTTTATCCTATATTAAACCTTAACCTAAAAAAATCAACATCAAACGCACCTACATTACCGCGCACACAACCCCCGAAAGCACGCAAAAGAAGGATGGAAATATTCGTATATTTTCGTGTATTTTCGTATATTCTTTCATTTGTTACGTGCCTAACGCCACTCAAAGGAGCTTATTACGTTTGACAGGATCCGTGTTCGGCCTGCGTTTATTTACTTGAACTCGCATGAGATTTACTCGTTTCATGTAAACGGACCTGGTTTAGTGGACTTAGAAAGGATTCGGTGTATTGGTTCGGGAAGAAATTGGGTATTGACTATATGTGAGTGTGTTGGAAAAGAGGTGAAAAGCGGTGTTTTGCTTAACCTATAAGTCCCTCAAGGGATTGTCTGAATAACAATATTAATACCAGCCTGTTATTGTCTCACTGCAGGGCAAAGACCGCTTCTTATAAAGAGAAGGCATGGGCTTTGATCACCACGTTGCTCAAGACGGGTTGGCGATGATAGACTTATATGAATTATAAGTCCAGGTTTCCATACGATGTTTTCCTTCAACGACGTCAGTAATGTCCAAGATAAACTTAGAAAGTATCTACATATATAATATATTCAAAAAGTCACCTTGGTCACTTGCCCAGATTTGAACCACCATCCACAACCTGGTGCATGAGAGGCAAGGCATAAACCACTGGGTTTTCACGAATAAATAAGCAAAAATCCATTTTACATAAATAAAACCAATGCCTAAATTGCGTGGCAGTCCGCTTTTTGACAAAAAGTCTTCCATTTCGACAATGAATAAAATATATATGATGACCATCCCCATTCGTTTCATTCATTCGTCCATCATTCAGTCACGACTAAACACAATATAGGCGTTTTGATACTTTTGACAGGTGCCCGGACCTGACATCTCAGTGTTGCCACCTAGTGAGCGTCATTTCAGAAAACCCGTAATCGTGATGCGTTGATAAGTTTTCATCAGAACATATGAGTTTCGCCTTTGTGCGATATTAAATCCGTCTAGAATGTTTTTGAATAACGGTGCACACAACCGGCGAAATGGTAGATAAAAATGCAGGTAAAGTCTAGATTTTCGCTATTTGTTCTTTTCGAACCGGAAGACGTAGCGTTTGAAGGCCACAAGGTGGACCGACGACCTTGTTAATGCCGCAGGAACCCGTTGAATGTGAGAAGCACAGAAACGGTCGAAGTGGAGATGCTTGGGGGAGGCCTAAGTCCAGCTGTGGACGTCTTTCGGCTGAAATGATGTTTTTTTCGATTCGCTTAACGGTTTTTACGGTTTCCCAGAAGAGCGGTGGCCGCCACATAATGGCCGCAGCGACGGGGCTGTCATGAAAATGATAGCCGCGGGATCTGTAATTACGGTGTCAAAAAACGTGCTCTATGAAAACACACCAACTTACTTTCATAAACAACGTTTCAGTGACGTTTTTCGCCGATAAATGACAGACGCTATGTGTCAGCCACCACAGTCTTAGGAAATCATAGTTTTATAGCTTGATAGTTTGATAAAATCGCTATAATAAATTCAAATCCATATTCCTTTAAGCACCAATCAACAAATCTTCAAGGATGCATCCACATTCCATTCAAACCCCATCGATACTTCAGTAACGAAACTTAATAGCAACCGTCCGTAACTACGCGACTACGAACCATATTGATTCCAAAACTACGAAGTTCACTTTAAACCATTCACATTCAAACTCATTACAGAAACTCTAACATAACTTTAAAAGCATCTCATTTCACTTGAACTTACCTTGAGAGCGAACTGCTAATTTATGCAAAGAAAATTCTATAGATTTTCAATATCCTGAAAGAACTCTTTGGTCGAACTTGGAGAAGATATTCGGTTATATTTTAGAGTTATGAACCTGTTTGTTTGTGGGATTTATGCTGTTATTGGTGTTACGTTATTGTTGGGTTAGACATGGTGCACACTATGCGACATGCGACTGCGACAGCTCTGTGACTAAATGCAACGGCAAAGGTTTTTTTTTTTTTTCGAATATCATCTTGCAGTTCAACCTATGAGGTCTTCGTCTGCTTAACCGGGCTTGCTTGTGGATGCCTCAATAAATTAAGGCCTCCAGACAGGGCTTAAAAAACATAAAAACTGAACGAGTACATGCTAAGGGCACCCTCTGTGGTGTACGGACCTCAGTTTAGGGCGTCGCCGGGAGAGGGCAGCAAGGGGCAGACTGTCTCGGAATTAATGCAACGGTAAGCTGCTGCCGTACATTTTTATACAACATGTCCCGGAATTAACGCACACCACCAAACACCCCAATTAGAATATTATGTTATAATCATACACAATGGCGCCGATTCCGTTGTTCACAAACTAAACTAAATTTAAGTCAGTGTATCTTTTTCTTCCTATTTCATTAAGAAAAGGACAGAAGATAAATATTAGTTTAGTCCTGTCAAATTATGATACTCCATAGACAAATAAGACGTGATTAAAAACATGGCTACTAAAAATACGTCAATTTACGTCAGGCGCTGACTAATTTGACAGGACTAAACTAAGATTTATCTTCTGTCCTTTTCTTAATGAAATAGAACGAAAGAGATGAACTGAACTTAAATTTAGTTTAGTTTGTGAACAAGGGAATCGGCGCCATTATTTATTTACCATCCTTACAACTATCATTACAGGCTAGTTATCAACATGGTTTATTTATTAAATTAGTTAAGTTTATGAGAGAGAGATAATTGTGGTCACATTACAAATCTACGCAAGCACACAGACGCCCTTAAATGAGGGTCTAGCGTAGTAGGGACCTCGTCCATTTTGGTTTGTTTTAACTGTACAGAGTGTACAACAGAAGTGGGACTGTAATTTACGTAATTTTAATTATTTTTGGTATAAAAAATGACAGAAGAGGTCGAGGTCGATGGCTTTCTACACATTTTAAAAATGACTTTTTGCTAAATAGATGTTCTGCTATACAATCAATCATTTATTATTTTCATTGTTATGACAATCGTCGTTGTTGTTGGTTTTGTTTTTGTTGTTGTTGTTGTTGTTATATTGTTAGTTGTTGTTGTTTTTTGTTGTTATTGTTATTGTTTTGTCATTGCATTTGTTGTTGTGTGTGTGTGTATTTTTCATTTGTTATTTATTATACAGACTATCTGTTAGTTGAACGTTTTGCTACATGGACATTTTGCTAATTAGACTTACTGCTCGTTAGAAATTTCGATCTGTTAGACAATTAGCTACTAGACCCAATCAGGAGGGAACTTGATCGAGGTCAAGATCATGCCCATTTAGCAATAAAAACAAGAAATCGATTCAGTAAACGATTCTGAAGAAACTACTTTCATAATGTGCACACAGTGCATGTACATGTGCATGCAGTTACACATTGTATATTTTGTTTAAATCTCTGCACTCTTGGGGTCAAGTTGCCGAGTCGCAACGATAGGCTAGGGCGACACGCCCTCGCTACTTGTCGCAGCGACTTCCCCTTTCAAAAACAATTGACGAATAAGGTACCTGAAAATTACTTGATAATCCTTCAGCAAGTGTTTATTTATTCTTCGGTATTTTTCCTACCTCTTGTCAATTCCTTTGTCGCAGCTCATGAATTTTTAAACTCCATTGTTTACAGGAAATACACAGCCACATTTATACTTTGTAGAAAAGTAAAATAATGGGTTATTTGGATATATAGCTTAGATATTACCTCGTTGGTTTAGTAGTCGCAACCGCTACTGCTGAGCATGAGGTCCTGGGTTCGGCTCCCGGGTCGGGCAAAGTGTTATTGGGTTTTTCCATCTGAAATTATTTGGTAGCAGCCCGGAGTCTGCCCGGTTGGTGGCAATAGGCTTAAACATAACTGGTGACATGTGGGTGCACTATAGGTGCACCTCTGTCTAACCCTTCAGGGAATATAGGCGTGCTTTTATATTATTATTCTCAATTTTAGGGATATCTTTCTTAGATCACTTTCGCTGTCCTCCCATACTGTAATTTGAAAACATTGTAAAAGCCAATTATTTTCAAAAGAGTAACTGTGGAGTTTCTGCTGGCTCTTCTCCCTAGGAAACGACCAATTGGAACCGTGCACCTTCTGACGTTTCATAAGTGCCCATGTTGGTTGATTGGTTGGTTGTGACATAAAATATTTTGATTTTGATCAGTCATCAACTGATAAAACGGATTCTTTAACGCAGTCAGCCTGACCCAATCATTGATCGCAGCTGAAAACAACACCACAATTCACCTATTCATGAAAATTTTGCCGACAATTCCTAGAATTCCCCAAATACATACATTCACTTCTTCTAAATAATGTTATAATGTCCAAACATAAATAAAATAAACGTAACACTTTTGTCGGGCGTAAAAATCCAGTTTCACACGTCTAACAGAATAGGTACCTACCTAAAAACGAAACCATTGGCGCTTTCAAAGAAATTGCCTTTTTTTCTACTACTCCTTACTGCAAATACAAGTGAAAATTTTATCTAGTTCTTTTACTAACACTGCACACTTGAAACTAATACTGATTGTCCTTTTTTTCAGTCCGATTTGTTTATTTAGTGCCGTGTGCCGCGTCCTTTTTGCTCTTAATTTAGATTTGTGCGAATACGGCGCCTCTTTGGACCTTTTGAGAGGACAATTAGGGTTAATTTTCAATAAACATTGACAGAAACTAGTTTCGTTTTCAATTGAATTCTTTTATTTAAATACGATTTACGAAGTGTGATTGGGGCCCAGTAAAAAGATTACGCTTATTTTTTTTTAGAAATGTTGTCCAAATCAACACCCTAATTGCGTAACACTAATCTAATTCATTTTGACGGATATTGCTTCATATGTTCGAAAAAATTGTCTGCTCAACGACGTAAATAACGCAATGAATGTTGTTGAACTGTCAAAATAAATACTAGTGTGTTACGCAATTATCCCGCAGTCCTTCATTTTTACAAATTATTTACCTTCAAAATGTATATTCAAAAAATGTTTCTTTTATATTTTTTTCCTTGTTTACATTTAGCTGTTAATGAGGCTTCGTTAATGTTGCCTTGCGCATTTTAGTTCAAGACTAGTTTCCCGAATCCTATAAAATGTTATTTCGGACAAACTAAGTACAGTTTTGAACTCTCTTGGATGGGTGTCCAGAATTTATATGTCGTATTTTCGATAGAAAATATCTAGACACGCTGAAGTAATTGTTGTTGAGATAAATTGTAGGATTTATGTTTTTCTAGGAAAAATAAAGACCAAAAAGTCTTTCGAAGCTATCTGCCCAATTCTCTTTATAAAACGAATAGAAACGATACCTAGATAGATAGAAAAAATTAGATTTTTCTGTATCTTGGTTTGTTACGCTGTCACAATCAATTTTGAACGGATTTGGATAACCATGGCCTGAATTAGGACATTGAATCTTTTTATCGCGATATTCCCACGGGATTTAGATATATGCGGGTGAAACCGCGGGGCGCATCTAGTATGAAATAAAATGTATTAAGGACGAAAAAGATAAAAAAAAATGTTATATTTATTTAAAAGAATATTTATACACTTTTCGTTCTTGAAAATAGAAGAGGGAATGTATAAAAACAGCATAATTTATCAACACAAATTGTTTTACGCGCCAACAGCGTCACTGCGCGCCTACGTGAAAATATTCGCAGAATAAACCACTTAACACCATTTTCTATTTTCTTAGGCGGACACGACTTAAATAAAAGAGCAAGTAATGGCTACAAACATCTTTAAAAAGCATTAGTAAAGTAATCAAAATTTTGTTCAAGTTACTATCTGCAAATCTATTTCAACCAATATTTTGAGAATATTTAAAAGTGCGTTAATATTATTATTATAAGCCTGTGTTGTCCTACTGCAGGCCAAAGGCCTCCCTTCCCTTTTACCACTTTTCCCGGTCTACTGCGACCGTGGGCTGCCTTTAAGAAGGAGTCCAGCTCATCCTGCCATCTCTTTCTGGAGTTATTCGGGTCGGATCCCCTGAACTGATCCCTTGCTGGTTGTTATTACGTTCTGATCCCCTTCTTTTTTTTGTTTTATTCCGGTCGGATCCCCTAGTTATCTATTAACCGATTTTTGGGACAGTCAGCAACAAAACATACCTACAGGATTTATTGTAATACATAATATGTTCGTTATTCTTCGCGGTCGTTTCCTGCCATTTGGGATTGTTGATTCCTGCCATTTAAATGCGCATTAATTATAATAAATGCTGCCTCAGTAGCCGTTGGTCGCTAGCAAGATTGCTAAGCGTGAGGTCCTGGGTGCGATCGCCCCAGGTAAGGCAACATGTTATAGGCTTTTCCGTTCAAAAGTCTCAGTAGTAGCCGAAAACTTAGATTTGTGCCCGGTTGATATGGCAATGGACTTGGCACTGGAAGATAAGTTAGAACATAGCGAAATGTATTTATTTTTTATTTATTTATTCAAAATCTGTTTAACAACTACACATTATAAATAATGTTAGGAAAACTGTACAACCTGTCCCTTGCTGCCCTGTCCCAGTGGCGCACTAAGCCGAGGTCCGTACCCCACAGTGGGTGCCCTCAGCATGTAGTCGCTTAGTTTATAAGTTTTTTTTAAGCCCTGGCTGAAGGCTTTAATTTATTAAGGCATCCACATGCAAGCCCGGTTAAGCAGACGACAACCTCATAGGTTGAACTGCGAGATACCAGAGGGGCAATTCTCGTAATTTTAAGAACGTTCACAGTCTGATCTCAGTCTCAATCTGTCAAAAATACGTCAAAATTCCCTACATTTTGACAAGTTTTTGACATTTGTTGGTCACCGAGATGAGACTGCGACTAGATTTTGAACGTTTTAAATTAAGAGAATTAGCCTTCAGATATAAAATAAAAATGTACAACAGCTTGTCGGCAATTGTCCTCGTTTTACAATAGTGCGTCCACTTCTGCCGTCTCCTTCGATGAATACAGTCGTGATGGTATGTCAAGACTAATTAAAAACAATACAAAGTGTTGAACAAACAAAGATTCATTCATAGAGCACGTTTGAGAATCTCGTTTTCTTGTTACGGTTTTACAGCTGGCTAAAGTTTTTTAATTTAAATTCTTGTTTCCCCAGGACAGGGCAATGTTACTTTGTTGAACTGTGCAGTTGATGGCCAAGTTTTCGGGACCTTTCTACACTCGTAAAACATTGATTAATTGTACGAAAACAAATATAAAGTCAGGATTTTTTTTTGTTATCAAAATAGTATTCGGCGTGTCACATCAGCCACCACAATGGGTGCCTGAAGATGAACGGCGCCGGCGAGGCCGGCCCTGAAAGAGATGACGATCTGAACGAGTACCGCGAGGACTAGTTCGACGTGGTGCGAGAAGAATTCTTGGAAGGATTTGGGGGAGGTCTTTGACTACCAACTTAAACTGAACGTATATTTAAAACACAAAAACGGCAAATCGTCGAAGTGTGTCTGTTTGATAAACAATTAATTTCCTTGACCCTGCATTTATGATGTATCTACGTACCTACACATACCTAATGTTATAATGTACGTCTAACAATGGTTGTAAAATATTGTAAGGGTTGACATTCATGAGAAAAACTTTTAACAAGGACCTAAGTCTGAAATATAGAAAAAAAACCTGTTTTGTTTTAATTTAGATCGGCGGGATGATTGCGTAACACACTAACAGTAGCAATGGCTTTCATTTTGACAGTTCAACGACATTCATTGCATTGTTGGGCAGACTAATTTTCTAACATATGAAGCGATGGATTAGCAACATCCTTCAAATTCATTTAGTTTGTGATGTCTTACGCAATTAGGCTGCAAGAGGATATTATATAATTAGGCACATTTGTTAGAAAAATTTGAGGTTTTTTAGTCAGTTATGGTTCTACAGTAAAACTTGATCATATACATGTGTACCTATCTACAAGGTGGGCCAAAAGAAGTCATCCGATGTTGTTTGGCTCTCATTTTTTTTCTAAATGAAAAACTTCGATTCTGTTTTTTGATTATGTTTATTTGAACCTTTAGAATTTTATTGGTCAAGTCGAGAAGATGATATCGGCCAAATGGACGCCGTCACAATTGGTTGCCATACGGGCTCGTTTTATGGCATGTTTCATCACTTCGGCGAGAACTTCGGGCGACAGATTCTCGCACTCGTGTCGAATGTTGTCCTTGAGGGCTTTCAGGGTCTCGGGCTTGTTCACGTAAACACGGGACTTCAAAAAACCCCACAAAAAAAGTCTGCAACGGTTAAATCGGGCGATCTTGCGGGCCAGTGCAAATCGCCAAAACGAGAGATGAGGCGACCCGGGAACGCCGCCTTCAGAATATCGGTTGTGGCTCGCGCAGTGTATGCCGTTGCTCCGTCCTGTTGGAACCACATGTCCTCCAGTCCTAATTGGTCCAATTGCGGCAGAAAAAACTCGGTTAACATGACCCTATAGCGCGCACCATCCACTGTTATGGTTTGACCAGCGGCGTTCTCAAAAAAAAATGGCCTGATGACTCCTCCAGCGTGAACAGCGCACCATGCAGTCATTGTGCGGGTGTAATGGCTCCTCGTGCATCACTCGTGTATTTTCGGTGCCCCAGAAGCGATAGTTTTGCTTGTTAACGTACCCGCTGAGGTGGATCACTCATTATGATTTTGGTCGAAAAATCGCCCACTTCGTCCTCGAGATTGAGAATGGTTTGGGCGTAGGTTACACGCGTTAGGCGGTCGGCAGGCAGCAAGCTGATGGACTGGACTTTGTACGGGAACATGCACAGGTCTTTTACCAAAATTGGCCTTCGGGACGACCGGCTGATGGCTAATTGCGAGGCACGGCGTCTGGTCGATGTTTCCGGCGACAGCTCGACATCTTCGGCAACAGTGGCGATATTCTCGGCAGAACGGGCGCTCCGGGGCCGGCCACTCTTGGCAACGTCTCGTGTGGTCCCATACTCTTCAAGGTTGGTGGCCAAACGGCGCAGTGTTTGCGCAGTCGGTGTCGGACGACCGGGGAATCGGCGACGGAATTCGCGCTGCGCCAACACCACAGACGAATTGTTACGCAAAAAAATAGACACGATTATTCCGCGTTCTTGGGTAGTGTATCGCTCCATGGCTTGTTCACTTGTATTCTACATCTGTCTAGTCCACAAATGACAAAACAGATTTGACATTGGCCGCCATTTGCAAAAATAAGAGCATAGAGCAATAGGGTGATTTCTTTTGGCCCACCCTGTACTATCGTCCCAATATTTTTACAATAGGTGATTTGGTCAGTCATTACACTTTTTGCCCGTGCCTGCTCTTTAAATCATTAAAAAGTTAGCGAGATAAAACAGTCTGTGGAAAGACAAAAAAAGTTTAAATTGATTTAGGCGTTTGAACGTTTCGCTCTCATTTGTTTTAGGTTGCTATCATTTTATCTTAGCTATTTTCTTTTAAAGCTTAGTGATTTTTTTTAAACATATTTCTTGAAGAAAACAAATAAAAAAAACAATTTATTTTCTTCAAAGGATGGACGTTTTCAAATTATGAATTCGTTTTGCATGCCTTAAAATGCTTGCGCTATGAAAATGATGTTAAAATCCTATCATCATCTGCCAAGCCTTTTCCCAACTATGTTGGGGTCGGTTTCCAGTCTTACCGAATGCAGTTGAATACCAGTATTTCACATGGGGCGACTCTGACCTTCATAACCCAGTAATTGGTTAATACTATACGCCTTGTTAAGACGGGTTGTCAGACTGTCGGGCTTCTGACGACGTAACGACACCAAAGATTCACGAATGACAGCTGGGACCAAACGTCTTTCTAAGAGGTCTTGGTATGCTTGCCACGGTTGGTCCACGGACCAACCGTGGCAAGCATAGCTTAACCTGATCGATCGACCGTGCAGCTGTTATTTCTTAGCCACAAGCCCCTCCCATGATGTTTTATTCTTATGATGAAGAAAAAAAAACAGTCAGATCTTGTTAAACTAAAAACTGGCAACCCTATAATATTTGTAAAAAAAAAAGTTTAGCCACTGATTTTTCTGATGAACGTACCGGTTTTATTCAACCGAAGTGATTGTATTAATCCAAAACAAAAGCTGGCCAGTGTTAATTTGCACAGCAAACCTCAATGAAACACAAGGTAATTTTTTAATTGACCACTGCGTTGATTTTACCGATTGTGAAAATTTTAAAAATAAATATTGAACTTACAAAAACAAACATCGTTCTTGTGCTCTCGTCGAAATTAATTACATAAATAGCATAAAATCGTTCCGTGTGTTTGGCACAAAATGTATTAATAATTAGTCAACCATAAAAATCGATTTTCGATAAAAAGACGAATATTTGACGACAGTGAAGTATCGATATTTACTAGTCGATATATTTTCGGAAAGACGGATTTATGAACTAGTTATTTAATCTGTAAACTGGATTAGGTGATAAATGAATAATATAATGCAATATGTTTATTTTTTTTTATTTTTCATGATGTTAACTAGTGCTTGACTGCGATCCCGCCTGATGGAAAGCAGTGATGCAATGAAAGAAAAGTGAAATGTGTGAATGTGTGTGTGTGTGAAATGAAAGTGACAAAACGAATCGTGATCGGGCAATCGGATAACCCAGAGACGATATTTGACTACCCGTAAATCACGAGTGACTAAAATGAAATAAAAATTAACAGGAATTGTTGTACAAGACAGATGGGCGGGTTTTTTTAACAGTTTCTTAAACAATTCGCTAAAACTAGCATGCAAAATGACGATGACTATACTATGATTGATGACCGATAACATATTATAATGTAAATTTAGATCAAATTTTCGCGGTTTGTTATATTATTATTATAGACTAGCTGCACCCCGCGGTTTCACCCGCATAAGTTTCTATCTCGTGGGAATATCGGGATAAAAAGTATCCTATGTGTTAATCCTGGTCATAAACTATTTGTGTGCCAAATTTCATCCAAATCCGTGGTAGATTTTGCGTGAAAGAGTAACAAACATCCATCCATCCATCCATACAAACTTTCGGATATTCTAATATTTATTAATAAAGGAGGTATGTAAACATTAAGTTAACAGGTTTAATTGGACTGTCAGGAATGGAAATGCCTTACTACCCAATTTGCTAAACGCTAATCTACACATTCTACTGCTGTGCCAAATTCCAGGCCAAATCCCTTTGGTTGTTACTGCTTGATCGCTGAGCAATCTAAGCATTCCTATGTACAATTAAATCAAGAAGAGACTAGAAATAGATCCCCGGTATCTTATAATAAACTAGTTTCTGCCCGCGACTTTATCTGCGTGAAATTCCTTGTTACCCTGACCCACCCCGTCGCATTGCATCCCCTACGTTATTTCTATTTTTTTTTTTTTTGTTTTTGCTCGGTTCCTTATGGTCGCGCGCGTGATGCGTGCGAGCGTGATGTTTGCCTATATATATATATAGCCGACCTCATGAAAAGGGCTATCAAATGCGAAAAGTATTTTCCGACCGGTAGTTCCAGAAAATAGCGCGTTCAATCAAACAAAAAAAATGAACAAACCTTTCAGCTTTATTATTAATATATGTAGATTGGATACAATCATCAAACATTGAAGGATTGAACTGCAAAAACTGAAATTAATTATCTCATTGATATAGTATCTCTAGATCTACATATTGAGAGCAGTAACCCTAATGACTTGAAGCTCGTGGGTTCGAACCCCAGCAAGCAATTTACTTTGTGTAAATTATTTCATCACCACTGCTCTCAAAAACGGTGAAGGAAAACATCGTGAGGAAACTGGCATGTCCTAGAACCAATAATTCGACGACATGTGAAATCCGCCAACCTTCACTGGGCCCGGGCATTACGGCCCACTCCCTCTCACAGAGAGGAGGCCTGTGTCCCAGCAGTGGGAATATTATAGGCTGATTTGCTTGATCTAGTGAGTGAAAGTGTCACTAATGAGTTTGGGGTACTTGGATAGAACTCCGGGTTGATAAGTGCTATTTAGTTTTTTTATTATGAAATTGTCTCTTACAGCTTAGATTCCACATTAATGGCCCTAATGTGAAACCTAGTTACAGGCGTCCAACAAATAGGAAATTATGGCAAACTATACTATAACTATGGAGGGGAGGCCTTCCCAAAAGGGCAAGCTGGTACTAATGTTACCGATGTTGACGATTAATGAAACCAATATTTGTTTTAATCTAGATTTTTAAGACGGGTTGTCAGACTCTCGGGACGACGACGACGGGGTTGTCGAATTCTCCCGGTGTCATTGCCCCACACGATCTCCCCAGTAGAAAGTGGTTTGGCGTCAGGCTTTCTTCGTCTTCTGGGTCCATACTAACTGAAGTGAGAGGCCTCGAATTGACTATGTGTTCAACCTCGGTCATTAGTGTATGAAGTACTTCTTCGGGTGGGCTTCTGACGACGTGTAACAACACCAAAGATCCATGAATGACAGCTGGGACCAAACGTCTTTCCGAGGTCTTGGTATGTGAAGATGGTGACCCATCCACGGACCAACCGTGGCAAGCGTAGCTTAACCTCGATCGACCCGTGCAGCTGTTATTACTTAGCCACAAGCCCCTCCCATGATGTTTTATTATTATGATGAAGTAAAAAAGAGAAAAAAAAACAGTCAGATCTTGTTAAACTAAAAACTGGCAACCCTAAAATATTTGTAGTGTTGTTTTAATCTAGATTTTTATTTATATGTACCAACAATTATTTACACTAATCTACAAACAAAAATAAAACATGTGTTTAAACTCTAAACAGTGCTACAATTGCTTAGATGTAAACACCACATGAACAAAAAAAAACAATAATAAGTAATTAATTATGTGCGAGCAGTGGTGGCCCAGTGGTAACGGTCGCGACTTACGCGTTGCAGGTCGTAGGTTCGAACCCTGACAGGCATTTTACTTTGTGTAAATTATTTCATCACCACTACCCTCAAAACGGTGAAGGAAAACATCGTGAGGAAACCGACATGTCGTAGTACCAAAAATTAGAAGACATGTGACATCTACCAACCCGCACCGGGCCCGCGTGGTGGATTACGGCCCACTCCCTCTCTCAGAGAGGAGGCCTGTGTCATTATGCAATCAACAAATTCATGGAATGTGAATAGAATAAGTAATTAAAGTAAAAACAAATTGGATAAAACTTGCATGTACCTACAGTATTGGAAATAACGACTATTTGAATTTGAATTGAATTGAACAAATACCTTTGCCTCTATTACCTAAGTAGGAATTCTAACGTGCTGTAAAGTCGCATAACCTAAAAGGCAAAAATAAAAAGAAACCTATTCAGTATATAAACACCTAATCCCCAACAAACCTGTCTCCCAGTCACCTAAAACTGGAAAGCCGTACCTTTCAATTAACAAATAAGGCTGGCCATAAGTAATAATTACTTGTAGTCCTATATATCACGATTTATAACGACAGCCGCGTGTAAGTGAAGGAAATACGCGAGTTCAGGCCAAAGTTTTCGGGCCTCCGAGGGCAAAAACTCACGGTAACGACCGCCAACATATCAGGGAACACCACCTACACAGAACAGGTAGGTAAAGAGGTCAGGTTCATACAACGAGTGAAAACGCACACAAACACGTTTCACGTACAGCGAGGGCAGGCGCATTCGCGATTGCCATTTATTTGAGGAATAGGGTATCAGACTACTATCTATAAATCCTACTTATCATCTACCTCATCTATGTTAGGGTCGGCTTCCAGTCTAACCGGATGCAGCTGAATACCAGTATTTTACATGGTGCGACTGCCACACACATATAAATGTAAATATATGGTTATTATTAAAAAAAAAATATTGTGTAATTGGGGTTACAATGAAAAAGTACTGATACATTTTTAAAACATTTCGATCATTTTAAGTGGTCTCTTACCTAGTAATTACAATGAAATGCAGCAGATTTGCAATACTGAGGTTATTTTTCAACAGCGGACTTTTTATAAAAAAAATATCTGAACGAGTGTAATCGGTACGTAGATAAATATGTAACAATCAAATTCCATTCCATCTGCCTAGCCTTTTCCCAACAATGTTGGGGTCGCCTTCCAGTTAAGCCGGAGGCTGCTAAATACATGGTGCGACTGCCTATCTATCTTCCACAACCCAGTTACTGGGTAATACGATACCCTTGATAAGACTGGTTGTCAGACTTTCGGGCTTCTGGCGACCCGTAACGACTGTCAGAGATCCACGAATGACAGCCGGGACCAACGGCTTAACGTGCTTTCCGAGGCACGGAGGGGTCTTGGTATGTGAAGCTGATCACCCATCCACGGACCGATACTAATCCTACTAATATTATAAACGCGAAAGTTTGTGAGGATGGATGGATGGATGGATGATACTTTTTATACCGATATTCCTACAGGATCGACACTTAAGCGGGTGAAACCGCGGGGCGCTGCTACTATTATATTGAAATGGTCACGAAGAATTTTTGTCTGTATATATGTTCCGGATTGGCTCAAAAACGGCTGACTGGATTTGGATGAAATTTGGGACACAGATAATTTATAACCTGGATTAACACATAGGGTACTTTAAATCTTGGTAGTACGTTCCCGTGGGATATTTTCCGACAACCCCATGTGCCAAACCGCGGGCAAAAGCTGGTCAAAGATATTAATTTTCATAGTAGTCAACTACCCTATTCCTCATACAAATTCCAGTTGCGAGTTTGCTAGCATTCGCTTGATAAAAAATAATAACTTCTAAAGCGTGTTGATCACTTCTCGATATTTCCAACGCTTTCCGCGTTTTTTTTTAATTAACTTTATACCTACACAAGTAAAAAAAATACTGTAGAAAGGTGGACTTAACGTCTGAGGCATTTTCTACCAGTCAACCTTAGGGTGATACAGAGACAAAACATGGCAGGTGCAACATACTACTATTGAGACCGTTTATTTTCAGTCTATGTGTGCGTGCGTCTGTTTTCTTCCGTTGCCTGTCAAAAATCTGTCAAATACCCTATTGTGACAGTTCTCAGTCTACGTTTCTGTCTATGCGTCTGTTTTCTGTCACTGACCTATAATAAAAAAGTACGCTGGACTAAGGGCTGATTTTTCTAACGAACAGATTATTTTATCTGAGGAATAATTTTGAATTTTTGACAGTTCTTCCATACAAAAGCTGTCAGACGTCAATTTTATTCAACGAATAAAAATTATCTGTCGATTGAAAAATCAGCCCTAAATGTAGTACTATATGAAATAACAGTTGTTTTTTGTGGCGAGTCAAAGCGCCCGGCTCAAGCGTCTCAGGAACTAAATTGACACATTATAGCTGTTGTGTTGTTTATATATAGGTCTAAATCGTGGAATAAGACTTTTTTTGTGATTGCTCCGAGATATTTAGAATGTTTTTATCACGAGAGTAGGCGCATTTAGTAAAACTCGCTATCATAAAATTTAGTTCCACGGACGCTCACGTTGCTATCAACGCCAAAATGGCGAAAATCAAATGTCTTCGTTTTGTTATCGATAGTATGAAGTCCAGCGTACTTGTGTATTTTCGGTAGATGTATGGAGCACACCTTCTGTAGCTCTCTATTTCGTACATACTGGCTACACACCGTAAATAACGGAACAGGTAATTCTTTTTCCTCTCCAACAGATAACTTTCACTTTGAGTAACGATTCTTTTTGAGAACGTCACGGTTTTATGGTGGTGCCGAGCAAATTGTTTAGTTTTATTGATATTTTGAGTTGGTTTTGATAGGTTGGGGTTATGAAAAGAATATTATGACTTTCAGTTGAAGGATTTTGATTTTATCTTCCATATGGATAGCCTTGTTCGTTTGTTATGACTGTGCAACATACTAATGAGACTTCTACTTGTCCACTGCTGGACATAGACCTCTCCCAGGCTGCGCCACAACACCCTGTCCCGCGCCTTCTGCATCCAGTCTGTACCAGCCATCTTTTTAAGGTCGTTGGTCTATCTGGAGGGGGGCGTCCCACGCTACGTTTATTGATACGCGGTTAATACGGATTATCACCTTCAAAATAAATACTAAAGCTAGGGTTTCCTAAGACTGCGGCGGCCGCCACATAGTGTCCGTAATTCACTTCTGTGTGAAATTAAGTTGGTGTGTTTCCCTAGTGAGCATTTAATGATACCGTAAAGTCAAACCCCGCTGCCATAATTTTATGACGGCCATTGCTATGGTAGGAATCCGAAGCTATAGTAAATGCTTTGTTTCTAAACGTTTTTCTACCGAGCGCGTCATGTTTCACCATGATGATTACTTTTTGCGACATGATTTTATCGATTCTTGTTACCTGGGATTCTTGTCACCTTGGCCTTCTTGGTGCAGCCGTGAGGCACACTGTCCTGCTATTTTCTTAGATCGGACTTCACACTTTCTATTTGTTTTTTATTTGTTGCTATCTGATGTTTGTATCTGGTGTATGGTCTCTTTTAGTCTGTGCTAAATAAATGTATTTTATTATCCCAAAATTATTCTGTATTTCTGTTGCTTAGATAAATACCAAAGAAATATGAATATAGCCCTAATTCTCCTATCAAGGTATAGCATTACACTATGTTGCCTAAAGCGGTCTGATTGGGACTATTCAACTAATTGGCTAACCTGACGGACGTTAACAACAATAGAAATTAATTAGTTACGTATGCAATACGTTGACACAGTAATGTTCTGATTGAAATTCGGTTTTCTGAATGAATTTCAAGATTTTAGTACGACCACCCGGCATTGTGCTGTTTTGGGCTATACAGAAGAGTGTGTTAAGGACTGGTTGTTTCAAACGGTTGGTTAACGTAACATACGTACGTCAAATAATAACGTTTACGTACTCGGGGCAGGTTGTTTTACGTCCACTTGATGCACGCATATACGTCAAAAATGGTGCTAACTATCGTCAAACTAAAAAAAAGTGTTGTTTCAGATTACAATTACAAAATTATGGCCTTGTCTTACGTTAAATAATAACGTTTACGTAATCGTTATTATTTGACGTACGTATATTACGTTAATCAACCGTTTGTAACAATCGGCCCTCCTTATTATTTGGCGTACGGCGTTTATACACGGCGTGTACACCACAAAAATACATAACAAAAAAAAAACTCATCGAACACTAAAAATATACAATGGCTGGCCTTCTCGCTTTCTGCGATCTCTTCCAGGCAACCTTGGTTGTCGTTGGTTCAATAATTAGTCTACAATATACTAAAATAGATATACAGATACTTACATATCCTAAATAATAGATACATACACACAAACATACTAAATATATGAGCAACGAAAATAAATGAAGACTATAGACAATTACAGTTACGAGAACACGATCGCAATGACACGTAATATTCCTTTACGAATGAGTGTGTGTGTGTGTGTTGTGTTTTTCCATTTAAATAGTACCTAATCTAATAATAATTCCCTTTGAGAAAAAGCCCTTCACTTTAGCTTTCGCCTCCTATAAACAAGTCAATCGAACCCACTTCTAGCTAAAAACGATAGACTAAAGTCAAACAGTCAACATTTATCTTCCATTCCCAACATTTCTTCCTAGAACCATATACCTACACGAACAAAAATAAAATTGTTCAATTCGCGATAGGTTATCGACAAACGCTAAAGCAGATGAGTGATGGAATATTATTTTTCCATCTTCGTCGTGATAAAGACGTTTAGCATCGGGGCTGCCATCACTTGCCGTCAAAATTCAGTATTGAAGCAGTCTTGGTTGCGTTAACGGCTTTGTAATGGTGTTTTTTATGTTTTTTTACCACCATCAACTGTGCCTAAAGCTATATTGTTCCACGCAGCGAGATTTATTCTCGTCAGAGATGTATGAGGTGTTTAGAGATGCGCTAAAGTGGATTTAGACGCGTTCTCTGTGAAATGATGGCAGTTTATTACCCAGAATGATATGGGGTACGGACTTGATATTCTGACTTATAGGGTTTTGTTTATTTGAATATGTGGTCGTTGTTATTGGGGTGGGCTTCTGTTCGCGGGCCGTTTCAATGACTTAGAGCCGGTGTGTTTCTGTGATAATCTCACCGTGAAAACTAACTTAGTATTCACGGTGAGAGTTCTACCTGATGCTAGGGATATACTATATTGACAGCTTACTTCACCAAAGGTGTCATTTTTACAGCTGGCGATCTATTCTGTAAAAATCTCACCGTGAAAGCTTGGGTGAAGTAAGTTTGAAGCGAGCTGTCAATCCCTAGCATTTGATAGAATGACAGTTTTCTTCCAGTAGTCTTCCCGGTGACATTTTTACAAAATAGACTGGCAGGCAAGTTACTGCCCGTTTTTATACATATTATTATGTAATATGAATATTAATATCAAATTAATATAGATGCTAAAACTTGAAAAGAATGAGCAAATCGTGTACAAGAGACTTCAGGATGGTTGAGTAATGATGTTATAATCAGCATGGTTGAGTAATGATGTTATAATCAGCAGTAGGCCATTATTTAGAAGCCCAAAAGACAATTCGGAATAGAAATCCAATCTGTCATACACCACAAAGCTCCATTAAAAGCCAATTGCTGCCCTGTGAGGTGTAGTAGTACTACCTATAGTATAAGGTCTATGACCCTATCCATATGAATGTATCTTCTATTAATATATTAACACATTTATACTCTTGCAGTCAGTAATTAAAGGTAATCGCTTGAGAACAGTTGTTTCAATAACACTACATCCCCACATGGCGACCCTTGCCATTTTTGGGGCGCGTGACGCGGCTTCTATCTCGGCGTAGTGTTACGGCTCCAAAGCAAAGTAAATAAATTAAACTCTTTGTAATAAATTGGCGTGAAAATATTTGTGGATAATGGAACTTTCGTAATTAAAATGAATCAAGTACATGTAAAAAGTTAATTTAACGTCCGGAAATCAGTGAGAATGTGTCGTTCCAACGTGGAAAAGGAGACGGTCTTCGTGAACCAGAATTCTGCTGGTTCCAATAATGCACACGTTGAAGAATTGAAGGCACATATTTCGACGATCAGTATTATCCTCATAGTAATTTGCGTTTTACTGGGTCTTGGCATTATATATTTTGCGTGGAAGCAGTACAGGAATTGTCACCATTCCTGGATCAGGGACCAGATTTTGCGGAACAGCCTGCGACGATCGTTCAACCGTTCCAGAGCAATTCGCGGAGAAGAGCAAGCAAATCTTCCAATGACGTAGAAGTCGGAGTATTCATCATACTCATCTGGCAGCTGTGCGGTATCATTTATTTAGTGAAGTGCATACTAAGTGCGTCTCAAGTGCGTTGTGCGTATTATAGTGCGTAAGATGAATTCGCGAATCATCATATAAGTAAAGAGACAATAAAATGATAATAGACATTAAGAATTAAAATAATGAACTCTAAGATAAATTAGCAGTTTAAGTTTGTTTTGAGTGATCGTATATCATCATGTATCGTCTTACACGCTGTGTCCCCTACTACAGTAATTCACTGTGGGAATCGGGTATGTATTAAATGGTTTAATTAATATATTCTACTTTTGCATGGGGGAATGGAAGATGAATTGTTACTTTGTTTAAATGATCTTATATCAATAAGGAAATATTTAATTAAAAAGGGAAAAACACGATTTAAGGGTAATATTGTTAAGAATAAATTATGTGAGGTTGAAACAATTTATGAGAAAAGTAAAGGATTAATAAAGTTATTATCTACAAAACCAGGAGTAAAATCAGAATTGTTAAAATCATTATCAGTTACGAAAAGCGAAATAGAATCGTGTTATTCGCAAATTAATGTTTTGTGCGCTGTAATTAAATCAGACTGTGATAGTGACAGTGATATTTCTGAAGCAAGTCCAAATTCAGAATCAATCATGGAGTTCGATTTAAAAACGGCATGTAGTTTGATTCCTGTAATGACCAATAACGAAAATAATATCA